>CM059559.1:88505426-89778556 GCA_030386875.1 Morinoia aosen | reverse complement strand
CAAAACTTCTTTCAACCCAGGTGAACATGAACCAAATGGCGTCCCTGTTCGGACCAACAGCCATAGATGGTAAGAGGATGCCTCTGAGCTTGGCAGGCAAAAGCCTCCCGTCCTTCTCTCCGTACGACATGGACCCTCGCGTGGGCGGCTACATCAGCTCGCGCTTCATGACCGGCATAGACCCGCAGAGCTACTTCTTCCTCTGCATCGTCGGTCGTGATGTGAGCGTAGCCACAATATCTTAGACTGCAGGGGTTTTCAAAGTGGAGTCCATCGCACTTTGGCAGGGGGTCCGCAAAATGTAACAAATTTAACAGTGGATGCAGTTATGGTATTTATTTACAGCTTTCCATTACTGTTGATATTATGGAACTGCGTACAATGTATATATACGAATATTTCTGAAGGGAACACATGTAAGGGGGGTCCTCAGCTTATTTTAGAGTAATAGAAGTAATTTTCTCAGTAACGTTTTTGACAAAAGAGTGAACTTTCAGTGTTGAGTATGTTTGAGGACCTATTTAAAATATTCTTTGTTGTGAGCTCTTATTTACCAGTTCATCTGGACCAAATCTATTCAACACAGAAAGTTCACTCTTTTGTCGAAAACATTACTGGGAAAAATCAGGCTTCATTGCGAAAGCTCGCGCCCCTCAATAATGTTGCAGGAGACACGCGCATCACTTCACTAGGATGAGTACAAAAATGCATAATTACAGAGGTTTTTCAGGTTTACGTTGCAATTTAGGACAGAAAAGTTTTGGAAAAAGTGTATTTACAGGACACCGTTGCTATTATAGCTTAGATTTTGCCTGAATCAATCTGTGTGTGTGTGTGTGTGTGCGTGTGAGATAGACTGAAATTGGGTCTGCGTGTGTGTTTGTAAAGAAACTGAGCCGAAATGTAAAAGATAATCTTAGTATGCATTCAAAGTAGAAAAGTAGGGTAATATTGTAATGAACATTCCAGAGAAGTGATACACTTATACCATTAGCGAGAGTGGCAGTCTAATTCAAAAGGCAGAAGACCAAAATAGCAGTGAAGTTTTAATCAACAGTAACAGGATAGACATAGCAAATTATAACAATTTATTTTGTACGAGTGGTACAAAAGTTGTATAAAAAGTATAAAAATCAGTAGAAAAGTATAAGTAGATATAAAAATTGTATAAAAAGTAAATAAAATGAAAGTTGTACTGTCTAAGAAAGTTGTATAAAATGTGCGAATATGTTGCGTGTGTTTACAGTCCCTGCAACACACGGCTGTGAAGACCGCCAACTCCGGCTACATGCAGCGCTGCCTCATCAAGCATCTCGAGGGCATCAAGGTCTGCTACGACATGACCGTGCGCAACTCCGACGGACTCGTGCTCCAGGTGCCTGTCTTCCTCAATCTTGTTTTATAAACTCATTCCATCTTAGAAATATTCTATCTTTTTCCCAGGCACATCATTTGTTATAAGTCTTTGAACTTCATCGCTCCCGCAGGTGTACATTTTAGTCTAATTACCACTTCAGAATTTGTATCAATTTATTTGAAATTCTTCCTCGCGTGAATAAGTTTGGCCGATAAAAAGTCAGACCCATCCACCACTAAAGCAACTGTAACAATATATTTGGACTGTATTTTTCCTGCGTGTGCAAACTAGGACGATAATGAGTCGGGTCCATTCGCTACTGTAACCAGCACACACACGCGCCCTCCGACTCCCCCCCACAACACAACACACCCCAACACACACACACACCCAAACACACCCGCCGAAACCCCCAAACAACAAAAAACACCCACAACAACACATCATCAACACCATCAACAACAAATCACACATTCCATCCAATCGCCACACTTTTAAAACCATCAACAAATAGCCCACAACGACATACCACACGCGCACAACAAATTTAGTACAGCCCGTACCTTACTTGTAACCAAACTTTTATGTTTTACTTTTAAACACCCCGGCACTACTTCATTTACCAACAAACAACTCACACCTAACCATCAACCATCACTCAACAGGTCTAAAATAATTATACTAATTCTTTTAGTATGACAATAATCCCTAAACCTAGCGATTACCATTAAACACACACAAAACGAGTTGTCGTAACCTATATGATCCTTATTTATCATGACTTTACCTTCAAACCCAATCTGTCGTATTTTACTGTCGAATTTTCAGCCCCCTCATACTTCATCCCATCCATCTTAACATACATCCCCTTATTCTTACTAAATCACTTCACCAAACCTATACACTACCCGACTCAATTCCTTACATTTCAGAGCTCGACAGAATGTGCAATAACAATTTCCTTAACGGAGACGTAAATATGAAAAAATTCCGCTATCACACCTCTAATTACCCTCAGGTTAAACAGGTTAAAAAACACACCCAATAAAATCAACACTTGTTAATTTTAATGTTCAATACAATTATGTTCGATATAAGTTTTCCCATATACGCCCCTCAAACAATAAAAAGCATTTACCAAAAAACATTCAATATCACTTTAGCGCCAGACGTACGAAAATACCACTCCAATAGCACACGAGAATTACAGTGTTTCATATGCCTACAAGTTTAAACCCACTTTCACAAACCACACTAGCGTTTCATACTGAATATCCGCATGAAAACATTACTATAGAGCCCCAAATATTCACCAACTTAATGATAGCTAAAATTACCATGAACACACTCTTTCAAATCAACCCGAAACACTCAATTCAAACTCATTTTCGTGAAGCAATTGAATGAATGAGAGGTAAATAACAGAGTATTAGATTACCCATCTTTCATTTCTCCGAAGATCCCATACAATCTGATCCTTCTTACATCGAAACCACTATAGAAACCCACAACATTTGACTAAAATAATCCCAAAATGAGTTTGCAAACAATAGACTACATCCAACTGAAATTAGCCCGCTTTTAATAGAGAAACATCGCTATTATACGCCTCAATTGGAAAATGATTATGCAACACACGCGCTGTCGCGCGTTCAAGTTTAATGCTAAAAAATTTTGGTGGTGATTTAGGGGCCGCTCTGCGAGGGCGATGCCCTACGCAGAGCGGCACAGCCATGGTCTTGATACCTATCAAAACTCAGAAGCCCTTTACTTACTCCGGATCACTCAAAAACTCTACAAAATGACCATTAATGTGCAATTTCTGCCATTTTGGGCGGATTTATACCGTAGACTTTTATCACACCCTTAAACATCTCCCTCTGCATGAAACTGAAACACATTTGTGCATGAATTCCCACATTTTTGTGATTTTTCATCGAAAATAACATTTTACCATCCGTAGACTTTTGGCGAATGTTTCCCAAAATTTATGAAATGCGAACGTTTTCCACCTTGCAGCCCTTCCATACTGTCCAAAAAAATTGTTCAAAACACTCTTCCCTGACGAGAAAACAGCCAAAATATTTTCAAAATATCATTTCGAAATATATTAAAAAATATTCATTAACAAATTTTTCATCGACATAATTCATAAGACGCTCTCGATTCCGCTTCTTTTGAGCCTAAAATCGTCTCTCTGGCTTGTTTCTAAGTGCCATTTTTTTATCAATTTAATCAGGTATGGAATTTTCGAAGGTTTCTTCTTTTTCCCCAAATATCGATTGGACCATTTTCAAATTGTAACCATACAAACTTCTTATTGATATCTAGATTGTATCAAAATTTCAGACTTCTTACTTGAATGCCAACGAAAATATGGCTCATTGAAATTTCACTCCTCTCGCGACCGAGAGTTTATACATCAATTATCAATGAAAATTTGAAAATCATAATTTATGTCTAAACCCCCTCATTCTCTTTGAATGAAATACCAAATAACGCCCACCAAAACCTCCAGAAACCATTTTCAAGGACAATTGAAATAACGCAGAAAACGTTTACATGAAGAATTCCCAGAAAAACAACTGCCAGTCAAATTTTACCCCAAACGGGGAATTTTTTACCTGGAAAATGCTGGAAATGCGAACCTCTCATCGGGCACTGAAACATGAATAATTTAGAACGCCCACCAAAATCAGCGCAAAAATCCATGTTGGAATGAGTGATATCTCCATTTGAGCAGTAAATTTCTTCAAAGTAGAACATTTCACGAGCGCAAACCATTTGCAGAATTTCCATAAGTATACTTCAATCATTCACCAAAATAGAACCCTCGACCAAGTCTGAGAGAGAATTTACAAATTATTCCAAATTATTACGAGTGATGACATTTTACTTCTCGTAAATAAGACATATGAGGCCTGCGAACCATATCTCCCGAAAATTCCAGACATCTCGGGGACACACATACGCACGCGCATTCACCATACAACGCCGATCCCTTAACCACTGTGCCACGGCGAGCAACAATCTTCTTACGTTCCCATTCACAATAAAAATTGACCTCTGAAAAATACTGAGAGAATATTTTCATTTCAAACGAACCTCCAATTTCATTTTTCAGTCGCCAAAATTGATGAGAGAAAAATTCACTCATCGTACGCTCTTTAGTAATCGACAAATACACCATGATGCACTCTTTTTTCAATGAAAATATAGGCATGATCACTGAATACTCCATTTCCAAGGAGCTCATTCCATTTCGCAATCAAATATACATTATCTGCACGCGCATACAGTACGAATTTCCAATTTCCAACGTAAAAATACGCTGGTAAACTCACAACACTAATTTTGCCTAAATATCGAGTGATTCTGGAGCCTCATTTACCTCATTTATTGAGTATTAAACGTTTTGTATCGCCATTGTGAACATTCCGACTAATATCATTAGCTGGTAACTGCAAACATTCTTATTCTTCATGAACGACCGACGCGACTCTGTTCATTTCGAAAACAGCGAGAATGCGAGCGATTTTCAATGTCACTCACTCGTATAAGTGAGAGCCTCTTTAAATTCATGAATTTCGACTGCGTGCTGACACTTCAATTGTGAACAAGAGAAATTCTCACACCCAAAGATGGAAGCAAATGGCATCTATTCATCGCCCGAACGTCGACAAAACTCACAACTGATAGTCAAATTACGTAAAAATGAGTTAAATTTACGTTATATACATATATATGTATGACTCCCTGATGTTCTTACTCGTTAACACTGTGCTAAGAAGGTGAAAAATTTCCTCGGAAAGATAGCCATTCGAAAATTTCGGTTTCAAAGTAACAACACTCTGACGTGACCGCACTCAGCTCGCACACTTAGCATCAGAACGGGCAGAAGCTGGACTTGTAAAATTTCGACACAAAATTCAAATTCGAGTTTCCATCGTTGATGGAGGTGAAAAACACTACGTATAGGTAAATCGTCAATTTCCAACACATTTCATCTCTATAAAATTTCCTGTGGAACGCCTCTAAAGTCCTCAAATAATTAAAAATTACCGCATCATCAAATGAGTAAAATATGAGCGACTAAAATTTTGCTTTTTCCGCTTGACTCTCTAAACAAGAAATATTTCTAGCAACTCTAGAGACACTACCTTGCCCTCAAAAAATAGCTGCGGGCCCTCGAATGAGTGTAAAGTGAACAAAACTCAAATCACTCATACTTCATCAATAAACTCCCAGATCGAAATTGCTTAGAAAAAATTTCCATTGGTTTGCTCTTTCAAACTAGTTCGAGCGGAAAAAAGGCAGAAAAAAGGATTTTTATGCCCTAAAATGGAGATCGCGACGACTCCAGGAAACATAAATCGAGCGATTCGGGCGAAATCGCCAAAAACGGCTATTTCGTAAACTACCGGGAATTTTGCTCTGAAAATTTCACTGAACATGTAAAATGATGCGACAAGCAAAACATGCCAAATGACTTTTTCTGTGCGGCCAATAGAATTTTTTTGAGAAGCGAAAAATCGAAAATCACTCATTTTTTGATGAGCTGCTGTGGCCAAACGGTGGCGTTTTGAGCGCTGCCAGTCCTCTGAGTCGTAGGTATTTTTGATGCCAACCTCTCATGAAATTTTGAGACGTTCAAGTGCGATGGATACGCCATGGGGAGCAGTCAAAAAATTCGACAAAAAAAACGTCTTTTTTTAAGCATACTTCAAAGTCGATTAAAAAAAATCTATCCGACGAATTTTTTTGAGCCAAACTTTTTGAATGTACCAACATGTTTTCTGTAATGTGTCGAAAAACCAGACCTCTTACTGTGAAACAGGAAAACTGAGACTGTTTGGCGCAGATGCCTTTTTTTTCGAGGTCATATTTGAGAGGCATTTTCTCAAAAAATTGAGAACCCAGATTTTTTGTGATTTTTTTCACGAGAGATATTCCCAACCTCTACCAGATATCAAATTTTGAAAGCCTTTCCGCCGCTGGCCTGGCCAGAAAAAAATCGCAAAAATCGACAATTTTTTGGCATGCTTTTTTTGAGAGGCTCTAGCAAAAAATTTTTCTCTATACGAAAAACCTCAAGTTTTTGGCTGAGGTGTACCGCTACTCTGCCTACCCAGAAATGAAATCCGCAGACCTCTAGCTATCACAGCGAAAATTAGATAAATATTAGAAAATGACGAAAAAAAAACGTTTTTTTTTCATTTAAAGCATTTTTATGGGCCCGATCGAGCCGAGAGGCGAAACTTAAGGTTTTTTAGCGACTCTCCATCTGCCCTCCAAATTTGAGCCCGCTGCGACCCCGCGTTCTGGTACTTTACTCCTGTGTGAATCGGGATTCCGCCCATTGTTTCCGAGCACTAAACACAAGCACCCTCCCTTATAGTACTAGTTCTAGCATCTCTTCGAAATGCGTATTTTAGTTTTAGTGCTTTTTTCAAATCCGGAGGGCGCCGCAAGTAACCAGCACACACACGCGCCCTCCGACTCCCCCCCACAACACAACACACACCCACACACACACACACCCAAACACACCCCCCGAAACCCCCAAACAACGAAAAACACCCACAACAACACATCATCAACACCACCAACAACAAACCATACACCCCATACACTCTTCACACTTCTAAAACCATCAACAAATGACCCACAACAACATAGCACACGCGCACAACAACATACCACACGCGCACAACAAATTTAGTACAGCCCGTACCTTACTTGTAACCAAACTTTTATGTTTTACTTTTAAACACCACAGCCACTACTTAATTTACCAACAAACAACACCCTAACCATCAACCATCACTCAACAGGTCAAAAATAATTTTACAACCTCCATCTTGTTTGGCAATAATCCCTAAACCTATCGATTACCATTAAACACACACAAAACGATTTGTCATAACCTATTTGATCCTTATTTATCATGACTTTACCTTCAAACCCAATCTGTCGTATTTTACTGTTGAATTTTCAGCCCCCTCACACTTCATCCCATCTATCTTAACATACATCCCCTTATTCTTACTAAATGACTTCACCAAACCTATACAAAACCCTACTCAATTCCTTGTATTTCAGAGCTCGCAGAATGTGCAATAACAATTTCCTTAACGGAGACGTAAATATGATAAAATTCCTCTATCACACCTCCAATTACCCTCAGGTTAAACAGGTAAAAAAACACACCCAATACAATCAACACTTGTTTATTTAAATGTTCAACACAATTATGTTCGGTATAAGTTTTCCCATATACGCCCCCCTAACAATAAAAAGCATTTAATAAAAAACGTTCAATATCACTTTAGGGCCAGACGTACGAAAATAGCACTCCGATAGCACACGATAATTACAGAGTTTCATATGCCTACAAGTTTAAACCCACTTTCACAAACCACACTAGCGTTTCATACTGAATATCCGCATGAAAACATTACTATTGAGCCCCAAATATTCACAAACTTCATGATAGTTCAAATTATCATGAACAAACTCTTTCAAATTCCTTTTCGTGAATAAATGGAATGAATGAGAAATATATGATGAAGTATTACATTGACCATCTATCATTGCTCCAGAGATCCCACACAATCCAATACTCCTTCAATCTAAACAACTACAGAAAACCTCAACATTTGCATAAAATTATCAAAAAATAAATTTGCAAATAAAAGACCAAATCCAACTTAAAAGCAGCTCGCTTTTAATAGAGAAACATGGCTACTATACGACTCGATTGGAAAATGATTATGCAACACACGCGCTGTCGCGCGTTCAAGTTTAATGCTAGAATATTTTGGTGGTGATTTAGGCGCCGCTCTGCGGGGCTACGCCCTACGCAGAGCGGCACAGCTATGGTCTTGATGCATAACAAAACCGAGGAGTCCTTTACTTACTCCGGATCACTCAAAAACTCTACACAATGCCCATTAATGTGCAATTTCTGCCATTTTGGGCGGATTTATCCCGTAGACTTTTTTCATAAACTTAAACTTCTCCCTCTGCATGAAACTGAAATACATTTGTGCATGAATTCCCACATTTTTGTGATTTTTCATCGAAAATAACATTTTACCATCCGTAGACTTTTGGCGAATGTTTCCTAAAATTTATGAAATGCGAACGTTTCCCACCTTGCAACCCTTCCATACTGTCCAAAAAAATTGTTCATAACACTCTTCCCTGACGAGAAAAAAGCCAAAATATTTACAAAATATCATTTCCAAATATATAAAAAAATATTCATTAAAAAATTTTTCATCGACATAATTCATAAGACGCTCTCGATTCCGCTTCTTTTGAGCCTAAAATCGTCTCTCTGGCTTGTTTCTAAGTGCCATTTTTTTATCAGTTTAATTAGGTATGGAATTTTCGAAGGTTTCTTCTTTTTCCCCAAACATCGATTGGACCATTTTCAAATTTCAACCATACAAACTTCTCATTGATATCTAGATTGTATCAAAATTTCAGACTTCTTACTTGAATGCCAACGAAAATATGGCTCATTGAAATTTCACTCCTCTCGCGACCGAGAGTTTATACATCAATTATCAATGAAAATTTGAAAATCATAATTTATGTCATGAAACCCCCTCATTCTCTTTGAATGAAATACCAAATAACGCCCACCAAAACCTCCAGAAACCATTTTCAAGGACAATTGAAATAACGCAGAAAACGTTTACATGAAGAATTCCCAGAAAAACAACTGCCAGTCAAATTTTACCCCAAACGGGGAATTTTCTACCTGGAAAATGCTGGAAATTCGAACCTCTCATCGGGCACTGAAACATGAATAATTTAGAACGCCCACCAAAATCAGCACAAAAATTTATGTTGGAATGAGTGATATCTCCATTTGAGCAGTAAATTTCTTCAAAGTAGAACATTTCACGAGCGCAAACCATTTGCAGAATTTCCATAAGTATACTTCAATCATTCACCAAAATAGAACCCTCGACCAAGTCTGAGAGAGAATTTACAAATTATTCCAAATTATTACGAGTGATGACATTTTACTTTTCGTAAATAACACATATGAGACCTGCGAACCATATCTCTCAAAAATTCCAGACATCTCGGGGACACCCATACGCACGCGCATTCACCATACAACGCCGATCCCTTAACCACTCTGCCACGGCGAGCAACAATCTTCTTACATTCCCATTCACAATAAAAATTGACCTCTGAAAAATACTGGGAGAAAATTTTCAATTCAAACGAACCTCGAATTTCATTTTTCAATCGCCAAATTGATAAGAGAAAAATTCACTCATTGTACGCTCGTTAGTAATCGACAAATCCACCACGATGCACTTTTTCTTCAATGAGAATATAGGCATGATCACTAAACACTCCTTTTCCAAGGAGCACATTCCATATCGAAATCGAATGTTTATTTTTTTCAACATGCATACAGTACGCATTACCGATTCCCAACGTAAAAATACGCTGATAAACTCACAACACTCATTTTGCCTAAATGTCGAGTGATTCTGGAGCCTCATTAATCTCATTTATCGAGTATTATACGGTTTGTATCGTCTCTGTGACCATTTCAACAGAAATCAGTACCTGGCAACTGCAAACACTCGTATTCTTCATCAAAGACCGACTTGACTCTGTTCATTTCGAAAACAGCGAAGAAATGCGAGCGATTTTCAATATCACTCACTCGTAATGAGTGAGAGCCTCTTTCAATTCATGAATTTCGATTGCGTGCTGACACTTTAATTGCAAACAAGAGAAATTCTCACACCCAAAGATGGAAGCAAATGGCATCTATTCATCGCCCGAACGACGACAAAATTCACAACTGATAGTCAAATTACGTAAAAATGAGTTAAATTTACGTTATATATATACACAAATGACTCCCTGATGTTCTTACTCGTTAACACTGTGCTAAGAACGTGAGAAATTTCTTCGGAAAGATAGCCATTCAAAAATTTCGGTTTCAAAGTAACAACACTCTGACGTGACCGCACTCAGCTCGCACACTTCGCATCAGAACGGGCAGAAGCTGGACTTGAAAAATTTCGACACAAAATTCAATTTCGAGTTCCCATCGTTGATGGAGGTGAAAAACATTACGTATAGGTAAATCGTCAATTTCCAACACATTTCATCTCTATAAAATTTCTTGTGGAACGCCTCTAAAGTCCTCAAATAATTAAAAATTAATGCATCATCAAATGAGTGAAATATGAGCGACTAAAATTGAGCTTTTTTCGCTTGACTTTCGAAACAAGAAATATTTCTAGCGACTCTAGAGACACTACCTTGCCCTCAAAAAATAGCCGCGGGCCCTCGAATGAGTGTAAAGTGAACAAAACTCAAATCACTCATACTTCATCAATAAACTCCCAGATCGAAATTGCTTAGAAAAAATTTACATTGGTTTGCTCTTTCAAACTAGGTCGAGTGGAAAAAATGTAAAAAAAAATGATTTTTATGCCCTATAATGGAAATCACGATGACTCGGGGAAACATAAATCGCGCGAAATGGGCAAAACGGCGAAAAACGTGTTTTTCGTGAAATAATGCGAATTTCGTTCTGAAAATTTCACTGAATACGTAAAAAAATGCGACTAGCAAAACATGTTAAATGACTTTTTCTGTGCGAGCCAAAGAAATTTTTTTGGCGGCGAAAAACCGAAAATCACGCATTTTTTGATGAGCTGCTGTGGCTAAACGGTGGTGTTTTAAGCGCTGCCGCTCCTGTGAGTCGTAGGTATCAATGATGAACACCTCTCATGAAATTTTGAGCTTTCCATGTGCGACGGATACGCCAGGAGAAGCAGTCAAAAAATCCGACCGAAAAAACGCCTTTTTTTAGACCCAACTTCAAGCCTCAATAAAAAATTTTTTAGGCCGAAAATCGAAAAATCCGAAAAGTAATTTCTCGAGAATATCGTTCTCAACCCTCATTCGAAAAATGAGACGGTTTCTCCGGTAAAATGTTAACATTAGCCGTTTGGCGCGGATGCCACTTTTTTTTTCGACATATTGAGGGCTCTTTTTTTCGAAAAGTTACAAACCCAGATTTTTTGTGATTTTTTTGGTGAAAGATCTTTCCAGTGTCTACAAGATATCAAAGTTTGAACGCTTTTCACAGACGGGCCTGGCCGGAAAAAAATGCCAAAAATCGACAACTTTTTTGCATGCTTTTTTTGAGAGGCTCTAGCAAAAAATTTTTCTCTATACGAAAAACCTCAAGTTTTTGGCTGAGATGTACCGCTACTCTGGCTACAAGATTATGAAATCGGCATGGCTGTAGAGCCGCTCGCCAAAAAGTATAATTAAAAATACCAAACGCTTTTTTCATCCCTTTTTTTTCAATTAAAGCATTTTTATGGGACCGATCGAGCCGAGAGGCGAAACTTAAGGTTTTTTAGCGAGTGTCCACCTGGCCTCCAAATTTGAGCTCGCTGCGACCACGCGTTCTGGTACTTTACTCCTGTGTGAATCGGGATTCCGCCCATTGTTTCCGAGCACAAAACACAAGCACCCTCCCTTATAGTACTAGTTCTAGCATCTCTTCGAAATGCGTATTTTAGTTTTAGTGCTTTTTTCAAATCCGGAGGGCGCCGCGAGTAACAAGGATACCAATTACTAATCTGAACATATTCTTGCCGTGTCCAGTTTCATTATGGTGTTTCTGTAACATGGATACCAATAACTAATCTGAACATATTATTGCCGTGGTCCAGTTTCAGTATGGTGTTTCTGTAACATGGATACCAATAACTAATCTGAATATATTATTGCCTTGTCCAGTTTCAGTATGGTGTTTCTGTAACACGGATACCAATAACTAATCTGAACATATTATTGCCGTTACCAGTTTCAGTATGGTACTACTGTAACAAGGATACCAATAACTAATCTGAACATATTCTTGCCGTGTCCAGTTTCATTATGGTGTTTCTGTAACATGGATACCAATAACTAATCTGAACATATTATTGCCGTGGTCCAGTTTCAGTATGGTGTTTCTGTAACATGGATACCAATAACTAATCTGAATATATTATTGCCTTGTCCAGTTTCAGTATGGTGTTTCTGTAACACGGATACCAATAACTAATCTGAACATATTATTGCCGTTACCAGTTTCAGTATGGTACTACTGTAACAAGGATACCAATAACTAATCTGAACATATTATTGCCGTGTCCAGTTTCAGTATGGTGTTTCTGTAACATGGATACCAATAACTAATCTGAACATATTATTGCCGTGGTCCAGTTTCAGTATGGTGTTTCTGTAACATGGATACCAATAACTAATCTGAATATATTATTGTTGTGTCCAGTTTCATTATGGTACTTCTGTAACAAGGATACCTGTAACTAATCGTAACGTAATATGGCCGTATGCAGTTCGAGTATGGCGAGGACGGGCTGGACGTGACCAAAGCGCCGTTCCTGAAGGACTCCAAGACGCTGGACGTGGTGGTGGACAACTGCGTACGCCAGCTCAGCGACCACTCCCTGCAGGAGGCGCAGGAGAAGCTCACTGAGCCCAAAATCTCCAAGCATAAGAAGAAGGTAGCGCCATTTGTTCTTTTCAAGTACAAGGCGTAATTGGCGGTGCAACTCCAACTTTGGGCTTTATTGTTGGTTTTCGAGTCTTATTACTTCATATCTCGAGACCGCAATGCATACGGTGTAAATTGATACCAGTTGTTCACCTTACACGTTTTATATTTCAGTTTTTAATGAGTGAGTCAATGTTTTACCCTTTAAAGTCAATGTTTGTATTAGGTGATACAAACTCTAGGTTCGACAGCAATGTTTCATCAAAGGGGAGTAGCAAGAGCCTTATGCTAAATGTTACGTTGTTTACAAGGCTCCTTTTAGTAATAACTTCTGTGAAAGCATATACTTATGCAATAGTAATAGTAATTATGTAAACGTGTCGTAAATGAAGTATTTGCGTTTATTGTCTTCACACAGAAGCCAGGAACGAGCGCATTTAGGTTCAGTAGGGCATAAGTCTAGGTCTTTGTGATAGTATGGTTAAACATCAGGTGCTTCTAGGCCAAGAATTGCTAATGCTAATGTTAAAAAGTTTTGTTGGTAACTTAGTGTGGCCTCTGGTACCGTACTTCTGTTTGGTACGCGTTATTTCATGTGTATGTGTAATCAATAAGGTACCATAGTACGTGGTCGAAAATTGCCATTATCAGTATTGCTAATTGTTATAATTTCCGTTTCATTTTATTTCATTCTCGTCGCGTTCACAAGTCTTGCTTTTAACTCCATTTTGCTCTTTAGGTTAAGGAACTGTACTATTAAATCTTACAGTGCTAGTTTTCTCTGGAGATAATTTTTTCCACCTTGAAGTTGTGTTCAAATGAACATTTGCGCATGTCTATTAATTCTTTCAACTGAACACATAACTGTTTATTGTAGGTGCAAAAGTACTTGAAGAAACTTAAGAAGAAAAACGAGTGTGGCAGCCGGTGTAGTGCTTTCACCCTTTTCTGCGAGGACCAAGCTGACGCGAGCAAAAAGTCTGCCACTGCAAAAATGGATCCCAAGACCGGGCGGTCACAGAGGGCCCAGGGCCTCCTCAACAAGTGGCATGAACTTGACCCGGAGCTCAAACTCCAGTGAGTGCTGCAGGGGAAATTGGAAGAGTTCATGTTGGGGTTTAACACGGTCGCTGCTGCTGAACGTCCAGCGGTCTCATGTTAACCTTTTCACTCTCGTTGGGCGGATGCGTCCCACAGATTTTGAATTAGCCCGGTGGGATGTATATCTTCATAAAATACAATGGAACAAAAAATCCCAGGGTCTGTAATCTAACCTATGAACTTGGGAATTCTTAAACTATTTTCCAAGTATACTAGACTTATAAACATGTAATATATGCCATCAGTTTCAATTTAAAAAAAAATAATAATCGGGAGTGAATGGGTTAAGTTAGGTTGTAAGCAGCGGAGTTTAAAGAATGATTTTGCTGCTCGAAAAAAAAATTGTATCTATAAAGGAAGTTTGAAAATGCAATAGCATGAGGATATTTTACCTCGTATGCTTGAATCTCTTATGAAAAAAGATGTTGAAATAATTTAATTGCTGTTCATTCACACTGATGCGTGAATTAGCAACTTACCGAGTGGTAAAACGGCATTGAATGTGTTTGAGAAGACCAGCAGTCACTAACTCAATTTTGATAAATGCCTGATGAAAACTAAATGAAGGTGCGATCTATTTAATGTCTTTTTTTAAAATTTATCTCTAAAATTAACTCTAATTTGAGTTGAATATTGAACTTCAGTTTAACCCGCCGCACTTAACGTGTAAACTCGCTTGAACTTCTGTGAATCTCGAGTCATGGCTAGGAGTTCAATACCATTGCAAGAATATTCTCATTTGTGTTGGCATAATTCCCTCTTACTATTCATGACAGGTTATTTGACACAGCAAATTGTTTATGGTGTTTGCTGTATTCAATGAGTGCAAACTTGATTTTTATTAGGATCATCAAAAGTGAAATTTGCAGTCAATGTTGTAATGCCACAGTAGCATGGTAGTAAGTACGATATTCTTCAATTTAGACATCGGATTCCAGTTTTGAAAGTGCATGTAAATTTTTGGTGGTACTGGATTAATGTCTAGCAAATGTGAAAAAAGAACGTTGTATGAAATTAGCTTATCTTCATTTAATTAATGAATCTGTTGCGCGATAGTTGTAACTCGCTGTGGTCATTATTCAGAATTTAGTTTTATGCTAACTCTACGAATTACCTGACTATAACATTGTCAGTATCATTGCGTACCTGTTTTTTATTTGCATCTGTTGGCCGCCGTCTTTTAATTTTTTATATATGTGAAATACTGTCTGTATTTTAACGACGTTGCTTGCGATACGACCCATCGGTGAGTTGTTCTTAATTTTTTTCCTGCTGCAAAACGACCCATCAATGGGCTGTTTGAAAAATTTTAACAATCTGTTAAAATTAATGGTATTCAATTGACCCTGTTAATGCTTTTTTTGTAATATTGGTGA
The DNA here is from genome assembly GCA_030386875.1 of Morinoia aosen. Classification (NCBI taxonomy): domain Eukaryota; kingdom Metazoa; phylum Arthropoda; class Malacostraca; order Amphipoda; family Talitridae; genus Morinoia; species Morinoia aosen. The sequence continues at coordinate 89,763,153 of CM059559.1, read as the reverse complement.
CAATTATTTACTCTAAATTTGAGTTCGAGTTGATTATTAAATTTCAGTTTACCCCATCGCACTCAACGTGTTAACGCCCGGGTATTCCGGCAGATACGAGAAGCGACTGCAGACTCTGCGCCCGAAAGCGCCGGACCCTGTGCTGTCCCGGTACTGCAGCCACAGCAAGGTGGGGGTCATGTCTGAAGTGCTGGACGACGTCATCGACTCCTACTACACCCGCAGCTACTCCTGCAGGGACCCTCACCACAAGGTGTACGACAGGCACAAGGTACGGCCGCCCGCGTGTGAGACGGTGGGAGCGATTACGCTCTCCCTTCTTTCTTTAGCAAGCTAAGAGTCCGCTCTATTTGATGAGCCGTGAGCATGAAAATCATGTGTGTGTGTGTGTGTGTGTGTGTGTGTGGGGGGGGGGGGGGGGGGTCTTTTTGCTTGTTCTTGGATTCATGATGTAATCCTTTCTATTTCCCTTGAAAATGAGAAGGTAGCCTATGGTAAAAATATTGCTGTTTATGCTTCTTTGTCCTTTTAACAACTATTTTCGGGTATATTCACGTTTACGTGAATATATTTTCAGCTTTTCTGTAGTCCGTCTTTTAAACTTTGGCTTCAGGCTTGCCCTTATACTGTAGGCAAGGTTTTCCATGTGCTGTTCAAGAAAATTGGTTCACTCTTGTGAACCTAATGATAGCTTTGTGACCCTAATATTAGTAAGGATTGATTGATTGCGCGTGAGATTGCCCAATGATGGCAAACTCTACTCAATTTTAAAGGCGCTGTGCAATTTACATACATGCTCTAAAATAATTTTCCGTTAGCCTCCATAATTTGCTTCTTTGTGATTATTATTGTTATGTCGAAATTGTATTTTCTGTAGACGTGAACATTCGTCATAATTTTTAAAGAATAAAAAATTTTACGGACATTGTACATGCATTAAAGTGCATTTTCCCCCCAAAATTCGTATGCCTTATTCCTTTGGGTTGTAATCATTTTGTGATTCTTCTTTCTATAATGATTAGCTTTATAATCAAGTTTGAGCTTTGCTATTAATATTCTGGCTCTGAGCGCCTGATCATCATATTTGTATTATTCTGTGACCCCTCAGAGGAATACAACTATTGTGTCTATGGGAATTAGCACTTTCAGGCGTAAGAGGGCAGGGTAAAGGCTAGGTAAGCCTTCCCTTTGTTAAAATATAATAATTTTTTTGTTTTGTTATGGACTTTTTTTCACTTCACTGCTATCCTGTATTTCTGGACCTGCTACATTCTTCAACTTCACTCTTGTTTCGTAAATTAATTTTTTAGTTGCTGTTTTCATGTGCAAGGGATCTTGTGTGGTGACATACCTTGTGCATAGATTCTCTGTTTCCTAAACTCCATACTAAATGTGACCTTCTTCCTCCGCCTTTTATTTGCAAAACCATGGTTTTCACTGTGGAGGCCGAAACCATCTTTTCTAACCAAATTTATTTTTTGGCGAGACAATAGATTTTCTGCATCTTGTGCTGTTTTTAAGCACAACATCCCATTTTGTACAAGCTCCAAATTTGTGGCGTGTGCAGATCGAGGCGACGGTGGCAGTGAAGGCCCGCAGCGCTCACGTGGACCCCGGCGAGGCTGTGGGCGCCATCTGTGCTCAGGTGAGCGCTTGCAGGGAGTGAGGAGCGTACTATTTGGTATTTTCTGGCCTTTATTAAGGGGGACCTTCTTCTGCATAACGTTTTGGGTTGGGAAGTGCAAGATGTTGTATTCTCTTACCTATATTTGGGAGTTTATTTCATGTTATGTCATGGGTTGAGAAGTGCATGGTTTTGTCTCTTCTTGCCTGTATCAGGGGAGACCTTTTTAAATGTTTTAGGGTGGGAAGCGCACGATGTTGTCTTCTCTTGCCTATATCAGGAGGGGTTATTCCATTGAGGTTTTGGGTTGGGGAGCGTGTGATTTTATTCCCTTTTACCTCTATTAGGCGGGATCTTTTCCATTATAACGTCATGGGTTGGGAAGCGCACGGTGTTGTCTTGTCTTGCCTACATCAGCGGGGTTGTTCCATTGTGAAGTTTTGGGTAGGGAAGCATTCAATTTTGTTTCCTCTTACCTATATCAGGAGATTAATCCATTGTAAGGTTTTGGGTTGGGAAGCATGCGTTTTTTATCCTCTTACCTATGTCATAGGGGATCTTTTTCCATTTAAGGCTTAGGAAAGGGCGTTTTTGTCCCCTCTTTCCTTTATTAGGAGGGATCTTTCCCATTATTAGGTTATGGGTCAGGAAGTGCACGTTTTTATCCCCTCTTATCAGGAAGAATTGTTTTATAGATGCTACTTACCAGCCCTCGTCTCTGTTACATGGGCTAGCAGTGTTGCTGAAAACTTTACCCCGAATATTTGGTTGTTTAGAAAAGACGTGTTCTGACTCATGAACTGTACCTTGGAGCTCTATTTTAGCTTTTTCTGTTCATTTAATGCAAATGCTTGCGATGTTGCAGGCAATCGGCGAGCCCCTCACGCAGATGACGCTGAACACTTTCCATTTCGCTGGTCGTGATGAGCTGAACGTCACACTTGGTGAGTCCTTCTCTCTGGTGCTCGAAGTCGTCTCTTTGGCCGAGCTCTTTGTTGTTCTCATCGCGCGCATTGTTGTTCCCTGTGATCGTTGATATTCTGGTAACTCATTAATAGGATTTCTGCACATCTGGGAATGTCCGCGTTCTATATTCCGAAACTACTGGCTCCTATACCCTGTTGTGTTGTGAAATCGTTTGAGTTTCGATACGGCGGGAAAACAATAATAATTGTTGTGGTGTTTCTAGCAATTACGTTTTGCAAGTGAGGGAAGGACTGCGTTCTTCTTCATATCATTTTTTATATTTTATTGGTAGTGTATTGCACTTCCATTTTCATGTTCATGCTGTACTCTCCTCCACATGTTCGCTATTGGCTGGTAATAAATACACGCTACAATGCTTGATGCTGAGCCCAGTCCCGTTTTTTGACGGTGCACTTCAGTTAATGACAATAGTGAGCTAGTGACATCCAGCATGCAAGCGACAAACTTTAACAAATTATGACCATCTAAGCCGTAAGGGATTGTTCTGGATAATCAGGGATTATCGCTAGTTGCCGTACTGCTATCTATTAATAATATTGTAATCAGTGGTGATCTCTTGATGTTTAACTGTAATTTATCAGTAATACTGTAATCAGTTGTGATCTCTTGATGTTTAACTGTGATTTATCAGTAATATTGTAATCAGTGGTGATCTCTTGATGTTTAACTGTAATTTATCAGTAATACTGTAATCAGTGGTTGTTGTACCTCAGGTGTGCCGCGCATGGTGGAGATCCTGAGAACTGCATCAGCGTCCATTTCAACTCCAATCATGGAAATTCCCTTCAAGCAGGGCGTCACCAGGGCACAGGCAGAGGCCCTTAAAAAGAAGTTTACAGAAGTTACTCTCAAGCAGGTCTGTGTGTCGTGCAGTCATGCACTGATGCACTGAGTCTCTCAGTCGGGTCTGTGTGTCACTTAATCTTATATTTAGCAAAGCGCTTTTCTGCTGTGAAGCTTGCTTTAAAAATAACATTCGTTGGAGCAAGAAGATTATACAAATTTAAAAATAGGAGACCAGATTGTTGCATGAGAATTTGGTTCTAGATTTTTCTACTTTGAGTTTCAGGGATTTCAGTTCTTTTAACTGTTCATGCTTGTAAATCTGATTGTACGTTTATCCAAATTTCTTCCAGGGATTAACATTAATTTCTCAGTATTGGCGTTTTGTTTTCCTTTATTTTCAATATCATCCATTTAGGTTTCTAGTTGAATTTCTTGAGTCGGAGGAGATGGTGTTATAAATAATTCCTCACATGTGAACGAGTAGTTTTTGCTGAACTTGCGAACAAATGTTTCGTTTATAATTATGTCACGACTTAGAACTGTTGAATTCTGAAGTTGCAGTTGTGTACTCAATGTTTTCTTACTCATTCATACACTGTTGCCATTTTGTACATGTTTCAAGTTTCAATCCTCATTTACCTGCTCCCATTTTAGTTTTTGTTGTTGCGCTTTAATTAGCGCTTGTTTTATACATATTATTTTGGAATTATGCTAGATCATGCGCGCCTGTGTAACGTCAGATATTTTGTCATGTTCAACACAGTTGTTTTTCATCCCAAAAGGACCACACGGTCTGCTTTAAAAAAATATGGCCGTAAAATACATTCCTCTAATTCGTTCTTTGAATTTCATTGCCGCGTTTCAATTCTTTCCATCATTCTGATTTCAATGGCAACCTGATGCCGGTGTTTTTACTTGAAATCTGTTGTTGAAATAATGGTCAGTCTTATAAGGTTAAATACTGCCGTCTCGATTACATCTGCAAAATTTCATACCTCTGGACATCCGAATTGTCGTTCCCCGCGTATGCATCATAATTATAAGTTGCTGTGTGCGCAGGTGGTGCACACTATGGAGGCGAGCGTGATCGAGGTGGACAAGAACCACCAAGAGCACAACCACCACCTCGTGAAGCTGAGGTTCGTGCTGCTGCCCACCACCCACTACAAGCAAGAGCTGCCCGTCACGTCTAAAGAGGTGCTGCGCTTCCTCGAGAGGTTCTACTTTGAGAAAGGCATCCTCAAGCGGCTCAAGTCGCATGGAAAGGCTCCTGAAATTTGGTGAGTTTTCAGCACTCTGTCTTGTGGGTTTATTGACTTGAAGAAGTTAATGGATTTTGAATTTGGCTTAATGATTTGAAGAAGTTGATGGATTTTGAATTTGGCTTAATGACTTGAAGAAGTTAATGGATTTTGAATTTGGCTTAATGACTTGAAGAAGTTGATGGATTTTGAATTTGGCTTAATGATTTGAAGAAGTTAATGGATTTTGAATTTGGCTTAATGATTTGAAGAAGTTAATGGATTTTGAATTTAGCTTAATGACTTGAAGAAGTTAATTGATTTTGAATTTGGCTTAATGACTTGAAGAAGTTGATGGATTTTGAATTTGGCTTAATGACTTGAAGAAGTTGATGGATTTTGAATTTGGCTTAATCCCAATTGAAAATTATCGCCCTTTTCAGGTAGTAAATTAGTCGTAAAAGGTCGAAAACGGCCCAAAAGGGCCAAAAATCACGACTTCAAACCGACTCCTACCTATACTTGGCCTATTAGGGCTTGAAAAGGGCTTCATTCAACTGGCCTTTTATAGGTCTAGTCAATGGCTGTTTGCGGGCTCATTCGGGTCGTTTAAAGTCGTTTTCAAGCCTTTTCGACGACCTCTATTTGGACGCGTAATAGATTGTAAAAAGACTCGTAATCGTAAATGTTGTACAAGTCGTATTACTTCAGTAAATGTAAAGAACTAAATGAATTTCAACTAACCTAACTTAGTTAAGTTAGATTAGGTAAGGTTCGTTAAACATCTTCAACAATACTATAAATAATTAATCCAGTCAACATGAAAACTAGGATAGAAAAGCTAACTGCTGAGCATAACATCAAATTGGCACTTTATTAATGCATTATATAAATTAAATATGAATGATAGCTTATAACTGTTGGAACACTTGGGTTGTCGAACGCTGAGCATTCAACTTGTAATGCTTTACCCTAGTTACCCCTCAAACCTCGATTCTAGTCCTTCTATGTTCAGTAATCTTAATATATCCCAATGTAAATTTATTTTAGAAAAAGTTCCCACTTCTCCGCCGCTTATCATCGATACCTACAGCCGGAGAAGTATAAACGTAAGTCCGCTGCTTCACTCGCCTCAAATCGGAACTCACTAGGCGAAGCAGTCACAAGACCCGGCCTTACAAACTCTTTATATCGTATAAAAAATCTGATGTTGGAGCTCTTTGAGGTCGTTGCAAGGCCCACTATAAGTCGTACGGAAGCCTAATAAGGCCGGTATTAGCCTTGATCAAGCAGTAAGGAAGCCCAAAAGGGCCGGTATTAGCCTTGATCAAGCAGTAAGGAAGCCCAAAAGGGCCGGTATTAGCCTTGATCAAGCAGTAAGGAAGCCCAAAAAGGCCAGGACGAGACTCGTTCAAGCAATGGAAAAGCCAAAAATGGTCGTGAATAGCCTCGTTCAGGTAGTAGAGAAGCCCAAAATGGCCGTTGCATTAGCCGTTTCGATGCCCAGAAATAGCCGTTTAAAAGGGCTTAAAATAAGTAGACATTTGCTCCGAAAAAGGCTAATTTACTGCTTGAAAACGACTAAACTCTTGGCTTATAACTGCCTGAAAACGATCTGTAAAAGGCTCAGAATTTCAATTGGGATGACTTGAAGAAGTTGATTAATTTTGAATTTGGCTTAATGACTTGAAGAAGTTGATTAATTTTGAATTTGGCTTCATGACTTGAAGAAGTTGATTAATTTTGAATTTGGCTTAATGACTTGAAGAAGTTGATGGATTTGGAATTTGGCTTAATGACTTGAAAAAGTTGATGGATTTTGAATTTGGCTTAATGACTTGAAGAAGTTAATGGAGTTTGAATTTGGCTTAATGACTTGAAGAAGTTAATGGAGTTTGAATTTGACTTTATGACTTGAAGAAGAAAAGTGCATGTTTGAATTTGTAGTGGGACATTTGATTTGAAGAAGAAAAGGTAATGGAGTTTGAAATAGTAGTACAAAATTTTATTGCCCAAACTCATTTTCTATGATTACCATGAATTCAATACTGTGATCCATTAAAAAAAAACATTGGAAAAGAGTGAATGGTGTAAAGTTACGATTTAACTTTCATCAAATTCAGTGTGAAGCAACTGAGGTAACACACTGAGTGACGAGTTCTGTTCTCTTCGAAATATTTTCTCTTAATAATGTAGCTCACTCGTTTTTTACCGCAATTATTTTAACCTGACACAAGCGAGATAGAGAATTTAATGCAATTATAAGTTTCTAAACATTGCAATGATATTTTGGGATGTAACCACCCGAGCAGTATTGAACAGAAAGTTGAATAAACTTTTATAAGAGACGACTCTCATCTAAGAACAGAGCAGTCTATTGTTTAACATATTATAATGCTTTTTTAACTTGCCTGTCGGTGAAATCGTATCATAGCCAAAATCAGCATTCAAAAGTAGCCATGCATGGCAGTATGCATGGCTACTCTGACACGCGTGGCTGGTGTGACGTTGACTGGTGTTGGGAGTGGCGTGTGTGACAACTGTGACACGTGGGGCATTGCCTGGTGTTGGGAGTGCCATGTGTGGCAACTGAGGCACGTGTGACAGATATTCCGTGGTGTTTGGAGTGACGTGTGTGCAACTATCCCGGGTGTGTGCAGCTCGACTCTAGACTACGTGAGCATGAAGGCGTGCAGTTCAGGCAAGGAGGAGGCGGACAAAGAAGATGAAGGCGATGCTCACGAAGGAGAGAAGCTTGACGACGACTCAGAGGTAAAGTTTACTGGTTTATGTTTGTGATTTTGGGATCAAATTTTGAATGGAAATCGAGAAACTATGAAAGTATCACTTAAGATTATTATTTTTCAAACGACTGGAATGAAAATTGAGCTGTTGTCAAATTCGCTTGATGCTGTTTTTTAGCCTTATAATGATGGTACAGTTATATTATCAGCTGAACTTAGACTATCTGATTACTGAAGTGTCTTCTTTTTAATTTGCAAGAGTTTCTATTTCTCACGTAAACAGCAATTCATTTTACCATCTGACGTATAACTCTCCTGCTACATTTTTATGTGAACATTTGGTATTCAAAGACTGCTTTGTTTTTGTATTCCTGCGCTGATACGTAAATTGCCAAGATTAAAGGCAAATTTTTGTCGGAGTAGTGTTGAAATCATTCTGCCATTATTGTATTTTTCTTTCGTAACTCCCCTCTCAAGGAGGTAAAATTATTGTATCAATGGGAATTTGCATTGCCAAATGGGATTATGGGAAATCCTGTGCTGAAAGATAAGTAGGTCTTTTTTTATTGAAATTAAATAGTTTTCTAGTTAGATAAGAATTATCTTTTTTTGATTCACTGCTGTCCTGTTTTCAGAACCTACTACTTTATTTTCACCTTTCATCTTGTTTCATATACTTCCTTCTCACCTTGCAGTTTCTAATCAGAGATAATATTTTGTGGGAACACACCTTGTGCATGGATTCCTCATCCCTTGACTCCATACAAAATGGTGCCTTCATCCTTCTTCTCTTTGGAACCCCTTTGTTGTGGATAGAGAGGCTTAAACTAACTTCTAATTTGATTTAATCTTTCACCACACGTGGATCAGGACAGTCGCGGTGCAGACGAGCTGGTTGGCCTGTCGGAGCGGGATCGTGAGAACGAGGCAGACTACGATGATGATGACGAAGACAAAGCTGATGATCCAGACAAGGACGATGCTATCGGTGATGACGACGACGATCAAGAGGGAGAAAACGAGAACGTTCCTCTTGTGAAACAAAGCCCGAGTGATGACGAAGATGAAGCGGTTAGTTCAAATTATCCTATCCAATCTAGTTTTTGGTGTCGTGTTCATCTGCTGGGTTTTTTATTTCATCTGTTAGGTGAGTTGTATCACACGTCATGATATCAATTACTCGCTAAATTTATCACACAGAGGAACTTATATTATCTTCTCACTCTGAGCTAAATAGTGCGTAAGGTAAATTATGGTTTATTTTTTCAATTGGATGCACTGTGATGACGAACGTGGAGGCCCGATTGATTTAGGCTAGAGAGTGGGAGCATTGCCGCAGGCCCCGATATTTACGAGTCGACTTCCTCGACCCTATGCAGCTTGAAAAATTTGCGAAACACCTGTACTTTGAAAAGATCGTTCTCTCTAGCAAGTTCAAGAATTATTTCTGGCCTTGGGAGTGTGTAATCATCCTGTGATTCCTGTCCAAAATATTCATCAAGCATAAATTTTATTTTATTACTCTGGGGTGGAGGGATGATTGAACGATAGTGACGACCTTGATCAAAATTTTTAACCAAAAGGGTAGGACCGTAATTATTCAGCAATGAGGTATTTAGAATGGCTGCGTCTAGCCTTAGAGTAATGCACTCGTGCCGCCAAAAATGACTGCATTTGCTTATATTCTAGAAAACAAATCATCTAGAACACTATTTACCAAAAAAAACTGATTACATTAGACAAAGCGAATTACCAGTCAATCTACCGTTTCCCCACCTAACACAGATAACATGACATGATAGGTATAAACGGCAGCACAAGCAAATGAACACAACGATATTGTTTTATAATATGGACGGTAATTATGAAACGTTGAACGAAAAACTGATTTCTTAACTATTTCCTGAGCACTGAAAATATGACACGATAAGTATAAACGGCAACACACGCAACTCAACACACAACGGTATTGTTGCATGGTATGATTTGCACACGCAGGTCATCGAAGCTGCGGACGCCCTGCCCAGCTCGAAGCGACGGGCTGGCCTGTCGTTCAATGAGATTGAGCGCCGCGTGGGCTACGTGAAGGGCATGAATCCCAAGGTCGTCAATTACGAGTTCGACACCGTCGACGAGGAATGGTGCGAGGTGAGGCTGTCTTTGTCTTGAATCGTTCATTTGCATTATATTTGTATATGTTGGTCCACGTAGTCTAATGGATGCCTAGCCTTTTTCTAATGCCCTGAGTAACATTTTCGCTGAAGTATCTAAGATTGTAGCCTCCAGTGTAGCAGAAATAGTACTCCAGTATTTGTATATCTGGATGAGGAAGAACTTAAGACAAAGTGAGATTGGTATCAGCAATTATCTTGAATTTGTTGTGAGAAATCATGCTAGTTCACCCCTCAGGGGGATACAACTATTGTGTCTATGGGAATTAGCGTTCCCAGGGGGACTATGTGAGGGCCCGAGCTAAAGGTTAGGTAGGCTTTCTTTTTGTTGAAATAGAATAGGTTTTTGTTTTGTTACGGACCATCTTTTTCGGTTCACTGCTGTCCTGTTTTTCAGCACCTACTACTTCTTCAATTTTTTATTTTTTCATGATCTTCTTTCTTAGCTTACTGTTTCTGTGCCCTTTCTGCATAGATCCCACATTTCCTTAACTCCATATTAAATGATGCCTTCTTCCTTCCTCTCTTTGGATAGCCTTTGTTGCGGATAGGGAGGCTGAAACCAACTAATAATCTAATCTAATCTCATGCTGGTTCATAATAAGCTACGGGGATTATTAGGCACTCTTTGATCCTAAGAGTGGCAAATTATGTTAGCTAAAAAATAATTAAGTACAGCTGAGAAAATTAAGTGCAGTTTGATCGTAAGGACGGTAATCATATAAGCTGAAAAAATTATTAGATGTTCTATGATAATAAGGGCGGTAAATCACGCAAGTTGAGAAAAAATTGAGGTGAATCTCGTTCAAAAGAGCGGTGAGGTAAGAAGCGAGTAGAAGCATTATCTGCACTTACGAGATATGACGAGTCAGCATCATGATAGCTCAAGTCATGCTAGGGACACTGTTGAATTATTGCCCTAGGGCAACCATTCTCAACCTTTCCTCCATCAATGACTCCCTCGGCTTTATATAAGGCCGAAATTTACCTCAACCAGAAGTAAATTGATCCCTGGGTAAAAACCTCTGCTCAGTGGATGAGTATTGGGCCCGGCCATATAAAGTTTTCTTCTTTGGATTCGATATACTGAATGCATTTTTGGAAACTGGAAAGATATTGATTTGAACGCGTGTTCTTGACTGTCGTTTACACGTGGAAAAATGTATAACTCGGATTGATATTCTATTTTGATCATAATATAATAAAAAGTTACTGATATGACAGATTTTTTATTAAAAGAGCAGTTTCTTTACTCCTAATAGATTTTTCATTAAGCATTGATAACTGCGATAGGAATAGAATAATCAAGTCAATAGATCAAAAAAGATCTTCACTCATGTTCCTCGTAGAAAGACATCATTGCACTTGAAATTTAGATAATTCTTCACATTTCGGAAAAGAATCACATTTCGTCTTATCTCACCTCAGAATGGAGGTTGGAACGTGCTCATAGCGTTACTTGAATTGAAATCTCACTCTGTTATGTTACTGTGGGCAGCTGACGCTGAGCATTCCAAACACGGGGCCCAAGTACGACTTCAAGAGCATTGTGAGCAACACTGCAGAGAAGGCGTACGTGCACCGCATCGCTGGTATCAAGAGGGCCTTCGTTGAAGAGAAGGACGGTCACCTGCTCCTCAGAACAGAGGGCGTCAACATCTATGTGAGTGATCGTCGTGTCGAATCGCTCCTGCGCTTCTCGAGCGTAGAGTAATGCAATTACTCTATGCTCTTATTGTTACTCCATGCTTTTATTGTTACAGTTAATGTAATTACTCTTGTACTGTAGAGTAATGATATGATAGCGCTTTTATGAGCTCGGTTTGAAGACGATTCTATGAGTTCAACAAAAGAGGGGTAATGAAATTTGAAATTCCACTTGAACTAAAAGGTCAAATTCAAGTGCTTCCAGTGGTAAAATATGATTAACTCCTTTTATAGATTTATGTTCTTGTCGTAAATTTGGCTGAAAATGCAGAAGTTTATCTTGATGAGGAGTTTCAGTTTGTGTCTGGAGTGTTCGTGGAGTTCCAGAATTTGCAAAACTCGTGCGTTCAACACACTTGTATGAGTTCATCAGAAGAAGTTGAGAATTAAAATCCTAATTTTGTAAATGGGGAAATTCAAGTGTCCTCCATTGTAAAATAAGTCTTACATATGGGGCTTCACATTCAATTGAGGGTGTAGTAAGTGACACTTGAGTCTCGATAGTCAACATGTGCACGAATGCAAATTGGATAAAAAGCTACGTAGCAAAATAATATCCCCAAGACATGTATAGGAATTCATGCTATTGGCGTATCATAGTGCCTCCAAATGCAGCCTAATTCCTTTGATTTGAAGATTTAATTTCACTGCTTAATTTTGGTATCGGCGTGTGTGGGCAGAAACTGATAGAGTGGGCGCACATCCTGGACATCAACAAGCTGTACACAAACGACATCCAGCTCGTGGCGCGCACCTTCGGCATTGAGGCCGCCCAGCGGTCCATCATCAGGGAGATCCGCGCCGTGCAGAGCGCCTACAACATTGAGGTGCGTGATTCTGGTGCGACTTCTGTGCCTTCTGCTGCTGCTCTGGTCAGGAGGTCCTGTTCTCTGGCTTGTTTTGTTCCAGGAGGTTGTGTAGTTTTCCATCATCAGTCTTCATACCCCTATTTTCTGATTTGTTTTGTTTCAGGAGGTTATGTGGTAATAATTTCTGAGGTGCGGGCTCTTTGTGCGACTTCTAACGTGTTATTTACCCCTGTACCTTCTGCCGCTCTGGTCAGGTGGTCCTGTTGCTTTGTTTTAGGAGGTTATGTTCCTTCATCATTTTTCATACCCATGTTTTCTGATTTGTTTTCCCAATGTCGTTTATTTCCCTAATCCGGGAACGGGGACGCTAATATTTCTGTATTGACGTTAACTTGTGTTAGTGTTAACGTTAACTTGTTTCAGCGTAGACGTAACTTGTATGTGTGTTGCAGGTGAACTACAGGCACTTGACTCTGCTGGCTGACTACTTCACATGCGAGGGCACCTACAAAGCCTGCAACCGCAGCGCGCTCGCCTCCTGCCAGTCCACCCTCCAGCAGATGTCCTACGAGTCCTGCATGCAGTTCCTCAAACATGCCCTCGTCAATAGTGAGTCTAGTTCTGTTGTTGTGTAGTGTTCTGTTATTATATAGCGTTCTGTCATTATATAGCATTCTGTCATTATATAGCATTCTGTCATTATATAGCATTCTGTCATTGTATAGCATTCTGTCATTGTATAGCATTCTGTCATTGTATAGCATTTTGTTATTGTGTAGCATTCTGTTTTTGTTCTGTTGCACAGTGTGGGTGGGAGGTTGTGTGCTGAAACAAGTTCTGCTAGTTTTGAACTGATACTATATAAGGTGCGAATTTGATGTTTGTTTGGTGAGAAATGTGAACTTCTTCCTAAAGTTCTGGTTGTTTACAGGTGCCTCAGACCGGATGCAGTCTCCATCAGCCCTGGTGGCAACCGGACAAGTGGTCAAAGTTGGCACAAACGTCATGGACATTCATGTGGACATCCCTCGGTGCCTTGTGTAATGTGTCCCTGGCTCTGAGCTGCTGCCATTCTTTGATCTTGACCTCATTGGCTCCGTGTAACTGTAAAGCAATGCATCTCAAGATATATTTGTGTTGTTCCAAACATGAAAAATACCAGTCGTTGATGTCCAATGGCTTCCAGGTCGTCTGAAATATTGGCAGCGTTTACCACAGAATTGACAGTTTGAAGCTCTGCTGTGTTGTACAGCATCATTAAGAAAGAGCGTAGTTCTTTTTTCCTCAGAATTTTAACGCTTTCTACCTGTATTTTTTCATTGTGATATTTGTATATATTAAAATAATGTCATAGGTACGCATTCTTGAAACTTGACGTATGTACCGGCTGGAGAATTTTCAAATAGAGTTCAGCTGATATGTCATTCGTTTCTTTACCCTTTGGAATACTGCCATCTACAAGACTTGAGAATTCAATTGTTTTTCTCACTGTTTGCTGTGTTCCTTAATTAGTCCATGGTGGCGCATTACAAATGTTCATAGTTACACCCAAGTTTCTGAGTAGGATAGCAATGGTTGAAAAAGGCGCTAAAAGAGTCGGATTATTCACACACTGTAGGTGTTTGAATTTTCCCCCGGTCACATGCCTCGGTTATTCTTGACGCGGGATGACTGTAGTTGTAACTATAGTCATGATCACATAATGTTGATGCTCGTCTTATTTGGTAAATTGGAGAAGCCTGATACAACAGGTTAAAATATGTGACTTTCGGTGCGATATAGTTCGAATAACTGAAGCGAGAGCAAACCCATGTTACTACTACTAATACTCCTGCGCTGGTAGCCCGGTCTGGGTCTCAGCAAGGGTGGGGCGCTTGGCTATTGGAGGGTGGGCAGCTGAAACCCACTGGGAACTAGGCTGTACTCCCATTCTAAATCCATGTTGTTTCTTTTTAAATGCTTCGCGAAAGCGGAGGGGTCCACATTTGCTATTAGCTGGCGACCCCGGTGGAAAAGCGACCCCAAACAATCAATCAATCGGGATGACAGTAGTTTATCACAGGGCGGGCCAATATTTATTTCAAGTTTCATTACATGACGTTTTATTTTGTCTTTTTAGAGCAAAAGAACAATTACATTTTACGCAACGCGAGTTATGTTGCTAATTTGCGCCGCTGTACCAGTGTAATTTTAATTAAATGATGCGTAGAATTAGTCGTCAGAGTGAAATATCTAATGGTGAAAGAGGCATGTACTTAAATGTAGACGTATATGTTTTCTTTCTCTCGATCGCTAATTGTCTTTCTTGTATGTCCAGTACGACGTGTCATAATGCGTGAGACTCTTGTATCTTGCTGTTGTCTGCCTTAGTCAGAATATCTGAGTTTTTCCCGGCCAGCGCCGGGGGGGTCCACATTGGCGTTACGCTGGCGACCCCGGTAGAAACGTTTCCGTAAAATTATTATTATTATTCTTTCTCTCGAGTTCTGAAATTCTACTTTAATGAATCAGTACTGACATTTATGGAAGTTGAAGATATTAAGTAAATTGGTGTGAAGGAACACCGGAGCTTCGCAAGTTTAGTCCTACTAGGTTCTTAGTCACAATATATTTACTTTCGTTTAAAGATCTTTACATACAAATTTATTTTTTTTTGTTTGTTTGTTTGTTTGAAGCATGGTCACAAATCATATTAAAGGGGGCCAGGAAGAGATATCATGCTCCTAGCTTTTCCCCCACAACTAAGGGCATATATGCGGTACTCATTAAGAGAAATTCGCAATTTCTCTTCATCTGCTCAAAAATTAACTCGCCATGCTATAAGCCGTAAAAAACAACTTCCATAAAAAGTTTTGCTATTGTTTATTTTACCGGCGAAAAAGTCGGTGGTGAAACGCCGTATATAATAATAATAATAATAATAATGGTCGCCTGTAATAAGGCATTTGAACTCACAAGTTTGAAGTAGATAACATGCCCTATCCAGGGGAACGAACAACCCTAAGAAGTTCGGAGAATAGAGACGTTTATGCAATGGTAGGCGAAAATTTTACTAGTCATAGTTTGAGTAGCTGAAAAAGCCATGTGGAAACCATTGAAACACTTAAATTACTTCAGAAAGTATTAGGTTTCTCCGTCTTTTTTCTTAGCTTAAAGTAAAGTTAAATCTAATTCATTTCGCACTGAAGGTTTATTTTCATTATTTGCTCACTTGCTTAAAATTTTGTTTAAGAGTGCATTCAGTTACATCAGACCCCATGTGGAATATTGTTTCTAAAGTTTTTGCCGCTGGATTTCATAGAACGCTGGTATACGTCACGGTATGCGTTCCCGTAACTCATAAGTTGTCATCTACGGTGAAGACACTATTTTTTGAGGTAAGTTCCTTAAATTATTTAACTCTAGCATAATTGTACTGTACATCGAATGATACCCAACCAAGATTATTAGTTGTGTGGTGTGAAGTAAATTAGGTCCTTATCACTTTGACGGCGACGTGAGCCATACTTGGTCACTGAAGGAGTTTTTTCATTATGCTGCTGACCAACCAGTAGTTAAAAACTCAATTAAAAAAATTCATAATCAAAATTAAATGATCCCGTTTTTGTTTAATGCTTTCCGCATTGTTTACAACAATTGACTTTAATTTTATTTCAATATTCAAATCCCGTTTTACCTGCCACAGTCGAAGTGCAGAGTGATATTTACCGCAGCCTGGTTTCTCATGGAGAAACCACAATGGACACTTCTCAGTAAATCAATTACCGGTTCATGTCAGGTTTGGTGGGTTGAAAAGTTTTACTTCCAATTTTCCAGGGTCAAATTCACCTGCATCGAATTTGTGATCTAAAAATTTTTAATCTTTAGTGAATAATCATGTTTATAGTATTGATTGATATCGACAATCTGCTCAACCGAAAAAAAAAATTTGCAATTAAATTAGTTAGGTCAAGGATAGATGCGTTATCCTGTCATTCCTGACACTTCAAGAGATTTTGTCCGTCCAGCTTCTTGAACTCAATACGACAGAAATCCCATCTTTAGTGTGTGTATTTCAAAGTTTTTATCCTTAACAAAATATTTAAACTTACGATATCAGCATTTTGCTCGTGCGCCAGATCTGAGTGTCATAATTTTCAGATACTCTACTTCAAGAGTGTTTTCCCGCAGGTTTTCAAGAAATTATCGCACCTGACAACCAAAGCTTGAGTTTGTGGCGGATGGACTCAGGACGGCAACACTGTGCCTCTGAAGTCTGAAATTCTGAACTTCTGTTCTGAGTTCTGATTCTGAACTCTGAAGTCAGTAAGCTTCCAACCGTTCTGTGATGAGGTAACGGGAATGGGGCGCTCGTGTCGTTCTCTGTGATTTGGAAAGAAAAAACAGACTTGAAACTTGACCGACCGAAAAGTGTCTGGATTTAATTACAACATTTAGTAAAAGCACTCCCCATCTCCCGCGTATTTTTTTAGGTAAGCAATATTCAAATTTGTTTACCAAGTTTTCGAATGGCACATGTGTGTGGTAGCCGTTGCTAGAGCTTGTTTGCAATGACCCGCCTTACGTATATGGAGTTGCGGATTGCCTGCTTCATTATGCTGTGTTTAACCCTCATTCCAGAGATTACTTTTATCGTGAATGTATTTTCATGCTGCTGGCTGTTTCAGTTTTTTCATATAGCTTTCAGGATTATGTACCACAGCCTGGTTATTCTTGACCTCTGATTGTGTTTGGGCATGATAAACTGTTATCTAGTTGAAGTTGAATTCTACTTTTTAGTCGAAATACCTGTAGCTTATCACAATTTTATGGATAGGGTAATTCATCAAATATCGAACTGAACTGATTATCGAACAACTTTGAAAATATGCGCATAATAAATTTCGTAAGCATCCAAACTTGCACAGTGCCGGTGATCTTACATCTAAAACTCCTATTTTAGTGATAAGAACTCATTTCTGTGAGCTGCAAACTGCTACCAGCTGTTACGAACACATTTTCTGTACGACCCTTACAAATTGGTCATATTTTTTCACTTGAAAAATCTTACGCACCTCGGGAAAATTGCGACGGTTTAACTGTTGTTGTGCCAACGTCAACCTCCTGTCATAACTAGAGAGTAGTGTTGCCAAATGATGTTCTGTTGCTGTATTTTTTTCTTTCCCGATAAAAACATGATAATTATTCCATGTTCGACATTCAGTTCCTATTTCATGTCAGTATTAAATACTGAACAAAGGTGTTCGAATCAAAATTCCTTAAAAATAATGAATTTATGCCTCGAACAAAGCTTTTCGATTCTTAATTCTTTTAAATAACTGAATCGATCTATTGAACGCCTGTTTCATTTCCTTAAAATATTGTATTAACGCTTGATAATAACATTGAATAGTTGAAGATGGTGACCAATCAGCTGCTGGTGTTCCAAGGCCCTCAAGATCATCAATGATTCGTCTGGCTACATTTACTGATGATCAATCCCTTACCAAGAAAACTGATGCAAGCATCAATAATAATTCATTGACGAGTGCTCTACACTCTACTCCAAAAAAGGTCACACAGGTTGATGATCACAATGATGGTTCAACAAGCACTGCAAATGAAACATCGACATCATATTCAAATTTTGATAACTCTCCATTCAAATGCTTCCCGAAAATAAGTAATGAGACAGTTATTTCAAACAAAAAAACAAAACAAACATCGGAATCTTTGGGATGCTTTATTTCCAATCAAGCCTGATACAAATGATCTTAAGCATTGGTTTTTCAAATGTCTTATAACTAACACTATACATAGGACACCATGACGGTTCCCCCGTAAAGCCGGTACCCATTTCCGACACCTGGGTCGAGTGGGGTATTGTGTTTGAGCTTTCCATTATACCCAACGGGGAAAATCGCAGCGCCAGCGCCGGGATACGAACCCGTGACTCCTACATACAAGTCCGATCCCTTAACCGCTGTGCCACCGCGAGCACTTCCAAGAAAACTCAGTGCACCAAAGAAAAAAAAACGAAAAACGTTTATTTTCCAAGTGGCCACATGAGATACATGTCAACATAGAAAAGTTTCTTAATATAGGACGTCCTAAAACTAAAGTTCCATACGAGAAGTACTAATTGACAAACCATCAGAGGTGTACAAATAGAAAAAACATGCGAGGCATAATAATTGACAAACTATACGAGGTGTGCTAATAGACAAACTATACGAGGTGTGCTAATAGACAAACTATCAGAGGTGTACAAATAGATAGACCATACGAGGCATATTAATGGACAAAATACACGAGGCGTACTAATAGACAAACCATACGTGGCGTGCGAATACTCTCACAAAAGTTCCATACGAGGAGAACTAATTGACAAACCATCCTGTTCGGATCAAAATTCTTGTTCGATTCATGTTCGATATTGATGAAATTATGTTATTAAAGAATTCGATTTTTAGAACAATAAATAAATTCCAACAATCTACGTTGTCTTTAAAGCGACATCACAGAACAAGAAAGCAACTGTTCAAGAATAATCTTGAGGCCCGCAACAGTTATTCAGAGCAAAAGTTACCGATTTATGAAGGTTGTTTCTAGACACACGTGGTTTCTGTTCGATATTTGATGAATTACCCTAGTTAAACATCATAATAATCGGGCTTTGGAAGGGTGTTCGATGCTCTTGGTCAGATTAGAACAAACCTAATAGACGTCTCGTTTGCCTTGAATAAAAGATGAAATTTAAAATAATTGCAGCTACCATTGAGTTTTAGAATATTAGGGAAACTAAGCTTAGAAAACATAGTATTTGACTAATTATACCCAACTGAAAAATTATGAGGAAGGAAATAATTTTCAGAATTAGTAAATCAAACGCTTGTTTTTTTCAACACTGTTCTAGTTTAGTTTATTTTAAAATTAGTTTTGAAAATCCCAATTTCATACAATCCTGTGACTTTCGCAGTTACCAAGCATCAGTAAAGTTGGTCATCGGAAAAGAAGGGTGCGAGACTTCTTAATTATGGACGCGATAAGAATTTATGGCATTTTTGCATTATCGTACCTGTTGCGTTTTCCACCTTCTCGCCGAAGTCTATGCTGCGTTAGGTTAGGCTTCGGTTAGGATGTCAATGCTTTTATCTTTTTTGTGCGTTTTAGGGGGCATGCTCCGAGAAAGAAAAATTCGTATAAGAGAGGGTTTGTCGCCATCAATTCCTGCAAAAAGAGTATTCTGCAGATTTGCCGAATTTTGAACTACGTGCAATAGCACCATACTACCCTGGACTAACCATAACTACGTGGTACAATATTTCAACCATTTCGATAATAGACCTCAATTTGGCTGGCTGTTTCATTGATTTTGGCTCGCCAATCCTAAAATTACACCCTGCTGGTGTGCTAAGTGCTCTTCGACGGCGCGGTGTGGTGAGAGGAGCCCAAGGCATTGGACTGACTCTATTTTTAGCTCTCCGTCCGCGCCAGGGAGAACTGCTCAAAGTTTTTAGGAGCCACGTCGTACTTTTTTGGGTAAAACATAACTGATTTAGCTCCACCCGCGATTATTATTCATGCTGAAATTTTGGTCTATGTGTTGTTAATATCGTTTGTTCACTTAGACTCGCGAAAAATTATTTTTTTAGTGTATGCAGGCTTCTTCGGGTCAATATTTTCTAACATGGTGTTTTCTTGATCCTTTAAGTTTAGCGAAAAGGTATCAATATTAAAAGGATGTTTTTACTCTACAAGGCCTGGAGAAACCCTGAACCTGTGAACGTGTTTGTTTTGGTAAATCTGAAGGATATGTCAGTTATCGATTTTCCACTTTTTGGTGCCTGAACCTAATTAATTGAATCAAAATAAACAAGTTTTCTTCTATGCACTTTCCGTCTCAAATGAGTATTTTACGATATATAGCGGTAAGTTTTGTTTCGTTTGTGATGACTAATGCGCTCGAATAAATAGCTACTCATCGATTTTCAAATTTTTGTTGCTTGATTCATGGTAATAACATCGAAATAAACAACTTTTCTTCTATACACTTTTTTCGTCAAATAATTATTTAACGAGGTATAGCGGTAGGTTTGGTTTCGTCTTTGATGACGATCGCGCTGGAAGCGAGTGCGCTTTGCAGTGTTGCTGTCCGACGTGCTCCTTGAATTACTTGCCGCTTCAAACACTGGAGTTGCGGTAAGTCATTTACCGCTATAACTAATAAAATACTCATTTGAGACGGAAAGTGCATAGAAGAAAACTTGTTTATTTCGATCCAATTAACTATGCTTAGGCATTCAAATTTACAAAATCGATAACTGACATATCCATCAGATTTACCTATGTTTTTTCCGTGTAAGGCAAAGTACCGATAATTATTAACAGCCGTATAACTGCAGATTTGGAAATTACCAAAAAATCGGTACAGCAATCTGGTAGGGTTAGGCATCTCAAGTAAAAGGGGATGATGAACTGTATGCAATATTAGACAGCATGCATTGAGACCTTCAGTGTTTCAAAACGCCCGCATTTGTTGCTGCAGCGACGGCCAGTAAACCGCTAACTGCCTTAAATATTAGCGCAATATCTAGCTTACGATGCGCCGGGCAAACTCTAGGGCCGCGCACATTCATGATGAAAGGAAAAACCAGCTATTTTGTCAGTTGCGCGGTGACGTAACCTCTTCTTGCAGCCCAAACTCAGCTGTAAGTTTAAATTCTGTGATCTGTTGTCCCCCACGGTCCTCGGCTAGCTAGGCTGGCAGTGAAGGATTTTCCTGAGTGTTTAGTGTTTGAATATTGTCCTTAGTGATAGCGAGTCCCAATATCAAAGTTATGTACGGGCATGACTCTCGTTTGTGAGGTAAATGTGTATGTTCATAAAACCTCGTCGGCGCGTCTAGGTTCGTTTATTTTGTAATGATAGTGTTGGCTGTGCATCAAATTTAATTGCTGCCTGAATTTCTATTCCGATCTTGTCGCCTTTCGCCAAATTGATTCTGTTACAGTGCCAACATTACCTCACGTCCTCTATACCTATTCCCTCCACAGTCCTTGGCTAGCTAGGCAAGCAATGAAGGATGTTCCTGAATTTTTTAGTGTTCGAATGTTTTCCATGGTGACAGTGAGTCCTAACATCACTATTGTGTACAGGCATGACACTTGTTTGTGTGGTAAATATGCATGCTCATGAAACCTCATCAAAGCGTTTAGATTCGTTTATTTTGATGCGATATTAGCTTTGCATCAAATGTTGTTGTTGCTTACATTTTTATTCCGACCTTGTCACCTCTTGCCGAAATGATTCCGCTATAGTATAAACATTCTCTGACTTCCTCTATCCCATGAGAGAAAGTAAAACGAAGGTCTTGTGTTCCTTCATAACTGGAGACATAATTCGTACCGACTTACTCTTGTACATGAAAAGTGGCAACTAGGGTGTTGAGTATTGAACACGGTTGGTTTTGCCGTGATTCTGAGATTGAAACGTTCAGAGTCCCGCGATCTTTCATTTTTTAGTTAAACCGGCAATCATATGAAAGATGGATCGGAGCATTTATGTATTACGTTGGTTTTGAAGCTCGCGCTCACGATTTAGTTAGCTTTTCTGCCTGCGTTTCAACGAGCATTGGGAAACGATAAACGTGACGTGGTAGGGAATGACTATTTATTATTGCTATCTATTACGTTATGTGAATAACATGAGAACTTTTATGACCTTAAAAAATCTCTCTCCGCGATACCAACTATTCATCCTTGATGATTCATACTCTGTTTATCTTTGACTTACTGCGAAATAAGATTGTCTTTGTGCGCGCGTCATTTGGTGACCGTACACTCTTAACTGCAGGGCGCATTTGAAATGTCATCGGTTTAAATTATTTCATTATTGAAATGCGTTGTAAGTATAAGAACACTTCAAAAAGGATTTTTATTTTTACTAAATTTCATGGGTATAATATGTAAGACAATTCAAACTCGACATTTCGCGGGTGTGCGAAGAATATTTTTCCATGATTTTCCTGTAAACTGAATATACGAGGTTTAAACGGTCCAAATGCCTCAAAAAATTTGATAAGAACCCTCAATAGTGATCTGTTCATTTTTGAATTTTAGACTATTTTTGAACATAAACTCGAATACAATTATCGAAATACCGCGAGGTTTATCATTTCTCATAACGCTTTGTATTTTCACCCAATTTCCTGTGTAAGGTTCAAGAGAGATCCCCAAACTTACAAACGGAAAGAGCCGTTCATGCAGACGTGTCCTTCCTCTGATTCCCCACCCACTCGGTGACAAACACGTCATGCGACTCACGCATTACTTCTTGATATCGTTGCCTTCCAAGAACTCGTCCTATGACCAACTCGTGGTAACTGATCGAGCGTATCAGAGTTGACTAACACACGTGTCCAAAGGTTACGTGAATTTCCTGCGTCACTAATTACGTTCATGAAAATTGTGTATTTTGTTCTGTTGGATTTCGAACAGAAGTCTACTATGTGTGTTATTTATTTTTGTTCATCGAATGTGAAAAAGAGACCTTGTCAGAACTTTATGAGAACTATGCTATTTCTTTTTGCGTGTAGCATATAAACTTCTCTTTTTCTCGTGTATATCACATTTTCTACTTTCATATTTCCCAAGAAACTGCAGAGTTGCGGTCATCGATGATTCCTCGCTCCTGCATGCTGATCTGTTATAAAAATGACTCGTCGGTCGCCTGCGTCACTGTTCCGTTATGTCACCCTCCGTTTGTTCTCGTGAATGGCTTGTCCAGCACACCGTTTGTCATCGCTTTCCTATCTTTCCTACTGATTCTCCTATGTATTCATCTGCCGTTTTACGACTCTGCAGTGGTATTAAGGGTCGAGTGGAAAGTTTCGACCGATGTTGTACCAGTTTTTGTGTTAGCTGACTGTACGAATCCCAGAGGTTTATGTTTCGTTTACATATAATATTGTGGTGACAATGTTCAAATTATTTAATGAAATTCGTCGTTTTCTTCTCACACCACTGTAGAGGAAACTGCTATTGTGTTCGTGGGAATTTGCGCTCCCTGGGGAAGTCTCCCGGGAAGATGCTTGGTCCGGAGCGGCAGGTTATGTAGGCCTTCCTTTTGTTAAAATGGAATAAATTTTTGTTTTGTTATCAACCATTTTTTGATTCATAGCTATTTTTCGTACTTATTTTTTCCGTGGTCAACTTTCATCTTGCATCGTAAACTTATATCAATCATTTTTCCACGCGCAGAGTATGGGGGCATCTTTTGAATAGATTCCCCGTTCCTTTAATTCCATTTTCAATTGTGCTTCGCCCAAGTAGTACAGTAGTTAGCGACGCCTAAACTAACTGATAATTTAGTATTTTTATTTTGAAAGCGTCACTAGGAAGAATGCGTTCTACTTCTGAAGGATCCCTGCAATTTTGACTTAGAAGTGCGGTCTGCGAATTGTCCCTTGCATGTAAAGCACAAGATGTGACAAGTACAGGTGAAACGAAATTTCCCTCATTTGAACAGTAAGATTTTAGCTTAGTTCCTTCCTGGAATTTTTGTCTTTTTCAAATGTCAAGGGCATATTTTATTTTTCCATGAAGATAATCCTCGACGAACCACCTTGAGGCGCCGGTCAACGCTCTACCGCATCCGGCCGTGCCTGGCGCGCGTTGGCTATGTTAAGTGCGGTATACATCCGCTCCGGCCACAAACTTAATTCTTTGTCAATGTTTGGGGTCACCAATTTTTCCACTGATTAAGGTGTTCTTTTCTTACTCCCATGTACTGTTGGTCAACCAACTGCTGCTTTTGGTCGGCACTGCATGAAATCGATGATTTATTTTGTTAGATAGTGCTTGTGTCTTCATGGGAGCATTTTAGGAATGGAGTTATAGGTGATTTTTTTGTTTGTGTTTTTCTTAGTTTGGTTTGGTCTTGTTTTTATGAGTATCAACCTTGATCTAAATATTATTTTACCGCAAAATTTACTGGCCTCTAGCTGAAATCACTGAATTCATGCACGAAGTATCAGCTAGTTTTCTGTTAGACGCAGTCAAGGGTCTACTGCACATGTAGTTCTAGAGTCACAATGGCTGAGTTGGCGAGATTGGATAACTTTATTGGCTATAGAAACCGTACATGTAAAAGTCATTATTAACGGCCAGCATGAGTTCAGTGCATTGTGTTGTAACCGCAGCCAGGGTTTTGGCTTTATGCAGCGGATGTAATCTCTTTTCTGTTCCGACGATCTGAGGTTTTGGTTGCCTCGCGCAGGTGCATGTACCGTCCGAAACAGCAATGATTGCTGAGGTGCCTGTCAATTCTGGTGGGATGGATTTACGTGCTGGTCAAGTCCTGTTGAAGTTAGATGATGATACTTTCCGGGAAATTCTGACATGAGAGTACTACTTCGGTGCGCCTACTGAACCTGCTGTTATGCTAAGAAATGGAGATTATACGTTTTGAAAATTAATGTGTGAAAAGTCTATTTCAACACGAGAAAAATTAGCAAACGCCAGAGATAAACAAAGGTATTTTTCGTGCTAGTAACCAATTCACAACATTACGAAAGCAGATCAGCACTTACTCTGCTTGCATTTGACCCTACCTTTTAGTATGTACCTTAAATGGCATGTAATGCAAATAAAAAATTGAGAACTAAAAAACGTCAAATGGTCTCTAGTTCTTCAAAGAGTGCTTTCCATTTTAACCCTGTCTAACGGCCGGTAAAAGTGGAGTTTACCGTTCAATTCGAATTCAACGTTAATTGAAGTAAGCAATGTTGAAAATATCATTCATTAACTAGGTCGTGCCTTCATTTATTTTTAATTAAGTACTTAGTAGTACAATTGTTAGAAAATCTGGCCCCAGATGTACTTAGCAGTATTTGCGCTGTGCCTATGTGCTGCACCGCCGCGGACCCGAAGGGGTGGTGTACCCGAGCGCTGGACTAGCGCTCTGCTACCGCGTCTTGGTGCCTTTACGTTGCCGTCAAGACCTCGCTTATCATTGTTTCTAAATTGGTACAATATTGCTTTCAGGTGGCGCCCACAGTCTTCCGTTCTATGTATCATGTTCCCGATATATATTTAAATTTCTATTCTAGTGGGATGTCTCAAACTATTATTTCTAATTATGACAAACTTGTGGTTCATTATAAGGTTAGTTCTCAGAGAAGTACAACTGTTGTTTTTATGAGAAATAGCGCTTTCAGTGGAAAGATATGAGGAACCGATTTGAATATTAGGGCTGTCTTTTTTCTTTAAAGAATATGTTTTTTTTTACTACAAAGTATCTTTTTCGGTTCACTATTTTTTCAACCTATTCTTCGTTCTTCAACTTTCAGCTACTCACGTTAACATCTTTCAATGTTGCGGTTTTTATGCGCAAGGTGTTGAGGCACATTTGGGCTTCGATTCTATAGGTTATTTATTATCTTCAAGTCTATACTGTATGACGCTTTCCTTCTTACTCTATTAGTTGGAGTTACGGAGGCTTAGACTAACCTGGAATTTAATCCAATTATCTGATTCATTTTATAGCCTATTGTTTTCACTAGTTGAAAGCATTTTTAGAAATCCCGGCCAAACTATTCCATTCCACCGTGCCCTTTATTATTTTCAAGGTAATCTCGAGTATTCCAAAGTTACGCTGTTGCACTATTCTAATTGGTAATCCAGTATTATTATCCAAGTTTTTTAAATGCACACACTTTCAATGACTTACGGGTCTATTTGTTTTAATTCGACGGATACGATCCATTGTAATTTTATGAAGTAATTAACATTTCGGAAAACGTTGTGCTTTCTTTACAGGATCTACGTTATGAATTTCAATGAGCCAGTTACGCACCATCACCGTTTCTCTAACGGGCAGCTCATTCGAACGGTGTACGTCCGTCCAGTGTAAATATTTGTGCGTTCCCCTTGCTCACGTTTCTGGGCGATCATGTGTCCGGTTGTGGCTGTTCCCATCGCTTGGCCAGCTTTTGTGGGCGACTTCGTTAGGTTGTTGCCCCATTCATGGGTGGCCTGGATCGCTTTCCGTCACTTACTCCGTGGGATTGTGTAGTATTGTGCAAGAACACTGCAATATTGCCGAGCTTATTCACGAAATGATGAGCCTTGAAAGCTGTATTAAAGTGTGTTTTTAGGTATACACGAGGTAATTTCTGGATTTTTGTTTTATATCATTTTTTGTTGTTTAGAGTGGGCCACTCATTTGCTTTGCAAGGAAATTTTCAGTTCTCATCTACATGATCGTTTTATTTCACTTGCCAATCTGTTGTAGTTTAACTGTCCGAAAAGGTCCACGGATGGAAATTTGGGTACTTGAAATGAAGTAGAATAAATTGCGCTTCAATCTGACATGTTCACTTCCCGATTGACACCTCTCAAGGGGAATAGAACTATTGCATCTATGGGAATTAGCGCTCCTAGGAGGAATATGCGAGATCCTAAGCTAATGGTTAGGTCAACCTTTTGTCGAAGTTGAAGAGATTTTTTTACGTACCATTTTTTTCGGCTCAGTGCTGTCCTGTATTTCAGCACCTACTACGTTCATCTTCAATTTTTATATTTTTCATAACCTTCTTTCTCAAGCTACTGTTTCCGTGCATTTTGTGCATGTATTCCGCGTTCCCTCAAGACCATTCTAAATGGTGCCTTCTTCAATCTTCTCCTTGGAACGCCTTTGTTGAGGTTAGGAAGGCTTAAACTAACCAACCCGATTGGCCAATTGAGTATAAGTTCAACTAAGTTAAGGCGCACACTGCGCTTCAACATTCAGAATTTCTGTTTTAAATCGGACCAATCAAATTAGCCAAGACATTACAGAAACGTGTATCAATTCTTCAGAAATTTTGAAGCTTGTGAATGAAAATGAATAAATTAGTTTGATAACTTTAAAATAAAATGAAGACCTTCTCACAATCGAGGAATCATGTTGATTATCTCTGTGGTCGAGATTTCACAGCTCTTCCTCGACTCCAATCAACAATTTACTCTTTGTACAGAAAAATTAACTTCGGCATCTCACTTATTGAGTGTCCTCAGAATACTACCTACCGACTTCCTTTTCCTTGTCAATTTATAAATTTGAAATGCTTTTTATCCGCCTCCTTTCCAAATACCATGGTGACTTTGAAGGCACAATCTATTTTACTAGAATTGTCCGTGCCTAGCTCGACTTCATCCTTATCTCTAATGCATGTAAGATATGGTAGCATTGACTCGAGTTCCAACAAAGATGCTGAAACAAATTCAACTTCCTCGCTAGTTATTTCCTAATATTTGTGTACATAATCTTAATATCAAGGATATGCTCCCGTGCGCTTCAAAATGGACCATTACTCACTTCCTGTGGAGGTTTCGTCTGGAGACTCGTCTTCATCGAGCCAAATTACCGAGTGCAGGTCCACAGTCTTCCGTTATAGTGTCCATTGTTCACTGGGGTGGTGAGCGAGTCGCTTTGTTGCGCGCTTCAGTTCTGTTTCATTTACGCTTACGTTGCGGAATGCGGGACCAGGCCTTCAGAGGGACTCTTCTAACCGCTTTATGTAACTCCGTTTTGTTGTAGTCTTCCCTTTCTAATTGGAGACTCTTTCAACAAGACAGACGTTAATTCATGAATGTGCTCTTGCAAGGCTTTTACGTACTTACTTTTCGAACGATCTTCATCTTCTTAAGTTCTCGTGGAGATGAGCTGAAGAAAATTCTATCGAGAGGGTTTTTGTATCATGTAGTCGTCGAGGGAGTGTGCAAAATTTTTAAGCTTTTCTGAGTAGAACAGGGTAGTGAATTGATGGATTTTCGCGAGGATGCTGTGAGGAGCTGGCGCTATTCTTCATATCCTCAGCCTGTTCCCTAGCAAGGATGAGTTAACTCGCCTTCATCTGATACGTCTTCTCCAGAGTGTGCCCCTCTAGGGGATACAACTATTGTATCTACATAGGAGAATTAGTGCTCCCATGGAGAAAATGTGAGGTCCACAGCTTAGTGTTAGGCCGTTTTTCGTTTTCTACAAGTCCGTACCAAATGGTGCCTTCATCCTTTCTCTCTTTAGGAACGTCTTTGCTGGGGTCAGGGGGCTTTAAGTAAATTATCTAATCTAATGATTATCTTTCCAGAGTGCGATAAATAAACTCGTCCACAACATGTTTGAACAGCTGACAAATACAATGTTAGACGTCAATTCAGAGCTCTTCTCATCTGTCAATATATTCAGCGGTATAAATATCACAAGAAAATCATTAAGAAAAATTGGTCAGCATGGGGAAAATGAAATGAATTCCTCAAAAAAGCGCCGTGAAAGGGTTAGCTCCATGGCGATGAAACCTCGATATTGGATATAATTTCAGGTGTGACGAATCTTTTATTTCATCTTGAAGAAGGCTGGAGTTTCGTGTAAGCGACCTCCAGATGTCTACTTTTCCCAATTCATACCAGTCGAAAAAGATTTTCCGTGACCTTGTTGAAATAATTCATGGCTGCACCGTACTTATACGTTGAACAGAATAGGTTCCTTTTTTTTAAGGAATGCCTCCATTTTGGAGAAAACTTTCTAGTGTGTTGCGTTCTTACCTATAAAGATTTCACTATAATTTTTTCATCACTTTTCAGGTAAGAATATCAAATGGAATCGATGAACCTTTCCCATCATAATTTGCATCCCTAACAAGGGAAAGTAAATGTTTACCAGGATCTCACTACTCACCTAAAAATTAGTTGAAATGATCTTCAAACGCATCCCTGTTCTCATTTCGCTAACTCTTGAAGGTTGGGCATTTCTCGCGCAAAACGTTTGAAAAGGCAGCCAACAGCTTTTTTTTAGTAATTTCAAGCTCTGAGAAATTTTATGTTCAATTCTTAATGTCCTCCCCCCTCAGGGGGGTACAACTATTGTATCTATGGGAATTAGTGCTCCCAGGGGAAAAATGTGAGGGCCCGAGCTGAGAGTCAAGTAGGCCTTCTTTTTGTTGAGATAAAATGTTTTTTTGTTATGTTAGGACCAACTTTTTTCGGTTCACTACTGTCCTGTTTTTCAGCACCTCTGACTTTCTTCTTCAACTTTTATCTTATTTCATGAACTTCTTTCCCATCTTACTGTTTTTATGCCCTTTCTGCATAGATTCCTCATTTTCTTATCTCCATACTAAATGGTGCCTTCCTCCTTCCTCTCTTCGATACGCTCTATTTTTGCAGCGGTTAGGGAGGCTTAAACTAACTTATAATCTTATAATCTTAATCTCCTCCCAATTTAGACACACACAAATTTGTATTAGTGTACTGTATTGCTCGTTGTATTTTTTTTTTGCCTTATTTGCAACTCTTTATTCCATTTAAAATATTCTAATCAAATTCCAAATTGAAGTAGTCCGAGTCATCAGGTGTCTGGTGGTTCTGAGTTCAACAGTTTGTCGATCATTTAATTTCTATTTTAATTAACTTTCTGAACCAGATAGTAGACGATATCTATCATTCGCGCATTTCCACTGAGAAAACATTGCGTTACAGGAAAGTTTGGGCCACTTTCCTATCGTATGTAAAGAGGAGCCGGTAAACGTTCTCTCGTGCGAGGTGATCCCACTCGACGTCTTTCGAAGTTCACCGTCTGTTGAAGCTCCGGGAAACCATTGTCGGAAGTGTATAGGATCTCCGACTATCGTGTCTGCTCATGTATGACCGAACAAAGTTCCGTCCGCGTAAAATTACACCACACTGAAGTGATGTATACCAAGTTTATATTCTGTACGTGAGTAATTGGAGAAATCGAATTCGTGAAATCGGTACAAGGTTGCTAAATCCAATTTCCAGTATCTTCGTCGTTACAAACATCGTTAATTATTTACGCGGCGTGTAGTTCGTCAGGAAGATCTAGAAGCACTGCATGGAGGTCAACCGTTGAGAAATAGCTTGCCAAGATTTATAGCAAAGCCATGTGAGCGTGTTTAGTCAATGCCGTGGAGTGAAACCTGAGAGTTTACTTGGTTGGTTACGAACACAGCACGACCGTTTGCTGTGCGCGGTAACCTATCTTATCCACCGTTCAGGCTTGTGCTAGCGAACGGTTTTTTTTTATTCTACTATAAATGTGCCGGAGGTTCCTTAACCTTGTCTATTTCAATCCTTTTTGTCAAAGGTGCGATTGCCGTATCGTTAAACATATTCAAGTTCTGTATGATTCCTGCATTTTTTTCAGAATCTTCAACTACAACGTTTGGACAACGAAAAAACATTTGTGATGCGTATGACACGCATCGAATATTCTCAAGTATCTTCTAGCAAATAATGACACCTGTAAATGTATCATTTGCGACGCATGATTATCACGCATACACGTATTATTTGCGACGGATAATTTACCGTGGAAAAATTACGACGTGTGATCAGGATCGGCTATGATGCCTAAAGTAATCTTTTCTTACGGATAGTTGCTCCTCACGGGTACAAATTATCACAGCCTTCTCACTTAGAATGAAGAGAGCAAATCATTTTCAAAAATTTACAATAATAGAGTTGATGAATGATGGCGGTTTGATACCGATGCCATGAATACTCATTTTTTTATGAAGAAACTAACGGTGAACAATGAACTTTGCGCGGTGCTCGTACATGTGTGCATGAAGTTTATACTTGTATCTTGTATCTACGGTACTAGCATCAAACGCTATTCAACTCTGTCCTTCTGTGGTATTAAGTGTTAATAATAGATTTCGTTACAGCGGGATTTGTTTACTCATAGCTAATCTTGCGTTCTTTGTGCGTCCTAATTTGAGTTGCCTTTGTTCTTACCAGTGTGGATATTTACAAGGACTTTTTATAATTTCGAGCTTGCTACTCTTTCTGGAGATCCTTTGTTCCTGGGCTGGTTTTATTGACGCCTGTTTTCGAGCTTCTAGTTATGAAGGAATTAAGTCAATGAAATGCGTTTCTTCTGAGAGATGGTTCATGTATTGTGTTAAACCTTGAGATAAGCAGTTGAAAAATCCTACTATAAGGGCTTTGTTGCTGTTGAAGTAATTGGAGTACCTCGCTAAATATTCGGATTAAAACCAATAACTGTATTGGTTTCTTTACCTTGTTTCCGTAGGTGGGCCAGTTTAAACTTTTTAATACCACTATTTTTACGGCCAGGTTTTTGCATATTTGTACGTTGCAGTTCTGCCAAGGCCAGTTTGTGGAAGCCACCGCTCACCGGCCTTGCTTCTTTCTTCCTTCTCCTACCGAACCCTGCCCGCCTTGACGGCTCCACCAGGCTCAGACAACATGAACACCTGTGAGCAACGCTCGTAATGACTCCGACTAAGTTTATTGCAGAAACTTCATTTTTTGGCGCTATTTGTTCATTAATTAGGTAAAGGACTGCGTCACGTTTGAATTCCTAGATTGGATAGTGTCACGAGCAACATTTGTGGGCCTGCTGAGTATCCGTGATACTCGGTTGCGCGTCAGCACTGCGACCATTACTTGTATGCTCAACCTGTTCTCAATCTCGTATTCCCGCGCGCGATTTTACTTCTGAAGCTCTTAATTGACAAATTGACGGAAAAAGTTTTAATCGTTCTACAACCCAAAATTTGTTGTTGAGGAGATCCGTTGTGAATTTCGTTATTTGGGGTAAATATAATGGTACCACTTTGTATTTTTTCACTGTTTAAATGAGTGATCTGAATATGATGGAAAATTTACATTGAATTCTCCAAGGTGTCTTTTTTTTTGTTATTAATGCACTGATAATGCTGGCGTCATCGTTTAGAGGGGTCGATGTGCTCCATGACAGCTCCTCTTCCCACGGTATCGAACGACGGAAATGAAGGTATGGAATTATTTTCATTTGCTTGGGTCTCTCCATACGTTTGTCTCGCTATGTAATTATCAGGTATACTTTAAAAATGCGATTCTGATTCTATTATTTTTTTCAAGTGCGTCTTGGAATGCAGCTTTCGGTGAAAGTATCGAATTGGTTCAGATTTCGTGTCTTTATTGTGCGTTAAAAAAGAAGTAGGAGCTTTAATGCTAGTTTTTGTTAATCGATATCAGTGAATGCGAAAGTGGATTTGGTGGGCCGTCTCTTCTTTGGGTCTTGCGCTGTTTTTGTCTGTGCGGAAGTGTTGTGCTCTTGATTGCTTCTATGTAGCTTCAAATCGCTCTGATATAATTAATTCTATTTAATAATGGAGGCTTTGAGGTTTAAGCCGTTGTGTAATATAGCTACTCTAGAAGTACAGTATTAGAGTAAAATTACCTCAAAACCTCAACTTGAACGGTCTTGACTAATGTCTTTCAATTTGGAGGCTGCACTTCCACGGTATATTGTAATATCGTAAAATTCCATTGACTAGCCTTTTCTTCAGGGAGCATAGAAGAGGCAATAGGTACGTACATACAGCGTCTATAATGTTAGAATTTTTGTTTAACAAGATAAGGCAGGGCTGATGTCACCATTTACGCAGGTGGCGGGGTGACTGCTCCAATTGTTGCTCGCTAATTGTTAACGACTTTTCACTTGTTCGGATGACACGCGACTTGACTCACCATTTGTGGTGCTCTTCAGTGGGTCAGATGACTTTTTTTTCGTCGTACCTTCTTGGTACCACTTCCCATTTCAGTGATCATAGGTATAATTTTTAAAATATTTCATTCGGGTTTTCGTTTCGGTGTTAGCTTCTGATATGGTCGTGGTTCTTTCTTGAAAGTGGTTTAGACAAGTATTTTATTCATTAATTTTATATTTAGGTTGTGGTAGACACGATGATATTTTATCAGAATAATGATAGAGCCTTCTATAAATGGATTCTACGGAAAAAATTTTCTCATCGTTGTCCGTTTCGAGGTACCATGTTTTCGTCACTGTAAGATCATTTGTGCGCCTCAGTGTAGCGTTAATTGAAAATTTGTCTGCTACCTGAAAGTATTGCGTGAACTCCTACTTGTTATTCTCTCAGTCAGCGTACGTCTCCAACTTCTAGCTCTCCTCTCAGGAGCAACATTGGAAGTTTCAGGGTTAAATGCTTGAGGGTGAGTGCTTCCGTAGCTCGTTCGTTGCGGTGTGTTTGCGTGTACCGCCATGACGGGAGGTCACTGTGTGGCTTATCGTTTTCATCATTTTTGGCTGCCGCCGCTTGTAATTCCCTCACAGTTCCACCTGTGGTAAACCTGGACTTGTTATTTACGCGCAATTGCATTAGCCTTTGTTCCCCTAATTCTTGTGGTGGAAATTTACTTTTGAGTATTGTGATAGATGAAACGTGGTGAGGTTTACTTCTATTTAGATGTGATTATTTACGTTCGTGTTGTGCTCGATGCTGTAATATATTTTCTGAATTCTCAGGATTACATTCAATAATGTTTGTGATAAATGATAATCAAATGTGTGATAAATGTTTGTTCATATTTGTGATCAATGATAATCAAATTACTTTTAAGCGGTGTACGGGACATGGCATGGAGCCTCATATGCTATATTTATTGAAGAGGAAAGTACACTATAATCAAAAGATAACAGAGATCGCTAATTTGGGTAGATTTACGATGCACTTTGTGAGCATTTTGGCTGTTCACAATGTTTTAGATATATCTCATTTGTTTCTTCTTAAATAAATGAAAATATTCAATTGACACCGTTTCCTTGGACAGTCTTTTTACCTTGAAGTATTTTTCTGGGAACTTGTTTATTTTTTACTTCAGATACTGAAATACTAAAGAAGAACGAAATCTCAACCTTTGGTATACACTGTATTTTATCGAATCATTGTTTTACTCTTTTGGTAACATTTTTGAATGGTCTTTTTCGAAATACATATCTAATTTATCAATGGATTTCCATATAATCAGCATTATCTCCAGTCTTGCAAAGGTTCCGAGGTTAACTATAAAAGATGATTCAAGAAACAATAATTAAAATATTGTTTTGAATTTCAGTATAGTTAAGTACATTAAACTGGACGCTTTACTACACACAGTATAGTCTTTTCTTGTTCGAGAGATTGAATCAAAGGCGTTACTACAGTCTCCCTTTCCATTGCACGGTCACCTGGGACGAATCAATGGAAAAAATTTAATTCTCTCGGAATTCCATAAGATTTTGTTGAAACAGTTAAATTAATACCTCATTTGCCAACGATAGGTCTTCGATCTGTCGTACACTCTCTTCTTCTTTCAGTTTTTACGCCTTGTTTGCTATTTTTTCTTCATATTTTTATCCTTTTACTTTCTAGTTTGCAGTTCCTATGTGTAGGGAATCTTGTGTGGGAACGCACCTTGAGAATGGATTTCCCGTTTTCTACAATCCATACTAAACAGCCCCTTCTCTTCGCTCTCTTGAGTTCGCCTTTGTTGTGGTTAGGGAGTCTTAATCTAATGTAACGATACTTTATTTGCCTTTAAACGGGTGCTTTTGTGTTCTTCAATCCTACTTTGCTCAAATTTTCCTGTCTGACGCTATTCCTAGCATCAATCTGATGAATAATATTCTCCCTGGAACTCACAGCTTCTGCTTTGTCAGCTCTCAATATAGCAGTCGTACACGAAGACCACTCTAAACCACATTATTGCGCTCTGTTTGAGTTTATTGGACTTCCTTAAAGCGTCAAAACTGTAGGCGCTTTTTTTTTTTTTGGGGGGGGGGGTCATTTTGTGTTATACGAACCAACTGCATGCTATGTAGGTTGTGGCGGCCTGTTGCAGGACGATCTGTTGCTTCGTCCTAATGCTGCGTGCGTGTGTGACGCAATGCCTCGTGTAAATGGCCGTGCGTCAAGGTTCTGGGTCCGTTCGTGCGTGTGGGTCATCTTTCTCTGCGTATACGTGATGTGGTGCTCTATTTCACAGGGGCCCTGTGTTATTTTACTGTATAACTCGTCGAGCTTTGCTGTGTGTTGCTAATTGGCTTTTGTGGGCTCAAATATAGGTACGCGTGGTGGAGTGCAGTGACTTGCAATACGTGACTTCTTCCTTCTCGTAAAATTCTGTAACGTTTTGTAGATCGTTGCATTTATTTCTAATTTATGAGCGTAACCACAATACGCAGCGTTCGCTTTAAGTCGCGGCAATGATACGGTTTGTTATTCTTTCGTGCATTCGCTTCACGCTCTTGTTTGAACTCATTTTATTTCGTTTCCCTCTCCCCACAATGCAAATAAATATTTGGCTGTCAATTCTAACGAATTAATCAAGTTCACACATTTGAGAGGTATATTGTTGTTAACGAAAATTTCGAGGGCATGTGAGGAGTATCTTGACTACCACGGCTACACGAACGCTATTAAATTCTTCGCAATGGAACGTAACTCTGGACATTCGAGTGAGAGTGTAACTGCTGCAGTCCGCTCAACGGAGGCCTGCGAGGTCGGTACCGTTATGAGCGGACTTGACTTTACTGTACAGCGGCAGCACGAGCGGTACTCCGCGTTAGGGCTCCCTATGTGAAATTTAAAAATTCTCAATTTTTGAACACTTAGGCATACTTTTGATAATAATATAATCTTGATAGAAACTAGAAAAATCGTACTAGTTGTTACTTCAACTTTTACCGTTTTCAAATATATGTATTTGATAGAGGTTTGTTGTCTTATTTAGAGTCATACCGCAAGAGTAGCAGCGTGGAAGGCACTTCCACTTTAATGTTTTGAAACAGCATGCGGTGACTAGCTTTTTTTTCTTTTTTTCCTTGTCGCTGTGGTTCCCACTTGTGGTCTGGTGTCGTAATTCTGTTTTATATTTTTAACACAACCGATTTTACGATTGTATCAGGCGGAACTGTTCCGGAGTCTATTGCAAACATTGAAACGATGCGATTCTATGAAAATTTTTATCTTTTTTATTTAAATTCTTATCCATGCTCAAAAAGTGCTTCTTACTTATTATTACCGTGTAAGTGTGGAAAAATTATTGGAAATTATATTGGAGCATTATTATTTACCTACACAAATTTGAAGCGCTGATAATTTTTCTGTTATGTTTCTCAGAAGTTCATTTCAAACGTCAATATATAGACGCGTTAAACTCTATTAACTACGCTACTTCCCTTTGACTGATGAATAAGGTTGCGAAACTTCTCATAATTTTAGATATCCAATATAGAAGAGCTTAGTGAATTACAGCCTTATCTGAGACTCGATACAGTGTTAGATATTTCTATACTGACCTTCATGGCCTACCTGTACCTAGTGACTAAGTAGAAATTGTGCATTCTTGTCCTTTCCGTCCACTAAACGGTCGCGGTTAATTGTGGAGTGCGCCACGGAGACTGGACCGTGGCATTTCAATGCATTCTATGTTGCTTAATGTATATAACCCAACGTATACTAATGTATATGATCATGCCTCTCTCCGAACTGCGTTTAGCTTCCCAAAGAATATCTCGCTTTGTCCGCCGCAGATAAAATGATTGCACAAACAATCCGAGTCTGTGACCTGCATACTTAAAATTCTTCGAGATGTTTCTCCGACCAGCCTCTCGCACGCGCCTCGTTCACAGTACATTTGATGCTTTCTGTATCCTTGGCCTTTGGCTGAGTTCTTTTTTAGCGCTTGTATGGCTTTTGTTTGTTGCGTAGTGACCTTATGAGTCATGAAGTGCTTGAACGCTCGTGAGCGTTTGTGTTCATTATCACGGTCTTGGTTCTAGTCTCTTTCACGGACGCGTTTAAAAAAATCGGTAAATCTCTGTAAGAGAAACAATTTTCTTCATATTTCAGCGCAGTGTACCGTGGGCGTACGGTAAGATTAGTTCACGAGGAAACTCGATTCCAGCGCGTTCATAAGGTCAGAAACTCATATTCTACTGATTTAGCGATGATACTTCAGTGTGTGAAGGTCAAGGACACTATCCTTCACTGTAGTCCAAGTGACGCCTGTTTTAGCGGAGCCTTTAATGGTAATTCGATGCTAGCTTGCTCGAAGTAAAGTAATTTGGAGAAATTACTGACCAGCCTCAGGTGCGAAGGTCAACTGTGTGTGCTACTCAATGATCTGTAGCGTCATTTTCTTCAGGCTAATAGACCGTGCTGTTACAGTTCATTTAATCGTGGATGAAGCTTTATGGATGCGTTGAGTTGAGAAGTTGTTTCTGCCATGTTTTTAGAAGTGTAGTTTCATTTCTTCGATATGTTGCACGATTTAACCCTTTGTGGGGGTTACGATTTGTGATTACAGCATTACCAAACGTATGCTTTATGGTGATTCTTATTCTACGGTGCTTGAAAAGATTTATTGGTGCGCAGTAAAGCATTTTAGAAAGAATTGCAATATCCCACGCTATTTTCTGCTGCAATAAATTTCGCGAGTTATCACCCATTTTTTTCTCACTCGTTGACTTCATGCTGAAGCTACTCAATATACTTATGGAGTTCCAAACTTTATTTTTATGTGAACTTTATGTTTTATTTTTAACATAGCCAATTTTAGCGTCATTTTTACAAACTTAGTTTATTTTTACAAACTTAGTTTATTTTTACAAACTTAGTTTATTTTTACTTAATTGAAATTCTGAAAACTGCTGTAGTGCACAGGTTTCTTGACCTTTTCATTTCAGCTACCGTCTTCGACGACCACCCATTACTAATGCCTAAACCCAGTATTAGCTGGCTCTAAATTTTCATTTTATGTCTGTTAAGTTACTGCACGAGAAGGAATATGGGATGTCCCATGCTAATGGTTAAGCAGGCCTTCCTTTTGTTGAAATAGAATAGGTATTGTTTTGTTTTGCTACGGACCATCTTTTTTTTTCGGTTTACCTAGGTGGTATTCAGCACCCAACTTTTATCTGGTTTTATGCCCCTCAGGGGGATACAAGTATTGTATCTATGGGAATTATCGCTCCCAGGGGGACCATGTGAGGGCCTGAGCTAAAGGTTAGGTAGGCTTCCTTTTTGTTGTAATAAAATAGGTTTTTGTTTTGTTACGGACCATCTTTTTTCGGTCCATTGCTGTCCTGTTTTTCAGCACCTACTACTTCCTTCTTCAACTTTTTTCTTGTTTCATGAACTTCTTTCCTAGCTTACTGTTTCTGTGCACCTTGTGCATAGATTCCGCGTTCCCTCAACTCCATACTAAATGGTGCCTTCCTCTTTCCTCTCTTGGAACATCTTTGTCGTGGTTACGGGAGGCTAAAACTTTCTTATATAATAATAATAAATCTGGTTTTATGAACTTCTTTCTCAACTTACTGTTTTTATGCAGCGTGTGCATAGATTCCACCTTCAATTGTCGCCATAATAAATATTGCCTTCCTTCTTTCTCTCTTTGGAACGCCTTTCTTGCGGTTAGTGAGGCTTTAACTAACATCTGATCTAATCTGAATAGAGCTTCAATCGCGTAAGTTACAATAGGAGATGACAAGCGCCAGTCCAAGTATATGTGATGCAATATAGGACAAATCGCGCAACTCATCAAAATGATCCACATCAATAAGTTTGATCCCATCATGTTATTCTATTATTGCACTAGTCACTATTCTTGCACTAGGCGGTTGCACTATTCTTATTCAGTGCGCTTGCGTTCTCAGCAAGGAGAGACTCTAACCAGAGACGCTTCTCTTCATGATGCCCCGCACGTGTGCTACATGGATTTTTTCTGCAGCCTCCCACAGCTGTTGAGAAAAGCCTCCCAGCAACCTCCTTTGTTGTTTTTATTTCTCTAACCGGCGTGCAACCGCTAAATGCTGGTGGCTATTCTATTTATGTCTCTTGGTACCCTAGAAAGAGTTTTCTAACACTTGACAAATGTTCGAAAAATACGTTATAAAAACGAAGTTGTGCTATGAGCAGTTGTTCGCAGAGGTGGCATGACTATCTCGGAAGTGGTCAAGTTTGTGCTTGTTTAGTGTAGGTACCATAGAGTTCAATTCACGTGGTTTCAATTTGTTTTCCTTACGAAGACCGCCAATTCAGTAGCGAACTCACAGAATTTTTTTTTTGTAATTCCTATCTGGATGCACGCTTGCACTTGTTCTCAATACTTTGACGTGAGATGTTTAAGGAACTTCGTTATTATAAGTACCCTTAAATCCACCCCATCTTGTAATATTGTAACGTCGATTATTCCAAAGTACCTAGTACAAGTTTCTTCTATACCTAGTGGGAATTTTGTTACCGTTATAATTTTAGAAACTTCGCAGGTGACACAAATATTGTATCTATGAGAATTAGCGCTGGTAGAGGGAAGACGTGAGATTTCAAGCTGAAAATCAGGTAGTTTTTTTTTAATAGAATCAGTTTTTGGTTTTGTACGAACATTTCGGTTCGTGGCTAGCCGTTTGTCTGTACCTATTTCTTTGTTCTTCATTCTATCTTGTTTTACAAATGCCTTACGCTGTTTCTACACCCAGAGTGTGGGGACTCCATGTACATAGGTTCCTAGCTTCCTAATCCCATACTAAATTGTGTCTTCCTCCTTCCTCTCTTACGATCACCGTTGAGGTATGGAGGATTAAACTAACAAATAATCTGTAGGTTTATAAAGGTAACGTAGGGCGTAAAAAATTACCATTGTTGGAAACCGTTTCATTGCTAGTATGCTAAATCGTTATTTAGCTGCTGTAATAGGAAGTAGTAGTGGAGGGACTTGGGAATGAACACCCAAGAATTCATTCGCAGCACAGCGTCTGAAATTGGATTCCGACAGGTAACAGTTTGCCTACTGTTTAAAACTTAATCTTCTGCTCGTCAGCGGTAGCATAGTATACAGATTGAAATCTGTTGTGTTCACCCAAAAGTTAAAGTATTGGTTTTGTAGAATGTTGGTTGTTCGACTGGGTAACACGCTGAAATTCTGAAAATTTCCTAACTGTTCCTTCGTTGCCGGCTATGCAGATGCTCGTGCTCTGATATGCTTGCCCCTCAGGGGGATACAACTATTGTATCTATGGGAATTAGCGCTCCCAGGGGGACTATGCGAGGGCCTGAGCTAAAGGTTAGGTAGGCTTCCTTTTGTAGAAATAGAATAGGTTTTTGTTTTGTTACGGACCATCTTTTTTCGGTTCACTGCTGTCCTGTTTTTCAGCACCTACTACTTTCTTCTTAAACTTTTTCTTGTTTCATGAACTTCTTTCTCAGCTTCTTGTTTCTGTGCACCTTGTGCATAGATTCCGCGTTCCCTCAACTCCATACTAAATGGTGCCTTCCTCTCTTAGAACATCTTTGTCGTGCAATTAAGGGAGGCTAAAACTTTCTTATATAATAATAATAATGATAATAATAATCTGATATGCTTGTCTAAGATGAGCAGTATTCATTTATTTATGCAAGGCAAAAAATATTTTGACCTCCGTCTCCGGAGTTAGAGAGTAAAATATTTAACTGGAAGTGTTCCATTAGTTCCTTTGATGTCGTGTATGTGTTGCGTAAAGTACATTTATTAGTCCATCAGCATTTCTTTGTTTTAACCCCTTCAGAGAGCATAGAATTGACAAAGGATTTTAGTTAGGATTATTAGGCCTTGGCACTCTTAGAAGGATACTGTTAGATTACCTCAGTTAGGCCTTTGGAACTTCTAGTTTTTGTGTCCTTTTTGCTTTTTTCAATTTTTGTCATCTTCGCAATCTGTCTTTTTGTCTTCCTCATTCCTAACTTCCTGTTTCTATGCGTAGGTAAATCCTGTGTGGGAACACACTTTTTGCATAGTTTCTCCGTTTTCATGAGTCTATACTAAAGGGTCATTTTTCTCCGCTGTCGTCCGTCTAACTCGTTGTTGCTACGCCAATATGTGGTTCATAATCCCTTTCAAAATAGATGAAGTACCACGCTAGTTTTTAAAAACTCTGAGCTAATAATCTTTCCGGAACGTGAAGTTTTGTGGTGCGCGTTGCGCTCGAGCGTAAACATTCCTGTTTTTGGTCGTCATTACATCGTCGATTAGAATTACATCATTACCTCATCCGATCCTCGGATGGTACCTTGGTTGCATTGCACTCTTGTGTTCACTTCTCGTGAAATAGACTACAGCCACATCGAGAAAAGATCAAGTTCATTTAGAATGCCTGCTTTGCTTGGTGCCGCTGCTCGATGTGCTTGTGTAGTTTTGGGCGTAATTTTATGGCCGAATTTAGCACCGGACGACGCTGTTTCACGGCGATTGAACTTGTGCGCGCTGAAGCGCAACTTGTCTCGTTTTGCAGCATTTTCGTCATATCTCGGCTGTGATGTAAGCGGTGGGTGCTCACGGTGACGCTCCTCGGACAGGTTTTTCTGATGAAGCTTGAGGAGCGTTGTTTATCCAGGTCATTTAATGCTTGCTGTGTGGAGAAGGGGTAGGTTGTCGAACTTGTCGTGACGGCGGCGTGAACCGTTCGAATTGTTGTGGCACTCCTTATGAAAGAGTTCGAGCCTACGCAAGAACTTGTTGATATTTGGGGTAGTACATAATACTGACGAACCTTAGCGTGGTATTTTTTCTCTATGCGTGATCCTTTGTGAAGAATTATGCCTTAGCCCAATGTCCTGTGTTTACTGATAAAATTTAGTTGTTCAAATATAAGATTACTATTCTGTATTGACCGATGCATGTACCATTGACGTCATATCTTACTCTCAAGTATGCATTCGATAGAACAGCTTTATCTCAGGAGGTTTTATTAAGGAATGGATTCGACCGCTATCTGTCCTTCGTATGTTATGCAGGTATCACAGCTACGTAGTTCAGTAAACTGGAAGTTGAAATCGCAACCTTGAGTGGAATTATCATTTGTATAGCGCGGCTCCTGCGTGAGTGACCTTCAGGGTGAAGGTGCGATGGATGGGTTTCTTTGTGAGTTACTCAAGACCGTCTTGTCAGGGAGAAATTGTTGTCTTAGTGTTGAGTAATAGCCTTCCTATTCAATAACGTGGTCGATCAAACGCTTGCGTAATTTAGAAATCAATTAGACGTGTTTGAGTCGTTTAAACGTTTGAATTGGTTCCTTTGTACGGAGCTTTCGTATTATTGAAGTTTAATGATGAATTTCTGCAAATGCAATACTAGTTCGTAAAAGTAATTTACGTGGAACTGAACCTCTCGAGGGCTTCAGTGTTGTCAATATTTCATAAAGTATCATATTTAGGTCACAAGTTGTCAGCGTACCTGGTAATAAATAACATCTTTCTTCCAATAACCGTCGTTAAGGAAATAGATGAATGCGGACACTTTTCATTCGGCGTAAAAATGACGCTCTCATGAAGCCAGAATTTAAAGCTACTTCTTCATCGAATTAAGTATGGCAATTTTGCTTTCGTGACGCTGTTGCGGGCGCTAAATTGTCGCTGACCTCGCGCATGCGATCGGCCTAATGTGGGACCTGAGCGAGGCAGCGCATTACGTGAACAGGGGACTCGTTGTGCTCCACCTGAAATGTTCACAATTGCTTTCAAATGGGTGACCGACACGACATCTGCTGCTCACAGCTTTCAACGCGTCATTTTTGTTTCCATCTTCTTTGTGGAGAATTTTGCGCTTCTTCCAGTTTTATTTGATCTGTTGGTATCACATGTTCGCTAATAGCTGGCATCTCTGACCGTCATACTTTGGCGATTACACATGTTTTTCATTGTTTTTTAAAGCGCTTTCCGAAGTTTGTTTTTTGTAGTTAGAAAAATTTGCGTGCAGTGTAATCCTCTGAAGAGTAAAACCATTGCATTTATTAAAATCTATTGCGAAGAACATTTCAAGTCTGATTGGAGGCTGTATAAGTTTTTCTTTTGTTGTAATGACACAGGTTTATTGTTACGAACAGTTTTTAGGTTTACTGGTGTTACTTTTGTAGTAACTATTACTTTTCCAGTAACTCTTACTTTCTTCTTTAACTTTTATCTTGCTACATAAAACTTCTTTCACACTCGCGGTTTCTAAGCGCAGGGTGTGGGGACATACCTAGGGGTTAGATTCCTCGTACCCTTACTTCCTTGCTAAAAATGCCCATCTCCTCCCTCTGGTGGCAAC
This sequence comes from Morinoia aosen, assembly GCA_030386875.1. Classification (NCBI taxonomy): domain Eukaryota; kingdom Metazoa; phylum Arthropoda; class Malacostraca; order Amphipoda; family Talitridae; genus Morinoia; species Morinoia aosen. The sequence goes on along the minus strand of CM059559.1, from coordinate 89,720,188 downwards.
AGTTTTGTTGTGATAGGGAGGCTCTAACATTTTATCTAAAATCCAATCTTTGTGCACAGTACAGCAGTGAAAGCAGCTTGCCAAAAATATTTGAAAATACCTTGACCTTCGCTCTCCTTTAAATTTTATTGCATTATACTTGCTAGGGCACAGTGTCATTTTCCCTGATAACGCATTAAAGAAATTGCAAGCTTTAGCATTAACACGTTAAGTGCGGCATGACCCACCGGTGGTCATTTAGGTGATTTTCATTAGGCTGCTGGCCGACCAGCAGTCACTGACTCAATTTTCATAAATACTTAATGAAAGTTAAATGAAGGCATGATCCAGTCAATGTTTGCTGTTCTTGAAATTTCTTACTACAATTGAATCTAAATTTGAGCTGGATGTTGAACTTCAGTTTAACCCGCCGCACTTAACGTGTTAAAAGTTCCAGGTTTCAAACTTGTTCACTAATTTATCTGCGTAAAAAACATTTCCCTCCGTCCTTCGATTTCATAAATCATATATGACTGTAGAAAAAGGTCCAGATTTAACACTATTCAGCATTAAAGAAAAGATCTTCCTATGACTTGGGTATAAAATGTTTCATTACATCTTTAGCCTCTGTTATTAACCGTTCCATGTATCCATTGCGCTCTAATTCCGTATTTCTTAATTGTTCGTCATTGAGAAAAACAGCAGCCGTGAACAACGATGTAGAGCACCCTGACTACAGTGTACTGCTACCCATACTCCTTCATTAGAGACCAAATGCCGACTTCTCAATGACGATTCCGGCTATTCTTATGCGCAGTTGTATGGGTTAAGAAATTATTTGAGAAAAGCATCAATATCGTCATTCATTGCAGAGCACGAGACTCGGAGACCCCTCTCGGATAAGCAAGACCATCAAATACCGCGCACTTGACGACCCGGTTTGATAAAAACGTTAATATAGTAATTGATTGCAGAAGAGGAAACTCAAAAAATCAGGACACATGACCCGGTTTGAGAAAAACGTTAATATCGTCATTCATTGCAGTAGTGGAGACTCGAAGGCCACATCAAATGCCTCACACTTGACCCGATTTGAGAAAAACGTTAATATCGTCATTTATTGCAGAAGCGGAGACTCAAAGAGCATCAAATGACGACCCAGAGACTTGTAACTCCCATCACAGACCGTCAGGATTTAAGGCGGCGTGCGGTTGACCTTCCGTGGAAGCGCGTGACGGCGCCTGTGCTCAGGGGCCGAGGGAGGGCTCGCCTTGACCCCTCAGGACGCGTGCGTGTCTGCCCTTTGATTGGACTTGTGCTGCTCCTTGGCTGACCGTTGGTACCTAAATGATTTTTGATGACGTGAAATAACGCCCGTGCCATGTGATCACGTGCAGTATTTCTGCTTTTTTGAGATAAGTGTCTGTTTAATTTTTGTGAGCTTGTTCTTTGATAACGTGAAATAACGTTCGTGGTATGATATCACGTGCGGTAGTTCGATCATAGTGAAACGAGTGTCTGTTTTTTTTGTGAGCTTGTGCTGCTCTCGAATATGGTATCGTTCTCATTGTAAATTACTATCTTTTCGAAAAGGTATCGATCGAAATGAACGATCTTCATGCTATATGCAATAACGTCAAAGGTTTCTGTGATAAACGCGCTGCTTCTTAGGTTTTCGCGTCGCACAGTATGTTTTTTTTTAACATCTGCGTGTCCAGGGTGTCTTCTTGAATCGTAAGATCTCGCTTCATGAAATTTTTTAATACTGTCTTAATTTTGGTTTCATGATTTAGGATCCTCGCTGTTGACTTCAAATTTTAGTTCATATCTATTAAAGTTTGCTGGTAAATTGTGAAAAGAGTATGCTGTTCACAAAACTCGTTTAACCCTTTAACGTCCGAATTTTTGTACTCCTATTACCGTTAACACAACCACCGTCACTAAACTGGCGCTGGCATCAGGCAGTCACCGATATCAGGATGAGATGGGAACTGCCACTCGGCAGAGAACTTCAAAGAACACATTTGGGGACTAATTGAACAAAAAATAAAATGTATTGCAGGTATTTTTGAAACAGGACACTGGTGTCCTCTTAGACGTTAAAGGGTTAAATTAGTGCTGAATATCTTTTTTGATCAAGAGATATGTTTTTGAGCATCACAAATTCTCAGCTGTATTTTATAATTATAATTTTTTCAGCATGCGTTAGGATGTTCTAAGAAAGGTGCGAATGTGGTCTAGTTTTTGATAAGTTAGGACAGTAACTCTTTTTATTGGCTCCTTCTTAGCGTGGGTTAGAATTTCAATAGTTTAAAACATGAAGGGTACATTAGTTTCAGGAAATGGAGCGCGTTATCTCCCGCTGTGCATCTTAACTCTTTAATATTCCTTTCGCTCGTATCTTGGGCGAATGAGGAAATTCTCTGTGCTAGTGCTTTTATCGTTTTAGAGCCGGTGTCTTCAACACAGGTGTGCTTATCTTTCTGTGAAGTTTTTTATGTTCTACGTGGCAGTTGGCACGAGAGTTTATGTACTTTTTTATGAATTCTGGACCATATTTTGAATCAATGTAACTGATGTCGTCATCAATCTGTGGGTTTGAATGGGACTAACACGTAAATGAAACCCTGTTTTTCTCCTTAATTGAATAATTCCAATCCATTCAGTTTAATTTATGATTTTAATTTGCACGCTCCACCTCATTCGTCTCTTCATAAAGAAAACTGACTTCCGTGTTGGCTTCACTTTAACCAGTAAATGAGGTCAGTTTCAGAAGCGGGTACTGCCATTGACCAGGTCGCTGGTCTGTCATTTGAGCGCCTGTTCGGACTTCATTCGTTCTCAGTGCACAGATGGACTGCATTCGACCATTGCTGCTCCTAATTGGACGCCGCGATTGATGATGAATGCTGCCGTGCGAGGACTGACTGCTGATCATATGCCAGCATTGTGAGCTGCTAGCGAGTGAGATATGTTCCATAACGCATAGAGCTCGTCTGTAATGCTACTGTCATGCTGTATGTTCCTTTCATTTCAGTTGAGATCAGAGATCTAACGAGGCTATACTGAATGAATAGGGTTCTCATGTGTGCAAGTGGGAATTAGATTTTTATCGTTTTCAAAAAACTGTTGCGTACAGTCGTTTTAACCCGTTGACTGCGGCTTGACCCATCGGCAGACATTGAGGGAATTTTCATGATGCGGCTTATCCATCGTTGGTCACTAACTCTATTTTCATCAATACTCGATTTGAATTAAATGAAGGCACGATCCATTAATTTTTTGGATTTTCAGTAATGAATCCTAAAATCTACTTTATATCAATTTCAATAAGTGAACGTTACTTTAACCCACAGCAGTCAACGTGTCACTGCAAAATATTGAGCTATTCAGCTAGTCTGTCCGTACGATCGATTTTGAAGTAATTCCAGATTTAACTTGTTTCTAATTTGGGCGGAGGTCTTCACTATTGAGAATGCTGTGCCTTTGTAATCATATCTTGAACACGCTTGTGGTGGCTGTTTAAGTAAGTGTAAGATCTTCCTAGCGATCTAATGCGCTTCAACGACGGTTATGACTTGAGTTCTTAATGTAGGTCAACATTTTCCTCTGTCACTCTCCTAAACAACGGCTGATGTATGAAACTCCACCATAAGTGTCTCTGATCTTATTTTTCATTTTGCTACGTCGCCTGTTGAGTGATATCGTGCTGCTCCTTTTGCCGACTACATTAACTGAAGCAATGCGTATTTGTAGCGTTCTAAGGGTGTAGCTGGAAATGCTGGTAACTATAATTGAAATCATAAAATATTCATCATCCCTAAAGTTGCTCAACAAGTGGCATATGATGTGAATTCTGTCAGGTGAACGAACATCATTGAACTGGCACGCCTAGGCGGCCCTCTAAATTTCAGAATTACTTAGTTAGGGCGAGTTTTAGTGCAGGAAAGTGCACATAAGCAGGTGCTTGGCTTTTGGTCGGTCGCTTCAATCTGTGCACTTTAGGCCTTTAATGTTCCTATGAACTTCTCATGTTTACATTCGTGATGCCTTCACTCTGAACTGCGGTGTGGTTCAGTAATGGACATAAAGCATTGAGGGAACTGTTTACTCATAGTGCTGATATCGAATGAATTGTTGGAAGGAAGACTTTTTGAAGTGAGTATTTTGCCAAAAAATGTGCCGTTCACGATGTTTTGAAGCACAACATGTGATAATACACTTCCTGGTTCTGTAAAATTCCTAAAACCAGTTTTGTAATTGTTCTTCTTAGTCTATCTACTTTGCTCAATACCACTTCATCTTCCAATATTTTGAGCTTCCATTTAGCCTGCAGCATACACAGGGAACTCCAATCACAGAGTTCGTGTGTTACTGCTCTGCCCAGTCAGAAATTTATCGTCTGACCGACGAAAATTTACGTCCGAATTTACCAGTAATTATCATCTTCTTCTTCCTATAAACCGACGATATATCGTCAGAATTAGTGTCGCGAATGTCCCCTATTATCGTCCGATTTACGTTAAATTACCGGTTTTTATCGTGAATTTTGGACGAAGACCGACGATATTAACCAGTCAATTACCGGCAGTTAAACGATTATTATAGTCGGTCTTCGTTCAAAACCCACGATAATTACCGTTGATTTAACGTTATAAATCGCTACTCTAACCACTATATTCCAGGAGATTCATAAGCAGTGCAACGATTTGTCCCAAAAATAGCGAATTGCTCCCAAAAAAAATGGGCCACACCTCGTGAAATGCGTCTGTCCAATTACCCCAAATTTGAACACTGCACAAAAATTCTGAAATAACTTAATTTAATTCAACAAATATGTTAAACACTGTCCATATATTTCCGCAAGTTTCTTGCAAATTGCGATAATTGAACAGATTAGTATTACAGGGTGAAGCCTATTGCAACAAGTAACAATGCATTATTAGAAAAAATAGTTGCAATGCTGATGAATGCTACAGTAAGAAGGCTCAAATTGTCATCTTCATCGTAGAACACGAGACTATTACGATAAGTCTTACAAAAAATATAAAGTCATTTTGAATTGCCAGTGATTTATAAATAGGTTAAAACATTACAGATGTTCAACAAATATATTTATTTCATTTTCAGCAGCCATCATTCAACTATTGAAATAAATTCTTAAAAAAATATACTTGGTACGCAAAGAATTTCATCACAAGTTGTTTGTAAGATTCATCACTAGAAACACTACGATTATAACTTTCATTTGAAATTAACCACCACCACCACCACAAAAGGACTCATCAAGCAACCGATTACTAAGAAAATTTTACCAATTTAATATTAAATTCGCGCACTTCCATTCTTACACATCAAATATCTACTATGTCCAACTCTCATAACCACTACACATCTTAGTCCTTTAATTGGGATGAGGAGACGACAGGGCCCGCACTAATGCTATCGAGTCGCAAGTAGCAGAGGGCGAGGTTATCCTCCACAGCTACACCTCTTCAGAAGTAGCCCTCCACCTCCCGCTTCTGTGCGGCTCTAACGTTTGTAATTTCTATAGTATTAATTAATTCACCAGATATTCATATCATAAGCAAATAAACAACTTAAAATTTTTCAAATACAACTTTCCCGTAAAACTGGTGCTACAGTACAGAAATTTTGGTAATGCCAATACCTCCTATTCGATTAAACGAAAATAAAAGATTAGATCAGATTAGCTGTTAGTTTTAGCCTCACCCGCAGCAATAAATGAGATCCAAAGAGAGGAAGGAGGAAGGCATCATTTAGTATGAAGTTAAGGAAAAGCGGAATCTACGCAGAAAGGGCATAGAAACAGTAAGTTGTGAAAAAAGATTATGAAACGAGACCAAAGTTGAAGAAGAAAGTAGTTGGTGCTGAAAAACAGGAACACCATTGAACCGAAAAAAGGTTGTCCTTAACATAACAAAAACATTTTATTTAAACAAAAAAAAACCCTACCTAACTCTCAGCTCGGGGCCTGACATTGTCCCCTTGGGAGCGCTAATTCCCATAGATGCAATAATTGTATTCCCCTGAGGGGAACGAAAAAAATCAGCAGAAAAACAAAACAACATACATTGAGTCCTTTTTGGTACCAAAAATAGATGAACAAATCCGACATCAAGATAGTACGAACAGTAACGACTAGTGTCAAGATTAAATTAGATTAGATTATAGGTTAGTTTAACCCTTCAACGTCAGCATTTTACTCCTCAAATGATCGTAAACATAACTACCATCAGAAGACCTACTCTGCCATCAGGGAGTGACAGGTATCAGAACAAGGATGGAGCTACCCCTCGGCAGTGAATTCCGAAGTACACATGAGAAAACAAACTTGCAAGAAATATGATATATTGAGGCTATTCTAGAAAGAGGACCGAAAAGTCCTGATGGGCGTTAAAGGGTTGGGCCTCCCTAACCGCTACAAAAAAAGAGCGTATTGAAGAGAGGAATGAAGAAAGCACCATTTATTATGGTTATTGGGGAATGCGGAATCTATGTGGATGGGGCATAGAAACAGCAAGTTGGGAAAGAAGTTCATGAAACAAGATAAAATTTAAAGAAGAAAGTCAGAGATGCTAAAAAACAGGACAGCAGTGAACCGGTAAGAAAAGAAAAAAGATGGTCTTCCACAAAACAAACAACATATCATTTCAACAAAAAGAAGGCTTACCTAACTCTCAGCTCGGGCCCTCATATTTTCCCTCTAGGAGTGCTAATTCTCTTAGATACAATATTTGTGTGCCCCTGCAGAGGTTTTTAAAGGCACAACGTTCGCCAAGTTATACACCTCCACTCGTATCACCCATCGAAAAAATAATTGTAGGATTTTCAGAGTCAACTTGAACTTCATCCACTCCTGGTAAGGGAGGAGCATGATCAGCTGATGTCGATGGTCCAAGTAAATGAGGCGACTGAGAGGCGGTCAAAGCAAGAGATGGAGAAGCAAGTAGACTTCGAGGAAGTGTACTCGCTTCCAGCGGCGACACTTCTGACTCAATCCGTCGTCTCTTTGAGCCAGCCCAATCTTTGCAGTGACGCAGGACCTCTTGGATAGCTGATGCCTTTAGTCTCTGATCTTCTTTATGCCCGACTGCAGCTAAAGCATCTGATGAATTGGAATACGTTAGTAATATTAACTGTGCAAATAAAAACAAAATAAATTAAATTACCGTTTGTTCAATGACTGTTTTAGCTACCACTGTGTTTGGAGTGAGCCAAACTAGCTCTACTTGTGATCGCAACATTGGAAATTTTGGGTGCTATCAGAGAACAAGTCGATTAACCTGTGTCTGAATACAACACTTGATATCTGTACCCTGTTGCACAACGGGGCGGTAAAGTTATTGATAATTTATTTATAAGGTAACTTTGAGTATATCTAGGCTGTCAGATCTGAATCGAATTATTTGATACAGATAAAAACCATTAAATTGCTTATAAATTAGTAATAGCCTTCCTTACCACTCCAAAGATGTTCAAAGAGAGAAAGGATGAAAGCACCATTAAGTTTACCGGGTGTCCCAAAAAAACTATACCTAATTTTTTAGGGTTGTAATTCAGAAACTATTGAACTTGAAAAAAATGGGAAGTCACATTTTGTTTCCTAACATTTGTTCCATTTCTGTACAAAATTTCAGATGAATTCATTCAATCGTTTTGTTAAGCAGTTTAGCGACCGATACTGAAAGCCTGTTCGCACACTTTTGGTAGACTTAGAATCTTATGATATTAAAACCATGATATTATTAACTTTTACTCATTTATCAAATGGAAAATACCACAAAAAGAAAGAATACCAACGAAATGTTCCTCCTATTGTTCGTTTGCTGCAAGGAGATTTGGAACATTTGCTGCAATCATCAATTTGCATCATCCGCCAATTTGCTGCAAAGAGATGCTCACGTTAGACGAGTGATGGCGAAAATGAGGAGGCGAATGCAACTGTATATTGAGAGAAACGGAGGAAACGAACAATAGGAGTTAAATTTGTTTTTTTATTTGGCATTTTCTATTTAATAAACGGTTTATAACTTTTAAAAACATTTTTTTAATAACACAAAGTGCAAACAGGTTTTCAGTATCTGTCACTAAAGATAATGCTTACAAAAAACGGCTGGATCAATTCTTCCGGAATTTAGTACAGAGATGGAGCAAATGCTAAGAAACCAAATGTGGCTTTCTAATTTCTTAATGGTTTTTGAATTGTAGCCCGTGAAATTAGGTATCATTCATTTGGGACACCCTGTAGAGTCAAGGGAAAGTGAAATCTATGCACAAGAGGTGTTCCCGTACACGATTCCGCGCACACAGAAACAGAAAGTCACGTAGGAAGGTTACGAAACAATGATAAAAGTTGAAAAAGAAAGTCTGAGATGCTGCAAAAACAGGACGGAAGTTGGCCAAAAAAGCTGGTCCTTGACCAAACAAAAACATCTTATTTAAGAAAAAGGGTCACTTATCTATCTGGTCGGGCTCTCAAATTTTTCCTTGGAAATGCCAATTCCTATAGATTTAATAGTTGTATCCCTCTGAGGGGAACTGATATTACAACGCAACATAGAGGAATGTTGTCTACTGCAATTACACTTCGATCAAATACATTTAAGAATAACCAATGCTAAAAAGAAAAAAATAGCGCATTTTTTCATTTATTGCAGCATTAAATTACCGATTTTGCGTACTGTATTTGATCGTAGTGTAATTGCAATAGACAACAGTCCTCTATGTTGGTCCTCTATGAACCAAAATAAGTATGAGCTTACACGAACCTAATATCAACTGGCAGGCTGGATGCACCCTGAAACTGATCTTCGTCCGTTGGCGAGCCTGTCCTAATCCCGAGTAGGACATTTCTTTAGCTACATCAGCCGTCATGATGCGCTGCATCATTCGCCGCGTGGTGTCCCGTAAGCTGACGCCAACGCATCGCTGGAGCTCCGTCATCTAGTGATAGAAGATGCAATGTTATTGTGTGTGGTAAATCGGAATCAAATACGCACCCCATGTCAGGAATGGCCTAACTGTACGGATGAAACTCTAATCGCATTTAAATCTCTTATCAACACCGTATCATGCTGAATGACCAGAACGCATTCAGTTGAATTTGGCTTTATAATCAACGCTCATTTGAGAATAAGAAGTAAAGAAGCCATAAACATAAGCGTTCTTAAACTAACGACAGCTAATTAAAACGACAGTTCATTCACCTATTCGGAAGTACAAATGAAGCGAATGAAACAATTGCGGAACTTCGATGATTGGATATTTAAACGACCAAGTAGAATCGAAATTCAAACAGTTTCTACGTCCTTCGAAAGAGTTGCTATGGAGTGCTATATTCTCTACAAATGGTGAATAACTCTGTCAGTTCAGTTTGTTTGAGATAATTCATTACGTATGCGAGCAGGTGTTGCAAAGACAGCAATCATGGCCTAAAATATGAATTACTTTCAAGGTAATGATCAATTTAGTGTGTGCGATCACTGACCAACGTCAAGTTTTTTCCATGTCAAAATTATATACTTTGATACTTATGCATCTTAAGATTAGGAGGGCGGCTGTTGAATCCAATAATAATTTTCTGGAGATCATTTTTCGATTTGACTTTACTTGTCAGTAAAACATAACTTCCGGAACTTAGAAGTATAATCATTGTACATGACAGGAATAAAACATCTATCAATCTGTACGGTCAGATAATTTATTATTAAATGCCATTTACTCGAACAAGATTTTCTTTCGAACTGGCATCAAAAGTTAACGATTGTCATTAACGGATTCAAAAGTTGCTAAATCCCCAACCGAAGGTAATTTGTCTCGGACATTTTAGTCCTGAAGTCTTGTATACCAAATATATTAGCTTCTATAAAATGATTGTTTAGATTAATCTTCCACTTTATACGGGATATTGAGCCCTACACTACGATAACTCCTGTAGTTGATGGGGCATTTATTAACGTAAGAGCAATCACTAAGTATGGATGTACGTATTGTGACAGCCTGGAGCATATGCATAATGAACAATTAATCTTATCCACATAAAAATTAGAATGAGATACTCAACCTCAGGTTTGTTTTTGTGGTATTGAATTATTAATAGCTATTGTGTTTCCTCACCACTGTTTGGTTGGTCGCTATTTGGTCAAGCTCCTCCATTGACGTTGCTCGATGAAATGTTGAGACAGGCTGAGCACAGGTGGCAGAAGGCTTCTGAGGTTCAAGAATGGCCAAAATTTTCTTGATGTCTCGTCTGTTTGAGCGAGACATGTCGAGCAGAACATCAATCTTATTGTTGATCTTGTCAATCGCAGTACAGTCCTTCCTGAAATAAAAGTCAAAAAATGAAGATTGGTCTATCATGAAGATTAGATTAAAATATAGTTAGTCACAGAAGTAATCGAAAAAATTTAATCAGCTAACATTTCAAAGTACGCTAAACTTTAACTTGAGTAACCAAAGTCATTCCAGGTAATTGAGAGCAACCAACCCAGGTAAGATCCCTCAAAATTTAGAGGCCTAAGTCACGATTTAAAAATGAAATTCAAGTAACTCCATGAAACATGAATGTTTATTTTTCCATTTTTAAATATGATATAGAGAAAAGAAGTACACACACATGTTATACATTTTTTGTGTCTAATTTATGTTTCCGAAAATAAGTGAAAATGTGTCGGGGAAAAACAAATTCCAAGACGAAATTAAATAGAATAATTCGTACATTCCAAAAATGTAGTGCATGCATTCTCTTGCCTATCAATGACCAATCAACAAGATGCATAACAATTCATGACAATATCTCTTATCAAGGATTCTAATACATAATAATTCACTGCTACATTTTACAGCATTACCTGCATGGGTCTGTAATTGAAACGGGTGTAGGAGCAATGGGCTTGTGTAACTTGAAAGCACTTGGTGAGGGTGCCCCACAGGTAGCTGCAGATGAAGCAACTGACTGAGTCGAAGCAGCTGAGGAAACAATAGACCGAGTTGCAGCAGGAGAAGTAGTATACTGAGTTGAAGCTCCAGACGATGACACAAAAGATGATGAACACTCAGGTTGTTTAACTGTGTCAGTCTCATAGCCTCCAGGAGTGTACAGCTTCAGTTCAGCACCTCTAAATGTACCTGAATGCATGAATGAAAAAATGGCATCGTATTAATTACAGAAGCAATTTTATTACTGAACATTTACATAAATTTACAGAAGTTTGTTTAGTATTTAAAAAGCTCAAGTGCAAAATATAAGAAAAAATTCATAGAAGTAACACTACTTATTATTATTATTATTATTATTATTATATAAGAAAATTTTAGCCTCCCTTAACCACGACAAAGATGTTCCAAGAGAGGAAAGAGGAAGGCAATCTTTAGTATGGAGTTGAGGGAACGCGGAATCTATGCACAAGGTGCACAGAAACAGTAAGCTAGGAAAGAAGTTCATGAAACAAGAAAAAGGTTGAAGAAGAAAGTAGTAGGTGCTGAAAAACAGGACAGCAGTGAACTGAAAAAAAGATGGTCCGTAACAAAACGAAAAACCTATTTTATTACAACAAAAAAAAACACCTAACCTTTAGCTCGGGCCCTCACATGGTTCCTCTGGGAGCGCTAATTCCCATAGATACAATAGTTGTATCCCCCTGAGGAGAGTAACACTACTTTAATTAAATGAAGCTGTTGTGTGAGCCAACTAAACCTGACTCATGCATTTGTCATACCTTCATGAATTGAAACTGTTCACCTACTGTAACATTTGCTGAGGGATGTGAGATGCAGTGGACCAGTCAAACAAGAGTTATCAGTGCCAAAGAAAGGAGAGACAAAGAAGGTTTTATAGGGTCATATTCCCAGTCCGAAATTTCTCTCAGGCCCACAGCTATACCAAGAAAGTTTTTCGCTCATCTACACATACAATCCATAGCTATACAATATAACATACAAAGAAATGAAATACTTAGTACACGCATAATAGAAGCAAATAGTTTGAGTCATTGCTTCTTAAATTATTGATTGCAATGACTCATTCTTGATCTGCTACCAATTTAAATACTTCTCGTGTATAAATATCATTATAAAATTCAAAAGATTCAACGTTAGAGGAAGTGAAACTTCCTCTAAAACTCTGAAAGTTTCTTTTAAAGATTTTAATTTTGTGAATTTTAGAACGATCAATGCACAAATCATAAGTAAGGATAGGTAAGAAAATACTTACTTGACTGTGCAAGAATTTTCTTCACTCGAGATGTAGTCCAGTTCTCTTCAGGTTGTGCGTTATTTTCACTTAAGGAATCGACATCATCAACAGGGGGCCATTTGCAATGAAGTGCTCCATTTAATGTTTGCACCCAATGATTTGGCACAACTGCATGAGTATTATTGATGAACTGGACTGCAACATAGTTCTTGAAAGATGGCATTCTTATAATGAGACTGTAGAAACAGATAATTTTTCTTCACGGCAATTTAGTTGGAATTTAAGCTGTGAAGAAGAGATAGAGCCACATAATTAGACTTGAAAGGAAGGAGCATCATTTTACATGACAAGTCAGAGATCGGGATCGTGCACTTGGATCGGAGCTTATCAACTCGGAATATTCCAATTGAGGTTGAGTCTACAGGAGTGTCAAAAAAAGGAAGCACAGACGAAAACTTTTGAACTTGCACATAGATATTTTTCCGGCTAAAAATTGATCGAATTATAGCAACCGAGTTATCACATAGCAAAACTGTGTTGTCCCTTGAGCCCAGCTCTCCTGTTCCTATCATGACACCTGGTTTCAGTTCAATTTTCTTGTAACATTGCACGTGGGCACTAGACTTTTTCTTTATGATTTGCAACAATTTAGGATAGTCAGAAGCAGTGGCAATGGGGAACTTCTCATTCTGAACGAGGATATGTCGACTTATCTGGTTCAATGGCTTGTATCCAGACCGCACAGAACCTTTTATGTGTGCTCCTAAAAATGACTCAAAAGGGAAAGCTGAAATTTTTTCTAGATTCCCAAATGCACTGTAATCATCAGGCAAATGCAACAAGGAGTGAACATTGAAGCTTATGAATGCTTTGCCATATATTGATGAACCATCGTGAATGAAGGTTTTTAGCATATTTTTAACGACCACCATGTTTGGAACCATATCATTCGAGAGAAGGATTCTGAATGAAGCTAGTAACAATAGAAAATGAGAATAGTAATTAGAAGGGAAAAAATCATGTGCAAAAAGAATTGCTCCAACATAGAGCATCATTAGCCTCATTTCTGATGCTTTCCAATGAGAAAGATGCCTGAATTGGCTATCAAATTTTCGAGGAAAATCGGATGGGATGTGTCTCGAAATAACTGAAAGTTTATTTTCCAACAAAGCCTGCTGTGTTTGTCCAATGTGACACTTTTTTTCTTTCCTTTTGCTCAACTTCCACCTTGTCAGCAAACGTTTCATAACCCCAATACATGCAAGGTGCATATAATCAAGAACAAAATGTGAAACCATTGGAAAATCTAATAATGACAGAAGAGGAGATGTCTTATCTTTGAGATGATCACGGTCAGCTTTAGATTTGAATGAGTCGTTTGTTCTCACATCACATTCAGTTTTAAGGAGAGCAACATGCCCACCCCAATACTCTCCTTTTTGCACACATCGTTCACAACTATTGTAGCCGGAGTGTCCAATTATCTGCTTCAAATAGCTCCTCATTGGAGCATCACAAATAAAAGGGCCAATCTCAATAGGCACACTGCCCAACTCAGAGCATAGTCCCCTTGTTTTCAAAGTCATCAAGTCTTTGATGAACTGGTCAAGAAAAATTTCTGGTGGTGGAAGTAACTTGTCAGGAGTGTTTGTGCAATACAAACCTGCACACACAACCTTTTCAATGTGCATAAACTTCACTAAAATTGGATATGCACAATATTTTCTTGAATTTGTGTACAGAGGAATACCGTCAATATTAACACACAAATTCAATTTTGGCAAATTAGGCATTGAAGAGTTGTTCACTAATTCTGCACAACATCTAATCCAGTCTTCAAAATGAACATACTCTCCAAATTCACTCATTGTTTCGACGTTCACAGCTTTATACGATTTTTTTAGAGCTTTGGCAGTCTTCGGAATAGATGGGTAAATCACATTTAAATCGCATAACAGTCTACTTAAACAATCACTTGACAATTGTTTTTCAGAGGTGGCCCATTTAGCTAAGATCTCACCCAATAATTCTTCACGATTGTCCGATGTAGTTGGTGAAGTAACGCTAAAATTGAAATCTCGGACACAATTGCTTGAACCATCACTGAAGACATCACTTGAGGAATCGCTATGAAATGAAGATGTGTCACTATGCTCACGAGCATCACTGATTGAGCTCAGACATTCTTCTGAAGGTTCTTTGATTGACCCTATGCGATTAGGAACATCACGTATTGAATTTTGGCTCTTCAATGGAGGAATGTCTTCATTGAACATGTCTGATCTGTTATCAGGAAGAGTATCACTCGACAACTCTGAGCAGTTCCCTTCAAAAACTTTATTGGAGGATTCAGGGATACGTTCATCATGAAAACAAGATTTCGAATCCCACCCATCTTCATCTGGGAAAGTATGAGGAACTGCTTCATCTGAATCATCTTCTGAAAAAATTCTAATCCTTCGACGCTTCTGCCGCGTCGACAATTCAGAAAATAATTTGCGTTTCTGTGAAGACATGGTAGATTACCAGTAGCAAGCTGACGAAGGTTTTTCTGAAAGTAACTCTCAGGGTGAAGGACTCTGAGGGTTAAAAGAATATTCACATTGAATCATTTTACAAGCAATGATTTTGCTTGTGTTAATCAGTTTGATCTCAAAACTCTACATCTCATATCAAAATACACAGTTAAAGTAAATCACAATAGAACTTGTAGTGTTACCACATGTTTGAAAAAGTTCTTAATAACTTGAGGGGGACAACTGTGTGGTTTGATCAAAAATTATAAATTTTGCTGAGAAAGGTTCATTAAGTCGAAGGGGCTGTTGTGTCCTAAAATTTATTGGGGTTACGGGTACAAGAGCCCCCCAAAGAGGGGTCTCAAGATAGATGGTGAGGGTAAAAAACCATGAATTTTTGACCAACATTTCAATAGAAAAAGAAAGGAAAATGAAAAATCCAGCTTTGTAACTTTGCTAGCAATGTTACAAAGATTCTAAAACTGTCTTAGATTTTGTTCTAGAATGTAAAAACTCAGACTTCCATTCTTATGTAATGTCTAAGAAAATTCCATAAATTATGGAAAATATTCCTCATTTTCTCAAAAACTATGGTCAAAATCAAGAAATTCACATGGAGGAAAATGTTATTCTTTTAAAAAATTACATATACTGAACAAAATTCAGAGCAATCTGTCCACGAATTAAAATTTAGTTTGTTGTCCCCCTTAACCCTTATTATTGACCCTAGTTGGAACATGGAAACTTTGATGTCATATCTATAATAAGTTTTATGTCTATCTTTATACTTGTAGGAATTTGAACTTACATATATATTTCACAAACAAAAATATTCCTGGAAAATAATTTCCTGTTTTGAACAATAATGATAATAATTTCATTCAGAAGAAAAATCATTTTGAAGTTTCATTTTCACACTGAGCCATCAAAACCTATCAAATACTAAAACTATTGGAATGAAAGGATTGCCCAATGAGTATTGCATTAGCATTCACTTAATAAGGTCTAAATGCTTCACAATTCACCAAGATTCACGTCTGTTATCATTAGATTGAGAACAATCTTCAGGATGAACTCATTTTCAATCTTCAAACTCAAGCTCTCCTTTGATATTGTAGATTTGTAGAGTCAAGTGAGCAAAAGTTTATCAGAAAGTGTCTATCCGTACATATGAGTCATGATGTGAGAACATTTCATAAAATTTTTCTCAAATAATATTTCGGGTGTCAATTAACGTTTACCAATAGTTTTTTCATAAATACACAGTGCTTAAACACAGTGATTAAATCAGAATAAGAATTATGTTACCACACGGTTAAAACAAGGCCATATCAGCTCAATCATTTTTTGTTTGGAAACTGGTACCTCTCACATATCTTGAATAAATTTCTATGTCTATCTTTATACGAACAAAATGGGCATTCACATATAGGTTCCTATATTTTCCATGCACAAATTTTTACTGAAAAGTAGTTACCTGTAGTGAATAGGCAGAGTAATATGCTTCATCAGAAGGAAATTGATTAACAAATTTTACATTTGCACTGAAACTAATCAAATAATTTCTATACCAACATTGTACAAACAATAAGATCCAAAGAGAAACATTGCCTTAGTTTTCAATGAATGAGAGTTGAATGCTGCTCATTTCCTGAACAGCATCTTTCAGAGACAGATTCTAGATTGATATTTTAAAATTTTACACATACATATTTCAGTACATTATTCATCTCATAAACAATTTACACTACTAAAAGCAAAGATTATTTAAATTGGTAAGGATAAGTTAACTAAATTTTTAGAAATTACCCCTCAACACAAATAAATTTGAGTGTTGAATAATATTTTACTATAATTTTTTATCATACTGGGATTTTGCTAGCATCAGTCAGCTGTTATATTCAGAAATCCCTGTTCATGACTGTACACAGTTTAACATGGTACAGTCATGTCTTATTTGTAATGTATGCATATATATTTATAAAACATATGCATTCCCCATGTTAATGCACAACGGTGAGCTTTAAAACCGTTCAATCAATTTTTGAAATCTTACATCAGCAGTGAAGCAATTAAAAAAAATTAAAATAGCAACAAAAGTATTCGGGAGTTAGATCTTAGTTCTATTGTCATGTATTGCATACATTTCTAATTAATAAGAATCAAATCTTTCACAGTTCAAGATATTTTCAAACCTAGAGAATGAGTTATATGTTACAAAACACTGCTCCAACTCGTGCAACTAAGTCAAATAGCATGCTACTTGTTAGTCATTCATGTTACCAGCTGAGCTATTTCATGATTTCGACTTCATATCTTGAAGCAATAGAAATACTTTCCAATAATACGTATTTTATCTTAAAAATGAAGGTCATAAATCATGAAATAGAAAACATAATCAAATAAAGAGCCTATTCATACCTAGTAAATTAGTAGCTAACTGTGGAATTACAGCGTTTAATCAGGCCCGTTAACTGAATTTATAAATTTGAATTCCCGATGAGTCACGTACGGTCAGCAAGTGAAAGCTATGTAGCAGGAATAGTTAACGAAATTTCAATACTTTCACAGTGAAAACCTATATAGGTTGACCCAATTTCCATATCTTGAATACTGTGACAGGCTAAATTTCGGTATTTTCAAGGGAGTCACAATATCACAACAGTATCCACACAAGCTTACAACAACTGAGAAACTGATCACTCATATTTACGAGTACCGACTTCCGACTAATCCCAAGTACAACTAACTTCCCGCGGAATCTCTCACACCGTCACCGACTCACGCGACTAAACGAGGAACGATCGACACTCAAACAACGCTTGAACGCCTTTCAAACATGGAATATACCGTCTCAACTGATGTCAAATTTAACGTATTTCAACTTACAACTCATTACTGATGTTTTTAGCTAGAAACTATCAAGGATATTTTTAAGCTATCTAGATTTACAGCTATTAGCAAGAATACAAAATTCGATATCTTGATGGAACGAAAACTATCTAGATCTAGCTATTTTATAGCTAGAGTCGCAATTAAATATGTGCACAATTTTCGAATTCAAGCCTACATTAACGTCCAGAACTTCGTGTACTGTACGCGAAGGTTCGAGTAATTTTTATTGTATTTTTTCTCTGATTTGAGAAAGAAATATTTTCATTAAAAAAATTAACAAATTTTAAAACATTCTCATTAATTGATGCTGTGAATGTATAGGGTTATAGGTCCTCCATCTTTTGAACATGCAAAACTCAACGAATTCTCATAAAATTGGAATATTTAAAAAATAAGTCCTTCTGGTTTACGATTGCGTTCTCTTCAACCGTAAAAAAGAACTTAACACTGATATTCCAACTTATCGAAACGGTCACGTTTTGAAGAGATGGAACCTTTTATATCCTTTGAAACGGTTTGAAGAGGGAGTTAAATATTGAATAAAGTCAGAAATACATTTTGTTCATTGACATCAAACTATAATTATGCATTTTATACATCCAGAATTTTTTTTAATATAACTAAGCAATTTAAATTAAATGCACCTATTCTTTGTTTTCACAATAATGGTCCTGTATTATTGAAATTCATCCTCTTATTTGCTAAGAAATTATCAAGTGCTAAAATTCAGATATTTCATGTTATATTATCAACATTTGAAGCTTAAATTAGAAAATATGAACTTCATATTCTAATGTCTTAAAAATTAGAACGTATACAAATAGCGATATATGTAAATTTGCTCCTGTAATATCTTAATTTTGAACTTATGTTTTTGACTCTTATGTTGGAAGAATTGAGGGTCAGACTATTGCATGTAAAGGATAAGTAAAATAATATTTGACTATCAGAAATGCATCACATAATATTATGTAACTTTTCATCAATTCAACTTAGGCTTGGGCCATCCAGCATTACCGTTAATTTAAAATTAACAAATATAGCGTAAAAAACGATCGTATTTTTACCAGCGTTTTTCTATGGTCGAAATTACCGTCAAAAATCGACGGTAGATAACGGTCACCATTGTCGGTGGGCATTAATAACGTCTAAAATTACCGGTGATTACCAGTAATTTACTTACTGTTGGAAATCTTACGATAAACGATGGAAATCGATTATAAATACCGGTTCGCCGACGAAAAAATTCGGATTGGGTGTGAGGTGTGCTGAACAGTGCTGGCGCATTAGCTGACGTCTCTGAACGCATGACGATCTGCTCTTGTCATCGGTGCTCGGACGTGCGCGATACAGAGTGCTGGTTTGCGTGTGATGGCACTGAATTATGTTTAGGAGCGCTAAATTTGCTGCATCATTTGACAAACTTGGGTGTTTGTTTCCCCTCAGGGGGATACAACTATTGTATCTATGGGAATTAGCGCTCCCAGGGGAAAAATGTGAGGGCCCGAGCTGAGAGTTAGGTAGGCCTTCTTTTTGTTGAAATGAATTTTTTTTTTTTTTGTTACGTTAAGGACCACCTTTTTTCGGTTCACTGCTGTCCTGTTTTTCAGCATCTCTCACTTTCTTCTTCAACTTTTATCTTATTCCATGAACTTCTTTCTCATCTTACTGTTTCTATGCCCCTTCAGCATAGATTCCTCATTTTCTTATCTCCATACTAAATGGTGCCTTCCTCCATCCTTTTTTCGATACGCTCTATTTTTGTAGCGGTTGGGGAGGCTTAAACTAACTTATAATCTTAATCTCTTGGGTATTTGTTTATTATTTTATATCGATTTATACCTTCACTTGTGAATCGTTGAGTGCGGTTCTTGATCTTTTCGACTCGTACAGGCATCTTTTTATCGTAATTAAGTTCTCCAATCAACGTTAGAGCTCTGATGGAGAACTTAATTACGATTCGAGAATTGGAGGTGCTTTCCCGACCTTCGCGTTTCGTCTAAGAACATGCAAATGTACGCGAGTACCAATAAAAATAGTTGAGCGATCAATAAATCAAGGAAAATATAATACGAAAATAAATGAGGTATAACAAAGTGAACGAAATGAATGTGCACTTCAACGTTTCATTATTTTAAGAGAATAAGCACTCTGCTTATCATTAGGTGACGGTCTCAATCTGTAAATATGCAAGGACTGTGAAATACGGGGGTCCAAATAAGCAGAGTCATGTATCGATTATTTCAAACTTGTCAGGTGAAATGATCTACTCGTATCTACCGTTTGTGCAGTGTGGCGCAACACAAGAATGAGACAGAAAACAAAGAAAAAGGCGTTAGATGGCTGCAACCAGCATGTTCAGGTACCTCCATATTTTAGCTTCCTTGTTTATTCACAGATAGAAGCCATCACTAAAATGATAGGATTTTTACTCTGCGAAAATTGTAAATTGTTGAATTGTACATTCATTTGGCTAATTTTGTATTGCTCTATTCATTTTCTGATTTTCCTCATTAATTGTTATATTTCCTCTACTACATTGATAGCTCAACAATTATTGATTGAATTCGAATGAAGACCTAATTTTATCTATACAGAGAGTTGTCAGATTCCTGTGTTTTGTGAAGTGCGGAGCCACAGAGAAGGTCTAAGCGATTTTCTTCACGGCGCTAGTCTCGATAAATAGAAGCAACAGTAGGTCCTACCAAAAGACGTTGTCCCAAATTGTCAACCGTGACGCCTTTGTCTCGTGGCCTACCGGGAGACATTTGCTGCAGGATGAGACGTAATCACATCCCTTCCTCGCCATTGTTTCTCATTATCGAAACATCGTCTCTTAACAAGTACCTTTATTTCTGCGTGTAATCTCTTCATGTACGTCCCTTTATGAACCGCGGAAAGACTAGCGCAGCGCAGGTGTCAGTTAGTTGTATTGGTGCCCGTTGTTGAGTACTGCAGCAGTTCGCAATGGTCAAGAGGTTCTCAAACAGGGCTAAATTTATCCGTAGCGGGTAAAAAATTATTTAGTCGCAGGTAAATAATTGAAGATAATGCTATAATGTTTCTGGTGTTTCTGCTCATTTTCTTTTGTAATGCAAATTGACTTCATAATTTTATATTTAGAAATGGTTTGACGAGAGTTGGGGATAAATGGAGAAATGCATAAACACATTCAATGATTAAGGAAAGGTTAAGAATGTCTGACTATGGTCGGTTGCGTGTGCTGCACTGCGTAATTTTCGTATGTAGCTGGCCTGACTTATCGTCACGCGCTCAGTAATAAAACATGACAAACGAAAATTGAAAGATAGTGGCATTTTAATGCTTGACAGCTCAGTTTTTTGGACTGATCCGCGGAGTTTTAGACGCTGGATTTTTGTATAGATTTAATTTCTGGTTTTCTCTGCTATGACCTCGATCATTCAGGAAGCTTCAGGCTCCTTGATGATATTTTCTCCGTACATTAAGCTTCCAATTTAATCTCGATGCACTTTCGTTGCCAACTGCAAATTTAGAATTACCAATTTTGTCCACGAATCAGCAATGGTCGGTAGGTCTTCGCCAAGCTTCGCTCTGTTGACATCACCATTTGGCGAGGCAGGCAGCATAGAAATATGAAAGATTTGTTTATAAAAATTTGGTAGAATTGAGAGCTCTTTGGCCATAGTCGGCTTTGCAGATGTCTGAATATTTCGGTTTCTTTTGGTATTTACACTAATTTATTCCAATAAAATGATGATCCCGACTTCTTAGAATTTTCTTTGGAAATTATGACTCAACTTATGGCTGTAATTCGAGTCAAAATGCTAGTGTTATGCCCTGGATTTTCTATTTTAATTTTTCTCATGTCAGTCTGTTGGAAAAATTTCTTCAGCGGGATATAATTATTGTATTCGTTCGACTTAGCGCTGCCGAGGAAAATATATGAGGTCCCGAGCTGCAAACCCTCTGTTGAAATAGAATATATTTTTTGTTTTTATATTCTATATAAAAATATATATTATATATATTTTTGGTGTGAGAAGTTCTTACTAAACTTATTTAATGTAATCAATAGTTACACTGTCTTTAATATAAAGTCTTGCTTTATGTCATGAACTGAGTTCGGTATCGCCCATAAGCTTCATTGTAACACTAGTTTCCCCTCTTACAACCTGACTCTTAAGCACAGAAGGGCGAGCGTGAGATCATACTCCTTATTTTTCTGTCGGAGATTTAATAACCCTGAAGATTATGGTGTGCTAATGTGTCATATTCGTCTATTTTAAATGTTAACTTTTTAACACACTCATCGTGCAAAACCTATAATGTGTACGGCAATGAAGTGTAACTCGATGACCTAAAGAACACATTTTTTCTTGAATACGTTAAATAGGACGGGTAAAACTGAAGTTTAATATTGAACTGAAACTGGGCCCGAGCTAAAGGTTAGGTAGGCTTCCTTATTGTTGTAATAAAATAGGTTTTTGTTTTGTTACGGACCATCTTTTTTCGGTTCACTGCTGTCCTGTTTTTCAGCACCTACGACTTTCTTCTTCAACTTTTTTCTTGTTTCATGAACTTCTTTCCTAGCTTACTGTTTCTGTGCACTTCGTGCATAGATTCCGCGTTCCCTCAACTCCATACTAAATGGTGCCTTCCTCTTTCCTCTCTTGGAACATCTTTGTCGTGGTTAAGGGAGGCTAAAACTTTCTTATATAATAATAATAATAATAATAATTGAACTGAAACTGAACTCTATTTAAATATTGATCAGTGAAATGAACACCAGATTTATTGGAACGTCTCTTCGTTCGATTTTCATGGAATGCGTTAAAAAAATTATATTGTGGCCTCTGGTATTTCACCCGCATTATAGGAATCTTAGTGATCATCAAGAGGTGGGTCGCCAAGCAATAAACGTGTAGGTGGCACTAATGAGGCAAGTTGTAATCCATGGGTCACTTGTTGCCACCGTGAGGTAAAAAGTGGCTGAGAATCCGTTGAAGAAAACAACGACGCGGATTGCAGCCTCTCACGCAGAGTAGCCCTGCGTTCACTTTCATCTGCAGCACATGGCCGGTGCGGCGCGTGCAGCGGTCGCAATTGTAACGGTGAGGCTCACGCATCACCTGGCTGCCTCGACTTGCGGTTGCCGCTGCCAGCCTCCTCATTTCAACGCGTGGCGCCTCATTCCAAGTGGATGCTCTCACGTCACTGCGTTGTTTGCTCTCGATCCGGGCGTGCTGTGCCGCAAAGGTTTATGAGTTCATCTTCTTGTGTACTTTTTTTTTATCCTATGATTTGTTTGTGTTTTTCTCGTTTCTCGAGGTGCGAGACAGAATGGTGTTTCAGCGCAGAACATATCGTCTTTGTCAGAGAAGTAAAATTTTATTCTGAAACTGTATTATGAACTTCAACAAATTACTCAAACTATAACTTTTCATAAACTCTGGAAAAATTTAATATTTACTTTATGTTCTCTGTGCACGATTATTTTTATCGGTGGCTTGAAAAAATTATAGGAAAATACTATTCATGAACTCGGTCATTCTAAAATACACGATCAATTACTTCCAATTTTCAAATATGCATTTGCAAATTTCTTAACCGCGATATTTCTGTTACATTAGATCACCATTAATTCCATACAGTTTTTGAGGTCATGAATTACTGTAAAAAGCTAAAAATATTGACTATACGTTTGGTACAAGTTTAATAACCTCTCACTCAAGGAACTTTAGCTAAAAAGTGTAAAATAGCAGAATAAGCACTCCAAGTTGGAAGACTTCTCTCTATAGTCGGAGCATAGGCGGCGCGGTGAAACGTGTGTGCTCGCTGTGCCGGAAGCTGATAAGGAATTGTGTTGAGTGCGACAACAGCACATGTGTGGGGACGACCAACACTCGAACACGTCGAGCCATAGTGTTCGCGTCAGATCAGCTATTGATTTGCGATGTCGAACGGCCGTTGCACATCTGTTCTTCGACATTCAAAAGCTGCCTTTTGTAGGGAGGGCATTTACGCCATTGGAGTGACTGTCTATGCAGGGAGTGTCTCAGTCGATTGTAGCGCTGGTGGCGGGTGTAACTACGCGAGATTTTCCGGTCGTATCAAGCGCGCAAATTTGTTTCATACAACGCAGCTCTAATTCAGAGAGGCTTTTGTTTGTATTGTATATTGTGTGTACTCGATTTACGACTTGTGTTCATTGTTTGCTGATAATTTAGTTGAAGTTTCATAACTGGGTTTGCTAAATACTGAAGAAAAAAACATTTTGAATGAACGAATATCTCATTCTGAGTGTCTCGATGAAATTGTCACGTAGCTGTTTTTTTTTTACTTTTCTGCTATTGAATATTCTAAGGCAAAGTTTCCTGTTGCACATGGAACACAATGTGGTGAAATAGAATAAATTAGGCATATATATTTGGCAAAATCACATCACATATTTTTTTTGGGCTAAATTCCGTGAAGCTATAACATTTTAAAGAAGGGTAAACATTCTGCGGGGCTACAAACATTGTAATGTGTTGTGTGTCGTGTCGGCGAGGGTCGGCTCTTTGTGCAGCGCTCTCAAGTGCTTGAAACAGGATGTCATATATCAAGGTGTCACAAGGCGGTTGGCGCTTCGTCCAAACTTCTACGGTTCAGGCGTCCATACAACACAAGCACACAAGCCGAGGCTTTGGAGGGCAAGGAGGCTGACGTGACGTATGAACAGAGGCCCACACAACCTGAGCCAATCACCGCTCGTGAAAGGAATGACGCAAGAAGGTGTGTCTGAGAACACACCAATGGGAGTCCCAGACGTCAGAACAAACAAGAATTCCGCCAATCAGGATGCAGATGCTGCCTCTGTAGAATGGAAGCGGCGAGAATAATCTCGAAACAAGGAAGCGAAATGCTTATAAGGAGGGTAGATGAAGCCTCGAGAGGAGGGATTTTCGACTCGGTGACGCTACGAGAGAGACGCACAATCAAGGAGGGGTTTTGCAGCCGGAATACCGGCAGACGCAGGTATTACCCGGCATTATACCAAGTCCGATGTTGACTGCAAGTGAAAGAGCGCCGCCGGCACATTTTCGACATGAGCAGCCAAAATCCAACATCTAAGGTGAAAGTTAACCATCGAAGTTTCGAGAGGAGGCGTCTAGTGTATCAGCAAGCTTCAAAGTACTGACGTGCGTCAGGAGGCATTCGTAGCACAGCAGCGAGGCAGCGGTTATCGGCAAGTGTAAATGTTGTCAACGACGAAGCATTCAAACGTCTCTGCATAGGGGACGAACTCACAGGCAACTTCAGCGTCAAGATTTGGAGCCACGCAATTGTTAACGTTGCGAGTATCAACAGTCAAGTTCGTTCACCAACAAGGAGAAGATCAACGCACAAAATTGCAGTGAATTGGCGCACAACGAAACTCTTAAGTAATTCCCGGCACCAGAACTTCAGCGTCAAGGTGGAGCGGGGAAAGCACCGCGGCAGCGCGTCAGCGAGAGAGCAGTCCAGAACAGAGATAGTCTCAGCAATGACGACGAAAATCAGCAGTGAGCGACAGCACATCGGCAGTGAATGTTTATCAGTGAATCACTTATTATCAAAGGGGCGAGTGTTTTATGGATGTGAGAGCCCAGAAAAGTGCTTTTCAAAGTGTTGCGCAAAATCATATAAATTATAGGCAATCGGTTTCCTGTGTTTATTTAGTCGAGGATCAAATTCACGTTGTGAATGGTGCGGCGCTTCATATAATTCGACACCATGTTGCAAGTTCAGGTTAAATCGTGATATGCTTTTCTCGCAAATATGATGCTTTGTGTTGCTTGTGGAACCTGCAATTTTGTGGATGCGTAAATTGTTGTCAGCAATGGAGTATTGGTAACTTGAATCCTCGGTAAGCATCACATTTTATACCATGTCGTGTTTAAAGTTTTATGGCGGTAGAAATATGTACGTGCCTTTCATTGACGCAGTTGTGCTCTCTCATGTCAATTCTGTCTGAATGCCTAGTGCACATAACCACGTGTTCATCTCAAAAATATATGTGTTTTAATCTTTCAAATTCTTTTATTCTCCATGTCTGGTATGCAGGTGTACGCAAGCATGAAGGACAATATTATAAAATGTGTACGGGGGTTGGAATTCCCTCAGCGTGTGGAAGGGGGGTCCTAAACCCACCCCCTTCTCCGTATCGCAACAACAATATCCGCCACGTTCGTCTTTCGACTTACGATGAAATTGCATTGTTTTGCCCGTACATCATTGTTATTTCTTACTGAGAACTTCATGACGCTGCAAGTAGAAGCTGACCCGTTTACACGTGATAATCTCTATTCATGAGCACCTGGAACTACTCTCTCCCGATGGAGCTCCACTTTCATAGAAGTACGTCTGTGCATTTGTTTCCTCCCATTTCCTTTGCATTTTACCTGGCTTCCTCGCGTCAATTTTATGTGGATTTTCTTCCTTGAAGTATTTGACGCAAATATACATAGCTTAGGCGTGTGATCTTGCATAACTTCCTGCTTCGTAGGACAGCAAAGTTTGAGTTATGAGTGGTCCATTCTCTCGTATGCGCGAGGTAAGAACGCATATTTTCTCTGTTCCTTGAACTTATTTTGTAATGAATTCTTCCTACGTAGCGTTTTTGCTTTCGAGGAAGTCAAGCTATTTTGTTGTTTAATGGTGTTAAAAGTGTAGAAATTACTCATTTCGCATTACCTAATTTTTACACTATTTACTTGGTGCCTTCCTCCTTGCCCGCTTAGAAACCCCTTCGTTGCGAATAAGGTAACATTAACTATTTAAAAATTCAATTTATTGTTAAATTCATTCATATGAAGACCAGCTGGTATGTTGGTGGTGTTATCAATTTTCAACCGCTTATTTTTGAGGTTGTTTCATTCATGGCAAGATCTTGGTGGGGCTTGATGTTATGGTACGAATTCTACGCTCCTTACATCGCTGTGGATCAATCGATATGAAAATAGTCTAGCTATAACCTTAAACAGATGTATTATATCGAATTCAAGATAAATGTTGTAAATGATCTTAATGTTGAGAATGCATTCTGAAGTTATATACTTACGTGGTTTCCCCCTTAGGGGGATACAACTATTGTATCTATGGGAATATGCGCTCCCAGGGGGCTATGTGAGGGCCCGAGCTAAAGGTTAGGTAGGCTTCTTTTTTGTTAGAATAAAATAGGTTTTTGTTTTGTTACGGACCGTCTTTTTTCGGTTCACTGCTGTCCTGTTTTTCAGCACCTACTACTTTCTTCTTCAACTTTTTCTTGTTTCATGAACTTCTTTCTTAGCTTACTGTTTCTGTGCACCTTGTGCATAGATTCCGCGTTCTCTCAACTCCATACTAAATGGTACCTTCCTCCTTCCTCTCTTAGAACATCTTGGTCGTGGCTATGGAAGGCTAAAACTTTCTTATCTAATAATTATATAATAATAACTTGCGTAGTGTCTTCTATTTATAAGACGTATCAAATTGTTGGTGTTGAAGCGATGTGAAGGACAGCTGCTGAATTTTCTTACACCCATTTTTTATCGCATTTTTTTCATCTACGGCATCAGTTTTTGCATTTACAGTTTGCAAATATTGAACTATTTATAACTTCGTATGCATAAGTGTTTTTTTATTTAATTTAGCTGAAATTGTCTCACAATTGGTTTCGTCAGTGTTGTATGTTGAAAGAAGTGAAGTGGCGTTGTAACTCACGATCTTGGTTACTTCCTCAGTACAAAGATGCATGCTAGCCACGCTTCAGCTGTGTTAGATGCGCCTTCCGTTTGGTAACTATTTGTACGATAACGCCCTCGGGTGTTTTACCAGTAAACGCGTACTAAATTATAAGTGTTGGAAGATACGCTCTTCGCAGCTGCACTGTTTGCTGTCTTAGAAACGAAAACTGTTCTGAGATTTCACCCCTCAGGGGGATACAACTATTGTATCTATGGGAATTAGCGCTCCCAGGGGGACTATGTAAGGGCCTGAGCTAAAGGTTAGGTAGGCTTTCTTTTTTGTTGAAATAGAATAGGCTTTGTTTTGTTATGGACCATCTTTTTTCGGTTCACTGCTGTCCTGTTTTTCAGCACCTATTACTATCTTCTTCAACTTTTTCTTGTTTCATTGACTTCTATTTAGCTTTCTGTTTCTGTGCCCTTTCTGCATAGATTCCACGTTTCTTTAACTCCATACTAAATGGTGCCTTCTTCCTTCCTCTCTTTGGATAGTCTTTGTTGCGGATAGGGAGGCCTAAACTAACTAATAATCTAATCTAATCTGAGATTTCAACTTAGAGATGAACAAAACAGCTAGTCTAGTGGTTTCTTTCGTAACATCTCTGAAGGAATACGTCGCCGTTCTGTGTTAAATTTAAATGTATATCAGCGAAAATTTTACATAGCCGGGGTGACAATAGAAGAACGCAGATTGTATTCTACGTTAGTACAACTTATCTAAGCGCTGGTGTACACCGCCCGTTATAAAATAACGGCTTTCTATGATGTTCGATAAAGCTCCTACATTATTCAATGAAATTTGTTATCGTATTTTCACAATCTGATAAGTTACGCAACTGGAAAAATGCGATAAGCGTCTATAGTACTGTTTTTTTTTAATTTTCACCAAGCCTCACGAATTAATCCATTAGATGTCGACACTAAACAAATATTTCAATCATGAATGTGTTTGTGCGATTTTGGAACACGTATCTCTGAAACGCTCATCACGAAATTCTAGCTGTTTAACATAAGAATTGATGGTTATAGTCGAAAAATGATTTTGTACGCATATATTAATAACAGACTTGGTGGACAGACCAAGCTGGTAGGTAAATATGTTTTTAATTGGAGTTAATTAGAAGTATCTTAACATGAATTCTGGCCCAAGTTATTTTTTCACTCTCCTGTTAATAAACTGCTAAAGTTGAATAATATTAAAAAACCGCTAAAGTTGAATTAACTTCCATGGTTAAAAAGCATTTCAGTAAAGTTTTTGAGATCCCTTGACTGTTTTACTTTAAAGAAGTTGCGTGGCTGAAGTCTGAAAGGTATCGTTACAATCTGTCTTATCTGGTTGCCCACTTGTAGCTTTTAAAGTTTATCTCTCGGTATCGAAGATACACCAGACTTCGCTGCGTCTCTTTGAGCTCGTGTTTGCGCTTGTGCTGTCGTTCGTAGGGCTGGATTATACTGAGCAGACGTAGGCTCAAATATCGTGTTTTTTTCAATGAATGTGCCAGTTTACTTCGTGAGATTTTCTGGTTTAATTGGTCACCATGTAAATTCAGTGTTCTGTGTGTTGGTTTTTTATCCCCGATTTTTCATTTCCGATAATCAAGTGTATGAAAAATCTTCCGACATCGTTGTCGTTCGTTTTTAACCAACCTTAATCGTAATATTGGATAGAGGTCCTTTATGTTCATCACTAGAACAATTATCATTGTGCTGGTAAATTCATGATGTACATTCAAAACGACGTCGCCAGTCGACGGGGGCTGTGCGGTTGGTGCATTTGTGACTCGCCTTTCACTCACTCGGAAAGCTGTCCAGTTTGTGTAACTCGTCTTTGTGGCAACACAACGAACGCCCACTAGTGAGCTCACTGCTTTCGCGTTCCCCTCGGTTCATCATGCGAAAAATTGTGGTGTTGAGTTTTTCTCCAATAATGTAAAAAAGAAAAAAGTCATTTATTTTCAAAAAAGTTGGTACATGAGATGCATAACACAATGGATTTTAAAAAGCCTATTGGACTTGTGTTTTTATTAGTTTAATGCTGTACTGGGCAAGTCAGTTGTGTTTGCGCTAGTTGTCTGAGATAATGCTATGAAAATCGGTTATTTAGCGGTGAAAAAATAGCCCTTCAAAAAGTTAATGTATCTATTGGAATTAGCACTCCTAGGGAGAAGATGTGAAGTCCCGAGCTGAAAGTTGAGTAGACCTTTTTTTTGTTGAAATGGAATAGATTACTTTTTTTGTAACCACCATCTTTTTAATGTTCTTATTACTATCATTTTCAACTGAAACCTTTTTCATAAACTTCTTTCAATTTTTCAGCATCTATGTGCAGGGTGTGAGACACCTTACGCAAGAGGTTCCCCATTCCCTCCAGAGTAAACGTGTCTTCCCCTCAGGGGATACAACTATGGTATCTATGGGAAGTAGCGCTCCCAGGGGGACTATGCGAGGGCCCGAGCGAAAGGTTAGGTAGGCTTTCTTTTTGTTGAAATAGAATAGGTTTTTGTTTGTTACGGACCATCATTTTTTCGATTCACTGCTGTCCTGTTTTTCAGCACCTACTACTTTCTTCCTCAACTTTTTCTTGTTTCATGGACTTCTTCCTTAGCTTACCGTTTCTATGCACATTGTGCAAGGATTCCGCGTTCCCACAACTCAATACTAAATGGTGCCTTCATCCTTCCTATCTTTGAACATCTTTGTCGTGGTAAAGGGAGGCTAAAACTTTCTTACATAATAAGTAAACGTGTCTTCCATTCTGGTCTAATTTAACTTTTAAATCCATCAAGTCTAATCTAACATAAATTATATTGATGGCGTGTAATGATTATACCTAGCACCTATGAATGTAGCAATGGTCTAATTCTATAAATATCAAAAATGTGTGTTAGGGTGAAATTCTGTTCTGCAAATTTATAAAAAAATGTAAACAGCTAAAATTGATGTACTACCGAGTCTACAGTATTAATAACCAAAGAACCCCTCAGGGGGATACAACAATATTATTTATGGGAATTAGCGCTCCCAGGGGAACCATGTGAGGGCCCGAGCTAAAGGTTAGATAGGCTTCCTTTTTGTTGTAATAAAATAGGTTTTTGTTTTGTTACGAACTATCTTTTTTCGGTTCACTGCTGTCCTGTTTTTCAGCACCTACTACTTTCTTCTTCAACTTTTTTCTGGTTTCTCGAACTTCTTTCCTAGCTTACTGTTTCTGTGCACTTTGTGCATAGATTCCGCGTTCCCTCAACTCCATACTAAATGGTGCCTTCTTCTTTCCTCTCTTGGAATATCTTTGTCGTGGTTAAGGGAGGCTAAAACTTTCTTATATAATAATAATAACAACAATAATAATAATAATAATAATCATAATAATCATCAAAGAAAAGCGCGGGTCCACACTGACAAATAGTCGATGCACCAATGCAGAATAGTCTATCCTCCCCTAAGAAACCTCACAGGACGGTCATCCATGGATGCGGCCAACTTGGAGATAATCCAGGGATTAATATTCGTGCAACTTCTTGGAATTTCATTCCTGAGTCTAACTTCGTTGATGAACTGCTCACCGCCCCTTTAGGTGGATACAATTATTGTATCTATAGGAATTAACACTCCCTGGGGGAAAATGTGAAGTCCCGAGCTAAGAGTTTGGTAGGCCTTTTTTTGTTGAAATAAAATGTTTCTTGTTTTGTTAAGAACCAACTTTTTTCGGTGCACTCCTGTCCTGTTTTTCAGCGCCAACTGCTTTCTTAATCAACTTTTATCTTGTTTCATAAACTTTTTTTGAACTTTGTTTCTATGCACCTTGTACATGGATTCCGCGTTCTCTTAACTCCAAACTCAATGGTGTCTTCTTCTTTCCTTTCTTTGGAACGTCTTTGTTGCCGTTAGGGAGGCTTGAATTCACATCTAATCTAACCTAATCCAAATTTCTTACTGCTCCCTTGCATCACAGACTTGGTGCTCCAAAACTTCTCAATTTCATGCAATAGAAGTCCGGTGAGGACGGATTCCATTCCATTATTCGTCCCCAATAATATTTTTCTTGCCTTATTATTCCTTCGTAAGCCCTGAAGCTTGGCTAGCTAAGAACATTATCGTACTTAAAAATGCACTTGTACTTTAAAGTCTTGATTTGGGTTCGGTTCTGAGAGTAAAAACGCACATTCAAAAAACCTGTATATGACTGAGCGTTCGGCTTTACTCCTTCGAAAACTAAGAAAAATTCTAAAAAATTAGTCCAGATCAGTTTTCTCATTAAAATTGTTTTCGAGTACGTTCGGACTCTCGAAAGTGAAAGAAATGCATAAAGTATCAATATAATTGTTTCTATGGTTGCTTTTTTTTACTGTGTCAAAATGCTAGTAGCGAAAAGAAATAACTTGTAAATATTCATTTTGCAAACAATATTGATTTCAAAAACTGTTAAACTTTCACAGAATCATTTGACGCAGTATAGATTTTTCCCTTTGCTTTATTACACGAATGATTCTCCAATTTTTTGACAGGGCGCATAACCTAGATTTTTTTTTCTCTTTGCGCTCGAGTGTGCGAGCATTCTGGTAGGAGCTTCAGAACAGGTTCAATTTTAGTAATGCCCCCATTTTCCGTCGTTTGAGAATATTCTGTAGAGCGCTGTAACGGAGTTTCTGTTGATCAATTTCCGGTTTTGACAAAACATCAGTTTTATACAGGCATGCTCATTCTAGAGTCCTTGTACATTTTTAAACTTGAGCCGGTGTAAAACAACACTCTTAGTTCATTTCCTCTAGCGATAGTAAATAGATGATCGCTATTAACGTAATATTGAAACTTGTTTTCAGATTTGTCATTCTAAAATACGAGTAGTTTATTTATATTTCGTACCTTTTCATAATTCTTACCACTAATGATGACATGTGGCCGAAACGTTTGGAAGTAGGTTTTATTGGAATATGTACCTTAAATAATTAATAAAGTAGAAATGTAAAATATAAACCAGCATAATTTGAGGTATATAAATGTCTTGAATGTCTAATAATATGATTGTCCTTTTTCTTGGGGTGAGATCGTTATTTTGAAAGGAACAGTTTGAATGGCTATTCCTTTTTTCCGATTCCTCTAATTTTTTCCCCAAGGATAACATGAAAATGAATAACTATTGATATATGTACCAAGAATACCCGTGACAGAAAATCTTGTTCGCATTTCTTACTTCCACGATTTGGCACACTTCTGTTTCATTGTTAGCAGTGAGGTAATGTAGAGCTCCCGTAGAAAATCCACTGTTATGCAGTTCTGAATAATCATGGTAAGTTCGCTTGCAAAAAATTTGAAGTTATATTCAGCCAAAATTTTGAATTCGAGGAAGCTCAGTCTCTGCAATGCGTCTTGAATTAGAAGCACGAATTTTTGTAGTGTACCAAGCTTACGCTGCAACTTAGAAACGCGCGCAAAAACACTTCATAGTTCCCATAACAAGTGACGCACACTCCAGCGAAGAAACAAGAGGTCCCGCAACTGACTGGTCACGATGTAGCGAGGATGACTGTAGCTCACCGAGATCTCACACTGCTCCATCCAAGCGCGGCCACGATCCGGAAAAAACACCTCTGAGAAATGTGCTCTATTTAGAGCGGTTTCTACTTTAGTTCTAGTGTACCCCGCATTTTCGGCATTTGTCGGCATTTTTGAGTTGTTGTTCTGAAAGAAACGAATTTAATGCAGTTTCCTTTTTTTTTCTTATTCCTCTAATTTTTTCGTAGCTTAACATAGAAACGACTTACAATCGATAAATGTTTTTGAAATTTTTTGTCACTTAGTGTTAAAGTATCCAGTTTACATGGTGGTGGGGGTAGTGGTGGACAGACCAAGCAAGCTAAAAACTGTCATTTGAAAGGGTGATCGATTGTTATCAGGTTGTTAAAGCGCTATTGCTCTCGTTCGTGACCGAAAGGTGTGGAAGTAAATCAAATTGGCTACGCGCAACTGAATGACGTTCCTCATATCAATTGTATGAGTTGTTGAGGCGGTGTCAGCGTGGCGGACGGGTTCATGGGCGGGGTGTGGTCAGGTTGTACTTGTCCTTGAATTATTTTTTCAGTCTCATAATGTTTAGTATCTCAGATATTTTGAAATTAAATGCTGCAGAAGTAAACTACTCCTCAAATGTTGTTCCTCATAGCTACGCACATTTTTTTATGTTGTTAGTTGATACTGTAGCCTATGGCATATGAATATCATTTGATTCTTCAGCTTGTTCACTTTCCCAGCTGCGGAGCTGAATTACCGTCTTCGTCGCTAGAGTCCGGAATGAGGGATAATTTATAGGAACAGAACAAAGTATTACTCTACCTTATATGACATTCTGTTGTTTGTATTGATGTTAGAGAGAAATCAGTATGAAACTTCCTTCCCTAAATATCACTTTGTAGAGATTTTTAGTTCCTATATATTTCCGACTAATACCTTGAACTTCTGAAGTTTTTTGAAATCGTTGTTTAAATGATCATTAAAATCATGTTTTTAGATAAAGTTTGAACCTAGCTAATTTGAGCTAAATGAATTTCTTGAATGTCTCATACGGTTAACCTTAGGGTGAGATCCCCTATAAATAGACGTGTCAGTGCAATGTTATTCTAATTAATTTCTTCCTCGTATTATTGTGAGCTAAACTTATTGTCTCGTACCGTGCTTTTCTTCTCGTCTGGGAACCTGCGCAGCTTATAATTCGAATTGGTTTTACCACCGTTTTTATGTGTAAGCTAAGAGCTAAGCAGGCTAACTCAATTATGGAAGTCACGTTCGGAACCTCATTGTTTTACCTTTCCTGTTCGCCAAACCAACAAGCTTATGTGGATATTGCAGTAATACTTTCAGTATTAATGTATCATCTCTCAGTAGGATATAACTGTATATACAATGTACGTGCTATCAGGAGAAGATGCGAGGTCTCGAGCTGGAGTTTAATTTCATATTAGCCATTTTGTTGAAATATAAAAAAGTTGTGACCCAAAACATTTTTCAGTTTACTGATGTCCTTTTTACAGCACTTTTTCTGATTGTGTTGCTTCTATGCGTTGGGTGTGGAGTTAAATCTTGTGCATATATTCCTCGTTCCTTTAAGTAATTTCGTGCTTAATAGTGCCTTCCTGCTTCCTCTCTTGGTTACCTTTGGTGTGGTTAGGGAGGCATAAACTAATAATGTATGGTTTATTTCAAGTTACTAAATAACTGTTACAATATAAATTAATGAGAAAAAAACTGATTGCTAGATTCCCATCTTTTTCACCTTGGCATTCCTCGAGACTAACTTTTTTCTGCTGTCCATTCCCGAGAATAACCTTTACACCATCAGCGAATGCAGGCACTGTGTGCCGTTCAGTACCTCTATTTCATGCAAGTACGAGACGAAGTAAGCCTTGCATGTTGCCTTCAGGTATTCCTGTGCAAAGTTCACGCTGGGCGATCTGTGGCCTACGACCCTGGTCACCCTCGTGGACTCCCCTGTGTGTTGCTGCCACCTTGGAGGGAAACGCGTCATCCCGAGACACACCGTACCTACGAATTTTTCTGTTAGGCTTAACTATCACCGATGTCAATGAACACGTTTCTGCCTGTCTTATTGAATGTTGTGGATTTTTTGAGGAATGCTTACATTGTTTGAATGCGGGGATTAGCTAGAGTGTTGATTCGTGTGCGCGTTAATTATTGTTTTAATATCTTTTGTTCGCCTGCACCTTTCTTACTTGAAGAAAATGAAAGTAAACGCGTAGTAGCCTTATCTTCGTTTAGCTTTCAAAAACAGGAATCGTTCTTCTTCATCATTCTCGTTCAAGAATCGATTGAGAGGTTACTTCTTGACACCATGTTCACTTTTTGTCAAGTTTCGGTGAAGGTGAGGATCATAATCTATAGGCAGGCCCAGTTAAATATGGATGTCATTATGTCATTCAGTAGGTAATATGAAAATTATGCTTTTTACTAGATATATCTGCCCATTTTACTTGTGGTGCTATGGACCTGTTGACGCACCTCATGTGGGGCAGTTAACGAAAATTGAGATTGGACATTAATGCAATATTACACTTGTGAAGTATATTACACTTGTGAAGTTAAAGGTTTGGACGTAAGATTTAAAGCGTTAGCACTGGAATATCTAGTAGTATCAGTACAATAACTGCACATGAGAGATCTGTATCTCGAGTTGAGGGCAGGAGCCTGCACTAGGAAGGAACGGACGCCTGACCGCATTAACCTCTCGTGCGGTATCTGAAGGACGAGCGTATCGGGAATGCCGCATTCTTGGTGCTTGCATTTTTGTTATTCTGCGTTCTGAAAATACCTTGTGAGAGCTGAGTCAAATTAGATCACACTTATTAGGTTTAGCTCTTGTCGAAGCGAACAGGCGTCCCTGTCGTCTCTGATAGTTTTAAAACCATAGCTATGTTTTATGAAAATCAAAAATCTTTTTTCATTACTTGCATGACGGATATTTTTAGTTTAAAGTTAAGGTATTAGTGCATACTTTATACCGTTTTAATCATTCTGAGGGCATGCTACATCTCATTCCTTAGTTTCCCATGTAAAACTTATCACAATTCTGTTTGAGCGATTTAATCTTTCTTTATAGTAAGAGGTTCGTGTTTAAATTTCACGTTCTTGCTGATAAAGATCGTTTTACTTCTGAGGCAAGAACTTTTAATGTATCACACTCTAAATATAGTTATCCTATAAATTTCTTCTTCAAACCTTGAATTCCTAATTCTTCTAAAATTCTAAGTCAGTATTGATATGTGCCGTCTTATTTGAGATACTCTAATTGGCTTGGTATACATATATTAACATCAACTTCGTTCATGCATGGTGTTTCAATTCAGGATATGCTCACAATTAGTTCTAAAATCGATTCAACTGATCACCTACGAAAATAGCGTTGAAAAACCGTTCTTTTCTAACGTACGTTTTAGACGAACGTCATGCACTTTTACCTCCAGGAGACACAAGATGGGCGATATAGGTTTAGACTTGTTTTGTCTATTCTATAATGACTGGTGCCCTCAGGGGAAGCACTGTAAGTCACCCAGCTATAGATAGGACTTAAGGACGTCTAGCTTTCGTGGCCACTTCTTCCACTTTTCATGCATTCTTCGCTATCTCTTATTTGTTTTCTCTTAATCTTCCTCCTTAGCTTGCTGTTTTATGCTTAGGGTATCCTGTGTATGGCGAATGCATCTTGTGTGTAGATTCCCTTTCCATACGGTGCATACTAAATGGTCCATTCTTTTAACCCTCTCGAGATCGAATTTGTTGTGGCTATGGATCATTAAATTGATGAACATTTAAATAATATTCATAATGATAATCATCCCCTTTTTGTATCAAATAGTGTCTTAATTTACTCTAGTTTAATGCCGTATGTCCGTGGGACGAATTCGTCAACCTCATCTGCTACCTCCTTTAGAAGTTAGAATCATGTGTTCCCGTGACTCGTGCTAAAGACATTCGCTCCCGCACTTTCACGGCGCAAATGGGGCGTGTGTTCAGTTGTGTACGGCGTGTTGGGCTAATTGTTCCCCAGTAATGGCGTGAGGAACGAAGTTACGCAAGAACCGCGCTCTAGCGGACCGAAGTAGCCTGGTTTTGCGGCAACTTCAAGGTTGTCACAGACTCCGTAAAACAGCGCTACTCCACATCACGTGGCGTCACCTGACCTTGGAGACAGCGTGCCGGTTGTTCCGAAGAACGGTCACTCACATGAACACATGCTCTTGATTTTTGCTTGATTTTCATGCGGTTATTGATTTTATGTTTATCCATTGTATTGGTAGTTTTTATGTCGAATTTTGCTGCGCAAAGAATCCTCATAGCTATTGCCTCCCTCCAGAGAGCTGCGTTGAAAGAGATAGTCCTTCAGTGCTTTTTGAGGGGCACAGCACTTCTTGGGGATATGGAGAATACCTAAGCAAAATTTAGGGAAGGGCATGGGGATAGTGTCTCTCCTCGTCAGTGTACTAGTGCGAAATTGAGCTCCTCAGTGGCTGCCCGTTATTTGCTGCGGGATCCGCAATACTTGTTTCTCGAGTTGGTTGTGAGTTGAAGTTTATAAGGTAGGGTTAAATCTTCCGTTCCTTTCTTCTCTGTCGCTCCTGCGGGGGAGCCGACGTAGTATGCCACCAACCTCCTGGACGAGTGTTTTTGTCTTTTGTTCTTCATTTTTCACTTTCTCGTCTCACTGAGATGTTTGCGTTGTCTTTTGCCAGTGTAGCGAGCTGTAGATTAACGTATATTTGACTCTCATTTGATAGGGTGATTATGCACTCAGTGAGTTTCGAAACGAAATACCAGAGAATACTGATGCACTTTACAATATTAGACTCCAATTTAATAAAGCTTTCACTACTCTTGATGCGCCTGATTAATATACTTTTTTACTTCTGTAAGTATTCGGTGTCGAGTAAATTGATGCTCATAATATTTTATTCCCTTATGTATCGAGAGTTCAAAGTCTAGTCACCCCCAGAAACAGTTAATGAATCTGGTACGGGAAGACACTGCTTCCACAAGGTTTTTCAAATGAAATAAATGTACGAGGAGTTCGAGTCTCGCGAACTCCTCGTACATTTATTTCATAATAATATATTTCACTACTGGCCGAAATAGATCTAAAATATCGAGAGCAGCAAAGACGTTGCGTTCAATTTCAGAGGGAGTTTCAACTATTTTAGTAACGTTAATTTAATTTAAAAATCGACGAGAATATGGACATAAGTTATACGGAAACTTCATTCGAATCGAAAACGGGGCTATGAATCAACAACTTGAAACAACTTTGCTTGAACCTTGAAAAACAGTAGCAATAGTTATCAAGTGAGCTCACCTGAGTCCACGCAGTTATAATTAAATTTGCAACTTAGGCGAAATGTTCTTACATTAAGGCTGGTAACTGTGATACTCCTCAACGTAACATAACCTTTTGGTGAACCAAAAACTAACCAGCCACAGCGTCTTATGACCCCACGCGCTGGGCTAAGCCACTCACTCTCTGTAGGAACTTTCACCCTCGACTCATCGATAGATTAGAGGTTTTATTTCTCTCCCAGCCGTCTCTCAAGTTTTTGCTCGTAAAATCATCGTTCATGATGTACAGCCCTAAAACGATCGGCGCTTATAGACTTGATAAGATGGCGAAGTGTTCGCGGTTTACAACGTACGTTGACGCTCTACTAGCATCATTTTCTTATTTTTCTTACCCATTTTCCGTCCATTGTTTGATTTCTTCCGACATTTTGTGCGGTGATTCGTGGTTCTTCTATCTTTTCCGTAAAGGACACATCTGCATTTACGAGTAATTGTGCCGATCTATTGTAGTATACACTACAACTCTGTTCAAGTTACTTTTTATTTGAAGTTTGCTCTTGTTTTGTTTTGCTTTATTTTTATATGGCCCTTTAACTTGTTTTTCTCTGTTCACGTTATTTTGTTGTTCTCTAATTTTTCATTTAATAGTTATTTTGCATTTGGTCATTACTTTGTGAATCTTTCCTTTTCTTCAAGACTTTCAAATAACATCAGGTTTTGTTTTGTTACGGACCATCGTTTTTCGGTTCACTGCTGTCTTGTTTTTAAGCACCCATTACTTTCTTCTTCACTTTTATTTTGTTTCATAAACTTTTTGCTCAATTTGCTGTTTCTAGGCGCATTGTGCGTAGATTCTTCATTGCCTTAAGTTCGTACTAAATGGTGGCTTCCTCCTTCCTCTTTAAAACGACTGGTTGATGATAGTTTAATAATCAACTCAAATTCAAAGTCAAAAAGTTTTTAGCAGTTTTTTAAATACCAATCACTATATGGGTCCATTAAATGCCATTACCTTTGAAAGATAGTTAATTTTTTCAAACTTTCCATAGATGGGTTGTTTAACAGCTGGAAGAACTAAGCACGACCCCTCTATGGGTCGTATCGCAAGCAACGTGTTAAACTTACTCATTTATTCTAACCTAATTTAGTTGAAAACTCCACAGCAATTTTCCAAGATCTTGAGCTCATCGTATTTTGGTGAGAAAATAAATTGGCATTCTTTGTTCGTGCTGTGTCTAGGAGTGCGTAAGGTAGTGAGATGGGTCAACTTGCTTTGTTAGTTTTGGGTACCGTCGTGGAACAATATAAAAAGGCTGCATTCCAAATTATTTCGCTTATTTTCTCCCTTATTTTACTCTTTCACTAGCTGTTATCTTTTTAGTTCACAGTATCCGCCAAGTGCTTGCGGTGATCCTCATGCACAGGCCGTGGTGTGACCGGCAGGAGGTCACCTCGATCACGAGCGTGTGTTCCAAATTATTTCATTGTTTTTTCTTCAACTTATTTTATACTGTTACAGTAGCTTTTATCTCTAGTTTTTAGTTCACAGTGTCCGCTTGCGGTGACCCTCAGACCGTGCTGTGACCGGCAGGAGGTCACCTCACTCACGAACGCGTGTTCCAGTTCAAGGGCCATTACAGGAGATTGTCGCCTTGGCCTTCATAGATCATGCGGTGCCACATCACTGGAGGTGCTTCCTGTCTCTTGACTCGCTCTCATTTTGTGGCCCTGCGCAATCTTCTGTCGAGAACTATAATTTCGACTCCACACCTGTTACCGATGTAACGCGTGAACCCCGTATTTCCGTCTATGAATCGAGTCTGTTTGTGGATGCAAGATCTTTTTCTGTTTCCTGTGCATAATTGACTACGATTATTGTGTTTCTGACGCCTGCGCACCGACAACTCGAGGCAATTTCCTCTATTTGCTCTGCGGAAATTCATTGGACGTGATAATATGTCCGGTAACATTAAATATAACGCTACAAGCTTCAGACGCCATTTGCGCATGATGGGATGAGTCTTTCAGGCAGTGAATGTCTGCTTCATCGCTTGAGATATGTGTTGATTGCTCTTCTGTGTCGACAGATGTTCTTAAGTTAGATGTCGTTTTGCTGACAGGATAATGATTACTTTTTCTATGTACATTAAACATAATTTTTTCCATTATGAATTGAATATTATATTTCAATTCGAATATTATAATTTTCAATTATAATATTCGAATTATATAATTTTCAATATAATTATATAAAATAAATTCAAGCTTCGAATATTGTAACTAGTGAACCATTTTCTCACACCCATCGTTCATCTCATGTCTTTTTCCTTTAGAGAGTTCTGTCGTGTTCCTACAGGCGTTTAATGCCGGAGTTTTTCCCTCCAGATTTTGCATGAATAATTGTTTTCTGTCTGTCAGCTCGTCTTTCTGCGCCCCACTTGGTGTATTCATTTCGGATTTGGATATCTTGGAGCAAAGTCAGCAAGGGAAACTCCCTCTCACGGAAGTGACTTGTATTTTCGTATTTACATTATTCTGATTGAAACAATTGTTATAACTATCGCTGGTATAATGTGAAGTCTCGAGCTGAAAATTAGGGTGACCCTCCTTTTGTTGGAAGAATTGTTTTCTGGTTTGCTACGAACCATCATTTTTTGGTCTCTGCTGTCAAAATTTCAGCACCTATTACTTTCTTCTACTTTTTTCTTCTTTCATAAACTTATCATCTTGCTGTTTTGAAGCGCAGGGTGGGCCTCTCAGGGGGCACAGCCCATTGACCGCGATGGGTTAAGCTGAAGTTCAATATTCAACTCAAATTTGAGCCAAAAGTGATTAGCAATATAAACACCGAAACATCAACTGGGTTTATGGAAAGACATTAATTCAAAAAAGTCCGTGAAAATATCTTAACAATCGAAACTGAGCTAAACTAACTACTTAACTGTACCATTATAATAAATAAAAATTCTGAGCATTAATTTGTGGAGTTAATTTAGTACAATTAAGTGAAAAGATCGCAGAATTGCATCGAAAAGACTAAGTTTCTCAATAGAGAAAGAATTATTCAGACAAATGACGACTGCCTGTCAGTTAGTTCCTAAAATATGTTGAACAAATACCAAAAATATATAGAACGAATTGAATATGTAGAACGAATGCGATTAAAAGTACAACTCCAAGTTGAAAGTTGATATTTATAGTTTAGTCGTGGCTTATTACCTCATTAGATGCCGGAGTGGAGCATTGTTCGTCCGTCACTGTCACGCGTCGTGTTGAGATGCAGCACCAGGCCTCGTAATTCTGCCGCCAAACCTTTTCACTTGGTCATTTTTCTTTTGCTAAAGTTCGGCAACATCAGAGAACAGGCAGGTTATCATGAGCTTATTATCCGGATTGTTTTTTTGCAATTATTTGTACGGTGTATAAAATAGGTATTTTATTTTCGATGCACGCGTGTGATCACGTCCTCGAACTGTCTCTTTCCTTAACTTTTATCGAGTGCGTGCTTCTTTTCGTATGTGTACTTGTAGTTCTTTAGCACGCCATCACGGCTTTTGATAATATCTTCACCAATTTGTGTTACGTTACACAGTAACTTGACCGCTCGACTATTAGCTTCAAATTATTTGCAAGAACTTCTTAGAGTAATTAGCTGCTACTGATCAATTTTTGGCCTGTAGCGGATCCAATTTGTGAATTCATTCATTTAATTCTAAAGGAATGAAACTGAAATGTCTTTACAGAAGAAATAACTTTTTTTTGCCTCTTCTTTTACCGTTCATTCGGAAATTTTAATGATAAAAAGATTCTATTTCTGTACATGTTGAAATAAAGTTGAATATTCTTTCTCGATACTCACACATTCTGATAGCGAGTCACACTTAACGAGGGACCACTTTTCACTGCACGTACTTGAGTGATAAAATCATAAGTTATCAGTTGTCCTCGAGGCTGAGAGCCAAGTTGCGCAGTTCATGCATGACACAGTGCAATTACGAGTATCTAGCATTAGGCATTCTGGTACGAGTCATCTCCCTCACCATGGAAAGCTCCCCATTCTGTACTAATTGGCTGCGGTTTTGTTCACTCTATTGCATCATTTCCCCTTTCCACAATTAGGGTATTTTAACTTCCATGTATTCAGCAAGTACGAGTTTTCATCAATTTGTAGTGGTAATGTAATATTAGGTCAGAATCACAGGGTCATCAAATTGCTTAATCTTGACGTGCATGGTTCCCTGATTTATGACTCGCACTGCTATACAACGAAACAACATTTCACCACGTAACTTTCGTATGAACTGCAGACGGTCTACTGACCCATGCTTCAAACAATGCATCTTACACTGCCTATTTCATTTTTATATGCCACGCTCCACGCACAGGTCAACAAGGCTGTGTCGTAATCAAGAACTGTTATTACACTAGTTCAGCTGCAGAAGATGAATCATGGCTTGTAGGTGACGTCAATGCATTGCCGGTCGTAAAGCTGTTAGCGTGACACCGTGTTAGAGGAACCCAAGGCATCAGGTTACCCAGCTCTGTAACTCGAGGCATCGCATTTTCTTGTTGGCGAATGGCACTTCGTGAAGCAAGTTTTGTCCTGCTTTGCGACTGGAAGAGCCTAAACAAATGTTTAGTGGCCATGATGTACGTGTTCATTATGTATAAGTGTGCATTGCTTTTGAAGCGATGGTAAGGGTTTTGTCATGATGCAAAGTTTACAAGCGGATTCAGAACTGACTATTTTTTTTATTTTCAGTAAGTTAGTGGCTTTTTTCACTGTTTATGGTGTAAAAATTTAGAAATCACCATTTATTCATGCTCTTTGTGCCTGTGGAGTTCACTTGTACTAACGTATAATAACGAAATCGACACTCATAGGGAGAAAATATGAGATCCCAAGGTCAGATGGGTCTTTTTTCGAATAGAATAAGTTTTTTGTTGGGACCATTTTTTTTGTTCACTGCAGTCCTTTATTCTCAGAACTTAACACTGACATTCTTCTTCAAATGTTATCTTCTTTCTATAAACTTTCTTCCTAACTTTCCGTTTCTATAAGCGAGAGATCTAGTGCGGGAACAGCTAAGTGGGTTTAGCTGGGAATGATTGTAACGCTTAGAATATTTCACTTAAAATTAGGCTTAAAACCGGTTGCTGAGATACGGAAAGAAATAACTTTGTTCTCATGAATTTTTCTTCCTAAAGAGATTCTCCTTCTCACGGATGAAGAATCAAATCTAAATAGCTAATTAGATTCAGTGAAATTCTCAAACGATCGCTTGTGAAATTTTTGGGAGTTTGATTACAAGTCATCAGAACAAAATTGAGCTCAATTTTCAAATCTTGCTAGCTTTTTAGAATAGAAAGCCAACTACCGCTGTGATGTAAGAATTTTCATTCCCAAGTCAAAGAAATACACCGAAGATACCAGGTTCTAGACAGCAATGATTCACGTTAAAATTCGTGTATTATTGAATTGCCAAAGCTCGCTGCTCGTGGTTCCATCAACTCCACTGAGAATGTGCGCCGATAGGCGGGCAAGAATGTCAACTGTGAGTGTAGAAAGCGTCAGTGTGGCGTAGAGTTCGAAGTGCTCGGCGCGCTATCTCATCACTCACGCCTCAGACGTTACCGCTCTCACCAGCGAAAGTGGTCGCCGGTGTGCGCTCACCGCTGCCACATCAGCCTCCCAATCTCCTTGTTGATGGAACTATTACATATTTATTTCATGAGTGCTTTTTTAGTATGTTATTTTTATTTGTGCTTCATTATTGTTAGTACTCGTACATGTCTGTTTCAATAAATTAGTTTTAATTTGATTTGTATTGCTATCTTAGCTTGGTGTGGCGTCATTTTTCTCATTCTTAGAAAGAAGTTGCTTGCATTTTTGCTGCTCGTAAGTTTATAGTTATTTTAGTTTTTCAATTTTCATTGATTTCGTTCGTATTATTTCTTGATTTCCCCCTATTTGTTTTATTTTACCAGACTGCCCCATGATTTTGAATGTCGAGTAAAACTTTCTTTTATTAATGTATAAATACTGTAGCTTTTTACGCGAGGCTCATAACTGTGAAGAAGCCTGTAGTAATACGGGCACTCAACGGTGAGCTTCCCGAAAACTTCCTTCTTGAGATGTTACGCTGAAGGGGATTATCTTTCAGTGCATTTTGATGCGTTAATGATC
This sequence comes from Morinoia aosen, assembly GCA_030386875.1. NCBI lineage: Eukaryota > Metazoa > Arthropoda > Malacostraca > Amphipoda > Talitridae > Morinoia > Morinoia aosen. The sequence continues at coordinate 89,675,830 of CM059559.1, read as the reverse complement.
CTCGGAGGAAATAATGCTTTCCTGAAAGGCTCTCTGGAAGGATGTTGAGAGCACAACACTTATTACTGTCGGTTAGTCTCTGGGCAAATTGAGCTTCTTAGAATCTACAGCTACATACAAACAAAAATCACCTGTGCTTCTGGGAAGAGTGTGCTATGGCTTTACCTCCAGTTTTCTTCCGTTAGCTCAAAGAGTTTGGCAAACCTATTACAGCCGACCTCACGCAAGAATGCTCGTCTTGTTTCGTTTATCTTTTTTACTCATTGAGATTGAGATACCGATTTACTTTTCTGCGTGAAAGGCTACGTGTCGATCGAATCACATGAAAAATTTTGATTTCCTTGAGAATTTTCTTACGTTCATATCACACGACTTGAATTACTGAACTCAAGAGTGTGAGGAGTTTCTCAAAGGGAAGGCCAGATCTTCTATCCTATTAGTTTGTCTTGAGAAGGCCACTTATCTTCTCTATCTTACTTCTAAGAATCGCAACTAAATTATCAACGCGACCTTCAGTTTAATGCCTCATGTATACTCGTTACTTCTTGAATTACTGATGAATCGCCTCTGCGAGAAGCTTATTGAAGCTCTTGGGAGACCCTGTGGAGAGAACATGAAAATAAAATGTCATATAATGAAATTTTCATTGTGGATTTATAAATGTTCCCGATCTTCTGCTGAATTAGCTTAACTTCAAATAAAGTTAACGTTTTGCAATTTTATCTTGCGCAGATTTGCGTATACTGTATTTTGTAAATACTTCAGCGGAGTTGCGTAACACACATCTCTCCCATCTCTCATTCCTTGTTGTCTTGTTTTATTGAATGTATCCGTAGGTAAAATATTATTTATGGCTATTCCATTTAATCACTTTCTGGTCTTAATTAACCCTTTAGCGTTCGCGTTTTGTACTCATTTCCGTTATCACGATCATTAAACTGGTACCGGCATCATGTAGTCACGAGCATCGTGTAGTCACCACCGACATCAAAACGAGGAAGTGACTGCCCCTCGATAATGAACTTAAAAAAACACATTTGGGCGCAAATTTCACAAGGAATAAAATGTATTAGAGCTGTTTATAAAAGTGGATTTTGAAATACATTTCGACGGTAAAGGGTTAAGTTATTGCCGAGGAAATTCCCTGGGTGACTTATCCCTCGCTGTTATTTTTTGTTTCCAGTTTTCTTACATGATACAACACCAATTAGCCTTATTAAAGTTGTTTCTGAAAGATACAAACATTAGTAGTTGTACCACCTCCAAATGTAATTTTTATAAACAAAATATACTTTAGAGCATTTAAATTGCCTGAAAATCCCGTGAAGTTATTAATAACAAATTAGCTGCTTGACATTACTGTTCAGCGTTCTTACGGCACGACAATCGTGTTAGTAAGCGTCTCAGCCCGCAATCGTGGTATAACTTACATTGGGGCGTTTGCTCGCGCACGCACCTGGAAGTTTATTTAATGTTTTAGTTTTACGCAATGCGGTCGTGCAATGATTTTATTGGCTGTAACCTTGCAGCATCGTTACATGTGGAAATGCACTTTCCCTTGAATTCTTCACCCTAACTTGGGGCTGTTTATGCTTCTTGCCTAGCTCAGATTTCAAGATAAGATTTGGCGACGACTTTACTCTAAGCGCGCACTTCGTCAAGGAAGTAAATCTCGATTGAATGTACATTTTAAAAGAGGCATGGTTAGGAAATGCGTTTATAATTTTTACAGTTTTTTCAATCTACCTAACCGGTTATGATGTCTTTAATTACATGTCTTGCATTGAGACATAGATATTATAAGAAAAATCAAACCTTCGCATTGGAAACTATTCCTTCTGTATCTCTTCACAGAATTATGACGATTTTCTATGAAATAGACTATATATTGCGTATTTTAAATAATTAAGAGTATTAGCGTTTTTGATGAAATGTAAAAGTAATTTGTATTATTCTTTACTACGTTAATTTAAATATATACTGTATTAAGAAGATCGTCCCAATTTTTCAACTTTTTTGTCCGATTCGTTTGAAAATTGGCCAGTATATGTATATTTTGAAAGTAAACCTTTTTTACTCCTGTCATTTTTGCGATTTAGGCCTTAGTTTTTTACGAAAATTAGTTTTTTGGTACATTTTTATGTTTATTTCAAGACGTATCTCCTCATTGAGTTTTGATGCTAGAACAAAACCAAAGACAGTTTTAGAATCCTTGGAACATTTCTAACAAAATCAAATAGTAAAATTTTAGCATTTTGAAAAGAAAATTTTTGTGATAAGTGATATTTTACGATTACATCACAAAAAATTATTTTTGGGTTTAGAGTTGTATAACTTTTTTTCTTCTCAAATTTAAAAAAAAACATAACTGATTTTGTTAGAAATGTTCCAAGGAGTCTAAAACTGTCTTTGGTTTTGTTCTAGCATCAAAACTCAATGAGTAGATAAGGTTTGAATGTTAAAAGTTATTTGTTATGGGTATAAGCCATAACAAAATTTTTTGTTTAAGTGTAATATAATGGACAATTTATGTAATTGAATGCAGTTTTAATTTTTATTTCGATAATTTCCATGCATAACTTCATGTTCACACTGTGAATTGTGATTTCCAAACAAAAAGTTTTTTTTTCGATTATGAAATTTTTTATTTTCAGTCTGATTCTTATGAAATTTGCCATTAGATGTAACTTTCAAAATGAAACACAATTTATTCCATTCATTTTTTTGATTCAGGCCTTCGTTTTTGAAAAAAATGGACATATTGTTTTTTTAGTTAATTTTTGTGGACATTTCAAACCGTATCTCCTCATTGATTTTTTATGCTAGAACAAAAATAAAGACAGTTTTTAAAATCCTTGAAACTTTTCTAACAAAAGTAAATTTTCAAATTATCCATTTCCCGTTTGTTTTCTTTTTATATGGGGTTGAAATGGGGTCGAAAATTCAAGATTTTTCTCCCCTTTTCCTACCCTGGGGGAAGGAGGTCTATTGTCCGTAGCGCCATAAAATTTTAGGACCGAATAGTCCACCACCTGAGGGTCATTTTCGAACAACAAAAAAAAAGCTCACCGGACCGACAGGGGCCTGGCAGGGGCTTGGGACGATCTCCTTAAAAGATTGGATCGAAAAATTGACGTAAATTTTTGTGTTTGACCTCTCAGGAGGAGACGTCTATTGTACCTATGAGAAAATGATCTCGAGGGAAGAAGGGGGGTCCCAAGCTGAAGATTAGGTGTCAAGTGAAACTTCCTTTTGTTGAAACATACTTGGTTTTTGTTTTGCAATGGGCCATCTTTTTCGATTCACTGCTCAGATTTTTTTTAGCGCCTTATATTTTCTTCTTGAACTTTTGCTTTGTTTTTGCCCCTCCCATCCTGACTTGCCGTGTCTAAGTGCAGGGTGTGAAGCATACCTTGTGCATAATTACCTCTTTTCAACTCCATACTGAATGGTCTTTTTTTTTGCTATCTTCAGTTCGCTTCCTGTAGCTATGAGTCTTCAACTTTCTAACACAATATTTTCTGTATTTAAATAAGCCGAGGAGTCTTTTAAATAAGCCAGCATAGTATTGTTCTCTAGTATAACTTGAAAATTAATTCTAAATGTTCTAATTTATGTGTCCTTTCTCATCTTTTCAGAAAAGTCATCACTGCCTAGCTCGACATGGCGACTTCACGAGACTAATGATATTCAGGTTTCACTTAGAACGTAACTGCTCGGTTTCATTTTTTATTTCATCCACTAGCAAGTGTCACTCCTATTTTTTGAAGGTTTTATAATATATCTTCATTATTGTTTTTACGCTAGTTCAGAAAACTAGAAAATTTTTTGAGTTCCTCTTAAAAAATTACCATCTTCTGTGAGACGAATTCGTTTTCTATTAATTACTCGTTTTGAGCTTACTGGCACATAGAGGGCTAACCGCACCATCTGTCGAACCAAGCTGCCGCCGTGGTTTTGAGGTCACCTCGTCACCTGCAGTGATCCTCGCTTTGACCATCGAAAAAAAAGGAAACTACGAACGATGCTACAGCAGATCCTCAACGACATGTACATCGAGCCCGAGCTGCTCGCCGAGCTCGACGAAGACCAGAAGCAGTTGCTCATTTGCAAGATGCGTGAGGAGCAAGTGAGGCGCTGGAAGCTCCGTGAAGAAGAATTTGAAAAACAGTTCAAGGAAAACGGTGAACTTCCCAGGAAGAATAAAAAAGGTGAGTTCTCTGCGAATTTTTTTGTTGTTGTTATTGATTAATTTTTGCGGCGGGTTTGTGGGTGTTTAATTGTGATGTGGCAAATTTTGCATGTCCACTACTTTTCATTGATTTTTATCGTTGGATCTGAGTGTAAACATCGTGATGGATGTAAACATATATTTAGTGTTCATCCATGGGTTTTGTCTCCTCCCCTAGGAGCTGAGCTTGAAAAAATTCAAACATCCAGTTAATTCCATTTTACATTGCACTTCAGTTGCAAAGCAAATTTGAAAAGTGAGTTGAAAAGAAATGCCTGCAAACGAAGTGACTGGACATTTCAATAATGAGAATTTAGGTTTGAAAAAATACTATGTTCAATGGCGAAGCAAAGCATCTCTTGGTTTAATCGGGGATGTACTTTAATTTAATCGTGAATGACCATAATTTGCTAAGATTGGAGTAAAAAAACTACGCTCTCAATTACTTCTCGTTAATTAAGGCTGAAATGAAACCAAATATACACGAACGTACAAGGTAGGCAAAATTATTGATACTTTATTTTTAAATGCCAAAATACTGTTTAAAACCAAGAAATATGCCTGAGGAAAGGACTCTATTTTATCAATTGGTTAAAAAATATGTCGCCAATTATTTTTCATTTTGATGTGTTGATTTATCTACGATATTTTTAAGGATTTCTACTAAATTCCATTTAATTTTTTCAGAGTACATTTCTAAATGGAATCAAATCCCCGTACACTTGTTGGCGTCTTGTAGTAGTAGTAGTAGTAGTAGTAGTAGTAGTAGTAGTATTATTATTGTATTAAAATAACCAGCTTATGGCCCGTTTACTGACGCTTCAGATTCAAATGCCCAACATCCTGATAGTTCGCGATCATTTTCTGATTTGGAGCGCGTTTGAGAGCATGAATATGTCACTAACGTCAAAGAAGTTTTTACAGTACTTGCGCTAAATGTTTTCTTGGTTTGCTACGAACGCTGCATGTGATGGAAACTTATAACTGGGACCTTTTTTCGTAATAAGCTGGGTTTTGTCCTTTGGTTGCCAGTAAATGGCTTCAACAGTGGCTTATAGTGAAGCTTTGATGGAGAAGATCAGCGTTGAAGCTAATGCAATACTTTGAAGGTTCTTTTATGGAAAGGATATTGGGCTAAAAATATTTATATTTAGTTACTTGTTCATCAAAACTTAGAGGTTATCCTCTACCCCGTCCGCCGTGAGTGAATTACTCAAACGACCCTGAAATACGTACAATTACACATTTTTGTTAGGCATTGTTATTTTTTAACTAGGTGATTATTTAAGGTTTTTGAAGTTTACTTCAGAGGAATGTATGGGGAGTGCCCAATATGTGTTACTTGGAAGTCGACCAAATCGAGATTTATGCTCCTTAAAATTCTGTAATTTTATTCAAGTCGCGTATTAAAACTTCTTGAGCTTTGATAAGGATCTAGTGTTGAAAGCTTTCGAGGGTGGTATTTAGAATTTTTACGCTTAGGATCGCGGAACGCAGAAGGCTGTCAGTAGTGTTACAATTTCAGTATCTCTAGATGGTCTGTAAATCAAGATTAGGTAAGTTTCATTGTCCAAAAAAGGCAGAAGGAAGGGATTTGAGCTGAACTGGGCTTGATGCAATTTATCACTTGAGAATTTTCGTGCGGGCGTTCTTTGAGTAGACATTTTTGACCGACATGACTCTACAGTCAGCGTTTGCTATGTAGCCTGGATTTAGCCCTCAGTTGTGTTGCGTTCTCCAACTATACTACCTGCTGAAAAGTTTCATCTAAGACTTCACGAGTGGACGTTGCATACCAATACAGACGAAATATGATTTTAAAAATTGTGGTAATACATGTTTTAATTTGAAATCTATTCAATTGCTGAATAGGACAGAAAACTGTTGGCAATCTCTAGTCTGTTTTTACTGACCGTTTTGGCCATTTGGCCAATTTTCGTTAACATTATTAATTAGATAATATTCACGTGTACAAGTAGTAATTTTTACTCGACGGTCGGTTCAAGTCCAGTTTTCAGAACGAGCTCGAGTATTGACGCTAGCAAGCAAATTCGCAAATTGGAATTTATACTGTAAGGATGTAAGTGTGGTAAAGCTTCTGGAAGATGAAGGTGCTTGCTTACTGTGAAAAAACTCCAAGACACACTGTGAGGACTTCAGTATTGGACGCAAACAGAAGATATTTCTGTAAAGCTAAAGGAAATTTTCTGAGCGTAAGACCGGAAAGAGACTCGTAAGAGCAAAAAACTCTAATGAACATTTCTGGAGCAATTAGTCGCCCGTGCTCTTTATTTTTTGCTGTTTGCAGTGTGTAGAATAACAGGGATTTAGGATGCTGAAGTTTTTAAATGAGCATTTCGAATATTGCTACAGCCAGAAGTTTAAATTAAGCAAATTACCTTCTTGTGGTAGTGGAATATTTCTTGGATTGTTTCGTCGCGTAAAGTCTCCATTAAGCATTCCAACAAAATGAAATTCAAGATGAAGCTGAAGGTTCCAACAAGTTGAAGCTTAATTCGATGCCTTTAGGTAAGATAACAGTAAAATGCAAATTCTAGCATTCACTTCGAATTGGGAATCCGCCCAAGAAACTTGAGCTTTTTTTTCAATATTAATTAATGCTTGCACTTGAGATTCTGATTAACGTAGAAAATTACGCTTGTCTTCGTTCTCATCCACATTTGGTTTCATTCATGCTCTTTTTAGTCAAATGTTTGATATTTTAGCATGAACAAGTTCTTTCAAAATGCATCAAACTTCACTTTTCATTTGAAGGATGGGCTGGTACTTCAACGTTTCATAGAATTACTCCGCAACAATTCGCGCTCCAAATTCATATTTTATTTTAATTTCTCCGTCGAGGAATTTGAAGTTATTATGCTCGTTTGAGCGTGCAAACAAGCTTGATTGAAACTTCTATGTTGACCCTCTGAGTTCAACACTACTGCTATCATCATTCTTACCAATTCTTACAGAATGAACCTACTTCAAGTTTTGTTGGCTAATATAAGAAGTATTGTTTGCACGAACACATCGTTTGTGAAGCCTTGAGCCAGTGCATATGAGAACAAGCAGCATTTCGTGTTGATGCAAGTATCGCGCCTTGGCATCTTTGTTTTAAATGTCTGTTCCTTTCATTAGCATCATTCATCTCATGACCTGATCTGCAGTGCAGAAGCCCATATGGTGCACCGCCTGAACTTAGTTGCATCCGCCTTGTGTGCGCTGCAGATGTGAATGGCCCGCTTCCTCATGATCCTTGACGTAGCTCTAGTGAGATGTATTACTGTTTACGATCCCTTGCTTAGTATAACAAGACTGAGTTGCTCCTGCAATAGTTTGCAGAGCATTCCCCCCCTTGTGCCGCCGCACAGTTTCTCGAGCGCTCATTGGCTGGGCGAGTTTGGGCTGAAGACCGCGGGTTGTTTGCTCAAGTCAGCCTTCGAAGAAAAATTCACTTTAGTTGCACCGCGAAGCTTGCGAGAGATGGTTGGCAGTGCTTCGTGAAACAGAGTTTTTATTATTAATTTGCGATGTTTTTTTTCGATAAAATTTCTCTTCGAATGTTCTATTTTGGTCGTTAGTGATGGACAAAATATAGTTGGAAATTTTACGGTGAAATATCAGTGATATGCATTTAATTTGAATTATTTTCAATGTTTTTTGAGTTAAAATTAAAAATTGAATTAACATCAAATTGTGTAAATTCGATTCGTATCTCTATTTCTCTGAGGCATGAATATTTTTGCTCACGTGTCTATTGTTGAGACCAATGTGGCATCATAGAATTGATTTCACGGTCGAGAAACACTCATAGTACCCCATTTTTCGCGATAGCAATTTGTTAGAATCATGCGAGATGGAAGTCATGGAACGTTCAGAAGTGCACTGTTTTAGTTATTAAATTAAAATATTATGCATATTTGGTTAGCCAGTACTGAAATTTGACATCTGAACAATCCTGAAGTAGGTGGAGAACGTAACATCGTTTTGAAAGTCAACGGCTGGTCGGAAATTATATTAAAATAATAAGTTGCTGTTAACTCAAATTACAATCAATTTTTGGAGAATTTATTTGAATAATTAAATGAATAATTTGTTTTCACTATGGTATGCTTCAATAGGGCTGGTAAATAGATACAGAAAATGTTCACGTATCTTTGAAATTTTACAGGTAACTTCTAGTGGCGCTATTTGCGGTTTTCAGTTCTCTATTTTTGCTATAAGTTTCATGTTATGTTCGCAGCATCGATGCAATTTGAAATCAGTGTAAATTCATCATTAGTTTTTCTGCATCGAAGGTTTGGAGATTTATGTGAAAGCCAGTACCTGAAGCCTTGCGGTTGGCACCGGCCCATTCCTTGCACTTTATTTGGTCACCTGCGCAAGTGCTCGTTCTTAGAGTTGGTTGCTCATGACGCTGGTTTGGGAGGCGTTCCAGTCAGGCAGCTGACATTCTTAAAAAGTTCGTTTATCTCTACTCTAACAACGATATAAATTGCGTAGAGCTCTTCTTGATTTCTCATATTAAAATCCGTCCTTCAAAGTTTTCGTTTTGCTCCAAGTGCGTTGTGCTGGAAGGCATGCTTATTTTATGGATGTTTGAGGTTTGCTACTTGGAGAAAGTTTACGATCTCGCAGCTTCTTTCTGGAAGCGCTATCATTGAAAACGTCTGTCTTTGTTGGCCTCCTTAAGGCTTATGATGATGACCTGAGCGGCGCAACACTCGCTGTGTCCACTTGTGCAGGATTTTATTTTTGCCTTTGTCGTCAGTACCTATTTTATGTTACGTACCCTTATAATTTTGTTAATTCCTGTTTAAGAGGAATTACGATTTTTCCTTTTTTCTTAATTCTTTAAATTCATTTTTTTACGTTTGAGGTGTTTTCATTGGTCAGAATGCCTCCTTCGATTGAGTGCATCTATATTCAAATGCAGATGAAATTTAATTGATAAAAACGTTCTCCACTCCACTCCTCTCAGAGGGATACAAATATTATATCTGTGGAAATAAGCGCTCCCAGGAGGCATATATGAGGTCCTGAGCTCGAGGTTAGGTATTCCTTCCTGTTGTTAAATCTAAAATTTTGTTTTGTTACGATCCACCCTTTTTTTGGTGCACTGCTGTCCTCTTTTTCAGCACCTACTACTTTCTTTTCCAGCTTTCATCTTGTTTCTTAAACTTCTTTCTCAACTTACTGTTTCAATGCACCTTGTGCGTAGATTTCGCGTTCTCTTAACTCCATACTTAATGGAGTCGTCCTCCTTCCTCTCTTTGGAACGCCTATGTTGCGGTTAGGGAGGGTCAAACTAGGATCTAATCTATTCTTTGATATTTCAAAGCTCTCACTGAAGTGTAACGTTTTATACATAAATGTGGGGTAATTGATTCAACTGTGAAAACTGAAAGTACGAATGAATCGATTTACTCCATTTTCTACAATTTACCAACAATCATCCTGTTTTCAATACTTGCGTACTCAAATTATCTTTCAAGATGTATTAGGGATGTGGAGTGGGATATAACCCATTAAATGAAGGGAATAATTAGTTACTTTTACTTAGTTGGAAAGTCAATGGAGGTCAAGTTATGTTTCCGACTGCCCTTGCATGGCCATGGAATCCATCAAGTAGACTTCCTGAACTCTGTACCGCAAGAGTAGCCGGTTCAAAATGTACATGGCAACCGCGGTCGTAGACCTTTATTTAGAATGCTCATTAATCTGTATAAGACGCCATTTAAGGACAAGGCATGAGGCGCTCATTAGATGAGGGTTTTTTATTGCAGTAGCGTGGTGGCATTTCTGGCGTTCTCTAGACGCTTCACCAGAACTCTGAGCCGGTAACTGGCGAAAATATTTCAGTCGTGCTCTACTGCTACTTCATTTGAGTGTTCAGGTTATTTTGATTTTTTGCAGTGACAAAAAGTTTTACTTTCTATTGTTATCTAATTGCATTGTATTTGATTCTTGATATTTTTTCGACAGTGTACTGAGTTTTGCCAATGCTACTTATATGGTGACACTTCAGGATTCAAAATAATTTTTACACTAGTGTATTTGGTCTAATCCATGTGCAATAAGTGATATGTGTAGGCTTTCATTTACTCTGTCGTAAGATGAACTTCGTGAGAATTTAAAACCATCAATTCGACAACCGCCACGATATGATGAATGCAAAGAATGTGCTAGCTTCTAATACGCCGTCTGATCGTCACGACGGTATGCGTAACATCGGTGGGCGTCTTTCTGTTCCTTGCCCTTCCGGTGCCTCTACTTACTCCCAACACACCGTCAACAAGATAACTTTCGTCCCTGATCCCGTCCAATTGATCCGCGACTCGTGGCACTCGCCGCCTGTTGCACAGAGCTGCACCAGCAGCAGCAATGTAGCTGCTCCAATACCCTCAGAAAATATTTGTTCTGCTACCACCGAAGGTCATGATTTCATGGATCATGGGGAAAGTTCTCACCAAACTCTGAAGACTGAGCTACCATCTTGGCCTCATTCTCCTATTGTGAAGACTCGTGCTCATGAGACTGAAGATATGGTGCACTACGATGCTGCTAAGTTGAAACTTCCAGACGAAGTTGACCTCGCCAGTATAACGAACTCAAAGACAGATTTCATCCCATCAAATTGTAGCTCTGCTTGTTATAACGGTGTCAGTACAGTTTTGAATCCTCTCTCTGTTAATAAAGCGTTTGGAATGGAAATAATCCCAGAAATTCTATCGTCGATTCATTCTTTCCATCTCAATGGAAATCGAAACAAGAATGGCGCAGATGAAAATACTCGGCCTCGACCTGTGCATTTGGATATGCGAGTTTTGGACGAAACGTTGGCTTCAATTGCCACAACTGATGCTAGGAATCAAGCTACAGATTTCATTTCTACACAATTTACAAACCATCATCCAGTAGTACGTAAGAGGAGTTTTCACTGTAAAGACCGTCTTTCAAACTCCAGTGTTCGGCAAGATTTTCATGGCCCTACTGACACTTCAGCCTCAACTCCTACTTCGGAATTGAGGGCGGAATCTGTTGCAGAAGAAAATTATCTTCCGAGACGAAAATATAGTTTAGGCTCCGCGGGATCGAGCGAATCATTTGAATCTAGTTCGTCTAGCGTGTTTTTTGATCAACATGTCAGCGCTACCGCTCTTCCATCGGAAACTTCAATGCCAACGATGGAATTTGTGTGGGAAACTGATCCAAACGGTGAGTGAAATGACGAAGAAGGTCTCGTTTGTGACACGTAAGGATTGTATAATCACCAGTAGATGAGCGAGATATTCTGTTTGTGTTCTAAGAAAAGCTGACTTGATTTCTGATGAAACCTTTTTGCATTTAATTTAACCCAACTTAGTTCATACTTTCTTCTGGTTGGTCATGGCGTGCGCGAACTACGATGCAGTGAAAACAGCGACTGATCGTAAGTTATTTTGTCAATGAATAGCCCATTTCTGCTGTGAATTCTAATGAGGAATTGTCTCTCAGCGAGCCTTTCGCGCTCCCAAAGGCTTGCGCTGCATGTGTATGAATGCAACTCCTGTTGGTAAGATTTGTACCTGACGCTCCTCACTGATCCTCTGCTAAATCGAGAACCCTTTTAAGTGTAAGCTTAGAATTTTGCTTCGACGTTAAAGAAGCTTTGACTTTTTTACACTTGAATTATTCTGCATTTTAACTCTTCAGAGTCTGCCGACGTTCCCTACTTACGATATTTTCTTATTCTCGAGTAGTGAGCCTTCGAAGCAGAATCGATGTGTTTTAGATGCAACATCTGCTTACTAATACTATTGTATGAACTCCCTTTCGCTGTCATCCTCAAAACGGCTTCAATAATTTCTAGCAAACGTCGCGGAAAATTTTTTATTCGTAACTATTCAGCATGTTATGATGTATTAGCTTTAATACGCGCTGAAAAAATTATCATCCTATTTTCAGGTACGGTTAAACTTTTCAAGATTTCAAGACGGTTAAACTTGACCGTTTTATGGGGAAATTGTTGAAATATTCAACTTTTTCAAATTAAATGACTTCAAAGTGAGCGTATCGATTGTGATAGCAGTTCCTATACGCCGTTTTTAAAACGAACTCCCGTTTACAGCAAAGTTCTGTAATCATAAAGTCCTGGTTTCTGGTGAAGTTCAAATCAGACTTAGAAAACGACGGGGTATTTAGACCCTTTCAGAAACACGTTTATGAATTGCGTGACGTCTTGATGGGTGGTATTTCGGCGTCGTGACGTCCATTCAATACAAAATGTAATTTTTTTTGTGCTCGCGCTTTCTCTACACGTACTTTAGTATCATAGGGGGCTCAGTGTTAGAGCAAAGGGGGACCTTGACCCTCCGTTTGTCTGTCCAGATGGTTTCTTCAGATGTTTGACCTCGGAAACAGCTGGCGTATATGAGTGAATAGCAAGGGTGCACACCCGCAATGCACTTGCATACTTTGAATCCATTCATTGATCGAAACTCAAATTGTTTGTAGAACTAAGGCCAGGAGATTTGAAGGCGGTAACGGGTGTCTCTGGTAAAAAACGGTATGTTCAAGTAATTGCTGAAGATTTTTTGCATGTGTAGTTTTTATGTTTTGTGATGACTATCGTTAAGGTCGTTCGTGTTCTAATTAGACATAACCAGGCGAATTGTTTTATTGTTAGCAAAGCAGTTGATTAAAACTAGTTTGAAAAGTATCGCTACCTCGTAAAAGTACGAAAACGGAGTAGTAGCTACCTACTCAAAAACCTGGCACTAGTAGTAGTAGTAGTGGTAGTAGTAACATAGGTTTGCTAACTGAAGCGCTAGCAAACCTATGTTACTACTACTACTACTACTACTACTACTACTACTACTAGTGCCAGGTTTTTGAGTAGGTAGCTCATAAGCAGTAGATCATTTGTTGTTGATGTGGAATGTATTTTTTTCAACTGACGTTTAATTATTAAAAATTTTGATATGATTATGAGTCAATTTTTTCCGAAGGATTATATGGGTGTTTCGCCAAGTTTATTTTTATTTAAACATTGCTATCGTATTCTAAACTATTCGCTTTGATTTCAGTTTTATTATTTTGTATGTTTTTCATCATATAAGATGCGTTGAAAAAGATTATTTAGGCTTCAGCATATCGTGGGGTGTTAGCAGTCATCGAGAAGACTCAGTTCTACGAAGACTCAGTAGAACTCAGTGGCTGAGTTCTACGATCAATGAGGAGGGCGAGTTCTTGGTGTGAAGTGTCGGTGCCTCAATCATTCAGCATTTGAGGAGACTACTTGCTTGTGAGACTTGAGGATTCTTGATCTTTACTCTAAGGGGGCTGCTGATATTGCTTGTTGTCCAGCGAACCATCTGTGATTGTTGCTCAGGTTTCTGTTTACTTTTCAAGCGTCCTCTTTATTTTTCTTATATCTTGCTAGCAGTGAAAGAAATCGTAGTTCTGTGCAATCGCCTCACCGTATTAGAATGTGTCCTGTTCTGCTTCTATTTTTTCCCCACTTCCTATTCTTCGAGATACTGGCTTCAAGTTATCAACCATTGCTGTGCAGGCCTAGCAGATATCCAAATTTATGAATCTCGAAGTATTACTTACACTGTGTTGTTGTAGGTAATTATCTTTAACCTTGCGCCACTGCTTTCATTTGTCTATTGGAAGAAAGAAAACAGTGCGAGTTACGATTCGATCTGTGTTAAATATTCCTGAGGCTTGCATGCATTCAACGAAAGACACTAGCATAAAAGCTCTTTTTCTTTCTTGTATTTCGCTTAATACAAATTAACCTTCTGTTTAAATATGATACTTAGGAAGGCTAGCAACAAGCCAGATAGGGAAGTCTTCAATACACTCTTACCGACCCTTTACCTTCCTTTGGTCGACGTGCCTAGCGTGTACGATAGTACATGGATTTTTTCCTCTATTGTTTATCGTTAGTTTAAGATCTGCTGAGCTGACGTTTATGTTGTACGAAAAGGTCCCTGCTGAGCGCTAGGTGATCATTGGACTGCCTGTTGATTGCCGAGTAGCTATTCTGGAAGCTCCGCACGCTATAGGCGTCTCGCTTTGGGATTTAAAATTCTCTTCTCACTCAAGTTTAATAGTATTCACTTCGTTTCAATCACTATCATTATCGCCTAATTTCTGCAATTTTTAGTTGTTTGTTGAAAAAATGTAGCATTTTCCTCATTTTGTGTACCCGCTCAGGGGGATGCAACTATTGTATCTATGGGAATTAGCGCTCCCAGGGGAAATATGTGAGGGCCCGAGCTGAGAGTTAGGTAGGCTTTCTTTTTGTTAAAATAGAATAGGTTTTTGTTTTGTTACGGACCATCTTTTTTCGGTTCACTGCTGTCCTGTTTTTTCAGCACCTACTACTTTCTTCTCCAACTTAGATCTTGTTTCATGAACTTCATTCCCATCTTACTGTTTCTATGCCCTTTCTGCATAGATTCCTCATTTTCTTATCTCCATACTAAATGGTGCCTTCCTCCTTCCTCACTTCGATACGCTTTATTTTTAGAGCGGTTAGGGAGGCTTAAACCAACTTATAATCTAATCTAATCATTTTGTGTATATCCAAATCCGTGCAAATAATACATTTTTATTATAGTTTTAGCTTTACCTTTTTCACTTCTTAGACATTCAAAACTCTGACTTTGATATGAACAAAGATAAATTACCGTGTTTATTCTTAGTGCTCTTCTGTAACCGGCACAATCGTTTAATGATGGCGTTATCACTTTTTCACCTTATCGAGTTTTCCTTCCGAACCTTTATGTCCCTCACGATAATTTTCGACTGACGTTTTTCATTTCCTTTCGATAACTGAAACAGTGGTGTCGTGCGTACTTTTGAGAAGAAACAAACCCGTTTTTTTTAAGCTCAGCAGTAGAGTAGTCCATTGGCGAACTAATAATACTTTTCATCGGATATGCTAAGGCCCTAGACGAACTTAGGAAGGAAATGAGTTATAGAGCTTCACTTGAATGTGAACTTTGGTCATACACGTTACAGAGTGGACGCGGCTGCATGTGTGCGGTAATCAGTCTGTATTTACGTTGCTGCTTGTATTTTTAACTGCGCGATCTCGCTGAACAAAAATCGATTCGGCTACAAGATGACTTGCCTGGTTTACTACTGGGATCACTGTCTCTGCGAACAACAAAAAAGAACAAGCTGCAGTGCCTGGCAGACGGCGGTGGTGCCACTACCTCGATCAGGGCTCAGCAGCCTTACAAGGAGCGTCGCCGCACATTATGGCCTCACACTCAAACGACTGCCACCCTTCTTGCTTTCAGGTGCACTCGACTTAAAGTCTCCCATGCTAGACTTCTGAACAAACACTATATGCATAGGGCAGTTGTTGTTTGTATCACGGAATCGAGGCGTTGAAATTACTACAAGATTGCTTAAAAGTACTTGTTCATAGATTTGATCATCCATCCTGAAATCTTTCAGCAGATTCAATAAGTTTCTTCTTTACTGGTCATAGATCAAATTTTTACATAGGAGAGATACCCCAAAATAAACGTTGTATATATGAACATGGTTTCTTGTGCTTTTAATTATTATGTTCTCTGAGTTAAATTCATTACTTTCTCTAGAAATCCCCTCAGAGGGATACAACTATTGTATGAATAGGAATTAGCGCTCCTAGGGGAAAATGTGAGGGCCCGAGCTGAGAGTTAGGTAGGCCTTCTTTTTGTTAAAATAGAATAGGTTTTTGTTTTGTTACGGACCATCTTTTTTCGGTTCACTGCTGTCCTGTTTTTTCAGCACCTACTACTTTCTTCTCCAACTTAGATCTTGTTTCATGAACTTCTTTCCCAACTTACTGTTTCTATGCCCTTTCTGCGTAGATTCCGCGTTCCCTCTACTCTATACTAAATGGTACCTTCCTCCTTCTCTTCGGATCGTATTTGTAGCGGATAGGGAGGATTAACCCTTCAACGACCAAGTGGACTGTACGGTCTTCTTTCAAAAATAATAATATATTGTATTTCTTATTCAATTCGTTCACTAATGTGTCCTTTAAACTTCACTGCTGAGTTGCAGTTCCTACCACATCTTGATAACAGTGAGTACCTAATGCCAGTGTCGGTTTAGTGATAGTGGTTGTGATAACGGTAATATGAGTATAAAAATGTGGGCGTTAAAGGGTTAAACTAACTAATAATCTTTATTCAAATCTAACTGCATCGTTTTCAACTATTGCAATTTCTTAATTTTGGTTTTCTTTTTACAGTTTTATAAAATGGGGAAGATATTTCTAAGCCACCCTGTACTTGCATAAGATTTTACCCATAAAAGACAATGCGCTGGCGTTTCATCGGGTCGTTCAGAATTTGTCAATTATTATTATTTTTTCAGATTGAAGTGCACCAAAAGGGTGCAACATATTAGTATCTCATTAACACAGCTTTCTTCACATTCGAACAAAAACAATTCCAAGTCCACGTGCTGTATAGGTTCAAGTGTATGGAAAAGGTAAGTCAGCGCTTAATTTCGTGACTGGCGTCAGAGTTCTCTCACTGGTTGAGGGCATGAGCTCACCCACGTGAAGCAGCTAAGGTGCCCACGCCTGCGCCCGGAGTCCTGCATAGCAGCATCCTTAAAGCATTTCCGGCCGTACCATCGCCAGGTTTACAAAGCTCAGCTTCTGTTGTTGAGCATCATGAAGAACTTGTTTCGTTCGTCCCAATTTTTTATTAGTCATGAATAATTATCTCGTTTATAAAATTTACTTCATATGTAGGCATTGATAGGTTAGCTAATACACCCTTAAAAAATGGCTGCTAATATATGTATTTTAAGGATGCTATCCTTCAAAAAATTATTTGTCAGCTTTCTATTTAGTTTTCGTCGTTATTGGAACTATTTGTGTGATCTTTTTAAATAAGTTCTCCAGCTGCCAAGATTTCTAAATATGTCCAAATTGAAGTACCTAAATCTATATTCTCATAAAACGCTGATAACTTTGTTTGTACCTGGCTCGGTTCTTTGTTCCTTACTATAGTCTCTGTCCACACCGCTTTCAGTAACAACATCGAGCAAAATTTAACGCTGTCACAAGTAATGAAATTGGAGAAAATTCACCTTTGCTTTTGTAATGCAGATAATTCAAGTCTTTCACTATGACGTAGGAAGAAATTCACGATTGTTTTGATCTAACTTCAATAAATCGCACATACTCTTAGTGGAGAAGGCGGGTCTAAATGTTCAGTTTATGAAAGATGTATCGTATTGATTCTTGAGGAAATATTTCTATGAAAAGTTTTCGGTTGATATTGTAATAGTTCCACGTTTTTGAAATGGGATCACCAATCTAGTTTAAAGTTAGTAAAACCACCTGATTAATCGGTAACAGGTGGTCTATGTAGTACATTATTGACGCTACGACCGGCTGTGACAACGTTCCAAGAATTGGATATTCCAGCACCAAGGCCCTCATGCTCTGCACTCTCACGCTGGTATTTTCCTGCTGTGGAAACCAGTGACCACTTCCTGCTTGGTAGAGCCGTACGTGTTCAATTGTTCCAGACGAAAATTTACTCTGAAATTCTATAATTCAGCATTGCCTGTCGATACAGATCCGGTTTATTGCCTCTCTCAGCTTTAGAAGGACACGAAAAATGTACTGTGATTTATTTTTACGTGTGCGCTTAAACTTCGATTTAAATGTTGAATCGCTCCTTACTGTAGGAAATATGAATTGTGTATTTTATACGAAAAATATATATTCTACCGACTCGTAAGGGAATTAGCACTCCCAGGGGAGCACGTGAGGTAACGAGCTGAAAGCACGTTAGGCTTCCTTTTGTGGAATTGGAACAGGTATTTTGTTTTCTATGGGCTACCCTTTTTCGATTCACTGCTGCCTTTTTTTTAGCTTCTATTACATTCTTCTTCAACATTGGTCAGCTCGTTCCGTAAACTTCCTTCAACTTGCTTTGCTGTTCGTACGGGCACGGTGTGGAGACACACTTTGTATGTACAATTTGTACATGGATTCCCTTTTCCCTTAATTCCATACTTAATTGTACTTTTTCCTTCCTCTCTTGGGAACACGTTTACCAAGGTTTGGGGCTTAGAATATCTTATCTAATTTTACATTTTGTTTGACAATGAACTGTAACATATCAGAAGTAAAAACACTTTTTATTCCGAACTTCCCTCTGATGGATTATATATAAAATGTTTGGATAAAGGCTCGATGTTGATATTTTTTCTAATTCAGATGGAAGCGATTTTATCCTTCATTTATTGTTCGATCATTTATTGTTCGATCATTTATTGTTCGATCATTTATTGTTCGATCATTTATTGTTCGATCATTTATTGTTCGATCATTTATTGTTCGATCATTTATTGTTAAAATATGCATGGTGTAGATTAAAATTCAACGATTAAAACTATAAATTTATTCATACTTTTCCGATAGTAAATTCTGTCGTATTACCGAGATAAACCAGAAATTACATGTAATTGAACCACAGAATACAGTGTAAGTAACCTACACGCATCGTTACATTCGATTTACAGAAGGTTCTTTCCCTACGCAGGAAAAGCGAGCTCATAAGGCTGTAAAGATGTTTGTGGTGGATCCTAGTGACACTGAGAAAACTTGTCTGTAATCCGCGTGGCCATGTAGAGATTTTTACTGCCTGCTCTGGCTAGTTCAGACTTCGGAGCGCGCTTTGGTTCTGACCTTCAAAAGTTGCCACTCCGACCTATTTTCCTACATGTCAATAACAACGCTCGCTTTTCATGAATACCGTGAATTTATCATTTCCATGATTTTCTTCAATTTCACGAGCTTGCGAATATCTCAACTAATTTAACTATTTGGTTAGCAATTAGCACTCTCGTGAAAGAAGTGAGGTTCCCTAGCTTCAGGTGAGGTAGGTTTTCTTTTTATTCAGATAGAACATGTTTTTATTTTTCTTTTCTGGGCCATCTTTATTCGATTCACTGCTTTCATTTTTCTGGCACCTGGTCTTTGTTTTTCCTGGTACTTATTCATTTTTCAACTTTCATCTTGTTTCATAAAAATTATCAATCTTTACTGTTTCTATGCACGGGGTGTAGACACCCTAGAGACCTTTTATATAGATCCCCGTTCTTTTAATTGCACACTAAACGGTGCTTTCCTCCTTTTTTTTTTACCCCTCAGGAGGATACAGATATTGTATCTATGGGAATTAGCGCTCCCAGGGGAAAATGTGAGGGCCCGAGCTGAGAGTTAGGTAGGCCTTCTTTTTGTTGAAATAAGATGTTTTTTGTTATGTTAAGGACCACCTTTTTTCGGTTCACTACTGTCCTGTTTTTCAGCACCTCTGACTTTCTTCTTCAAATTTTATCTTGTATCGTGAACTTCTTTCTCAACTTTACTGTTTCTATGCCCCTTCTGCATAGATTCCTCATTCTCTTATCTCCATACTAAATGGTGCCTTCCTCCTTCCTCTCTTCGATACGCTCTTTTTTGTAGCGGTTAGGGAGGCTTAAACTAACTTATAATCTATAATCTATAATCTAATCTCCTTTTTTTTAGGTACACCTTTGTTATGCTGTTACTAACTTGAAATCCCTCAGGGGATACAGCTATTGTATCTATGGGAATTAGCACTCCCAGAAAGAAAATGTGAGGGCCCGAGCTGAGAGTTAGGCAGGCCTTCTTTTTGTTGAAATAAAATGTTTTTGTTATGTTAAGGACCATCTTTTTTTTGGTTAACTGCTGTCATGTTTTTCATCACCTACTAATTTCTTCTTCAACCTTGATCTAGTTCCTTAAACTTCTTTCTCAACTTACTGTTTCTATTGCCCTTTCTGCATAAATTCCGCGTTTCCTTGACTCCATACTAAATGGTGCCTTCCTCCTTCCTCTCTTTGGATCGCCATTGTGGCGGATAGGGAAGCCCAAACTAACTAATAATCTAATGTAATCTACTAACTTAAAATCAAATTTAGTTTATATTTTGGTTTCTCATTCATGCGAGGATTATGGTCACTGACTTTCTCTAGTGTTATTTTTTGTCCTAGTAGCTCATTATCAGTAAAAGATTACGGTTGGTCGCTATAATAGCCTTATTTTTATTCAAGGGTGATTTTCGATCATTGTAATCACGCTAAATTTAGCCGAGTATTGATGTTGTGTGTAGTATGATTTTTTATTTTCTGCCTTCAGTAAATGCGCGTCCAATGCAATTTACGACCTCCTTTGCAAATTTTAGTTGTTACATTGCACTTCCATAAGTGACCATTTTAATTAATCAGAACAAAGGATGCACATTTCAGACGAAAGCAATTTTTTCAGGCCGTCCCCTATACTTGGAAACTCATTTTCTCCCGTACATTACCGTATCTGAGAGAGGCAGGGTTGGCACATAAAAAACCCACCCAAAAAAAACCACCCAAAAAAGCCCAAAAAAAAACACACTAAAAAACCCACTAAATAGTGGTTTTTTTGGGCTTTTTTGGGTTTTATTATTATGTAAATTTTACTTGTTTTCAAGCTTATAGAATCAAAACGAGCTGAATATTTATCTTATCAAAATAAGTATCTAAGTCATGTGCATGACTATGACAAGAAAACATTGAAAAACAAAACACCAACCCTATACAAATAAAATTAGAAAAACCTTAATCACAAAAAAAACTCGAGGGACTAATATATTTTAATGAATTCCATTTCCAACGTAAAAAAACAAAAATTTAGAAACAAATGCAGTTTGACTACTTA
Organism: Morinoia aosen; assembly: GCA_030386875.1. Lineage (NCBI taxonomy): Eukaryota > Metazoa > Arthropoda > Malacostraca > Amphipoda > Talitridae > Morinoia > Morinoia aosen. Next base: position 89,654,855 of record CM059559.1, on the reverse strand, counting down.
ATATAGAAACTTCTGAATTTTTACTGTCTTCTAGACTAGACTGCTACTACAATACTACGGAGTTTCTCTTTCTACATCCACTGCCATTTTATCATTGTCATCCACATCATGATCATTCGTGAGGTGGCGATATACTGAGACGATTTATGTGCGCGTTCTGATCCTAATCTATTTCTCAATTTATTCCACACAATTCCAAATGTTGAGAAAATTCTCTCAATGGATCCTGAACTTGCGGGGCAAGAATGAAGATTGCTTAGAATCTTGCAGCAACCCTCTGCCAGTGTTCTTTTCATGAATATACATTTTCTGCTGTTTCATGTCTTGAATATCCCACCATCAACAAGGAGTCATTGTCTTAGTGATATTCTCATTGAACATGTGTTTTGGGAAGATGTTGGAGTCCTTCAATTTATAGGAGTAAAGCGCACCGATGCACTCCGGATAGTACTCAGCCAACCACTCTTCAATATCAGTCTCCTGTGAGAGCTTTGCCGTAAATGTTGTATAATGAAACATCAATATCAAGTTCATTATCTTGTTGATCAGTCTAATGTGAAATTAGGCTAAGTGAATTAGGTTAAACATTATTGTACACCCTAGAATAATGTAATGGTAGGATGCCCTAGAAGTCGCTGAACTTATTCGGGCCCACAGGTAGCTATACTCAAATTTTACCTTTGTATTAGACTTAAGAAACATTCTACCTCTGTATCACCTGTGGTAAATAAATTGTTTAAATTGAAATAAGTCTAACTATTATAGTCAGATGGGGCAAGACAACCGCAGCCATCATGAGGTGAGAAAGTAAAGAAACTACTGGCCTATGGGGAGCATTCAAGCTGCACTGGAACAAATTTGACAATAGAATCAGTTAGAGCATTTACTTCCAATCATTTTAGTGTTTGTTGCTATCCTGTACTGCGAAAAGTGAATTTTTTGGCAAATTTAAAAAAAAAATTTGGCATGTCACTACATGTTGTAACATGTAACAGCGTGGTTGACTGACTTGACTTGCGCAGCTAAGCACTCCAGCTCACACAATACACATGTTAAGTTGTTAACAGCCTGACTGTTAAGTGATGTGCAGCTGTCTTGCTTCAATCTGCTTGTGGTGGTTACTTATGATCTGCATGGTGCTTCCCTCTCACATGACTTGCGCCTGTCTGCTGCTAAAACAACTTACTATGAATTGACGAGCATAGCAATTCTCTTTGGACATCTTATATCTTTACAGACTGCAGAGCTATGTCTCTATACATATGGTAATTGGTAAATGGTAATTGTGATGGACAAACTTAATTCATATATTGTTCATATAATGTAATAATTCATATAATAATGTAATATAATGTTGGAAATAAAGTAATCAAATAACAATATTTACTCAATAAGTGTATGTATATAAATCTGAAATAGGGGCAACGGGAGTTGTGTGAATAGCTCTTTTACAAAAACAGGCATTACAAAAAACCCAATAAAGCCCAAAAAAAAAACAATAAAACCCATAAAATCCAATTTAACCCAAAAAAACCCAGGTGGGTTGGGTTTTTTTAAAAAACCCTGGGTTTTTTCCATCCCTGGAGAGAGGTCTTATCTTCTCAACATTGGTATAACGAGCCGCGGTGCGTGAGGTTTGCTCGACGCTTGTCGTCAAGCTCAGCGAACGTCAACACGATACGCTCATTTCGTGTGGGCTGTTTAGAATGTGCGCGGGTAGCGTGTATACCTATGCCACATTAGCGGTATAAACGGGCCGTTACCTTTGTTCCACCTCGGCACGCCCCTGCGTGTCACCGCGCACTGTTGCTTTCATTGTGTCTCTTCCATGTGAAATGTTTTCTTTTTTTTGTAGTGTATGCTTATGTATTTTATGACTACGGAATTTCTCCCGATGAAAATTTCAAATTAAGAGTAATTTCTGAAAAATTTCGAAATGTGTATGATTTCTTGAATAATTTAACGGATTACTTGAGATACATCACATTAGCTTCTTAACAGCAGTTGCATAAAAATTGCTAGTGTGGTGATCTTTCTAAAGGAAAGAAGTTTTTTTATTCTTAGCCAAGAAGCACCAAACCTAGTTTAACCTATGCTAGAAGAATTGGTTTGTGTATGGATTTTCAAAAGTCCTATTCTTCAAACTCGAAATGGTTCTTTAAAGTTTTATTTCGATACATTTGCGGGAAAAATGTTGCTGTTAATATCAATGTGTAATGTGTTTTAGTCCAATTATTCATGTCTCGGGCTCTCTGCTCATCCAGTCTGTTTTGCCTTTGTATTTTTCTTCCGAAATAGGTCGATGGGTGTCAGTCTGTTGTTTATCTTGCCGAGTATCTTACGAATTCTAACATTTTGTTTCCCTAAAGTGTTAGTGTGTTGTACTTTTTTCATGCCCTAGTGGTGCCACTTTACGGAGTTTTTCTTTGATGATGAGTTGATGACTGAAGGTAAAACGGAGCAGGAGCATTAAATATTGAACACTGTATTTAAATCTGGAATATAATAAATACAATTAATGATAATTTTTGCACGCGCTTAAACGTTCGAATTCGTCTGTCAGCTGTTAAAGTCTAGTAGATCGACGAGTTTGGTATCGGTTTGTTGAGAGTTTATGCCTCAACTTTTCAGTGTTTACGAAAAATTGGTGGACGCGAGAAAAAAAACCTGGTTCCGACTCTTCGCTGTTTATGTGAAGGTCGGCGTGTGCTAAAAGTGCTCGCCGTGCTTGCGTTCCTCTCTACTTCACAGTTTACAGCCATAACAGTCATGCGATCGCGTCTGCAACTTGTAAGTGGGGGGAAATGTTATTCTCGCCCTCCCTCTTGGTCAACATGCAGAGCCGGCAACCGTGCGTCCGCATCTCAGCTAGGCTTGCTTTTTCCTGGGACTAAACGCTGCCTGCCGCTCGGCGTGGGAACGGCTGCCCCAACTCCGGTGGAATCACCTTCTTGGAATTTTTTTAGCCGCTTTGTTCTACCGGTTTTTTATCTACTCAACTATCAAGAGTAGCTATAAATATCGTACTTAACCTCGCAACTTGCTGCAGCTGCCAATTAGTGATAAAATTATCTATTTGCTCTTCGAACGTTTTGAAGGGACGGATAATTAGGCTTTTTATAAATCGATAGTTATTTTGATGAGTTCATAACTAATAAAACTTATACCGAGCAACGCCCTTTCCTCATTTTTAAAACTTTAAAGTAAATGATGACGCTTATTCCATTGGGCTCTAAGTTACTTTTAGATATACGAATTATGTCGATTTTAATCGTTGATTAAGGTTGCAGTCCATATACAGCAAGAGTTTTCTTTTCAGTTGACCGTTTTTAAGGGTATCAGTACGGAATAATTGATTCAAGTTCTATAATCCGTGTAATGAATATTTTTGAAATAAGTTCCGATTGTCAGTAATGCTCTGGTAGCTTTTGATAGTTTCAACTTGTGTCTAATGTAATCTGAGCGCTTTACGTTCTTTACTACGTTCCCTATACCTCTGTGTCGCGGAGTCAGCACACTTTTGAGTTTCGAGTAATAGTTTTTGACGGTTCTTTTTGGATTTTTTTCCGGTGTTAAAGTGCGCTGATACATTGATTCCCGAGATTCGCTTCATAGCTGAATTTTGTAACGTTTAGTTTGATGCTATACGCTAACTATTAGAACATCGGAACGAAGTTTGGTGATATCAAAGGATGATCTTAGTTTTGGATTTTGATTTCCCACAAGTTTTTTTTCATTCCCGAGGGAGACAGTTGAATGGTTTATCGTTCTTTTGAAACTTTATAACGACACCAAAATTTGACATTTCAATCGCGTATGAAAGTTAGTCCACATACATGTTTCTACTCTTCGGAGCTCTCTTCTTGATACTGACCCTATTTCTATTCGAGTGTACATTTGACCTTCCAGATTTTATGCTTGAAAACCTTTTTTCTATTTAAACCGATGTATTTTTTCATAAGCGGTTTCACTTCTACTAACACGCATCTCTCGGCAGGAGCCAAGAAAGTGTCGTTTTTGGTGGGTGCTGATGGCGAGCCTGCGGTGGTGGTGCTGGGGGCCCCCCATGTGGACAGCCTCCTGCAGGAGAGGGCTCGCTGCCAGACGGAGGAGGAGGAACCGCTCATCAAGTTAGTTTCTGTCGGTTATTGATAGTGTCGCCTTGCCTATATTTCTAATGTTTGGGTTGAAAATTGCCATTAGCTGTAAAGTTTGCGTTGCAAATTGACGTTAGCGCGATACTCGTAAAGCTCCTTCTAAGAGCGAGATTAAAAATGTTAAAATTAGCGATTGAAGTATATATTTAAATTTACCTTCCTGAAGTGTGGTACCTTAATGTGTGATATTCCTATGATGCAGCGGTGCAGCACTTTTTGGTCGCAGCATTCCAAAGGTACTATGTTTGGATTTGTGTGAAAACATAACCGATTAAATAGTTTGACGATTTATATTATTGGTTTCAAAAATTTGACATGAATAAACAATTCTACGTGCTATAATCACCGATATTCATTCTGCGCATTTAATCAATCCATTCAAATTCAAATCCAAGTACATCAGTGTTGTTTACCGGTAATAGCAAACTTAATATAAATTTTTATAAGATAGTCTAGGATCTGATCGTTGCTAAATAAACTTCAAATGTTCACCAATCTCTTGAGCATTTTCTAGTCAAAGAAAACAGTATATTTTGCTTTTATTCCAGAATGTATGAATTAATTACGAGAGAAAGGATTGAACTTATGGTAATGGTTGATCAGTATAATATTTGTCTCTTCCATTATAGTAGAAGATAAAATGGCGTTACTCGTCGTTTTTATGCAGCAGATGATAGAAAATGTGAGATTATTATTGGGTGGAATGCATAAAGTGATGAACGCAACCAAATACTTGAAAGAGACACCTACATTCCGCTTTCGGAATTATTCTGAACTTGTTTTTTAAAAACTACTACTAGGCTCAAAATTTTCTGTTATTAATGACTGTACGGGTAGACAGCGTTTGTTGGCATTTATACGCTTGCTAATCACACAGATAGGCTTATCACCAGCCTTGACTATCGATAGATAGAAAAGTAAATAAAAAATTTCAGTTACGGTTAAGTATATTGTTGCTTTGAATTTTGTCAATTTCAATTACGTAAATGCGAGATGTAAGCAGTCGTTACGATGTTGGAAGAAGACGTTCGTAAAATGAGTGTTTCTTGATATGAAAACTTTTAAATCAATTTGGTAATGCCAGCTTTTGATTACTTGTCATAAGTTTCACGCAAGAAATTTCTCATATTAATCTGTCAATTATTGCTGCTTTTTAATTCTATATCAACGATAAGGGGTTTAATTACCTTGCGTCATTCAAATGGTGAATTATTTAATAGAGTTGCTCTTGTAACTAAAATCATATATGGGGTTTACTAACATGTCGGCCAAACTCCCTATCTCAATGGCAGCAACCGTGAAGTATCGCTTGCACTTACTAGATATTCATCGCTCGTTTTCAATGTAAAATCGTTGGTATACGTCATTTTCTACGTAAAATCGTTGGTATACGTCATTTTCAACGTAAAATCCGGTGTATGGTTTATTGTCTCTAAATTCAAGCAGTCACCAAAGCTCGTAAAAAACGACAGCTGTGCAGTTCGGGCGGGGCTCCCTGAGCTCAAACCTGTCGCGGGCTGCATCCTCCTTGGGCAGAGTACTCCTCGCCAAACAAACTGGTTCCAAGTAGTACTTGGACTTTTTTCCGACTGCATTAGTTACTTTTTATTGCTCTGTGCAATCTATGCTTTGCTGAAACTTTGATTGGATGCGCTTCTAGTGTGAAGGCTATGATTCTCGCCTTCTCGCTTGCCAGGGTACTTGTGGAGGCAGTGTAAAAATAACCTCGGTGCTTTTTTTGTGTGAGGATATACATTTGCTATATTTTTATAGGACAATATATGTACATTTGATGTATGTAGTTGAAATTTGGCTGTTTGTAAATTTAAATAGTTGATGAAAACCATTAATTTTTTTCTCAAAAGTTTTCCCCATGTATTAATGCTTGTAATTTCTTCGAATGCTTATCAAAAATATGTATATCTATTACACAATGAAAACTTTTTTTGTTAAACATTTCGACTCGAGAATCCTTTTTCTTGATGTTACTGTCTACAATTTACATTCTCTACAGGAGTTGCCTTATGCCCTGTTATTTGATACCCAAGTATTTTTATCAATACGGAAGTTTGGAGCATAGCGTCGGCAATGTCAATGATCATGTAGAAAATGTATTTTTTAGTGTATATTCAGGATACAGCGCTTCTAAGGTATCGATAAGATATTGTCATGCAAAGGGTGCCTAAATATAGAGACTGCTTTTATAAACCTCCCATAGAGCACTTGAGTATTTCTTAGCTGTTTACGGTGTCAAGTAGGTACAATACAGGTGAATCAGCTGAAGTTTGCATTAAAAACTCATTTTGCATTTACTTCCCTTAATTTGAAAGAAAGTATTTAAAAGAATGCGGCATACTCTTGTTTAGGTCAGTGTCTTTCCTAATTGTTTCTGTGCGAGCATTATCACAGACTTTTTCACTAATAGCTCACTAATTCAGCCATGTTTTTTTTAAACCTTCAGAGTTTTATTATTATTTGGTACGTCGTTCAATTTTTAAATACGAAGCTAATGGTGCGCTAAACTTGCATTAGGAGCGCTGCAGAAGAGGAGCTTGACCGGCTGGTGCGCCTGAGCCGCTCTACTGTGCAGCAGATGGAGGAAGACAGCATCCTCAGGCAAAAGGTAAGCCACTCGACCCTTTTATCATTTGCCGCACTCGATATTACTTACTGCTTTCTATTTTCGGTTGTCAATTCTCGACTTGTTACACAAACCTTAACTTATACGGATAAAACTTTATCTATGTCATTCGTTACTTCAATCGAGCATCAAATAAGTTAAATAGCAGGGACTGGTTCTTATTCGTATAAGTGTAGGTAACTCAAGTTAAAGCACTCATGGATTGACTACACTAACTTGTACGTGTTTTTTACCTTGTTGTGCACGCTGCAATTATGGAAGTTCGAACACAAGGTTTGCGCGCACACTTCAAATTAAGTACCGGAGAGCAAAGGACATCTCCATAGACATGAATCGATGACACCAAAAATGCTCTTTCAAGGGTTTAATGTCGTTATAAAACTTTCATTTTAATCTTCGAATGCGCAAATTTTAACGCAACGTTTTTGCTAATGCTTCCAATAATTTTCCACTGCATCTTGAGTTATTTTTGTTGATGAATGTAAATTTTGCCATATTTCTCTTGTGAAGAAAGTACTGAACGGAGGAAAAATATTTCTCGATAGAAAAAATTTTGTCAATTAAATTAGAAAATACCTCTTTGAAATATTTCCTGTAAGCACATCTTAAAAAAATACTTGAATGTATAGATACTGTATATTGCAACGCTCATCTTTCTACCGATCTTTGTTTATTATGAGATTGAAGATTTATTAGGTATACTGTAGATGTTAGGTATTTTCAATTTTTCATGGTCGGGTTACTCGGCCGGTGTTGGCTTATGTCCGGAGAGTAAATTGTAAAACTGCTAACAAAGCAGCTGATAACATGCGATAAAAAAACTGCCGTGTACTGCTCTGTACACGTATGCTGTTGGGCACATAATGAATCCGCGTCGTTATCAAAGTTTTAAATGGTGTTTAAGTTTTTATAAACGCTAATGAAAGACTAGGACAAACTTAGGGCACCTAAATTTTATGTTCTTCAGCTGACGCTTGTGAAAAATTCCACGTTCTGTTGGTGATCGGCTTTATTAAAGTGAACTCGGCGTTTCTATGGTCACCGTTATCGAGTCAAAATGGCGATTAGAATAATTTTTTGAGTGCGGAGTCGCGTTATTATGAAACAAATATTTTGTACGAGCGACCTTAAACTCTCGAATTCGTAATGTGGGGAATACATAGGTGAAAGTTTTTTATCGCATGTTATCAGCTGCTTTGTTAGCAGTTTTACAATTTACTCTCCGGACACTTCTGGATAGGCAAGCAATAAAACTAACAAAAATTTCCATTCATTCTATTTTTCTCGAAAATGTTTGATTAAAAAAAATTGCATCCTTTTTTTCTCTGCAAGCCCGTCGTATACCATGTTTCCACAATTTGTGAAGCTACACCTATAGTGAGCATGCTTAAAACGAGCGTTGTATTTCTTATCTTTTTAATTTGGTTCATTCTATTTCATTTTTCCATTCACCAGCGAGGGAAAGATAACCCAGCTCGCGCAGCCGTAGTTCGGTCCTTGCAAGAGGCCACGATGGAAATGGAGCTCCAAATTCGGGAGTTAGAAGAAAAAGACTCAACTCCTCTCCAAACTGTGACTGAAGCTGTGAATGAAAAACATATCAACAGCACAGAATCTGTCAATTTTTCTCAAACAATCGAAGCTAAGTCAACTTCTCAAGTGAATGCTGGACTAGGAATAAATAAAAAGGAAAGCAAGAAGTTAGAAGAACCTGCACCGATTGCTGGCAGTGAAAGCAAAGTGACTGCGCCAAATTTGGCTGTATTTAACAGTGTTAGTTCAGTTGCACCTCCCACTCCTCCTCCATCGCCTCCTGCAGAAGAGCCTGGCCAGGCTAACGTAACTCAAATCAAAAAACCATCTGCACCAGCTCATAGTTCGGTAGAAGTTGAAGTGTCATCTAGTGGAGGACCGAAGGCTCTTTTCAGTTCAGTCCAGTTCACAAATTCTGTCAACAGCGCCAAAAGTTCTCAGAAGCTTGAAATGAAGTCTGACATAAATGCTTCAACAGCTTTGAATTTTTCCATCCAGCCATATGGAATTTCGAACACTAATTCGCCAGCGAAAAAAATTCAAACTAAATTGTGGGAACCGAGTCCTGCAAAGCCCGTGATCACAACATCCGCCAAGCCCAATATTCTTGCAGCCAAACCTACAGTAAATGACGCTAAACCCGCTCTCCGGTCTGCCCCTATCGTAGGTACTTCTTCTAAAGTCAAATCTACCATTAACTGTCTGAGTCAATCATCAACTGAAGAGAAGAATGGGAAAACCAATGTCACAAAATTCAACAAGAACGAAACGAGTGTCTCGAAATCAGCTACCGTCCCTGCAAGCAATAGTCGATCGTTCCCTTCGTCCATGTTCGGAAAATCATCCAAGAGCAACGCTTCTCCAACATACGTCCCTGAAGAGCAACCCAGCCCGCCGCCTGTGGATGAAGTTTTTAAACAGAGAAGTCTCGCGGATAAGATCTCGAGGAACTCTTCTCGAGCAGCGGTAACTTAATGAACAGACATTCTGCATTCACTCTTTTGAATTAACTTCCACTTATACAATCTGCTGTTACTCATTATGGTCAAATATTTTCCGAAATCATTCATTACCATGCTGCCTAAAATAATTTTTGTCAGTCTCAGAATATTGATCATATATTAGCTTAAATTCATTATAGCTTTGGTATTGTTCAATTAACGTAAATTTATAGAGAATGGAGGTTAACATGCAAACGTCGTTTCGGTTTCTCACCATGATTTTTCATCTTGGTGTGTTTTCCAGCAGTGTAGTACAATTTTTGTTTCAACATGCTACCGTGTATCACGCTAACATTCACATGAATCCTTAACGTGAATCTTACTATCTCAATTTCGTTTAGTGAAGTATTGTTTTACGTTGTTTTCTCGGCCTATTCAGAGGATTTTGCTTACGTTGAAATCCTTCTTGTAACTCCCTTAATTAATTGAATGCTTCATTCACGGCTCAATAGCTTGAAATGGCTTTACTGTATTTGTTTTTCATTAAATTATATATCAGAAAATGTTCTACCGTGTTGTCTACAACACTATCATTCTATTTCATTCATTATTTAATTCTATTTTCGATCACTTGGCACTGCTCAATAATTGATAGAACGTATGTTTTCAGTTAACTGGCGTCTCGGACCAGATTCGGCGGTTTGAGAGTCTCTCCGAAGGCTCTCTGGAGGCTTTGAAAACTGCTACGCTGGAACGTGCTCGAAAAAAACGTCAGGCTGAGATTCTGGAGCACCTCCGGCATCAGGTTGAGCTTGCTAAGAAGCAAGCTGAAAAGAACGACGAAGGATGGCTCGAAAGTGGTACGTGTTAGGCTCATAGTTAGCTTGTCCAGTTATTTTAGAATTTAATTCGATGCGATGTCTAGGGAGAACTGTTGACTTTGATGTTTTCGACAGCGAATTCTTATACCTCAATCTCTTTGTGAAGTTGGTATTCCGTGTTTGTTCTTGCAGCCTGAGATAAATAATTAGGAACCTCTAAAATCAATCTTCACTTCTCCCAGGGGGACAATGTGAGGGCCTGAGCTGAGAGTTAGGTAGGCATTCTTTTTGTTGAAATAAAATGTTTTTGTTATGTTATTGACCACCTTTTTTCGGTTCACTGCTGTCCTGCTTTTCAGCACCTACTACTGTTTTCTTCAACTTTGGTCTTGTTTCATAATCTTCTTTCACAACTAACTGTTTCTATGCCTTTCTGCGTAGATTCCGCGTTTCCTTAACTCCATACTAAATGGTGCCTACCTCCTTCCTCTCTTTGGATCGCAATTGTTGCTGGGTAGGGAGGCTAAAACTAACGACTAATCTAATCAATCTTCACTTCTCCCTATTAACCGCCTATAATTTTGCGTCGAGATAAAAGATGTAAAACCTTCAGGGGCATGTTAGAGCGAAGATATTTTAATCCTAAGGAAGGTCTGTCAGCGTGTAGTACGAAAATCACGGATCAGAATATAGTTACGATCGAACGTTCATAACTACATCACAAATCATTTCATTTCTAATGAAAATTTTAATTTACAAAATAATGTTGTATTTCAGTACTGTGAGCTTATCTGTTTAACGTGAAATTTTTGCTGGAATGCCAAAACAATGTGCATAATTGTGTTGGTATTAACTTGTTCACCAATTGATGGTTGTTTCAGAGCGACGTGCCAAGGAAGCTGATGCAAGGATTCGAGAGATCGCCCGACGAGCTCGAGAAGAGCATCGCCGGCAGTCGTTCCGGAGTCAAGACGGCCGTCCTGCGTTAAAAGCGAAGGAAACCAAATCATTTCCGTTTTCGGACTTGACTGCTACAGCTGGTTTATCCAACGGAACTGAAGCGCATTTGAACTCATTGAACAGCAACGCAAATCATGACATCAATGGCAATCCAACCCATACAGAGGACGCTGTACCCGTTAGTCGGTAAGTTTCAGTTTTTAAATTCCTATCACATTCTAGGCCGCTGTGCCAAAGGTTTCATTTTATTAAGTGGGGCAATTGTAGAACGTTACTACTATGGGAATTTTCAAGTCGGTCAGATGTCGGTGTATAATTTTTAGTATTAGTATTTTTCATGGTATTAAAATTTAGCCTAATGACTGAACGTATAACTGTGTATGCAATACAGAATGTTAAAATTGGCTTTAACTAATTTAAGAGCGTAATATAGTAAAACTGTTCAATTTTAATTGTAAATTTATGAAATGTATCGAAAAAGTGTGCTCAAAATGAAACTAAGTTTTATGACTGCGGATTTACACTCTTCAGCTGAAGCCGAAAGGTCAAGTTTCACCTAATCTGTCCTTGGCTATGGGTCACAATGATAGACAATCGATATCATCTTCCACGAAATCATTATTCGATATAGTTCTTGTCATTACTGGTTCCTGGTAAGTTTTACGTAACGCGGAAAATCACTCTTTCTGCCCTGTACGTAATTAGTGATTTATGTACAGGTGTGAAGATCGCAGCAGTCAATCGGCTGACGAAATCAATCTGAGTCCAGGAGTTAAGAAAATTCGACCACTGAAGCCTCCTTCCCGTGACGCGATCATCGCCTGGTTCCGAGACGAGGAGCTCGGCAAAGGGGCGGGACTGGACGACAGTAGGCAGGCTGTCGCTCCGTGGTTTCATGGTAAGCGACGATCCTGCACTCGCATCGTAAATGCCTGAATCTGAGATTAGTTGCATCTTTTAATCTGGGTATGAAGTGAGAATAAAGTTGACCATTTAATCGACAACCGTAAAGTATAAATAAATTCACTAGATTTAATCCGAAGCAGATGAACGATTTAACGTCTTTTTTTACAAGTGCTCGGTTACCCCGGAATCCGTGATGTGAGATCCGTAACCAATGTTCATTTACATAATAACCATTTTCATAAATGAATTGTGACTCAGCTGCAATTTCAAAATTGGTTCGTCATTTTCGATTACACGATTACGTGAGTGCATATTATTTCTTATATAATTTGGCACTCGTGCAGTAGCAATGTATTGACCGTTCATTGCTTGGCCTGCAAAGGGACTGGATGTCCAATATGTATTTTTTTCTCTCGTTTTCAAAACCATTTAATTTTAAAACCGGAATAATATTAAATAGCGAGCTTATTAAAACATGTAATATCTTGGAATCCGCGTTTTAATCTTGAAGTATGTACTAAAAGTTCAAGAGAGCATAAATACAACCTGTTCATTTACTCTGCTTTAAATATTCAGAAATTCTCTTATTACCTCCTAACGCATTTCGTTTTGCCCTCTAAAGCTAGTCTAACATGGAGTAAAATTTTCTATTTCAAAGTCTGAGACTTGCGAAAATTTCAATTTTTTACTACTATGAAGGACTTGGAGAAATCATTGAAAATCCTGTCATAAATAGGTAACAAAAATTTTAACGTACCGTCACGATTTATTGAAAAATGAAATACAACATTCGTCGCAATACGTTTTGTCTTCATTGTGTTTGATACGGAAGTCCTCAGCAATGTGGATGCATATTTTAATCCTAGAAAACTTATTGCAAACCTAAATATTCGCCTATGTAGTTATTACTGAACCTGTGACAGAAACATTTACAGACACCAGCTTATTATTACATTAGCTACAGTACACAGCCTATGTCTGTGAAAATGTGTAGGGAAATGGATATGGATAGGGAAATGGATAGGGAAATGGATAGGGAAATGGATAGGGATAGGGAAATGGATAGGGAAATGGATAGGGATAGGGAAATGGATAGGGAAATGGATAGGGATAGGGAAATGGATAGGGATAGGGAAATGGATAGGGATAGGGAAATGGATAGGGATAGGGAAATGGATAGGGAAATGGAAATGGATAGGGAAATGGAAATGGATAGGGAAATGGAAATGGATAGGGAAATGGAAATGGATAGGGAAATGGAAATGGATAGGGAAATGGAAATGGATAGGGAAATGGATAGGGATAGGGAAATGGATAGGGATAGGGAAATGGATAGGGATAGGGAAATGGATAGGGATAGGGAAATGGATAGGGATAGGGAAATGGATAGGGATAGGAAAATGGATAGGGATAGGAAAATGGATAGGGATAGGAAAATGGATAGGGATAGGAAAATGGATAGGGATAGGAAAATGGATAGGGATAGGAAAATGGATAGGGATAGGAAAATGGATAGGGATAGGAAAATGGATAGGGATAGGAAAATGGATAGGGATAGGAAAATGGATAGGGATAGGAAAATGGATAGGGATAGGAAAATGGATAGGGATAGGAAAATGGATAGGGATAGGAAAATGGATAGGGATAGGAAAATGGATAGGGATAGGAAAATGGATAGGGATAGGAAAATGGATAGGGATAGGAAAATGGATAGGGATAGGAAAATGGATAGGGATAGGAAAATGGATAGGGATAGGAAAATGGATAGGGATAGGAAAATGGATAGGGATAGGAAAATGGATAGGGATAGGAAAATGGATAGGGATAGGAAAATGGATAGGGATAGGAAAATGGATAGGGATAGGAAAATGGATAGGGATAGGAAAATGGATAGGGATAGGAAAATGGATAGGGATAGGAAAATGGATAGGGATAGGAAAATGGATAGGGATAGGAAAATGGATAGGGATAGGAAAATGGATAGGGATAGGAAAATGGATAGGGATAGGAAAATGGATAGGGATAGGAAAATGGATAGGGATAGGAAAATGGATAGGGATAGGAAAATGGATAGGGATAGGAAAATGGATAGGGATAGGAAAATGGATAGGGATAGGAAAATGGATAGGGATAGGAAAATGGATAGGGATAGGGAAATGGATAGGGATAGGGAAATGGATAGGGATAGGGAAATGGATAGGGATAGGGAAATGGATAGGGATAGGGAAATGGATAGGGATAGGGAAATGGATAGGGATAGGGAAATGGATAGGGATAGGGAAATGGATAGGGATAGGGAAATGGATAGGGATAGGGAAATGGATAGGGATAGGGAAATGGATAGGGATAGGGAAATGGATAGGGATAGGGAAATGGATAGGGATAGGGAAATGGATAGGGATAGGGAAATGGATAGGGATAGGGAAATGGATAGGGATAGGGAAATGGATAGGGATAGGAATAGGGAAATGGATAGGGATAGGAATAGGGAAATGGATAGGGATAGGAATAGGGAAATGGATAGGGATAGGAATAGGGAAATGGATAGGGATAGGAATAGGGAAATGGATAGGGATAGGAATAGGGAAATGGATAGGGATAGGAATAGGGAAATGGATAGGGATAGGAATAGGGAAATGGATAGGGATAGGAATAGGGAAATGGATAGGGATAGGAATAGGGAAATGGATAGGGATAGGAATAGGGAAATGGATAGGAATAGGAATAGGGAAATGGATAGGAATAGGAATAGGGAAATGGATAGGAATAGGAATAGGGAAATGGATAGGAATAGGAATAGGGAAATGGATAGGAATAGGAATAGGGAAATGGATAGGAATAGGAATAGGGAAATGGATAGGAATAGGAATAGGGAAATGGATAGGAATAGGAATAGGGAAATGGATAGGAATAGGAATAGGGAAATGGATAGGAATAGGAATAGGGAAATGGATAGGAATAGGAATAGGGAAATGGATAGGAATAGGAATAGGGAAATGGATAGGAATAGGAATAGGGAAATGGATAGGAATAGGAATAGGGAAATGGATAGGAATAGGAATAGGGAAATGGATAGGAATAGGAATAGGGAAATGGATAGGAATAGGAATAGGGAAATGGATAGGAATAGGAATAGGGAAATGGATAGGGATTGGGAAATGGATAGGGATTGGGAAATGGATAGGGATTGGGAAATGGATAGGGATTGGGAAATGGATAGGGATTGGGAAATGGATAGGGATTGGGAAATGGATAGGGAAATGGATAGGGATAGGGAAATGGATAGGGATAGGGAAATGGATAGGGAAATGGAAAGGGATAGGGAAATGGATAGGGAAATGGAAAGGGATAGGGAAATGGAAAGGGATAGGGAAATGGATAGGGAAATGGAAAGGGATAGGGAAATGGAAAGGGATAGGGAAATGGATAGGGAAATGGAAAGGGATAGGGAAATGGAAAGGGATAGGGAAATGGAAATGGAAAGGGATAGGGAAATGGAAATGGAAAGGGATAGGGAAATGGAAAGGGATAGGGAAATGGAAAGGGAAATGCAAAGGGATAGGGAAACTGAAATGGATAGGGATAGGGAAATGGATAGGGAAACTGAAATGGATAGGGATAGGGAAATGGATAGGGAATGATGAAATTGGGTGGACGGATGGGTATGCAATCCGTGAACACATTTTGGGTTCACAGATCAGGTTTATAGTTTACAGAGTGCGAACCGGCTCGAGCTGATCAAGTGACGCAAACGATTATTGTTTTCATGTGCAAGGTACTGGGATTCAATGATTTCCTTGAACAAATTGTTTCATATGTGGATGCCAAACCAATATATCCATTCTAAATGAACCTGTAATAAAAAATATTCTTGTACTTGTGCACTGGTGAAACTGGTATCACAGGTACGGTCAGCTTAACTTTCCTTCTGAACATGCTAGAGAAATGGAAACGGACGTCAAATTATAAATCAAGGGTGGTATTAGGTAGTAGCAGGACCCGTGGAGATTTCAGGGACAAATAACATCGTTAAGCAAATGGACCCGTGGAAATTCTTTTTCAACATTAACTAACCTATGCTAACCTAACCAATCCTATCCTGATAAAATGTCAAAGATATCAATGCATATAATTCATTATGTAATTCGGCATCCATGATACCGGAAACTCAGACGAAAGCGTAACGGATGTCAATCATGTATAAACACACAACGGGAATTATGAGGTTAGATTAGAGATACGTGGGTCACACTGACGTCATCAAACCCTGGGTATCTTGTGTTCAACCTTACTTTAACGATAAGTTGCACACTGATAATAATTCTTTACCAGGCAAACATTGATTGGAGATTGCATTGCAGGAATCATCAGTCGAACGGAAGCTGAACAAATATTAGCAGGCGCTGAAATCGGGTCGTTCTTAGTGCGCGTAAGCGAGCGCATCTGGGGCTACGCCATAAGCTACAGGGCCACCGACCGCTGCCGTCACTACCTCATTGATGTCACAGGCGGGAAATACACGTTCCTTGGCTCCCAACAACCGCCTCATCTTACTTTAAGTGAGTCACTTCCTCTGCAAAATTCGGAAATGATCCGTCACGGATGAACGAGAAATACCAGAGAAATGTTTGTTATTATCGTTCAGTTTCAAATATCTTGTGCTCTGAAAGTTACGTTTCATTACAAGATGCATAATTTTCAAAATTAGAATTACGAATAACAATGGATTATTTATCCTTAATAGCGATGTGCTATTAAGCAATATTTCTTGCATGTTGTGATTACCAAACAAAAAGTTCAAAATATTCAGAACTCGTAATTTTGGTGAGCAATATTTTAGAATTTAATTCATCAAAACTTCAGAACTATGAACATATCCTCCATTCCACACATTCAGCTGCTTGTTAGTAGCATTCGCACACTCAGCTGCTTGTTTATAAGTTGAAATTTCATTTCATCTTTTTAGACGACCTTGTGCGACATCATGAGAAGGAGCCCATCACGGCATCAGGGGGCGAGCTATTAACGCTGCCATGCGGCCAACAGGACCCGCACCATGCCGACCACCAGATCCTTTTCGCTGGAACCCGCTACGCCAGTACCTAGGAATAGAATATATGGGTTAGGTTACGCTCGGCTCAAATTGTTGAGTGCGGTTGGTATATAGTGCATTATATCGGCGACGCGCGTCAGTGAATGTTAACTTTAAGCACGGAGGGGCAACTATCCTAGTTGAAGCCCCCCTAATACGATAAAAAATTAACATCGAAGTCGTGTAACAAAACTCTAGCGCTATATAGGCTTAGACAAGCACGCCTGTTGTGAATTGCAGGATAAGCGGTAGCAGTTAGACATGGTTAGTAGAGTGAACGTTCAAGTGCTCATTGTACCGAAGTGGGATGTTCGTGACGTGTTAATTCATGATGAACTCCAATCACGTTTGGGTAAAAAATAAAATTGTCTGTAGCTCAGAGTTCTTTTTCTGATGTCAAGCAGACGTGGCATTTCCTTAAAAATAATACAAGGTGTCAAGTTTTCCAGCTGTTCACAATGATATAGGCCAATTACCGCAAGAAAACGATCTCATTTTATGCAGCGTTAAATAACTAGCATTATTGAAGTGGTAGCAACTATCTGAGGATCATACAAATAACACTATTTCTTTCAGTACGGAATCTATTGGGAAACATTTTTCAGACTAGTCTCGTAAGATGTAAATAATTTATTCTGTATTTCCCCCCACCATTGATTATAAGTTCATCTAGTCTTTAACGTTAACAACTTGATCACCACTGAAGTTATATACAGGTGAAATTCAACGAACTATTATATTTGGTTCATCGTGTAACGCAAAATACACGCTACCAGATGGCGGCACTACTTATTACATCACTAGTTATAAAGTCATAATTTAACTTTGATGAAACTAATTGTTCATGATTTGTTGCTTTACTATAAAAGTAATTGTAGAATAGCTTTAATGTATTTTTCGCAATGTCTGTACCGATAGGTATTTTGATTTAATATTCTTAAATTAGCACATTTTTTCGTCACATCTTTAGTTAATAATCTAATTTTATTACTCTGCCATTTTTGTATATCTTGTGCTTGATGTTGTAAAAAATATTAAGTTCATATTTTTTATTCGTTACCGACATTTGTTAACATCGCATTGAGACATAGCCATCTCATCTGAAGGATTTCAACAAAAATAAATTTTACCTGAAGTTCCAGATTTACCTCAGCTAATTCTTCCCTTCATTTGAATTAAAAAAACAATTAGCCCATGTTACGCAAGGGATTTGTTTACATAACAAACAAATTGAATTATAAACCGAAACCAACTTTAACGATCCCACTCTAGCTGAAGTTCGATTGAATTGCTTCACAACGTTCTACATTAGGTGAAGTTTCAAGTATTATCGTACAAGAAGAGAGAAATTTAGTGCACATTTATAAAAGCGTGCATGGTTTTAAATCCGATGAAACTATTATAACGCACACGCAAAATATTATTAGTTATTATAAGCCTCCCTATCCTCAACAAATAAGATCCAAAGAGAGGAAGGAAGAAGGTACTGTAGTGTTCTCCCCCAGGCTGCAACACGCTTCGGGCAGACTTTGAGCTATCTTTTTCGTGATAGGATAGCCCGAAGCGAGTGCCTGAGGTACAACCGTATTCGGCAGGATATGGACAACACGGGGGTAACACGGTAATTATATTGGTGACTGTTAGGTACACGGAACACGGACCATTACACAGGGCCCTCGGTGACTACTATGAGCACTGTTCGTTACTCGTAAATTACGTAATGATTGGAACACGGCACTAATACGTGATGGTTGAAATACAATACTATTCGAGAAGTACGTAATGATTGAAACACAATCCTATGCGAGAATAGTACTAATACGTGATGATTGAAGCACAATCCTATTCGGGAATGACGTAATGATTGAAACACGATCCTATGCGAGAATAGTACTAATACGTGATGACTGAAATACAATCCTATTCGAAAATGACATAAATTACGTAATGATTGAAACACAGCACTAATAGCGGGTAACGTCCGCGAGGACGCTACTTACGAACGCGGCGGCGAGACGTGATGATTGGTGCCACGTCGTGCGACTGTTACGAACAGGTCAGCCGGTGCTAGCGGGGCGCCGAGACGAGGCTAGTCAGCTGGGTCGGGCCCAGCCGCCACGCGGTTCACCGTTGTAGCTGGTAAGTAGCTGCGGCGAGGCTAGCCGGCCGGAGCGGGCGAGAGATGTCGTAGAGCGGCTTGGCCGACGACGCCGGCGTGGGGCGTTGCAACGTGACTTTTTTAAGGCTTTGAAACACCCTGAAGCGTCAAGACGCTACTAGGTTTAAGACCTTGCAACACCTTGGGGCGTCGATAGTCAGGGCCGGTCTCCGGAGCTTGGTGCAGGTACGCGAGAGACAAAGTCGATCTCGGAAGCTAGATGCAGGAACACGAGGCTGGTGCTGGAGATGCGACTTGAACGAGGACGAGGGTTTGAGTGAGAGCGAGCGTTGTTGGGGTCGCCTTATGTAGGCCTCGAGTGCAAGCCTTGAGTCCGGGCGTGAGTCCTGATCGGTCGCGAGTTTGTGGGCCTGTGGTGCTGGAGGCAGGAAGCCGTTGTAGCTTACGGGCACCTTTTCTCATAGTCGCGAGGCGGCTTCTCTCAGGTCCCGTGTTTGGTTGACTAGGCGCTTCGGGTCCGGAGGTGCTCTGGAACGGATGCGGTTGTAGTCTGGAGGCAGCTTTTCTCAGGTCTTGTGGAGGTCCGCGGCTTGCCGCTGGGATCACCACAGTACCATTTAGTATGGAGTTAAGGGAACGCGGAATCTGTGCAGAAAGGGCATAGAAACAGTAAGATGAGAAAGAAGTTTATGAAACAAGAACAAAGTTGAAGAAGAAAGTAGTAGGTGCTGAAAAAACAGGACAGAAGTGAACCGAAAAAAGATGGTCCGTCACAAAACAAAAACCTATATTATTTTCAACAAAAAGAAAGCCTACCTAACTATTAGCTCGGGCCCTCACATTGTCCCCCTGGGAGCGCTAATTCCCATATATACAATAGTTGTATCCCCCTGACGGGGATAGCAAGGATAAGCGTAGTGATACGATGAGCGAAGAAGTCATCTATACAGGAAATTACTGAACTTGAACTAGCATTAAATCCACCGAAGAAATTTCACGATAGTTGAATAAATGCAGAATAACCTGACAAAAAACGCTTGTTCGTTGAGAAAAAGTTTAGTACTTAATAATCCCAATGATTGGAGGTAAAGAATTTCAATTAGATTTACTAACAGCATTTCGTTCCAGTAAGTTTGCCAGTGCAAATACTGATCTGCGTAGATAATCTCACATTTTCCTTCTACATGACTAATGTGAGGTAACATAACTGACTTCACTCAAACTATAATTGTCATTTTCAGAGAAGTCACTCTCTCAATTAAATTTTTGGATTTAAAAATATCACTTCCCGAAATCAAGTCAATACAGGAAACGGTAAGCCCAGTATGTTTGGATCTGGGTAAACCTAAATACGCCTGAGAACAAGCGATAGCCGTTCGCCGTAAAGAACGCAAGCCAGCAGCTCATTATTTGATGTACGCTCCATTGCAAATGCATTGCCACGTAAAACAAGGGTCTCAAGAAACATTGATGCCCGAGACGGAACCGTACTTGATGAAATAAAGATAGACCAGAAGAAGATGCTTGTCCCTACCACTCGAGCTGCGCGATTGACTCGAACCTAAAATGTCAAGGTATTCAATTGGGAACTAGCGCTACAGCGAATGCATGAATACTAAAGCTTATCGTGTGTTATATTTGAAGCGTTCAGGATAATAATGAACTGTAATTTTATAACACTTACCGATGTGCCGATTTGCTTATCCAAGTAAACACAGCTGTACGCAGATAATGTGCGCATTTTACGTTACGGCTGTTCGTTTGCTATCGTACCTCGATAGCAAAAGCTAAAAAACGCATTATCATTGCAAGAATCGTTTGCCCCGCTAACTACCAGCCTCCATAAAAAAAACTGACTACTCTAAAATGTGCATGAACAATAGGTACGTACTTCTATCAACAGTTCCTTCAGATCGGAACATTAATTATAAGAAAAAAAAATACCTTTCTTAATAGAAGTGGACGATATTTTTCACCTTTTCAATATTTTTAAATGCAATGAAACTTTTTAATCACTTCAATACTCGGTTGTACATCAGGAAAAACTAATTATTTGACCAGAAATTCTTATAAATATCATATAATTTTGTGTAAATCCGCAAATAGAATTTCCAGTTTTTCCCAAAGCGAATCGAGCTGCTTGTGAGAATTCAAGCTGAGAATAACTTTAAAATTGCGTTGCTAATTCTCAAGTAATTTCTAGGGAGAAATCAGAATTTTGAACATTTTTATAATGAATTTTTGTTGCAAAAAAACGTAATGGTATAACGCAATACTATATTTTTTCATTCGATGAAGATGTCGGCTATTCTAAGGGTGCCTTGTATTTTGAATCGGACGGCTGCAGTAACAATTTGATTCATCAGTTGATCTGGTACGCTTGTAATAATACTCACCTTTACATCACTCGTTCGTCGTGCGGCATCAGCACACATTTTCGCATTCCCTCGACGTCCTCGTCAAAAATCGAAGCCAATGACATGGTAGGTGCGAGAAATTTCCCACCGATCTGTACAGAAAAAAATTTAATTGGAACGGTTCGTTAATTCGATATTCAACTAAAAGCTTTATATGCACAGAAGCTTGCAAAGCTACGCAAGCTCGTGTGAAGAACAAATTTGATTTGCAACAACCATTGAAAATTTGATAGTAGGCGTGCAAATTAGATTAGATGTTATTTTAAGCCTCCCTAACCGCTAAAAAAACGTTCCGAAGAGAGGAAGGATGAAGCACCATTTAGTATGGAGGTAAGAGAACGCGGAATCTATACAGAAGGGCAATAGAAAGTGTTGAAAAAGAATTTTATGAAACAAGACGAAGTTGAATAAGAAAGTAGTAGGTGCTGAAGATAGGACAGCAGTGAACCGAAAAAAAGTGTTCATGATCAAAACAAAAAAGCACTATTTCAACAAACAGGCCTACCTAACTCAAAGCTCAGGCCCTCACCCATTTTCCCCGCTGGAGTACTAATTCCCTTAGATACAATAGCCGTTTCCCCCTCAGGGGATTGTAGGCATGCAGAAGTAATGATAAAGAAGAAGAAGAATTTTATGGATAACTTTCCACCAGGGTCACCAGCAAAATGCAACTGCGGACCCCCCAACAAGCATTGGGAAAGTAGGAGAGATGGTCTTAGAAAACGGAGCACACGGTCGGCTTAAAGCAAACCAGCAAAGTTACCACGCCGCGGGAGTGATGTGTATTGATGGATGTTTGAAAAATTGATTATCAGCAGTAGTGGTACACTGAGAGAAATTTTGACACACCTAGGCGTGTCAAACGGTTATTCAGAAATATTTTGATACACATTGAAGTATTTCTTTTGAACACATAGTAAAACGGTTGAGAGACTTGAAACACTTATTCACGCTTCAAATGGCTCAATATTTTTTGTAGAAAACCGAACTGTGTTTAAATTTTGTGAATAGCGTACAATTCACCCCCAAAAAACTTTATATCTTTGGTAATTTTTCTTCTAGTTCTTGGACATTGTCTGTATTTCAGTGTAATTAGTAGCTAGTCTCAGAAAGTAAAATATTTATGAGAAATAAAACTGACTTACGATGAGTGTGTCATGTTTGGCACGCTTAAGTGTGTCGTATAAGCCCATGACACACAAAAGTGTGTCAAAATACATGGGCTAATCATGTATATTGTTGACGCACTTTTGTGTGCCGGTTTTGCGACAACTTGACACACAAAAGTGTGCCGCTTTTGCGACAAAATTTTTCTCAGTGTAGCAGCGCAGGCTTACTAGTGCTTTAGTAACCCGGACTATATCGCCTCTAGGGTCACATGGATTACTTTCGTTTCAATCACCCCTGTGTCAGCATGGATCTAGAAGTAACGATGGGTTGACAGGTTCTACACATTATTCGCAATGTTATCGCGATAGTCACTCGACCTCACATGTAGTTATATGAGGTCGAACACATTTATTGCGTGAAGAAAGGCCACAAGCTGGCCGATCGGTGCGTTGTCACCCAGAACGTCTCCCACGGAGGGTAGCAGGGAGTTATCCGCAAATACAGCGATGTGTTGGCGTCTTGCAGCTTGCAGGGCTGGGCAGTCCATGATGATGTGGTACACTGTGAGGCGAGAACGCAGGCAAAGGGAGCAGCCCGGAGGGGGCTCCTGCACTTCGTTATTCATGAGGTAGCCGTGGTGAGATGGGTGTGTCAGTAATGATAAAATCCGATGTGAATTTCTAATTATTTTTTCAACTTCTCTATCTAGTCGTGCGTCGTGTGTGATAATAGTTAGTAATAAGATTGTAGATTATAAGTTAGTTTAAGCCTCCCTAACCGCTGCAAAAATAGAGCGTATCGAAGAGAGGAAGGAGGAAGGCACCATTTAGTATGGAGATAAGAAAATGAGGAATCTATGCAGAAAGGGCATAGAAACAGTAAGATGGGAAAGAAGTTCATGAAATAAGATAAAAGTTGAAGAAGAAAGTCAGAGGTGCTGAAAAACAGGACAGTAGTGAACCGAAAAAAGGTGGTCCTTAACATAACAAAAAACATTTTATTTCAACAAAAAGAAGGCCTACCTAACTCTCAGCTCGGGCCCTCACATATAGTTAGTAATAAAAGCCATCCATTTCAATCGTCGGCACAACCAGTTCGTTAGCAAGATTTGAGCGAAAATCAAAGTTCATCAGAGAACAGATCGCTACTCAACTTGCCACATTTACGCTACCAATATTTTGCAGTTTTCATTATAGATTGAATAGAATAACTAATGAAGCACATTTATACTGAAGCGAACTAAATGCATGTTAGCTACCACAAAGGCGAGAAGGGACCATTTAGTTTGAACTGTGAAAGACGGGGGATCTGAGCACAAGGTGTGAACCCACACAGAATACAGTTATGTGAACCACAAGGGAAATAAAAGATCAAGAAGAACGCATGAAAACGGAGAAAATGCAAAATGGGCCGGATTGATAGAAGTCCTGAAGGCCTATCAACAGATGAGGTAACCTAACAGTATCCTCTGGGGGCACCATTACCTATAGCATAGGACATACAGACTCAATTAACTTCCACATATTGCTCATCCTATACCCCGCGAGAGCAGCAAACCTGTCAGTGGATAATTTGTCAGAGATGACCATTTACTACTAGATTCCAAACTAAACCAATGATGGCAGAAGCTGAATGGATGTCATAGCAGCCACTCAATCAATATACAACCGTTAGTTCAAAATATGAATGCAGCTCTAATAGTAAAACAGCTGTAGAATATTTTCTTAGTTAACAGAACAGGATTATAGGTTAGTTTAAGCCTCCCTAACCGCAACAAAAAATAGCGTATCGAAGAGAGGAAGGAGGAAAGAACAATTTAGTATGGAGATAAGGGAATACAGAATCTATGCAGAAGAGCATAGAAACAGTAAGTTGAGAAAGAAGTTCATGAAACAAGATAAAAGTTGAAGAAGAAAGTAGTAGGTGCTGAAAAACAAGATAGCAGTAAACAGAAAAAGGTGGTCATTAAATTAACAAAAAACATGTTATTTCAACAAAAAGAAGGCCTTCCTAACTCTCAGCTCGGACCCTCACACATTTTCCTCGTGGGAGTGCTAATTTCCTGTTATATAGTGAAGTGGGCATCGTTGTGGTGTGACGCTGGTTGTGTTAATAGGAGTTCTGGAGAGGCTGAGGTTTACGAGTCTCGGAAGATCGTTGTGCGTTTTGCACGGATACCTTATCGCGTTAGGTTCGCATGACTTTATGGGGGCTCCAGCGGAAGCCGTGCCTTGGGGGCGCATCGCATTGGCATGCACCGGAAGAGCTTTGTTTAACTTCCGGGCTCTGTAGCTTTTAAGGAGAGTCTGTGTATCGATCAGTCAGTACAAGATTAGGAACGTAGCTGTGCGTTTCGCCATCCATCTGCCTGGTATTCGGCTAGGCGAACTGAAGTTACAGCTTCTGCTAAATAAACCTCATGTCGTGCTGAAACAGCGACACTACATTTCCACAGATACAATAGTTGTATTCCCTGAGGGGGTTAACAGATCAATAATGAGAAATTAATGTATTCCACCGGAGCCTGATACCCAAGTTTCTTCACCAATCAAGGAGAGCATGTCATAGTAGCAATATACTGTAAAAAGCTAATAGAAAGAAAAAAGAAAAGAAAAAGTTTATTTCCAATAAAGATGGTACAAAAAATGTAATAAACAAAGGAAGTACAATAAAGCGCTGCAGATACCGATGTAATATCGAACCGTCATCTCACAGAAGATAAATAAGGGTAAGTCCTGCACTCTTCACCTCCTCCTGTAACAGTTTTATCAAAAGAATTTTATTCATTCTAGATTCAATCTTTCTTTTTCCGCTCAGTTAAGCGATCATTACAAAGAAATTTGGCAAATTTTTATTTAAATGGTGCAAAATTTTGGTGTAGCAAATGGCACGACTCCCTACGCTGGTGAAGGTGTAAGCATCTCGATGAAGCGAAAAAGTGACACGAGAAAAAAATGAAAGACGATAACACTGACGCAGGAAGCCGGTTACGCAGTATGTCGACCATCCTCGTAAAAAAAGGGAAGTAGAGAATGAAAGCATATCGACTACCTAGTACATTGATATAAGTTAGCCTTAGCCTCCCTCACGACAACGTACTCGTAGATGTTCAATAAAAAAAAAGGATGAAGGCACCATTTAGTATAGAGTTAAGGAAACGCGGAATATATGCACAAGGTATGCGTCTCCGCAAAGGATCCCGGGCACATAGAAACAGTAAGTTAAGAAGGAAGGTTATGAAGCAAGATAAAAGTTGAAGAAGAAAGTTAGAGACGATGCAAAATAGGGCAGCAGTAATAGAAAAAAGATGGTCAGTAACAAAACAAAAAACATTTTATTTCAACTAAATAAAGGTCTACCTAAATCTTAGCTCAGGACCACACATTTTCCGACTGGAAGCGCTAAGCAAATACCCATTTACATACCTAAAACCACGCTAGACTCCTACAAATGTTGATTACGTGGTGGGTAAGCTGGGGATACGATGAAGTGTTGTACCACATAAATGCACGAGCATAAGAACCTCTGCTGAATACGTATTTTAACAATGAAAGTAGGCATCTACATCAGACAAAATATGCAAGAAAATGATGACAGACGGCGGCATCAACCCACATAAAATTAGGCAGGTAGAACTTCTAGCCAGGACCCACTACAATAGGCTCGCGTAACTACATGTAAAGTTGACGATTCTGCAGCGAGTGGTTTAGATTGAAACCGAGACAAGTTAACACCTACTAACGGAGAGGGCACTATCAGTATACCCCAAGTAATTCTCCGGAATCCCCAAAGACGCGCAAAGACTTAAATACGACGTAAGAAACTCACGTTCAGAGTACTGTGCACTCGCTGGTTTTGCCAAAATTTATTATGGTCGTCGGTAATACAATTTCAATACGTGCATTTTTTAAGAATTAACACTACGCACACATACATGATAGTAAAAATAACTACGAAATAGCACTGGGGATAATTATATACTATAGCCGAGTTATATCAATTTCAAAATGTTATGAGCCTTCATCAAGAAAACTGTTCTCCATGTTCAACTTGCCCGAACTCGTAATGAAAGCACATATAAGTGAAACACAAGATTTGTTTCCTCATCGTATTCTTCAAAAAGCTAAACAAAATTTTCCAATTTCGGCGACGAAGTTTATGGTAACATATACCAAAATATCATACCATTGTGTTAATTTACCCTATGCGACTTAAAGCCTATGAACTGACACTAAAAATTAGGACTTGGCAATTTTCTTCGCATGAACAGAAAACTGTCACGATTGTTCTCCCTGTCAGAAGATTCATACTAAACTAATATCATAACTTAAAGCTTTGATGACGTTTTAAGAACTCTTTGATTAAATGAAATAGGAAATAGAAGTTTTTACAATTTACTAATTGTGCATTGCATAAAACAGATATTTATGAAAAGAAGACCCTATCCTTCAAAGCGTCGACTGTGTATCGCTGTTGTCATGACTACGGCTAAAATCCGCAGACCAAAACAACCCACACGGCAGTGCTTCTGAAACTACAGTGAGAAAAGCAACTACACCTAAACTAATACAATCACTTTTAATTTTCATACTGATCTGAAGTGAGAATATTTTAGGCCTTTGGAATTCATGCTCCCATGAGTGAACATCAAAGGCCTGTTCAATTGAAGTCACACCGTTGTAGAAGTTCTTGTTCGTAGATAGCTTACAAACGGCATTTTTCGCTCAGTAATCTTGATCAAGTACTCAATCTCAATATGTATCGATTGCAGAAGAGACAGGCAGAGAGAAAACACACTCGCAAGCCAAATGCAAAAATCTCCACTACTCGATATTTCAAGAGATGGTCAAACGTTCAGCGATAACGTGTGCAGAGGAATTGTTTCTGCTAAAATTTGTAACGGTTTTAATATAATAAAAAGAAAATGAATCCCTTGCAGCGGTTTTGTAACTTAATTCCTGCCTCGGAAAAAAAGAAAAATGAGTAATAACATGACTCATACAATTCCATAAATTGCTCGAGTACATTTGACATGTGAAGCAAAGTTTAAACACTAATTTGAAAACGTGAAAATCTTTGAAAATAATTTTCTCCATGATAAAAATTAATATATCTACAGAAACCTACCGCACGATTTAATAGAAAATATTTTATGCAAAATGAACATTTGCAGCAGCCAGTCCCCTCAATACTGAGTGTGGGCTTACGAGTGAAATTACTTAACGCAGAGCGTGGAATGGTGACGATCAAGTAAGCATGCAAACTAACAAGACCAGCCGAGTTTATTATAAGCATACTTATTACAAGACAACCAATATTTTAGGTCAGGTTACTCATACAGAATCGGGCAAAGAGAAGCAGATATGCTGAAGGTTTATAAAAAAAGCGAATAAAATTACAGGAAAATTTTCAAGTAGATTGAATGTAATTTTGATGATCAGGTTGATGAACACCTAGGTAGCAAGTAAAAGGGACGAAGGAACCCGCACAATTTTGAATCGGAACAGTATCTGGAGCATTCTTTGAACATCTGTTTTTATCTATAGGGAAGAAGCGCACTTTCATGTATCGAAAATGTTCTTTCAATCGAATACCCAACCCAGTAACCCTCGTGAATTCCACAAACGATCACTGCACTCTGCGAAGGTCAACGTCTGCTGTGTCGGGCAGCATATGGACTTGAGGGGCCACCGTGTGTTTCTAGAACACAATATTGTCACTAATCTAGCCCCATCACTGTAAAATACTTAGGAATCCTTTCTACGTTAAAGTCGTCGAAATTATTAGCGATCATAAGCCCAACAACTTACGGTTCTAACGGAGAAGTTATATATAGTACGCAATAGAAGTAGTTATGTGGTAAAACACTGCATTCCCCTCGCTGTTCGTTCGCAATCGTATGCGACATGTTTCCTAGTCAAGCATCGAATTATTATATAAGAAAGTTTTAGCCTCCCTTAATTGCACGACAAAGATGTTCTAAGAGAGGAAGGCACCATTTAGTGTGGAGTTGAGGGAACTCGGAATCTATGCACAAGGTGCACAGAAACAGGAAGCTAAGAAAGAAGTTCATGAAACAAGAAAAAGTTGAAGAAGAAAGTAGTAGGTGCTGAAAAATAGGACAGCAGTGAACCGAAAAAAGATGGTCCGTAACAAAACAAAAACCTATTCTATTTCAACAAAAAGGAAGCCTACCTAACTTTTAGCTCAGGCCCTCATATATTCCCCCTGGGAGCGCTAATTCCCATAGATACAATAACAGTATCTCCCTGAGGGGGTCAAGCATCGAATGTCTAAATGCCGCAATACCAATCAAATCAACGTGACTACTATAACATCCGGAAGACGCTTCATAACTGCGTCAACATAGGCGCTCGCAACTCGTGTGGTAAGGTTTTCTAACATCTTGAAATAAAATTTAATTCAATTTACTTGACGGTTATTTAAATTTATTTCTTGCACTTTTATCAGTTTCTTTTCCATTAACCTTTAAAATTGCTGCATCGCTTCGCCCGACTCTCGTTTCACTAAATTTTGAGAAACATTCAGGATGGCGATTAGTAGGAGATCGTATCCACTATACAGCATCGAGAATACTAACAAAACATTGAAGCATAACGATTTCTAAATCATTTTAATTTAGTGTATACGACCCGTCAGAAAAATGCCGGGATTCAATAGTGTCTGGAACAAATTTTTGTTCGAGTGGAGTTTCCATGCTGAAGCTCATCTCGAAGATAACATTTTTTTTCTTGTGACAGAAATAAACACTTAGAATATAGTATCTTTGGGCCTCAGTTGAAGTAGTTACAGCCATTCGTGTCATATCCTAGATACAGAAATTCAGCATTACTGAAAGCAACTGCGAGCTTGTGTATGTATATTGTAATGGACAATTCTCCGCCGAACTCGGTATCCACGATACCGACTCGAGTATTTAAGGCTCTGGATTTTTGAGTTTTTTTAAAGTGACTTATTATAAACACTTTTACAGCGAACATGACACGAAACGAATATGACACGAAACGAATATGTTAACATACGAAGGTCATTCTTAGTAGATAAAAGACAAAATTTGAAATTTACTTCAACGTTTCACCTAACCTACCAACAATGAGAACGCATTGGTGTCACGAATTGAAAATTTTATCCTTGATCCATCACGATAGGAAAGGATAATAATGGATAAAGTGTTTATTCCATTGATACAACTACTGTACCGCATGAAGGGGACAGAAAGTAGCAATATCTACTAAATAAACAATAACTAAGTTTATTTGAACCCCTAACTTCTATTGATTCGCGCAGAAAATTAAATCATCCCTTAAATTCCAAACACAAAGTGCCTTCATTTATTTACTTGCTTTTACACTAACTTTACCGAATGTTTTCAACATAATTTAAAAAAGGTGAAAAAATAATTCTCACCTTAGAATGGGTCGGCTGAACTGCTGAAGAGTTTTCAAGCGCCGAAGGCAACATGAGCGAAAGTGGGTCAGATGAAGACTTTTGGAACGTAGGGACGGACGACGGACCTCGGCCGGCCAGGAGGAGAACGCGCACCAGACGCAGGTGAGCGGAACATGGTATGCAGTAACCTAGATCTCATCTGCACAAAAATCTGGGAGTCAAAACAGACGCTTGGTCAAACGCAGACGCTTGGTCAAACGCAGACGCTTGGTCAAACGCAGACGCTTGGTCAAACGCAGACGCTTGGTCAAACGCAGACGCTTGGTCAAACGCAGACGCTTGGTCAAACGCAGACGCTTGGTCAAACGCAGACGCTTGGTCAAACGCAGACGCTTGGTCAAATGCAGACGCTTGGTCAAATGCAGACGCTTGGTCAAACGCAGACGCTTGGTCAAACGCAGACGCTTGGTCAAACGTAGACGCTTGGTCAAACGTAGACGCTTGGTCAAACGTAGACGCTTGGTCAAACGTAGACGCTTGGTCAAACGCAGACGCTTGGTCAAACGCAGATATAGAAGCGTGTAATTGCAACCTCTGGGAGAATTCGATAACTCTGCAGCGAACGTATTACATTGACGTCGTAGTAGCAATCAAGATTAGATTATTAGTTAGTTTAAGCCTCCCTATCCGCAACAAAGGCTATCCAAAGAGAGGAAGGAAGAAGGCACCATTTAATTAGGAGTTAAGGAAACGCGGAATCTATGCAGAAAAGGCACAGAAACAGAGAGCTAAGAAAGAAGATAATGAAACAAGAAAATGTTGAAGAAGAAAGTAGTAGGTGCTGAAAAAAACAGGACAGCAGTGAACCGAAAAAAGATGGCCCGTAACAAAACAAAAACCTATGTTATTTTAACAAAAAGAAAGCCTACCTAACCTTTAGCTCGGGCCCTCATATTGTCCCCCTGGGAGCGCTAATTCCCAAGATACAATAGTTGTATCCTCCTGAGGGGAGTAGCTATCAACTAATCTACGGTTTACAGAAACGTAGAAAAAGTTGGTACAATGCTTGAAATTGTATATAAATTACGGATTCGATGTTTATTCTCGTTGTTAGTTAGCTCCGTAGGCACTCGCCTCAAGTGTGTGAAATGAAACTCATTAGACTGCTCTTCTAACAGTCACTGACTGAATCTCGGCTTTAATAATGTCTTAAATGATCCGATGGTTATGACAATGTATCAATATAATTTGACAATTACATTTTTCAAGCGTGCATCTGTTTCCAGTTCTAACACCGCTCAGTCTCTGCCGCCAACGTCAACGTCGGAAAGTATTTTTCTACCGATACTCCCTGATGGCCCTGAAACTTCCGGCCGAGCAAACGGTGCTGTCGCCGTATCATTTGATGAACAGGAGCTCCACGGCAAAATAAACCACCCCAATGATAGCAACGGTAACGAAGATGAACTCGCTTCAACGGGACACAGCGATGGTCGCAATGACGAAGACGATGATGACATCTACGGCTCCACATTCGAGAGTGACGACCATTCCAGTAATGATGTCCTCGATTCCGAAACAAAGAGGAAGATACAAGCGGGATCTTCCAACGCTAGAATCTATAAAACCACAATTAATTCGTCAAGTTCGTGCGCAAACGAAGATACTGATGATGAAAATACTTTCCTTGATGTCACAAATCGAACTAATGAACGAAACAAGTCGAATGAAGCACAGGCAACTCAAGCCAACAAAAATTGTTCGTTGCAAGCGCATAATTACGGTGACGACATGAGAAATCCAATCGACACGTCAACAATCATCACCTACGACGTCCACGACGAGGCCAACGTTCGCCAGCAGGCCGGCGATGTGCTCGATGAAGAAGGCAACATCCGCAAACGGAAAGGCAAACTGATCAAATGGCTGAGTCGGAGCAGCACAGACGTCCGAACGGAATCTACCCCAGCTATCGTTGATGGTAAGCCAAAATCTCTTACTTTCTGACGGCAAAATTTCAATTAAATGATAGATAAGCACAAAATATTAATCTTGATGCCTCAAATTCTTTTCTCCCCATTAAAACGACTGTAGATGCTAACAACGGTACTATGTAGTATTATTAATCAGCACATAGTTCGACAATGAATTGCTCCTTCAAACCAACACTTCAGAAAAGCTGAATGAAAAAGCTTTAAAACACGATCGACGCATTGTAGCTTATATAGCACTACAAAAAAAATACATATTTAAACGTGGTTAAACTTGCATCGGGCCCCTTAGCAATTTCCATATTTTTTCCGTTCATCACTTCCCGTGAAGAAATGTTAGCAAAAGACAACGGCTTGACCGCTAAATTTTTATCTAAGAAGACACGGAAACAAGGAATGATAAATACATAGTTTTTAGCTTGATCAATGTCCATATCTATATTGAAAGATTTACTGCCAGAGCAAAATAAAATTATTCAATAGTAAACGATATACCACAAGGATTCTGTATTTCTTACAGGACCATACGCCTTTCTTGCTTGCCAACCAACGCCGACAAAAATAATTCATATTTCGTGCAGGCCCAGAGGCCTGGTCTCGCATGTCAGCCGCCGACGACGTGGGGTACCCGCCCAAAGCACGCCTCAAGAACGCCCTGTACCGCGGCCGGCGTCAGCTCGCTCTCCGCCAAGGGGACGAGGCTGTCGAGGAGTTCGTGCGCAGCTTCGCGCTCGCCCGCATTGTACACGGGGACGATCATTGGAGGACTTGTCGATGCCGAGTGTTCCTCTCACAAGCTTATCTTTATCTTAAGGTGAATTTACACCCGCAATACATTCGCATAATGCATCTAAAATAACTTCAGAATCGCACTTGCATTAAATATCGTCGTTAACTCTACGTAGACTTAGTAAATTAGCCACTTAGCAGTAACAAAGATGTCCTCACGAGAGGGAAGTATCATTTAGTATTAAAATTTATGCATAGGATGTCTCCACAGCCTGCACAAGAAACGTAAATGATTGGGATAGGTCATGTAAGAAAATAAAAGTTGAAATAATAAGTATTACGTGCTGAAAAAATAACAGTGAAGCGTAAAAAAATCGTAACAAACTAAAAACAGCTGAATTTCAACATAAGGCCTACGCAACCTTCAGCTCGATACCGCTGATCTACCCAGTGGGAGAACTAATTCCCTGAGATCCATTAGTTGCATCCCCTTGAGGGGAGTTGACATAGTAACGAAGAACCTCAAAAAAAGTCAAGATATTCACACACATTGGAGCCTCTATACAAAAGAGTATTTGAATTCATCGACCAGAAAAGCAAGCTTAGGTAACAGGATGTCACGAAACTAATTCAAAGAATATTCCTCGTAAATAATCGGTCATGTGTTGGAAATTTAATTCATTCCTCAACGCGCCTAACTTGAAGCCTTGTAACCACACCTGATGAAACGCACCAAGTTTGCATGAACATATATATGGAATATATATGCACCAGATCACAGTTTCCTCCTCCGCAGGAATTCTTCCCTCAAGCAGAAAACGAAGCAAGGGCGGCCAAGGAGATTTTGTTGAGAAATTTGGGTACTCCAATGGCGCCTCGAAAGAAGTCGCAGGTAACCATTTAACCAAGTTAACAATTACTACACGTAGTCATGACTTTATTTCAAAGATTTTACTTGTGTTTCTAATTCACTTTTAACATTATACAAGTTAGTGCACAACCATCTGCAGTACAAAGTGGTTTGAAAACTCGCATTAAATGTTATGCCCGTAAACCCACATATTTATGTCTTGCTAAGTCACCAGACATAGCAACTTCATTTATTGTAAGCCCCCACAATAGCAATTTCACAACATTGTTGTTTTCTGATATTATGAACCTGAACAGCAGGTAAATAGGTGAGAGTCGATACTCCAGGAGGCGCGAGTCGATACTCCAGGAGGTGCGAGTCGATACTCCAGGAGGTGCGAGTCGATACTCCAGGAGGTGCGAGTCGATACTCCAGGAGGTGCGAGTCGATACTCCAGGAGGTGCGAGTCGATACTCCAGGAGGTGCGAGTCGATACTCCAGGAGGTGCGAGTCGATACTCCAGGAGGGGCGAGTCGATACTCCAGGGGGTGCGAGTCGATACTCCAGGGGGTGCGAGTCGATACTCCAGGGGGTGCGAGTCGATACTCCAGGGGGTGCGAGTCGATACTCCAGGGGGTGCGAGTCGATACTCCAGGGGGTGCGAGTCGATACTCCAGGGGGTGCGAGTCGATACTCCAGGGGGTGCGAGAAAAAATCCTCGTAAATAAAATATTGATTGACCTATATGTTGCTGTTTTCACTCCAGGGGGTGCGAAATTCGAATGAAATTTCTTTAAAAAATACGGGTTGAAAAAAAAAATTGGAGAACCCCTGACTCGAGGGAAAAGGCATTCAAGATGCCAGCGGCAGTTTGACGGTTTTCTGAAATGATGTCAAATGTCGCACGGGCTGACAGGTGCGGCACCTGCTGGCGGTGTCGTCGCTGGTGGAGGGAGAGGCGCGGCTTCTGCAGGGCAGCTTGGAGGCCGCTGCGGCCTCGCTCTCTCGCGCACACAAACACGCGGTCGTCTTCGAGAAGAAAGTGAGCTTCTCGAGTACTGCACGACTTTACACACGGCATTGGCTCTAATCCGGATTTTCCTTGACTCTAATTAATCCCGAAGTTTTTTCTTGCTCTAGTCTTAAACTGCCATGCTTCAGAGCACAAACCTATTTGCGCACTTGACATATAAATTATAAACTCAAAATATGTTATTCGGTTAGAAGAAAACTTTCTACCTAACGTTTTCTGGTAATTTAAACGTATGCTTGAAATGAAGCTAGGAAATAAGCATGGAATTTTATTATATTAGTATAAATAAAATTAGTATAAATACAATATATTAAATAAATTGGTATAAATACTTTAAAAGAAATACTATCACGTATTTATTTTTTTAGCGACCTCTGAACATTTCATTAGATAAAATACGTTGATAGCTTTTTTTCAATTTTTCTACGACAAGCATAGCAGTCAAGTCCAAAAATATGACCATAAATAAACAAAGCCATTTTTAAATCCTAGAAAACTACCCGCTTCACCGTGTACAAGTATGAGGAAATGTGAACTTCAGAACAAAGTATAATTTCTCTTTCATACAGATGCAAGTTAAGCACCAGTGAAGGTTCAGGTAAATTTTCCCTACCACGCAGATGCAAACTTGAGCGTCAGTGCTGAACAATGTAGAGTTTCTCTTTTCAAATTTAAGCACCAGTGATCGCACTAGGTAAATTTTCCCTACCACGCAGGTGCAAACTTGAGCGTCAGTGCTGAACAATGTAGAGTTTCTCTTTTCAAATTTAAGCACCAGTGATCGCACTAGGTAAATTTTCCCTACCACGCAGGTGCAAACTTGAGCGTCAGTGCTGAACAATGTAGAGTTTCTCTTTTCAAATTTAAGCACCAGTGATCGCACTAAGTAAATTTTCCCTACCACGCAGATGCAAACTTGAGCGTCAGTGCTGAACAATGTAGAGTTTCTCTTTTCAAATTTAAGCACCAGTGATCGCACTAGGTAAATTTTCCCTACCACGCAGGTGCAAACTTGAGCGTCAGTGCTGAACAATGTAGAGTTTCTCTTTTCAAATTTAAGCACCAGTGCTCGCACTAGGTAAATTTTCCCTACCACGCAGATGCAAACTTGAGCGTCAGTGCTGAACAATGTAGAGTTTCTCTTTTCAAATTTAAGCACCAGTGATCGCACTAGGTAAATTTTCCCTACCACGCAGGTGCAAACTTGATCACAAATGTGAGGGAAATTTTTCATTTGCGGGCAGATGCAGAAATCGGAGCGGCTGCCGCCAGCCAGCCTGCGCAACATCAGGCCCGGCGACCTGCTGCTGCACGTGCTCAGGGTGCAGGCCGCGCTGCTCGCCAAGACCGGTCGCATCCCTCAAGCCAAGGTGAAGCCTCTCACGAACAGTACTCGTTCCAAGAAGCATAAACAATACTCACGTTAAAGTTAAAAATAAATATGCTCTTAAGTTAAAAACAAATACGTTAAAGTTGAACACAAATGTTATATACAAATTTCAAAGGATATTTAGTGAAATTCAGTTCTAAGACATTCGTTGAGTATTTGAAATACACCGATGTTTTCAACATTATTATTATTATTATTATTATATAAGAAAGTTTTAGCCTCCCTTAACCACGACAAAGATGTTCCAAGAGAGGAAAGAGGAAGGCACCATTTAGTATGGAGTTGAGGGAACGCGGAATCTATGCACACGGTGCACAGAAACAGTAAGCTAGGAAAGAAGTTCATGAAACAAGAAAAAGTTGAAGAAGAAAGCAGTAGGTGCTGAAAAACAGGACAGCAGTGAACCGAAAAAAGATAGTCCGTAACAAAACAAAAACCTATTTTATTACAACAAAAAGGAAGCCTACCTAACCTTTAGCTCAGGCCCTCACATAGTCCCCCTGGGAGCGCCAATTCCCATAGATACTACAGTTGTATCCCCCTGAGGGGGATGTTTTCAACATAAGAACACGCTCCAGGTCTAATATAAAGCAATGCAAAATTAGAATGAGAGTGAATACCCACAAAAAAAAACTAGCTTTTCTGTATCCTCCCATACTTAAACAAACTGCATGTTACAAACATATCTGATGACGTTAATATTAAAAAAACATATTTCTAGGGTTTCTAATAAATTACGATGCTTTTTAAATTTTCAATTTTCATTCCTATATTTCCGTTTGAAATATTTTCCCTGACAATAACTTCTTCAAAATGAACAAATCGCAAAATAATATCGAAAAATTTCAACAAAAATTACTATTAGCATCAACATCGGACGACAAACCATCATTACAGATTCACAAGCGGAAAGCTATAAGCCTACAATGTAGCGTAACCAACTCCATTGCAGGAGAAACTTGACGACAAATCATCCTTGCAGATTCACAAGCACGATGATGTAAACCTAGACTGTAGCGTGACCAACTCCATTGCAGGAGAAGTTTATTAGTTTATTAGTTAGTTTAAGCCTCCCTATCCTCAACAATGAGATGTAAAGAGAGGAAGGAAGAAGGCACCATTTAGTATGGAGTTAAGGGAACGTGGAATCTATGCAGAAAGGGCACAGAAACAGAAAGCTAAGAAAGAAGTTCATGAAACAAGAAAAAGTTGAAGAAGAAAGTGGTAGGCGGTGAAAAACAGGACAGCAGTGAACCGAAAAAAAGATGGTCCGTAACACAACAAAACCTATTCTATTTTAACAAAAGAAAGCCTACCTAACCTTTAGCTCGGGCCCTCACATTGTCCCCCTGGGAGCGCTAGTTCCCATAGATACAATAATTGTATCCCCCTGAGGGGCATTGCAGGAGAAACTTGACGAAAAATCATCCTTGCAGATTCACAAGCACGATGATGTAAACCTAGACTGTAGCGTGACCAACTCCATTGCAGGAGAAACTCGACGACAAATCATCCTTGCAGATTCACAAGCGCAAAGATGTAAACCTAGACTGAAGCGTGACCAATTCCATTGCAGGAGAAACTTGACGAAGCAGTGCGAAGGGCTGAAGACATTGGAGGAGCTAACGACCCCCGGCTTGTGTTGCTCCTGCAGCAGTACGGAGAGCTGCTAATCCATAACTCCAGAGAACAGAGGGAGATGACAAAAAAACTGGCCCAAGTATCGCTGGATGATCTCAAGCTTACCACTTCAGAAACAAGATCCGCCAACAAGAAGGACCCACTGAAAAGTGGTAGCTGTTATTCGAGTTACGCTGAATTTTCGAAAGGAAATTTGAGAGGCAGTTCTAGCCGAAGCCTTTCGTCAAACCCGCGAGTTGAAACCAGCATCGACACAGCGGACTCTGACATGGCTGACGCTGGTTACGGTAGAAGTCTGCTAGGCGACGACGTCAGTCGCGGCCTAGCAATGCTTAATAGAGCGGTGCAAATCACCAAGGCCATGTGAGTGCTCGTCTACTTTGTAGTTTTCCACTCATGCGTGAAGTGACCATAGGCTGGACTATCGCTTTTGCTTACAGGAAAAAAACGACATCGGAACAAAAAAAATTAGGGTCCTCAGCAGTAATCTGTATCACGCTTTTTCAATGCTGCATCTTTTAGAAGACAAATATTCAACACTACCATTAATTTGGTACGGATATTTTATTTCAATTAATTAAACACCAATACAAGTAACTGATAAAGAAACTTAGTGGCTTTCATTTCATCATAGTTTAGGGTCAATAAAATTCGGCACAGAAACGAATTCAAGCGAGAATATTGTCAAATATAAATTTATATTGATCTATGAATTTTGTAAAGTTCTCAACTGGGCTCCAGGAATGCGATGTACACAAATATTTGCTTATTTTTACGCCCGCAGAAACAGACCAGGGAGCGAGGCAGAGCTCGATGCCAGGGCCATCTTCATCAGATATCAGGTAAGAATATTTTATACCGGAGAACAATTTCACTCCACGACGCCGGAAGATAACAATAAAAAGATTGTCTTCAACATAGAAAAAAACGTTTAATTTCAACCAAAAGAAGGCCTACATCAAAGTGCGCTTCATACATCCAAATAGCAAAGCATCCCAATGCGCGAATCACCTACTTCATGAAGAAATTTGAACAAGCGTTTGCGGGATACAAGAGTAAAATTGCATACGAGCGCTCACGAGCTCGAAAAATTCAAATAGTTGAATAGATGAAAGAGTCTACAGATTTCAAGACTGGTTTTCTTCCGGGATTGAATTCACCAGGGTTGGATAATTTTTAATTTAGTTGCTGCAAGGGATCCACTTCCACCCCTCCCCTTAGTACTCATTTCAATTAGACCATGTCTACCATGTCTAAAATGAATTAGAGAGCGCAGCATTCACAGGCACCAGCACAATGCCATGACGAACTTGACATACATGAAACTTGTACGCTCATGAATACTAGTCTTTGTTTGAAGGCAAATCGAATTGTTTAACAACTCCTAAGCTGTAAAATTAACAGCATGGCTAATACAGCCATGTTTCAGTCGTTCAAAGTTACGCATTGATTTACTCATACCTCAGCAGTAAGTTGCTACATCACGATATAGCGTTTGCGTATCTCACGGAACACCAAAACCACGAACGAAAACCACCCAACTCCTTCAAAATAATCACAAAATATTCCTACGTTAACACGTTCAATGCCGATTTACCACTAGTCAAATTGCTCATATACGTGTCGGTATGAATGAACAGCATTTCAATTCTTTCAATATCTTTCAAAAAAAGATTTACGCAAAAGAGGTTAAATATCATCATGCTATTACATTTTCATAATTTTTAGGAGAGATCCAATTTTTTCCAGCAGTAAAGTCCATTTAAACTCAGCTTCTTACAGCCTAACTAACAAGCGCAGCAGCGAACGTGTTAAACGGGAATTAGAAGATTGAGAACAACAAGTAACGCAACGCATGAGAATGGCCCGCAGTGGGACTTATCTAACCTACCGTTGGGGCCAGGTGACGCAGGGTCGGTACGAGAAGCAGGACGCGCTGCGCGAGTTGCACAGCCTCTACACAGTCGTGAGCAGGGCGGCGGGTGACGCGAGCTGTCCCGCCCTCGCTCTCCAGTCCCTCACCGTGCAGGTACGCAGGCCATGCAAGGGTGGGTACGTTTTCGTACCTCAACTGTATAATGCACGTACGCAGGGCACGTTGTTTGCGTATCTCAACCGCATAATGCAGGTGTGCATAGCATACGTGTGCATGCCGTTTACGTATCTCAACCGCATAATGCAGGTGTGCATAGCATACGTGTGCATGACGTTTAGGTATCTCAACCGCATAACGCAGGTGTGCATGCCGTATGCATATCTGCAACATGATACAGATATGCAGGGGATGCATGGGTTCGTTGTTATCCTGTCTCAAACGCATGATGAAGATCGACCCGGGGAGATATGTTCTTGACCAAGCGTATTCTCTCAAACCCAAGGACAGCGAGCGCGTGTCTGCAATTTTGTGCTCGATAAAAATATCAATAACAACATCAAATTTACACATTTCTGACGCCCAATCGCTACGAATAACAAGGCATCGTCTTGAAAAGCGAAATATTTGCATCATGGAAAACTGAGTTTCAATTAATCAGTCCAGTAAATAGTTGATTTACGTGCAGCAGTGAGACGATCCTGATATAGCTTGTGGAATTTACAAGAAATCGAGGGTAGTAATCCTAAGAATGGTAGTTGCTACAAGAATTTACCCATTTATAACAATTTCATTAGATCAGTTTATTTCGCCAACCTAATCGTAAAACATCCCATGCATAATGCACTCTGAACAACAAAAAGGACATAATATTTATGGTCTGTTTAGCATTTATCAACATTTATGCAATGGCAAACCCTGAAAAAAATACTATTTTTGCCCTAGAAACTAGATAGGGAATTGAAGGAAGTCTTATCATAGCCACAACCAACAATTTTTAGGTTATTTATACATTTTTGAAAATGAGAAAAACTCCCACATGATCAAAATCTTTCACACAGAGTAGAAGAAGCGTCATTCGTTGACTGTCAAAATGGAGACCCACCGGAAGTATATAGTGCAATACAATCCTTACGAACCATCGATCCTACACAACGATCGATAGGCTTCCCTTTAAATAGGCTAATTCGCAAGGCCACTCAACAGACCAACACGCAAGGCCACTCAACAGACCAAAACGCAAAGCCACTCAACAGACCAAAACGCAAAGCCACTCAACAGACCAACACGCAAGGCCACTCAACAGACCAACACGCAAGGCCACTCAACAGGCCAACACGCAAGGCCACTCAACAGACCAACACGCAAGGCCACTCAACAGACCAACACACAAGGCCACTCAACAGACCAACACACAAGGCCAATACACAAGGCCACTCAACAGGCCAATACGCAAGGCCACTCAATAGACCAATACACAAGGCCACTCAACAGACAAACACGCAAGGCCACTCAACAGACCAACACGTCAGGCCACTCAACAGACCAACACGTCAGGCCACTCAACAGACCAACACGTCAGGCCACTCAACAGACCAACACACAAGGCCACTCAACAGACCAACACACAAGGCCACTCAACAGACCAACACGCAAGGCCACTCAACAGACCAACACGCAAGGCCACTCAACAGACCAACACACAAGGCCAATCAACAGACCAACACGAAAGGCCACTCAACAGACCAACACGCAAGGCCACTCAACAGACCAACACGCAAGGCCACTCAACAGACCAACACGCAAGGCCACTCAACAGACCAACACACATGGCCACTCAACAGGCCAATACACAAGGCCACTCAACAGGCCAATACACAAGGCCACTCAACAGGCCAATACACAAGGCCACCCAACAGGCCAATACACAAGGCCACCCAACAGGCCAATACACAAGGCCACTCAACAGGCCAATACACAAGGCCACTCAACAGGCCAATACACAAGGCCACTCAACAGGCCAATACACAAGGCCACTCAACAGGCCAATACACAAGGCCACTCAAAAGGCCAATACACAAGGCCACTCAACAGACCAACACACAAGGCCAATACACAAGGACATTCAACAGGCCAATACGCAAGGACATTCAACAGGCCAATACGCAAGGCCACTCAACAGGCCAATACGCAAGGCCACTCAACAGGCCAATACACAAGACCACTCAACAGACCAACACGCAAGGCCACTCAACAGACCAACACGCAAGGCCACTCAACAGACCAATACGCAAGGCCACTCAACAGACCAACACGCAAGGCCACTCAACAGACCAACACGCAAGGCCACTCAACAGACCAACACGCAAGGCCACTCAACAGACCAACACGCAAGGCCACTCAACAGACCAACACGCAAGGCCACTCAACAGACCAACACACAAGGCCAATACACAAGGACACAACAGGCCAATACGCCAGGCCACTCAACAGGCCAATACGCAAGGCCACTCAATAAACCAATACACAAGGCCACTCAACAGACCAACACACAAGGCCACTCAACAGGCCAATACACAAGGCCACTCAACAGGCCAATACACAAGGCCACTCAACATACCAATTTACAAACAGTAAGCATACGTGTGTGTACGTAACAAAATTGGGAAAATCGTACTTGAAAACAAAACTACACACAACATAATATGCACCATGGGAACTAGGCTAAAGGTCTACTAAATCTTTTCACATTTTTATTACTTAAAAAACTATGAGAAGAGTTAGATACAAAAAATTAATTACCAGCTTTCAATAATTTTTTACTCCCATTTTCGCGGGCATGAAACGAATCAGTTGGGAGAGATTGTCCCCAAAATTCACAGCTACAAATTGACACATACAACTTCAGCCCAATGTCGTATACAGGCACGTCTAACCTAAAGCCCGAGTTTACAAGGCATGTTTAAATCCATTCCCTGACCCTTGCTGCGCAGGTTCATGTGAGCGACCACCAGTTCGACGAAGCCAGCAAAGAGTTACACAAGATGCTGGAAAGTACGAGAAAGCTCTACGGCGACTACAGCAAACAGGTGACTGCGTAAAGCTTGTCAACTCTTAAAGAAAGAACCTCGTTTAAGGTGATGGTAGACACCACTCTGAGTTAACGATAGAAAGTTCTCAGTAAGGAATAGAAGTAAACCAGCAGCAATATTTTCACTAAGGAATAAAAGTAGACTGCAATAACTTGCTATTAAGCAAAGAATCATCGAAAAAAAGAAAATAGTGGCTACGGCCATAAAGACAAACTCTTAAAGCACTCAGCCTGCTGGGAAATGTCTCA
The DNA here is from genome assembly GCA_030386875.1 of Morinoia aosen. Classification (NCBI taxonomy): domain Eukaryota; kingdom Metazoa; phylum Arthropoda; class Malacostraca; order Amphipoda; family Talitridae; genus Morinoia; species Morinoia aosen. The sequence continues at coordinate 89,611,901 of CM059559.1, read as the reverse complement.
GTCAAATTCACCGAACAAATAAATGAAACATTCAGTAACTTGGCTACATCTATCTCTAAGATCGCAGTAATTTGCGTTTAGCTTTGTGTAAAGTATCCGGTATAAGAGGTACGGATTCAAAACGAATGACTGAGAACGTTCCGCACATACATAAATTACGACCAGTGTAAGAAATAAAACTAATATTAGATTTAAAATGACTAACAAAACTGAAGAATAACAACTGTTTTCATGAAAATAAAACGTTTACATAGACGTAAAAAGCAGGTGCCTTTTTGACACTTTGTCTTGATCATGTTCAGTAGGCGCCTAATTTCTTCGCATTGGAAGTCCATCCATAACATTAGGCAATGAGCATAAACCTTCAAATGATAGATTCAAACTCCTCTTGAGAACTACCACAGGAAATTAAACAAAGAATTCGGCTTTAAAATCAGCGGCCCAAATAGTAACTCAAAATGAAATCCAAAATTTCCATAAACTTTTGCTCAGACATTAGCGTCAAGCATTAAAATACCATCACGCGCTTGAATGATCTCAACTTTTCACATGAAGACCGTTAATTAATGTAATTTAGATAATATTAGTCGAACGATGAATAAGTGAAAAATTAAGTACTTCTCAAGTCTCGATTTACCCTCCAAATTAGTGCCGTATACCAGGGATGAAGTTGCAAGCAAAGTTTTTAAGTAACATTAATTGTGCACACACATCCCAGAAATAATGAATGACGTTTGACTTAGTTTGCAATAATTCAAATACGAGTATGAACTCAGCAAATTTTCTAATAAATAAAAAGAGTCGGGAAGAAAATTTCTTCCGGAGACAAGAATTTCTTCAAAATGTCCTTTCGCAGGAACACGACAGTGCAGTCGATCCTCTAGTTATGCAACAACCTTCAACACTTTGACTGTGACTACTAAATATTAAGTTCAACACCAAACTCAAATTTAATGTCAATTGTAGTAAGCTATTTGGAAAATAACAAACATGAACTGGATTGCGTCTTCAGTTAGCTTTGATTGAATATTTATGAAAATTGAGTTAGCGAATACTGGCCGGTCAACAGCATAATGAAAATTACATCCGTGTACCACCGGTGGTGCACGTCGCAGTCAAAGTGTCAATGCCTACCAAGACTTACACGAATAAAAAATAGTCGATTTTATTTCAACGAAGACTAACTTCAACATGTAAAACTGGAGGATCGAGCACTTCGACAACGTAAGTTTCTCCGTAAACAAGTCACGCCGAAAACCATTAAAATTTCCCCATATACATTAGCTAACGAACACGCGCGCGTGTCAGGCGTGTCACGTGCTCCAGCAGATGTGGCACGTGCGCGCAGCTGCGAAGGACGTGCCAGGGCTGGCGGAGGCGCTGAGTCAGCTCCTGTCAGCCGAGGTGCTCGTGTTCGGACCCAAAAGTCAGCGGACTGACAGCACCAGAGCCAAGATGCGCCAGACGCTGCTGTGAGTATGTTTTTTGCGTTGCTGCTATAGCGCGAGGTCCACCGCCATATATCGCCTACCCAGAGGCAGTTTGAGATGTTCAAATGAAGTGTTTATCGCTAAATTAAATGTATATAAATGAGTAATATCGATCAGTGACCTAACCTCACGCTATAGTACTAACTAGAGGTAGGTCTCATGCTATAGAGTGGTTCACCTCATGCCATGGCAGCACCACAACAGGCAGGATTTTCGAATCTTTTCCAGATAAGCCCCGGCACTAATGCCACACATAATTTCACATACTTGTAACTTTCGAAATAATGCACCTATCGACTTCAAATTACTCTCAAGCGTAAGAATGTTTTAAACTTTCATTTGAGAGTAATTTGAAGGCATTATATCGAAAGTTACAAGTGGGTAAACTCACGTGTTGCATTAGTGGCGAGGCTTACTTGGAAAAAATTCGGATTTTCAAACTATTCACATCGTTGTGAGGATACAGCGAGAAGGTTTGTTGACTCGATTATTCTACGTGCTGTTTTGTTCGACAAAATCCTCTAGTTTTATTTTAAAAAGCCGTAACTAGAATACGATGCTGAAAAAATATCGCGTAGCGCGGTCAAGTCGACAGAACGTTTATTGTTGGCAGTCCCGCAACGATGACGTTAATTGCTTGGAAATCCGGCCGCATGCGTGCTTCGCTGAGCAAAAGATATCATTTTGTGACCACACGTCGTCTTAATCGTCGTCTTAATCGAGCGCTTTATTCGAAAGAATTTTGGCCCTTTCCTATCATGATGAAAATCATAATTACATGCATTATATTAATAACTAAAGCTTGTCATTTGATCAAAGGCATTTTATTTCCGACGGTAGTTTCACTGTCAATAAAAAATGAAGATTTGATTGAAATATTTACCATGCAGTCGCCTTCGACAGGACTTTATAATGATGCAATTCGCTACAGCAATAAACAGCACAAAAATATTACAACACTAATACCTTAGGACCACATCAAATTCACAACAACCCCTGTAAAACGGCTCTTTTTTGCTGTATTATATCCACATTACTTAACTAGTGCCACTGACGACGCGGTAATGCTAGCTATGTTCCACGTAGAAAGTGATATGGTCCTGCCCTTAACGTGACACTGCATAACAAAATCTGATCTGGGTCACACCACTGCTGAAGGTTTGCAGTTGCAAAAAAAGAATCTTATAACACAGCAATGATATTGATCAGCTAGGATCAGTTACAAAATGAATCCATGAGGAAAGCATTTCATAAATCTTACATGAAGGTTTACTACATTAGAAAGAAAGAAAGAAAGAAAGAAAGAAAGAAAGAAAAACATTTTATTTCCAATAGAGATGGTTCAAAAGTACCATCATTGATTTTTAAAATATCTTAAAGTTAATACACTTAGGTGATACACACACAAGAGTATTGCAATACTCATGTCACTAGTCGAAAAGAATTGATTGAGGGCTATGTACTTCTAATCTTGCTTAATCTACATTTGACGATACACATAATGATAATTATAAGAGACAACACAATTTCATGGACGGTGCATTTTCATTGTGGGTTGAGAACACCTTTGACAATTTACGTATTCATGATATGAAACTTCGCAATTTGTGACACCAGGCAATAGTATTAAAATTGTTTGTTTCGGAAGATGATGCTCAAAAATGTCATTTTAAGGAAGCACGAAAAATATAAATATACATATATATAAGCATGGGGACCACGAAAATTACAAGATTTGTATTTCTAATTAAGCAATTCTAACATAAGGGTCATTAGTTGATAAGCATTTTATGTAAATATAAATGGATGATCACACAACAAATGTATAGTTTTTCTACTAGAACGCTTTACAATAATAAACAGATGACGAGTTAGGGAATGTTACAAGTTTAGAAAATATATACACAAAAAGTTTGAAGATTAAAATATGATCTCATTTAAAAGCACCTGATATGTAGCACAAGTAAATCAAGCACCAGTATCTGATTTAGTCAGCGCCACACGTTCTAGAATTAATTTGAATAATGAAAGCTAATGGACATCAATCTAATAGTCTAAAGTATTAAGGCAAGCTTGCTAGAGATGTGACCCAAAAAAACCATGCGGTTTTTTTTTCTAAAAACACATTTTTTTTACAAAAAAAGCCATGGCCAAAAAAACGTGGATATTTTAGTTTTTTTTTTAATGTTTTGTCTGAAAATAACTCAGCAAGAAAAAGTACCACATTACATTATTTGTTTTCATGTCAAATTACAAAATAAAACAGCATACTTCTTAATTGATGGTTTTTGATGGTTTTCCATGGTTTTATGAAATTTTTCGTTTTCTGCAGTTTCATGCTTTGATATTTCATTTATTTTACAATAAATGTGAATGACCTTCAACTCCCAAAATGGTGTGTTATAATAACATATCTTTACTTATGGTCATTGATAGAGATGTGACTAAAAAACCATGCTGTTTTTTTAAAAAAAATGTTATTTATACAAAATTATGAATAAAAACCATGGATATTAATATATTTATGTGACCTTAACCCTATATGGCACGCATTTTCAGTTTTGGTAAAAAAAATTATTTTAACGCAAAACCTCGTTAATAACAGTGCCAGAATGATATATATCGTCTTGAAAAAATTCTACTATGAGTTTGTAACATTTTTCCGGATTGTTGCCTCAAAGCAACATTGTCCCACCGAGGAAGTTTTTGTTTGTCCAGTTTGTTGCTCTAAAGCAACATTGTGCAACTGCGGCAAAAGTATGCAATTTGCTTAGCCAAAAATTCTCACCAAAGACATTTAATCCGCAAATAACAATAAATTATTTTTATTAAAGGCTTTTGAATAAAAATTTATAGAAGGGAAAACAATGGTATTGATACACAACAATATGCTACAAAAACAAATTGTCAAAATTTCATCCCTGTACAACTAAGGTACATATGAATTAAGGAGTGCAAAACTTGAAGATATGGTGCTCTAGCATATGGTGCGAAGCACAAAAAACTTCGCATTTATGCTAAAAATTTTCACAATTCCACTGCAGCCTCGATATTTGTAACATCCCTTCTTTTCTTCATATTGACGAAAATGACCGATATCATCTAGTCTGACATTTGTGTAAGTAGGGGCAGTGGGACCTTTCTTTGTTTTTCTTTCGCAATGAACAAACATCCTCGTTAGATGATTTTCCTCCCTTTAGTTCTTTTGTCAAAGGTTTTCCCTGTAGTAGAAACAGAGATCTTTAGCTTGAACTTGAACAAAGGAAGTTGTTTCATACTCGGAATGTTGAGGCAGTTGGGTTTACGTCTATACAATAGCCAATAGCCATGACCATCATATTCAAAAAATGCCAAAGCCATTCGTATCACTTCTAGAATTTTACAGGTATGATATTCAGAGTCATTAGTGAATTCAACATTAGTGAATCTGTTAGCATTAGTGGCTTGGTTTGATTTTCGTGAATTGAATATTTATTATATTTATCCACCACTTTACCAAGTAGACTTCCATCTCACAGCTCTTTGTAGCATTCAATCGGTTTCTTCACTTCATTGCCAGGGTGGTATTGCCGTCCAGTAAAATCAGACCCATTATAAGAAATTTTAGATGGACCTTTTGTTTTCCATATAAGCTTTCTCCCTTTTATATTTGATGAAAAGGGCTGTGCCTCTTTTTCATATTCTGGCATTTTATTCTCCAACACGTTTTCTTCAAGCATTGCAAGCATTTTGTAGGGCCTTTCTATTTCACTGGCATCACTGTCATCGTCAGATTTTGTATGTTTTCATCTCCTGATTCAGATGGAATAGTAAGCCGTAGAACTTTTTTCTCATCCATCACTGGAAAAAATATACATGAATTGTGGGAGAACTAGCAAATATATATACATGAATTTAGGGGGTAAACTGGACAAAATCCCAGTAGTATTGGAGCAGAGTAGAGACTTGCATATTATGTATCTTCAATCTAGGTATATATCTTCAATCAAATATATTTGTATCACTTTTGTTATCTCTATATATGAAAAAAATATGAAAAATAGATAACGAAAGAACTATACTATCACAAAGCTTAGCTCAAGTTACTATGCTAATTCCAGAAAGAATATACTCAGTTGAGCCGTGTTGCTCTCAAGCAACAAGTAGAGTCCGGTAAGAATACGCTTAGTTGCGCAATGTTGCCCTCAGGCAACAAACAGAAATTAGGATCTGGAAACTTTATTTTCTGATCAAATCATTTCTAACTACCAACACATAGTCTTTAGAACAGTATCTATTTACAGCATAATTTATTTTCATACCTACTCCAAAAACAGTGAACAGCAGGCAAAGAGAAACAACCGTTAGTTTGCAAATTACTTAGAGCACCACTGCAGCACAATCTGTTCCTTCTTGTGCACGTGCTCAACAGAATCTGGTTAGGTGGGCGTTTTGCAGCGGTAGTCTACATCCCAAGGTATTGGGAGAAATCTTATTTGTTTTGTTTCCACAAATAATCTCTGAGATATTAAAGTTTTTTTGGTATGTTGCCTGAAAGCAACATTGTGCCATATAGGGTTAAAAATCCAATGCTGTTTTTTTTAAACATTGTTTTTTAACTGAAAAATTTTGACTAAAAAAACATGGCTATTATATTTTATGGGACCAAAAAATTGTTTTTTTTAAACATTTAAAAAAATCATGACTAAAAAAAACACGGATATAAATATCAGAAAAGTTATTTTTCTTTCATCGAATTGTCTTTAGAAACTTATAAACAAAGAATGCTGTTAATATTGAAATCATGTTTATTAAAACTGTACTAGGTCTTAGAATAAAATATCTACAAACAATCTATTCACTCCATAAAACCTTTCGAAGACCAGCTCCATCCTCAGTTATTCAGTAAAATTTGGAGAAATGCACAATGAATTTTCACTGTTCTTTTGAAAAACATTTGACTGAATGACTTACTGAGGATGGAGCTGGTCTCCGAAAGGTTTTATAGAGTGAATAGATTCTTTATGGATATTTTAATCTAAGACCTGGTACGGTTCTAATGGATATTAATATATCTTATGTGACCAAAAAATCTATGCTGTTTTTTTAATGTTTTTGTTACAAAAATGTCATGACTAAAAACACGGATATTAACATACTTTATTTTACCATAAACAACGATGCTGTTTTTTTTTTTAAAACATCTTTTTTACAGAAAAATTATGATTAAAAAATGTGGATATTAATATATTTTATGTGCCAAAAAAACCATGCTGGTTTTTTTAAATCATATTTTCTTTACCAAAAATCATGATTAAAAAACATGGATATTAATGAATATTTGTGAAAAAAACATGGTTTTTAAAAGGTCATGTTTTTTTGGTCAGATAAAATTTAATAACACTCATGTTTTTTGTAAAAAAATTTTTTTACAAAAAGCATGGTTTTTTGGTCACATAAAATAAATAAATATCCATGTCTTTTTTACAGACTAGATTAGTCATTAGTCTTAGCCTCCCTAACCAGCAACAAATGCGATCCAAAGAGAGGAAGGAAGATTATGAAACAAGATCAAAGTTGAAGAAGACAGTAGTAGGTGCTGAAAAACAGGACAGCAGTGAACCAAAAAAAGGTGGTCCTCAACATAACAAAAACCTTTTATTTCAACAAAAAGGAGGCCTACCTAACTCTCAGCTTGGGCCCTCACATTGTCCCCTGGGAGCGCTAGTTCCCATAGATACAATAATTGTATCCCCCTGAGGGGGAGTTTTTTTTTACAAAGAAGTTGTGACCAAACAATGAATAATAATAACTTTTTAATAAAAAAACATGTTTTAAAAAACCAATGATTTTTTTGGTAACATAAAATATGTTAATATCCATGATTTTACGACAAGATTTTTTATGAAAAATACATAAAATAAAACAGCATGGTTTTTTGGTCACATAAAATATATATGCATATCCAGGTTTTCTTATACATCATTGTTTGTAAAAAAATATTTTTTAGAAAACAGCATGGGGTTTTTTAGGTCTCATATATATATATGTTCATGTTTTTTAGTCATGATATTTTAGTACAAAAACTTTTTTTTGGTCTCATAAATATATTATTCATATTTTTTCAGTCATGATTTTTTAGTAAAAAACATGTTTTTTTTAAAAAAACTGCATGGGGCTTTAAGGTCACATAAAATATATTGTTTTTAGTCATGATTCTTTGTAAAAAAAATAGCATGGTTATATTTGGTACCAGAAAATATATTAATATTCATTTTTATTAGTCAGAATTTTTGATAAAAAAAACATGTTTTAAAAAAAACAGCATATTTTTTTGGTCACCTAAAATATATTAATATCTATGGTTTTTAGTCATTTTTTTGTAAAGAAAACATGAAAAAGAAACCATACAGTAAAAGTGGTGGCAGATAACCCACAATTACCTAGAGGAGTCTAAGAGGTACAGTACAGCAGGAGCCACAGAACTTACCACAGAACTTATATTGATGGAGTCAAAATTCAGAGCTTATTATCTCTGCAAAGTCTGATTTTTTTGGTCACATGAAAATAAAATCAGACATAGTAGAGATAGTAAGCTCTGAATTTTGACTCCATCAATATAAATTCTGTGGCTCCTGCTGTTCCTCTTAGACGCCTCTAGGTAATTGTGGGTTATCTGCCACCACTTTTACTGTATGGTTTCTTTTTGATATTTTTATAACAATAAAATGACTAAAAAACATGGATATTAATATATTTTAGGTGTCAAAAAAAAACAGACATATACTTAACAAAATTTAGGTGTGCAAAAAAAAACAAAAAACAAAAAACAAAAAAAACACATAAAAAACATGTTTTTTTTGCAATCAAATAAAACTTATTTTTGCATCACTAAAGCTTGCCCATGTGAAGGAAAAGCTTCTATAGCCCCCTAAAATAGGGTAAAAATTAATTAACATCAGCAAGCACCACTTAATAATATTCTGTAGTCCTTTTGAACTGAGATGATTATTAACTAACAAAAAATGGATTCTAACCAATTATTTCAACATATGTGATAGTATGTAATTGTATAATTGGTTCATTTGTTTGCAAAGTCCTAGATAAAATTTAAATATTTAAACTAATTCTGCCTTCACATTTACCATACCATCAAAATAACTAAACCTCACCTGAATATCTATGCGACTAGCTCTAAATTACAGTTACTGAATTTCAAGCTAATATGCATACATGAATAATCCTTAACATACTATGAGCAAAATGCTTCATTTGACTTACCAGTAACTAGGACTAGGTCATTTAAGGGAATCGAATGATTTTTCCTATGAATTCTTTGAAAAATTGGAAAAAATACTTCCGGATAGAAATAAGCTCTTAGGTATTCTCAGCATTTTTATAACATTCCAATAGACAGTTATAGCCCAAATTTTTTTTTTAAATTTACCCATATCCACCATAGATTTTTTAAAAATTTCCCTTTAAGGGGGGGGGGTTTGGGGGGTTATGGGAAAATTTCAAAAAATCTAGGGCTCTGAACATCCATTTGAATGTTCTAAACATGTTGTGAATACCTCCAAGCTTATTTTGCTCCTACGCTCTTGCAGTATTTTTTATTAATTATTGAAGTTTTATACGAAAAAATCATTCAATTCCCTTAACACTTTGACTGCAACGTGTGTCACTGGAGGTACACGGAGGTAATTTTCATATTGCTGCTAACCGACCAGTAGTCGCTAACTCAGTTTTCATAAATACTTAATCAAAGCTAAATTAATACTACAAATACTAAATCGAAGCTAAGTTCATGTTTGGTATTTTCCAAATAGCTTACTACAATTGACATTAAATTTTAGTTTGGTATTGAACTTAATATTTAGTAGTTGCAGTTAAAGTGTTAAGGATTTGCTACATGGATTCAAGAAGAAATACTGGTACTGGGTTTGGGACAGTAAACCAAGTACCATGCCATTAGTTGGACCATCTGCTGTTCAGTAAGATTATAAATTATTCATGGACATAATATTAAAATTACACATATCATAAGATCATTTTTCAGAACAAATTGAACCAAGGACAAAAGTTTGACTGTATCAATGATTAGGTAAACTTCTTAGCTTCCTAATTGTTTTCATCCTCCAATCCTCAAATTGTGCTCTAATACCAAGCATATCTGATACTACTTGATTTTTCTAACTGCAGTACAGCGTCACAGATGAAGCATTTAGAAGTGCAACCTTTTTCAAGATTTAAGAATGTTTTTCCTGAAAGCAATGTTCTCTTCAAGTTTGAAATATCCCATTTCAAATCAACTGAGAAGAACAATATTGTCAAATCAAAGAGGGCATTAGAACAATGACTGCACACACAGATGTACAAAAATAATAATTTCTAATTATTAGGATTATTAGATTATATTAGATTATAAGTTAGTTTAAGCCTCCCTAACCGCTACAAAAATAGAGCGTATCGAAGAGAGGAAGGAGGAAGGCACCATTTAGTATGGAGATAAGAAAATGAGGAATCTATGCAGAAAGGGCATAGAAACAGGAAGATGGGAAAGAAGTTCATGAAATAAGATAAAAGTTGAAGAAGAAAGTCAGAGGTGCTGAAAAACAGGACAGTAGTGAACCGAAAAAAGGTGGTCCTTAACATAACAAAAAACATTTTATTTCAACAAAAAGAAGGCCTACCTAACTCAGCTCGGGCCCTCACATTTTTCCCCTGGGAGCGCTAATTCCCATAGATACAATAGTTGTATCCCCCTGAGGGGTCTAATTATTAGGAATGAATTAAACACTTCATATGTATGCCCACACTTGGTTTATATTTTGAACAATATACATCTCTACAATTTTTATCGATCAACTATATCAAAATTGTAAAACTGAATTTCTACAACTTTGAAGACAAATTATTAAATTTTTAGTGACTGTTACTATTAATTATGACTTACTAATCAAAGAAAATACATCCTGCTTTAGATATCATTAATTACAGAGTAATCAATTCTTACATTACTCTGAAACTGGAAGCCCATTCATTTGTCATGTAATGAAGCACATCTTTTGTTTGGCAATAATGCAAATTTATTAAAAATTTAAAACCAAAGAAAAAAACTCTTAACATTTTTTTCATGTTTTGGGATAAATCCCATCATCAGCTGAAAAGGCTAATTTGTCTTGCAGTGTCAGACTTGTCTTGCAGTGTCAGACTTTTCTTGCAGTGTCAGACTTGTCTTGCAGTGTCAGACTTGTCTTGCAGTGTCAGACTTGTCTTGCAGTGTCAGACTTGTCTTGCAGTGTCAGACTTGTCTTGCAGTGTCAGACTTGTCTTGCAGTGTCAGACTTGTCTTGCAGTGTCAGACTTGTCTTGCAGTGTCAGACTTGTCTTGCAGTGTCAGACTTGTCTTGCAGTGTCAGACTTGTCTTGCAGTGTCAGACTTGTCTTGCAGTGTCAGACTTGTCTTGCAGTGTCAGACTTGTCTTGCAGTGTCTTTAGTCAGTGTCCTCACACTAAAGACAAGTCTAAAGACTTGTCTTTAGTGATTCTTTGGAATCAGATAATTATTTTCCGTGATTGCATTAAACTTCACATTGACCTAAAATTATGGCCAATATATTATCAAATTCAATTTACCAGCAGCACCATTTAGTATGGTGCTGCACCAACAATGCTACAGATATGAATTAAAACTTACAACCTTCTTTAGCAACACAAATTTCAACTACATACTTGACAGTTTAACATGGTTGAAATGTATACACTGTAAAATAAAACTTCAAGCACACTGTAGATTTGATTTAGAGACATAGTTGAACATTTGCCTCTATAATACTGATAGTATAGATCTAAACTTGACCAGAATAATAACCTAGTTGTACTATTAAAACTTCATTTCACTGCATCTGTTGCACTACTTCCACAGAAGTAAATTAATATTCACAATAAGTTCCATATAACGTCATTTACCATATCGTGCTCCTCAAAAACACTAACTTTGCAATGTTATGCAGTTATTTGCTACAACCAAGGCGGCTTCTTCATTCAAGATATCTTATTCTACCAAAGTTGTTACACGACACACGTTATACTATAAAGCAAGTTTTTAATGCATTAGTATTCATGTCATAATGCAATAAACATTTCCATACGCTTGCCGGAGCGTATTTTATACAACTAAGTAAACAAGAAACTCATTTCTTAATAGGCCTTACTTACACTGATTCAAGAATTTCGTGAGTTAAGCGATTGTTTCTGTACAAGAGCGAACGAAAATAAACTTTAACAAAGTCAACAAGAAGAAATAATTTGAAAAAAATTATTTTGGACAATAAAAAAAAGGATTTTCTTTCTTGTTTATCATCTAGATTTTCTTTACGATTCTAGGAGTGTTTAACCCTTTGTTGTACACACGGCTGATGCATTTCTACTACCATACTACGCCCTGTAACGCCCAGCGCAAGTGATCAAAATTTTCTTCTTCAGCGTTCAGTGTAGAAACATTGCTTTATTGGAATAAAAGATACACACGTTTCCTATCCGTGAATAATAGCTTAGTAGTTTTGATCTTCTAATTCCTGCTAAATTATTATGTCTATAGCCTATTTTTCATGACTATATTTTGGGCCTCACTTATTCCAACAAAAATCATTTGAGTTATTTTTTAACAATATTAAAATTTAATTATTTCCGTACATTTCAGCATTCAAAGAACTTACTTGCATCGGTATAGTTTCACGGTATTCACATGTTCTGAAAAAGTGAGGTAACATTCCAAGGTTTTTACTCCTGCAACCATGTTGCAGCCCCGCTTACGTTCAGTGTGTTTGCCACTGACGGAAAACATTTATCGGAGAATAACTAAAGTGAAGTAAGCTACAGCGATTGAAAATCATTCGTTATTATTTTTTATTTATCTTTAATGCTTTAATGGGCCTTATTATTTTAGGGAAATTCAGTAAATTCCGAAGATAGTCTATAAAGTAGAATTTTGGGTCTTCTAGAAGTAAACGCTAATTCAAGATGATGTCAAATATTTTTGCTTATCAACGAATGATTTTTTTAAATACTGTTTCTCATATATTTACATTAGTATGAGTATATCTTCATAGAAAATTAAAAAATAATATATCAGTTCATTCAAAATGACTGATAGGGCCTATATTATTTCATCCATAGAACCGTCATTTTTCCGAAAGTACTAAAAACGTGTGTATTTTTAACACAGATGCTCTATGAATGATGAAAAACTCGACTTTGAAAAACTAATTGAATTACAATTGAGACCTTAAAATCATCCCGTCTAAATTTTACTGCTGACAGCCTGCGTAAATTTACACGGTATCCAATCCGGTTTGTGGTATTCTTTCTACTTTTTATGTAAATTTACAGTAGGTACATATTTCTCAAAACTAAAGAAGTATCCTTTCTAGTTTCTAGAAAAGATATACCTGTTACAAAAAGTTAACACAACGTCTATCTGTAACTGTACGAATACGTGATACCTGGGCCTCGAGTCAACTTTGCGGAAGGTATACCAAGTGAGGAAATTCACAATTGTTTGCGATCTTGATTGCACCACAAAGACGCAATTTTGTGCGCTGATAAAAGTCGCTCGTGCGTCATCGTGCTGCGTGACGCAACAGAGACGCGTGAGTCGCCTCCGACGTGAGCTCTGGAACGTAACGACCTCATTGCAGGTGGTGGACGTACTGCTGCAATGGCTGTTTTTCTCCTCCCACTGCCTCGACTACACAGCTGTAACCATGCATTTAATTTCAGCAGCTGTGTTTTCAGCTGTGCTCTAACTTATCTTGCATATAATTTTGATTGTTTTTCAGTTACGACAACTTCTCCACGATTGCCGAGTATATGACTTCATTTGCAGTTTTTAAGCAGCCGTGACTCCCTTACGCTTACCGTGCATTTATCTTCAACAGCTGTATTTTATCCAATAAACATGACTGTGACAGTTAATATAACGTTAAATAGTTGTTTAATCAACTTACGTTTAATAAGTTTACCGTGTGTATGACAGTAATATATGTTTTTAACCAAATTACACTACGTTCACCGTGTATTTGACTTCAATCGATATTTTTAACCAATTAAATGATACTGAGGATATCATGCTCATGAACTTAAAGGCTATATTCAACTGGCTGATCCTGACCACGGTTACAATGAGCATAGCTACATGTCCTAAATTTTCAGCTGGCCGACTCTCACCCAGTGACAGGGACTCTTATTAAGCTGGGAAGATCTCACTATGTTCACACACAGACCTGTAACCGCAATGATTGTTATTTCATTTGTCTGGACTGTGGTCATCATGCGAGTTTTCAGTGTTTATAGTAAAGGAGGCCCTGTGTCGAATTTCATTGACATTATCGCTCCTATTCAGAAGTGATCATGCAGTGGTGGTGAAATTAGCTATTCAAATAGCGATATCACAAATGCTCGAGTGTAAGCTAATATTATGCAATGTATTAATGCTAATTCTGTTCAATAATCTATTCAATATACGTGTAAAGCCTTTTTGATTACCGTTGTATCCCTGGAAAATGAATGGAAAATTTCTGTAGTCCTTTGTGGCCTGACAAAAAGGTTGTTCGTAGCATTTGGACCCGTCCTGTGGGATATAAATGTCTGTTGCACAGTAACTTGTTGCAGCTGTAGGTGTAACCTGTAACAGTTTTAAACGAAACTTTTATCACTTGCAGATGCCACCTTTTTTTTATCGAACAGCCAATATAGGCCCTCTTTAATAGATTTTAAATCTAGTTCAGCAAAGTTCTGTCATTTCCAGGCGGACTCTTGAAAAAAATTAACAACTTTGTATGAAGTGATGCATGTAAAAGTCATTCTAATTTCAGCTCCCCAGGCTTCCTGGATGTTAAATTTCCGGTATTGTTATGCTTTATGAAAGGAACTAAGGTCTATTGCCTTTCTTTTCAACGCCTTTGTTTCAGGAAGTTCATGAAAGTTCCCAAGCTTTACGACCAAGAAGTCTAATCACCTCCGGGTTGTAAATTTAATAACGAGATCAAAATTCATCAAGGGCACTGTGACCAAATAAATTGTGCTGACATAATTGTTCGTGCAATTATTTGCTTTTTCCAACGTGAATCATCAATCCTAAAAAAGCATAGTGTTCTATATTTTACACGGTTATCATACCTTCAGTAAGTAAGTTATCGATATCACACATATGCCAACTATTTCCAGTTTGTACCTAGTGAAGCATAGCAAATAACATAATAACTAACATGGTATGTATAACATAACAACTAAAACTCGCTATCGAAGGCTGAAAAACATTCATGACCTCCTTCGCACTCGTGAATAATAAAACTAGTTCGTGTATCACATTGTGCATCATCTATCAACACTCATACATTTCGAATTTTATTATTGCCATCTCTTCGTCAATCGTTTGTTCTTTTTATGAGACGCTTGCCTCACATTGACTAGAATTAACTAGAATGTGAAAAAGTTTCCTTACTTTTGCTTCGATCGCGAAAATATTTTAGTCCTTTCGATACAATCGGTGAACCACGTGGAGCAAGTTTGGCAGTTAATGGTTTAACCTTGAACGCGTGAAACCAGTCATAGCTGAACTTAACCTCATTCTCACGCTCCGGGTTTGAACACTAGAGCCGTGGTTCTCACTCTGATACGGAACCCATTTCAACTTCATTGAGATCCTCAAAATTTGTATCCTGCAATACATATATACTGTGAGGAATGCCTCCGGCCTTTGGGTTCACTATCAAGCTTCTTCACATTAATTATATGACGTGCTCATAAGCGTGAGACTTAACGGAAAGCGGTTTGACGTCCAGCGAGTCCAAAAGTGGAGTTCAAATCCCGCAAAATTGTAAGCGCACCACGTAGCTGCAGGCGGAAGCTGCGTAAGCTATTATTATGTTCATTCATTAGGATTCCTTTCCTCCCGTCGTCAGATATAGTCACGCTCGAGTCCGAGCCAGCCATTCGAAGGCCGACAGAGTGAACGCATGGTGTCTATCACGCCTGGTACGCAAGAACAATACTTATGGTGTGTGCGAGTTGAAAGTGTAAGGCATTTGGATGAAAAATTCTGCATTGGATTTTTTTACCCTTAGTTTAAAATTGTGAATAGTTGAAGATAAAAGCTTGCTGCCTTGTTTTTTTTCATAATTGCAAAGGTTTGACTACAAACAATTCAACTGTTTTAACGATCTATGATAAAATACCTGGTCATCGTGAGCACTGACTAGAGCTGCTTCATCATTGCTGTCTCTAGCGAACCAGTAACATTTCTAGGAGGGACTTAGATTATTTAGAACTGAAACTAAAACCACCTCATTCCAAGATAGCCCGGAGTCGATGATATGCAAATAGGTTAAGAGTCAGGAGGTAGGTCATACGAGCGATAGGAACTCATTAACCTATAACCTTTCAGGTGGACTTTATATACACGCGTAAAACAGCGCTAATTTGTGCATTTCCATCAAATTTGCACTTTAAAAGCGTACTGTCAAATTCACTGCTGAGTGGTAGTTCCTTCCATGTGCTGTTGGTAAGAACCAGATGCCAGTGTGTCTAATGACGAGTTTGAAATAATGGATAAAAATTTCAAACGGTAAAGGATTACAGGCATGTTTCACATCAGGAGTGCATGTGCTAGCCTGCTGACATGAGAAATACCGGATGACAACGCCAAATGGTCCTTGTTTACATCTGACCACTTCCCGTGCCGGAGCCTGCATTGCGTGCTGCTACGCAATTGTTGCAAGACAGGCAACAGGATGCGTGACCAACCAACCTCAGAGCTTCTTCAAGTAATTCCTTCTTGGCTGGTCGACATGGAACAGAACTGCGTAAATCTTCTGCGTTCAAGGTTTCCAGAGGGTTCGCCCCCCCTACCATTGTGGTTATGTGAAATTCTAGGCTGCTTAGTCATTACTATAATAGGAGCCGCTCCCGTCCGTCTCCGTCTGTATGTCACACCTACCAGCAGAAAGTGTGTGATGAGCGTATCTGTGATACCAGCCTCATCAACTCCACAATTTTCGGTGTATTAATCCATCGGATTTGGAGTTGGAATGAATATCACGCGTGTTGGTAGGAAATAGGAACGTGTGTCATGTGATTTGGCGAAAGCTATTATACATTTTTGACGGGCCGTGTGCACTTGCGATAATTGTAGTCTCAAATTGAATGTCTCGCTTTTTTGTAGTTGAAAGTACAATAATAAATCAAATGAACACTTTATTATTTATGTAGGATTGAGATTTTTGAGTTAACGCGTATATTTTTTTCAGGCACCTCCCTGTAGCGCACCGCGTGAAGCTGCAGCGGCGACACCCTGAGCTGCAAGTCAAGCCTCGCTTCAGAAACCTCTGAAGTGCTTTCAGTCGTCATTAATTAAAGCATTAATCTTATGACAAATTTAAAATTAAATGCTAAATTTTTAACATCAATTGCTGAAAAGTCCCTGCAATCATGACTATCGATCACTTAACGTGTTCTCAATAATTTTTCATACGTTCTAGACCGTCACCAACTGGCATTCGATGACGCCTAAATATGTGCTGTACAGTTTTCAGTGAGCAAATATAAAATTCGAACTAGTTTTTAAATTTTTACTTCGAAGTTCAACGTGCCATAAATTCACATAATTGAGGTGCGGTATTTTAACTGTGCGAACAACAGAAGAATCAATGCAAAAAGTAATGTATCAATCCTACAATCGTTTGTTTCGTTTAAAACGGTCACCAGCGTACGTATGTGATAGGCTACTGCCTAATCGACAGCTTTCTGTCTTTGTGCCTTTAGCCAATAAACTCGTGCATCAGGAATAATAGTAAAGTTGTAGTTTGAAATAATTTGCGTTGTCGCAGAGTCGCACTATCAAGGCTCGGCGCGGAGCCTTCCTGGATTATAACCTTGCTGCATCACAGGAGATGCAAGAGCTTTATTGAAACTGAGAGAAACACATGTGACCTGCACCTAGCCTTATAGAAACGTGTGATTCCTTGAGCAATCTTTGGTTCGTACAGAAACGTGTGTATTTTAGGTTGTGCTGCATCCGATCGAGCTATGGTGACCGTTGAGAAGTGTTACTTTATTCGTTCGGTCTTTTCACTGAGAATTTGGAAGTTTTCGTCCTCAGCTGGACAATGATTTTTTCGATATAATGCATCAATGATTGACATAGCAACGTAACTTTCTACTCAATGGATTTTTTAATCCCGCAGACTAGAAAGTACTTTGAACTCACATGGCTAGTTTTCAACGGAAAAACGGAAAAGTAGGGCATACAAAATAACTGCAATTATATTATCTCTAATTAAGATTTATTTAATTATAAACAATTAATATGGAGTTTATGCTGTCTGTGATCGTACATATTAATATATTAGTTAATTTTACCATGTACAAAGTATATGATTGCTCATTTTTATCTAAAATATTGTGATACGTAGAATATTTCACAAGTATCTTTTCATACGTAAACTCTGCACACTTTTATCCTGTAATGACTACGTGGTTATCATGAAGTATATGACTGATATTATACTGTACTGTGTCTGTTCGCATTCTCTCCCCATGACTTCTGTTCGCTCGAGTGAATGGGAAGCTAAATTTTTTTGTTTTTTTCTATAAAACTTTTTCTTACAAGCGCTCGCCGCTGGACGTGACTTTAACCTTACCATTGTTTGCGAAAAACACTTTCCAAAGCATTTTTCTGCTCTGGAAGGTTCACCTTCTAACCTGAAGTGAAACTTAGTGGCTAGCTGTAAAGCTATGTGTTAACGCAGAGTTAATCTAAGCATTGGTATCCTGCCTACGGTATTGATAAATTACGACGGTTAAAAGCAAGTGTAAAGGTGTAGGGTCAATAGTTCTATCATATGTCGTGGTTCATCGGTTGTTCATTTCAAGAGTTCAGTTCAGTTCAACAGCGTAACTAAAAGGGTAACACTCTGCACGGGATCTTGTTTTCAACATTCATCTATAATTATCAACTGTATACCGTCGCAGCCAAAAATGAGGGAGTGGTTTCCAAGATGGAGTTAAAATTCCTTCTTGAAAATAGTTTTCAAATGAACTATTTATACGCGTCCTCTTTCTTTTCTGATTCATCTTTTTTTGTGTGTTATAATAGAACGGGATGAATTTGAAGCAGCATAAATGAATTTCAGTTCAAAAACGGGAATTTGCGAGCATAATGTAGTGTTCATGCAGGTATCCAGTTTACAGGTTGTCAGTAGATTAGACAGATGAAGCATGCCACCAACTGCATTATTTTAGAGATAAATTTGATCAACGTAGGTAGAGGAAGTGTCTCTCACTTCAGCACGCATCTCTTCTTCAAACCTCCTCCTCTTAAATAGAATGCTGCAAAATTAACCTGACATCGACGATTTGAGCAGCAACATCATGCACATCAGAGCGGCCATTACGCTGACGTCGATCACACACACCTTTCAACCTTCATTTAATGTGACCAATATACTAGACTTAAGAAACAATCTACTACTGTATTGCTTGTGTTAAATAAATTGCTTAAATTGTTTAGATTCGGCTACTTAACGTATAAATCGCTGATCCCCGGAGATCACGAGTACTTCTGCCATCTATGCGTAGAGGCTGGACGACAATATAGCTCACTGTTTCTCCAGCAGCGGTTACACAACAACGTTCACGGCGTATTGACTTTCCACTTACTTGCAATAATCCCACGTCATCATTGGGAGAATACGTTTTGCAAAGATGAAGCGAGTCTCGCATGTATTGCTTCAAACTATTTTAGTGAAAGACTTCTGTTCATCGATTCAAATGGAAAGAAAACTTGAACATCAGTTATTTGTTGACATGTATAATTGGACGCGTTTCTCATGAACATGTAATGAATGGAATATAGAGAGTAATTTACAAAGGTAATTTCCACACACAATAAAATGAGAAAATTTCTAACGTGAATAGGAACAACAATGCAATATTGTTATTAATAACATGTAGTTGTGACGAACCAAATTTTCCCTATCCCTATAGTAAGGGGAGAATATTCCACGCATAATCTGCATAATCTTGCTTACGCTGATAAAAATGATAACTTTGCAAACAGATATTCTTACCAAACATTTTCCAAAGGTGTAAAATATAAATCAGATGAGGGATTGTACTCTCCCTGAATGACTTACTCCCTAAACGTAGTATTTATTACATGATACTGGGTTAACTGACTGAACCTATGCGGAACACAATGGATTCGGCCTCATGAAGGGAAATGTTGGCCTACGCCCTAAAAGTGAGGAGGTCGGAGAACTTTCGCGAAGACCTTTGACCAATACTTGTCGTACTCCTCCAAGATGGTCGCCCTGCAAAAGAATGAAAAATAAAATTACGATGCTGATGACAACACTCTGTGAGCATAATTTTGAAGTGATTATTTTGGGATAATTTAAAACCAAACACAACTCTTTTTACTGGTGGTTTTTAGAATTTGATTTCAGCCAAAAGCATCGTAGAATAAATGATAACATTATTTTATACCAGCATCTACGTATGATCGACGCAAGGTATAACCAAATGTTTGCGAAGTTTTTGAAGGTACAACAACCAAATGAGAAAAAAAGGACAAAAAATATCTAGTTTTTCGAAAAATGAAATCAACTTCATTAAGGAATGGTTAATGAGAAACGTTAATCTCAAAAATTGTTGAAAATAAACAGCAAATTTTCGACGTATCTTACTGACTTTGATATACTGCTTTGTTATCGTCTCTATTAGTGTTGGTGGGAGGCACTAGATCTGTCCAGTTGTAGAGATTAATATGTTCCCAGAGTATTATAATAAACGATAGCAACATGTTCCCATGATTCAGGTGATGTCACTGCATTGAAACACTTTAAATGGCTTCTGTGAGAAAACTCAGAGAAAAGTAAACTGTAGCTCATAAGAGACTGTAGAAAACAACAAAAGCTGGCTATACCAGCATCAGTTTGGCGAAACGCTTTTGTTTTCTTCACAATTAGTTAGAGCTCCTCAAAGAGTTTAGTAACTCGATGCTACCGATTACTACTCGCATCACGATGGCATTAAATATTCCATGGACAATAATGGCACAGACATGCTCTGATAAATTCATACCTTTCAAGTTAAATGAAATCGTATTTCAGTGCGATGGCAGTATTGACGGTGTCTGAGCATCAACAATGAATTAGCTCAAGTGTGTTTGTACGCATCTATTTGTAATTTTTCCTGAACGAATGTCATTGAACGTATGTTTTAAAACGATTCAAACTAAATGAAATTATTGAAAGGTAGGGCCTTTACTGAATGGATCATTCAAGCTGTCCTCTCAACAATCACATCCCTTCTCACCAGCGCACAAGCTTCACTGAATGACCAATTAATAAGATCATTGATCCTCTAAATTAACTTTGAATTACATTGTGTATGTATGTTGTACACCTCAGACCTTTGGTGTATGTATGTTAAACACCTCAGACCTTTTGTACGTGTACTGAAGCGCTAGCAAACCCATGTTACTACTACTACTACTACTACTTTTGTACGTGTCTAAAATACACCTCAGATCTTTTGTGCATTTGTGCATGTATATTATATACCTCAAACTTTACCTGAAATAAACGTTGCCTCCGTGTCCATGGTGAGGCGCCTTCCAGATGAAAGAGAGGTCTTTCTTGGGCCCGGGGTGGGTGTGGGTGATGGCAGAGCACTCGTCGTGCAGCTTAGAGAAGTCGTTCTTGATGAACGAGCCGATCGGCTTGTAGTTGTCGTCGATGGCCTGGATGAAGAAGCCTTTGATCTTCGGGCCGCTCACGTGAACTGAAAGCGGGGAAACGGAGATTTTAAAGGAACGTTGACGTAAGAATTTGTTGTTCTTGGTATCATTGAAGTGGAGAGTGAGTTTTTGAGACGGTGAGAGTTTCTTATCAATCAAGGAGAAGTTTTAAAGGAATGGAATTAGATTCTAATTTTGAACGCTACCCGATTGGACGAGTTATAAAAACAAAATAATGACAATGTATAAAAAAATTGCTCAATATACCTGTACTTGAAAGATAACAAAATCTGAGTGGATTAAAACCATGTACCAAAACAACACGCAACACGATGACAAAAGATATTGATGAATTACAAACAATAATATTACGCTCAGTAATAGCCTCATTGTGAATACCGATATAAAGTACTCCTCAAACAGAAGTAAAAAATAATAAGGAAGATGAAACCTAACTGTTTGATTGAGGAGCCTCGTGTTACTAAATCCGAATAGCACGTCGTCTATTGCTCTAGGCAGAATTAGCAAAATGCGGGCCGTATAACACTACACTACTTCCAGTACATTCTTCTCATGTAAAAACCACTCTCATACCGTCCAAAAATGTTCAGAATTTCTCGCACAGTTTAAAAAAATGTACTAACGCATTTTTGTAAGACCGTACAAAAATGTTTAGACAGACCATTTTCCATTGTGTGATTTTTTCGAGCACGTAATAGCTCAGTATTTCTGGGTTCCGTAGATCCTCACTGCACAAAGCTGCAGTTGAATGTCTGAGTAGTTCTTATTAACAGAACATGCAATGAAATCATCCCGACCGCGACGAACGTCGCGAAACCAAATCTCGATCGAGAGAATGTGTTCACTTTCTCCAAGAGAAGCGTCGGCGAGCTCGATCACCGCAATGCAATGGGCCTGTGTTACACGTGAATGTCATCCCTAGCGTTTAAATGAGAGTCTGGCTGACTTTCTGAGAAGTTTTAGAGTAAACTGAGCAAAAATGCACGTGTGTTTAGAATTTTTATTTAGTCCAAGAATCATTTGAAAACGATATAATTTGCGCGACTGCTGTTTTCAAAATTAATGCTTTTTATACAAAATGTCATCATGGGTCAATTTAATCAATCCGAAAAAACATTAGTTTTCGAACGTGATGAACATGTAAATAAGAAGCTCTTTCCACGACATGTTCTTCAGTTTTAACGAACCAGTTTTGAAAGATTCACAACCGATTATTTTTGTGATGATAGTTTATTTGTATGCACTTCTAACCAGTTTCTGCTCAATATATATAAATATAAATAGACAGCGCACACTGTTCAGGAAAAGGAAAAAAATTGAACCTTTATTAGTATAGGTGCTGAAGTCCGAGAAAAATTGCTTATGCTCTCATTAGTTCTCTATCAAACATAACTTAATTACACGCATTTTATTGAATCTCCTAGAATGTATAACTATTAAAGCTAAATGATCGTAGCAGTATATAGGCACGGAAACTGTTCTCCAAGTAGAGACACAAAGCGTTGAAGAAATCTAGGCGAAAAGAAGCAATACTAAATAATTTCAAAATATGTCGCCTAGAGATAGATCTAAGTATGTATGGCGCTTCATATACAACTGCATTTACTTTATTTCATCATTTCATCGTGCGTCATCACCGTAAAAATAATGGAATTCTTCAATGATAATTCTTGTTTTCTGTTTTAAAAACTGGTTCGTACCGGCATCGCACGCGGAATTGGAACGGATAAGTATTTCTTTAAGCTTGAGTGCGTTGAAATCTCTGCCGTCTTAGGTGCGGCATGAAGAAAGTTCCTCTTCACGCCATATGGCGGGAAGATTTCCCATTAAGGTTGTCTGCAAGCGAAGCGAGGCTAGAAAGCAGAGGAGGACGATGAAGATCAAACAAATGAGGGTCGTTATTGTCTGAGAGTTGAAACGAAATTTTGCGCTCTGCTACAGCGTTTGATTGGCGCATAAAATTGGTAACAGATGAAGAATTCCTGATAATTAGTCTTGTTACGGGCGCAACGAGAAACGCGTGTTCGAAAAATGTTCTGATGAAAAATTAACGTATCTTTATTGTCCAAATTAACGTATCATAGTTATCAGCTCGACAACGCTATGCCTCTACTACTGATCGCCGATGAATGTACGTCAGCATGTGTGTATGATGATGAAAAGGAAACTACATGAGGCACAACTAAATCGGGCTTCCGAATAGAAAAAATTTCGCAACATAGACTTCTATTAAGTTGTGTGCTGTATATTAAAGGCTCTTTTAGCATATTTCACGTCACGTAAATGTTAATTTCTTTCAATGATTGTGAAGATGCAAAACTGTCGCGCAATAACCAACGTGAACACGACTGTCACTCACAAGATTGTAATTATTAGAACTCATATTCTCATAGTACTCACTTATCGACCTAATCAAGTCCGCCGTATTAGAACAAGTCTTGAAGTTATAAACGACATGATGCATTCATGCACACAGCGCAGCATAATTTAGCAGCGCGGCATAATTTAGGAACATAATGCAGCAGAAGGAGACAGGGGAACAGACACATTGTGTCTCCTTGCGGTTCCCCGCTGCCTGCCTTGCGCAAGCGGGCGACAGCGGCCCGGCGCGATGACGCGGCAAAAATTGCGAACTAAACTGAGGTGTGGCTGCTCGTGCGCTTAGCTGTAATAGCGCTCATAAAGTGTCCTAATTACCTCAACAATCGACTAGACCGGATTTGGGAGCTGCAATTTTAAAGTTCATGTGACACGTATTTCTCTCTCGTGTACAAAATTTACTGGATGCCAGACAATGGGAAATGTTTGCGAAATATCAATGGAAAGAAAAATTCTCTAATTTAGCATATATTCTTCACATGATTTAGCTGACTATTCACGCGGTCTGTGAACATAATTTTCACGATAATAATAGTATAGATTAATTTTTATGAGAGTAAAGCAGCGATGAGCCTTAATTAATTTTTTTAAAGTAGACTTTGATATAAATTATACGATGTGTGCAGACTCGCTCCGTTTTGCAATTCAAAATACAGATTGGTTCAGCTTCGTAACTTAAAATACAGACTCTTTTACTTTTGAAATTAAAAACACTGACTCGTTCAATTTTGACACTCGAAATTTCGACTTTCTCAATTTTGATATTTAAAAGTTACCTGTTGTGTAATCGGTTTCAACATTCGACTAAAATCAGAATTTATGATTCAAATTTAATTTTGATTCGGAACTTAACGCTGCTCAGCGAACAAGTTTCCCTGAAAATATCTGTTGATCTCAATATATAGTCAAGTTGCTCAGAAAATTTTGTGACGTCAATAAAGTAGCGAAGTAGCCAATGCATTCACTATATTATACTTCAGAATAGCAATACTTGTATATTTCAAATGCATTTGAGTTTTATATAGATCACGTTTGACCTCTGAAGAACAAAAGATTTTCAATTCCTAGGTAGTTTTAAAGGGGTGAAAGTGCAAATTGATATCAGTGACGTCACAATTTCAAACTTTTCGGACCAAGTCTATTTGGGGCCTGATTTTCAAACTATTTACACCTTGTTAGCGGTGCAGCTGGCAGCGTAATTTTCGACGTAGACTTGGTAACACAACTTCCAATTTGGCAACATTTTTTGACTGCCGGATGAGTTCCGACTTTTATACCGAAACTAGAAAAAACTGCAAGTAGTGTAAAGTTGACTTGTAGAGCTAGCCAGCTGCACCGCAGCGGCAACCCAGATTCCGCACAAACCAGACTCTAGATAAATCAATCTGGACACCTTGGCGCTGCAGTGCTGCAGAGCGACTCCTACGAAGGCGGCGGCGGAAAAAGACACGCATGACTCGGCAGCTTCAAGAACACGAGGGCGGTGGTCGGACGGGGCGAGCCCTGCTGGTCTGGTGAAAGTAAACACAGTCCAACTCCATCTGCTCTTTTTGTTTCAAATGTATACGGTTAGATCGTAATGGTTCCTGCTGCTGTTCTGCGCCTTTCCTGAAATTGCGTGCGCCTTCGCTGCTCGGGCTTGATTCGATTGTGGTGAAGTTAATCCAACTCACTCAAGAGGAGATCATATATATTTAACATGTACGGTGACCGCGGTTTGGTTAATCTGAAGTTCAATATTTGACTCAAATTTAAAGTCGATAGTTGATATTAGTTTTGAAATAAAAAATTTTGACTACAGTAGATCGAGAATTCATTTAGCTTTAAGAATTTTTGAAAATTTAGTGAGTTACTATTGGTCAGTCGGTAGCATTATGAAAATTCCGTCCGTGGCCACCGGCGGCTCATACCGCGGTCAAAGTATTCATGGAGCGTAAACTAGATACTGAAAACGCCGTTGCGATTCGAACCCGTTCAGTAATGTTGATGTGATTACTTTTCAGAGTCTATCGGATTAATGATGCACACAAGTGAAATGTAAGTGTTACTATTCTGCTCTTGAGGCTGAGCCCCCATGTGTATTTTCCCCTGTGGCCATGACTTTGTGCCATTGTTCCAATTGAAAATGAAGCGGATTATCTTCCACGACGGGAAATCGGTTTCCAAAACAAAAAAAAAACATCAGAACCAAACAGAAGAAGTGTGCAGAAGTTGAGCCATAATTGAACATGAATTATTTTCAACTTAAATAATAAGCACAAAATGTAACGTGAATGTGATTAATGTTTCAAAAGAACACTTTTTATTTTACATTTTAATTTTTTTTAACGTTAGTAAGAGCAGCCTAATTTACAGGTATAAATCCGGCGTAGAAGTTGTACATCTTTAGGAGTTCAGGTTTTCTACTTACTCCGGAAAACTTACAGGAGTTCAGGTTTTCTACTTACTCCGGAAAACTTACAGGAGTTCAGGTTTTCTACTTACTCCGGAAAACTTACAGGAGTTCAGGTTTTCTACTTACTCCGGAAAACTAACAGGAGTTCAGGTTTTCTACTTACTCCGGAAAACTTACAGGAGTTCAGGTTTTCTACTTACTCCGGAAAACTTACAGGAGTTCAGGTTTTCTACTTACTCCGGAAAACTTACAGGAGTTCAGGTTTTCTACTTACTCCGGAAAACTTACAGGAGTTTAGGTTTTCTACTTACTCCGGAAAACTTACAGGAGTTCAGGTTTTCTACTTACTCCGGAAAACTTACAGGAGTTCAGGTTTTCTACTTACTCCGGAAAACTTACAGGAGTTCAGGTTTTCTACTTACTCCGGAAAACTTACAGGAGTTCAGGTTTTCTACTCACTCCGGAAAACTTACAGGAGTTCAGGTTTTCTACTCACTCCGGAAAACTTACAGGAGTTCAGGTTTTCTACTCACTCCGGAAAACTTACAGGAGTTCAGGTTTTTTACTCACTCCGGAAAACTTACAGATTTATTCGAATTCTTGTGTCACGCCTCCTTAGAAGTCTCCAAAACCTAGTAAGTCGAACAATCCGTAGAGAAAAAAATAAGCAAAATGAGAGCATTCTTCACTCGCAAAGAATAGTAAGAAAACTGCTTTACCGCAAGATTTTGCTCGTACGGAATCTTGGAAGCGTTGGTGCTTTACTCTTATTAGGTGAGTAGCCTATCAATCTTAAATTAATGTCTTTACGTTGTAGCTAAACGTATATCAAAGTAAAACCAAAATAAATTAAAGGGAGCCAAATTTATAATTATAAAAACTTATTTAAGTTCTTCTCATACGAAGAACAGCTTGTCCGAAAAAGAGAAGCGAATATATCACCATCAATGAAATTATTTCATTCATTATTCCTAAGTTTCACATCTGCTTCTTTCAAATGTAAGCACGAGGATTATAACGCACTTAGCATGATATCTAAACATCGAAACACTCTGCAAAAAGCTCGTCAGATTTTGTTGCTTGAACGAACAGCAACAACGATCGTTTCGCAAATGCTTCATGGAACTAAAAGGTTGCAGCACGCGCTGGCTCCACGCCTGACCAGTGATCCGGACAATAGATGTGAACTGCGTTCTCTGCTCTACCTGGCATTGTCGGCAGCGAACTGGATGGCTGCCGGAGTTGCGGAACAACTGAACGTCACAAATGAAGATGAATGACAGGGTGAGGAAAGAGCTGTTATCTGAAACATTTAATAAAATAAAAGAAAAAGAAAAGCCTTTGAGAATGGACGTTTCGAATTCAAAGAGTCGTTCCTAACAAGATTTGACCATAGAACAAGGAGAGATGTGCGTCACATACATTCAATAACTGGCAGCAGGAGTAAAAACATATGAAAAACAAGCGTTCTTGAGAGTGAAGATGAGAGACGCTCAGTCGGACGCTGTTTCAGTGACGTCAGCTTGCATTAAATGAGCAGATGTCGCACGAGATGGTACGCTGCGGTGATGAGGATTGCAACAAGAGGTTGCGACTCAGTGTACGGTTGCCGAGCGATTTAAATTGGGGCAACAATTTGTAGGCTATGTAATTTATAATTTTTTCGTCATGAGGATTTTTGCCCAACTATATACTTGTCTTATAGTCGTTTTTGAGGCATCTTTACGAGGATGTGAGCAAAAAGTAACCAAGGTTAAAGGTTATTTACCATTTGAACTTTGTAAAGCAGGGTCTAAGTAAACAACGATAGGCATGGAAAAGGTCATAGAAGGTCACCGACAAAGGTTAAGATTCTAGCTGCTTTGCTATATTCGAGACATTGGCTTGCTAGGAGTTTAAAAAATTCGTAATAATACGTTTGCTGTGAATGCTTGGTCAATCTTATAATTTATTTTCATAATACCTGCACGTTTACATCTTTACTTAAATACATTCACACATGTGAAATTACAACAAATAATTGAAAGTAAAGCTATTTTTCGTATGACAATGCATCAGCTGAAACTAATCAGAACTCCGTTACTGAGGAAAATCACGTTTCTCTAATCGAATGTTCATAAGGAATTCAATAACGAGGAACACTGCTCGTAGGTTAAGCATTATTTAATATTACACATAGTCAAATCCATATAATCCGTTAAATAATAATTTATCAAGTATTCAAGATATTAAAGCGAGAACAAATGTTCAATTACACCATGAAGTAAAAAAATATATAATTGTATTGAGAAGGTACTACACAGAACATATTTTCGTGTTTGGCATGAGCTAAAAATGAAAAAGCAGGCTACGCGTGGCGTTTTCGCCACGCGATTCACCATCCATAACTAAATAACTGAGCACTTAATTAATTTGAGCACACTTGAGAAACTCAGATTGAGGAAACGTGACGTCACCGCCCCAGAGTCAGAGATAGCATTATGCAGGCTCTGGATTTTTAGAAAATTTGCGTCTTAGCTGCGGGAAAACCGCGAGCGGAAATTTTTCTCCTGACTTGGCTGCGCCAAGTGCTGTTTTTCCTCGTGCAATCGCCATGTGAATTTTACTCAGGGAAAACTACACGGGGAGTACCCTACCTCACAAAAGAACTTTCATTACTATCTGCACTGCCACGACGTCGGAAATTGTTTATAAATCTTGCACCAAGTCTTATCCGTGAGTTAAGAAACTTAAATTAAAACTAAAGATTAGAAAAATTGATTTAATACTTTCGTAGGGATATTTCCGTTAATTGAAAACGCATAGGAATAGTTGATAACAAAGTTATATCAGGAATATTTTAGCCTATTTCTCTATACTCTCGATTGAATTCGTGTATTAAATTTTCTATCTGGGCTCTGCACTTGCTACATAGTACAAGAAACTGAAGCATTTATGAATATCTTTGTAATTTGGTCCCATTATACATACAGTTACATTTCCAGCAAGCAGCTGGATGACTCAATCTCCAAATCTCAAGACGACTAAATCTCCAAATCTCAAAATGAATAAATCTCCAAATCACAGGAGGACTTAATCTCCAAATCTCGGGATGACCATCTCCAAATCTCGGGATGACTAAATCTCCAGCAATAAGAAGCGACATGCTCTTGCATGAGAGGGAACTGGCCGATCAGCTGGCCTCACATTTATTATAATACTTTACTGGCACGAATCGCTCCAAACATGAAAGTTACGTCAAGCAACTTTTCTTAGATTTCTAAATTGGAATTAATTATCTTAAAAGTGTTAATGAAACCAACAAACAAATCGCTTGTATTCCACGAGAGAGAGCAAATTATACTCAAAGTCTTGCTCAAATCGATCAACTACACACCTGTTTCAAAGACAGGAACCAAGTATCCCATATAAGCGGTCGTGGGATCAATTAACTTCACAGCTGCTACAAAAGAGGCTCGCCCAGATCTTCCTTCGCCTCTGAACAAAGTACATGAGGAATAGAGAAACTATTTATTGATATGTAAAAACAGTCTAGAGACTTCAGAACAATATGGTTACCATGGTGACGAAGAAGCATTTCACTTTGTTTAAGGAATAACAATTTTCCTGACTGCATGGGATATTGTACGCTTGCAGTCAGTTCACGCAATATAATCTTTCAAATTTTTGGCACTGAATTAACTCTACAAGTTTAATTTCCTAAAACATTGCATCTCTTGAAACTAAAATAATGCCGCTTGTCTCCTGATACTAAAAGTATGACGAGAGGTGCTAAATGCAATTAAGAAATTCGACATGTTGGAATACTACCAACAATACTCAGCAAAGCACATTTGCTTGGTTTAAAAGAGGAATTGTTGTCGTTAACTAATATTTCCATTAAAAATAACATCCATCCGTAGGGAGTGTTGCTCTGAAGCTGACATCGTTGCTCTTTCATTCATTTGACATAACCAAGCACAAATTGATACTTGAAATAGTGATCATATGGTGCCTGCAATAACACTTGGTTTCATGAGATATGAAATCGCAATCCGCAAATAAAATCCGTTGCATGGAAACGTAAGTTGCAATCACTGAACGAAATTCGTTGCATGAAAATTGGATTCGCTATCCATAAACGAAATTCGATGCATGGAAACATAAATTACAATGTGCAAATGATGCGAGTTGTTTGGACATTAGAACCGCAATCTGCGAACGAAACTCCCTACATGGAAACAGAGATAATAATCACAATCCAGAGACGAAATTCGAATCCGAAAAACTTGAATCTTTATAAAAAAATGGTTACAGAGAAATAAAGTGGCAAACCGCCAACGAAATTCGAAGCATGGAAACGGAACACGTAGTTTGCGATACGACCCATCGATAGGTAGTGCTTAAGCTCTTCCTGCTGCAAAAAAACCATCAGCGGGTCATTCGAAAAATTTTACCAATCTTTTAAACGTAATGGATTCGAATGGAACCAGTTGATGCTTGGTTTTTATAAAAATGCTAACAACTTTTGAACTAAATTTGAGTTGAATATTAAACTTCAGTTTAACCGATCACAGTGAACGTGTTAACCCAAATTTTCCCAAGGACGTCGGACAAGCGGTACAGTAATGATGTTCTCTGAACGACGCGAGGTTTCGACGCACGCGAGTACCGCAGAGCGCTCTTGCATACGACAGCCTCCGCAATCGCGGCCAAAGATCTTGTGTCATTTTGAGCCCGTGAGGACGTTGGCCTCCGGCCGCTGCGTCGGCCGTGACCCCGCACGGTCTTGTGACCAACGCGTCGGTGAGCGACTGACGTGTCTCAGGATAGCTACCTGATCCTCGTCCACCTAAATGTCGAGACCCACAGGGAATTTTTGGAGGAGAGAATGCAAGAGTGACGCATCCAAGAAACTTTTTGATGGGGAAATTGCGCATGAGAAAATTTGGGAGACACCCAGTCAATGAAATTTTTGAAAGATAAAATACAAGAGAGACGCATCCAAGGAAATTTTGGGAGGAGAAAATGCAAAAGAGCCGCATCCATGGAAAATTTCAAACTAGAAAATCCTAGAGCGACGCATCCAAGGAAATTTTGACGTGTCTGAGGATGGCAACGTAATCCTTGTCCACCAAAATGTCGAGACCCACGAGGAAATTTTTGAAGACCATTTTAAGAGGGACGCATCCGAGGAGATTTTTGAAGGAGAAAATTCAAGAGTGACGCATTCAGAGGTCATTAGTTTCTGAGTACAATGAACGCATTTAAATCCAAGTGGGTCGAGGGTAGATATGAATTTTATGAAAGGTGTAGAGAGTTGGAATTTTCGTGAGGCTCTTAGAGCAGTCAACGACCCTCAAATTTCCTTTGGCCGAGTCTTGATGATATTTTATAAAAGAGGAGACTGGGAGATATATTCAAAATAATTCAACTTGCTTGAACCGTACATGATCTTAACGTCATCGTGATACCAAAATTATCACTGAAATCCAAACAAAGAAGGTAACTCTGAAGATAAGCGAGCAAAGTAAGAATTCGGAATGATTAGCCACCTTCAGCAGGTCCTGACTCTCCTCTTCATGTGCATCTCGAATGGCAAATGGAAAGAAAGTAGAGAAGAGATGATTATGTCGGTGAAAACAGAACAAAACCAGAAACCTCCCCATCCATGCATCGTCAGGAGCATGCGTTGCTAGTTCTACGATGGGCGGCAGGAAGTATCTTTGAGGAATGCGAGAGGCATGCCCACAGTTTTACTAACATCAGGAAGCGCAGCTTAAGTCTGAGTCTAACTTCTGAGCATTTTAGTAGAGCTGTGTGAAAAAGTTTATACGGGTTGTAGGGAAGGAATTTTATTCACAAATTACTGATGTGAAAACGACGCACGTCGTTTGTATGTAACGGGATTTTATTTAACGAATTAAGTCCACCCTATGCACGAACTAAAGTTCTTGGACTTGACCCATGGAAATTGGAAAAAATGTTCCATAAATTGGGAAAAAATAAGCCACATGTGCAGTTACGAGATCCAGGAAGTTTCCTAATTCTCGTCAAAGATATGAAGGTCCCTCAAAATTAAATGAGACCACGAATTGCGAGTGTTCCCTCTAGACCGAGTTGTTTAAAATCGTTCACCCACCATCTCTATTTTTTGGTTAGCTGAGCGAACTTCCACTTGAAATTATTTATTCACCATTTATGTATTTAAACCGGTATTTTCTTCCGTATCCTATGAACAACTGAGATTATCCAAGCTTATCCTCGGATTCTACACGCTTTTAAGAAGGGAATACCGCACAGAGAAAATAACTCATATTAAATTTTGCCCAAAGGTTGGAGAACCTATAGGGTTAAATTATAATTTTTGAGGATTCACTCTTAGGCTATAATTATAAGATTGGTAAACTCTGTATTTTCAGTTTAAGATTTAATTTACGTCGCCAGTGAGTGATATGGTAAGCTGTCATGCAGTGATCGAGCTTAACACAAAGACAGACTTCCATGGAGAACAAATAGGTCATACGGATTCATTACCTGGAATTTGCAGGGAAATCCGAACCATGTTGAAGGTTCGTTCGGTTGTGAAACGTTCAGTAAATACTCAGACAGAGAAGAACTTGAGTTTCACAACGTTGGATCCGAGCAAAGGGACGTTCTGTTTGGTGAAAGTGGTTCAAGCGAACCAGCGAAGGTATCGTTTTTTGGCCTCAATCGCCCGTAAAAGAAGTAAATGGTGCACCTAAACTTAGCCACAGATCTAGTGAGGCAAGAGGACTCCTAGTAACTGACATTTTTGGCTAAATAGAGCAAGTAGCATCTGGTTTGATAAGCAGTTTAATTGTTGTCATAGGTGAACATGCACTGCAGAGCTATGCGACCAAACCAAAATCGGTTTTCTGTGGACAAATAATAAAGTTCGTATTTTATCCAATTAATTTTG
Organism: Morinoia aosen; assembly: GCA_030386875.1. NCBI lineage: Eukaryota > Metazoa > Arthropoda > Malacostraca > Amphipoda > Talitridae > Morinoia > Morinoia aosen. The sequence goes on along the minus strand of CM059559.1, from coordinate 89,578,911 downwards.
GTGATATTGTATATTTCTTGGAAAAAGTTCATGAAAATCAGGAAATGTTTACCAAATATATTTGGTAAACATAATCACCGAACGATCCAAATTCTAACGATCGAGTTGGCTTGACTCAAACGCGCTGATTTGAAGTGCGTCTCCTTTATAACATTTGAAGAGAAAGGGCTGATGATGATAACATGTATTGTGCCTCTCGTACTCAGAGACAGGTTCCTCTCACGTCTCGCGTTTTTCAGAATGTACGCATTTTTAAGAACGTACAGAATGGCAGATTCCGCGAGAACGTTTAATGTGCACCAAATTCACCGCGCGTAGACTTATGTAGGATAGGGTCTCGAAGTCGGAAACTTATCTCGTTGACCGCCCTTGACTACACTGCGGAGCACTTTCTACTAACAAGAAGTACGTTGCCTTGTGTCGCTCCTGGACTCCCTGTTCGTCATGTTAGCAAATATTTCTAACATTTTTAGTGATATGTAAATCCGTGCATCACGCCACTACTGAGGACTGTATAGGATTGCTCTATAACTTTCGACAGAGAAAGATAATTTAATTTTTTGAGTAATTATCTAAATGAACATTCGATTTTCGGACCAATATTCTTAATGCTAGCTTTTATAGCATTCCTATGTTGATTAGAAAGAATCATTTGGATTCAATATTTACTCTTTTTTCCGATTGATTTTTCAATATGAAAACACGTTTGCAGGTGAAAAGGAGTAATATCATTTTCCTATGAACCTTATTAATAACAAGACGATATTATGCATGCGGCTCGGAAGCAATGGTTAAATACGTGAGTAGCTGGTTTTAAGGAGTAAGTCTTAGACGAATAAACTCGTCGATGACCGGAAAAGATGAAAATGTGTTTATTCGTTGCTGACGGAGAAGAGGTTAAAGTTGTTATGGAACCCAAGTAACAGCATGTGTACTCAAATACTCTCAAGAGCACAGTAAAAGCAAGTTTCATATCTTCATCGAATTTATTAATAGCCATAAACACTGGGTGCAAAAACGGTTAACGTTAACCAAATTTTTGAATGGTGCTATACAAAAGTCATTTATTAAATTAATACGTAATTAATCCACTGGTAACACCAGGGGACAGACCATTTTGATTGAAATGTTTAAAAACAAACTAGAAGTAAATTACCCAGACTCAATGGCAGTAATGCAACAAATGTAAAAACACAGGTATCCTTCCTAGCATGAGCTATACTCGCATCAGGTAATTGGGATGTCAAATGTTCTACATTTCGCTCTTACATAGGAAAGAAGATGAACTGCTTTCACCAATTCAATACGTCAAACTAGTGGATACTTCCACTTATTCGATGCGTCGGTACACCGATGTTTCCTGGTAAATTAGGAGTGCATAACACAGTTCCGGGTGTCGATCGGTGACCCACCTCCTTTACAGCATTTTTCATGTCGAACAAAAACTGGTCGGCCAGCGACAGGTTAGCGTGACGTTCGCCTAACACGCATTCTACATCCCATCTTGTTCTAGTCATGCTTTTGTCACCATGCTTCCGAGTTTAGACGGTTCAACACAACAGGCAAGCACGAAAGGACGGGCAATCAATTTAAGGGTGTCTCATGAGCCGTTACAGATTTTCATGGACTTTAAGATTAAACGAATCTCATGCCCAAAACGCACTTGTTTAAAGTGACGTACCTCCTCAAATCCATGCTTCGTACCGGTAGTTGTTTTTAGTTAACCGAGTCGTATTCATAAATACAACCTTGGAAAATCCGATTCAGCAGTATCTCCTCTACTTTCTTCATTGCAGCGTATTTTAACAATGAGAGTCACTTCCTTGGAAACTAGGACTGGTTTCGACTTCAGCACACGATTGTGTATAGAATGTGTGTCATCGTAGGCAGGACGGTGAAAGCGCCAGCGTCTCGATATGCCCAAAGAGTTGACCTTTTCCTTTACGTGCGTACGACGAGACTACGTCAAATTGCACGTTATTCACTCCTGGCGGTGATGAAATAACGTCAGTTCCCTTATGCAATGCCATTAACGGTACAATTCGCGACAAGAACGCGTTGATGGACTGAAAACGTGTCTATGGTGGACACTTCATTGAGAATACGCGAGAGACCATCGATCCCTAATGCCTGGAAAAAATCTCCCTGAAGGACGAGTTGGTCAATGAAGAAACACAGAAAGTAAGGTTACATTATTGGGTCGCTCTGTACAATAGCGCGTGTCAATAAGTTTTGCTGGATTCATTGTTACAGAAAAATTAACACTCTGACTGCGGCAACTAAATATTAAGTTCAACACTAAATTAAAATTTGAAGTCAATTGTAGTGCGCAATGTTAAAAATAGCAAACATGAACTGGATCGTGCCTTCATTTAGCTTTGATTAAGTATTAATGAAAATTTAGTTTACGACTACTGATCGGTCAGCAGCATTATGAAAATTACCTCCATGTACCACCAGTGGCGCACGTCACAGTCAAAGTGTTAAGCGAAGAAATTGGTTCGAACAAGCTCATGAGTAGGTCGGACGCGAGATTTTACTTGCCAGGAACTTTCAAAACTTAGCAATGCACGAGCACCGTACCATGCAGAGAACAGTTCAAGTTATCATTGCGCTTTACAGATGGCTACAAAAAGGATGTGAGTAGAGGCAAAACTGATACAATTTCCATGCGATATTGACAACATCTTCCAAATCAAATGGAGTGATACGTTTTACAGATAACAAGCAAGGAGGAGAGCTTGAAAGAAGCATTACGTTAAAAAAAAGCCAGCATTGTGTCCTTAGTTTTATAAAATTGAGCCTTTTCCCACACACCACACAATAACACGGTTATTTCCGGTGAAAATTTCTAAGTGCAATATTCTCCTCATTGGCAGAGTAGCGAAGTTATACTCTTCAACGTGCATGTTGAACCCTAAACAGTTCACGTGGACTTCAAAATCTAATATCAGGAGACACAAAGTATCTCCAATTAATGCGTTCTTCAAAATTCTGTGCCGAGTGGAAGTGCCTTCCTCAATTCTTCATTCTGGTGCCGGTGACGAGCTCAAGTCAGTAAAATTTAAGAACGGAGGTCGTAATAATATCAATAAGATGTAATATCAGTACAAATTCTAGCGGTGATAAGGCAGGGTGACAGCAGAGGCGGTCATCGACCATGCAGAACTTGAAATTTATGTCACTTTAGCAGAGGAAACTTTGAATACTGAGTATCACTAAGATCACACACAGGTCTCGAAGCTTTTAAGTGTCTCGTCTGGGACCATCACAAATCTATTCTACAAGCATCTCAAGTCTAGTAAGTCCTGCTCTTGTAAAACATGTATAAAAAATATGAATTCATAAATATGAATTATTTATATTGTGAATCAGGGTAACAGAGGAGTAGCTGAGCGAACGTGACTACGATAAATGAATTTAAAAATTTAAATTTAAATTTGCATGATTGTGATTTGTGGACGAAGTGCATCGTTTTGTTATTATGCATTAGGGCTACGTTCGTTAGAGCCAGCCCTCACGACTGTGAGAACTAGTTTTTTATCTCGAACAACTCACATTTGGATCCAGTGCGATGGCATTACTTTCAAGTTGATCTCTAAACAAATATATATAAATAGTATGATAAAATCAGTTTATTTTATTGTTTGGGTGTGTTGCTTTTCGAAGTCTCCGCACTCTAATTTAAACAATAAAATTGGCCAAAAATCAACTCCGTATTTTCTGGACTAAACGTAGAGTCAAGCTCAAATTTCCCATTTTGTGTTCTGTAAATACGACTTAGTGCGAATATGAATTTCACAGAGGATATTTCTAAACAAATCTGATATAAATCATCTGATCCAGTCAACGTGTGGTGTGAATCGCACTGCATGTAAGGTTCCAGAACGCAGACTATCCGTGCCATTTGCCGCACACAAATGACAGATTTTAAACCCATTTGAGTCATGAATAACCACTCAAAGTGAAGGAATAATTACATTTGATAACACTGGTGCTGCTGAGGTGACAACACTGGTTTATCTAACAAATAGCGAAGAAAGGTAATTTCAGTGAAAAATCACCGCATTCGACACGTTGCGTCTTGTACTCAGTACACAAAGTCAAAATATTTTGCCGGAACATCAATTATTTTAGCCGCCCAGTGCAGGGCTATACTTGGGCGGCTGATAGCAAAGATCCTCCCACGGAATTTTATTGACTCCACAGTTTGGTGAACGCCTTTTTTAAGCGCCCAAAGCTATAGAGTAGCCCATAGGTAACTCACTCTTCATAGAAATGAACAAGAAAAATATGATGAATCATTAAGAGTCTGGGATGATTTAAAACGATGCTGAAGAGCGTCGTATTTTATTGAGAATAATCGATAATGATCGACTGATAAAAATTGATCATTTAATTATTCATTTTAACTATTATTCTATAACAATTTAATAGAGAAAATAATAATTTAGTCGGATGATAATAATACTGATAATTTATAACGAATGTATAACGATGCAAGAAATTTTGGAATCATCCCGAACTAATCATGCATGATGGTTTTCTTAGCATCGACCTACAGAAATAGAACGTTAAATATGAGCCACCCTGTGCTTCCACACCGTGAAAATAAAAGTTTTCTTTGAATTGATTACTCTAAATTGTTTACTTTAAGAATTTTACTTTTATAAGTATCATCATTTTTTCTCTTTGTTGATAATTAGCTGAGTTTAAATAATTATAACGACTTATCGGATTTCAATCATAATATTGCGTTGAAAAATAAAAATGAGTTCTTTTCCTTCGTGAAATATCTATTTTACTAAAAAGTTCTCTCGGATAGGAAGCTAAATTAAGCTACAAAATAGCGACGTACCCATTCTATAATCATATTCCATTTGATGTGAATAAAAAATACCAATGTTTTATTAATTATAAAAACACGGTCACAAAAATGTTGAAGGAAATTTTCCGCATGGTAATCGAACCACTGAATTTATAGAAAATTTATAATACTCTAATATATAATAATATATAGTTTATAATATATAGTTTTCATGGAGGAAAATTACGAGGTTTCAGTAGTTTACACGACACTTTCGCTAGATCTAGATTTGTCCTCGAGAGTGTTATGAATAAATATATCATTGAGAAGATGATCAGTTTACCTTATTTTTGGAACTAAGAATTTCGAGCTACACGCAACGCGGAGAAGAAGGCATCGTGAACTCATACATCACCAAAAAATTATGCCCCCAATATACACACTCTGCTTTTGAATACCCAATTATTATACTCAATACACCCATCAAAAAAAGAACATCGAAATGATGTTATTTTAAGCTCACTGTCACACGGGACATGTTCACCAACCGTGAATGGTAGACCCAGGAACATAGCTGCCTCTGGTAGCGACAAACTCATGCTGGAAGGTAGATGGTAGACCAGGTTTTGTGCCCGTATGGTTGGGGACCGTCTGGTATATGCAAGCCTCAATGGGCGCGCCGTTGGGGAAACTCTCCGTGATGGTCACCCCGTTGAGGAGCAAACACATGAACACAGCAACCACACTCATGTGAGATCTCATCCTGGCACTGTGCTCTATAGTCCACAATAAACACTTCTCTCTCCTGCTGCAGCCGCTGTCAAAACACAGATTTTCGCGTGGTGGAGTATAGCGTCTGACCGGAGACCAGTTCGTTTTGAGGGCTCCTGTTCATAGGGCGGAGCGCACGCACGCATACAACTGAGCACCACGCAATGGTCGCACATGCAGGAAAGTTGCCCTTATATACGCCGTCGCTGACGTCACCCATTCGACCCGGTTCCGCAGGTTGCAATTAAGCTTTGCATTAATAACACGCCTAACTTCCCGCAATTCTTGCGCTCGTCTTGCGAATGAACGCTCCAAATAGGTCAACCTGTCTCAAAATTATTAAAGTCGCTCAAAAATGCGAGTTAATTTCTCTTCCCCCGTCAAGGACTACAGTAACTTTCCAATACGCCAACAAGGCCAGCTAATGCATTAATTTATGCACACATCACCTGCGGTCGAGGGCTGATTAATGATTCGTATTAAAATGTAAATACGTGCTGACGATTTTCTCAAACTTTTTCCGTTACTGCATTAATAATTTGGAATTTGAGAAAATGAAGAAGTTGTTGGGTAACAAGTCATAAGCTATAAATATAGTGTGAACTTAGGTGAGGGAAAAGAAATGTGTCATTGAGATGTACACAAAGGCAACAAAAACACTGAGTTCAATGTCCCCAAATCGCTTAAACAAATTTTACACATGTTTTCTTAACAGCCCACCTTTTGCGGAATTATTTTATACAACAGGATGTTTCGTCTTTACTTCAACATTAATTCTGCTACAGCAACGTGACCAATATTTTCACTTTCTACTCCTCAAGATACTTTTACGAGCTCCAAGATTCTACGAGCACAGCAGGACCCAAAGTCTGGGAACAGGATGCCCAATTCTATATTGGCCAACATTTCCTTAGAAATTTGACTCAGACTTTCTCGTCTTCTTCCTGGTAACCTAGCTACGGTTGGGAACTTTTGGAAGCAATTTCCAGGTTCACGAACACGTTTGATTGAAACTTTCACTTCTTTTTTTATAATGAGAAATTTCTATGAGGCATAATAACTATTTTGCCATGGTTCTTGTTGATCATATGAGTTCACTGTATGCCTATGAGTTTATAAGCGTTATTATCGAATAGAATTTCAGGCATGTCAGTTAATAAAATCCTGGGGAAAAAGCTACAAATGGCTCACAAAACGTGCCACCTGATATTGTGTATATAGCGAATCAAAGGAAATTAAGAAGTCTTGTGTATGATATTAAATGATTGTTGGAAAAAGCAGCTGTTACGCTTGGCTGGAAGGAAACATTTGAAACTTTAATGATTAAAACTTAGGAGTCTTCTTGGCCGGGGATATTTTCCATGAACAATTACTTTCAGCCCTGAATTTAAGCATTATTATTATTATTACCCCAATGACCTGCTAATGTAGTACTGACTGTGTTTTTAATACCGAAATGAGGTATTAAATAAGTTCAACGAAATCAGTTACTCACAGTCATGCTTTAAATGTTTCACGAATTATGAATAAAATATCGAGACAATTCTTTTAAATAAGTAAAGGCATGTTAGAAATTGAAAATTTCGCTATAAATCTTCATTGTAGCGAATAAAGTATCATAATATTATTCAAAATTTAACGTTAAAATTACTGGCCTCGACCTGGAGTGAACTCACCAAAAAAGTTATTCCATACTCACCTTTTTGTAAATCTCCAGATGAACATAAAGTAAAAAAAACTGTGTGTACAACTTCTTCTATCACCTTTAGATTAACATTAGTCAGCAAAAACTTCATGGTGAGCGCAATTTTTTAATGCTTTCATGTGCGCGCGCGCTCTAGCAAGACCTTGGCAACTGCACAGGCCACTCGAAGGCTTCAGCCGTTCGTTTACATCAGCGCTGTTCGTACTGTATACAGGGTGTCCGTAAAATATGTATCCACTGACCGATATGTATGATGTATGATACTAGATAAATGCTGTAAATTAGAATTAAACTGTTGTATGGTTCCAGTATCATATATATCTGTCGGTGGATACATTTTTTGAGGCCACCCTGTATAGCGAGGAAAGAATAATTGGAGCACATGATTGAAAAACATACGGAGGATGAAAAAATTTGTGACAAGGATCTCATTGCTAGTCAGCGCGTAAGTGTCCGGACAAGGCACGCAAGAATATTTGCTTTTTGTACTCATGCTCAACAGTCGATTCGTTGAAATCGACATGAGGAATAAAAAAAAATTACTGAATAATCAATATTGCAATATACAAAATACATGACCGTATTTCTATGAAAATATAATTTAACGTACAGTGATTTGTGATAAATGCATCCCTCATGAATGAAGTTTTGTTTACTTTCTGGAAGAATGATTGTATATTATCGATGGTGATATTAACCAAAACGAAAGAAAACCTAGTTAGATACCTCCATCTTTCGAAAGAAATTCCTAAATTTCGCTGCATGCTAACGTGTTTGAGTGATGGAAAACACTAAAAATTTTAGCCTATTGCTTCCGTTCGTCTGTTGGTTACATGCAATCTAGACGGAAAATAGTCATCTTTTTAATTTTAAAACTCGAGGTTTTATTAAAATTTTATTTCAAAAGTACACGCTCGCGCAGAGACCAACACTGGTACGATATATTATGAGCTGCAATATTAACGAGACAACAAGATAACGAATGACAACCATAGAATTAAGATAAGCCCACCGCTCCCGATAATTAACTTCCTGGTGCAAATCTAAGGAGAGACCATGGCTAGAGCCGTCATATCTGATAAACCGCGTGTCCTCGGTGAGCGGTGCGGGATGTAATCGCTACAGCGCTGGTCAACCCCTTGTTTCACTGCATGGACAACGCCTTCACGTCCTAACTCACGCCAGCACGTGAATTGTGTTCAAATTCATTCTGTGTACTCTAACTGTACAGTGATGAAGGGATTTTGCAGTAACGCTGTTATGGTAGAGTAGTGCAGTAGTTTCCCAGTAATGTGGCAATTTTGCAGTTATGCAGTAATAATACTGTAAAGTAATGCAGTAATTTTACATTAACGCAGTACTTTTACGGCAATGCAGTGATTTTCCAGTAATGCTGTAATTCCATTATAGTTGTGTAACTTTACAGTCATGCAGTAATATTACAATAATGAAGTAATTTAACAAAAATTGTGTAATTTTACAGTACTACAGCGATTTTACAGTAATGTAGTCATTTTGAATTGTCCTCTTGAAAGTTATGGTTGAATATTTGTACAAATCTAAGGAACTGCTGCTGTATTGTGTGGAAATTGTGCGTGCATGTTCGTTTGGTTGAACCAAATGATGTGTTTCCGCGGTTCCTCACTAGAACAAAAGGAATCTTCGTTTGACCTTGAATGCATCAAATGTACGATTGTGGAATAATGCATTAGAAGCATTGGCAACTGTTTATTATAAGTCTATGTTAACTGCATGGTTTATAAAATAAATTAATGCTGGTAGAGATTTGAATGGAAAATAGATTGCGATAAAATCGTACAGCACAATTGCAGAGGTCTGGCGAAGGGTGAGGCATTCATTTGAATTGCGATGAATTATTCTGCGTTGCTGCTAAATTACGAAACGTGCCGTTATCTTTCGTCTAAGTCGGTCATAAATAATGAGGGAGCTATTTCTCGTCTCCGTTAAATGTAAACAACAGAAGAACGTAAGTATGTTTGCTCATTTTCTATGAGTCAGCTATGCTCACCAAAACTTCAGAATTTCTTACGATGGATGGAAGTACCTCGCTGTACTTTTCTTCCTCTTGTGCAAATGTCACCATAGTGAAATACAATTACTTTTGAATCAATGTACAGAAAAAATACGCAAATATTGTAAGGATTTACTTACATATTTACTCATTAAAACTTAATAAAGCTTACTTTTGAAGCACTATTTAATAAAATATCAGGAAATATTACACATATGGTTTTAAAACTGGTGAGCCCAACAAAATGTCTGTTGGGCTTAGAACACTCATGATACGCATACGTGCCAAAGTTGCTTCCAGTAAAAAAATTCAGAAACTACTTCTGGTGCGCACGAGACAGCGGAGCAAAACAAATGCGTTGCGGTTGCGCGCATGTGGCTGTCCTGATGGTTGGTTTGTTCGGTGCCGACAGCCACATCGCATTTGCTGCAGTTTGCTTCACAAAGAGTCGACACTCAAGACAAATTTGAGTCGCAGAGATAGAGTCGAGCGACCAAACATAGTAGCGTGAAGTGCATTTTAAAAAACCAGCGATATTTTTCAAATTATCTTAATAGAAAATGAAGATTTTTAATTTCTTCACTCAATATCATCATTCAATTTCAAAAACGACGGTGTGTTTTGTATCATCCTCATTGGAAATACTGCTTTTCTCTCTTTTTTTCATGTATTTGGACTCAACTAACACTAGAGATAAAATCGAAACGTAACCATCACAAGAATTAGAATCCCTCGTGTTCCACAAATACGATACTTCTTCAGACGCTCATGAAGCTTGACAAAAATTTGTCACTAAATAGTATACTTTAGATTTCCTCAGTCCACTGAGAGGAAAAGTCGTGAATGTTCTCGTGAACAGTGACCAGTTGGCCTGACAGGACTTGGTAAATAAGGAGCGAATATAAATCTCAAATGGCTTTAAAAATATAGGTTATGATGCACAGTCCATCAAGCATGCAGAGACACAAGCTCTAAGCAAATAGCGCACATCTGTTTTCATTGTTAGAAGAAAGTTGGTCGAAGGACTGGTCTGTAAAACTCAAGCTGTAAAAACTCAAGTTTCTACGCAGAACAACTACAACGTGCCTGCCATCTGCTTGGGAATTTTCCCTTCCCCATTATTTTTTGTTATACAATTAACTTTTGTTAAAACGGGCGAAGTAGGTATGTGAAGGATAGAAAAGCTTGGACAATCCCACGGGCTCTAAAAATATCGTCGTCTCAAAAATTGAAGGTTCTCACGTTTAAAATATTGAACACATTAGAAAGTGATATGTGGAAGAATTTCGAAATGCCTTACACATAGGTATTCTAGACACTTTGTGTTGAACAACCAATTACGGAATGGATGTATGTCTGTACAAATGGATTAAAAATATTCGTTGTCGACCACAATTAAAGGTATAACAGTTTTACATTAACTCACAGCATGCAAAAACACAGCTTGAAACTACCTCGCTTTCATGATCACCGCTTGAGAGATTCCTACATAAAGGAACACCGAATGAAAAATTAAAAAATGCGCCTTGAAGCACTATAGTTGAAAAAAACGGATTTGAAAAATATCGTTTGAAAGAATACTGATTGAAAGACCGCCGTTTAAAAAAAACGGCTTGAAGTATCACCGTATCACAAATACCGCGCGAAAAAAACACAACTTGAAGGATCACCGCTCGAAAAAATATCAATAATGAACATCGCTTGAAAGAAAACCGCTCGAAGGATCACCGCTTGAAAAACTAGCGTTCCACAAAACACCGCTTGGAATAACATCGGCGGACAAAGCGGTACTGCGCTGATGTAACAGATGGGAAGGTAACGACCGCAAGCTTGCGCACACTGAGCGCAAACATCGCCGCAGCGCAACACATTAACACACACATTAGTTGTACGACATTATTAAGCTATTCATAACCTAATACCATCATCGCTAACCTAATAATATTATTATTGAACTTTTTAAGTAGCGCATCATCAACCTGTTCACAACTTGAATCAAGCATTTTGTTATTTGAATGCACCTCCTCCTAGTAGATCCAAGCTTTTTCTCCTCCGAATGAGACAAATTTTACTCTGATTTGTAAGCTAAGGTTCGAAAAAAGGGGTGCCGTGTAACTCAAGGATCGACTCTTTTAGTACAGAGACTATAATGCTGTGGAGGGTTTTAATTCTACGAACAAAATATCAACACCCGCAACAGCACTAATGTGGGTTATTCAAACAGCACTAGCATGAGTTATTATTTGTGATTAGAAACCTGCTGATTTTCAACCTAAAAAATTTAATTTTTCTAAAAAGTTCGATGAAGGAGAAAAATTTTTTCAACGCTACAAAAATGTTCTCATATGGTTTTTCAGAGTGAAATTTTTAATATTGATTGATGAACAGTTGACAAATAACCTAACAAGAAAGCTTCAGTCGGGCAAGATGAAGAAAATGGAAATATGAATCACAACTTATGCGGAATGCACTTGAAGGGACTTAAAGACAAATAACTGTTAAGTGACTATCGTCATGTAAAAAATTGATTCGCGAATGCAATAAATTACCCTATTATTTTCAAATTACCCCCGCATCCAGAGCTAACAGTCAAGTGCCATTTAATTGACCCAAAATACTCAAGTTCCGTTAAAATGATCCCAAAATACTCAAGTTCCGTTAAAATGATCCCAAAATATTCAAGTTCCGTTAAAATGATCCCAAAATAGTCAAGTTGCGTTAAAATGATCCAGAAATACTCAAGTTGCGTTAAAATGATCCAGAAATACTCAAGTTGCGTTAAAATGATCCAGAAATACTCAAGTTCCTTTAAAACGACCCAGAAATACTCAAGTTCCGTTAAATTGACCCAGAAATACTCAAGTTCCGTTAAAACGACCCAGAAATACTCAAGTTCCGTTAAAATGAACCAGGAATACTCAAGTTCTTTTAAAATGACCCAGAAATACTCAAGCTCCTTTAAAATGACCCCTTGTCTACCCCCCTTAAGTTTCTTCTTGCAAAAACAGTGCTTTTTTCAAGCACCGCTACGGCGTGCCATCAATCATCGTACTCCCATGTCAGTGAAGATACCGATGACACGCAGCGGTGAACATGAGGCTGCTGGAATGAAGTCTGTGCAGTTACTTGGAAGAATTTCTCCGTCTTCATGCACTCAACCGACATCGAATTACGAAACAGTACCAAGGGCGGAATTGTCAACTGTACAGAGTTTGCCTTTCATCGGATGGTTATTGAACATCCGTAACCGTGGGTAGTTAATGAATTATCGAGGCTATGCAGTGAGTTTTGCAAAATAGATGATGAATCATCAAAACTATTAAATGAATTATGCAGGTTTGAATTATAAATTATCTAGGGTAGCCAACGAGGTATCAAGACTGCCAGATAACTAATCCAGAATAGCCAATAAATCATCGAGGCCAGTTCATGAATTATTCAGAATAGCGATTAGATTATTAGTTAGTTGGAGCCTCCCTATCCTCAACAAATGAGATCCAAAGAGAGGAAGGAAGAAGGCACCATTTAGTATGGAGTTGAAGGAACGTGGAATCTATGCAGAAAGGTCACAGAAACAGTAAGATAAGAAAGAATTTCATGAAACAAGATCAAAGTTGAAGAAGAAAGTAGTAGGTGCTGAAAAACAGGACAGCAGTGAACCGAAAAAAGATGGTCCGTAATAAAACAAAAACCTATGTTATTTTAACAAAAACAAAGCCTATACTAACCTTTAGCTTCGAATCAATCATCGCTAGTTCCCTTCAGAATAGCGAATCAATCATCGTAGCTATTTCATGAATCATTCAGAATAGCTAATTAATCATCGAGGCTATTTAATGAATTGTGCAAAGTAACTAATGGAGGGTTGTATCGTGTCTTGTTTTTAAAAAGGCACAAATGTTCAAACAAATTACGCCGTATTAGCGATACAGCACGTAGAGTATAAGCCAAGTCGACTTCGAAGAACTTACGCTGTTAGCTCTATACCGCTACAAATATTCAAAATCCGACCTGTAATTCAGAACAGAATACCCACGAATCTTGAAATCACGATGTCGATTTGTCGTTGAGAAAGATTTATTTAATTAAATATTTATTTATTTTATTTACTTGTGTACACGGCCCATCAAAAATGAAGGGTTTCAATATTTTCCATACATAAATCTTCCAGGTATGGATGACAAATATACCTACCGTAATATCAGGTTGGTGCCAAGAACAATGTTCGATTGTATAGTCTTGGGTAAAAATAAAAAGCTAATGAGCATTGAAATATTTACTCATTACCTACGCTCCATTGCTATCAATGACTTCATTCCACCTTTCAACAAACTTATAACTACCTCGCTTGTAAAATCATGTAGGTTTTGAATCACAATACAAAATCGACTCTTTTCTCAATCTCTTCTCTTGTCAACCCAAGTCCGCTGAAATGGTTCTGTAGTCTTAGGGGCAAATGGAAATCGGAAGCAGGTTGTGTGAGCCACGTCTAACTGTCTTGCAATTTCCCCGGTGTCAACAGTAGGATTCTCGGACACAAGAACATTCAACCGATCGGAATAAAGTATTCTTGGACAACCTTCCTTCAGCTCATCTTTTCATGGGGAAATTACCACTCTGAAACGAAAAAATATATCCTGCTACTTCTAAGATTCATATCATCCCCAAAAGTGTTCTGAATAGATTTTGCTGTTGCACTTGCACTAGCAACTTTATGAAACTCGTACAGTAGAATATTTCTTATGCAATCTTTAGATGGGATAAGCGTTGATGCCAATATTTAGGAAAAATCTGAAAAAAGCGGAGATATTCGGGAAAGAAAATCGTTTAGTGGAGTCACAGAAATATATTACACACACATATAACACAGTATGTAAATAATTGACAAAGTTAATTTTAGATAACCGTTCTAAAAATCTTAGACATCCCTCGACAAATTTTCGCCATGCTTCATGAGCGTCTGAAGAAGTATCGTATTTGTGGAACACGAGGGATTCTAAGAAAGTTGATCGAAGGAGTGGTAGTCTTTGGTGTCGAAGAAACGGCGCTCAGTCTTTCAGTACGATCGACAAAAAAATGGAAGACAATGGCAGTTTAGCAGAGCATTCTGCGCGTTCTAGTTTAGTCGAGAAACGCAAAAACTTGGGAATGTTCAGAAAAAAATGGCATTATTGATCTTGTTGGCAGCTCTGATTTGTTTCTGACCACAAGATGGCCATGTGTTCCCACGGATCGTGAAGGATACCGAATAAAAATTTGCGGTATGGAAATTTGCGGTATGCATGTTGAAAGAATGAATGTTGAGCGGCTGGTGAAAAAGATATATATGTCGGAAGTGAGTGGTCTTCGAGCGCGAGGTAGACCACGGATGAGTTGGATGGATGGGGTGCGACGTGCTTTGTATGAGAGGGGTCTGACTGTGGTCGTGGCGAGAGGGATGGCTGCGGACAGAAGTGAGTGGGGGCAGTGTATAAGGAGGTAATTTTATTTTTGACGCGTTACTGGAAGCTGCTCGCGTGTGATGGGGTTGACCTATCATGTGCGGGGGGAGGGGCTGCACTCAATGAAGCGGTCGGGGTAAACCAGCTGTGGCTGTCGGGCCTGACTGTGGAAGGTGGTTGTGCTGGGCTGCTGCTGATCCTGGCAGTTCATGTGCGGCCAGTGCTGCCTCTCTCGCCTCCTAGTGACTAAGTGTGGTGATTGTGGTCTGCTGTCGGCTACCCTCCCATAGGGAGGATAAGCCCGGTATATGTATGTATGTTCTAAAAATCGGACATTAGCTTTGCACCAACCGTCTACCCGCGCTTAAAATACTCTTGTACACGTGCACTGGTGAGACTCGTATCGCAGATACGATCATTAAGCGTCTTAAGAGCATGACAGACACACGCAGCAACCAACTAAGCAACAACTGTGCATTATTATATAGTGAATTTCGAGAACAAGATCTCGGCTTCATAGTAAGCATGTACTGTTTGTCAGAATGTGGCTCGTGACTCGAAATTTTACGTGGTAGTTAAACTGTACAGCCACTGGAATTGCTTCAAAATCAGTTCTAGGATGCATTTTATGGATGCTTGTGCTTCTTTTACTTGCACTCGAAAAACACTTCTCGCACTCTTTCGTTCAAACGATAGGTTAAACCATAGCACAACTTGAAAATACACCTTTTGAGATTGCACTCGCATGTTTACTTCTTTAGCGAACAAATGCAGAATCAGTTCGCCTTATCATCTACGATTCTCAAAATGCTACGTAAATGAAATGCATAAATTGTACAAAAGTGAGCGCAGTGTTGTCATTCCAGGCCATCGATAGCGCAGTCTCGCCATCTATGGAGACGCTTTGTCTGTCTCGGATGGTAGATCAGTCTTTGATTTTTCAAAGTTCGGTCTATGGTAATTTGCCACGCGCTTTATGGTAGTTTGCCACGCGCTTTATGGTAATTAGCCACGCGCTTTATGGTAATTAGCCACGCTCTTTATGGTAATTAGCCACGCGCTTTATGGTCATTAGCCACGCGCTTCATGGTAATTAGCCACGCGCTTTATGGTAATTAGCCACGCTCTTTATGGTAATTAGCCACGCGCTTTACGGTAATTAACCACGCTCTTTATGGTAATTAGCCACGTGCTTTATGGTAAATAGCCACGCTCTTTACGGTAATTAGCCACGCTCTTTATGGTAATTAGCCACGCGCTTTACGGTAATTAACCACGCTCTTTATGGTAATTAGCCACGCTCTTTATGGTGATTAGCCAAGCTCTTTACGGTAATTAGCCACGAAAGGGGCGTAAAGCTATCGACTTAGCTCGTTTCAGTTGATACTTGACACGGTTTGAAACACTGCTGTTTCAAAATCACTGCTTCGAAGATTACGTTCTAAAAAGGCACGGTTTTTAATATCGTCGTCTCACGGCGTCGATAAACTTATGAATGCGAATAGCAACAATCTACACGCTTTATCTTACTCGGGTTTCGTCCTGATTATTATTATCACTATTAAATAATTATTTCTACGTAGCACCGATTGCAATGCGCTTTTACACTAGAATTGATGATCAACGTCCCATTTCTTGTAAAATTCTACATAAGGTAACATTTACACTGCAGTTTTTCTTCAAAATTAATTCTTACTGAGAGAATTGTAAATAAGAGTGCGTCACATATGGCATTACTCTCCAAAATCGGGGGAATCATCAAAGAAGTCTCTACGAAAGTCATTGGAAACACTTATGAAACATTTAACATGCGCCGGAAATTTAAAATCAGTATTAAGTGTGAACGACTAATCCAAGGGAGGAACTTCGATTCAATTTGATATTTACATGGAAAGATCATGTGAATTCTGCGCTAATTCATGTATGCAAATATTTTGACAATGTCCCAAAATCAAACTATATAATAATAATAATCTTAGGAAACCATACTCGGACGAAAGACGATCGAGCGCTTCAACGGTATTCAACTTCAGTTCCGTATGTTCCAACAGTGAAAGTCATCATAAATGTTTACGTTGACTTTTGTAATTAGCAGGGCAGCTAATTCAAAACGCTCATTGAATCAGCACATGTGATCGCTCTAAGCACACTCACACAGAAAGGAATTCCGCTGTTTTTGGCCGCATTATTTTTATCCCTACCTTCGAAGAAACAGTTATTAGTAACGATCGTATAAATTTTTTAATACTCCCCTGCAATTGAATCGTCGCCTTTGAAAAAACAATCCTCAGCAATGATTGCATTAATATTACTTATTGCTCACCTTTAACTTTATCGCCGCCTCCGAAGAAGTAACCCTCTGGAACGATCCTATTAAAGTAATAATTTCTCACCTTTAATTATATCGCCGCCCTTGAAGGACCCTCCCTCGGCCACAAACTCGTACGGGAAGGTGTCGAGCGGCTGCGACTTGGTGGCAGCGTGGTTGGGGCCTTTGAAGATGCACGCCTCCACAGGGGCACCGTCCGCAAACGCTTCAACGGTAGTCGTGTGCACCACCAGCACACTCGCCAGCACCAACGCATACCGCACTCGGAAGGCAAAATGCATGTTTGTTGAACGGGTAACTTGTCACTGTTGGCAGCTCTGATTTGTTTCTGACCACAAGATGGCGCATGTGTTCCCACGGATCGTGATGGATACCGAAGAAAAATTTGCGGTATGGAAAGTGTTTTCCTCTGGTTCGATGTGAATCTGTCAATGTAACTAAGAGAACGGAGTTTCAAATACGGTCTGCAAAAACAAAGAAGGAGCAAACTAAAAGATTCTGAATTAACTTCGGAAAATATCCATGCAGGCAAACCTTTTGCCCTCAGTTACCGAGGTCAACTTTGAATTAGATCCATCAATTTAAAGCTGAGATGGACCAACTAGATCACACAGACCAGTTGACTCTGTCAAAGCTGAGCAATGAGTGACAGTTTGCAGTTACCGCAACTCCCGTCTTTGTTGCAGCTGTGTGCCGGCGTGTCGGATTGCGGT
Source organism: Morinoia aosen (assembly GCA_030386875.1). Taxonomy (NCBI): domain Eukaryota; kingdom Metazoa; phylum Arthropoda; class Malacostraca; order Amphipoda; family Talitridae; genus Morinoia; species Morinoia aosen. The sequence continues at coordinate 89,561,113 of CM059559.1, read as the reverse complement.
ACATTTTATGGCACGAGTAAACGCTTCCTCGAGCAAGCGAGAAAAAGAGAGCGCTCAGTCTTTCAGTACGATCGACAAAAAAATGGAAAACAATGGCAGTTTAGCAGAGCATTCTGCGCGTTCTAGTTTAGTCGAGAAACGTAAAAACTTGGGAATGTTCAGAAAAAAATGGCATTATTGATCTTAAAAATAAGCCGCGCTGTTAAATATTTATAATTTGAATGCAATTGAGAGGAGGATAATTCAAATCGCTTCAGAATTTTTGGGAAATGTAGCTAAAAAAACAAAAGAGCTCAGGCGCGGACTGCGGACACAAATTGAAACGCAAGGTAGTCCTAGGGAAACACTTTAAAAAAAATAATGAAACAAAAAATTCACAAAGAACTATACAAAAATTTTCGTCATCGCTCACAAAATTGAATTATTCAATCAATGTTTCAAGGTTTTCCTTTCCTTTGAATAATTGAAAAAGCAAAACATTTGCATGAGCAAAAAAGCAAAATAATTGAAACAGCAAAGCAAAACTCAATCCCTGCGGAGATTCGTGAAAGTAATTCTTACAAGGTATTCAAAAGAAATTTTGAATCTCATTTCCTATCAGAATACTAGTAGTGTAAGATTACCAAGTCAAATCTTGTCTCCTACATGACTGGTCCTGATAATGTAATTTGTCATGGTTAATATCGCTGATCTTCAGTCTGCTCTTAAATCGTTTATTGAATAGACTGTTAATATCTAGTCCATATAAACTATTTTGTAAAATGAAGCATCCAATATCCAGTTAACTTTCTCATTGGTCAGTCTAATGAGTAACTAGGTTAAGTGAATTAGGTTAAACATTACTCGTCGTGTGCTCGTCGTGTCGTGAGACTAGCGAACTTGCCTCCGTCCAGGCAGACCCTGGTTCGAGTCCCGGCGCTGGTGGCGATTTTCTCTGTTGGGTATAGGGGAAAAATTCCAAGCACAATACCCCACTCTACCCAGGTGTCTGAAATGGGTACCGGTCTTGGCCGGGGGAAAGCGTAATGGCGTCCTGGCGTTAGTTATAAGGCATTTGAAAATCCAATGTATAAGGTGATATGTATCAGGCTTGAAATTGGAAATAAAGCATCCGTAGATGCCTTCATTATTATTATTACTGTACACCCTAGAATAACGTTGATGGAGGGATGCCCTAGAAGTCGCTGAACTTATTTGGGCCCACAGGTAGCTATACTCAAATTTGACCATTGTAGTAGACTTAAGAAACAATCTACCTCTGTATCACCTTTGGTAAATAAATTGTTTAAATTTTCTCAGTAAACGTAATCGGTCACAAAGAAAGCTGGTTGCAAAGAAAATTAGTGCCTGAAGACAACACTTGAGTTTACAGGACGCTCGAGATCAAAACCAGTTTGCTGACATCGCTGCCACGACGAGGTGAAAACATCAGTAACTGTCTGCTTGAGCAAAAAATGTGTTTGTGCTGGAAAGATGGCGTTGCTAAATACCACTTCAACATAAGGTTTAGCGTGCCTCAAAGGCGTACGCATGGGGTCTAATTTATAGTTGACTACAAGAACCGATTCAGCACTACATATTTGCAACGAGTATATTAAACCTTCGGGTGTTGAACATACGAGAAAGAAGGAACACATAACCAGAATTATAACCTGAAAAAAGATTGTGATGTTTAATCGAAAAATTAATTATTTAAAAAAGATATCATAAAACGATCATCCAGCGTGAATAAGAAAAAAAAACGATACCGCAAACTTAAAATTCGAAACCCTTTGCAGAAGATATCAAAAGATTGGATTATATTATCAATACCGTCAAGAAATGAAAGCATTGTGATTCTAAAGCTGAAAGGAAGATAAGCGTAAAAATTATAACGGTAACATGTTCACTAGTAAAATAATGAGACAAAATAAGTTAATGTATCCATAACGTAGCTCGAGAACTAATGCAGTTGTTGGTTTTTCCACATCGAAATATGCGCGATTAACATTTGCGGCACAAAATCCCTTACTATGAAAAATTTGGAAAACTACTAATAAAATTATTGTACTCTAATCATTCGAAAAAATGTTTGTGAATAACATAAACTTAACTACATGCGTGAGTAAATACAAGAGCGCAACTACTGAAGACAACAATGAATTTTGAAAATATGAGAATTTCCAATTTTTATGAGAGCAAAAGCTGATGTACGTACTTTCAAAATACTAAATACTTCGACGCTACGCACGTGATAATTCGTACTTTCATTTTATCCTTACGTGATGCACACTTCCGAAGAGAGAACTATGTGAGGGCCTGAGCAAAAGTTTAGGTAGGCTTCCTTTTGTTGAAATAGAATAGGTTTTTGTTTTGTTACGGACCATCTTTTTTCGGTTCACTGCTGTCCTGTTTTTCAGCACCTACTTCTTACTTCTTCAACTTTTTCTTGTTTCATGAACTTCTTTCTTAGCTTCCTGTTTCTGTGCACCTTGTGCATAGATTTCGCGTTCCCTCAACTCCATACTAAATGGTGCCTTCCTCCTTCCTCTCTTAGAACATCTTTGTCGTGCAGTTAAGGGAGGCTAAAACTTTCTTATATAATAATAATAACTTACGAAGAGAGAAGTAAAATATTGTACAAGGAAAGAAATATAAGAAATATTCCAACTCACTCCCGCGTGAAGCCATGCTTTCGATTTCGAGTTAGAAAAACTTTGTTTCTTCTGCGACACAGACCAAATCCCCGCTTTGCATTTGCTCTAGTCAAAAAAAGATAAAAACGTATCTGACATGAAAACAGTTCGAATGAAGTGAAGAAGAGGAAGATGAACATGACACGTTTCAGTGCCATAAAACAGACAATAGAGAATGTCTGGAGCTCTCTCACTCGAAAAGATGCAGTTCAGTCAAGTCTCACGACAAGGCGCAGTTCAGTAAACTCTCACATAAGGCGCAAATCAGTCAACTCTCACACAACAAGGCACAAATCAGTCAACTCCCACACAACAAGGCGCAGTTCAGTCAACTCCCACACGACAAGGCACAAATCAGTCAACTCCCACACAACAAGGCGCAGATCAGTCAACTCCCACACGACAAGGCACAAATCAGTCAACTCCCACACAACAAGGCGCAGTTCAGTCAACTCCCACACAACAAGGCGCAAATCAGTCAACTCCCACACAACAAGGCGCAGTTCAGTCAACTCTCACACAAGGCACAAATCAGTCAACTCTCACACAACAAGGCGCAAATCAGTCAACTCCCACACAACAAGGCGCAAATCAGTCAACTCCCACACAACAAGGCGCAGTTCAGTCAACTCCCACACGACAAGGCACAAATCAGTCAACTCCCACACAACAAGGCGCAGATCAGTAGGTTTCGAACAACTTCACAAGGCGCAGTCCGACTAAAGTGATCGTGTAATGAGTCCCTGACGGCTCTGGCCACGGCGTAACAATTCTGGAATGGGCCCCGAGACGAGTGCCTATCGCTTTATTCTCTTTACTTGTAATGAAAGTTTGCATCAACTCCCTAGCCTCTTTGCTCGCCATAGCCGTGTGTCTATAGGCCCTGCCCGCCGTGCGGGAAACGCGGGTTCGAGTCCCAGCGCTGGTGGCGATTTCCTCTGTAGGGTATAGGAGAAAAATTCCAATCACAATACCCCACTCTACCCAGGTGTCTGGAATGGGTACCGGTCTTGACCGGGGGAAAGCGTCATGGCGTCCTCGCGTTAGTTACAAAGCATTTGAAAATCCAATGTACAAGGTGAAATGTATCATGCTTGAAATTGGAAATATAGCATCCGTAGATGCCTTCATTGCGAATTATCCCAGTGGCTTCGATCTCGTGATCACCGTAATCGAACGGTTTAGAACGCGCGCCCTTCACGGGAAGGGTCGGCAGTGCCGCGGGGTGATTTCTCCCCGTTGGGAAAAGGGAGAACTCAGCCATATTTCCCTATTCTACCCAGGTGTTGGAAATGGGTACCGGCTTGACCGGGGGTAACCGTCATCACGTCGTGCTGTTAGTAATAAGCCATTTGAAAAACCAATGTACAAGATGAAATGCATTAGGCTTGATTAAAATAAAACATCCTTTGTAAGCAACCTCGTTCGTGCATGAAGTTTTGCTCTTTAAAATGTTCAGCAAATTGACAACTCGAGTGCTGGATGACCTAGGCCGATGATTTTTTCTCCATTTGCTGTTTTTTACTTGCACGTTATTCTTTGGTTTTTATTCTTTTCTTTTTCTAGATGGTAATACCTTAAACGGTAGTTTTTTGTTGAATTGCAGCAATATTTACTTAATATCAAATAATGAACGCAAATGAATGGTAACCTTCGGTTTTTATTCTTTTCTTTTGTTGATCATAATTCCATAAACCAGAAAAATTTTCTCGCTGAACCACAGCAAAATCCATTCAATTTAAAATAATGAACGCAAATGATTTGTGAGCGCTTTTTTCCCTTTAACAGCATCAAAATATGCTCTTGTTTAAAAAAAAAATAGAAACGAATGATTTAGTATAAGATATATATACACAATAAAAATGAAAAAGAAAATATTTTTTTACACATTCACAATTCTTAAAGAACGCGGCTAGATAGTAGTAGTAGTAGTAACATAGGTTTGCTAGCGCTTCAGTTATTTAGACTATATCGCACCGAAGGTCACATAATTTAATCGGTATCAGGCTTTTCCGATTTACCACGCAAGGTGAACATCAACATTATATGAACATCACAAATTACATGATCATGATTTAATTACAACTCAAGATTATAATTGTCTCCCCATTGGAATTTTGTACATACTATAGTACATCCAAATCACTGGGCAGCCAAACCCCTTAGGGGGTTTCAGCTGCCCACCCATTATGGCCGGACGCCTTACCCACGCTGAAACCCCCCAAGGTACCAACGTAGCGCGTCCGGCCATATTGCAGTTTCTTCATCTACAATCTTCCAAAAGACTTCAAACATGAAAAACTTTTCGTAGTTCTCAGCGTACAGAGGCACTATAATTTGTTCATAAGAGACGAGCCAGAGAGATAGCTAATAAGCCGCCAATGATTAAAACGCCCACGAGTCGGTTCTCCCAACATCTTACACAAAACAAAATCAGAGTCAGCGCCCTGTAAACCAGGGTAATAACGGGAACGTACATCTGAAAAGTGAAGGCACTCAACCAATATATGCTGCACCGACAGCGGCACCAAGCAGCGATTGCAAAGAGGGGCCGGGCGGCGCTCCATTAAATGGCCATGAGTGAGGCGGGTGTGACCAATCCTCAGTCGACATAGGAGGACTTCCACGCGACGGTTCCGGCATGCTGAAGAAGGCCAGGCTCGGACACTGTTCTTAATCTTGCGCAGCTTGTTGTCTTGGGTGTTTTCCCACTGTCGCTGCCCGAGTTGGGTTAATGCAGCTTTAATTATAGGGTAGTAATCTCGGGCGGGTACTCTGGTATTTGTTGGGTTAGCAGCAGAGGTTGCAGCATTTCGCGCTAACTCGACTGCCCGATCGTTGCCACGCACATCAACATGGCCAGGTACCCAACATAGAGTTACAAGTTTTGGGGAGCTTGCAAGTCGCAAAAGGCTAGACATTATTCCAGAAATTATTGGATGTGTGGAGTTGTAGGATCTCAGTGACTGGAGGGCAGCTTTGGAATCGGAGAACACCACATAAGAACCCGAAGCAGGCCGCTCCTCAATCATGCGGAGTGCGGCACGGATGGCGATCAGCTCCGCAGAGTAGATTGACGTTTCAGGCAGCAGTCTTTCCTCCACCACTCCGCCATCAAAAACTGCAGCACAGCCCACTGCGTCATCCGTTTTAGAACCGTCAGTGTAGATATGAAAAGCTCCCTCGTGGTCACTGTGGAGGTGATCTTGGAAAATATGTCGCAGTATGGATCTTGTCATCATCTCTTTCTTTGGGTATTGCAGTCCTGGACAGAAGGTCTGAATCGGAATTTGCCAGGTTGGCTCTTCCAGAGTGGGGGCACGCTCAACTTTGAACGAGGGCAACTGCGTCATCTCCGCTAGTGCTTCGTAGTCAGTAGAGGAGGGGATATAATACGGAAACAACTCCCGACCCCTTACTCCCTCCATCACGCTATTCCACGTGGCCGTGAAAGGTAGTTGTCTGAGTCGTACAACATACTGTAGAGTAAGCTGTACTCGACGAAGTTGCAAGGCTGGTTCACCGCAATCCACCAATAAGCTCATCACCGGTGATGTCCGAAAGGCCCCCGTACACAGCCTCAGAGCAGAGTTATGGATTGGGTCCAGGAGTGATAAGCATGATGGGCTGGCACTCTGGTAGACGACGCAGCCATAATCAATCTTGGCACGAACGGTGGCTCTATAAAGTCGCAGCATGGTTGTTCGATCAGCACCCCACGTTAATCTGGACAGGAATTTCAGGAGATTCAAAGCTTTAGAACATCTTCCTTTTAAAGCCTGTATATGAGGTCTCCATGACAGTTTATTGTCGAACAACATGCCCAGAAAGGAGACTGTGGGCGAGGCGTTGACCAACCTATCACCGAGAAAGAGCTCAGGCGTAGGTTCATTAGTGCGACGGGGCTGCACATGGAGTGCCACAGTCTTTTCAACTGAAAAGAAGCCTCGCTTGTCGGCCCAGGCTCCAATACGGTTAATGGCTTCCTGTACTCGACGAGTCAGGGCGGGTAAGTATCTAGAGGATGCATATAGCATGAAATCATCCACGTACAAGGAAAACGAAACATGCCTTGGTAGGTCCTTCGTGATGGCGTCCATTGCAAGTAGGAAGAGCGTGCAGCTTATAACGCTGCCCTGAGGTACCCCTTCGTTCTGAGTCATCAGAGCAGAAAACCGTGTGCCCACTCTAACCCTAAACCGACGTTCTCTTAAAAACTCGCGTACATACATTGCCATGTGACCTCGTACACCAATCTTATGCAGTTGCTCCAATATCCCATATCGCCAGGCAGTGTCATAAGCCTTACGCAAATCGAAGAAGACGCATATAGTGTGTCTTCCTTGGGCACGCTCTTTAACAATATGGTTCTGTAGTCTGAGGAGGGCATCCGTGGTTCCACGAAGAGATCTGAACCCAAACTGAACTGGAGAGAGATTATCTCCGGCCTCCAGAAAGCGCATCAATCTTACGTTGATTATTTTCTCCAGTACCTTTCCCACACAGCTTGTCAAGGCTATGGGGCGGTAACTAGATGTTTCAGAGGATGGTTTATTGGGTTTCAAAAAGGCAAGTACTGTGGCTAATTGCCATTCCGTGGGATATACATGGGTTGTCCAGATTTTATTATACAAATGAAGAAGGTAGGTGATCGCTGATGAATGCATTTTCTTAAGCATCTTGTAGTGGATGCCATCTGATCCAGGGGATGTATTCTTACATTGCCGGAGTGCATAATACAGTTCAAGGTACGTTATGGGTGAATTATATGGATATTGTTCATCCGATGCCAAATCAAGGTGACATTGTTCTTGGCGCTGTTTAATGATTTGGAAGCCGGGTGTATAGTGCCTTCCGCTACTGACGTCGGCAAAATGCTCCGCCAGCAAGGAGGCTACGCGATCCTGGTTCATGGTGATCTCTCCGTTGACCACAAGGCAAGGTAGGGCATGTCCGTTTCGTCCTCTCATCTTCTGGACTCTTTGCCATATTTTCTGAGTTGGCGTGTCGGCGTTTAGCGTGGATACGTACCTTTGCCAGGATTGTTTCCTGGCCATATCCTTCACAAACTGTGCCCTCGCTCTAGCTCTTTGGTAGAGTATTTTATCAGCAAGGTTGCGGCTCCGTTGATACCGGCGTAAGGCCCTCTTTCGTTCAAAGTTAGCCTGGGCACACTCGTCATTCCACCATGGAACTCGATGGTTTATTTGTCCTCCCTTCGAGCGGGGTATAGCAACAGATGCGGCCGTTCGGATAGTGTTAGTAAACTTCTCTAGCGCCTCGTCCACAGTGGTCTGGTCCTCATCATCTTCCATGATTGTCAGGGCCTCAAACGCTTCCCAGTCAGCGCGTTTAAGCAAGAAGTGAGGCTCTGAGTTGAAAGGGAGGTAGGTCGGGAAGGTGACCACCACTGGGAAGTGATCACTTCCATGGGCGTCATCCATGACAGTCCACCGAGAATCTGGGTAACAGTATGGGGAGCACAAACTGATGTCTATTGCGGAAGTAGTTCCGGTTTGGACGTGGAAGTGGGTCATGTTTCCCGTATTCAACAGACACAAATCTGTGGTAGCAAGGAGTCGTTCCACCTCTCTGCCCTGCTGATCGATACTGTCATTACCCCACGCAGTATGCTTCCCATTCCAATCACCGCCCATCACAAACGGTTCCGGGAGTTGCCTCATCACGTCCAAAAGCTCTTCACAGGTAGCTATGCGAAGAGGAGGGATGTACAGATTACATACTGTAAACGGAGCAGTAGCAGTTTCCACTCGGACAGCCATCACCTCCAAGCGTGATCTGATGGGCAGCCTGTAATATGGAAAATTCTGCTTCACAAGGATTATATACCAGTCCTGTTCCAGGAAGGGGATTATTATTTATTGAGTAAGTTTCTACTCGGTAGTGCTTAAATCGGGGTGGAGCACTGTTTCCGAGCATAGTTTCTTGGAGGAGTACACAAGCTGGTTGTTGTTCTAGTAGGATAGCATGGAGATCAGTGCAATTACGTCGCAAGCTGCGACAATTCCATTGAATAATGGTAAAAGTCACTCTGATAAAAGGTTACAGTTACTTCTGAGGTGGTGCACTAGATTCAGTGCCTGCTATACGTTGACTGACTAAAGTTGGGATGTGTCTCGTCTCTTCTGATTTCCTCCTTCCCTCGCGCCACGTTCGCACCTCGACATCAGGTGGTGGTCTCGAGGGAAGGCCAGGGGGAGGAGGATACTTCTTCAGCAGCTCGTCACTCAACCCCTTGGGTACGTGTCTAACACGGTCCAATGAATATTTTCTCTATGATGTGCTGTGTTCGCCCGACTGATCGCGAGCTACTTTTGAGTGAGGTGTGCTGGTAGGCGACGCTCCGCTCTGGAGCCGCTTGCGTGGAATTCCCATGGCTTGAAGTTTTTCTGGCACTTTAGGCGGTGGCATTTTTGGTGGGGGTAATTTAGCAGTGGCAACTCTAGCTGAAGCAGTTGTGCTAATACCTGCAGTAACTTTCAGTGGTTTCCCTTGTCCTGACAGAATAGGGCCAGTCACGCCCTCTGGAAGCATAGTGGTGGCGTTGTCGGGGGGAACATCTTTGTTCAAAACTGGGCCTTCCACTACAAGAGCTGCCCTAGGTGGGGAGCCAGTTTCTGCACGGCCTCGAGAAGTCATCAGCATTTCTTCCTCGGTATTGCCTCCGTCACCTGCGCTCGCCTGTCGTCTATGGCCTCTATCACGCTCACTCGTGGTCTGCTGCATAACTATTCCTCTTGGAGGCGCAGCTTCAACAGGACCTGATGGGTCACATCGGCTAGCGCTGCTGCTGCCCATGGGCCTGGCAATGTCTGCAAACGTGACTCCCTCACGGACATATCGGGCTGCCACTCGCCTTCTAGCATCTCCATATGATAGTTTTTCTTTAACTTGAAGAGCCACAACTTCCTGTTCTTGCTTGTACGTTGGGCAATTCAAAGATGAAGCTGGGTGGGGACCTTTACAGTTCGAGCATCTGGCTGGGAGAGAGCAGGGCAGCTCATGCACCTCTCCAGCACACTGGTAGCAAACACCCACGGCCGCCCTGCACGAGCCAGCGCCATGTCCAAAACGTTGGCACTTGTAGCATCGTCTGGGCCTGGGCACATACTCCCGCACGGAACACTTAGTCCACCCAATGGCGATTTCAATTGGGAGCTGGCAAGTATCAAAAGTCAAGACATAGACGGGTTGTTTCATCAGAACCCCCCGCCAATTCTCTTCTTCGTCTGATACACCTCAGTTACCTTATGCCGCTTCAAGCCTTCGAGCATCTGATCGGGAGTGAAGTTAGGAGCATTCCTGTAGTGAATGGTTCCCTTAGTTTGATTGAGGGTTTTATGAGGCTCCACAACAACTTCATGCATATCTAAGGTCCTCAAATTAATAATGGCCCTGACTCTGCACTCGATTTGTCACCTCTACAATTATACCTCCGGAACGGGTCTCATTAATATTCTTCGGGCGGCCCCCTAGAGTTCGCTCGATCTCATCGTTTGCTCGAATGACGTTGATAGTGGCCAGATTTGTATTAGATGGAGATGATATGCAAAAGAATTTTTTGTAGTCAGTCTCCTGCCACTGCTGAAGGGGAGGGTATGTAGGGGCGTCACTACTGGTTCGGACCCTCCTATTTCTCCTCCATCGCCCTCTAGATGAGGCAGGCTGAAAGGGTTCAAGCGTCTGAATCTGAGTTAAGTTTCGATTTTTGCTGTTGTCTTCATGAGCCCGATGACTGTCCCCGCCATCATCAGGGGGAGCGGTTGATGACAGCGTGGGCGCATCTTCTGAGGCCACAGATTGTAGTACTTGTTTGGGTTCTGTTTGGTTCACACCGGACCCAGCTCCACTCTCAGCCATAAGCTGTGATGGTGCCTGTCTCGCAGGTAGAACGGCGGAATGATCAGTGGAAATTTCCATGGGAGGCTTCTCTGATGGAAGCAGAGGAGGGGCCAGGTCGTCACCAGAAAGTCGAGAAGAGGGTTCATTGGTGGAAGCAAGCGGTGGTTTAGGATTCTCTTTCAGTGAGGGTTGCCCCTCACCTATCCAGGCCCGCTCAAGCCGGAAAAGAACCCCTCGGGCGATCAGCAGCATTCTGGTGCATCTCTGCACTTGAGGCGGGCACACGCTGACCACTAGGAAGTAAATACCTCCTCCACCGTCGACCCCGGCCCGTGGCAGTCCCCAAGTACGCCCGAGATAACAGAGACTTTATAACCCGTAACTGCCGGGGCCCGGTTTATATTTACATGGGAAACCTCACCCATGGTCCCCCTTTTGTCAGGCTGCTCCAGTTGAGCCAGCCTACCATGGTTGAACCTACCAGGACCGGGGCCCCGGCAGTATAGCCTCAACTTTCATGGCAGCACGCAAGCCCTCCCACCACGAGAAGGTAAGGACATGGGTGTTGCAAACTCCCACTTGCGGGTGTTGCAAATCGAGACTGCAAGTCAAATTTACCTGAGTGACGCCCATTTATAAAGGAATTGAAAATGAAAGTCACATTTCCGAATACGTATATGTATGACCTCTTGAAGTAAGATCCTTATAAAATGCCCACATCAACCAACATTCGATTGAACGTATTTGTGGCGCCAACATAACGCAGAGATTTTACCACATGCACATTATATTACAACAGCAAACTCACGCTCCGATACTTTTCAATCGCTAAGATGGATGGCGTCGCCCAAACCTACAGAACATGTGTGCCATCAACGATGAATATGAGTCGTTCCGCTTTACACGAAGTTGCAACAATAAGCATTTGTACTCTAGCAGGCTGTCCTGCATTGTTGACATCACCCAAAAACTTAGTCCGTCATGTTAAAAAATGAGAGCCATTCAAGACCCATCATAGAGCTCGTCAATAAAAACAGTCACTGATCCAGAGTAACTAAATCAAGCACGGTACGTGAAGACAACCAACGAAGGGTAGCTTGGCATCCTTTTCATAAAATGCTAAACAAAACGCTATAAATTCCGCTTTTAAAACAACCACAATGCCTTCTTATCTTTGTTATATCATTTACGTTAATAAGCACAAAACAAAAATCATTGCCTTTGATTCCTCAGGCTCAGTGAGCAACACGGTCTTTTTCGATTATTCAAAAAAAAATCTAGGTTGTATTGTCAAGATCTTCATTTACGGATTTTGCTGAAGATTGTGTCAAATGCGACGCTAACCGTACCGCAAATATGTTGAATGCAACAAGAAAGCAATGAAATCTTGCACTCATCACTTGAAAAAGATACATGAAAGTGTAAGAAACTAGTAGAAGAAACGGAAATTCGAAGCTAGAAATTAAAGAGATGCTGAAACTCAAGTGAGAGTAGTACTAAAACTAGGTAAGAATACTAGTTGAAGTTGAATGTATCACAGACCTCATGCCTTTCTACCGACAAAAACACTCTAACGAGTAATTCCACTCTTACGCAGAAAAAAGAGCTACAAACGCAAAACACAAGCTCCTAGTAACTTCACGAGAAAAATAAGAAGAGAATCGCAAAGTTTAACTTAATAGTAATAACAAACAAAGGCAATAGCATACGTCTCCACGACTAGAGGTTTTCTCTTTGAGAGAACGTCGGAAATTTCTTAGAGCAAATCACTCGCTAATGATTTTGATTAATCAACAGGCGTTAAATGCAAGTTTTGCCTAACGAACCAGAGACGTTACAGATAATCATAATGATCACAAACTTAGAAATATTCCAATTACCAGAGACAAAATCGATATAAAAGATGCCTAGACACAGAGCATAACGCTGTGTAACACAATGTAAAATTACCGAGCAAGAAAATTTAGGCACAAGCGCAGGATAGGGCACAACAATTTAGTTCATCTAAAAAATATAAGACACTGGTTTAATGCATGTCATAAAAACGCAATTCGGTAGTTACAGTAAAATCACATAAGAACATTATTAAGAATCATTTAACCAAGAGTAAGTAAACTTTCCCATCATCAACAGATTGGTAAAAAAAGAAGTCGATTCTTGGCAGTGAGGGCCCCAACAGCGAGTCTTGTTACTTAATAGTTTAAAGACTGACGTTCTGTTAGAGCCTCTGTGCTCCTTATAATAAATAGTTATAAACGAAAAATGGTTTGAGCCCAGCCAGCATAAATCACGAGTAAAACCCACAGGCCAAAAAAGAAAGACTTTCACGTCTTTGCGTAGAAGTACACACGGTAACCATGAGACCTGAACCAAAAAGTTTAGCAAAGTAGAAGCAGACCAACCTTCTAAGACCAAATAAGTTCCTAAAATGACAGCGAAACTTCAATGAGTGATTACTGCAAGGAGCGAGAGTAGGGTAATGACTGAGAGAAGTGTTAGGAGGTATCGTCGTGCAGGAGCATCCTGAGCGCATCCGAGAGGGCACCGAGCAATTTGGAGAGCAGGACTTTGTCAGGCTTGAGCTTTTGGTCCTTGTACTCCGCTGCAGCGAACAGCGCCACACCTTCCTTCTCTGCACACCACACAGAAATTTGTTACAGGGTTCACTACCATAGCTCTAAATCAAGGGTTCCAAGCCTGGGGTGCGAGACAATATTCCAGGGAGTGCAAGAAAAGTTCAGGCAAATAATAGGATATTGGCTATAAGTTTGCCTTTTTATATCAGGGGATGCCAGGTTTGAAATAAATTTCTTTAAGGGTGCGGGGCAAAAAAAAGGGTTGGGAACCCCTGCTCTAATCGAGTTAGATTAGATTAGTTTAGATCTCCCTAACCACAAAATGAGTGTTCCAAAGAGAGGAAGGCTGAAGACACCATTCGGTATGGAGTAACAGAACGCGGAATTTGAAATAGAATGCACACACTAATGTAAATTTGTGGTTGTTAAGGTACAATATCTCTTCATTTACGATTTGAAAATTATATTGAAAATGAAACCTCCGTCTCCGCTCAGTTAAGGCAATTATCACAAAATCAGCATGGTTTGAGGTTAAAGTCGCCTTATAAGAATGGAAAATTTGGGCACATTTTGCTGACAAAAGAAAACATAAGAAAAATTGAAACGAGAAAAAAGAAATAAAAGACAAAGACACTACTACAGGAAGTCAGTTGCACGATACGCTGGCATCCCTTTCAAGGTATACAAATATTTAAAGAACAAAATAAAGCCAACCTAACCACAAATGTAAACCCACAACACGAGCTACTAATTCCGCGGTGGGTTATCACTGAGTCACTCAAGATTCAAATAAAAAATTAACAAAATAAGAGCACTAACCAAGAACAGCCTACAAATGAAATGTGTATAAAATTAAGCTGTGCCAAATGTGGCTGGTAAGAAGTAAAACAAGATGTAGATTAAAATCATTAGCATTAAAAGTCGGAATCGCATTGTCAATAAGCTACCTTATTAACCAGTCACATGTAACTCCGCATTACAGTCGGCGGCGTTAGGTTTTCTTCGTTCTTAATTGTCGACTCAACTGGATACCGGTATTTAAATGTTATAACCATATTTCATATCTCTATTAAATCACTAATTTAGTCTTTTCTTTAGTCCATTCTTTAATTCTCTATCAATGTTAAATCAATAATTTAGTTCTCTTATATCAATGAGTAAATGCCAACCACTTAGCCTGGTTTTGTTTCATTTTTTCCTCCTAACTTTTGCGACTTTTTATCAAGAGAGGTGACGTTTTGCGTTTGTATGCAACCATCAAGAGCAACAGTTTACAAGTAACAAATTTTACATAGCGGGTTATGAAACTAAAATCTCTACAACGCTCACAAACCATTAATTATTGAAACTGTACATGGATTTCCACTACCAAAGGTGCTACAATGGCATTCCAATAGTGAATTTTGAGTTTATAGTATAGTCCGATTATAACTGAGCCATCGTTATTTAGTAACACACTTTTATAAAGCATCAATTCAAAGCATTAATTCTTTACCATTCCTCACAATAGGAAAGTTATTTTTATGAAGGTAAGTTCACAGCATCAACGCACAAGCCAATATCTCAAACACTGACAAAGCGCAATACATTTCCCCTTATAGAATGAGTTCAGTTCTAAGCCCACTTTCCCATGATTCTCACCTTCGGCAGTGTGAAGCAGGGCAACGATTTCATCTTTTTGAACACCAACACGAGGTAGCAGGGTACCTGATGGGAGAACAATTAATGAAATTAGGCTTCACTGCAAATTTTCTTCCATTTAGACAAGATATTCTCTTCAAAATCGTCAATATTTCAAGTCTGAAGCTCATTGAGGGACTAGATGGGTTTAAACCTAAACAAAATAACATCAGCACACAGTGTAGTAAAGTCATCTCCCAACGCTGTATAAAACTTACATGTGATGCTGACAATGCACTTGCAGAGATGAGGAGCAGAAATGTGCTTCTTGGAAGCCAAGAGTCGTAGTACATACGGAAGAAGCTCATTGAGCAACCAAGCCTTTCCTTTCCAGCAGCTGAGTACCATGAGTCCCAGGATAGTTTTCCTGAGGTTCAGAAAAGTGTCCAGGCGAGCTTTGGTATGCTTGTCAACCTTATCCAGCACGCCGTCCAAAATACTTCGTACGAGGACCATCGGTTCAGCAGGCGAATTTTCACAAGCATACCTAGCGTTCATATTGTCAATGAGAAGAGTCCGAACGCTGCTCTTGCCAGTCCACGTACCGTGGTGGACCAGCCACATGATCACTCGCTCTAAACCTGTTGTCGAGCGATATTTGACAAGCCTCAACAGAACAAAGCGGCCTAAAAATAGACTAGAAAGCAAGGCACCGTGCGCCAACCCAGGATAGTGGCAAAGAAGGCTCACAATAAAAGCTCTAGCGCGCCTCCATTGCGGCTTGCGGTCTTCTTTCTGTGCTACACAACATGAGGCGGTGTGCCAAGAACTCAAGCTTGCTATTGCTCCAGCAGTTAGAGTGGTCACCTCCTTCTTACGAGGAGAGCCTGTGAAGCCAGAACTACGAACGAGATTCTCGCACATACTCGTGATGAGATCTTCTAAACTGTGGGCTGGTGTAACATTCAAGTTGCTTTCGATCACTTTTACCAGCATAAAGAGCTTATATAGTTCTGGGCAAAGCACCTTGACACCGGCTGAGAGGTCTTCTGTTGGATCTACACACATAATGGACTCGATAAACGCACGGGCGAGTAACTGCAAATAAGTGCAAGTTGGAATCGACGAATTTTCGTTGAGTCTTTGCCGTACATCCTGAACGATCGTTATGACGCTAGTCTTCCATTCGGCAGACCCTATACGCACATTCACTAAATCTCTCAAAACAGAACTGTACTCCAATTGGGCCGTTTCTAATGAACTCGACAGGTTTACAGGGACAGATGGAACTTGCATGATGGGACAATTTTCAGAGCTATCTATACTCGTGGGAGGGTTACTGCTAAGTTCTTGAGCGGAAGAAGGTGAATCCGGAGACATTTCTGAGGATTCGCTTAGTCCGTCATCGTCCGAGTTAGCTGATGTAAGCAAATCTTTCCCAAAGAAAGACATAGGCTTAAACGCAGCAGGAACATGAGTTAAATTAGAATTTTCAGCACTAACTTGATTGTTTCTCCTATCACCGTTGTCATGGGCAGCAAAATATTCAGTTTTAGGCTTTAAATCAAATGCTGGAGCTACCTTGGATACACCGGTCGGCACAGTCACTGGGTTGAAATTTACACGAGACGTATTTACAACATTAGTGGTCACCTCCGCTGAGCGAATGCAGGGAGATGTTTTTGCAGAACCGAGCTCGTCAGGGTCGGATTTTGACGCACTGAACTTCGTTGAGTGCGCTTCTGCTGCATCATAACAGTTCACCGAAGAATTGCAGGCTCCAAGATCTACTGTTAGAGTGAATTCATCGTCACTGTGTTCAACTCCTGGAGTGTACGACGTTGTTGGAGATGCAAAGCGATTTTCAGAAACAAGTTTATCACGGCATGATTCAGTAGGATGAATGGAATTGGAAGACGCGGTGTGGGGGTTTGTCTTCGGATTTTTTGAATGCCCTCTCCCGTTGACTTCGGTTTCCTTAACAGCGTAGTTCACACACGGCTTATCAAACACCGGAGTCGGACGAGACGGTTTTGCAGTGGTCTTTCCTTCCAGCAAAATTGCCTTTTTCTTGGCAATACCAAATTTGTGAGACATACTTTGTACAACAGAATTCAAATCAAGGCACTTGTTGCCGTTAACACTCACACGTTCTTCGCAAGTCTTTGGCACTTTTGAGGATTTCTCACCCCCGAGAGGGGTTGTCTCAGGTTCAGAATCACTTTCTATCAACATGGAACTCTTACCAGGAGTCCGCTTGACATTCAGTTCATCTGACGAGCTATCATCAGAAGAAGATGGAACAGATCGTTTCACAGTGTTCACATGAGAAGCCTTGGGTCGTTGCCCTGTCATGGTACGACGAGCAGCAGCAGTTGCCGCAGCGGCAGCTGATTTGCTTAGACGAGCAGTTCTTTTTGCCAAAGGTTTTTTATCCTTAACCATTAATTTCTTCCGTTCCTTCCTGTTTTCTGCTTTGGATCTCACTGAATGCACATCACTTGTCCTATCACCGCTGTGTGTTTTAGCGCTATCATTCGTATTTTTTGAAGACCGACCAACAAAGCCTTGTTCATTCACTCTCGTGTTTGTGTGACCTACTTTAGCGCTAGACATCGGGGCCATAGAATTTGCTGTCTTTGATGCCGTCTGCTTTCTCCTCTCCAGCTCTTGCAGCTGGCTCACAGAAAACGAGCCTTTTTTGCCAAAAGCTGGGCGAGGAGCAGAATTCATCATCACAGGCTTTGTTTCAAACGATTTGGGAGGTAACTTCTCAATTGAAGATGGCTTATGTTTTTTACTTTGCGATTCTGAAACCTGTGGCAAGTGTTGTTTGGATTTGGAAGTTCCAGCATTCGGTTCTAAACGCACTTCTGTTTCAGAACACAGTCGCTTTCTCTTCCCTTGCACTAGTGAGCTTTGTCTTCTCCTTTCTTCTTGGTCTTCATCGGAACAGGTGAACTCATCTTCGTCAAACAGCTTTAGATTTTTGTTAGTCTCCGCTCTTGGAATTGAAGTTGGCGCTTCCAAAGGAGGAGATGGTTTCGCAGTAGAAAGTGCAGCTTCAATTTCTATCTCTTCGATATTGATACACATCTCCCCTTCGGACTCCGAATCGTCATCAACTTTGTCAAAACAAGGTATAGAAGTATCAATTTCCAGCGGCGCACCTGGCAGTGAGGAATAAGAATCCAGCTCGACTGGTTCACATTGCTTACTTGATACTGACTTGGTAGCAGAAGATTGAGGGTCGCGCATGTTGTCGAAGGATTTAGGTGACTCAGAACCGTCAATAGAATTCTGAAATTTATTTTTTACGGGGATTTTTGTCAAATTTTCTGATTTATTCACTTCTGGCACGTCATTTTTGACGGGAGGTTTATGAGCTCCCAGTGAAGCATACTCTTTAGGAACCAGGCACTCAATTTTATGTGATCCTTCGTCAGAATTGTCAGATTTTGACGGCGATAAAATACCATTTTTGGATTTTCCCTTTCCTGATTCACTCTTTGAAGATGGCTCATCTACGCAACCTGAAAATCTGCCTTCACTGGAACCGAGACTCCGCTTTTTATTTTGCTGCAAGTTGCGACGAGGAGGAGTACCAACAATAACTCTTTTAGTAGATTTGAAAACCATGGCTTTTCTGCGTCTAGTGACACGAGAAGTTGGGTCAACTTCACACGGTGGCTTAGCAGGAATAGATGTTTTAGAATTGGAAACGCAAGAATTCGCACGAAGATCAGCATTGTGAGCGGTGTATTTCTTAACATTTTCATTAGGTTTGAGTTTCACATGTTGAGAATCTTCATTTAGATTTTTAAGAGGCTTTTGTACATCGGAAGGCACTTTTTCTCCCTCCTTCTCTCTTGAAACTGTTTTCTGAGACAGTGAAGAATCAGTAACACCAGTGCCACACGTAGATGAATTAATCTTCTTCTGCTCAGGGTCGAGCGAACACTTTTCTAACTCCAAATCGGGAGCTAAAATATCAGATTTTTGATCGTAAGAAGACATTATTTCAGAATCATCTTCTGAAGTGAGACTTAAATTTAGCTTAGAGGTTGGCTCGGGTGTTTGTTGCAGCCTGCAACTTTTTGAAGACGAAAAATTATCACTAGAAATCATATGCGATAAATCAGGTGTACTATTCGAGGGATCTTGCTCGTTATCAGGACCCTTTGAGCACTGAGTTTCAGCGGAGGTAGGATCTTTTTCAGCTGAATCTGTAATTTTTACATTCCTATTAGAGTTCAAGCTTTCTTGGGCGATGGACCTGGACACCGAAGAAGAGGAATAACCACGCCGCTGCCGGGAGCTGCGACGAGTCTGCACTACAACTGGCGGCAAAAATCCCGCTCGGTTGTGGGCGCCTTCATCTCCCTTTGCGGGAACTGAAGAACTGACGAGATCAGCTGCAGAGCTACACTCAGATGAGGCAGGAGAAGGCTGAGATCGAACCCTGTTTGGGGAGGCTCTCGTGGAACCCGAACAGTGAGGCATCTTACTTGACTCTCCGTCATTAAAACTTACGGAAACATCTTCGGTTGGATGAACTGTAATTTCAGACGGTAAGGTAAAGTTTTGCATTTCACTAGAGAATTTGGGAGACTTCAATACATCAAATATTGATTGAATATCTTCCTTTTGATTATCCGTATAGCGTGTGGAATTCCGACGAGTTACGCGGCCTCTTGCACAAGGCTCAGCAGAATAACTCTCAGCGTCCAATGTTTGATCAGGGGTTTTTGTGGGAGAATTCAAACTAAAAGAATTATCGCGACACCGCACACGTGACTTTCTGCCAGAATCTGTTCTTGGCCTCTTTGAAGAAAGAGCTTTGGATGGAGTGCTTTCATTCTCAGAGTCGTGAGATGAAACTCGTTTTCTGAGCCTATAAGAAAGAGGAGACCCAAAATCCGCTTTGCTGTTAGCACTGCTGCAGTTTCTTCTGGAGGTAGAGCTACTGCTCCGACTCCTCACGTGTGTAATTCTGCGAACGGGAGATGAACTTTTAGTCATGGAGTTTGAAGCGCCTGATTGAGCACAAGTGTCTACCACAACAGGAGGGTGAAAGTCCGTTGGGGAGCGTTTTTCAACGTCACTGGAACCGCATGCGTTACGAAGCGGAGTCTCGCTCATCTCATGACTGATGGCAACATTTCCTACTTTGTCAATAGGTCGCTCAGAATCAGATCTCACATTCGAAAGACTTGCAATATCATGCGAATCCTTTGACGGAGACTTAGTTTCACCACGATCAATACGAGTGAGCGTTTCGTTATGCAGTTCGTCATTATCAAACGCTCCAGAGCCAGGACTTGCAACAGGGGAAGAATTTCTTCTAGGGAAATCCTGTGTGTCAACATTAACAAGTGATGCTAAATTGTCTCTCTGTTCTATTCCATCAGAAACTACCCCAGAATTAGAAGATCTTTCGTGAACATGAGAATTCGCTACAGAGGTAGAACTTTTCTCATCATTTCCAATGAAAACCGAATCTTCAAGAGTTTCTTCATTGTTAGACTTGGCCATGGCTGAAAGTTGAGCCGATGAACTAAACTTTTCCACCTTGTTTGAGTTATCACATGACGAAATTCGTTCAGCACCTAATTCCGATGGATTGGTAGAAGTTCTTATGTTCTCATCTTCCTCATCAGAATCATCACTATCGTCGTCGGTCAGGGAAAGATTCAATCCAGCGTACGCGGTTGGAATTTTTACTTTTTTGCTTGTTGCGAGACAATCTGAGACTTGAGACGGCGAAGGTTCATTTAGCGTGGGTGTGGAGCAGCTATCCTCGTCATCAAAAATCGAGGCCACTCGAACGTTGTCTGTGTTGATCTGACCCGAAACAGAGCCACTTGGAACGTCAGCGCGGGCAGAATCGTTCGGTTTCACTTCATCTCGCGCTTCAGGGGCTTGTGAATCATCCAGTGATAAACTTCTCACTACATCTGAGATATCTAGCGGGGGAGTTTTACGTGCTGGCTTTTTAATAGGTGTAGATGTTATGGAGGATTCAAGATCTTTGCTTGGAATGTCAAATTGATCTTTCGTAGTCGCTTCAAGTGTCGACGGAGCTGTTGAAGGAGAAACCTGTTCTTTACTAGGTGATTCGTCACGTAGTGGAATAGAAGGAGGTCTGGACGGTCGCTCAGGAGAAGCGTCAGATAAATTAAAGTCTTCTGCATAGATGGCGTGCGCAGCTCTACGAACAGGAGACTGCGCGGCGGTCGTAGTTTTCACGAAGTCTTCCTCATCATAGTCATCGGAGTCGCTAGACACAGCAAGATCGTCGCTAAGAGTGGTTCTCTGGTCATCAGAATGCTCACTCCCAAAATGAGTATCGATTTCGGTCACTTGATTTTCATTTTGCAAAAATGGAGCCTGTACCACGGTCTCGTGTTCTAAAACGTTTTCCGCAGGGGCTTCATTATCTAAATTTGTTTCGTGTAACTGTGGCTGCGCATTTTCAGATAACTTCCGAGGCGACGTCTTTTCCTTCTCTTTGTTTGACTGATCGCACTCAGTTGGACGCGCTTTGGCACCACAATCCTCAGGATGTGCATTGGGCATTCGTATATCCTCTTTGCTACCATTTATGGATATATTAGCTTTAGATACAGATACTACAGGACGGCGCTCGATTTGATTATGATTTAATTTTGATAAATTTTTGGCAGGCGAATTGCTTACAGAGGAAACGCTCTTGGAAGTTTCAATCGGTTGAGACGCTCTCGGTTTAGGTGGGGACCGAACGGTAGCCACAGAAGATTTGTTTATTTCTGAAGATGACTGGTCACAATTCTTAGAAAGTTTGATAGGACTTCGGACTCTTGAACGACTAAATGGAGAATGAGGACCTTCGTTATCTGAGCTATCAGATGAACTGAACATCGATGGATCCTGGTTTTGTGATTTATATTTAGTTAAACTTTTTTCTTCCATGCTTAGAATTCCCTTAGATGCGGCAGATAGAGAATTAGAATCAGGCAAAGACTTAGATTTTATGGGAGCGAGAACGGAATGCGAGCGACGTTTACAAACAGTAGGAACGGCGTCTATTGGAGTGGCTGAAGGAACTGGGGGAGCCCGAACAGGTTTACCACCTCCAGTCAACACCGTTTGTTTCTCCTTCATGCGCTCGCGCATAAGGTTACCTATTTCTTTTACATTATAAGATGGAGCGGGTGGCTTTTTCAAAGCCCCCAACTTGATGGGCTCGTCATTGAGGGGCCGCTGTTGGTGACCTCTCTTAACGCAGCTGCTCACCACCTGCCGGTCGAACACACGACCCACTTTAGCCACTCCATGAATGCTCCGTCCAATGGGCAACAAACCTTCTTTTGCAGCTAGGGGTTTAGAATGAAGTCTCTGTTCCTTCGCATTCATCTTCTTGTCGCTAGCGGTAACCGTCGGGCTTACAGATGGCAAATTCGGCGATCTATCGTCCCTCGGTTTATTTTTGGATGCGTTCTCTGTGTCCCTGCCATCGTCGCTACTGTCATCGCCAAACAGAGACTTCTCCGACACTTCAAATGGCTGTTTTCTTCTCGCGTCCAAGGAATTACTCTGCTTAGGCAAGGCACTGTTGGTACTTGAACTTCTGCTAAACGTCCCTACAGAGCCTGAATCTGAAGGTACGGACTGTTTTGGAGGACTTGGGAAAAATTGCGTGTCTGACGGTGAAGGGCAGTCCATGTATTCATCACTATCAGATGCTGCTGTAGGATTCTCGTGAACCTTGATGCTTTTGGCATTGCTGTTTTTCGTAATAATACTCTTTGGTTGCTTCGCAGCCTCCTTATTTATACTTTTCTCTGCTGATGATTCTGCTACGTTCTCATTTCTGCCTTCTTGACTCAGATTGTTAGCGTCATTAGCCTCAGTGATACCCATTAGGAGTTGCTCTATTTTCTCACCAGCCATTTTGATGGCCTTTTTCTCTTCCGGTGTTTTCTTCTTGTAAGGGCCCCGCTTCTTTTTCACCTTCTGCGGCTCCGTACCTGGAGGAGTTTCGTTTTTATTCTTTTGAGCGTCTTCACCAACAGATTTGATGCTTTCGTTTTGACCAGTCGAGGACCCAGAATCTAGCCTTTTCTTCTTAGATTTCTCATATTTGTACCCGGTCTTGAGCTCATCTTCAGGATTAAAGTCCCACTGTGAATGACCTTCGCGGTCGAAGTCGTCGAGCCACTGCTCGAAAGAAGGAAGAAGAGAGAGACCCAAGAAGTCTCCCTCGAGCTGACGCTCCGAGGTGCGCCTGAACGCCTCGTACTGGCTCACAAGGTTGCTCTGGGTGTCCAAGTAAGTGCACTGCAGCCGCGACCGCGTCTCCTCGTCCAGGGCAGCTGCAAAGGGAGCAAGAATAAACTTCACGGTGAGAGATGAAAGAAGGATTGATGGGTTAGATTTGATTAGATTCAGTTTAAGCCTCTCTAACCACTAAAAAAGGATTCCGAAGAGAGGAAGGGAGAAGGGACCATTTAGTATGGAGATGAGGGAACGCGGGATCTATGCAGAAGGGGCATAGAAACAGAAAGTTGAGAAAAAAGGTTATGAGACAAGATAAAAGCTGAAGAAGAAAGCAGTAAGTGCTGAAAAAACAAGACAGCAATGATCCGAAAAAAGGTGGTCCTCAACACTTTGACTGCGACTACTAAATATTGAGTTCAACATCAAACTCAAATTTACTTTCAATTGCATTAAGCTATTCTAAAAATACCAAACATGAACTGAATCGTGTCTTCATTTAGCTTTGATTAAATATTTAGGAAAATTGAGTTGGCGACTACTGGCCGGTCAGCAGCATTATAAAAATTACGTCCGCGTACCACCGATGGCGCACGTCGCAGTCAAAGCGTCAACATAACTAAAACATTTTATTTCAACAAATGGAAGGCTTACTTAACTCTCAGCTCGGGCCCTCACACATTTTCTCCATGGGAGCGCTAATTCCCATAGATACAATAGTTGTAAATGTGAAGTATCACATATCCACAGTAAGCAAGCCCTCATTTCAGAGCACACGAGACCTCATAATTAACACTACATGACGGCAGATGCACCGACCTTCAGAAGCATCTGAAGAAAGTTTCTTGGCGAGCCCCAGCGCCCACAAGCTCTTCTTGTTTTGTCTCTCGTAGAAAAGTTTGTGGTCCCTGATGTAAGCCTTCATGTCGTGGATGTCAGCTGCACGTAAATTAAAAACAATTAAAAACCTTGAAAAAATATCGGCGAAAATCCTCTGTTGTCACTCCATTTCATATCAAGAACGCTTCTGTTTGCTCTGAAAAAGAAAAAATGAGAAAATAAACAGGGAAAGCACGGCTCTATGAAGCGTCTTGTGAAGATACAAGAAATCAGTAAAGGTCAGAGTAGAAATTACACGTCCAAACGAGGTTCCAACGACCTCACGAACGAGTGATACTTAGCACGTTGACTGCGATGGGTTAAACCGAAGTTCAATATTCAACTCAAATGAATCAAAAGTTGTTAGCAATTTTATAAATGCCAAACATCCACTGCGTCCAATGAATACCATTCATTTTAAAGGATTGTGAAACTTTTTCAAACGACCCGTCGATGGGTCGTATCGCAAGCAACGTGTCATATATCAATACCCGTTCAGAAAGTCTGAACTGCACAATCCGCCGGTCTAAGCACGGGATAAATGATACACGAAAAGTAATTCCTTAACAAATTAGAGCGAAAACAAACGTTACCTAACTACGGTATACAGGTAATTTTAAAATGCTTATGAGGAATGCAAATGGTCTGAAATACCCCGACGAGAGCGTACATTCATAATTATCTCCCGAACGAACCTCATGAATGTGACATCTACCTTTTTCAACGCCTACAATAAGCCTATTATTATATTAGATAAAGACTCCTTAGCCAGGGCAATAGCGATCTCAAGAGAGCGATGAGTAGGCCCCATCTAGTATGGACTACTTAACAAAAAAGCGGAATCTATGCAGAAGATGTACTCCCACACAGGTCAGAGACAGTAAAGAAGGGATGAAAATTTAGGAGAAGCAAATTGGGTACGAAAGACCAAAGTCTCTAAAGCCTATCTATGGTTGTGGTAACCTAACAGCATCTCTTATGAAGGCACCAGTCTCCATACCGTGGGATAGACAAACCTAGCTAAACCTCTTGTCTACCCTATGCCCCTTTAAGGTCCACTAAGTAAAACTCAAAATCCTCAAATAAGCTAAAAAATTCTATTTCTTCACCGTACCTCCTAGAAGAAAACGTCCACAATACATTAAAATGTGATGCACAAAACGAAAAATTTGGATTCAGCATCCACTGAATCACGAGGTGAATTTTCCTTATAAACCTCATACTCAGGGCAAAGCATTGCATGCGAACTACTTCAAGAGCCCAAAATAGCAACATTACCAGGTAAGCACAATAAATGACCAGAGTCGGAAAGAAGCGCAGTAGTTATTGATAACATTCCATAATCGATCAATGAGCGACCGGAACACATAACATCAAAATCGCCCGCTCAACAATACGTCGAATTTCAACAGGTGTTGGCAGTGAAGTATTACAAGATAAGACGAAACACGTAACGTTACTGACTCACATACAACACGGCGCCACTCGAGAAAAGGACGCCTTCACTTCCTGTCATTACTGAAGCTCTGAGTATGATCTCTCGCCCAGAAAATATCGGCTTTAAGGTCTTGGCTGATTGTCCCGATAAGTGACGCAGAGAGCACTCTTATCACAAGATAATGCACGGAACAAAGCAGGGACCCATGTCTCAAGAAACGCTAGCAGCAGGCAGTCGTGGTGAACATCACCTCTAAGCGAGGAGTGAAATAAGGAGTCTCTCTCATTTTTAGTCCTCATAGCGCGTCTCGTTACAAACTACAGTGAAGTAACAAGAACGATGAAGGCGTCAGTGTTAACATTACTGTGTCTCACACTTGTCAGCCAGACGGCAGGTGAAAGTGTAGGCAGTATAGCGACCATAAACACATTCGACATGCAGCATTTTGGACCCTACATCGTGAAAGGTTTTCATTCCGATGCAAGGCCAGAGGCTGCAGCGCTGGTCGGCGACGAAGGCAGTGGAGACGGACCACCTTATTTCGACACAGACACAGAGAGTGGGGAAGATGACCCGTCCGGCAAACTGCCCGCTGGCAACGACGACACCACTGACAATATTTCTGTTCACGTTGCTCCGGTAGTGGATCATGATACAAGGGATGCAACTCCACAGGTAACCACACCAACAACTACCACAAAGAGACCAACAACACCAAAACCAATAACGGCACCACCACCCCCACCACCGACAACGACACCACCACCCCCACCACCGACAACGACACCACCACCCCCACCACCGACAACGACACCACCACCCCCACCACCAACAACGACGACGACGACGACACCATCAACAACAACGAAACGAGTGACGACTATCAAAGAAACAACTCGCCAACCAACCACTACCACTACCACCACCAAGGCACCCACTCCCGCAAAGAGCACAAGCAAAGCCCCGCCTGTGCCCACACCCACTCAGTCGGCAGTAACCGCAGACAACTCCTCGTGTCACAGCAGCTGCCAGAAGATGCTGTACAGAACTTCCCTCACAGCGATGCCCAACAAGGAATTGGTCCGAGAATCCGAGAAGATGGGATTCAAGTGCGAAGTGAGCATCGGAAAGGAAAATACAGAGTTCGCGCAAGAGCTTTCTCTCCGCTGGGTGTACGAGGGAGGAAACCCACCTCAGAGGTAGTACAAATTCGTTAATTTATTCAACAGTTGCAACTCGTAGGTGTAAAATTATTGAACGAAAAAGCAGTGAACATTGAGCTAGTCTTAAAGGTGCATCAAATGTTCATGGTACAAGTAGGATATATTTTGATTGAAATATTTTTTGGTACCACTACTACGGTATATGAACGTTGTGTGAACCAGAAGTAAACTAAATACATTATAATTACAATAATGGTACTTGGAGCGTACCTCAGCGTACAGTCCATCATCACAGTGATAAGGAAGGAATGGAAACTTGAAATATGCACGAGTTCTTGTAAGAATAATTTGAAGAGGTATATCTGCCCAAGTATATAGGATTCCATATTAACTTAACAACAAGAGAATAGTATGTCTCGCCTCTAATTTTGATAACAAAATCATGCCACAAGTAGGAGTGGCATCTAAAAAAGGTCAAGTTAGCAGCAACAACATTCTATTTCAGAGTTGCTTGTACTTCGTACACTACATAGAAATACCATGGAATTTTCTGCACGAACTCTGAAACAGAACCTATTTTCATCGTAACAAAAAACAATAATAAAATAAAGATAAAAAACAAAGACCATGTTCCGGGTGCACAAATTTACAAGTAACGAGTGCACCGTATCGCTTCGTTAGTTTCGAAACCCTACATAGTTGGAAGCCAACACGTACTGCCTCATAATTAATTGATTCTAAATTAGTTTTAGCCTCCCTTTACCACAGCAAAGAAGTTCAGAGAGAGGATGGATGAAGCCACCATTTAGTATGGCGGTAAGGGAACGCGGAATCTATGCACAACGAGTGTTCCCGCGTTATAAATTGCGATGCTATTTTCTGCCTATTCCACCAGAGAATGCGCATTGATCGAGGAGAAGTACTTTGCGCTGTGCGAGGGCTTCACAGCGAGGGAGCTGAAGGAGAATAACGGAACGTCCCTCAGCTCCTACCTGATCGTGAGCGATCTCAGCACGAACAACTCGGGCTACTTCAAATGTCAGGTGAGTCCTGTTTCATATATTTAAATCAAGGTATTATTGGGCATATTATAGAGGAAATTAGAAAGTTAATAAGCCCCGTATCACAGATTCGCCTATTACACAAGGTACCAGATTCTCGAGCAATTCACGTCATTGCAGCGGTACAATAAACGGGGTGAATTTTCTATCAAGCTAACAAGGCTGCGAGTTTACTCCAGCCAAAATCATTGCATTACTACACTTAAACTTGAAGATTATTATTAGACGGCAAAACAGCACGTAGCGCAGCATTTTCCCGAAAACCGTTAACGAGACTTGACGACACGCAGGCCTATTTACGGGATGCTTCACTACATTTCACTCCGCCTAAAAATTAATCAAAGAACTATGCTGAGCAGGTACCACAGTAGAGGAAACAAGGTAGGGTCACTTCTATGGGGCCGGAATACACCTCCTCTTGTTTGAGTGGTCAATAGAACGGTTTCATTTCAAACAAACTTTACGATATCACCATTGCGATATATCGTTAGGCCAACAGTGGAGCTAGATTTGGAGCTAGCAGTGTTGCCAGATGCAATATGAGCACTGCTATTGGTTCGTTGCCGTGACGTCAGCATTGCCACACGGTCGACGAAAAGGAGACCAGTTTTACCTTATCCTGTTTCTTCCACCGTGGTTGTCAGACGCAATATGAGCGCTGCTATTGGTTCGTTGCCATGACGTCAACATTGCCACACGGTCGACGAAAAGAAGACAAGTTTGACCCTATCCTGTTTCTTCTGCCGTGGCAGGTACGCGTGAACTGCTGCTCTAGCACCAAGCAGCACGAGCTGAGCCGCTCCCTGACCGTGTGGACTGCAGACTACACCGTCCCCATCGCTATCTTGAGCGCCATCACGGCAGCAATGCTCCTCATTCTTGTTGCGGGACTATTCGTCCAGCGCCGAAATGCAAGACCTATCACGTACAAAGCGGTGAGCTTGCGACGTTGTTAACACTTCGACTGCGACGTGCGTCACCGGTGGTACACGGAGTTAATTTTCATAATGCTGCTGACCGGCCAGTAGACGCAAACTCAATTTTCATAAATATTTAATCAAAGTAAAATGAAGGCACGACCCTGTTCACGTTTGGTATTTTCCAAATGGCTTACTATAATTGACATTAAATTTGAGTTTGGTGCTGAACTTGATATTTAGTAGTCGCAGTCAAAGTGTAAATGTTTTGATGATCTTTGTTTCGTGAGTTCCAAACTCACTCTATTACTCTAAGGAAATTTGCCAACAGCGGCGGTGGCACGTTTTGAGGCAACTGACTACCTATCCGCAGCTCAGGAATTTCACAATTTCGTTCTATGTTTTTCAGCTACACACGATGAACAAAACGAATACAATGATTCGTAAAAATGAAAGGTAAATTGGTGAAACATGAAGAATAGAAGTAAAAGAAATGTCGGAAAATTTTCATGTTGCATTAAAGTTAGAAAGTACGCTGTGAGATATGTTCGTCGTCACCAGAACAATGTCAACTTGTTTAAACATTCACATTTTATTTCAGGTGCCAAGCACTATCACGAATGCGGAGGAAAAGAAGGCGGAGAGCAAGAAGATGGAGAGCCACTTGCCGTTTGTAGTTTACATAGAAAACGACGACTGCGACAGTTTTTCTTCTGCTGAGGATTATTAGACAAGTGTATGAATAGCTAGCGACTTACCTTCATCACATTGATTGAACACCGCGAGGTTGTAGTAGTGCAGCAATATAAAGAATTGAGTTGATATTCGTTTACAAAATATTGAACTCTAAATTCAATCGAGTTAATTTTTCCAGTGAACTACGTAACAATAGTGTTCTTTTAATGTGCTTATGCTAAGCCTCGTTTAAAGCAAGACACACATAAGCAGAGACGAAACAATAAAAAATTGCTACCATATTGAACGTTTCATGCCATCATTAAATAAAACTAGGCAATGTTAAATGACTTTTTCAAAATACTAAATCCCTCTAATGAAAAGCCGAATTTATTGAATAATCTTTTGAAAGCACTAAACAACTATCAAATTGGTAGCAGAATTCATTGAATGGCCTTTTGAAAATGCTAAATCACTCTCAACAGAGCAACAGAATTCAATTTATAGCCTCGAAAAATACTGAACAAGTCTCACATGAACTTATATCTAAGAAAAAATGTTTGTGTACAGTAAGAGATTTACTTAATTTGCCACCTTGATTCCACAGCGTGGCAAACTGACGTTCAATAATGTTCTAAACTGTGCATGTGTTCGAAACAGTCGCTTTTTTGTAAGAGAAAGCTTAGTGTAATGTAATATTAAGAAAGAAACCTCATTGTGCCTCAATAACAAATTATAAAAATGAAAAACAAATTATTAACCACTAAATGTTAAGCTTCAATAAAAACAGTAGTGTTGTTGCAGTTAGACACTTGCGTGCTGACATCTCAGACAGGATAACAATGGGCTTAATGCTTCGTGTACGTGAGAAATGTCTTTGAATTACTGCTTTTCGAATAATAACTTGAAACTTTTACATCTTATCTAAAAAGGCTTTATATATTATTACATAAAGGCTGAAAAATTACCAAAATTTATAAGAAGCAAGAAAACATCAGTGTATAGACGTTAATGAGGATGGAATTACTCAAGTTTACTATTTGCAGCACGTGAACCAATAGTTCAGCCAATAGAAAATAAAAATGAAAAGTCAAGGTAACATTAATATATAAGTAAGAATAAGTAGAAAATAGCGATGCCCACTACGGCTTTTAAAATAGAATAGGAATTTAAAAATTACTAATGTAATGCAGACGGTAGAAAGCCGATTTAAAAAGCATAACACGGTCTGAAGAAACCCTAAGGGAATTCCCAAAATGACGGGCACTATGAACTGAGGAAACCCTCATGATAATCCGAGGAAACCCTTAATTCTTTTAAGCATGGCAATACTGAATACGCTTAAGCATAAAACGTGATTTGCCAACGTTCTGCTTAAAAACCGCGTCTCTGATAATATTGAACGAAACTGAGAAAATGTATTTGATAGCTTGAAGAAGCCTTTTGAAAATCGGAGAAAAGCCTAAGAACATCTGAACAAACGCTAAAGAGAATCTGAAGAACCTTTCGAGAGAATCTGAGAAAAACCTGGTGATAACCGAAAAAAAGTCACAAGAACATCCCAGCAAAAGCTTGCAAGAACTTGAAGTAACTAAAAAAAGTTTAAGTACCATTACGTTTTTAATTTCCAGGAAAATTAGGCGATATTTTCATGAGATCTCAGAAACGATCGCCGTCTCGTGCATGGAAACTTGTCGTTTGCGGTACGGCACAGTCATCTGTAAGGAGTGGCTCATAATATCTACGCGTTTCTATGATCGAATGAGGAAAACATCACATGTTATGTTTTTGGGCAGTCTTTGAGTGGAAAAAGTTATTTGAAAGTCTGAGTTTTAAGGAAAGTGTTTTACAGTCCAAGTTCTTAACGTAGTACTTAAAAAACGTCCGGTCTCAAAAAATCCTTACTTCGTCTTATTAAAAATTTTCAATTAATGAATTCCCGATCAACATCTATTACTAATAAAATTCTTTCCAACAAACTGCCTAACAAGTTAAATTCACAAGGCTTTTCAATAAACTTCAATAATATGTGGAAAGCTTCAACCAAAACAGCCCAGTTTATTACCATCAAAACAAGCAGCGCAACTAACGCTTCAATACATAAATACATATTTTATTGATTTACAGGTCGGATTATTGACACTCGAATCACGGAAAGATGCTTTGAGATAAGGAACGCACAGCTTCGTTCAAACGTCGACAATGAATGTTTCCAGATAACGATTGAGATTGGTAAGCTTCAAAAACACGTGCACCCATTACCGTCACTTATGGTGAGACGCGCCAAGTATGTTCAATATTTTCACGGTTAAATACAGTAATATAAAACGCAGGCGTTTTTAATTCATACAACTTTAAATCAATTGAAATTGAGAGTATCAGAATGATTCATACCCAAAATGAACGAGTGAACATCATAAGTATCGTAATTGACTCGAAAGGCGTGAGTCAATTACGTCAAGGCTTAGCCTTTATCGCTGCAATCAAATGCTATCAAGTTATCTACAGTACAAAACTTACGTTTTCTTTACAGAAGTTAACTATATTCTGTGGTAAATTAAGAAAGAACGACAAAAATTTATGGCCAACTTGGCCATAAATGTTAACTCAGAACTTCTCACGACCTTCGCAGCACCGCCAGTGCTAAATAAGCCCGTCCACATCAGCACAAAGCTTCACTTGTACAAGCGAATGAATGAACAACTACGTCGCATTGAGAGGAGCTCACGATCCTACATATTCTGTAGCTATATATCTTATATAGAAGTCACATGAATGTTGCCGCAGAACGGCAATAAGCACACAATATAGGTGAGGTAAAGCAGTAAATGTAAGAGACGTAACGCCCAGAGCACGGCTATAAGCTCACACTAAATGACCTAGTAAATACTCCGGTGCTACCAATACCTTAATTTTTTAAGAAGCCCTGACACACATCAATTCCTTTATTGGGAGAGTAACTACAACATAACATGTTCAAGTCATGTGAGCGGCAAAGCAGCTGGGCGAGGTTGCTCTTTGGCCAGCATGCGAGGGCGAGTAAAGTGAAAATGTAATTTCTAGCAAGTAATTGGGTACTACATGCAACTGAAGCAGAGCAGTACATAGTTATAACTGGAAGCTTTGACCAATTTCTATTATTTTATCATAAACCAAAAATAAATACGGAGCAGCAGGCAAAACACAGCATTTGTATCCACTATTTTTCAACCCATTTCTATTATTTTATCATAAACTAAAAATAAATATGTAGCAACAGGAAGGAACAGGGATTTGTACTCACTGTTTTTCACCTCAATCTCAGTCCGGAGCCTGCGTATTTCGGCCATCCTTCTCTGGAGCTTCTTCTCCATGATCTCCTGGTTGAGCGGGTTCACCTTGGCGCTGAGAGCATCTATGCGCGCTCTGCACACCAAAACAAGACACCATTGATAACAGATTAGATTAGATGTTAGTTTAAGCTTCCCTAATCGATAAAAAAAAAGCGTTCTAAAGAGAGGAAAGCTCTATTTAGTAGGGAGATAAGGGAACGCGGAATCTATTCAGAAGGGGCATAGAAACAGTAAGTTCAGAAAGAAGTTCGTAAAACAAGATAAAAGTTGAAGAAGAGAGTAGAAGGTGCTAAAAAACAGGACAGCAGTGAACTGAAAAAGGAGGTCCTTAACATAACAAAAACATTTAACTTCAACAAAAGAATGCCTACCAAACTCTCACCTCGGGCTCTATCATTGATTGCGGAGATTAGAAAATAAGTTAGTTTAAACCTCTCTAATACAACAAATGAGCACTCGAGAGAGAAAAGCGCCATTTAGTGTAAATCAAGGGAATCATGAATCAATAACACAAGGTATGTCTCCATATCCTTCGTTTCGAAACAGCAAGATAGAAAGGAGCTTGTAAATCAAAATGAAAGTTGGGGAAAAAAGTAGTGTGTGCTTTGCATCACAATTTTAGTTAGGTGGGACCTCACATTTTCAGTCTACCTAGCAACAAATGATCCCTTATTTCAGTAAAAAATATGGCCGAAAGTTCCACTAAGAGTAACAGGTAGTGCACTACCACTAGGAATGTTGATTTTTAATTTACCTGATGTTTAGCACTGGCATTGCAATGCTTTCAATCAAATTAATGTAAGTGGTACAACGTACACATTATTAGTGGAAAAGAACGCCAGTCTAAAATCTAAATTTAATATTTCAGGGTTGAAAAACATTCAACACTTTAACCCCCATGTGAGCCACTGGAGGTACACGGAGGAAATTTCCATAATGCTGCTGACTAACCAGTAGTTACAAATTCAATTTTCATAAACAATGAAAGCTAAATGAAGGCACGATCCTTTTCATGTTTACTATTTTCAAAATTACCCACTATAATTGACTTTAAATTTGAGTTGAATATTAAATTTTAGTTTAACCTATGGCGGTTAACGTGTTAATTAACAGAATTGCTGAGTTTATACCAAACATGATGGAGCGTTTTTGAAAACTAATGTTATACATCATCTAATGCAAATCTTAGTTGACAAAGATCAAAATTACTTAGTTATTTTTTGCTCAAATCATGCATCACATCAGTTGAATATCTGAAGTCAATCATGCACTCAAGTTGAAATATGCATAAAATGTATAACTCAAGGATTAACTATTTAAGTGCCAACTACTCCTCATATCTCAGATTTTTTGAACACGACCTCTAAAGTTAGGTCACCATAAAAAAAGAGCCAAAGACTGAACAAGCCACGCCCGTCAGGACAGAGCTAGTAAACCCATCTGTTTACATCAGAGATTTGGGAGTCGTACTTTCGTGTATTCAAACTATTGGATGTACTGATGATTTCTGAAGTTAAATGAAAATAAAAATTTAGTTGCAAACTTGTACATCTGGGGTAAATTGGGAATAACAAGCGCTTTGGGAGGATCTCATCTCTCAAAAAATCTATAACGCAAAATGAGTAAAAATGGAACACAATACAACACGCATCACTGATGACCCTTCAAGAAATTCTACCTAAAAAAATACTGTACCAACATACGCACAACTCATATATGTTGCGTGCTTTACATCAATTCACTATACTAAAATTCATCTAGAACTAGGTTTATACTACAGTGATATGTCTCAAACTGAAATGTCCTCTCAAACACAATGACTCACAAGCAACTGAGTTTCAAACCTCAAAAATTATTTCATACCTCTCGGCTTCCCTTCACCATTTTCAACACTTACAACTTTGCCGACGCCCAATCATTGAATTTTTTTCAGTATCAAATGTCTGAGTTTTACCTCAAAATCAATCATTCAATCTTAGTTTAGAGTTTCAAATTTTAAATTTTTCCCTTGAGACAAACCATAAAAGATTATCCTATAAATTAGAATTGAGAAATGCAAACTTCATCACAATTTTATTTAAATAATCTATTTACTTATGAGCTTGATTTATTTCTACCTGTACTTATTTATAGCTCAACAGACCACCTATCTCAATAATGAGTTCATAGAAAGGCACCGCACTCACTTGTACTGTTCACAGGACACCTGCAACGCGTGTTTAGCCATGTCACTTTCGGTGCGCATCCTCTTGGTCGCTGCCAGTTCTTTCTCAACCTCAGCCAACTTCTCTCTGAGAAGAAACATAACCAATAAACAGGGAGGCACACAAAATTAAGTACATCTGAACGCAACACCTTATAGCAGCCACCAACTAATATCACAAATTCAACCTCACACTGCATGAATTGAACACAATTTTATTAGATTGATAGGTTAGATATATCAACACAGAAGTACTCTAGATTATATCCTTCTTCTACATCTTTGATAATTGTCACAGGTTAACCAATATTTTCATTTCGGTTCTATCCTTATTTCGGTCTACATTTGAAATTGTTTTATCTAATACCTTAATTTAAATGTAATATAACACATGGCTCATTTATTGTCCTCTAGCTTCAATTATTTCAACATTCAATTCTAAAATATGTCAATCAACACCCATAGTCCCCATACCCTCTTAAATTCTGATTTTTATCAAAGTCCTTGTTACTTCACTTTTCAATCTTTCAAACTCGGGAATTTTTATTTTTGTTGCTCCTTTATTTTCATTGCCATGCCATGATAAACATTTTTTCTCTTCTATTACAAGCTCCTTATATTTCAGTAGGTATCTCTTTATCCCATAGCTCCATATTCTAGGCATTTCACTCCTATTCTTTACAGCATACATGATCCTAAGAATGTTACATACCTTATTTTTCAAATTTACAGCATTTAATGCATAGTTCCTTTTAGTTCTACTCAATGAACATGGTGCATAATATGACGAACATTTCATGAAATGCACCTAATAATCCAAGCCATAAACCTTTTCAAGCATGAAAACTCACATTATTCATTTCATATTCATCATCATGAATTATTCTCAATTTCATGGGGTATATTAAATGGGGCTTTTCTTGATTCCTGCAGAATAATGGAGCCAAAGAATTACACAAAAGAGTCACTAAGCACACTCGCCTTGCATTAAAATCACTAGGTATTTTTAAACTGAACATCAAATTATTGCAAAAACCAAATGAGAACGCTCACAAGACTGAGAAACAGGCTGTATGACATGATGTTAGTGAACACTAAATTTATTTTGACTTAAAAGATCATTGAACACTTAAAAACTCAAAACCCCACAGCTGCTCTACACAAAAGAACTCAAAACCTCACAGCTACTCTACACACAGGAACTCAAAACCTCACAGCTACTCTACACAAAAGAACTCAAAACCTCACAGCTACTCTACACAAAGGAACTCAAAACCTCACAGCTACTCTACACAAAAGAACTCAAAACCTCACAGCTACTCTACACAAAAGAACTCAAAACCTCACAGCTACTCTACACAAAGGAACTCAAAACCTCTCAGCTACTCTACACAAAAGAACTCAAAACCTCACAGCTACTCTACACAAAGGAACTCAAAACCTCACAGCTACTCTACACAAAGGAACTCAAAACCTCTCAGCTACTCTACACAAAAGAACTCAAAACCTCTCAGCTACTCTACACAAAAGAACTCAAAACCTCACAGCTGCTCTACACAAAGGAACTCAAAACCTCACAGCTACTCTACACAAAAGAACTCAAAACCTCACAGCTACTCTACACAAAAGAACTCAAAACCTCTCAGCAACTCTATACACGATGCAAGCAAGTGACTACTGACAACAGGGAGCACACTCCACAAGATTAAGACGACAAACTAACTTCAGAGGCTGGACTTCCTGCAGGAGCTGGATGAGCTGCTCCTGCTGATACCGCCACTCTCGGGTGCGCTGGTCGTAAGCCAGCTGCAGCTCCAGGTATCGCTGGTGGTCCCGCTCTAGGTCGTCTGCTCGCTGGAACAGCTTGCTGCACACAACACAAATACTTCATGACAAAATACCGGTGCTCTATTTGCCAATGGTATTAAACACACTTTTATCAGAACACTTTTTAGGTGATAGTGCAAATAAAAACAAACATTTCAAATATTTTGGAGGTCATTATAGATTTGATTATTAGTTAGTTTAAGGGGGGCAACCCAGGCCATTTTCATGTTGATGAGCCATTTTCAAGTTGTTGTCGGAAAAGGATCCTTAGGTGCTGGACTATTCGGTCCTAAAATCGGCCCTTACCCTATCCTCCCAAGGGGGAGTAAGGGGACAAAAAATTTTGAACTTTTGACCCCATTAAAAAAAAAACGGGAAATGGATAATTTCCTACCGTAACTTTGTTTGCAATGCTTCAAGGATTCTAAAACTGTCTTTAGTTTTGTTCTAGCATAAAAACTCAACTAGTCCTTATTGAAATATCAATAAAAATGAACTAAAAAACCAATATGTCCAATTTTTAAAAAAAACTAAGGCCTGAATCAAAAAAATGAATAGAAGAAATTGTGTTTCTTTTAAAAATTTACATATAATAGTCAAATTTCATAAGAATCAGACTACAAAAATAAAATTTCATAACTTATATCTAAAAAGAATTTGTTTTAAATTACAATTCACAGTGTGAATATGAAGTTATGCATGGAGATTTTCGAAATAAAAATGAAAACGGCATTCAATTACATTAATTGTTCATTATATTACACTTCAACAAAAAATGTTGTTTTTGGCTTATACCCATAACCTTTAACTTTCAACAATCAAAAGAGGACTAGTCATTGAGTTTTTATGATAGAACAAAACCAAAGACAGTTTTAGAATCCTTTGAACACTTCTAACAGAAGTATGGTAAAAAGCTCCCAATTGTACAAATGATTTCTTTTATGAAGCTCAAAGTCCAAAATTTTTGTATATTAGAGTCATTGATAAAATATCACATTTAAAAAAAAACAAAAAGTTACAAATGTAAAAAATTTCTACTGTACTTTCGTTAGAAATGCTCCAAGAATTCTAAAACTGTGTTTGGTTTTGTGCTAGCATAAAAACTCAATGACTAGTCCTCTTTTGAAATATCCTTAAAAATGTACCAAAGAAATAATTTCTCATTTTTCAAAAAAATAAGGCCTAAATCAAAAAAGTTACAGGAGTAAAAAGAGTTTACTTTCAACAAATACATATACTGACCAAATTTCAAACAAATCGGATGAAAAAATTGAAACCTTGGGTTGCCCCCCCTAAAGCCTCACTATCCGCAACAAAGGCAATCCAAAGAGAGGAAGGAAAAAGGCACCATTTAGTATGGAATAAAGGGAACGTGGAACCTATGCAGAAAGGGCATAGAAACAGTAACACAAGAAAAAAGTTCATGAAACAAGATCAAAGTTGAAGAAGAAAGTAGTAGATGCAGAAAAAACAGGACTGCAGTGAACCAAAAAAAGATGGTTCTTAACATAACAAAAGCATTTCATTTCAACAAAAAAAGGTCTACCTAACTCTCAGCTCGGGCCCTCACATAGTCCCCCTGGGAGCGCCAATTCCCATGGATACAATAGTTGTATCCCCCTGAGGGGTCAGATATTTTGGAATGCATTTCCAAATTTATTTGAAGGTTGAAACAATGTAGGCAATATTTTTGCCTAGTGCTGCTAGGTTACTGCATTTTTATTATTTTGTTTCTGTTTTCAGGGCTTTCTTTTTTGGT
Source organism: Morinoia aosen (assembly GCA_030386875.1). Lineage (NCBI taxonomy): Eukaryota > Metazoa > Arthropoda > Malacostraca > Amphipoda > Talitridae > Morinoia > Morinoia aosen. The sequence goes on along the minus strand of CM059559.1, from coordinate 89,522,869 downwards.
TATACTGGCTTCTGATTTATCTTCACTGTTTCTGAGCCCTGTCACTTGTTGTTGCATGTACAATCATCTGTTCCACAATAAACTATCATTTGTCAAAACCAGTTTCATTACTCCCTCACTATGTGGTTCACAAACAGCTACGTGTAACGATGGGTAAACGTTAGTACCCCTAGTACCCCATCCTCTTACAAGACAAGAAAAATTATAACTTTGGAATTAGCATGTTGATGCTCTTATAACACTTTATCATTGCACAATAGAAGCCATATAAATTTGAAGAAAAACTATGCCTGAAGAACTATAACCTAACTCTGGGTTTAATTGAGCTATAATGACTAATATAGATTCAGCGAGTTTTAAGTGAGATTCAGTGAGATTCAGTGAGTCAGTTTGTGCTTTTAAAATTATGATAAACACTAGCTTACACTTAAGAATACAATAAGAATATCAGAACACTTAAAACCACATGTAACTACTTACTCAGTGATGATGAGCTTTTCGTTCAAGAACTTGTTCCACTGCTTGCAGTTGTTGAGTTTCTGAAAAAAAAAAACAATGCAACAGTAAAGGACTTTTTAGGAGATACACATTGGCCACAGATGTAAAAACATGTAGTCCTCTGAAATTTACTTGAGAAAATAACGAGAAGACTAATATCAACCATAAACAAAATATTTCTAGCAAATTGAAAGCACATCTTTTAACCTGTTAGTTCAGATCATTTATTAACATTAAAATCAGGTTCCTGAAAGAATGGAGCATTTCAAGACCATCTTAGAATAAGTGAGCATAGAAATAAAATACTTTGAAACATATAATATTTTATCAATGTTTGTAAGAATTCAAAAATGAGTTTCTGATTGAAATAACTTTCAGACAGACTGTTTACATGTAGGTCAGATATGTGAACTAAAATTCATTTATTTGTCAACCACCTAACATGAACCAAGTTCATAAAGCTAAAAAAGATAACACTACCTTTTTGAGTACAACGCAGTTGGCACACTTATCCCCCACAGGTGAAGGGTTACGCGAAACATTTCTGCTGTTGTACGTTGAGTGATCTGATGCTGAATAATTTCCGCTGGTGAGAGGAGACATGGTTGGCCCATCTGAAGGAGACGTTGTTTGTTCCAAGTTGGGCTTGCTCTGCACTGGCTGAGCACTTGAGCAAGTTGATGAAGAACTAGAAGCTCTGTCACCACTGACATCATTACAAAAATTTTCCGCAGAGTGTTCAAAAGGGGCATTGCTTTGGAAATTATTGTATATATGATTATTGGCACCATTCATTGTAGGCTGATGCAACATAATCCCTAAGTTTGGATTTGTAGATGCAGGAATGAAGTTATTCCCATGATATTCAGCAGACATCCCACCTGCCGTCCTCTTGCTACCAGAATCATCACAATTGAGTGTTGAAAAAAGGTTTCCATCACTTTGTGACTGACCAACCATAAGCTGGTCATTAGGTGCAGGCAAATCATGTGAATTGAGTTGAGAACTTGAGAAGGTATGGGACTTTTTACTGGCATCCAAACACTCAAAGGAACTATAGCTACTTTGTTGATAAATTTCAGGACCTAAAACTGGCATGGAATTGTTTTCACTAATACCATTTGAATCACATATAGAAGTAATACAGGAATTGTTCACAGGTAACAGACTTGCCGAATGGTTACTTAGTGCAGCACCAAAATTTGAATTTGAGCTAGCACTTCCCATAGGATTTTGTCCACCTGAAAGCAACTGAGTATTTGCAGAAACATCTGAGACCCGGAATGAAGAAGAGGAGGAGATAGGGCTGTCATCTTGAGCCACAGCTGCTCTACCATATTCCTCTGTTCTCTCATAATCTGCAGCCACAGGATGCTGATCATCTCCAGCATCATCCATGAGGGCAGCAAATAAGAGAGAATTCTCCAAAGTATCCATTTTCTTCTCTGTAAAATGAAAGAATTTATTTATAAAAATACATAGATGTAACAAGTTTTTTGGTGTTGCCAAGAGCATGGCATACAAAATTAACCCTTTAACGTCCGAATTTTTGTACTCATATTACCGTTAACACAACCACCGTCACTAAACTGGCGCTGGCATCTGGCAGTCACCAATATCAGGATGGGATAAGAACTGCCACTTGGCAGAGAACTTCAAAGAACACATTAGGGAACTAATTGAATAAGAAATAAAATATATTGAAGGGGAATTTTGAAAGAGGACACTGGTGTCCTCTGGGGCGTTAAAGGGTTAAACAATATTAACAGCATTAAAATAAGAAATTTTGAGTTTCATTGGGTATTCAAGCAAAGATAAGCTTAGTTGCAAAAAATGTATTTTCACATTTTCTTTCATAAACCTTATAATAATCAAATTGTTTTTCCCTTGAACAAAAAATTAGGAGAATTTCCCCTAAATTATTTCATCAAAGAATTTAGAATATAAGAACATTGTGAGTGATTTGTGAAAGTCCTTCAGAATGGACGGTAGTCAACATAGGGGTAAGAAGAGCAAGATCAATCATCTATTGTGGAGTCCTTACATGGTTTTTAACTGAATCATTCAGACAAACACTTCTGACCATACATGGCTAAATTTAACTTTAATTACTACACAAAATGGAATTTGACAGAAATATGACCATATTCCCAAGCTAAAACATTTACTCACATCAATGTTTTAATGATTTTAAACTAACTGGTGGACCCCTGTAGCAATGGTTAAGGCATTCACCAATGGGACCCAATACAATGAAGTACTCCAATATTTTGAACAGTGGAAAGAGTGAATTTTGAAACTGAAGCTAAATGGTTTGATGTATGTAACAATTTGTTGGATATAGATTGTAATAATGTATATATACACTCATAAATTGAAGTAATTAGAACAGAAATGACATTATTATTATTACGAGGTGTGTCCGTAAAATTAGATCCATGGGCTGCCGCTGGCGCTAGGATCGTTTCTATGCACAGCCAGGGAACAGAAGAAGGTTGTTTGATTTCCCCACTCCAATCCCTTACAAAGCCAGCATTGCTGCGACGTTTAGTCTTGGCTCAGCAGCCGTCAGCGATGGAGCTTCCTCTTGCGTCTCCCGCCAGCTGTGAGTTGCGGTCTTATATTCGTTTCCTGGCCGCTAAGAAGAAATCGGCAAAGGAAATTCACGAAGAACCTTGTCAAGTGTACGGAGAAGAGTGTATGAGCTCTGGGATGGTGCGCAGATGGGTCAGAGACTTTGAAAATAGCCGAACAGACGTCCACGACGAAGCCCGTGCAGGGCGGCCATCAGTTTCTGACGAAACAGTTGCCAAAGTCCAAGCGGCAATGCTTGAAAATTGACGGATTACAGTTCGGGAGCTGTGCGAAAAGATTCCGGAGGTCAGCAAAACCACAATTGACAAGATTTTGACTGAGCATTTAGGCATCCAACTTGCAGCTGGCGGGAGAGTCAAGAGGAAGCTCCATCGCTGACGGCTGCTGAGCCAAGACTAAACGTCGCAACAACGCTGGCTTGGTAAGGGATTGGAGTGGGGGAACCAAGCAACCTGTCTCTGTTGCCTGGCCACAAATAGAAACGATCCTAGTGCCAGCAGCAGCAGCCCGTGGAACTTATTTTACAGACACGCTTTGTTTAATTATTATTATATAAGAAAGTTTTAGCCTTCCTTAACTACAACAAAGATGTACAAGAGAGGAAATAGGAAAGCACCATTTAGTATGGAGTTGAGGAAACGCAGAATCTATGCACAAGGTGCACAGAAACAGTAAGCTAGGAAAGAAGTTCATGAAACAAGAAAAAAGTTGAAGAAAATAGTAGGTGCTGAAAAACAGGACAGCAGTGAATCAAAAAAAGATGGTCCGTAACAAAACAAAAACCTATTTTATTACAGCAAAAAGAAAGCCTACCTAACCTTTAGCTCGGACCATCATATGGTTCTCCAGGGAGCGAACAGAAATTACAAATAAATCAGTTAAATAGAACAATACAAAGCAAGAAATCATAATATTGCTTTAATGGATTTTGCATAAGTGTTTTGATAATACTTAAAATTTACACTACGCAAATTATAAACATTAGAAGATCAACTTGAATCCCTACATTCAAATTAACTCTAAATGAAAAGCAAAATTTATATCCAATATCATCAGATATTCAAATTTTTATACCATTTCAATTTAACTCTCCTAGCACAATTTTCAAAATATCTCACTAATGTCACATTTTTCCACACTTTCATACTTAACACTAGAGCAGCACTAAAACAAAGAAAGACATGATTTTAGCATCTCTTTGCTCAAGACAACTCCTTAAATATTACTTGAATGTGAAACATTGCCTGTATTTTAGAAATTTTAAGACTCCCTATCAGGAAAGAATTTCAAGGGACTTTTTATGCCTGGACACAATCACAAATTGGATCTACGCGGAGCTGTCCAGCCAATTTCTGTGAACTATTTCAAAGTACCTTGAAATCCAAATTTACACAAACTTACTAGAACAAAAATAATCTTAATTAGTTTTATTATAAAACAAATCAAAATAACACTTGTTCTTTGATGAAAAAACCTTCAAAATAATAGTTAATCATTCTTGTTCCCTGTGAAAGGGCAAGATTACAACAAATACAACACATTTACCCTTCAAAACTTTGCTGAGTTCAATCATTAAAAAGTTTGAGATTTTTTCTCCTTTTGCTATTTGGTAACCTTACAAGTTATCCAATGACAATACAATAACATCAACTATATAAATTTTAGTAATTTGTAGGGTTTTTTCAAAACTAAATATATATTAGGAAAAAATTCAACTATTTCCACCTATTACCAAATTTTTTTTCGTCTAATTTATGTTCTCCAATCCTGAAATTACATTCTGCTTCCTATCCATGACAAACACAAATTGATTGGAGAGGTAGAGTTTCTTTACCTAATTGAAAAAACGGTTAATATTGAGGACTGTTCGGGAATCGATTATGCACTTTTTGAATCCTAAACATAGTAAATTAGATAGAAAGAAACAAGTTTTCTTCTATGCACTTTCCATCGTAAATGATTATTTCACAAATTATAGCGGTAGGTTTAGTTTCGTCTTTAATGACGAATGCGCTCAAATAAACAGTTACTCATTGATTTTCAAATTTTCGTTGCTTGCAACGTGATGAAGACATCGAAATAAACAACTTTTCTTCTATACACTTTTTTCGTCATATTAGTATTTGCGAGGTATAGCGGTAGGTTTGGTTTCGTCTTTGATGACGATCGCGCTGGAAGCAAGACAGCATTGAAGTGATGCCGTCCGACGTGCTGCTTAAATTACTTTCCGCTTCAAACACTCCAGTTGCGGTAACTAATTTACCGCTATAACTCGTAAAATACTTATTTACGACGGAAAGTGCATAAAAGAAAACTTGCTTATTTCGATCTAATTAACTATGTTAGGACACCTAAAAATCAAATATTGCTTCCCAAATAATCCTCAACATTAACCAAAAAAAAACAGCTAAAAACTTGTTATTTAGAATCACTGTTTCAGAAATGACATTGGAAGCCTCTTGTAGTTTGCAAGGATGAATCTCTATGTTAATTGCTTAACATACTCTATGGAATGAGTGAAACACTTGAATAGAGTAGACAACAATTCTCATCCTTCCTACCGGCAAGTAGCAACAACTTATAGCTTAGTCTAAAATTATAGATCTCTGCTATTCATTTGTATTTTTAGAAGCTTCCTTCCAATTAAGCTAGGACTTTTTATTTTCAACTATAAAAATTGTTAGATTACATGCAAGGGTCAATATTGAGTTGAATGTTGTCAACGAATTTCATAATTTCGTAGGTATAGATGTGTAATATAGTCAATTTTAAGACGTTTTACATGAATGACAATGTGCCCGGAAATGCATAGTTTTTGAGTTATTTAAGTTTGAAGTTATACGAATGGCGCTCCTGAATGGCCCTTTTTGCGGAAAAGCAGTCATTGTTTTTGCAACAGAAACGGAAGCTAACCCCCTTTTACAAACATAAAGAGGTTGGGTCGTGAGGGGTAGCCACAGTTATTTTAGTGAAAATTATAAATAAAGGTTTCTAGTTAGTGACGTTTGTTTACAACGACTCCAAGATGGCTGCCGCCATGGCGGCAGCCATGACTTGAAGTCGTTGTAAACAACTGTCACTAGAAACCTTTATTTATACATACATACATACATATACCGGGCTTATCCTCCCCATGGGAGGGTAGCCGACAGCAGGCCACAATCACCACACTTAGTCACTAGGAGGCGAGAGAGGCATCACTGGCCGCACCTGAACTGCCAGGATCAGCAGCAGCCCAGCACAACCACCTTCCACAGTCAGGCCCGACAGCAACAGCTGGTTTACCCCGACCGCTTCATTGAGTGCAGCCCCTCCCCCGCATATGACAGGTCAACCCCATCACACGCGGGCAGCTTCCAGTAACGAGTCAAAAATAAAATTACCTCCTTATACACTGCCCCCACTCACTTCTGTCCGCAGCCATCCCCCTCGCCACGTCCACAGTTGGACCCCTCTCATACAAAGCACGTCGCACCCCATCCATCCAACTCATCCGTGGTCTACCTCGCGCTCGAAGACCACTCACTTCCGACATATATATCTTTTTCACCAGCCGCTCAACATTCATTCTTTCTACATGCCCAAACCATCCAAGCACTCTTTCATCCACTCGCCTGCTCAACTTTTTGATAACACCCGTCTGCTCCCTAACCAACTCATTCCTGATCCTATCTCTTCTAGTTACTCCATACATGCTCCTCAAACACTTCATCTCAAACACATCCAACTTCCTCCTCTCAGCTGCTCTCAACCCCCAGGACTCTGCTCCATACAACAAAACTGGCACAATCAAACTTTCATACAGTCCCCTCTTAGCATTCATACTCAAACTCCTGCATTCAAAAACTTTCCTCATTGCACCCAATGTCTTACAACCTTCACTCACTCGATGCTTCACTTCTACTTCCATACTATCCTTAACAGTCACATCCGACCCGAGGTACCTAAAATGCTCTACCTCCTCTAAAACTTCCCCATTCAACCTCACATTCAAAGTTCCAAACACTCCACCTCTTGAACATCTCATCACCTTACTTTTATTCACATTTACCCTCAATTTCCGCATTTTGCACACCCTACCAAACTCTGTAACCAGTCTCCTCAGTTTTTCCTCTGAATCAGCCACAAGCGCTGTATCATCTGCAAACAACAGCTGACACACTTCCCAATATATACCATTTCGTCCCACCAACTGCGCACCTTTTCCCAACACTCTGGCATTCACTTCTCTCACCACACCATCCATAAACAAATTAAACAACCACGGCAACATCACACATCCCTGTCTCACACCTGTCACAACTGGGAACCATTCACTCACCTCATTCCCTACTCTCACACATGCTCTGCTATCAATGTAGAAACTCTTGATTGCATTCAACAGTCTCCCACCCACTCCATACAAACTTACCACTTGCCATAAAGCCTCGCAATCCACTCTGTCATACGCCTTCTCTAGATCCATAAATGCCCAATATACATCCTTTCCCTTTAATAAGTATTTTTCATTCACCTGCCTCACAGCAAACATTTGATCCACACAACCTCTACCACACCTAAAACCATACTGTTCTTCAGCAAGCACACGATCCATCAACACTCTCACTCTTCCAATTAACCCGTCGCCACGTCCTGGACTCTTAGAAGGTCGGCAAAGCTAGCACATGTTTCACATCAGCAAACCTAGGGTTGCCATATAGTCTTAAGCATCTCGTTGAGCGCTATTCATTGGTGTAAGGTAAAATTAGGTGGGAGGAACAGGGAAGGAGAGGTATCAAGCTCAAATCTGTATGAATTCTTCTGCTCAGTCTGGAGTGTGGCTACCGGCGCTGCACAACCTCTTAGAAGGCCAGGAGTGTAGCTGAGGCATACCAGCACACACTCTGCCTCTAAGAAGGTCGCCATCATTTTTATTTTTTTAAGTTTTTTTGTTCCAAAAATGGGAGTCCAAATCCACAGATTTACTCCTACGCTAAAAATATTACCACCATTGTATTCGGGAGGAAAAGCTCTATGCATATCAAACTCTTTACAAACAATGAAACTGCTTGATAACAGCCTATACACAAAATGAACTAAAAAATAAAAACTGTGTTTTACATATAGTGCACATAAATCCGGAACTATTGAACCTGAAAAAAAAACTCACATACCACAAGATTCAGCAACTCAGAATCTATGAAAATGCATCATAAAAAAACATAAAAGTGCAATAAATAAAAAATGGCCAGCAATTTTCTGATTTCTGTTTTTTTGTATTTTACCAAAATAAAAACTCAAATTTCGTAGATTTTCACTGGGGTAGCAGTATTTTTTTCCCACTGACAGAAAGAGCAACTCTCTCTCTTCACAATGAACCCCCAATGGAACTTCTAACATGATTAATGAATGTACAGTGAGTTGCACCGTTGACCCATTTTCTTCAAACCTCTTGGTAGGTCGACCATGTGGAGACGGGTTAACACTCTTCCATACAGCTTCCCAACGACACTCAGTAGACTTATACCCCTAGAATTACTGCACTCATACCTGTCACCTTTCCCCTTCTACAACGGAACTACGCACGCGCTACTCCAATCAACCGGCACTTTACCTTTAAACCTTTATTTATAATTTTCACTAAAAGAACTGTGGCTACCCCTCACGGCCCAACCTCTTTACGCTTGTAATAAGGGGTTAGTTTCCGTTATTAATTAAAATACGCTAGCCGCGCGCGCTTCCATCGCGCGCACAAGCCAGCTTCAAAGTTGAATAATTAAAAAATAACGCATCACCGGGCAGAATGTCATTCGTGTAAAACGTCTTAAAATTGACTATATTACCTATCTATACCTACAAAATTATGAAATTAGTGGTCAATTTGAAGTTTAATGCAATCACGGAAATTGATAATTATATTCCAAACAATCACTAAAGGAACCCATTTAAGAACGTTTTTCATGAACGACATTCTGCTCGCTGATGCGGTATTTTTGAATTATTGAACTTTGAAGTTGGCCGTCGCGCGACCAAGGAAGCGAGCGTAATTCAATTAAAAACGGAAGCTAACCCCCTATTACAAACGTAAAGAGGTTGGGTCGTGAGGGGTAGCCACAGTTCTTTTAGTGAAAAGTATAAATAAAGCTTCTAAACCACCCATCAGGGTGACGACCGCAATCTTGTTTACATCGGGTCTAACATGGCGACCACCAAGGGCGCCGCCATCTTGGACCCGATGTCAACAAGATTGCGGTCGTCACCCTAATGGGTGGGTTAGAAGCTTTATTTATAATTTTCACTAGAAGAACTGTGCCTCCCCCTCACGACCCAACCTCTTTATGTTTGTAATAGCTTCCGTTATCAATTAAATTCCGTTTCACGCGCTCGCTTCCTTTGGCGCCAAGGCCAACTTCAAAGTTCAATTATTCGAAAATAACGCATCGACGAGCAGAATGTCATTCATGTAAAACGTTCTTAAATGGGTTCCTATAGCGATTCCTAAGATCAGAATTCTTATTTTCCGTGATTGCATTAAACTTCACATTGACCAAATTCGTTGACAACATTAAACTCAATATTGACCCATGCAAGTTTAAGTCTCCCTAACCATGACAAAGGCATTCCAAAGAGAGAAAGGGGAAGAAGGCATAATTAACTACAGAGTTGAGACTTGAGGGAATGCAAAATCTATGTACAAGGTATATAGAAACAATAAGTTCAGAAAGAAGTTCATGGAAAAAGATAGGTAGTTGAAGAAGAAAGTAGTAGGTGCTGATAAACAGGACAGCAGTGAACCAAAAATTGCTCAAGCGTACCTTGTTCAAATAAAACATTTTGATTTAATAGTATCAAGACCATCAATCATGTAACTTAATATATAGCCCATTCGAGTTGAGAAAACTTGCTGTAGGGTAATTCATCAAATATCGAACAGAAATCACGTGTGTCTAGAAACAACCTTCATAAATCGGTAACTTTTGCCCTGAATAACTCTTGCGGGCCTCAAGGTTATTCTTGAACAGTTGCTTTCTTGTTCTGTGATGTCGCTTGAAAGACAACGTAGATTATTGAAATGTATTTATTGTTCTAAAAATCGAATTCTTTAGTAACATAATTTCATCAATATCGAACAGGAATCGAACAAGAATTTTGATTCGAACAGGATGGTTTGTCAATTAGTTCTCTTCGTATGGAACTTTTGTTAGACTATTAGCACGCCACGTATGGTTTGTCTATTAGTACGCCTCGTATATTTTGTCCATTAATATGCCTCGTATGGTCTATCTATTTGTACACCTCATGTGGCCACTTGGAAAATAAACGTTTTTCTTTCATTCTTTTTTTCTTTGGTGCACTGGATTTTCTTGGAAGTGCTTGCGGTGGCACATCGGTTAAGGGATCGGACTTGTATGTTGGAGTCGCGGGTTCGTATCCCGGCGCTGGCGCTGCGATTTTCCCCGTTGGGTATAAGGGAAAGCTCAAGCACAATACCCCACTCGACCCAGGTGTCGGAAATGGGTACCGGCTTTACGGGGGAACCGTCATGGTGTCCTATATATAGTGTTAGTTATAAGACATTTGAAAAACCAATGCTTAAGATCATTTGTATCAGGCTTGATTGGAAATAAAGCATCCTAAAGATGCCGATGTTTGTTTTGTTTGTTTGTTTGAAATAACTGTCTCATTACTTATTTTCAAGATGCATTTGAATGGAGAGTTATCAAAATTTGAATATGATGTCAATGTTTCATTTGCAGTGTTTATTGAACCATCATTGTGATCATCAACCTGTGTGACCTTTTTTGGAGTAGAGTGTAAAGCACTCGTCAATGAATTATTATTGATGCTTGCATCAATTTTCTTGGCAAGGGATTGATCATAAGTAAATGTAGCCAGACGAATCATTGATGATCTTGAGGGCTTTGGAACACCAGCAGATGATTGATAGCCCCTCACCAGAATTCCCATCTTCAACTATTCAATGTTATTATCAAGCATTAATACAATATTTTAATGAAATGAAACAGGCGTTCAATAGATCGATTCAGTTATTTAAAAGAATTAAGAATCGAAAAGCTTTGTTCGAGGCATAAATTCATGATTTTTAAGGAATTTTGATTCGAACACCTTTGTTCAGTATTTAATACTGACATGAAAAAGGAACTGAAAGTCGAACATGGAATAATTATCAAGTTTTTGGCGGAAAAGAAAAAAATACAGTAACAGAACATCATATGACAACACTACTCTCTAGTTATAACGGGAGGTTGACGGTGACCCAACAACAATTAAACCGTCGCAATTTTCCCGAGGTGCGTAAGATTTTTCGAGTGAAAAAATTCGACCAATTTGTAAGGGTCGTACAGAAAATGCGTTCGCAACAGCTGGTAGCAGTTTGCAGCTCACAGAAATGAGTTTTTATCACTAAAATAGGAGTTTTAGATGTAAGATCACTGGCACTGAGCAAGTTTGGATGCTTACTAAATTTATTACGCGCATATTTCCAAAGTTGTTCGATAATCAGTTCAGTTCGATATTTGATGAATTACCCTAGTACAAAATTGACATCTGTGAGAATGTACAAAAATTCAACACATTACACAATATAAATTCATAAATTGCACTATATTGTAAACACTACATGTTCATTCCTTCACTTCTAAAAATGAAAACCTTGTTAGATACAGTACTTGTGCTATTTTCTTTATATTCTAGAATCAGCAAACGCACCATTATCGAATGCAGTTTCATTTCTTTCTTTAGTTACTAAACCACCAATTCTAGGCTTTATATTTAAGTTGACAAAATAAAATTATTCAAAATACATCGAATACTTTCAAACTTACCATATCTTTAATTAAAATAAATAGAACCTAAACTTCTCTTCATTTGAAAAACACAAGTTCAGCAACCCTAGCTCCTTAAAACCTTGCTTACACACTGATGCAGGGAAAAACGTTCTGCAATCCGTGATCCGAAACCTGAGAACACCACGAGGTCTCTGCCAGGTGAACATTTTAAGAAGAAATTATATTATGCAAGGGTATTATTTCTGCCCATCGGGCGTATACAAGATACTAAAGATGGCAGTCAAAGAAATTATTTCCTGAACTGTGATAAATTTCATAGAAAAATGTACCGCAGTTAGGTTTTCTATAGAAAGTTTCAGAATAATAACTTACAAGGAGTGAATAAATCTTTGAATTCGATAAGATTTGTAAACACTGAACATCTTTTAGTTTTTAAAACGTAGTTGTAAATAAACATTTTTGTGATAATTAACAAGAACATTATTATTAACTAAGAATTTTTAGCTCAATTCGTTACCAGAATTAATTGTTCAATGAAGAGCACTGACGGGAGTGCCTGAATATGCTGTTTCTACATGTTTAATTAATTTATTCCATTATGTTTCATGAATTACTCTCTAAATACCTTTTTGGACATGATTGCTTTCTCAATGACGCGGATTTTTAGTTGGTGTTGTTTCAAACTCCGAGATGTCAATCTTCTCTAAAGCTGAGTTAACTCATCTGCAAAAGTTGCAATTTCCTGAGACAGACTCGCGTTGTCAACATAATCATGTGTATTACTTTATCTTAATTACGCAATTCTTTCTTTATTGACATGCAAAGTATTTATTATTATAGAATTAATTTGTGTAGATAAATCACATACATATCTATTGACCCGATTAATTATATGGTTTCACGTTTTTTAATTTAAATCATTTACTGATTGATTACCTTTAATCCTATCACTGTTTAATCACAGGTTTTCATCGGAAAGTTTGCACTGTGTAAAAAAGCAAATCAGTTACGTCTATTAATGCTGAATTTTCTATCTCTGTATAGATTGAAATTATTTGATTGAAGAATTAAATAGTGTTGAACATGATAATTACGGAGCGATGGAGATTGATTTCAAAATCTGGAACTTTGATAATTAAACGAAGGATACATGGGTGTAGCATACCGCTACATAAGCGTAAAAATTAGAAATTTGCCATTCGTACTTAAATAAATTAATTAGTAGCATTAAAAATCTTACTCTAATTTATTATTAATTATTTTCTACTTCTAATTCGTAATCATTGAAGTTTTTGTGTAAATACATGAGACGATAAAATAACAATTTACATTCCCCGAGAGAGGCGCGACATTTGTCGTTTATAAGTCAGTTTACCACTGACATCCGTTTCATAAAAGGGTTGGACAATACTGTCGCTGACTGTCTTTCCAGAATCAACACTGTCCAAACCAGTGGTGAAATCACCTTCGGCAACATTGAAAGAGCGCAGAAGGAGGATCCTGAACTTCAGGACCTTCTCAAACCTTCTAACACTTCCTCTCCGAAACTAACCTTGGTTGACGGCGTGTACCGTGATGCCGAGCGACTTTCTCGTTTGTATCTTCCTGCGACGCTCCGCAGAGTAGCTGTCCTCCACTACCATTCCCTCTCTCATCCAGGTATTAACCGTACAGTGCGTTTGATTTCTGATCGTTTCGTCTGGCCAGCGATGCGCAAGGAGGTCAAGCAAATTGTGCAAAATTGCCATGCGTGTCAGAGTAGTAAGGTGGTGAAACATAATCGTGCAGCGCTGCAGAGTTGTGCATTCACAGGTCACAAGTTCGACTCTGTACACCTAGATTTGGTGGGTCCTTTGCCTTTATCGCGCGGGAATTCTTATTTGTTGACCATCATCGATAGGTTCACACGTTGGGTTGAGGCTGTCCCTCTTCCTGATACCCAAACTGAGACTGTAGCGCGCGCTTTCTTGTCAAACTGGATCTCTAGATTTGGGGTTCCCTTAAGTGTCACACATGACCGGGGATCACAATTCACCTCCAAATTCTGGAGTGAGCTTAGCACCGCTTTAGGGTGTGCAAATACATCAACTACAGCGTATCATCCGCAGTCAAATGGACTTATTGAGAGAGTCCACAGAGACCTCAAGGTTGCATTGCGCTGCCTTAATTGCAGTCACGATTGGACTGATAGACTTCCAGTAGTACTACTTAGCATCCGAAATTTACACAGACAGGATCAGCAATGCACAGCGGCTGAAATGTTGTACGGGAAAACGCTTCGTCTCCCCGGCGACATTGTTGACCCAAAACCTTTGCCTAAATTTTCATCCGCTGACCGTTCCGCTTATGTAACCTGTCTCAAAGATTGCATGCGTAAGATCAAGTATGTGGCTCCACGAATGCCTCAGACTCAGGACAAACTGGATTCTGCCCTGCAAGACTGCACACATGTGTATGTCCGCAATGATGCTATAAAACCTACACTCACGCGCCCTTATGATGGCCCATTCAAAATATTGAAAAAGACGCCCAAGTATTTCATCCTTGAAAGATCTAGTTTACCCGACCCTGTGAGCATAGATCGATTAAAGGTCGCATACACTTCTGATCCTAGTGTAACTTATAACTCATCATCCTCTCCGCAGATTTCCCTTCCCACTGAGACTCGATCAAATCTACCATCTCAGCGTCCTCAGTTGGCTGCCTTGTTGCCTAGTCAACTTGAGTGTAACCCTTTCTACGTGTCTGTACATTCAAACCCTATCCCTAAGCCTATCGTAGACTCTAATTCTAGCCCTCTTACTGACACAGCGACAAGTCTGGAGAGACCAGACGAGCCCGCTGCAGTAACTCCTGTTCCTAGGACTCTTGCCGATCTAAACTTGCAGACCCGTTTGGTGAAACTTCCCCGCTCAGTATCATTTGCCAATTGCCGAACTCGGCAGGGTCGTGTAGTTCGCCCTCCTTCCCGCTACAGATGATTGCAGCGGGTGGACCTTTCGGTCTGCGCCTTGGGGGGTAATGTAGCATACCGCTACATAAGCGTAAAAATTAGAAATTTGCCATTCGTACTTAAATAAATTAATTAGTAGCATTAAAAATCTTACTCTAATTTATTATTAATTATTTTCTACTTCTAATTCGTAATCATTGAAGTTTTTGTGTAAATACATGAGACGATAAAATAACACTTGACATTTTTCGAGAGAGAAGCCCTCTGGTGGCAATACTGCGCAATGCGCGTCTCTGTTTCAAATAGAGCACTCTTACTTTGGCGGTTGACTAGCCCGCTCACAGCATTTTTTTCGACCTCAACGTCATCACACACACCACTTACAACATTCTCCCTGGGCCGCTTTTGTTTTTTTTCTACTTGGATTGGATTTGGCTATGCTCTGGGGCCTTTAGCCGGATATATTCTCTAATTACGGGCCTTAATTCTCAACTGCCTAAAAGTACGGGCACCATTGAATTAGCTTTGCATTCGCTGAATTCCGCGTGCCTGGATCTTAAGTACTATTCAAACCAAGAGTCCTCATCGCCATCCGGCTCGGCACCTTGATCAAACTCACCTGCTCCAAAAATTAAGCATGCTTTGCCCACACAAATAGCTACGCACCGATTGTTGTGCTTGTTTAAAAATTGCCCACAGTAAATTGAATATTCTGAACTCGATACACTTAAAATTCTCATCCACCGGCCGGAGCGACGCCAGCGCTCACCGAAGCTCACCACCGGCACTCCGGACCTCACTGGGATTTCCAGTCAAGCTCATCGAAGTCCTCCTGGTCCCTCTTCAAATAAAAACCACCTGAAATAAGCTGAGTCCAAATCCGTTTTCATTATCCCTCTTGTAATTTCCCACAACACTATCGAGAGTTGTTCGAGTTTTTGGTCGTCAAGAACTAACATTTAAGTTCAAACTACCCCAACGGTCACGAAAACCCGACATGGGGATGTGTGGCATAATCTAAAAATTTAGACTTAACTTTATGGAGAGCTAATTTGAGTGGCTTTGTTTTGACAGGGGAATAAAGTTGTCCCTAGGAAAATTCAAAATGACCTCTACACTGAGGCTGTTCGGGGATGGATGGAGGTATTTCATAAGAGACTTTAAAAAAAATCGTGCTAGTCTCAATTGTATGAATAATACTTGAAAATCCCTATGATTCGACTACTACCTGTATTGAAAAATATCCATAATTGAATTGGTGGATTGTATCAACCCTGTAACAAGGAGCGATGAATGGACTGTTGTAAATGAACGACTGGCGCTACTGAAGATTTAGGCAGTGAAACTTCGTTCGAATTGAGTTATAAAACATCGTGAATATTTAACGTATAAGTTTGGATCTCACTCCTTAGGGAAGACACGGACGTCAGTCCTGTCGTTGCGCACTCGAATTGACTAGCGCCAATATCGCTGGTGTGATGACCACGTCTCTTCTCCATCAAGTGTGGGATAATTTGAAACACAGCCAATGTCAAGTAACGAATTGTTCATTTCGTGCGTCTAAAATTTACTTCATGATTAGAATTTAAGTTAGTTTGACCCTCTCTAATCCCAATTAAGTTGTTCACAAGATAAAAATGAAGAAACAATTTGATTTGGACTTATGAAAACATGGAATTATTGTTCAAGGTGTATCTTCACACCGTGTGCAGAGAAACCACAAAATTGAGAAAAATTCGTGAATCAAAATAAAAAAATAAACAAACGTAACAAAAACGTCAATTCTTTCAAAATTCTAATTTTAATTTCTCAAGTTTAAAGTAAAATTGGAACAAAATTCGTACTCGGGGATTTTGACCAAAAATCGGCACGTGAACATGCGAAGTAGCCAATGAGCATTCACTGCCACCTGAAAACAGCTCTACATGAGTTCGAAAATTCCTGCCCTTGACGTTCTGCATTGCTTATAATAATAACGCGTCTCTTGATCAAGTGCAACTATACAGGATTAAATACTTGCCTCTAATTAGCCATCGATTTACCTCATTCGTTAATTCGAAGCAAGTTTTCAATTCAGTAAATACATTTACATTTAACACATTTACCTTGGTCTGTTATACTCGTGTGATAAAGTTGGCAATAATAATGAAGGCATCTACGGATGCTTTATTTCCAATTTCAAGCCTGATACATATCACCTTATACATTGGATTTTCAAATGCCTTATAACTAACGCCAGGACGCCATTACGCTTTCCCCCCGGTCAAGACCGGTACCCATTTCAGACACCTGGGTAGAGTGGGGTATTGTGCTTGGAATTTTTCCCCTATACCCAACAGAGAAAATCGCCACCAGCGCCGGGACTCGAACCAGGGTCTGCCTGGACGGAGGCAAGTTCGCTAGTCTCACGACACGACGAGCTTTGCAACTTTGCAAAGCCATCAACTTTGCAAAGCCATCATTTCAAGAGGATAAAAAAACGAGCTCATCTTTGAACAGTTTATATTGGCTATCTTTCTATATCAAAATAAAAGTTATTTCTCGGATACAAACTTCAGCACACAAAACTGATCAAACGCACCTACAAGAAAAACGATAACACGCCGACAATGATAAATTGAATAAACTTTATAAAGCACTCTAATCAAATAATTTGCAACGAAATAAACTATAACGAGAGTATGTATTAACATTAGAGGCTGAGGCAAGATAAGCAACTCGTGACCATTACAAGAAAGCTCACTTAAAGCACAAAAAATTAGCAATTATTTCGCCTCCCGAGGGAGACTTCAAAGCTGCACGGCAAGTCGGACACCTACAAAGAGGCAAGTCAACTCACAAGTTCATGTCGAGTTAAGAATTTTGAAAAATTTCAGGATTTCGAAATGTTCAAAACAGACTAGTTTGCGACATACATATAAAGGTACTCGCATTAACAGTGAATCACTATTTCAAAACAACTTAACCCCATTACATTTTGATTTTTTGATGACATTGCCGCCTTTACATACATTGCAATTGTATGTATAGTGATATACAGCAGCATGAAATAAGAACTATGGGACATTACTAACAAACACAGTTAAAGTCTTGATTCGTATCATTAAATACCTGGAACACATTATGATACCAAGTCGACCACAAAAAGTATAATTGAGTTATTTATAGAAGCAGATATTGAAATACACCTGAAAGGTGAATACTGTTTGCGGTAGTCGATGTCAACGCTTTTTATCAAGAGCATTAATCTGAAAGATGAATAGGTATGAGCACGGTATAACTGCAACAAAGACATCTTCTGTACACGACAGCCTCACTATCAGCTACGTAGCTCTACACTAGGCTCCAGACTCTCAGGATCTTTGCTAATACTTTTTCAGGGAAGTAGGACGAAATTCACTTTCAAATAGCCAATATTTACTACAGATACTGTACGTTCCATACGGCAGATCAACGGAACCAGTCCAGAAACTACGTTTAAACAAAACATTCACCCCCAACTTAATTATTCACCTCGAATCAAATGGCAGATCAGTCCTGCCCTCTATAGATGTCCAGCGTCAACAACACACACGCAAGCGTTCATGGTTGAAAAATTACTCAACATGAACTTATTGAGTATCCACCGCTTTGCATTACGATGTAATGAACACAAACAACGCCACAGAATGAGGGCATCTTAAAAAAGCAAGCTATTGCACTATGGTTATTTAGCGACTGCTGCTCCTTCTGCTGCTGCTGCCACGGGCTCCTCCAGGGCAGCCTTCTTTTTCTGGTCCTGGTTGTACCTGGGGAGCAATATTATGTTCATATTTATCGTGTCATATTATATTATTTCATATTATTTCAGTAAACACTCAAGTCTCAAATTAAGGTAAAATATAATTAAAACTGTACCCCAAAACCATAGATGGTGCGTTTGCTTTGTTATCGCCTTCATTATCATTATTACGATTATAGTCATTTAGAACTCCCTGGTCACAGCAAAGTTAATCTCAAGAAAGCAAAGAAAAGTGGCTATTTAATATGCATTGTAGAAATAGAAGAATCTACGCACATGGCGTGTTTTCACATGGGATACTCTGCACACAGAAACAGCAAGTTAGGAGGGAAGAGGAGGAAATGACAGAAGAGGTAGCAAAGATGGCATGAAACTAGATGAAGCAAAATGGGCATGATAAATAAGTCTCCTGACCTATCTACAGCTGAGGCAACCTAACAGTCTCTCCCAAGGGGAGATATTGTTCATGCATGCATGTTACTATCATGCTAGGCTATACAATTCTTATTTCATGCCACGTTAATGTCCACATAGCATAGGATAGACAAATCTACATAACCTATACTGTTTTCCATCTTATGCCCCTTAAAGCGGTTTTGCTCCAAAATTCGGGTCTTTTTAGGTAATTTGAGGCAATGTAGAGCAAGTAAAGCGTATTACTAACCCCAAGGAGATGGACCTGAAAAGAAATTATTTTTCCTGTTTATAAGCAAGGAGTAATGTATCAAATGGCTAATTTCTCACTTAAAAATCCGGAAGAGCTGGTAGCACCCCGTTGACGCAACAAACGTGTTTACGGCAAAGAGATTCATGTTTCTGGGGGTGATGACGAGGGAGTATCTGAAATGTAAAAAGTTTATTAACATTAATTTTTAGAAAAAGGTACAATCGAATCTGGACAATTCGATGTTAACCAATTATTTAAACAGACTCAGTAATTAATAACTTTCACCTGCAATACTGTATTGAGTAGTGTAGATATTGAAAAAAGCAGAAACACAACTTGGTCTCAATAGCACAAATGAAAATCATCTATGAGACTGCTCATACAGTCAGATAATTTCTGAAGCTAAGAGACAATATGCTCACCTATACCGGAGCAATGTGTGCAGTTAAGACAAAATACTAGCCGCACTTGTCACAGGACAGCTGAGAGACTATACTCACTATACCTATGCCTGTAATGTTGACAGCTGAGAGACAAAATACTCACTATACCTATGGCTGTAATGTTGACAGCTAAGAGACAAATTACTCACTATACCTATGGCTGTAATGTTGACAGCTGAGAGACAAAATACTCACTATACCTATGGCTGTAATGTGGACAGCTAAGAGACAAATTACTCACTATACCTATGGCTGTAATGTTGACAGCTGAGAGACAAAATACTCACCATACCTATGGCTGTAATGTTGACAGCTGAGAGACAAAATACTCACTATACCTATGGCTGTAATGTGGACAGCTAAGAGACAAATTACTCACTATACCTATGGCTGTAATGTGGACAGCTAAGAGACAAATTACTCACTATACCTATGGCTGTAATGTTGACAGCTGAGAGACAAAATACTCACTATACCTATGCCTGTAATGTGGACAACTGAGAGACAAATTACTCACTATACCTATGCCTGTAATGTGGACAGCTGAGAGACAAATTACTCACTATACCTATGCCTGTAATGTTGACAGCTGAGAGAAAAATTACTCACTATACCTACGCCTGTAATGTAGACAACTGAGAGACAAATTACTTACTATACCTATGCCTGTAATGTGGACAGCTGAGAGACAAATTACTCACTATACCTATGCCTGTAATGTTGACAGCTGAGAGACAAATTACTCACTATACCTATGCCTGTAATGTGGACAACTGAGAGACAAATTACTCACTATACCTATGCCTGTAATGTTGACAGCTGAGAGACAAATTACTCACTATACCTATGCCTGTAATGTGGACAACTGAGAGACAAATTACTCACTATACCTATGCCTGTAATGTGGACAGCTGAGAGACAAATTACTCACTATACCTATGCCTGTAATGTTGACAGCTGAGAGACAAATTACTCACTATACCTATGCCTGTAATGTGGACAACTGAGAGACAAATTACTCACTATACCTATGCCTGTAATGTGGACAGCTGAGAGACAAATTACTCACTATACCTATGCCTGTAATGTTGACAGCTGAGAGACAAATTACTCACTATACCTATGCCTGTAATGTGGACAACTGAGAGACAAATTACTCACTATACCTATGCCTGTAATGTTGACAGCTGAGAGACAAATTACTCACTATACCTATGCCTGTAATGTGGACAACTGAGAGACAAATTACTCACTATACCTATGCCTGTAATGTGGACAGCTGAGAGACAAATTACTCACTATACCTATGCCTGTAATGTGGACAGCTGAGAGACAAATTACTCACTATACCTATGCCTGTAATGTGGACAACTGAAAGACAAATTACTCACTATACCTATGCGGATAAACAGCTTATAACTACCACAGGCACACAAGCCGCACCTGGACCAGATGATACCCGTGGCAGCCAGAGCTCCGGACTGGGAGAAGGAGAGCTTCTCAGCAGGTCGTGTCAGGTCACCCAAGCCAGCTATCACCAGGCCCTAGAGAAGTAGAGCTATGCATCAACAATAAAGATTTCAAGTTTCTTTTTACTAAAAAGAAATCTCTTGAGTTAATATTTGAAAATATGTAATCAGACAACTAATTGGCCATGATCTCACCTAAAGGATGCTCCCACATTAGCTGTAGTCTGGTAGAACCAGATTCACTTCCTGTCCATTCACAAAGAAGTATGAAAAGTAGATTTGAATGAAGTCAGTAAGGAAACAAAATGTGTGGCAAAAAATAGATATATATATATCACATCTATGTCGTGTAATATTGCACAATTTGCTTTGTAATTTTGTAATTTTGAATAGATTAATTCTGTGCATTCAGTATAATAGTTCTTTATCTAAAACAAATATTTATTCAAATAAATAATTGGTTTTGATGGAAAATTGAAAATATCTTAGATTCCCAGGAATACAACAAGGGATGGTAGCTTCTAGTACATAAAGCAAAAAAAAAACAAATATTCACAGCACTGCTACTGAAACATTAAACAATTTACCTGAATGTGGTTACTCTCACAAAACTTGACAAAAAAGCTCAAGAAAAGTCTCACATATAAATTTATGACCAAGTGCATTTAGGGCAAGCAAGATTAAAATTAACTGGCCAGAAGTCAAGCTAAATAGCCATCTATTAAAATAAAATACTCACAACATAATAGGAGTCAACTCAAAATAATGAAAACAATGATAAGGTAATGAAATATGAATAATGTGCACGTGGGATAATTAATGAGGAGTAGAAGGACAACTTTTGAAATTTCATTTGCCTTCGCATGGCAAATTAAAACTGGGAACATGTTAGTTAAATACAACAAATATAATAAAAAAAAGTTAGAGAACACAAAAACCATCAGATTTGTATAGAGATAGAAAAATGCTAAACGATCAACACTTGGAACCACTGAATAGAAAAAAAGTACAGTCAGGTACTGAAGTCTCACCCATTTCACACATGGTGCCCAAAAGAACACTGTTTTGGGACCTGAAAAGCAGAGAACATAATTTAAGATAACAAAATAAGCAAGATCACACACAAACAAAAAAGGACTATAGGGGAAGAAAAAATCATCAAGTAAACATTGCACTTTAAAAGTGATAACTTTTATCATTCCAAATGAAATGTGCTCTAATTGAAGGAATATATCTTTGACAGCCAACAAATATGTTTGCATGAGTTAAACTTGGTTGTAAAATAGAAAACTAGTATCATGTAAAAATATTGAATGGAATAAATGTACGAGGAGTTCGTGGGCTCGAACTCAGGACTAGAGATCACCGCGCCAACACGCTATCGACTGCGCTATCGATCACCCTAAAAGGTGACCGAAGCACAACGAAAGCAATGTTTTGGCACAGTGAAAGCAGGCGCACTGTCCTGACATATTTAATTCCCATATGTATCGAGAGCTCAAAGTCTAGTCACCTTGTGGAAGCAGTGTCTTCCCGTACCAGAATTAACTGTTTCTGGGGGTGACTAGACTTTGAGCTCTCGATACATATGGGAATTAAATATCTGTCAGGACAGTGCGCCTGCTTTCACTGAGCCAAAACATTGCTTTCGTTGTGCTTCGGTCACCTTTTAGGGTGATCGATAGCGCAGTCGATAGCGTGTTGGCGCGGTGATCTCTAGTCCTGAGTTCGAGCCCACGAACTCCTCGTACATTTATTTCATTTGAAAAAACCTTGTGGAAGCCGTGTCTTCCCGTACCAGAATTAACTGTTTCTGGGGGTGACTAGACTTTGAGCTCTCAATATTGAATGGTTATCATACTTTTTTGAAACACCAACTATGATTAGAACATTTTTACTAATTAGAACTGAAATCTTGAATTTATTAGGGAACACCTATATAAAATCATGTTAAATATTATTTTATTTCTTCATGAAATTTAATACTAACAGTAACAAGAAAAAATACAGTTTTCCAGTTTTAGTGTGACAGAAGCAAAATTTCAACAACAATGATGGCATTTTCAATCAGCTTTTGCAAAAATAAGATTTTTTAGCAAAGCAGAAATTTACTTATATGAAAAATTATTACAATCATAAATTGAAATAATGGAAAGGCATATTTAGTGATAGAGTAAAAACTTATAGAAATGAAAAATTTCTAAAAAATTATGTTAGTTTGCTAGCAGTGTACTAACCAGACTCAACAAAAGTCATGAATTTCAATTCAGAGTTAGCAAAAAAAGTTACAGGAGACAAAATAACTATGTGTAGAAGTGTAGTTAAAGGAACAAGTACCATTAGCTTTATCCTTTAAAAAAAACATTTACTACCACCAAAATCAAATTGGCACAAAAGTTGGTCAATATTGAATATAATGTTGTCAACGAATTTCATAATTTCGTAGGTATAGATAGGTAACATAGTCGATTTTAAGACGTTTTACATGAATGACAATGTGCCCGGAAATGCTTATTTTTGGCGATATTTAACTTTGAAGTTATAGGAACGTCGTTTATAAAATTGAACAAACGGAGAGGTAAATAAGCAGAAATCCGGTTCTGACGTAACGATAGGTAAGGTTAGGTTTGGTAAAGTTAATTTAGTTAAGTATCCTAACCTAAGTAAGCCTAATATATCTTAATTTAACTCAACCATACCGAGGCCGATGACTCCCGCCAAAAAACTTGGCGTGGTCTGCGTCCGCAAAACGCCGGAAGAGCCATATCGAAACTGCCGTTAATGCTATTCTTACCTGGCGTTATTTATCCTATATCTCCTAAACTAAGCATTTCCGGGCATATTGTCATTCGTGTAAACGTCTTAAAATCGACTATATTACCTATCTATACCTACGAAATTATGAAATTCGTTGACAACATTATATTCAATATTGACCCAAAAGTTTTATCACCCAAAAAAACATATAACTTAACTTTATTTTCAAAACAAATATATACGATTCAATTTAAAAATTTCTCTGAATAAAGCTGAACTTGTTACAATAACAATTGCTTAAGGATATGCATTATACTTAATTGATAAATTATATAAATTGCTGATTAGACATCAAAATACTTGGTAAATGTGTAGCGTTTGTCAGAATTCAATTTTCCCCTTTTCGGTGCATAGAAATAGGTAATTAGATCTAAATAAACAATTTCTCTTCTATGCACTTTCCGTCGGAAATGAGTATTTAATGAGTTATGGCGGTAGGTTTAGTTTCGACTTTGATGATGAATGCGCTCAAATAAACAGCTACTCATCAATTTTCAAATTTTTGTTATTTGAATCATGGTAATAACATCAAAATGAACAACTTTTCTTCTATATACTTTTTTTGTCAAATGAGTATTTAACGAGGTATAGCGGTAGGTTTGGTTCCGTCTTTGATGACGATCGGGCTGGAAGTGTTGCATTGCGTAGGTATTGTTGCATTGCAGTGTTGGCACACCACGGGATCAATGAATTTCTTTCCGCTTCAAACACTGGAGTTACGGTAACTAATTGGTCAATGTTCAGCGTGATGCAATCAAAGGAAATGGGAATTTTATTCCAAAGAATCACTAAAGGAACCCATTTAAGAACGTTTTACCGGAATGACATTCTTCTCTCTGGTGCGTTATTTTTTAATAATTCAGCTTTGAAGTTATACGCAAAATTGCTTTCCCACTCAAAATGTGGAACACAGACTATGACCAGGTTAGGTCAGGAAAGGCAAAGTTTGGATCATGAGGTGTTAAAGTTTTTGCCAGAACTTTATAGAAATAAAAGAATGATAGAAATTATTAATAAAATAATAAGAAATATTGTTATCAGTTCATAACACAAAAAAGTTAACGTACTATTTCTTGTATTTGGTGCTTTTGACGTTTTCTTCTAAGTCATCATTATTACTTTGTCACCTTTACAGTCAGCTCATAGATGGCACCACCCAGTACAGTCACCTTTACAGTCAGCTCATAGATGAAGCCACCCGGTACGGCTGCCGCCATCATGGAGCAGATGTAAACACAATTGTAAACATGACCTTAATGGGCTGTTTTCAACCTTTATTTATAATTTTCACTAGAAGAACTGTGGCTACCCCTCACAACTCAGCCTCTTTACGTTTGTAATAGGGGGTTAACTTCCGTTATTAATGAAATTCTGGTTAATGCGCTTGCTTCCTTTGGCGCACGGAAGCCAATTTCAAAGTCGAATAATTAAAAAATAACGCATCAGAGAGCAGAATGTCATTCTTGTAAAACGTTCTCGAATGGGTTCCTTTAGTGATTCTTTAAAATAAAATTCCCATTTCCTTTGATTACATCACGCTGAACATTGACCAACTAATTTAAAGCAATAACTTGTAAAATATTCATTTCCGACGGAAAGTGCATGGAACAAAACTTGTTTATTTCAATCTAATTAACTACCATTAGATACCAAAAAGTGAAAAATTGATTACTGACCAATGCTAACTACACATTTACCATATAATTAAATGTATTGTTTATTACTCCTGATCATATTAATTACATATACTAATTAGATATTAATGTAATAATTAGGTTAATTGTTGATAAAAGATTATAACAAAATATCTAAAAATGATTAATT
This sequence comes from Morinoia aosen, assembly GCA_030386875.1. Classification (NCBI taxonomy): domain Eukaryota; kingdom Metazoa; phylum Arthropoda; class Malacostraca; order Amphipoda; family Talitridae; genus Morinoia; species Morinoia aosen. Next base: position 89,497,033 of record CM059559.1, on the reverse strand, counting down.
ACTATCATATATGTATTATTTTTCTTTCATAAATTATAATTAATTAAAATAATTCAAGTAAGAGAGGGTAACAAATGAGGGTAAATCTGAAGGATATGTCAGTTATCGATTTTGTAAATTTTGATGCCTTAGCATAGTTAATTAGATCGAAATAAACAAGTTTTCTTTTATGCACTTTCCGTCTCAAATGAGTACTTTATTAGTTATAGCGGTAAATGACACCGCAACTCCAGTGTTTGAAGCGGCAAGTAATTCAAGGAGCACGTCGGACAGCATCACTGCAATGCGCACTCACTTCCAGCGCGACCGTCATCAAAGACGAAACCAAACCTACCGCTATACCTTGTTAAATACTCATTTGACGATAAATGTGTTGTTGTTTATTTCGATGTTATTACCATGATTCAAGCAACAAAAATTCAAAAATCGATGAGTAGCTGTTTATTCGAGCGCATTTGTCATCAAAGACGAAACTAAACTTCCCGCTATAAATCGTAAAATACTCATTTGAGACGGAAAGTGCATAGAAGAAAACTTGTTTATTTTGATTCTATTAATTAGGTTCAGGCACCAAAAAGTGAAAAATCAATAACTGACATATCCTTCAGATTTACCCAAATGAGAAACAAAGGGGTCATGATCTCACCTGCAGGATGCTCCCACATTGGCTGGAGTTTAGCAGGAACAAACTTATCTGCTGTCCTGATGATGAATTTGTAAAGCACAGAAGCCATTATTCCTCAAAAATAGATGAGTTTTTTTATTTTGTAACCAATTTAAAACAAGCAAAATTATCTGCATAAAACCAAGAGAGGATGAAATTAAGGAGCATATAGAAATTTTTGAATGCATCTTAGATTTTACTGAAATGTGATTATACATAAATACATATTAAGCTAAGTTACATTACCTTCACACACTGGCTAAAACAAATAGATTATCTAAATTCTAGATCTATATAAATAAATTGGATTTACCTCTTTAAGGACAGCATCTGGGTAGGAGAAAAGACCGTTATTTATGGATGGATTTCTCTGAAATTTTCACACTAGGTGTGAAATGATGGAAAGATCATTTGTTATTTCGACAAAATTTTTGTATCTGCACTGGATTTTTTTTTTTTTTTAAAATATGATAAAATAGGATTTTTTAAAATCTATCTTCTTCAACAATTTTGAAGTTACAGAACCAGAACTTTATTTTTAGATTGCTTATATGTCTATACAACCATAAGGGGCTACGAATTTTGATAACTTTTTTTGTGGATTTTGGGAGTATTTTTTTTTATATATGTAACCTTTTTTCATTTTTTTTTCATGTCGTGTAATTTTCAAAATAATTGATGTATCAAAAAATGAAACGCCCTTATTGATACACCTTGCTAAGCCCTATCGAATGGTATATAAACCATTCTTGTACCTCTAAAATTATGGAAGAATTAGCATTTGTGAAACCAATTATCAAGTTTCCAGAAAAACGTGTTTTTTCACAAAAAATGTTTTTCTTTTTTATCTTTTGAGCTAGCCTACAGGATTTTCTACAATGAACTCTTGAGCGTTTGTAGCTCTTTTCAAGCCCTTTCAATTGATATAATTTACATTGCTGTAGCTCTGTAACTCTGGGAAAAAATATACAACAAAAAACAATACATGTAATTCTTCAAAATAACCACTTTTTCATTTTTTCATTTTTTTTCGATCAAAATACGTTTTTTTTAAGTCAACTCCTCTGTTTTGTAGCTCTTTTCAAGCCCTTTGGATTGGTGTGCTCGCCATAGCTGTAGCTATGATACTGCAGCTGTCATCGAGCTATGAATGAAAGCTGCGGTATCATAGATACGGCAGAACAGCTAAATTCTGAAATTGTCAAAATCTTATAAAAAATATTTATTCAGCGTTAGAATGATTCGTTTGAATAATTAAAACACTTTGAGTAGCTCATGAACGAACTCTATTGCCATTGCCGCAGAGAAACAAGCTCAATTGACTCCCAATAATGAGGGGGGGGAGGGGTCAAGGTCACGCCACCCCCATCGCTTTCCCCCCTTCTGTTGGGCGCACTATTCGGAGTAGACGTAAACGGAGAGTACCAATGGAAGCGCAAGAAAATCCTCTATAAGATGCATATAAAAACAGAAAATCAACACTTATCTCGATTTCTACCCAGACGGTGTCCTTAATTGAAACCTGAAAAATGTTCAAATAGAATAGCTTTTGTTCAATATTAATTTGACGAGAAAATCGTTTACCAGAATGACATGGAGAATTCAAATTTTAAAAATAAGGTCAATATGTATTTCAGGTGCTGCACGGAAATTAAAAATGTTGTTACGAATAATCACTGAAGGAATGCATTTAAAAACGTTTTACAAGAATGACATTCTGCTCCGTGATGCGTTATTTAGCCTATTACATATCATATACATAACACAATTAAAATTTGAATACTTGACTCTGTTCAAATTCACTATTTTATAAAAAAAAATATGGGTTTAAATGTGGAAAAAGACGTAATAAGAAGTTATTTTAGATGATGCGTCATTGATAACTCGACATGCTTAGTCCGTGCCGGCGCAAAAATTTCAAGGCCAAGTATCTCGGGCCGAACTTTTTTTTTAAATATCATTCAGTTAATTCACTTTTTTATATACGTGTGTAGTAAATTTGATGATAATGCCCAACAATAATGCGCTAGGTAACTTAAATCTAATTCAACAGAGATACTTCTTCACTAAAGTCAGAAATAAATCTTCTGTATACCGTTACCGTAGCTCCATGTATCATACTGTTCAATTTCTGTAGAAAAATTAATAAAATTCATCGAAAAAAATAACACCTTCGATAACAACGAAATAAAGAAACGCACATTTGGCAATTTAGCCTACTCCTCAAATCATCATTGGTATATATGTCGGGTTTTATCTTTTGCCGTTGGGTGGTTTGAATGTAAATATTAATTCTTGAACGGCTAAAAGAAACTCGAACGATTTCTCGAAAGTGATCTGGGATAATAATGAGAGTGATAATGAAAGACGGTTTTGGAACTCAGCTTTTTCCAGGTGGAGTTTATTGGAAGAGGAAACCAGGAAAACTGGCTTGGATCTTGATCTCGGCGAGCTTGTCTAGGTGGGCAATCCTTGCCGGAGGACCAGGCTGGCGTTGACGAAGGGCGTCACGCGATGGAGTCAGCAGGGTGAGTGAGTTGTATTTGGGAACTTGAATTAGGCAATTTGAGATAATTGAGCGAGGGTCAGTGACTTAGTTCAGGTAGAACTAATGACTCAACATATGGTGAGGTGTGAGTGAGCAAGTCAAATCCGGCTCATGTGAGCAGAAGCAAGTCGGCACATTAGCACTTTAGCTCATTAAAGGGAGCAAGTTAAGTTACTGCTTATGTGAGGATAGCATTTGGCAATGGCACTCAGGAAACCCAGGGAGATTCAAAACTGTGAGGGTTGTGTGTATGGCGATGATGTAGAGGTCCTGCACAGGAGTCCAAGACGCTGGATAAAACGTTCCAGAAGAGACATCAAGACATTCCACTACTGACAATCCAACATAATAATGACAACTCTTCCCACACGGAGAAATCCGAGAAACTCCCACAGGTTTGACTCCAGCTACTTTAGGATTCTCACTTTTGGCAAACTCAGAAGAGATAGGACAGATTTTTGGTTGACAGAGTTTATCAATAAATAAATTGTTTAATCACTAATGCCTCTGGCTTTAAAAATCTGAGTATTAGGTTTAAGAATTTCCAAGAATAAAGATCGTGATTCCTTACAGAGACTACGGGCAAGTAAACACGAGATCTACGGAAAATGGTGAAAATATCAAGTGACTGCACTTTTGAAAGCAGTAAAAAAAAACACATAAAAAATCCTAAGTTCATGGAGATAAATCCTAAACGTTGATTTCACAGGCGGAAAATACGCGAAGAAAGAAAACACGAAAGGATGAAAGTTCCGTGTGGCGATTTAGCCGGCGACTATACGCGTCGGCCTCAGCCAGAGTCGCCAGCAAATTTGCACACACTTAAGATAGGCAGATAGTAGTGGGTGTTTTGTCACAAGAATGCGATGAGTTAAATTAAATTTTATTGAAATGTTTTTATATTGAAATAAGTGCGGTATACGATAGGTTTCCATGAGAGTATGGAATTAAGAAATGAAATTCCAAAATTTATCAAGCATAGGCATGAATACTTTTCGTAATTTACACATACGAGATATTTAAGAGACATCTTTAATGATTATTTTGCGTTGAAACATATTTAAGAAAAACTGCTGCAAGTAAGTTTGTAAAAAAAAGAATAAATGCTACTATAACACATGCCTATAGTATTTATAGTCACAGAGTAGTGACAAGAGACGACGGTATGAGGTTCCGCCATTAAACAAAGACGCTATCGAACGAACGCCGGCAAAATTCGCCGCGTTCATTTCAAGCAGAGATTCTCGTAGATTAGTAGATTATCGAAAAGAAAAAGAACGAGCATGATTATGCTTTGATAATAAAATCATGACACGGAAATGCAATGCACCTCTGGCGCAATATCTTTACGCTAAGTCACGTTGAGAAAAGACAAACAAAAAACACTGAATGAAAACATGCTACATCAATTTCTACGCATACTACGTATCGTAACACTCTGCACTGTCAACGATACTGAACACAAAGAAAAAACACGATTATATTCTAACATTGATTACTCACGAGAACGACGAAAGAACACGATTATTTCCTAACACTTTTAAACTCACGAGAATTTGCTGTAACACTGCCAAAGTAGGACGCCAAGGTAAGAGTGGCTGTTTGAAAGAAGAGACGCGCAACGCGCAGTGTTGCCACCAGAGGGCTTCTCTCTCGAAAAATGTCAAGTGTTATTTTTATTATTTCATGCGTTTACACAAAAACTTCAATGATTACGAATTAGAAGTAGAAGATACTTAATAATAAATTAGAGTAATATTTTTAATGCTACTAATTAATTTATTTAAGTATGAATAGCAAATTTGTAATTTCTACGCTTATGTAGCGGTATGCTACATTACCCCCCAAGGCGCAGACCGAAAGGTCCACCCGCTGCAATCATCTGTAGCGGGAAGGAGGGCGAACTACACGACCCTGCCGAGTTCGGCAATTGGCAAATGATACTGAGCGGGGAAGTTTCACCAAACGGGTCTGCAAGTTTAGATCGGCAAGAGTCCTAGGAACAGGAGTTACTGCAGCGGGCTCGTCTGGTCTCTCCAGGCTTGTCGCTGTGTCAGTAAGAGGACTAGAGTTGGAATCTACGACAGGGTTAGAGATAGGGTTTGAATGTACAGGCACATAGAAAGGGTTACACTCAAGTTGACTAGGCAATAAAGCAGCCAACTGAGGAAGCTGAGATGGTAGATATGATCGAGTCTCAGTGGGAAAGGAAATCTGCGGAGAAGATGATGAGTTATAAGTTACACTATGATCAGAAGTATATGCGACTTTTAATCGATCAATGCTCACAGGGTCGTGTGAGCCGAAACGTTCGAGGATGAAATATTTTTGCTTGCGTTTAAGTACTTTGAATGGGCCATCATAAGGGCGCGTGAGTGTAGGTTTTATAGCATCATTGCGGACATACACATGTGTGCAGTCTTGCAGGGCAGAATCCAGTCTGTCCTGAGTCTGAGGCATTCGTGGAGTCACATACTTGATATTACGCATGCAATCTTTGAGACAGGTTACATAAGCGGAACGGTCAGCGGATGAAAATTCAGGCAAAGGTTTTGGGTCAACAATGTCGCCGGGGAGACGAAGCGTTTTTCCGTACATCATTTCAGCCGCTGTGCATTGCTGATCCTGTCTGTGCAAATTTCGGATGCTAAGGAGTACTACTGGAAGTCTATCAGTCCAATCGTGACTGCAATTAAGGCAGCGCAACGCAACCTTGAGGTCTCTGTGGACTCTCTCAATAAGTCCATTTGACTGCGGATGATACGCTGTAGTTTGTGTATTTGCACACCCTAAAGCGGTGCTAAGCTCACTCCAGAATTTGGAGGTGAATTGTGATCCCCGGTCATGTGTGACACTTAAGGGAACCCCAAATCTAGAGATCCAGTTTGATAAGAAGGCGCGCGCTACAGTCTCAGTTTGGGTATCCGGGAGAGGGACAGCCTCAACCCAACGCGTGAACCTATCTATGATGGTCAACAAATAGGAATAACCGCGCGATAAAGGTAAGGGACCCACCAAATCTAGGTGTACAGAGTCAAACTTGTGACCTGTGAATGCACAACTCTGCAGCGCCGCACGATTATGTTTCACCACCTTACTACTCTGACACGCATGGCAATTTTGCACAATTTGCTTGACCTCCTTACGCATCGCTGGCCAGACGTAACGATCAGAAATCAAACGCAATGTACGGTTAATACCAGGGTGAGAGAGGGAATGGTAGTGTAGGACAGCTACTCTGCGGAGCGTCGCAGGAAGATACAAACGAGAAGGTCGCTCGGCATCACGGTACACGCCGTCAACCAAGGTTAGTTTTGGAGGGAAAGTGTTAGAAGGTTTGAGAAGGTCCTGAAGTTCAGGATCCTCCTTCTGCGCACTTGCTATGTTGCCGAAAGTGATTTCACCACCGGTTTGGACAGAGTTAATTCTGGAAAGACAATCGGCAACGGTATTGTCTAGTCCCTTAATGTAACGGATGTCAGTGGTAAACTGACTTATAAACGACAAGTGTCGAGCTTCCCTAGGGGAATGTCTTTCAGAAGGCATTTTGATCGCTGAAGTCAGAGGTTGGTGATCAGTGTAGATCACAAACTCCCTCGCCTCTAGAGCATAGCGGAAGTGTCTCACAGACAAGTAGATAGCAAGAAGTTCCCTACCGAACGCGCTATAACCACGCTCAGTGGGCGACAGCTTTTTGGAAAAGAAGGCAAGAGGAGAGATATTAGTACCTACTTGTTGTTGCAACACAGCACCTACGGCGGTACTGGATGCGTCCACAACGAGGCTGAAATCAGCGTTAGCAATAGGGTAGGATAGTTCAGTCGCGGAAGCTAACTTTTGTTTAATGGTCTCAAAAGCTTTGCGCGCTTCTTCCGTCCATTTTACCTCAATAGATTTGCCTTTTCGTTTCGGTTCGAGGAGGTCAGACAAAGGCGCTAAAGTTTGAGCACAGTTGCGTATGAAACGATGGTAGAAGTTAACAGAACCTAGGAACCTTCTTAGTTTCTTCTGGGTCTGTGGAAGAGGAAAGTTTTTGATCACTTCTACTTTGGAAGGCAAAGGTTTTAGACCTAGGCTAGAGATTTCATGACCTAAGTAAATCAGTGATGGCTTTCCGAGCTCACATTTTGCAGGATTTACGAGGAGTCCATTGTCGGACAATCTTTGAAAAACGACCCTAAGATGGTCTTTGTGCAACTCTGGGGTTGTGGACGCCACTAGGATGTCGTCTAGATAGACATAGGCGAAAGTGAGATCAGAGAAAATTTCAGCCATGTGCCTTTGGAACGTCTGGGGAGCGTTCCTCAAGCCGTAAGGCATTTTTAGGAATTCAAAGATACCAAACGGAGTGATTACCGCGGTCTTAGGTATAGCACTCTCATCAAGTGGAATTTGATGAAAGGCAGACTGAAGGTCTATCTTAGAGAAAATTTGTGCTCCCTCTAAATTTGCACTGAAATCATGAAGGTAGGGGATAGGGTATCGATCAGGTAAAGTAACGGCGTTCAACCTGCGGAAATCCCCGCACGGTCTGAATTCACCGTTAGCCTTGGGTACTAGCAAAAGAGGGCTAGCCCAAGGGCTTTTGGAAGTGCGAATGATGCCATTTTCAAGCATCCTAGCGAATTCTTTCTTAGCTAACGCCAATCGATCAGGCGGCAGTCGCCTTGCACGGGAGAAAACTGGCGGACCTTGCGTCTCTACGAAGTGCTTTGTGCATGTTTGCATGTTGTTCGAAACTAAGTTAGAATTTGTTAATGCAGGGAAATTTTTAAGTTCTTGTTCAAACATGCACTCTTGTTTGAAAGCGATTGAGAAGGAATGCAAGACATTAGCTCTAGTTATGCTACAAGCGGGAATTGAGATCTGTGTCTCCTCGTCCCTAATTCTACGGTTTTTAACATCTACAATAATCCCATACTTCTCTAGGAAATCCGCGCCAATGATAGGCTCTTGGACGTCCGCGATTAAGAAGGTGAAAGGGAAATATCGCCTCAATCCCAGACTGCACTCTAAAATTCGTTCACCGTAACAAGGTATTGGCGTGCCGTTTGCGGCGCGTAATTTCGCCAATAATGGATTGTTTTTGTCTTTCACCGTGGCTGGGATAATTGATACACTGGAGCCAGTGTCTATTAAAAATCGATACTTGGTGACGGGATCGTGAATGGTCAAGAGGCGAGTAGTCTGGGAATGAGGCAACGCAGTACTCGCTACTATGCGTCGCAGTTGGCGTTTCCCGAAGTCATTTCGATATAACGAGGACAGTATCTAGAGGCACATTTGCGAGCTTGGTCACCAAATTTCATGTGGTACCAGCATAAGTTGCTACTAGCATCACGAGAGCGTGACCTGAAGCGGCGGTCTTGATTTGACCTATCATAAGATCTACCTCTATCAAAGCGTTGAGGAGGAGGAGAAGGGTAGTTAGAGTGATAGTCATAGGGATAGTCGTAGGCATTTTGGTGGCTTTGGAATCTCCCTGGGCCTTGCTGAATGTGAGCCACACTCTGACCTATTTGAAAGTTTTGGAGAGCTTGCTTTATTTCGGCGATGTCTTGCTGCAGCTTATCTATTGTGGCTGAGGATTGATTTTGCGCCGTATTTGACGGGCTAAAAGTTGTAGCTGCTACATTCAGGGAAGCAACTTGTGGTTCTCGTGGCAAATTAATATTTCGGATCACCGTCTCTGCGGCTTCCGCTAATTTTTCTAACGTTTGCTCGGGCCCTGCTAAGGATAGAAAAGGACGAACGTTCGGAGGAAGCTTAGTCATGAAAACTTCCTTCAGAAATCCCTCAGCTACGGCAACACCCGTAGCGAGTTTCCGCAGTTCTTTAACTAGCGAAGTGGGTGAGAAAGAGACAGAGACAGATGGAATTGCTGAGGCGTCTACAAGACTTCGGAATTTGTCCGCATCGGACATCTGAAGCCTTGCCAAGATTTTGCCTTTTAAGATTCCGTAAGGATTGGGATCTGGAGGGTTTTTTAATATGTCATTAGAGTTATTTAATAGTTTTGTGGGCGCGGCGCTCACAAGAGCATAGAATTTGTCTATCTCATTACTTATTTTATGGTACCTAAATACTGCTTCACACTGCTGGAACCAGGTGTGAGCGTCCTCCGGAATAAAGGGCGGGAGCCTAATGGGATTTGTGTGTGCTCGATCTTCATTATCTGAGTCAGGCATGCTAGCAATCTCTTTTTGGGGATGCGCAATTAAGATATCAGTGCCTATGGCTTGGGAGTAAGTAGCAAAGGGGTTGCGTTAATTCGTTACCTACTCAATCATTCAAATTAAGTTGAAACAGAAGGAAGGAAATATGAAATTGGAAACGAGAAAAATTTTTTTCGGTATGCGGCAATTTGCGTAGGCACGAAAATAAAGCAGGTAAAAAAATTATTTTCCTACCTACTCAATCATTCAATAACGTTGAAGAAAAAACGGAAAGAGAGCGAATGGAAACGAAGATTTTTACGGTAGTCAGAAATAAATGCACAGCACGGAAATAGAAAAAAATATTTTTCCTACCTACTGTGGCACATGGAAACAAAACAAACAAGGACAGGATAGCGCTGACGCTGAAAAAAAATTTTGTTAGAGCTGCTCAGAGAAAATTAGCACGGACAAAATCCACAGGAATCTCTCAAATTACTACGACATGGGAAAATTTATCACTACAATGATACGCCAACATTATCCTCTCACAATCTCCCAACACTTCGAGTTTAGTTCTTTTATTTTTAAAAGTTTCCCGGCCGATGCACCAGTGTCGGGTTTTATCTTTTTCCGTTGGGTGGTTTGAATGTAAATATTAATTCTTGAACGGCTAAAAGAAACTCGAACGATTTCTCGAAAGTGATCTGGGAAAATAATGAGAGTGATAATGAAAGACGGTTTTGGAACTCAGCTTTTTCCAGGTGGAGTTTATTGGAAGAGGAAACCAGGAAAACTGGCTTGGATCTTGATCTCGGCGAGCTTGTCTAGGTGGGCAATCCTTGCCGGAGGACCAGGCTGGCGTTGACGAAGGGCGTCACGCGATGGAGTCAGCAGGGTGAGTGAGTTGTATTTGGGAACTTGAATTAGGCAATTTGAGATAATTGAGCGAGGGTCAGTGACTTAGTTCAGGTAGAACTAATGACTCAACATATGGTGAGGTGTGAGTGAGCAAGTCAAATCCGGCTCATGTGAGCAGAAGCAAGTCGGCACATTAGCACTTTAGCTCATTAAAGGGAGCAAGTTAAGTTACTGCTTATGTGAGGATAGCATTTGGCAATGGCACTCAGGAAACCCAGGGAGATTCAAAACTGTGAGGGTTGTGTGTATGGCGATGATGTAGAGGTCCTGCACAGGAGTCCAAGACGCTGGATAAAACGTTCCAGAAGAGACATCAAGACATTCCACTCCTGACAATCCAACATAATAATGACAACTCTTCCCACACGGAGAAATCCGAGAAACTCCCACAGGTTTAACTCCAGCTACTTTAGGATTCTCACTTTTGGCAAACTCAGAAGAGATAGGACAGATTTTTGGTTGACAGAGTTTATCAATAAATAAATTGTTTAATCACTAATGCCTCTGGCTTTAAAAATCTGAGTATTAGGTTTAAGAATTTCCAAGAATAAAGATCGTGATTCCTTACAGAGACTACGGGCAAGTAAACACGAGATCTACGGAAAATGGTGAAAATATCAAGTGACTGCACTTTTGAAAGCAGTAAAAAAAACACATAAAAAATCCTAAGTTCATGGAGATAAATCCTAAACGTTGATTTCACAGGCGGAAAATACGCGAAGAAAGAAAACACGAAAGGATGAAAGTTCCGTGTGGCGATTTAGCCGGCGACTATACGCGTCGGCCTCAGCCAGAGTCGCCAGCAAATTTGCACACACTTAAGATAGGCAGATAGTAGTGGGTGTTTTGTCACAAGAATGCGATGAGTTAAATTAAATTTTATTGAAATGTTTTTATATTGAAATAAGTGCGGTATACGATAGGTTTCCATGAGAGTATGGAATTAAGAAATGAAATTCCAAAATTTATCAAGCATAGGCATGAATACTTTTCGTAATTTACACATACGAGATATTTAAGAGACATCTTTAATGATTATTTCGCGTTGAAACATATTTAAGAAAAACTGCTGCAAGTAAGTTTGTAAAAAAAAGAATAAATGCTACTATAACACATGCCTATAGTATTTATAGTCACAGAGTAGTGACAAGAGACGACGGTATGAGGTTCCGCCATTAAACAAAGACGCTATCGAACGAACGCCGGCAAAATTCGCCGCGTTCATTTCAAGCAGAGATTCTCGTAGATTAGTAGATTATCGAAAAGAAAAAGAACGAGCATGATTATGCTTTGATAATAAAATCATGACACGGAAATGCAATGCACCTCTGGCGCAATATCTTTACGCTAAGTCACGTTGAGAAAAGACAAACAAAAAACACTGAATGAAAACATGCTACATCAATTTCTACGCATACTACGTATCGTAACACTCTGCACTGTCAACGATACTGAACACAAAGAAAAAACACGATTATATTCTAACATTGATTACTCACGAGAACGACGAAAGAACACGATTATTTCCTAACACTTTTAAACTCACGAGAATTTGCTGTAACACTGCCAAAGTAGGACGCCAAGGTAAGAGTGGCTGTTTGAAAGAAGAGACGCGCAACGCGCAGTGTTGCCACCAGAGGGCTTCTCTCTCGAAAAATGTCAAGTGTTATTTTTATTATTTCATGCATTTACACAAAAACTTCAATGATTACGAATTAGAAGTAGAAGATACTTAATAATAAATTAGAGTAATATTTTTAATGCTACTAATTAATTTATTTAAGTATGAATAGCAAATTTGTAATTTTTACGCTTATGTAGCGGTATGCTACATATATTTATCCATTGTATTCAATATAACTTTAAATGGATAGAAAATTGGTGACATCAATAGTCTAATATTTTTTTTTGTTCAATACTTCAAAATACATTAGGAATTTGATTAAAAAACTTAAAAAGTTACTTGGGTTGATAATTTATTTTCTTCAGTCAATGATAGGTAGTACAAAATTTTACGTTATTGATGGTTGTTAAGATTGGTGAGTATGGTTCAACTTTAAGGTAGTTATTAACGTCCAATCATAAACGTTTTCTCGATAGTGTTTTTCGAAGTTGCGAGAGAGGGATAATAAGACACTTTATGGGAAAACTCAGCTTGGATATTTTTATTGAAGGAAGCCGTGATGACCGATGGCGTGCTTGACTTCGGACGATCTTCTCTTAGATGGGAAACTCCGTGCAGGCGAGGTCCGCCGAGCGATGACGTTGGCCGGGTGTAAGTGAGTGTGTTTGTGGAGGTTCACAGTCTGTTTAATTTTTAGCGACTGACAGAATATCAATTCCACCCGTGACGTGTGGATGAGTCACTATTTATGGGTTCAGACTTTAGAATTGTAAAGTTCAAAGTTTTGTGAACTTCAAGTTTGGTGGCTTTACTCAAGTTTAGTTTTACTTTAGGCAGGTTTGAATTTTTGGCTGAAGGCGGGTCACCAGTTGGCGTCGAACGCCAACACTTAATTAATAAACTAATGACTTAATCTGACTCAGAAGGTGTGAGGGGTTCGGACGCGATCTTTCCGGCGTCTTTAATCAAAAACAAAATACTATAATTTTCACCTCGGAACTGGACCATCGAAAGGATAAGAAAGTAGATATGGTTATTTAATTCTGGCCTGGTTTTATTGGAGGCTGTCAGATTGGGTCTTCCAGGTGCGCTGATGTTGACGTCCGATCTTGAGTAGGGACTGCAACAGGCTCACAGCTGCGTCGGTATGCGGAAGTGTGATTGTGGAGAAGGTCGTGTGCAATGGTATCCCGTGGTTAGTGACGGCAATAGCGTCTCTGATAAGTGAGGACGGTAAGTTGCAATTCCTCTAGTGGTGTTAGAATATAGACTTGCAGGTTATGCAGCAGTTGGGTTAGCTGTAACCAATGATGTCTCAATTCTGAGTGAGGTGGAGGAATTGGATACTTGCTCTTGCCGTCCAGTAATGGGGGGTTTATTAGAAGTGTGTGAGGCAACAATGAAGGAGGCAGTTATTTTGCCAAGTCGGGCTACCGGGTTATTTTACCCTTTTGATATGATCGGGCAAGGTAAAGGTAGGTGACGTGGCAGTGGAATGTAAAGTGTCTCGTAGCTTCCTGTACGGAATAAGACGCTGGGTGAAATTGCACACGGTATTAAAACACATATCAACACATGCTATGCTGCAAACAATCTGGCATTAACATGCCGCCTCAAAGCGAGGAGTCTCTTCGAAAAACGACCCCCACCAGCACTCTGGCGCCGGAGTGCAAGTGGGGAGCAACTTCGGAGCACTGACAATTTGCTCGGAGCCAGATTTTAATTCTAATATTTCTAACGGCATGAAGCTAAAAATTCTACACTAGTAATTCACACAGGCAAAACTTTGCCTGGCGAAACTAAGATGGCATAAGCAGTGAACTGAGTATCCTGCCTCACTTAATTAATAGCTAATGGTAAAAATCTACAGCATCTGCTAAATGCAAATGAACTAGAAAACACATGTTCCCAGTTCTTCCTAACTGAAATAATCAATGTACAATGACTAAGAATTATACAATTACCATCTAACTAAACCTAAAAAAAAACATCAATAATATTTAATGTATAAATACTGATTCTATGAGGAAAATCAGGTATTTATTTATTGGTATTCACCTAACATTCAAGACAATGGTAAGTTGAGGCAATTCAGCTTAATAATTACCATCTAACTAAACTAAAAAAAACATCAATAATATTTAATGTATAAATACTGATTCTATGAGGAAAATCAGGTATTTAGTTATTGGTATTTACAAGGTTTGTTCTGATTATCATCACAACAAAGGTTGACTATAAAATTTGTTAAGAATGATTTTTAATGTTGACTGTACATAAAAACTACAACCACGTGATTATATCAAAACCCTACTTAATTGAAAATACAGCTGTGACAAAATACAGCTGTCAAAGAATTGAGAATGATAATTTGATTGCTTTGATTAAAAAAAACAATAAAGAAATAAATTGATAATTTGATGCAAGTCTAACTTGATCACACAAATAACACCATATTGAATATTGGCTAAAGAAGTTATTTTTGATACAAAAGGGAAAATCCTAATCTTGATACAAATAATACCATATTGAGTATTGGCTTATGAAAAATATTAAAAATAAAAAGGGGAAATTTATAATTTGATAAGAATAACACCATCTTAAATATTGGCTTATGAAAAATATGAAACATCAAAAGGGAAAATTTCCCTTAAAAATGGCTTTACATGAAATAGTGAATTGACAATTTCATTATCTGAAAATAGAGACAGTAACTAGGTAGCTGCTACTCATGCTGAAGAGAATAATTCTCCTGGTTAGTCCAACCAGTTGCTTCTAATTAAGCTCCTAAGCATTTCGCAAACTGGAAAATTTAGTCAATTTTCTCACTACGTGCACAATACAGGAAAGTTTAGACATAATACCACTTAACATAAACACTTGATACTTACAATTGCCCCATCTGGGGCCCAAACACTAACACAGGAGCATCGAATACCAGAATGACGCCTCTGCCTGAAAATGTCTATCGGAACTTGCCAAATGGTTCTGCGTGAAAACGCGATGCGAGCTGACGCTCGAAAAATGTTTAAATATTTTTGGTCAAATTTTAATAGATTTCGGGGTAATGTTGAATGACAATAGTGATCTAAAATTGTAATAATGATTGCGTTAGCTTTATTTAATTTTTAGAAGGTAGTTTTATTAATTTATGAATTTTAGACTGAAGTGCGGCAGAAGGCGTTCACTACAGCTACCCCCCAACGCATGTAGACCGAAAGGTCTGGTAACAGTGAAGCTGTTACTTGTAAGATGCTCGAGGGAGTTAAAAAGGGAAGTTCCCAAAAGAAAGCTTGACAGAGGGAAAATAGATGAAAATAGTGGAAGGTTTACTCTGGAACTATGAAAGTTTCAGGTCGGGTCCCCAACTGGGACCATAAAAGAATCTGTGAGGTTAGCATCACTGAGCACAATCGTGCTAGAAGTGTCCGCCGAAATGGAGGCACCCGGATCACCAAACTCCGACTGCGTTCTTTGAACGGTATACCGGGGAATCTAGGATTGGACGCTTTCCACGTCTTTAGGAACCTCAATCAACTAAGACAAGTACGAATTCGTTGGCTCGACAGGTGTTGACCTGGGGCGAATCGCAGTCTAAGTTTGTGACATTATGCCCTCAAAAAAAATATAAAAGATCAGTTCCTTACTTTCCCAAAACACATATGCCGGTTAAATACAGCAAATGTGCGACGCAAGTCGTTTGTACAGCCTCCCTAGGCAACGTGCGTGCTCCTCAGGCGTCCCCAAGGCTACAAGCATACCGACCAGGCGGCGATACAAAAATTGGGAGATCGGGTAAGAGCTTGGTATTTGGGATACGGAGGAACTTACAAAAGACCAACGGTGCACACCCGGCAGTCCCTTGCAACGATCACAGCGTTGAAATTTATGGTTGGGGAACATATTTGAAGAAAAAAAAATAAGTCAATTGCTCAGAATGACAAGTTGGTGTTTCGTACACGTTATTTAATTTGGTGCTTCAGTAGCAATGGTGCTGCAGTAGCAATGGAAATTACGAAGGTTATTAGTAAGGAGCTTCAGTAGCAATGGAAATGCATGAAGAGTTTTGGAAAAAGGTGGCTTCAGTAGCAATGGATAAACATGAAGAATTTGTTAGGATAGGCTGCAGTAGCAATAACATATTATTAGGGAAGAGTTTGGAGAGGAAATACTCTGTTTAGCTACTGAGAGTAAGGAAAGAAACTACCTCCTTCAAGGTCAGCCATGCACAGAAGTTGACAGCACTAGACATGCGCTCCTGATCCTTCCGATGGTGGTCCGGGTGAGTATTTATATCTGATTAAACTACTCTGGGTTATCACCAGTGTAAAGTTCAAGGTTTTGTTTACTTCAAGTTTGGTGGCTTTACTCAAGTTTAGTTTTACTTTAGGCAGGTTTGAATTTTTGGCTGAAGGCGGGTCACCAGTTGGCGTCGAACGCCAACACTTAATTAATAAACTAATGACTTAATCTGACTCAGAAGGTGTGAGGGGTTCGGACGCGATCTTTCCGGCGTCTTTAATCAAAAACAAAATACTATAATTTTCACCTCGGAACTGGACCATCGAAAGGATAAGAAAGTAGATATGGTTATTCAATTCTGGCCTGGTTTTATTGGAGGCTGTCAGATTGGGTCTTCCAGGTGCGCTGATGTTGACGTCCGATCTTGAGTAGGGACTGCAACAGGCTCACAGCTGCGTCGGTATGCGGAAGTGTGATTGTGGAGAAGGTCGTGTGCAATGGTATCCCGTGGTTAGTGACGGTAATAGCGTCTCTGATAAGTGAGGACGGTAAGTTGCAATTCCTCTAGTGGTGTTAGAATATAGACTTGCAGGTTATGCAGCAGTTGGGTTAGCTGTAACCAATGATGTCTCAATTCTGAGTGAGGTGGAGGAATTGGATACTTGCTCTTGCCGTCCAGTAATGGGGGGTTTATTAGAAGTGTGTGAGGCAACAATGAAGGAGGCAGTTATTTTGCCAAGTCGGGCTACCGGGTTATTTTACCCTTTTGATATGATCGGGCAAGGTAAAGGTAGGTGACGTGGCAGTGGAATGTAAAGTGTCTCGTAGCTTCCTGTACGGAATAAGACGCTGGGTGAAATTGCACACGGTATTAAAACACATATCAACACATGCTATGCTGCAAACAATCTGGCATTAACATGCCGCCTCAAAGCGAGGAGTCTCTTCGAAAAACGACCCCCACCAGCACTCTGGCGCCGGAGTGCAAGTGGGGAGCAACTTCGGAGCACTGACAATTTGCTCGGAGCCAGATTTTAATTCTAATATTTCTAACGGCATGAAGCTAAAAATTCTACACTAGTAATTCACACAGGCAAAACTTTGCCTGGCGAAACTAAGATGGCATAAGCAGTGAACTGAGTATCCTGCCTCACTTAATTAATAGCTAATGGTAAAAATCTACAGCATCTGCTAAATGCAAATGAACTAGAAAACACATGTTCCCAGTTCTTCCTAACTGAAATAATCAATGTACAATGACTAAGAATTATACAATTACCATCTAACTAAACCTAAAAAAAACATCAATAATATTTAATGTATAAATACTGATTCTATGAGGAAAATCAGGTATTTATTTATTGGTATTCACCTAACATTCAAGACAATGGTAAGTTGAGGCAATTCAGCTTAATAATTACCATCTAACTAAACTAAAAAAAACATCAATAATATTTAATGTATAAATACTGATTCTATGAGGAAAATCAGGTATTTAGTTATTGGTATTTACAAGGTTTGTTCTGATTATCATCACAACAAAGGTTGACTATAAAATTTGTTAAGAATGATTTTTAATGTTGACTGTACATAAAAACTACAACCACGTGATTATATCAAAACCCTACTTAATTGAAAATACAGCTGTGACAAAATACAGCTGTCAAAGAATTGAGAATGATAATTTGATTGCTTTGATTAAAAAAAACATTAAAGAAATAAATTGATAATTTGATGCAAGTCTAACTTGATCACACAAATAACACCATATTGAATATTGGCTAAAGAAGTTATTTTTGATACAAAAGGGAAAATCCTAATCTTGATACAAATAACACCATATTGAGTATTGGCTTATGAAAAATATTAAAAATAAAAAGGGGAAATTTATAATTTGATAAGAATAACACCATCTTAAATATTGGCTTATGAAAAATATGAAACATCAAAAGGGAAAATTTCCCTTAAAAATGGCTTTACATGAAATAGTGAATTGACAATTTCATTATCTGAAAATAGAGACAGTAACTAGGTAGCTGCTACTCATGCTGAAGAGAATAATTCTCCTGGTTAGTCCAACCAGTTGCTTCTAATTAAGCTCCTAAGCATTTCGCAAACTGGAAAATTTAGTCAATTTTCTCACTACGTGCACAATACAGGAAAGTTTAGACATAATACCACTTAACATAAACACTTGATACTTACAATTGCCCCATCTGGGGCCCAAACACTAACACAGGAGCATCGAATACCAGAATGACGCCTCTGCCTGAAAATGTCTATCGGAACTTGCCAAATGGTTCTGCGTGAAAACGCGATGCGAGCTGACGCTCGAAAAATGTTTAAATATTTTTGGTCAAATTTTAATAGATTTCGGGGTAATGTTGAATGACAATAGTGATCTAAAATTGTAATAATGATTGCGTTAGCTTTATTTAATTTTTAGAAGGTAGTTTTATTAATTTATGAATTTTAGACTGAAGTGCGGCAGAAGGCGTTCACTACAGAATAATTCCACGATGTGAAAAGCAAGTTATCGTGGGTGAGCGGGTAGATTAGTTAGCCGGTAGTTGTAATATACTAGGCTCTACTAGCTCCGAGCCAAGTGATTGCAATGTGATATATGACCAAAGGTCAGACCGTCTCACGTCACAGATAGGCAATTTACGTGGTGTAACTCGATGGCTTAGTGAGAGATAATATGCCACGTGAATTTACAACTTGTAAAGCTCAGGCCCAGGGAATGTGTGTTGTGGCGTTTGATGCCGTCGAAGGATCTGAAATAATCGAAGGCGCTGAATGAAAAGGTTCCCGATGAGGCATCAGGGAAAAAATTCTACAACTGACAATCCCTACACTGCAAATAGTAAAATTCCCATCACGGAGAAAACCCTGAACTTCTTCCATAGATTTAACTCAAAGCTATTAATTTCTTTACAGGCTCAGGAAGAAAATAGGAAGGTTACCAGCTGGCAATGGCTGTTCCTTTATGCTTGAATTACAGTATAAGCATGACAGTACAAGACTTGTGATTTTTAGAGCAGTAATAATCTGTTATTCAATTTTGTGGAACTATGGAAAATACATGTGATTTAAGCACCATGATTCGTGGAATATAACTGAAATACGAAACAGCTAAAAAATGCAGGAATATGAATGAATAAATTTCGTACTCTATAATATATCTATATCAGTACGAGAAATAAAAAAGAAAGCAGTTCTAATTCATTAACATGTGTTAACGTTTGGGGGGTATGGCCAAATCGCTAATCGTGAATCGATAAGGTTTTCGAAATCGTAAGAGAGGGATAATAAAGCATGGGAACTCAGCTTATATTTCTTTATTGAAGGAAGCCGTGATGAGCGACGGCGTGCTTGGCTTCTGAAGATCTTCTCTTAGATGGGAACTCCGTGCAGGCGAGGTCCGGTGAGCGAGGACGTGGGTGTAGCATCAGCTACAAAAGAGTAAAATTATAAAATTTCTCATTCGCACGTAAATAGCTTAACTATTAGCATTAAAAATCTTACTCTAAAATTGTAATATAGCGAGTAGTGTAAGTTCTAGTTAGAGAGACCAATAGTTGGCAACGCTCGAGAGAGCAACACTCGCAGCAGTCTACTAGTGAACTCTGGTTCGACAACAAGTAAATGTTGACCGAGTGTGTACATAATATTACCTACTGTGGTTGGTATCTAACTTCTTAATTTCTAAACTAATGTACTAATTCTATGCTACCCTATTCTATATATATTCCTTTCTATCTCCGCTCTGCTCTCGCTAACCACATTCTGGTATCTGAGTATCTATGTTGTAAGGTATCCAAGAGGTGAGTAAACTATTTTACCTAACTTGATGTCTATTACAATGTTGTGTCTATGTCTATGTGAAACCTATACTGTGCTATAGTGTAGGATGCGATATTGGCGACGAGGATTTGGTAGAACTGCTGGAAGTGACTAAGTGGTAGTGACTACTGACTAGTGAGGGAACATAAAATTTGCCTAGTGAAATTTTTGTTATTGTTTTTCTGCTCACTGGTGTTGCTAGACTGGCTAGACTAGTGGAGAAAATTAAAATTGATCAAGTGATTGTACTATTTGTGCTGTGAAAATTTTTTTTACAGTGTGTTTTTGACTTACTAAAAATTCAATATGCCATTGATAGGTTCAGTGGGAGAATTTAATCCTGGAGAGGAAGAATTTGGAGACTATGAAACTAGATTACACTGCTATTTTTTTAATAAACAAAATAGAGGAAAATAAAAAAGCCCCCACCATAATTTCACTAGTGGGTCCTAAAATTGCTAGGTTGATCAAGGACCTTATGTCTCCAAAGAAAGTACTTGATGCTACTTATGACGAGATTGTGGAAGCGTTGAGACGGCATTTTAAGCCAACAAGAAATCAAATCTTTGAGAGATTTAGGTTCCATAAGCGGAACCAGAGACAAGGGGAAAGCATTGCTGATTTTGTGGCTAGTTTGAAAGCACTTTCTAATACCTGTAATTTCAAACAGGAAGTGCTAGAAGAGACCCTGCTGGATCGTTTCATTTTGGGTGTGTCCAGTAATGAAATTCAAAATTGCTTGCTAAATGAGGCTGGCCTGACATGGCAAAAGGCCATGGATCTAGCTACTGCTAAAGAAACCACACTGAGAGAAACAGTGGGGTTGAGGCAACCAAATTCAATTCTAAATGTAGGTCAGAGCAGAGTTCAGCAAACTGCGTACAAGCCTCAGGGCAAGACTCAGACCCAAGCTAGCCCCAAATCAGCATGCAGCGGCTGTGGTAATCTGCCCTGGCGTAGAGATTGCCCCTACAAAGACAGTGTTTGTCATGGTTGTGGCCAAAAAGGTCATCTAAAAAAATGTTGTTTCAAACTAACAAAAGGAACAAAAGGGCAGAAATCTGATGAAGGCAACAAAAATAATTTTGTGCATGCTATGCATGAAAAAAGGGGGAGGGAAAACCACCCTAACCCTAATGGAACTAGCAATGGAACCAATGCAGACTACCCAGTTCTCAATCAAGGTTGCTATGGGGACATTTTTGCTTTAGCCGAGGAAATGAAACCCCCAATCAAAATAAAATTGTTACTAAATGGTGTGCCATTAGAGATGGAGGTAGATACAGGTGCTGCCAGGTCTATCCTTTCAATGGCCACCTACTCTAAAATACCAGCTAAGGCAAGACCCGAGCTGAGACCTTCTGATGTTAAGCTTAGGACTTATGGGGGAGCTGAGCTGGTAGTTTGTGGGGAGATTAGGGCTAACATCCAGCGTGAATCTAGTGGTATGGTTCCTCAGCTAGCAACTATTGTGGTTGTAGACAGGGAGGGGCCAGCCTTGCTGGGTAGGGACCTGATTGATTTCCTTGGGCTAACTATAGTTTCAAATAATGTCAACAAATTGGTCACTTGCCCTGAAGAGTTAGCAAATAAATTCCCCGACCTTTTTCAACCAGGTCTAGGTTGCTTTAAGGGAAGGAATTTCAAAATAGAAGTGGATCCAGCCATACCACCAAAGTTTTGTAAGGCCAGGAACGTGCCTTACACACTGAGACCTAAGGTGGAGGCAGAACTTGATAGACTGGTGCAGGAAGGTATCCTCACCCCTGTACAGTACTCAAGATGGGCAGCGGCGATCGTCCCTGTGCTCAAGGCTGATCAAAGCATCCGCATCTGTGGGGACTACAAATTAACAGTCAACAGAGCCACTAGGCTTGATACCTACCCTATACCCAGAGTGGAAGATCTATTCAGCGGGTTAGCAGGAGGAGTTATATACTCCAAGCTAGATATGTCTCAGGCATACGCCCAACTACCCTTGGATGAAGACTCCAAGGAACTCACGGTAATAAACACCCACAGAGGTTTATTTGCCTACAACCGTCTCAGTTTTGGAATTGCGTCCGCACCTGGAATCTTCCAGCGTGCCATGGAAGGACTATTGCAGGGCCTCCCAGGAGTGTTCTGCTACCTGGATGACGTCCTGGTGAGTGCCACTAATGAGCAAGAGCACAACAAGCGTCTCTATCAAGTCTTATCTAAACTACAGGAGGCAGGACTAAAACTGAAAATGGATAAATGCCAAATTGGAGTGCCACAGGTATCCTACCTTGGATACCAAATTGACATGGATGGGTTGCACCCCACTGCAGAGAAGGTAGCAGCAATCCAGAATGCACCAGCTCCTACTAATGTAACTCAACTGAGAGCCTACCTTGGGCTGCTAAATTTCTATAGGAAATTTCTAAAATCATCTGCAACTATGCTGGAGCCCCTAAATACCTTACTGAGAGACAAAACCCCTTGGAAATGGGATGCAAGTCAGGAGAGAGCCTTCCAGAAATCTAAACAAGCCCTCCTGGACTCTCAGACTCTAGTCCACTTTGACCCTCAGAAACCCATAGTGGTAGTGGCTGACAGTAGCGCGTATGGTGTGGGAGCGGTGCTGTGTCACCTTATTGATGGGATTGAACGCCCCGCCTATTTTGCCTCCCGAACTCTAACAGCAACAGAACGCAACTACTCTCAAACTGAGAAAGAAGCCCTAGCTATGGTGTTCGCACTTCGAAAATTTCATTGCTACCTGTGGGGACAGGATTTCACTGTGGTTACGGACCACAAACCTTTGTTAGGACTATTTGATCCGGGTAGAAGCATTCCTCCGATGGCATCCGGGCGCATTCAAAGGTGGGCTTTACTACTGCAGTCCTACAAGTTCACCTTGCGTCACCGGTCCGGCGTGCTGTTGGGCACGGCTGATGCTCTCAGTCGTCTACCTTTGACAACTCCCGAGGAAGCCACACCTATTCCTGCGGAATGGACGTCATTAGTGAATTTCCTCGAGTCAGCTCCAGTCACCAGCACCCACATCCGCGACGGCACCCTAAGGGACCCAGTTCTTTCAAAGGTGTACAAATACTGCCAAGTAGGCTGGCCTTCGACGGTAATTGGTGACCCTGATCTCGCTCCGTATACTAGGAGGCGGGACGAATTGTCCACACAAAATGGCTGTGTGCTCTGGGGAGCAAGAATTATTGTACCCCAAGCCCTCAGACAAGCCATTGTGGATGAACTTCACTCTGGTCATGCTGGATCATCCAGGATGAAGGAGTTAGCTCGCAGCTACGTGTGGTGGCCCCTTCTGGATAAAGACCTAGAAGAAACAACTAAGTCATGCAGCGAGTGCCTGAGCACTCGAGCCGCACCGACGAAAGCTGAACTCCATCCGTGGGAATGGCCTGCGAAGCCTTGGCATCGCATACACATTGACTACGCGGGCCCAATGGATGGAAAATACTCTCTAGTGATCGTGGATGCACACTCTAAGTGGGTTGAAATTTTTCCCACATCTACTACAACCTCTAGCGAAACGATCTTGTGCCTGAAACACACTTTTGCGACATTTGGATTCCCAGTAACAATTGTTTCAGACAATGCAACGTGTTTCACATCGGCTGAATTCCAAGAATTTGTGAAGGCATGTGGTATGCGACATATTACAAGCGCACCATACCACCCTTCAACTAATGGACTGGCGGAGCGCATGGTACAAACTTTCAAGAAGAATATACGGAAGTCAACGGAACCCCTACGCCTAGCACTAGACAGGTTCCTGTTCAACTATCGGCTAACACCTCACACGACAACAGGTGTTACGCCTGCCGAACTGATGTTAGGCAGGAAAGTCCGCTCTCGTCTTGATCTGCTTTGGTCGTCAGAAGCAATCGCGTCCAAAGTTTCTCAACGCCAGGACGCTCAGAAAAGATACCACCCAGGGTCTCGCGCGGTTGACATTCCGCTGGAGTCACCTGTGATGGTCCGTCAATACACGCCGGGTTCCCCAAAATGGACCCCTGCTACCACCATTGAGAAAACAGGCCCGGTATCCTACAAGTGCCAACTGAAGGGGGGAGAGGTCGTTCGTCGACACCAGGACCAAGTTATTACCTGCTCGAACACCATCCCTGAACCCTTGGAACAACCTACGGAGGAAACCGTTGTGTTTCCACAACCTGCTCAAAATTCATACCCACCACCTCCGACCCATGAACCTGACTCCGAAACACCTGATTACCCGATTTCCACCCAGGAGGCTGGGATGCACGAGCCTCCAAGCGCTAGCGTCTCGCGCAGGTCTACCCGAGCTCGGAAGCCTGTGGTGAGAATGGACCTTTAGGATTGACTATATTGAATAAGGGGACTGGGGATACAGGGGGGTTTCTAATTAAGGAGGGAGGGGTGTAATATAGCGAGTAGTGTAAGTTCTAGTTAGAGAGACCAATAGTTGGCAACGCTCGAGAGAGCAACACTCGCAGCAGTCTACTAGTGAACTCTGGTTCGACAACAAGTAAATGTTGACCGAGTGTGTACATAATATTACCTACTGTGGTTGGTATCTAACTTCTTAATTTCTAAACTAATGTACTAATTCTATGCTACCCTATTCTATATATATTCCTTTCTATCTCCGCTCTGCTCTCGCTAACCACATTCTGGTATCTGAGTATCTATGTTGTAAGGTATCCAAGAGGTGAGTAAACTATTTTACCTAACTTGATGTCTATTACAATGTTGTGTCTATGTCTATGTGAAACCTATACTGTGCTATAGTGTAGGATGCGATAAAAATATTAATATTAATTTTCTACTTATAATTAGTAATCTTTGAAGTTTTTGTGTAAATGCATGAGACAATAAAATAACACTCGACACTTCCGAGAGAGAAGCCTCTGAATGGCAATACTGCGCAGTGACGCGTCTCTTTTGAAACTCACTCTCATTTGTGCCTCTCTCTACTTTGGTGCTACTGCAGTTCTCATTCCTCGACGGCATACCAAACGCCACAACACTTCCTTGGGTCTTAGTCTTAATCTTAACCGGAACCTATACATTCATCTGAGTTACACAAGTCGCATATTAACTTGGCAAATCTTATCTCTAACTCATTCATCGAGTTAGACAACATAATCGCCTATTTGTGACGTGAGACGTTTCTGAACTGTTGTTATCCCTAAACTGCAGCCACTTGCCGGTCTGTCAGTCGCTAAACTTACACACCGTGCACCTCCCCAAAAACACTCACTTACACCCGACCAACGTCATCGCTTACCGGACCGCACCATCGTTCGCAGGACTTCGCCGGCACGGAGTGCCCACCTAGACAAGTTCTTCCAGTCAAGCTCTTCGCCCTCCCGGGTTTCCCTTCAATAAATACCCGAGCTGAGTCCCGTATGGTCGTCATTATCCCTTTCTTGCCATTTCGAAAAACACTATTGAGCATGATTACGTTTGGCCGCTAGTAGCGAATATTCTGGTTTAAACCATACCACGGCAAACGTAACATGGGCCAGGTGTAAGTGAGCGTGTTTTGGTGGAGGTTACTTTCAGATTGCTGGCAATTTAAAAATCCCAAGAAATTCGTTGGGCTTTGGAATTAGGCTTCAGTTCTGCTTAATTTTAGCAGGTGAATGAGAAGCAATTTTGGAAACGTGATTGTTGTTGGGATATCGATCTTTAACTTGTGTCGGATTTTAAGATCGTTAAACGCTGACGACAAGAATCCAGGGTTGGAGCATTTAATATCTTAGCCAGTAATTTGATAATATACCAGGCTGAAAACAGCTCGAAAACCGAGGTGAATGCAAGGCAACTAAGGTCGAGTTAAGAGTCCGACTCACGTCATAAATAAGCACTTTAAGTGGTGTATCTCGAAGGTTTAGTGAGAGATAATAGGCCACATGAATTTAACGTGTGAAGCTCAAAAACCCAAGGAATGTGTGTTGTGGTGTTTGGTGCCGTCGAGGATCTGCAATTAATCGAAGACGCTGAATGAGAAATTTCTCGAAGAGGCATCAAAGAAAAATTCCACAACTGTCAATCCCTACACTGCAAAGATAAATTTTCCCATCATGGAGAAAACCTGAACCTTTTCCATACATTTACCCAAAGCTTTAGTTCTATTAAAGGCTCAGGAAGAAAACATAGAAAAGATAAGCAAGACTTGTAATTTACAGATCAGTAATGATCTGTTATTCCTTTAGTGGAATTACGGAATATACATGTGACTTAAAAAACACATGATTTGTGGAATGGAAAGGAAATATGAAAATAGCTAAAATGCATAGAATGGGAATTAATACTTTTTCGTACTCTACAATATCTATGTTCAAACGAGAATAAAAAGGCAGTCCCAAATTCATTCATATGTCCATCATACTGAAAAACACTGCAAGAATATCCTGTAGTAAAAGGATAATATTTACACATAAAGGAGGTGCAATTCTTGAACATAGAAATGACATGACACGGCAGTTAATTTTTGCGTTCGCAATCTTCCCGCGAAAACGCCGGCATTCCACCGTACGCTCTCACGAAGTATTTTCATACGCGAGTAGCAAAATCACCATGACAGATGCAAGTATATATTTTTGCCGCAAGAATAAAAAGAACGTGATTGAATGTGGATAATAAAATCTTGACACACGAAATGCACATGACACGTAAAATTCACGCTATGTCATGTTGAGATAGCACTCTGAATAAACCATGCTACATCACGACTAATACGCATAACTACGTATTTAAATAATACGGCATTGTCACAATTTATACTTAACCTGAACACGAAGAAGGAACACGATATTTTCTAACACAGATTTACTTACGAGAAATGCTGTAACACCAAGCTAAAGAGACGCACAGGAGAGAGTGAGTTTGAAAAGAGACGCGTCACCGCGCAGTGTTGCCAATCCCAGAGGATTCTCTCTCAAAAATGTCGAGTGTTATTTTATATCT
Organism: Morinoia aosen; assembly: GCA_030386875.1. NCBI lineage: Eukaryota > Metazoa > Arthropoda > Malacostraca > Amphipoda > Talitridae > Morinoia > Morinoia aosen. The sequence goes on along the minus strand of CM059559.1, from coordinate 89,470,079 downwards.
CATGCATTTACACAAAAACTTCAAGGATTACTAATTATAAGTAGAAAATTATTAATAATAATTTAGAGTAAGATTTTTTTAGTGTCAATACTTATTTTCTTTAAGTGCTAATGAGAAATTTTATAATTTTACACTTTTGTAGCAAATGCTACATTACCCCCCAAGGCGCAGACCGAAAGGTCCACCCGCTGCAATCATTTGTAGCGGAAAGGAGTTCGAACTACGCGACCATGCCGGGTTTGGCAGCCGGAAAATGTTACTGAGCAGGGGAGCTTCACCAAACGGGTCTGCAAATTTAGATCAGCAAGAGTTCTTGGTATAGGAGTTACTGCAGCGGTCTCGTCTGGTCTCTCCAGACTGGTCGCTGTTTCACTAAGAGAGCTAGAATTAGAGTCTACGATAGGATTTGGGATAGGGTTTGAAGGTACAGGCACAAAGAAAGGATTACACTCAAGTTGACTAGGCAACAATGCAGCCAACTGAGGAAGCTGAGATGGACGATATGATCGAGTCTCAGTGGAAAAGAAGTTCTGTGGAGAGAATGAAGAGTTAGAAATCACACTATTATTTTGAAGTACACGCGACCTTTAACCGATCTATGCTCACAGGGTCGGGTGAACCAGATCTTTCTAGGATAAAGTATTTTGGCGTCCGTTTTGGTACTTTGAATGGGCCATCATAAGGGCGTGTGAGAGTTGGCTTTATAGCGTCTCTGCGAACATACACATGTGTGCAATGATGCAATGCAGGATCGAGTTTATCTTTTGTCTGAGGCATTCGTGGAGCAACATACTTGATCTGACGCATGCAATCCTTGAGACAGGTTACATATGCGGAACGGTCAGCAGATGAAAATTCAGGCAACGGTTTTGGGTCAACAATGTCGCCCGGGAGGCGGAGCGTCTTCCCATACAACATTTCTGCTGCTGTGCACTGCTGATCCTGCCGATACAAATTCCTAATGCTCAATAATACTACTGGAAGTCTGTCGGTCCAATCGTGACTGCAATTAAGACAAGGCAACGCACTCTTTGAATCTCTGTGGACTCTCTCAATAAGTCCATTTGACTGCGGGTGATATGCTGTGGTGTTGGTATTTTCACACCCTAAAGCGGTGCTAAGCTCACTCCAGAATTTGGAGGTAAATTGTGATCCCCGGTCATGCGTGACACTTAAGGGAACCCCAAATCTGGAAATACAATTACTAATGAAAGCGCGAGCTACAGTCTCAGTTTGGGTATCAGGAAGAGGCACGGCCTCAACCCATCTAGAGAACCTATCAATTATGGTTAACAAATAAGAATGACCACGCGACAAAGGCAACGGACCCACCAAATCTAGGTGTACGGAGTCGAATTTGTGGCCTGCAAATGCCAACTCTGTAGCGCTGCACGATTATGTTCCACAACTTTGCTACTCTGACATGCATGGCAGTTTTGCACAATTTGTTTGACCTCCTTACGCATCGCTGACCAGAAGAAACGATCGGAAATCAAACGCAATGTACGGTTAATACCAGGATGAGAGAGTGAATGATAGTGAAGAATGGCTACTCTGCGGAGAGTCGCAGGCAGATACCAACGAGAAAGTCGCTTAGCATCACGGTACACGCCGTCCACAAGGGTTAATTTCAAAGAGGTAGTGTTAGAAGGTTTGAGAAGGTCCTGAAGTTCAGGATCCTCCTTCTGAGCATTTGATATATTGCCGAAAGTTATTTCTCCACTGGTTTGGACAGAATTAATTCGAGATAGACAGTCAGCAACAGTATTGTCGAGACCCTTGATATATCTAATGTCCGTGGTGAACTGACTAATGAAAGACAGATGTCGAGCTTCTCTTGGCGAGTGACGCTCAGATGGCATTTTGATAGCTGAGGTCAAGGGTTTGTGGTCTGTGTAGATCATGAAATCCCTTGCCTCTAGAGCATAACGAAAGTATCTCACAGACAAGTAGATAGCAAGGAGTTCCCTACCGAACGCGCTTTAAGCACGCTCAGTGGGCGATAGCTTTTTGGAAAAGAAGGCAAGAGGAGAGATATTAGTACCTACTTTTTGTTGCAAAACGGCACCTACGGCAGTACTGGAGGCATCAACCACCAAACTGAAGTCAGCATTGGCAATCGGGTAGGATAATTCAGTCGCGGTAGCTAGCTTGTGCTTAATCTCGTCAAAAGCTTTATGTGCTGAATCCGTCCACCTGACATCGGTGGATTTACCTTTTCTCTTTGGTTCCAGCAAATCTAACATGGGCGCCAAAGTTTGCGCGCAATTGCGTATAAAGCGGTGGTAGAAGTTAACAGAACCTAGGAACCTTCCCAGTTCCTTCTGGGTCTGTGGAAGAGGAAAGTTTTTGATTACCTCTACCTTGGAAGGCAAAGGTTTTAGACCTAGGCTAGAGATTTCATGACCTAAGTAAATCAGTGATGGCTTTCCGAGCTCACATTTGGCAGGATTTACCAGGAGTCCATTATCGGGCAGTCTTTCAAACACGACCCTCAAATGGTCTTTATGTAGCTCCGGGGTTGCGGATGCCACCAAAATGTCGTCAAGATACACATAGGCAAAGGTGAGATCCGAGAAGATCTCAGCCATGTGTCGTTGGAAGGTCTGAGGTGCATTCCTTAGCCCATACGGCATCTTCAGGAATTCAAAGAGACCAAACGGAGTGATTACCGTGGTCTTAGGTATAGCACTTTCCTCAAGTGGAATTTGACGGAAGGCGCTCTGCCCCCGTGCGGGCAACTAGGGTTCGAGTCCCGGGGCTGGTGACGATCATCTCCGTAGGCCGTAGGGTATAGGGAAAAATTTTTAAGCACAACACCCCACTCTACCCAGGTGTCTGAAATGGGTACCGGTCTTGACCGGGGGAAAGTTATTTCCCCCGGGGGGAAATAACTCCCCCCCGGGGGGGGGAAAGTTATTTGTACTCGTCTGAGAAAATTTGTGCTCCCTCTAAATTTGCACTAAAATCATGTAGGTAAGGGATAGGGTAGCGGTCAGGTAGAGAAACGGCGTTCAACCTGCGGAAATCCCCGCACGGTCTGAATTCACCGTTAGCCTTGGGTACTAGCAAGAGAGGGCTAGCCCAAGGGCTTATGGAACTGCGGATGATGCCGCTGTCTAACATCCTAGCAAATTCTTTCTTGGCTAAAGCCAATCGATCAGGCGATAAGCGTCTAGCTCTGGAGTAAACTGGCGGTCCAGTTGTTTCAATGAAGTGTTTTGTGCTCGTCTGCATATTTTTAGAAGCTAAGTTAGAGTTTGTTAATGCAGGGTATTCTGCGAGGACCTGCTCGAACATGCACTCTTTCTTGAAAGCGATAGAGAAGGAATGCAAGACATTAGCTCTAGTTATGCCACAAGCGTGAATTGAGATCTGTGTCTCCTCGTCCCTAGTTTTAAGATTTTTAACATGTACAATTATCCCGTACTTTGCTAAGAAATCCGCACCAATAATGGGCTCGTTCACTTCCGCTATGAGAAAGGTGAAGGTGAAATTTCTCCTCAATTCCAGACTGTACTCGAGTACTCTCTCCCCATAACAAGCTATTGGCGTGCCATTTGCGGCACGTAGTGTCGCCAACAAATTATTATTGTTTTTGTCTTTCGCCGTGGCTGGGATAATCGACACACTTGAACCTGTATCTATCAAAAATCGATACTTGGTAATGGGATCGAACACTGTCAGTAGGCGAGTAGTCTGGGAGTTAGGCAACGCAGTACTCGCTTCTATGCGTCGCTGTTGGCGTTTCCCGAAGTCATTTCGGTATAACGAGGGCAAAATCGTGACCCGCACTTGCGTGCGCTGTCACCAAATTTATGATGGTACCAACATAAATTACTATTAGCATCGCGAGAGCGCGACCGCGACCTAAAATGGCGGTTTTGATTTGACCTATCATAAGATCTGCCTCTATCAAAGCGTTGAGAAGGAGGATTGTCATAGGGATAGTCGTAGGCATGGTAACGTGAGAAATTCCTTGGGCCTGGCTGGATATGAGCTACACTATGACCTAACTGGCAATTCTGGAAAGCTTGTTTCAGTTCTGCGATTTCGCGTTGCATTGTATCCATTGCCGCTGAGGATTGATTATTAGCAGTATTTGACGGGCTAAAATTCGCAGCTGATGCGTTCAAGGAAGCTACCTGCGGTGCTTGTGACATGTTTAAATTTCGCATCACTGTCTCGGTGGCTTGAGCTAGCGTCTCGAGGCTTCAAACTCGAAAATGTCGACCGTTATTTTATATCTCATGCATTTACACAAAAACTTCAAGGATTACTAATTATAAGTAGAAAATTATTAATAATAATTTAGAGTAAGATTTTTAATGCCAAGAATTATGCTATGTAAGTGCTAATGAGAAGTTTTAGAATTTTACACCTTGTAGCTAGTGCTACAAAAACGACCTCTTTATCAACTGAAATAGAGATACATCTAGTTTCACATACAGCTTATTTTAAATAGTTAATCACAATTGAGTTCAGTGGATCGGAGAGTCATTTTAAACGACCGAGTGGGCCGAAAAAACTGAACACGCCTTTAATGTAAAATTCTGATTGTTTGGCAACCCTATCTAGCTTTTGTTTATACCATCCGACATCCTGTGAATGTGATATAATGAAGGCATCTACGGATGCTTTATTTCTAATTCAAGCCTGATACATATCACCTTGTAAATTTGTCTTCCAAATGCCTTATAACTAACACCAAGACGCCATGACGCTTTCCCCCGGTCAAGACCGGTACCCATTTCAGACACCTGGGTAGAGTGGGGTGTTGTGCTTAAAAATTTTTCCCTATACCCTACGGCCTACGGAGATGATCGTCACCAGCCCCGGGACTCGAACCCTCGTTGCCCGCACGGGGGCAGATCCTAAAGGCACTCGGCTATAACGAGAACAAATATAAAAAGTTTCGTTATTGTTATGTACTTTAAAATGGCTTCCCACTGAGATAAACGCGTGGAATTTTCTGCCTTCTTCGTGCGGGATACACAGTAAGTAAGATCGCAAATCCTGTTGGGGACTCTCGCACAATCGTCTACGTTATCAAAAAACGCATGGACGAACAACAAACGAGTGCAACGTTTTCTGCAAGAGCAGAATTTCTACTTTTGGCCGGAAGACATGTGACCACGTTAACCCACTAGACTACACCTTCTCGCCGCATTTTGAGGCCAAGGCATGCAAAGTTTGTCTCCCAAACATCACCGCCCTGAAAACATCCGTTGACCAATAATGGATTGCCATGAGCACGGACTGCGTTGTCAACAACTGCAAGGCCTTCTGACGCCGTCTTGTGGGCATTATTGCTTCGGATGGGGGTCATGTTGAATAACAGTAAACACTTGGTTCTAATGTTCAGCAGTTTTATTCCCTTTGGTCAAGGAGTTTATGAGCTACCCAGGGTATAAGTTCGATTTAGGATTTGTTCAGTCTTTTTCGGCTCCCTCGGTATTGTGCTTGACATGAAGCAATGCCTCCAATAGATGTAGGTACGAGACTAGCGGGTCTTGACGTCAAAGATGTCATCATTCAACTATTATACCAAAATTTTCTGATAAGAAGATAGCCTTGCTTCTTTCCCACTTTATAATAAAAAGTTTCATATCGAGAAAAGAGACATAAAATTTAATGAACTTCAACTCGGAACTCTTCTTAAAACAGTAAATGATTTTAGACTAATTCGAACCATGTGGTAGGCATTCCGTATCACATATGGAATTATTAGAATTTCCATCTTCAAGTTTAACAAATAAGTAATATATTCACTCATAAAGGGGATAAGTGCTTTGACTCAATAACTTGACCCTTTTTGAAAATAATAATTCTCGTGGATTCATAGGAACGTTCTGAATTACGACTTGAAACTTGAAAGTTGTGGGCCGACAGCGTCGGGGCCTTTGTAACGGCCTACAATTCTCTCCACAATACTCACAACATTCATACACATAAATATTCACAATATTCACACAGACTTGGAATTTCATCAATGGGACAACACATAAAGCGTGCGGACGTAGCACGAACATAATCGGAACTCGGAAAACGAATTCTTGCACTAGAAAGGAGAGTGAGATCGGAATCGCCGAAGCTGCAGGTGTGCCGGTGGCTACGATTACGTGGTGAGTAAATTTATTAATTGTATTATCTTTTGTAGGAACAATTACAGGTATATTTTTCCAAATTAAGCTAGTATAGTTGTTTTGTACCGGAAATAGGTAGGGATTAACTATTAGGAGAGTCGATAGACTCTGAGAACATGGCTCACTCTCCACTGGACTCGGAGAGTGAGCTCGATGTCAGTGATGACCTGATGATAAGTAACTCGATGGATGATGGAGTTCTATCAGATTCAGTTCAAGTTACCGTTAATGAAACCCTGCCTGTATCTGTTTCAACTCCCGAGATCATCACTGCTGGGAGCCATAGATCCAGGGCACCCTTAGTATTAGATAGCTACCCTGGAGGTGTAGAATTATCTCAAGATATTCCAGGTACCGATAGTGACATGCTGAGATTTTTGAATAACAATGAAGCCCCCTCTACTCAACAATCGGTCAAGCGGAAGAATTCCGACATTTCAGGTTCTAGCCAATGCAGCTTGCAGGAAAAAACCAAATACTCTAAAACTACTAGATCTGAGCCCACAACCAGTGGGTTTGCTGTCTCAGGATTAAATACAGGTCCTAGATTTTCATCTCACAGGCAAGTTCATGGTCAAACTCCATCCAGCGCAGACAGTAAAGCTGTGCACCAAAGGTCTCACACCTTTCTGGTTGAACCTATTAGTGGAAAAGTAGCAATTGAAAAATTCTTTTCAAATGAGCTTAGACTTTTAAAAGATATTCAGTCATCTAACTTTGCACAAGCAAGCATCATTGATGTAAAGAAAAACATAAGCCGCAAACTGCTCATTATTAATGTGAAACCTATCAACTCAAAGATGCAATCAGACCTGCTCTCGACCTCAAAGATGGGGGACTGGGAGGTTCGATGTCGACTTCCACAAGCCCTAGAACAGTCTCTAGGAGTCATAGGGCCTGTTGGCCTGGACACTGGTGGCGAAGAAATTAAGGAATTTCTCAGCCAAAAATACACCAATGTGATCAGTGTCAAGCGAATCACTAAGGGCAAAGACAAAACAGCAACCCTATACATTCTCATAACATTCCAAGGACCAGAATTGCCAAAGTATGTTTACCTAGGCTACAAAAGATTTGAAGTCAGAATTTTTGTTGACAAGCCCTGGCAGTGCTTTAATTGCCAAGGATTTGGACATAATGCCTCCAATTGCAGATTTAAACCAAGATGTGTTGTGTGTTCGGGCCCTCATAATTCAAGAAACTGCATAGAAAGAGAAAATATAAGCCCGCTCTGTTGCAACTGTAAAGGAAAGCATACAGCTAGCTATGGGGGCTGTCCTCTGATGAAAAAAGCCAAGGTTGTTGAAAAAGTCCGAGCTGAATGCAAGCTCTCTTACCGTGATGCAGTAAAAGTGCTTAAGGATCAGCCTGCTAAATTTATTGAAAACACCAGCACCTCACCCAACTTGAATGGTGACTCATTTACTGAAATTACCTATAGAGGAAACAGAACTGCATTTGAAGCAGAAAGTTCTCTTCCATGCCCAAGAAATATGTAATGTCGTGCGCTAGCGGAATTGATCTTCGCTTCGGCACGCCATTGAACGGAACTCGGTAGGACGACCAAAGGGAAACGAGGTCTCTTCAGGTTTTTTATTTCTTATCCCCTGGTTCCGTGAATCTGCCCAGAAAGGTATGATTCAGAGTCGGACCACGAATTGCATGACATGAGGGGCCTAATTCAAGATCATAGTCGAATGATTAACTGATGCATATAGCACCGCACAACAAGAAAGTAACTCACACCTCAAGGGTACACGAGAAATAGCTGAGTGGGACATAAGAGGCCATAGAATAGTAACACATAAAAAGAGAATTCACCGCCCTGCTAACGACGTAGCACCACAACAATTCGCATTACCATTACTAGTATTACTATATAAGAAAGTTTTAGCCTCCCTTGACCGCGACAAAGGCGTCCCAAGAGAGGAAAGAGGAAGGCACCATCTAGCGTGTAGTTGGGGGGACGCGGAATCTACGCACAAGGTGCACAGGAACAGTAGGCCGAGAAATAAGTTCACAAACAAGAAAGGTTTCCGTTGCATCGACAGGGAAGAAAAATACGTCTCTAGTCGAGTAACACATTTAGAAAGAACACATCTATGATATACGCACACGAACATTGTAAACTCGTGTCACTAGTCGAAGGGAATGATTGAGGGCAATGTACTCCTAATCTTGCCCAATCTACATTCGATAATACATGTAATGATAGCTATAAGAGGCAGCGCAATTTCATGGACGATGCACTTCCATTGTGAGGTGAGAACACTTTTGACAGTTTATATGTACATGACATAAACTTCGTAATCCTTGACGCCAGGCAACAATACATGAATCGCTTGTTTCGGCCAATGTTCAAAGTGTCCCTTTAAGGGAGCACAAAGTTACAAACATGAATGTACATCCGTATCCAACAATCTTAACACAGCGGTTATTAGTCAATAAGCACTTTATTTGAACAAAGGTGGACGATCGCACACCAAGTTTATAGTTTTCACATGAATGCTTCACAATATAAAGAGATGACGAGTTAGGTAACATCACAAGTTGAAAGAGGATACTCTAAAATACTTACAGACGATGAGGAAAGGTCCCTCAGTTTAGACCTGTGACAGCTTATTTTAGTCTGCAAAATAAGTGCCTACTCTGGCTTTCTTTACCCTATCTGTGGAAAAGACAGCAAAAATTAGGTCTCTAAAGCAGGGGCAAGTCACTCAGGTCATCAAATCAACCATTATCAATAAATTCTATTATCAAAAAATGAGAGAGGCAAGTACACGTTTGTCAACGTCGCTTTGAAAACACAAACCATATGAGCTAGTGGTCTCAAATTTCTGCGCCTATTCTCAGTCTACTGAATGCCGTAACTTTAGGCTTCCACCTTGCTGACTGGCGCAACTTGCCCAGCAAAGCTCATAGGTAAGAAGCCAATCGACTAAATTTATTTTACTTGCTTCACGTCTTTCTATTAATGAATGTTATAAATAATACAAAGACAAGAAATAACACAAAGACAAGAAAAATCATGTTCCCAAGTTGGTACAAGTCTGGCACGACGTAAATAATACAAAGGCAAGAAAATCATGTTCCCAAGTTGGTACAAGTCCAGCACGACGTGCCATGAATTTTTTAATATCAACAACTGATGTCTAATCCATGGAAGAATCACCATAGTTTTTATTTTCAGTACACAAATCTTTCAATAGTGAAGCAGTGGTTGGTTTGTATTATCAAATAAATATAAAGTTGTGCTATCTTGTGTTATTCTATGAAATGTAATAAACTTCAAGTAACCCTCAGTGTCAAACTAAAAAGCATTGAAATGTCAGTCTCTCCATGTTGCATTTACTGCCCATGACACTGTTTACAATATTACATATGACAACATAGCTTACATGGCTTGGCTATTATGCAAATGTTGCTGAGCAAAAAAAACATTTGGACATTAACACAAAATCACTTGGAGCAGTGAAACAGAGATAGGAAAGTTCATTAGTAAAATCACAGTGTTCAGCTAAAATACCATTAAACCAGAACCTGACTAATTCCCAGCATTACACTGCAGCTTACTGGCTACACCGAAAGAAAACGCCAGACCCTACCGAACTGTAACGGCTAGTCTGACTCAATGTAGGTGGGTTTGCCGGCCGCCGGGAGAATCCTCGAATGCTCCAGAAACCGGCCGTTCACCGCTATCGAACACAAGTCGTGTGAAAACACCCGAAAAATATAGCTAGCGAGGTAACACGTAAATCGAATGAGTTTCCCACTCAAGTTCACTTCCTAAACGACACAGAAACTTAAGATTATCCGGGAACCTGTTCCTCCCACGCACTTCAAACAAATAAAACGTTGGCGTCATTCTTGCGGACGAAGCACGGATCCGCGGAATGTTGCCGGAATAAATTTATCAAGATTCTTCAAATTTCCTCACGTCTTGTACGACGTGACAAAAGGGAAACTTGATATCTTGAGCATTTACAACCCGAATGAAGCCGTACAATCAGCTGAATTTAGTTACTTCTTTCAACAACTTAATGCACGTAGAGTTGTAGTGGGAGACTTTAATGCCCACCATCAGATGTGGGAAACGAGGTTGCCTGCTAATGCCACCGGTAACAACCTAGTCTCCTCCCTTCTGGAAGAGAACAATTTAGCCTTGCTTACCCCCCAATCACTACCAACTTATTATCATGTTCAAACTAAAAATTACTCCACTCTGGATCTATGCTTCGTTTCAGCAGACCTATGGCCAATGTCTCACATAAACTTGGAAGCTGAGATGGGCAGTGACCATGAACCTGTCCTGGTGTCAATAGATTTTTCTCCTGGCACTGCAGTATTCCGTGCCAGACGTAAATGGCTTTTTGATAGGGGGTCATGGGATAGGTGGCAGGCAAGCTTACCTGAAATTAGAGAAAGTGACGACTTTTTAGTCTCTGTTGAGAGCTTCACCGCTTCACTTCTTGACAGTGCAAGTGAGTGTTTTGAGAGAACTAAAGAAACAGTAAATCCAAAGTTTTCAAAGCACTGGTGGAATGAGGAATGTGCCTTGTGGGTGAGAAGACGGCGCACTGCAAAGAACCATTTTCGTAAACATCCCACTCCCAGCAATTTGATTGCTCTGAGAAGAATTGAGAATATGGTTAAGAGAACTACTAAGAAAGCAAAAAAAGAATCATTTCAAAAGTTCTGTACTTCGCTTAACAGTTTTACACAAACTGACACAGTGTGGAAAAAAATTGGAGCCCCCTCAAACAAAAGGAAAGGACTCAGACCAGAACCAATTCTATATAATAACAAGTTGATTACGAATCCTTCCAAAAAAGCAGAAGCTATAGCAAATAGCTACTCTAAACTTCTCACTTGCAGTCATTCAGCTGGGAGTGCTACTGACTATCTTTTGCCATTGGCTCTTGCTCTAAGCAGTGACGAAACGTTCCCTTATAACAGTCAGTTTTCATTACATGAACTTGAATGTGCTTTAAAAAAGATCAGCAACACAGCTCCTGGCCATGACATGGTCCATAACCTGATGCTGAAAAACCTGACCCCACAATATCAGACTTGGCTGTTAAAAATATTGAACTGGAGCTTCAACCAGGCCCTCATTCCACCATGCTGGAAGCTTGCTATCGTTCTGCCATTCCATAAGCCAGGTAAACCATTATCTGACCCAAGTGCATACAGGCCCATCTCTCTCCTGCCTTGTGTAGCCAAATTGTTAGAAAAAATGGTATGTAGCAGATTATATCACATCTTGGAGACTTCAAATTCTTTTAGTATCACCCAGGGGGGTTTCAGAAAGAGGCTAAGCACTCTAGACCAAGTAGCTAGGTTAGAAATGAACATCAGGCAGGCTATAGTTAACCGTGGTGTATGTATTGCAATCTTTTTTGACTTAAGCAATGCATATGATTGTGTCTGGCATACTGGTCTTCTCTACCAACTCAGTCAGTGTGGGATTGGGGGAAAAATACTGTGTTGGACCAGAGAGTTTTTAAGTAATCGTAAATTCAAGGTATTTTTTGAGGGAAGGTACTCATCAGAGCAACCAATCACGTCAGGAGTTCCACAAGAGTCCATACTAGCTCCAGTTCTTTTCAATGTAATGATGTCTGACCTCCCAAGAGTAGAAGGTGTTACACTGTCAGAATATGCAGACGATGTGACCCTTTACTGCCGAGGAGAAAACCTACCCCAGGTAGCTCGACTTGTACAACAGCAGATAGCAAAGTTTTATGAGTAGACCAGGACTTGGGATTTCCATCTGAACCACTCTAAGACCAAAGCAATGTTATTCACTAGGAAAAATTTAGTACCTCCATCTATCACATTGAATAATACTCCTATTGTATTTGTCTCAACCCACAGGTATTTAGGCATGACCTTTGATGCTCCTGGCCTTATGTGGAAGAGCCACATCCAGCAACTAAGAGATAGTAATGTGCCAAAACTCAATTTAATGAAAGCTATATCAAATCATCACTGGGGAGCTGATAGGGAAACATTACTAATGATTTACAAGGCAGTTATTCGTAGCAAATTAGACTATGGATCAGTCTTTTATAGCTCTGCCCCAGATTCCCATTTCAATAAATTGAACTTAATACAGAATACCTGTCTAAGAATTGCAACTGGTGCTAGGAGCACATCACCTATTCTGTCTTTGGAAGCTGAAGCTAACATACCTCCCTTGAAGATGCATAGAATGTCAGTACTATTAAGATACTATCGTCAAATTAGTGAATTGCCTAGAGACCTCCCAATCACAAAGGAGTTATTTCAACCTTTGCCCACTTTGAGTGGCAGACCCTGGGCAGGTCACATTATTGTTCCTCTACTGATTGTGAGGGCCAAACAAGCTTTTGATGTTCTAAAGTTGAAACATTTTCCCCAGAATTTTGTGACCCTGGTATCCCCTATTCCACCATGGACAGACATAAATAATTTTTTTATTCCAGATTTTGTGACTGCTCCGTTGCCTCAATTTCCAACCATGACGCACTATGTACCCTGAGATATTTGCTGGAATTCAAGTTTGACTCACACTTGCAGGTATATACTGATGGCTCAAAGTATCTTACCCCTGAAACTTCAGCTGCAGCTGCTATGATAATTAAAGCCCCTAATACTACTGTGCTGCATAACTGGAAACTACCAGCAGATACAACTATCCTAGGCTGTGAATTATTTGCTATTAAAGAATCTGTGAAGTATCTCCACACTCACTATGAATCTCTAACTGGAGCAGTCATTTTTACTGATTCCTTGTCTTCAGTGTCACTTTTAAGGAACAGAACACCCAAAAATTATATTCATTTAATCTTCGAGATTCACAAATATATAATCTTATTATCAGAGCGATATCCAGTGCATGTACAGTTCATTCCAGGTCATAAAGATCTGGAGGGCAATGAGTTGGCCGATTTGGCAGCCAAGGCAGCTCACATTGATGTGGTGACTCCATCAGTACACATTGCTAGAACTGACATGGTAAGCACAATTAACAAGTCTGTTGTTGAGTACTGGCAAGAATGGTGGCTGAATGAAATAAATATATCAAGCAAGGGAAAAAAGCTGCTGCAGTTAAAGGGAACTCTTTCCTACTGGCCCTGGTCCTCCCATAGGAACAGGGCAGTGGAGACAGCCATGGCCAGGCTCAGAATTGGTCACGTGGGACTAAATGAGCACCTAACCTGCTTTAATCTAGCTGACTCTAACCTTTGTTCCTGTGGTTCTGTTGAGTCTGTGTCCCACTTTTTGCTGCAGTGTCCCAGATATTCAAATGAAAGAACAATCCTTTATGATGAACTGCATGCCTTGGGTATAGTGTTTACCCTCAAGAACATCTTAGGAGGAGGCAACTTTGATAGAGGCAAGCAACATAAAATTTTGAATGTTATGGCCAAATATTTGATCTGTACTAAAAGGTTAGGGGACCTGTAGCCACTAACCACTAACTCTAGCAATGAAGTCAGTTCAGCTTCCAAAGGAAGAGATATGGCTGACTGTCAGTGGGGATGTCTCAGGTCATTATCTCAAGTGAAATAAGTGTAAGAGAGACCTCCCATGTGAGGGACGTTCTCCTGACTTTAAGCTATGTCATGTTACATGTCAAAAATCACAGGAGAGAGCACTGAGGTTAATGTTTTGAGGTGCATTCCAGTGGTAGTGGGAGTAGCAGTAGCAGTATAGTAGTGTAGTTTGGGAATGCACTCGTGAAGTCTCAATTCTCATTATCCCTAATGTATTTTGTACTTTTAAGATGCTCCAGGTTGCGGCACCCAGGCTGGACCATTCGCCCTCCTGCTGTCAATGGCTCTATGCTGTGCTTGCAGTTAGGTAGCCCCAACTAATCACAAAGCATGCTCTAACAATTCAAGAAACTATTGTTGTGCTACTTTAACGTGTGACTTTCAAACTTATCCCTGCCAATCTCTAACTTATTATAGGTATCCATTCTCATTTATTCTTCTATGCTCTCAGGCACGCCGTGACGAAGAAACAATTGAGACCTGAGGTGCATGGGCCAACAGGAACCAGGATCCTCAATTAAACTGACGCAAGAAAGGAGAAAGAAGAATTCTTGCACTAGGTGCCCACAGTGCCAGTGCCACGAATGCGATTGATGAAAGAATGTCTGTATAAAAGAACTTAAAAAATTACGGACCAATTGCCTTGGCTGAAACTGTATGTAAAATATTTCGTGGTATTTTGCATGATAGAATGAAACATTTAGTAGAAGAACTAGGCGTCCTAGGTGAAGAACAGAATGGTTTAGGCAAGATAAACGTGGCGAGGATAATCTGTTTGTGGTGAGTGAAATAATTGAGCGAATGAGGAAGGATGATAAGAAGCTATATTTAGCATTCCTGGATATTGAGAAAGCGTATGACAGAGTGGATCGGGTAAGGCTGTTTGAAATTTTGAAAAAGTTGGATGTAGCAGAAAAATAGTGAACATTGTGCAAAGTCTGTATGAGAACACAAGTGCTATCTACAGGTTAGGAAATTTGGAAACAGGGCAAGTGAGGAGTGTTCGAGGAGTAAGACAGGGCTGTACTCTGTCTCCCCTGTTGTTTGAATTGTACACAGAAGAATTAGCAGTTTGACTGAGAATGAGTGGCTGTGACTGCCTCAACAATTTCTATCGACGAGGGGAAGGTTCAGAAAAGTCCACGGATGATGCAAAACTTGTCTTAAGCAGCCATTTATTTGTACATAAATTTTCCTGAAATAGAAAGGTCTAGTTAGCACAAAAGTAATACAAAAAATATACAGTTTTTAGAGATTGCATATCTAAAAGTGATTCAGAGGGCAAACCAGAAAATAAGGACGCAAAAATTGGGGCAGAACTGCATCACTGGCACAAGAAAATCTGATTCAGAGAACACGGGTAATACTTCAGCGGCTCATTCAACACTCAAATCATTGGCGAGACTCGGCACAATTTTCATACGAGCATCCCAATGGCACAATCAGATATAACCAGTCAACCTAATGAGGCCCTCATTAAATACTAAGGTCAGGCAGTAGGCTCTACACACTAATGTCCAACCAGGTAGATGCTGAATTGAAGTTACACGGCTATTCCCATATAAAAATGCATGTCCAACCCGGTAGACGCTGAACTAAAGTTACACAGCTATTCCTACGTAAACAGTGCCTGACAACTTGAGTTGTTTCTGACTCACATGACTAGTCACAAAAGTTTATCAATCTATAGTACCACCTGGGCATAGTTAAAACACACCCATCTACAAAGGTGGTTAATAAGTGAACAAGGGGGCACACTTAGACACCTCTGAACAAGTAAATAGTTACCTAACAGGCATGAACACGTCATCAACCTAGGCAATATAAAATATCCGCAGCACAGTAAAAATCACACGAATAAAAATAGGCAAAAACCACCACACTCTACAGACTGGTAAAAATCACACAAATAAAAATAGGCAAAAACCACCACACTCTACAGACTGATAAAAATCACACAAATAAAAATAGGCAAAAACCACCACACTCTACAGACTGGTAAAATAGCAACTTGAGTGAGGAATTACACAATTCTAGAGTCTAAATACCAGAGTTTAGATCCACTAACATTAATCGTGAATGATAACAAGGATCTATATGATGCAATGTGCTTAGATCAAATCAACAACTGAGCACAATGAATCCAGCTGTGAATTCCAGCAAATAAATTAAGTAGCACTGACAAGCACAGAACAAATCAGGCTCAACAATATAATCAAACATGACTGAGTGTTTGCAAGAAAGTCTCACAACCCTGTCCAACACAGGGCAAACCACTAGACAATTTGAGCCAGGTACAAATAGGTAAACTCAGCATTACATTATATTGGCACCGCGACTGAAGAATCAGTATCTAGAATTGTAAAAGCACAAACAGAAAAACTGTGACAGCACACATTCTAACATCCCCTGAAATCTTTTAGCTTTTCTAGGACCTAAGAATTCACTGTCTAGTAGGAGACACAAAACAGACATCTATAGGGACCCAATGCACTTAATATTTAGCACTCTTTACTTACATTTCCTTCTCTGGAGTCTACACACTACTTCAACACAACTGGCGGCCTCTACTCAGCTCGCAGAGTTTAAATACCTAATGTACCGGAAGAGAGCGTTTCCGGAAAACGAGTGAACGTGCGGACTGGTTCCCTCGATATTCGAAGGCACAAATTTTCTACCGCTGTTTGAAAATAGAAATTTCCTAAATTGCTGCGAAGGCAGCACACTCCTCTCTCTCAACAGTGCTAGGTAAGATTACTACAATATCTTTAATCGATCGCTCACAACTTTTGGTACCTCCGGAATTGTCCATCCGCCGCAGCGTCGCCCCACGCACGCGTCCGTCCGATCCCGAGCGATGCACCGACTCTACCCGAGCCAGGGGCCACTGACATCTTGGAGACTGCGAGTCTCGTACCAGTACGATGTCCCCCTGGGACAAGGGACGCCTTGGTGTCGTCCATTTTCTGCGACGACTGATTTCTTGAAGGTAGAATTGTCTCCATAGTTGCCAGAATTGGTCCGCCAACAGCTGCACTCGCCGCCATCTTCGTGGACCATAAGCGAGGAGGTCGCGATCTGTGAACGAGTCTGACGACTGTGTGCGAGAGGCGTCCCTCATGGTTAGCAAAGTGGAGGGACTGATAGGGAACACATCATTGGGGTCTTCGGAAGGGGCGTACAGGGGCGTAGAATTTACAATGGCCGCGGCTTCTATCAGGAGGGTGTGCATATCATCACGGTTGAGTGTCACCTTTCCTGACCTCCCTAAGGTCAGGTCGAGTACCTTTCTGATCGCTCCAATTTTTCTCTCCCACACACCTCCATGATGACTCGCTCCAGGGAGATTAAATTTCCACTCGCATCCCCTAGTCTCCATGTCCTTTGATACTTTGTTCAAATCGCAAGATTGAGACACCGCACCTGTAAAGTTGGTGCCTCGATCGCTTCTTATCAGCTGGGGGGTGCCTCGTACAGAGATGAATCTACGCAATGCGTTCATAAAGGAAGGAGTATCCATCCCACAGAGAGGTTCAACGTGAACTGCCCTGGACACAAGGCAGGTCACCAGTAGGCCATACATTTTCTTCCTGACCTCCCCAAGGTCGCGCGGCTTCACGCACCGGCTGAGGCGTATTTCCTTTGATCTTCTCAGTCCGTCTTTCCACGATTCCCAATGCTCTTCCAGTTTCTTAGGTAGAGGTTCGTCCCACAGAGTGGAGCTTTGGTTAGTTTCGGCAGTGCTATCAGACAGCGCCTTTCTTTGTAGAAGTCTGCCACCCAAAATAAGAGGCGCAGCTAGTCCGAGGGGGTCAAAGAAGGAGTTCACAGTAGACAGCACACCCCTCCTAGTGAAGGGTCTGTCCGGGATATTGACCTTGAATATTAACAGATCTTCGGAGACGTTCCATTGGATCCCCAATGTTCGTTGGATAACGGATCCGTCCCAAGTGACAGTCTTTGGTGCGGCTAGTTCCTCGTCTGGCAGACCCACCGTTACCCGAGTGTCAGACGTGGCAACTTTGTGAATGTTCAACCCATACTTGTGCAACAGAGACCGCACCTCGCCAAGCAGCTCCCTGGCCTCGTCTGGGGAGTCCAAACTAGCAGACCCATCATCAACGTACGTCGCATGACGGAGAAAGTCAGTGGCCCGGCTCGGGCGTCCGGATGCATCGCCCAGGTCGGCGATATGGCGAAGGGCGAACGCAGCGACGGCCGGAGAGCTCCGCAACCCGAAGACATGGACCTTAGCTCTGTAGGGGACAATCTCGTTAGTAACCCGATTATCTTTGAACCAAAAGAAACGCAGATAGTCCCTGTCTTCAATCTTGACTCGAAAATTGTGGAACATATTTTTTATATCAATTGTAAAGGCTACCTGGTGCAGTCGGAATCTCTGCAATATTCCCCGAAGGCTGTTGTTCAAATCGGGGCCCGTCAACAACTCATCATTGAGGCAGTGTCCCTTGTGCTTTGCTGAACCATCGAACACCAACCTAACTTTCCCTTCTTGGGCTTGCCTTACCGGGAAGATAGGCAAGTACCATCCCACGCCTTTCTCAGGAAGTTCCCCTGCGACTACTTCCTCAACGTGATCATTGTCAATGTACGATTGCATTTTCTCGAGACTTAGTGTAGCACTTGAGGGATCTCGACGCAGTTTTCCCAACGTCGTGTTCGTTCTTCCCAATACAGACACGTAATTATTACACAAATTTGGTGGATCTCTAGTAAAGGGTAGGGGCGCAACAATCCTATCGTCTTTCACTTCGATACCAGCTCTCAAAATACTTACAAATTTATTGTCTAACACACTCAGACCCTGGAGCTCGTCGTCGACTCGCTCCTCAAAGACGTCGAGCGTCTGCCTCCCAGGGTTGGGCCCACGTATCTTGATCGAGAAGTGATGATCCTCGTGGTTCACGAATGACGTCCGCAGGGCAGTGGTCTGCTGGGTTCTCGCTCCTCCGTTCAATGGTCCCAACAGTGCCCAGCCCAGGGCGGTCTTGCAGGCAAGAGGACCTCGTACTCCATAGTGTCTAGATGCCATGAGCGACACGGCATCTCTTCCGATGAGTATCAGTGGCCGAGCCAAAGGATCCTGCTCATTGAAGTGCTTGACCAGGTGCGCAACGTGGCTGAGCTTCTTCACAACGTCGAAGGGCTACTTCGTCAGTCGTGTCCGGGATATTTTCGTTGGTCCATGTAGTGGGTAGCTGATGCCATCGGTTCTCACCCACACCCCTTATCTTGAGCCCGGTGATGGCGTGTCCTTCCACCTCAGACGACAGACCACTCAGTGTTCTGAGGGCGTACTTCCAGGGAGTGGCCTTAAGATCGAGCTGTTCTATCAGAGAAGGGTCCGCAAAGCATCTTGAGCTTTGCTCGTCAATGATGGCGTAACAACGCACTTTTCTCTGGGTGGACGTCGAGGTGACATCTACTAACAGCGTCTTGGAAAATTCCCTGGACTCGAGACCGAGGTATCCCGTTCTGGTGCAGGTGGCGACCTCACCAGGGGTCACCGGTTTAGTGCTTGCCCGGTGCATGACCGTCAAGTGTGAGCCTTGACAGTGAGAACACTTCACTTGTTTGTCGCAGTTCCTGATGTAATGGGGACCGAGGCATCGGAAGCATACCTTCGCCTCGGTGATGAGCTTCTTCTTCTGGTCGATGGGTAGTCTTCCAAAGGACCGGCACTCCCAGGTTCCATGGGCGTCGACCTTGTGGAAAATACATTTGTTGATTCTATGGTCCGATTCCGGAGGTTTTTTGTTGTGAGGTCCTTGCGCCTCATATCTTGACTCAGGTTTGTTGTAGGCCACCATGGACTGATCACCTTCACTAGACTCTTTCTTGGTATTCTGGTCAGCGCTTGTGTGCAGGACCCGAACGGGCTTGGGTCTTCCGCCTGACAGTGCTGGGTTGAAAAATGGATCCCTCATCGCTCTTTCTTCGTCTCTTAGGAACTGGTTGAAGAAGGAGAACGTTGGGCGTTGCCCACTCTTGGCTCGTAGGTCAGATGCTTTCCTATGCCATCTGCGTTGCAGATCTGGCGGGAGTTTGAGTGCCAAGAGCCTCATGCCTCTGGTAGTGCAAAACTCCTCCAGCTCGTCCGATCTTGCTGCGTTGGTAAGTGCGGTACTCGTAGAATCTAAGAAATCCTGGAGAGCGGTAAGATCCCCAGGAGGGATGTTTGGGAAGTTCCGAAGTTGGTCTGCCGTGTGTTCTGCTAGCAACCAGTCCGAACCATAACGCTCACGAAGGGTGTTCCATACCACCTGCAACACTGCCTCTGCATTGTTTCCGATGACTGACCTCATAGTTCTCTGAACGTACTCCTTGGGTTTACCCGCGGTATTGGCTGCCAAAACTTGTAGCTCGTCGATGGGGCCCAAAGCTAGTCCCTGCAGTCGATTCTTCAGATCAGATTCCCAGCAATGGTACAATCCGATGTCTCCTTTGAAGGGGTTGGCAGGGGTCTTCAACAGCTCGGCCCGGATAAGGTGAACAGAAGCTGCATCTAGAGTGCTTCCCTGCCTAGGAGCTCTCAGTCGATGGTTTGCCTCTACTCTAGGCTCTAGAATCGACCTGCGAGAGCTCACGGAAGCGTGTTCCATCAGCCCTGCCAGATCATCTAGGTGGCTTTCCTGCTCTTGATATTCTTCATCCTCTCCTTCTGAGATAGTAGAAACCTCAGAGGCTACCGACAGTGGTGTGGAAAAAGGTCCAACTTTTTCTCTTCTTACGGAGGTAAGTTTACTCATTCTCTCACTACGCAGAGAAGACAGGTCTTTGGGATCAAGGTTGGAAACCATGTCCCCTCCAAGCCTCTCCATCTGTTTGTTGAGCGTCGCGATGCGACCAAAGCAGTCTTCCAGCATCACACGTCTCTTCGAAAATTGCTCATGGTACCGCTGCTTATGTCCTGCTCGTTCCAAGGAACCTTCAAAGGCTCTGCTTGAAGTGATGAACTGATCGCGCTTGACCTTAAGTTCAGCTATGAAGGATAAGATGGCCGACGTCTCATCCTCTCCTGGACTCTCCCTGGACAGGGCTTCATAAAGATCGTCATAGGTCTTTACGGCTTCAACTTCAGCTAGTTTAAGGGTTTTCTTTGAGCTTCTTTTGGCCATTTGAGACATTGCAGAGATGTTGTTGAAAATTTATTGTGACTGCCTCAACAATTTCTATCGACGAGGGGAAGGTTCAGAAAAGTCCACGGATGATGCAAAACTTGTCTTAAGCAGCCATTTATTTGTACATAAATTTTCCTGAAATAGAAAGGTCTAGTTAGCACAAAAGTAATACAAAAAATATACAGTTTTTAGAGATTGCATATCTAAAAGTGATTCAGAGGGCAAACCAGAAAATAAGGACGCAAAAATTGGGGCAGAACTGCATCACTGGCACAAGAAAATCTGATTCAGAGAACACGGGTAATACTTCAGCGGCTCATTCAACACTCAAATCATTGGCGAGACTCGGCACAATTTTCATACGAGCATCCCAATGGCACAATCAGATATAACCAGTCAACCTAATGAGGCCCTCATTAAATACTAAGGTCAGGCAGTAGGCTCTACACACTAATGTCCAACCAGGTAGATGCTGAATTGAAGTTACACGGCTATTCCCATATAAAAATGCATGTCCAACCCGGTAGACGCTGAACTAAAGTTACACAGCTATTCCTACGTAAACAGTGCCTGACAACTTGAGTTGTTTCTGACTCACATGACTAGTCACAAAAGTTTATCAATCTATAGTACCACCTGGGCATAGTTAAAACACACCCATCTACAAAGGTGGTTAATAAGTGAACAAGGGGGCACACTTAGACACCTCTGAACAAGTAAATAGTTACCTAACAGGCATGAACACGTCATCAACCTAGGCAATATAAAATATCCGCAGCACAGTAAAAATCACACGAATAAAAATAGGCAAAAACCACCACACTCTACAGACTGGTAAAAATCACACAAATAAAAATAGGCAAAAACCACCACACTCTACAGACTGGTAAAAATCACACAAATAAAAATAGGCAAAAACCACCACACTCTACAGACTGGTAAAATAGCAACTTGAGTGAGGAATTACACAATTCTAGAGTCTAAATACCAGAGTTTAGATCCACTAACATTAATCGTGAATGATAACAAGGATCTATATGATGCAATGTGCTTAGATCAAATCAACAACTGAGCACAATGAATCCAGCTGTGAATTCCAGCAAATAAATTAAGTAGCACTGACAAGCACAGAACAAATCAGGCTCAACAATATAATCAAACATGACTGAGTGTTTGCAAGAAAGTCTCACAACCCTGTCCAACACAGGGCAAACCACTAGACAATTTGAGCCAGGTACAAATAGGTAAACTCAGCATTACATTATATTGGCACCGCGACTGAAGAATCAGTATCTAGAATTGTAAAAGCACAAACAGAAAAACTGTGACAGCACACATTCTAACATCCCCTGAAATCTTTTAGCTTTTCTAGGACCTAAGAATTCACTGTCTAGTAGGAGACACAAAACAGACATCTATAGGGACCCAATGCACTTAATATTTAGCACTCTTTACTTACATTTCCTTCTCTGGAGTCTACACACTACTTCAACACAACTGGCGGCCTCTACTCAGCTCGCAGAGTTTAAATACCTAATGTACCGGAAGAGAGCGTTTCCGGAAAACGAGTGAACGTGCGGACTGGTTCCCTCGATATTCGAAGGCACAAATTTTCTACCGCTGTTCGAAAATAGAAATTTCCTAAATTGCTGCGAAGGCAGCACAGTGGCTTAGGACTGAAAGTTGGTAATGAGAGATTGAGCTGTTTGTTGTATGCTGATGATGTGGTTGTGGTTAGTGAATGCATACTCCAGTCATTTATAAATCAGACAAAGTTGAACCTACCAAGCAACCCAGACCACTCCATTGTCCTTCAAGGATTGGGTATAGTAAATGTAAAAACACTTGGTGTAGCACACTTTAACTTCTCCTTTTATGATATAAAGGCTTGTACAACCACTTTCAGTGTAGTACCTGATGAGGCTATAAATCATCCAATAATATTAGGGACTCCATTCATGGTTGAAAATCAGCTCATTGTTAACATAGGTAAAAGAATGATTTCAAAGGTTGCTAAAAATAACGCAAGAGTTGACATCTATTTAGGTGAAACTGCAAAGCCCACGAGAATAATTCATGAATCTATCCCAGTTCATGCTTCAGAAACTGTCAATCATTCAGGAAAATCTATTGAAGTAGAAGTTCAGGTTAATCTCATTTGCCAAAGTGAAGCTTGTGAAAGGGACATCTATTACTACAATGGGAAAATGAAAAATAAAAAGTGCACTGGCATAGATGGAATTTTTTCCATAAATAATGAAAAGAACCGTGTCATTGTTGGCCAAAAAGTTCCAGTTAAAAATGGTAAAATCAAGAAAGGTGACTTACTAGGTTATGTGAGCACCATTGTAGAACTTGAGGAGGAAGAAACAGGAACCTCACAATGGACCATGGAGAAGATGGAAGCTGAATTAGACATTGGGGAAACATTAGAACCAACTGAGAAGAAAAGGGTTGTTAGTATGTTGAAGAATGTTGAAGAAGCCCTAAGTAAGGATGAAAATGACATTGGGAAGGCACTTGTAACACCTCATAAAATAGAACTTACAAACCACACACCAATATGGCAAAAGCCAAGACGGTTTGCTGACCCAGTAAACCAAGAAATTGAAAGGCAATGTCAAGAACTGAAGGCCTTAGATATAATTGAAGACAGCCGATCGCCATGGTCATCACCGGTGGTACCCATTAGGAAACCAGATGGACAGTTAAGACTATGCATAGATTATAGGAAACTAAACAGCGTAACAAAACCTGAAAAGTTCCCAATGCCAAATCTAACAGACTCAATTTACAGTGCACATCAAGTTCAATTTTTCACAAAGCTTGATTTGATTAAAGGGTAATATCAAGTCCCTATTGATGAAGATAGTAGGCAATATACCGCATTTAGCACAACCCATAATCAGTACCAGTTTAAAAGATTGATTTTTGGCCTCAAGAACAGTGGAATCCAATTTCAGAGAATTATACAAGAAATTCTGTCGGACTTATGCTTCAAAAATATTGTTATTTATATCGATGACATCTTAATAATGAGTAAATCATTTGAGGAACACCTATCCATGGTAGAGAAAGTTCTGGCCACCTTAATGAATAACGGCATCAAGATCAAAGTCGACAAGTGTGAATTTTTCAAGAGGAGCGTTTCATTGTTGGGTCATTTAGTCAGCTGCAATGGAATTCAGAAATCCCCAGAGTTCATAGAAAAGGTACTAAACTTTCCAAAACCATCTAACGTAACACAGCTCAGGCAATTTTTAGGTTTAGTCAATTTTCAAAGAAAGTTTGTAAGTCAATGTTCTGTCATTGCAAAACCTCTAACAGAATTAACAGGAGGACCCAAAAGGAAAGTACTTCACTGGACTACGGAAATAGACGCTGCATTTGAGGCCTTGAAGAGCAAACTAGCTGAGGAAGTTACTCTTTCTTTCCCGGACTATTCAGAAGAGTCTGAGGACCTGGAACTTTTTGTGGATGCCTCAGGCGTGGGGGCTGGAGCATGTTTAATGCAAAAGCAACAAGGAGACTACAGAACAATAGCATATTCCTCTACTACTTTCTCAGAAGCTCAGCGTTGCTATTCCACCATTGAGAGGGAACTGGTAGCATTACGTTTTGGCATCAAAACTTTCAGAGCATTCTTATTTGGGACCAAATTCATACTTTACACTGATCATAAGCCGTTGTTATACCTACACAACATGTCACGGGAAAACTCTAGGCTGATGCGAACCATAACTGAATTGTCGGAATACGATTTTACAATTAGGTACCGACCTGGGGTACACAATGAAGCAGCTGATGCTCTCTCTAGAGTAATTCATGGTAGACCTACTGTTGCAGAGCATTCACACTGGGCTAATACTTCTGAACTACCCAAAGGTTTAAAGGTGGTAGAAAAGGTGGAAGGAGGAGGAAATTCCTTGTTCATAGCATTGTTTTTATTATTATCAGATTTGGACGTGGAGGGATCTGACATGAATTTACCTGAGGACCATGAAGCCCTGCGTGAGCAATTAGTACAACACTTGATAGATAACCCTGAGAAGTTCAATATCAAAATTGACAAAGCTAAACGAAAGCAACTGAAGTTAATGAAAAACTCAGGGGAACTACCATGTGAAGAGGTTCTTTTGGCAGCTAGTGACGTTTTCAGATTGGAAGTTTGGGTGCACCATGGGATGTCTTCACCGGTTATCTTCAAGTCAGATGAGTTGCCACCAATACCAAAAATTTTGCACTTGCAATGTTTGGCTGGAATTCACTTTAATCCAGTTATAGCCCTAAATGCAACATCCAATAAGAGAATTCTGCAGAATGTTCAAGACAAACACATAAACCTGATACAGTCATCAGTAGCCATGTCAGTGGATCTTCATGTAGATTTTCAGGAACCCATAGAAACCAACCCTGATCCAGAAGGGTTATCCCCGAGCATTCAATGTATCTGTGGACACAGTTCTAAAGGAAAATATATTGCTACTATCAAAGAGCACTCTTTCTGTTGTATAATTGATACTGGTGCACAGGTTAGCGTACTTAGTAAAGCTGCTCTGGACCTTATCAACCCTGATGCTTTGGCCATTAGTGTGACGAATAGAGAGAATCAACTATTGGGGGGAATAGGCCAGAACCAGACAGAAATCCTAAAGATTGTGCATTTGAAACCCAAATTACTTGATCTAGAGGTAATGGAGAGCACCCCTTTTGCAGTCGTTGAGACCAAGGCTATGCCGTGCTGTTGCATTTTAAGAGCAAATTTCTTATCCCGGAACCATATAATTCTAGACTTCCATGCTAAACAATTACACATTGATAATGAAGTAGAGCGACTAACCTGCCCCTTGCAGTTAGCACAGGGTACTCATCTTATGAGACTATCAGATTTTTTTGGCCATATACATACAACTTGTGAGAATGCTTCTGATCATAGTGTGAACCCTTTGGCTGATCATGAGCAACATTCCATGACTGAATCCCATACTCAGGAAATCAATCATGGTACACCTAGGGTAAAGTTCACTATAACTAATGAACAGTTAGTGGATATCCAAAATAATGACCTCACCTTGAGTACTCTGAAAGAGCACATTACTACCAATTTAGATATTCAGCTCTGGAAAAACAAAACCCTAGATCAATTTAAGAGGCACAAGAAAAGCCTTAGAGTACATCTCGACTTACTTATGAGAGACACAGACAGGTATTGCTCAGTGGTAGTTCCCTTTGTGTTAATGACTGAAATTGTTCTCAAAGTACACACCCAACTGGCCCACATCGGCCGACACAAGTTAGTTGACATTATTTTGAGGAGCTTTTGGCATCCAGCCTTGGATAAGATTGCCAGAGATATCTGTGTTGCATGCCCGCACTGCCAATTCTTCAAAACCAGTAGCCAGCACATTATTCCCCCTACTCTTAAGATAGAGACATCATTGCCGTTTGAACTAGTAGCAGTAGATTTAATGGTATTACCAAAATCCCATAAGAACAACTCCATTGTCCTGGTAGCGGTTTATCACTTCTCTAAATGGTTAGCCGCTGTACCATTAAGTAATAAAAAGGCCAAAACAGTTTCTTCTGCATTCTCAAATTTGTTACCTGCATTGGCTCGTTTACCTAACAGGGTATTGACAGATAATGGCCCAGAATTTAAATCAACAGAATTTAATGCACTCCTTGAATCACACAATATTTCTCATATCTATTCCACTCCATACAAGGCATCATCAAATGGGTGTGTGGAGAGGTGCAACCGGACCATTATCCAACTTCTAAAGGGACTAGTGGAAAAAAATCCCAGTACATGGGACATTCAGCTGTCACGAGCCTTGTTGGTCCATAATAATACCAAACATTCACAGTTAGGAATGAGCCCGTCTCAGTGTTTATTACATGCACCACATCCTACTGATTACAATATCCCTATTGATAGCAACACCACTTCTACATGGAAAGCAGGACACCCTAAGTTCTCGCCATTTAGTGTAGGTCAGCTTGTCTTAAAGAAAACTATAAAGAAAGGAAATAGGGTCACAAGCAAACTATCTAGATGCTATGAAGGTCCGTACAGAATAATGAAAGTACAGTCTAATAGTGTGACGTATGACCTGCAAAGGAATGATACGAAGGGAGGAAACATTACTAAAGCACATTATAAACAATTAAAGCTATGGAGAGATGTACCAGACTATCTGAAGGAACTTGTCATCTTCAATGAGGAAAACGAACCTCAAAAGGTAACCACCGATAGTGAGGGCAAATCTGGATCAGGTCAAAATGGGCAGAATCTAATCTTTAGTAGTAATCCTAGCGATTCAAGGGAAGAAGCTGTTCTTCCTTTTCTAAGCTGGACGAGTAGAACCAAAGATGTAGATAAGGTTGACAACAAAGTCTCTGAGTCAAAAGAAAAGGTGGGGTTAAAGAAAAGAAAGGAAGGGACCAAAAGGGTAAAACTCAACTTAATTCCTGAAAATTTGAGCAAACTTGCTTGCAGTGAAGCTACCAAAGACCAGGTCTTGCAACAAGTAAGTATGGATTCCCATGTAATAGAAGACATTAATTATAGGATGTCATCTCCTATGTTTAGGGGGGTATCAGATAGTTTTGATTTTGGATTGGATGAACCAGTATCCAGCATTAAAAGCAAAACACCTCAGTCAAGTTCCCTAAAGATAAGTAGTGATATTGAAACACAGGATAGCTCTTTGATAGAGAATTTTTTAATTTGGTCTGAGAGAGCTTGGAGTTACCACGAGAGTTACCTACAAAAGGTAATTAACTGCTCAGAACAAGAAGCTCAAGAAGGAAACAAGGTAGCAGAAACAGATAAGGAGAGACAAGCTGAAGATATTCATCAACTATTTGCAAGCAAAACTTCAGAGGAAAGTTGTAACTTTTCGGGATTTACAGATGACTTCACAGGATTCACAGCTATTGACAAGATTGGAGAAGAAAAATTGAACGTTTTAAAAAGAATTAGAGATCATTCCAAACAGATGCAGAAAGGGACATCCAATTTCAGACGATCCAACGATGAAGTTCTACGGGAAATGTGGCAAAGAAGATACATGTCCAGTGATACAAGAGTAGGTGTTGTAGCAAGTGAAGGTGAGCAGACTAAGAGTCCTCGTGTTTCACCAGCAAGGTTGGATTATACTTCTTCTGGTAGGGTTACTAGAGCTAGAGGGAATGTAGAAAACATGCCCAATGTACAATTAAGAACATAAGAATATAAGGTTAAAAATAAGTGGCTTATAAAAAAAAATGTAAAAATGAAAAAAAATTTGATAAAAGACAAAATACAAAAAAAATGAGTCAATTAAGTAATAAGTTAAGGATTAGGTTAACTAGTAGGTTAAGTAACAGGTCGTGTTAATGATGTGTCTTCTATTGCAAACAAATGTGATGCTGTTGAAATGTATATAGACTGTTTGTAAATATTTATTGAAAATCTGTAATGTTTGCGCTTTATATCTGGATTGTCATGATATGTCGAGTGACAATACCAGCAACTTGCCGTGTTCTGTCAAACGGTATGTTAACATTAAAGCGTTCTCCGCGTGTTTGTATATATTGTAGTTTGTAAGGTCCAATTAAGATGTCATGCTGTGATAACAATTCCCTGTGACTTGGAAATTATAGACACCTGAGTTCAATTATTGTAATTATATGTTTAGGATGTAATATTAGTGTATATAACAAGTGTACAGTGTTAAGAAAATAGCAGTAGGTGTTAAGTGCACCCTAAGGTTGCACTTGGTGGGGGGGAATGTAATGGGGCGATTCACCAGTCTCCTAAACCGTGTTTGCTGATGAGATGGTGCAATCTGCCTATTCCCCTAACCCCTATTTTTCTGTTTCAGAACAGAGTTATTACTGTTAACTGGTAGAGACAAAGTTCCAAGTGCAGCATAATATTATACAGGCAAATTGTTCATAGCAGCATCAACCAGCAAGGGTAAGAGTAATAGGCATGTTAAAAGGACAGAAATAAAAGAATGTTTGATTTATCGAAATATTTATTGTAAATGATATTGATTATTAATTAGGTAAAAGTGAAAAATTATGTACTCTATTGCTTGTATTATCATTGTAAGTTATTATTTATTATGCGTGGTGGATTGGCAGGAGGACCTCCAAATCGACCTCCAAACCTCCATTCAACCTCCAACTGGAGAGCAGGAGCCAAGACCAGTGGGCGACACCAGAGCTCTCACCCGAAGCTCTGTCGTGTCAGCCATTACCCGAGACTGAAGAACAGCCCACAACCACAGCTGATTCTTTCTCGGACATCCTTCCTTGTTGGAAGTGCCATTGCCGTATTGCATCTGCCTCTGCCGCACCTCGGCATCTCCTGCTGTGCTCAGGCAGCTCCTATTGCACTCCGGCATCTCTTACTGCGGCCTTACTCTTGCACCTCCTATCACTTTGGTACCCCGGTACTGCTGCGCTCTTGCCCCCCTTTGCACTCGTGCAGGCGCGCTTTGGGTTGGCCATTGTGGTTTTGGGGAGTAGCTCTGAGGTTAACGAAAAAAGCGAGCGGGGGGAATATGAAATACAGACAATGGAATAAAAGTTTAATAGTACCACCAGAATATTTAACAATGCCGATAAATAAATGAATAATCGTGCAATGAAAAATAAATTAGGTGATGGAGAACGATGGTTTTCGTTCGATGGTTGCGTCGGAGACTCGGCCCGAAGTGTCGGAGCCGCTGTCGTGACTCCAGGCGCAAACCCCGCGCCTTCCGTTAGTGCACCTAGGTGAAAAAAAATAGCAAAATTTAAATAAAAGAAGTAAATACGATGTATGATGATCTGACTTGCTTGGAGAATAAATCAGTTAAACACACCCAAACTAACCCCGATCTGCTATATCTACAAACACCGAAACTAAATTTACACCCACCGATCTGATCTCAAACACATGAATTAAATTTACACCCACCGATCTGATCTACACCTAAACTTACGAAACACCCACCGATCTGATCTACACCTAAACCCGTACATAAACACACCCCGATCTGATCTGCACCCAAACCCGTAAATAAACACACCCCGATCTGATCTGCACCTAAAACCGTAAATAAACACACCCCGATCTAATTCTAACTAGTTAATATATAGATTGATTACCCTAGGCGCTATTATTTAACAGGAGGGAACGGAACACTTCAATGAGATTCAGCCGAACAATCAAATGCTTACGCACGACACACGACAGCACTGCGACTTACTGCTCTAATGGCGAACCGAAGTGTCTTCATGCGGTGAGTGAGGTGATGATGACGGGTGCGCACTCGCGCTCACAGGGTGCTTAGCCGCATCCTCCCATGCCGACCGTAGTGCGTCGACAAGACCAGAGCACACTGATTGGACGGACGGCGGAAGAAGCCGTGCCGGATGATGAGGTAGCGGAGCGTCAGAGATCCAGAAGTTGAAGCGCTAGCGGTGAAGGCTGAAGATGGTCTGATGATTTTGGCGCAGCAGATCTGAGATTGGATCTGATGAGTGCTTGGAGAAAAAGTCAGTTGGCAGTGAATGAAATGTCGACAGCGTAAATCGCTATGCTGGTTGTAAGATATAGAATTGTCAACTGTACTATTGAAGTGTTCGTAATTAAGTTGTAAGGCTCTGTTCCCATATAACCGTTCACATAAAAAGGGCACTTTTTCGACACTGGGGCGCGCGGCTGCAAATTTTTCTAAAAGAAAACTTGCAGAATACACCTATATATCAAGTCTAAATTAAGTCACATTACCTTATCTATATGGGTTACAAAACTAAAGAACAGTTCTCAACTGCGAACACATCTACACAAGAACGATCGTACGGCAAATTTTTCTAACCGAAAATTTGCAGGATACAACTACGCTAAATCTAAATTAAACAACGCTGCCGCGTCAAGAGCGTTTCAACACGGATACAAAAAAAATTAACGAATAACATATATACAATTAGGAATACCGTACTATATCAGTACGGCTTCAACCTTTTAGATTTTCGCCAATCAAGAACAAATTTAGCGAAGAACACGTTTACAATAAGGAATATAGTAATATTCCAGCAAGGCCTCAGCCTTCTTGGGTTAGAGCGTCTGCTATACGCTTTGACCTCCTAGAACGCTGCGGAGTCTGCCGGCACCGGCGCTGCTGCCGCTGTCGCCGCTGATGCTCCACGGGTAAACCAGGAGGCTCCGAGACAGAATGCGGCCGACAATCCCCGTCTGTTTTGGCACAAACAGGAAAATGTCCCGGCTTCAGAAAAGGGTCACGTAGCAGCCCATCATCATTTACAGCTAATTTGAAATTAGGAAGACGTTGGAACCGATCTTTCTCACCGAATTCCTGTTTCAGCAAAATGGGCTCAAACTCTCTGCTGTTTGTCGGAATCGAAGCATTATTAGTTTTGCAGGGCTGACGTAACGGGGCTCGCAGCTCGTCTCGAGATCCGACGTCAGTGCGGCAAGTGTCGTCGTAGTCTGGACCTGGCTGTAATGGGGGAATTATGTTAGGAGTAAACAATTTCCCACCTTTGGTTAAAAACTCAGGAGCAGTGGGAATAGGGCTTAATTCACAGCCACTATCCCGGCCGGGAACGTACGAAATGTTCACGGTGTTCTGAAATAGGCCTTTAGTTTGATTGCGCCGGTCTCTGGCTGCAGGAAAATGAGGCATTGTTATATTAGAGATAGTTGGAGAACCTTTGAGTCCATCAGGTAAGAATGACAAATTTCTCGCCAAGCGAGTGACGTCACCATAGAGTAGGAGCCCTGCGTGCGTCTCTGAAAGAACAGAATGTTCATCATTTCCGAAACAAATCTGGTTCTCCAGTAGAACCTCGGGATTTTTGTTTCCAAGGACAAAGCAAATATTAGAAATTTCATTAGACTCCCCTATGAGAGAATCCGCCAAAGTGTAGCCCTTTTTGAGAAGGGTTTCGATGACACCTTTCAAGCCAGGTACTTTCAGAGTGGTATTAATAGATGGAACACAAATGGCTGCCAGTTTAGTAGTTTTGTTTCCTAAGGTTAAATTTACAGACACGATCTTTGTCGTGTATCGTTTCGACTCATTGAAGCCGTTTATCACTATTGGAAAATTAGATGTTAGAACGGGCAGATTTAATTTATCAGCGACAAACGTGAGGATGAAGTTCGTCTGGCAACCAGTATCCTTCATAGCTCGAAGGAGAAAGTTTCCCACCTTACCAGTAAAAGTAGGTAGGAGCACTCCAGTCCCCACATCGCTCTGAAGGGCTGACTCTGTCCATACCATGCCTGTGCTGACGCCCGCACATTGCTCGGTCGAGTCTCTGCGCCTGGACTCTGAACCTTTGAAAGGATTAGAATTAGTTTGCGATGAACATAAGAAGGTCATGTGCTGTCCGTTACACTTGAAACAAAGCCTATTGAATTTGAACTTACAGTTACTCGTGGAATGGTTGGTGTATCCGCAACGAGCACAAGCATTTAGGTCTTCCAATCTTTCTCTCTTTGAATCTGGAGTCGGGTAAACAGTGCAATCTTTGGTGGAATGTGAGAATTCGCGGTTGTCTTCTCCATCGCTGCAGAGAGAACAGAAGGAGAATTTTTTAACAGTTCCTAATGTTTCATTAGAGAAAGTTGTGACATTAGTGGCCAAATTGTGGACCGAGGAACTCTGTTTAGCATTACTAATTTTTCGCTTTTCTTGATTGCGAAGTTCTTGGTACCTATCAATAGCACTGAAAATAGTATTGTTAATTTCGGGTAAGGTAGGCTTATTATTGTTGCAGATGGTAACAATTTGATTTTGCAATGAAGTGTTCATGCCATTCCAGATAAAGTAATTAAGGACAAGGTCGACAGAGATGTTAAGATTACGAAAGAGATCTTGAACAGAGCGCATCTCACTGACGTACTCGTACGGGCTCTCATGCTGGCTCAAATGCAACTGCGCAAGGCGCTTGATTGCATCGAACTGCTGTGAAACTGTGCGCGCAAACGCATTCACCAACAGCTGCCTAGCATTGTCGTACGACTGGTCAGAGCCTGAAAGTGAGTTGATCAAAATTAGGGGATCATTGCGCAGCTGCTTCTTCAAGTATACAAATTTTTCATAACTTGACAGTTCGTATTTGTCGATGCTACTGTCGAAGTTCTGCAAGAAATTGGTTAAATTTTCCGTACGCTCATTACCAAAGGTGGGCAAAGGCACCTCTGGTAGCTTTAATTTGTTAAGACGCGCAGAGGCTGGAGCAGTCGAAACCATGGCCGAGTCAGACGCGCCATCTGCAGAAATATGGTCTCTAAGGAGAGCCAAAGCGTCTGATAGTTTCACCGCATACGTTTCACATGAATCGAACTCAGCAGCCAGCTTACCGTCATCCGTGGAAGTCTCGCAAAGCTGAGTAGCAATCTCGCTGTCGAGACTTCGGACGTCCAGGCTCAGCTGCTCGAGACGACTCAGCGAAGACAATTTCTCGTTGCGGGTAAGTGAATTGATATTTTCGTGAATTTTATCACACAGTTTCGAAATCTGTGCCCGTACGTAGCCGCGGCACCTTACTGAAAAATCAGATTTAGACATTTTTAGAATTTACGATTAGAGAAATAAGATTAGAATATTTAGATCTGGTAATAGTAATAGAGACCAATTTAGCTATCACGCCACTCTAGAAATCTGAAACCACAAGAAATATTAGGAGCACGGAACACGAGCACGCTCCCGCACCAGTCACCACACCACTACATGAAGTCCGCTCGAACCCCCTGGCAAGGTCGCCATAACGAAAAAAAGCGAGCGGGGGAAATATGAAATACAGACAATGGAATAAAAGTTTAATAGTACCACCAGAATATTTAACAATGCCGATAAATAAATAAATAATCGTGCAATGAAAAATAAATTAGGTGATGGAGAAATATTAAATAAATAATAATGAAGGCATCTACGGATGCTTTATTTCCAATTTCAAGCCTGATACATATCACCTTATACATTGGATTTTCAAATGCCTTATAACTAACGCCAGGACGCCATTACGCTTTCCCCCGGTCAAGACCGGTACCCATTTCAGACACCTGGGTAGAGTGGGGTATTGTGCTTTGAATTTTTCCCCTATACCCAACAGAGAAAATCGCCACCAGCGCCGGGACTCGAACCAGGGTCTGCCTGGACGGAGGCAAGTTCGCTAGTCTCACGACACGACGAGCAACGATGGTTTTCGTTCGATGGTTGCGTCGGAGACTCGGCCCGAAGTGTCGGAGCCGCTGTCGTGACTCCAGGCGCAAACCCCGCGCCTTCCGTTAGTGCCCCTAGGTGAGAAAAAATAGCAAAATTTAAATAAAAGGAGTAAATACGATGTATGATGATCTGACTTGCTTGGAGAATAAATCAGTTAAACACACCCAAACTAACCCCGATCTGCTATATCTACAAACACCGAAACTAAATTTACACCCACCGATCTGATCTCAAACACATGAATTAAATTTACACCCACCGATCTGATCTACACCTAAACTTACGAAACACCCACCGATCTGATCTACACCTAAACCCGTACATAAACACACCCCGATCTGATCTGCACCTAAACCCGTAAATAAACACACCCCGATCTGATCTGCACCTAAAACCGTAAATAAACACACCCCGATCTAATTCTAACTAGTTAATATATAGATTGATTACCCTAGGCGCTATTATTTAACAGGAGGGAACGGAACACTTCAATGAGATTCAGCCGAACAATCAAATGCTTACGCACGACACACGACAGCACTGCGACTTACTGCTCTAATGGCGAACCGAAGTGTCTTCATGCGGTGAGTGAGGTGATGATGACGGGTGCGCACTCGCGCTCACAGGGTGCTTAGCCGCATCCTCCCATGCCGACCGTAGTGCGTCGACAAGACCAGAGCACACTGATTAGACGGACGGCGGAAGAAGCCGTGCCGGATGATGAGGTAGCGGAGCGTCAGAGATCCAGAGATCCAGAGGATGAATGGCAGAGTGTATGGAATGAGTACAAGGACCAGCAGAAGAAAGTAAAGAGAATGATCAATGAGGCTAGGGTTAAAGAAGAGAGACACCAAGTTGAAAATCTCAGAAAGAAAGGTCCAGATGGGATAAAAGATTGGTATAGGTTTATTCAAGGTAATGATAGAGGTAGTGAAGTTCAAGTTGATGAATTAGTAGTCAATGGTTGCAGTGTGCAAGATAGGATGCAAATGGTGAAAGCAGTTGAAGAATACTGGGAGGACATTGGTGGAATGAATGAGCAGGTTACAGATGATGAACCGATTTATTTTCTGATAGATGAACATGAACTGCAAATGGAAGACAAAATCACTTGTGAAGAGATAGTAAGTTTTTTGAAGAAAGTGAAAAACGGAAAAGCATGTGGCCCTGATAAGATACCATATGAGTTCTATAAATGTGGAGGAGAGAGTGTAGTCAGTATGTTGAAATGTTTATTTGATGAGATATGGAACAGTTCTCTTCAGAACACAGTGCTGTGAGGTCTTGGGTCAATGTGAAGTTTCATGCAATCACGGAAAATGGAAATTCCGATTCAAAGAATCAGTGTAGGAGCACATTTAATAATGTTTCCCAGAAAAGACCTTGTCGCTGAAGCTTGTTTTTTGAGTTATTAAACTTCAAAGAGTGCGACCGCGCCGAAAGAAGCGACCGCGCCGAGCAGAATTTGTCCCGCGCGCAAGGCAGTTGACCACAATGTAATGAATAACGGAAGGTAACACCTTATTACAAACGTAAAGAGGTTGGGTCCGTGAGGGTAGGCACAGTTCTTCTAATGACACTATGACAGTAGCGTGAGCAATTGTTTTACATAAGCACGAAAATGGCGGGGCCCGTTCTTAATTTTCTTATAATTGCAAGAGTAAAATGTTTTCCGGTTGTTGTTATACGTTAATTTGTGACCACATTGAGGACAATCCATTAAATCATTTTCTTCAATTCCATACATAACACCGTGCGCAACGAACGTTTTCTGACTAGCACAATCGTCACCATAATAATGCTTGATGCATTCGAAAAGCTTCGGAGAGCAACCGGCACACACACCTTCCGCAACTGCCGCCATATTCAAACTGATGAGAAGTCCGTGTCAATTTAAGTCTTGACTATTCCAATATTGGTGATATTATGATCTATTTTGAATTACTAACTAATGAGAATATCTCATTTTCTTATTTATTTCATCATATTCATAAGTATTCTAATTGCACGCACTAAGTTTTGCCGAAAACAATACCTTAAAATCAATAACTTTGGCAACCTTGCGTATTGTTGGAACTCATACTCGAATCTCTCGTTTGGCGCGGGAAAGCCTGTTATGTTCGACGCTCTTATACCTTCTCAGTTAAATAACTGTACAATAACGCATATGCGAGTAGAATGTCATTTTTGCGAAACGTTCTTAAATGTCTTCCTTTAGTGATTTCTCGTGTTCTGTAAAAGAACTGTGCCTTTCGCTCACGACCCAACCTCATACGTTTTTAATATGGGGTTGAAATGTGTTGGCGCGGTTGCCAACTTTGAAGTTTAATAACTCGAAAATAACGCTTCAGCGACAAGGTCTTTTTTGGGAAACATTATTAAATGTGCTCCTACAGTGATTCTTTGAATCGGAATTTCCATTTTCCGTGATTGCATGAAACTTCACATTGACCAGGTCTTGTTGTGGCCTAACTCCCTAATTTTTGAAGTTAGCTACCCGGTGCTCTGATTGAAATGCCTAGTAGGCGTGAAAGTGCGGCAAACTTGCCTCCCAAACAGCCACCGGATAAATTCTTGAAAAGCAAAAAACCTCCATCCAAACCAACTAACCTAAAGCGCAGAAGTGACTCTCCAGACATTTCTGCAACAAGCTCAAAGAAAACTATCAGAGACCCAAACCGGCCTATCTCTGACTGCGAGTCTGACTGCAGTGGCGTTCTCTCTGACTCATGCACCAGCCTTATTGCAGATAACATTCCTCCTACCCCATCCTATCCAGAAAAATCAGACAGCCTTCTTGACGCTGAAGCCTCCAGCTCTGCTATTAAACAGAACAACCCTTCAACCGCGGCCCAAAGCAGCGCTCGGATTGACCTAAATTCTGACGAAAACCTAAAAAACATACCGGATTCTACTCGTCAAGTTGTGTTGACATCCACTGACCCAACTATAAACCTTGCAAAGAAAAACCCATTCTGGATCGGACAGGCAATGGACTCGCTGTGTGATCCCATAGAATCCATTGAGCATCAAAAGTCAGGATCACTTCTTGTCACTACTAAAAACTTCAACCAAGTCAAAAAACTTCTTTCTGCAAAGACTCTGGTAATAAAGAACCAGAGCATCCCCATAAGTGCCTCTGTTGCCTGGAGCACCCAATTCTCCTATGGCACCATCTTTGCTCCAGAATTAAAAGAAGAGTCGCTGGAGTTTCTACTTGACATCTTGAAACCCAACAAAGTGGTAGGAATAAGAAAGCTGCTTGTTGATCCCCTAAAAGCCCATGTTCCCCTATATGTCCTCACCTTTTTGTCCTCAACCCTTCCAGCCAAAATTCGAATTGGATATGTTTATTATAAGATAGATCAATATTATCCCAGCCCCCTGCGTTGCGGTAAATGCTGCAAATATGGCCACTCGCGCAGCAGATGCAGTAGAGTAACTCCAATCTGGGGTCACTGCAGCAAAGAAGGCCATCTATTTGATGCTTGCCCCTCAGCGGAGTCTCCTCCTACCTGCCCTAACTGCAAAGGCCCACACTCAGTAACTTCTCGCGACTGTATTGCTTACAAAGCTGAGAGGCATGCCTGTCAACTTACTACAGACAAGGGACTCTCATTTGCTGCTGCAAGGGAGAGAGCCAGAGCTGAACTTACTGCCAACCAGGGTTGCGGAGTCGGAGGAATAAATTTGCGACTCCGACTCCGACTCCGACTCCACCTTTCCAGAATTTGGCGACTCCGACTCCGACTCCGACTCCACCTTTCCAGAATTTGGCGACTCCGACTCCGACTCCGACTCCACCTTTTCAGAATTTGGCGACTCCGACTCCGACTCCGACTCCACCTTTTCAGGATTTGGCGACTCCGACTCCGACTCCGACTCCATTTTCCAGAATTTGGCGACTCCAACACCGACTCCGCCTATTCACAATTTTGTGACTCCAACTTCACCTATTCATAATTTATAAGATGAATATTTTATTTCTTAACTAGTGTACACGGACCGTCAAAAATGACAAGATTCAATACCTTTCTTCAACAAATTTTCGTTTGAGTGGAGTTTCCATGCTTTCAGCTTATTCTAAAGGTAACTTAATTTTCTTATAAGAGTAATAAAAACTCAGAACACAGCATTTTTGAGCTGCAAGAGAAGTAGTTATAGCCATTCGTGCCGTATCCAAGATACGGAAATTCAGCATTACTGAAAGCAACTGCGAACTTGTGTATGTATATTGTAATATGCAATACAGAACATTGTAATACAGTATTTTGTAATATACAATACAGCATATTGCAATATACAATACCCCGCCGAACTCGATATTCACGATACAAACTTGAGTATATAAGGCTCTGGATCGCTCTAATTGTTTTGAAAGTGACTTATTATAGAGCACTTGCACAAAGAAAACGAGTGTATTAATTGACGGTGAACTGAAACCAAGACCGTCAGTGCTAATTTCTTCCTATCAATTATTCTTAACAGCGTGACACAAAACGCATAAATAAACACACGACAGTCATTCTTAGTATTAAACGGTTGCAGGTGTTGAAATTAACCTGTGCATATATTCATTATATTCTTTATTAGCGAACGACCTTTAAATTGACTACAGATTGTTAATAATCAAGATACTAGTGTACATGATTGGTCAAAAATGACGGGATTCAATGGTATCGTTTAAAAAAAATCTCAAGATAAAAACGGCAAACAAATATATCCATTCTAATAGTACCCGCGATTAAAATACAGTATTCTCGTACTTGTGCACTGGTAAAACTCGCATCACAGATACGGTCATTAAGCATCTTTAAGAACGTCACAGACGCACACAACAACCAAGCAAGCAACAACTGTGCATTATAATTTAAATTATTGTTCGCAAGAAGTTTCTAAAAAAATTTGCCATACCTTTTACGCATTTAAATGCCTTTTGAATTTAAATGCGATAACCCGCATTTTCTTAACAGTAGATTCGATTTTTAAGCAACGTTTTTTTACTTATAAACATAAGTGAGCAGATGCCAGGTTTTTCATAATATTTCAATGGTATTTATGCACTGTGCAAGCAAGCAAATTTCCATTGTAATGACATAGGGGAAATTACGCACGAGAACATATACTTATTTATAAATTGACGGACACCTGGCTTTTTATTATATCGGGTGTGCCATAAAAATGTCCCCGATTTTTAATTAATTATATCTCAGCTTTAAATTAACATATTTGAATTGCCTTTTTTCACAATGTAGTAAATTTAGTTTCCTTTTCGATTAATTTAAGTTTTTGAAAATCGGTTGAATAACCACTTTACAATGTTAAATTTACTAAAAGGGGTAGAAAAATTAATTGTTCAAAGGAAAATTTTTTAAAACAATATTGATATTCTTCCTTATTTTGTACTTTCCATAAAACTGAACAAACAAAAATTTTAAAGAGTAACAAATCATTACCTTAAATAACGTTTAAATAAATAAAGTAATTTAGTATCCTTCGACATACCCTCCATTTCTCTCAAAGCAAGTATTACTTCTAGCCACCATTGAACGAAGAGTTTTACCCATTATTCCACAGTTTTCTATCAGTTCTTGAAACACTATTATTGAGAACACTTGAAACTTGAAACCTCTCAGAGGGTTTAAATACTTGGTGGTATGTAGGATACATCGTTATGAAATTATTAATAGTAGGTATTGAGGAATGAAGAAGAACAACAGTGTTGTTTTTAAAACATTCCCTTTGAACAATTTTTCTACCCCTTTCAGTAAATCGGTCATCTTAAAGTGGTTATTCAACTGATTTTCAAAAACTTAAATTATTTGAAAATGAAACAAAATTGACTAGATTGTAACTAAAAGACAAATAAAATATGTTAATTTAAAGTGGAGATATAATCAATTAAAAAGTCCGGGACATTTTTGTGGAACACCCAGTATAGTATTGATTGTTCTTATACAATAAACGGTCAAGTGTCTCCTTTAAACAAATAAATAAATAGGTTTAGCTATTTCGTGAGCATAATCTCTCCTATGTTAACACAATGGAGTTTCAGGATTTAAAACTTAAGGGCGACTGTTGGAACATTTATTTCAAATACAGAAGAACTTCAAGGGAACAATAGCAAGTCGTTTCAAGAAATGCGCAAAAAGAGAAACCGTACCCAAGTTAGGCGTATCTTGAGGATTCCAACAGTACGCACAGCAGCGTCCTCTGTAAAATTTTTGTTATTAAATTCCTTCAAAATGGAGACCGAAAATCTTCTTTAACGTAGGGTTAGTTTTTAAAAACGAAACTCGCTAAAAATAGAAGACATCCAATGGACGCGGCCGGTCATCAGCACGGTACTCCGGTAGGAAATTTTTGAGGCGTTCTGAGTAGAGAGACAGAGTTTTAAGATGTCTGGTCGCCGACTAGCTGAATATCGTATCTTATTGTAAGATTACATATAGCACTAAGATTTTAACAATTAATTGACAATTAATTACCTTCAATAATAAGTGCCTATTCAAGAGGCTGCACGAGCCGGGTCGAGAAGTTCAAGTCGCAGAAAGAGACTGCTTTTTACGCAAGAGAAATAAGTTAAAGGTACCAGACCCACTTTTATTAAAAGAACGACATGCTGCCCAAGCAGAGCAAGCTCAAAGATAATTTAATGAGTGAACGCCAAAGCGTCACAAGTAATGTTAATTAAAGCTATTTAAGGTTAATGCAGGTCTGCTAGAAGCGCAAACATGCTTAATTATAGAAAGTTAAATTTAAACACAAAAAACGAAAAGAAAAGATTCTGCTGCCAAACAAAAAACAAAGAACAAAAAAATCTAATTTCAACAGTTTCAAATTCTTGTCTGTGAACTAAGAGAGGCCAACTAAAGAAAACTTTTTCTTCCACAAAGCCGCCATCAGATATACGGAAGATATTCAAAAGTAAATTTCATTGAACAAATAAAATTGACTGTCCGTCTTTGTTGGTTGGTCTGTCTCCCTTTCACGCTCTTAAAGATGCTTAATGACTGTCTCTGTGATGCGAGTTTCACCAGTGCACAAGTACTAGAATATTTTAATCGCGGGTGCTATTAGGATGGAAATATTTCTTTATGATCCACATCTGGAAGATTTCTATACAGACAATATCGAATCCCGTCACTTATGACGAGTCGTGTACACAATTATGTTTACTGAGTGTTTCAGAACACGAGGTACAAAACTGCACATCAAGTAGAAAATGGCGAATTAAACACTTTTTGCCCTACGAAATTTTCCCCCAAAAAATCGGGGTTGGGAGGTATTAGCTGTTCATTGTTGTTAAGGACCAAATTTAATGGCACAATTACTCGCGATATTTATTCTAAATTTACTTTACAAAAATTGTTCAAAATGTGTTCCACCTACATCAATGCACTATTCGAATGTTAGCCTTAACGGCTGCCGGATATTAGGAAACACGTCTGGCATTAAGGTATCTCACCTGCAGCCACTGCAATTCTGTCCACAAGATCTTCCTCAGACTCAATGGGTGTAGCATAAACAAGGTTCTTCACGTGTCCTAAAAAATTGAAATCGAGTGGAGTCATGTCAGGAGATCTAGGAGGCCATGCAACTAGCACATTTCGCCCGATCAACGTAAATTCAAATAAATATTGCGAGTAATTTAGTCATTAAATTTCATCCTTTAAAACAATAAACGGCTAATATCTCAATGTCTCTTTATTCGGAAAATTTCATAGAAGAAAAGTTTTTATTTGGATATCTTCTACTTGGTGTGCAATTTTTTTCCTCTTATTCTGAATCTGAAACACCCTGTATATATTACTGACAAGTGTTTTCTGAGTAGGTTATGTAGGCACTGTCTACACTGAGAAGCATAGATATGTATCAACAGTTTTTTACAACTAAGTATGCACTAATTCAGTGAAATTATAATAGTTAATTCAATGACTATGCTTCAAATCCCTAAAATTATGATATACGTGTAGATAAGGTAGGCCAGATTTGCACACTGCCTTTTCTTCTCTGTCTCTACACTATGCAAGGTAACAATGCAGAAAAAGTGTCCTATTATTGCTTAACTCTATGTTACATTTCGGCTATAATAGGCAAAAGTTGTTCTGCTTTCGTCGCAGGGGCCTGACGTTTTCGGAACGTTTTTTTTACGAATAAAAGTCACTTCTAGCTTCTTTGCGAGTAATATGATACTATCTCCTATTTTCGTCTAACTTTTTACTTTGTAAGCGCCCACCTTCTTCTCATTTCGTGTTTTGTGGAGCAATTTGAAACGTTTCCAGCAAGCGAATTTGTACTATCGCATAAATGCAACCACCATTGCAGCTGAGATAGTGCATTGTTTTCAGTTACAATATGTGTCTGACTGTAAGTGAAGTTGTTGCTAGTGTGTGTAATTATTTTCATTGCAGCTCGTTTACATTGTATTTTAATTTTTCTCAAGTGTATCAATGCCGATATAGATAACCTTACAACATTTCCAAATCTTCCTTAACAAGAAGTAATTAATTATATAATGTTACAAAACGAATACTTTTCAGTTTTTAAAATTGTCTCAACATAATTCTAAAATTCTCCATTTCAGCGTATGCTTACTTAGAAACTGGGGAGTGATACGAAGATAAAAATTAAACATGATAATGATATAGTGAAATACAATATGACTCTGAAAGAACCAAATAACATTCCAGGAATAACTTTAGATATGAGCAGAAATTTTTATTATTAATACATGTTAACTTGACCTAAAGACAAGGAAGCCATATCAATTTTGATAACATAACCTAAAAACTAGAAGTCTTTGTGTACCAGACCATAGCTTCAGGTTTTGGCAAAGACTACTCATTGGCAATGAATCATAACCTTAAGACTGAAAATATTCATGATCACAACATAACTTTAAGTTTCTGCAAAGACTAGTCATTATAATTATCAATCAATGCATCATTAAGAGCATACAGAGTTGCCACTCTTTATGTGAGTACAATGTATTGCTTCAGCTGAAATGTTCTACAAGTAACTTGCAACACATTTACTACTATTTTCCAGTTCTTATGTATTAATTGAAGGAGAAATGAACAAAACAGAAATACACAGAATGAGTTTGCGATGCT
The DNA here is from genome assembly GCA_030386875.1 of Morinoia aosen. NCBI lineage: Eukaryota > Metazoa > Arthropoda > Malacostraca > Amphipoda > Talitridae > Morinoia > Morinoia aosen. The sequence continues at coordinate 89,426,899 of CM059559.1, read as the reverse complement.
TTCAATTACTAATTCCTGCTTTTAACTACAAAATATACATTAATGCTGAGGACAAAAATTATATTTCGCACTCGTAAGTTTCTCATATATATCTGTGCAAACCCTCAATGACTAGATAACATGACGGTATTAGGTGATAGGTATAAATATGCTGTTTCAAACTTAGAACAAAAAATCAACAAAAACATTGCGCATTTTTTAGAATTTTCAGCAAAGTATTCTAACTCTGTTATGTTTACTCTTGGTTTTAAACAATTATAAATAATATTTCGCAAAAATTAGAATCGAAGAGACCAAAAAATAGCGACTCCAACCATGACTCTACCACATCCGAATGAACGACTCCGACTCCGACTCCGACTCCACTACATTCGGAAAAGCGACTCCGACTCCGACTCCGACTCCATCACACTTCAGAGTAGCGACTCCGACTCCGACTCCGACTCCACCACACTTCAGAGAAGCGACTCCGACTCCGACTCCGACTCCACCCTAAAACATCCGACTCCGGCGACTCCGACTCCCGACTCCGACTCCGACTCCGCTACCCTGCTGCCAACCAAAATGCACCTAACCCTAATCCAACTACAAGGCAGCAAATCATCCAACCTCGTCCTACCAATGGAATCGCCAATAATGAAATCTTGGATGTCTCCTCTCCTGAAGCTTTTCCAACATTGACTCAACTGATGAATGAAGACGAAGCGTCCCCCACTCCGTCACGCCCAATCTCTTCTAACAGTCCTGCCAGTCAATGGATAACTCCAGGACAACGTCAAAACTCTCCCCCGTGCTCACTTCTCACTCAAACTTCTGTTCCTCCACAATCTCAGGTAAACCCTAACAGTCCATACCTTCGGCAATCTCACTCTGGCAATACTATGCGTCATCCTGTTCATCAATCTCAATCATCCAATACTAGCTCATCTACTTCAACTTTCTCAACTGAAATGGCCAACTTAATTGTTAAAGTCTTGCCTGTCATTATCAAACTCTTCATGACCTCCAGCTTAACAGATAAATTCAATGTCTGACTCAACTTGGTCAAATTCTTCAGGCAGATGCTATAGTAATTGACTCACTAACTAACTTAGGTCTCACTTCCATATCAAGTTCATGTTAAACTTCACAATAATACAGTGGAATGTTAGATCTTTCTTTTCTCGCAAACCTTTCTTGCAAAAATTAATATCTGAATGCAATCCTAGTGTACTCTGTTTGCAGGAAACTATGGCCAATTCTAATTCAATCAATTTGAAAAATTTTTCCAAACCAATGGCAAGTTATGAAAGGGTCTGTGGAGGTGGTGGTGGAGTGGCAGTGGCTGTGCATAATTCATTCCCTCATACTATCATTCCCATCAAGTCTTCCCTTGAAGCCTGTGCAAGCAAAATTTTCCTCTCCCAGCTAACTATTTCAATATGTTCCTTGTACATCCCACCCAAACTTCCTAACTCTGTCCTAATTTCTGAACTTCCTTTACTCCTTGCTCAGCTCTCCTCTCCTTTTATCATCTGTTTGGACTCTAACTCGCACCACCCCAGCTGGGGTTCCCCTGGGGAGGATGCCAGGGGAAACCTTATTCAGGGTTGGATCATGAGTAATGATCTTTTTCTACTAAACAACTCTGAACCTACTTTTCTATCTCCAAGCGGTACCTTCAGTCACATTGACTTGACAATAACTTCTCCTGATATAGCTCCTCTCTTTTCCTGGCAACCTCACTTTAGTCCATGTACCAGCGATCACTTTCCTCTAATTATTTCAACCTCCCTACCCCAAACCAGCATACCCCTTCCGCGGTGGCACCTGCAGTTGGCAGATTGGTCAGCCTTCCAATCAAGTTTGAAACTCCCTGATAAATTCTTATCACCTACTCAGGCTTGTGGTGCTGTGACTCTGGCCATCTCAGAGGCAGCTCATGCAAGCATCCCAATTTCCAAAGCAAAACCCAACCCAAAATCTGCCTGCTGGTGGAACAAAGAATGCTCCACAGCACACCGAGCCAAAAATAGGGCATTGTCACACTACAAGAACCATCGAGGCAACCTAGAGCTCTGGATCAAATTAAAAAAAGCGCAGGCATACTTCAAGCGAACAGTGCATGAAGCCCGTAAATCCAGCTGGCTGGCTTTCCTAAGCAACATGACTGCCAAAACCAGCAATTCCACAGTCTGGAAAAAAGTTAGAGCCATATCCTCTCGGCAAAGCAATAAATCAATTGTAATTAAACACAATGACAATATTATCACTGACCAATTGAATGTAGCTAATGAACTTGCACTCCACTTCTCTAAAGTGAGTAATGGTAAATCAAATGATCAAGCATTTTTGAAAGTCAAAGAAACAGTTAAAAGAAACCCATCCCAATTTATCCAACAAGACTCTCCATGGTACAACAAACCTTTCAGCATTCAAGAACTTAGTAAAGCTCTGCAGCACTCCACATCTCGCTCTCCTGGAGCTGACTCCATACCATTCTCATTCCCCCAAAATTTCACAAAGCATCAGCTACAGGCTCTCTTGCACTTTTACAACTACATTTACTCCCATGGATTCCCTCACCAGTGGAGAGAAGCCATTATCATTCCAATTCTGAAACCCACTAAGCCCTCAACTGACATCAACTCATACCGCCCCATTGCCCTCACTAACTGCTTATGCAAAATCTTAGAAAAAATGATCAATTACAGACTACAGACTGCTCTAGAGCGTAGCAGCTTCTTCAACCCAAGGCAAAGCGGCTTCAGATCTGGACACAGCACACAGGACGCACTTTGCAGACTGGAGAACTCCATCCGAGAAACCTTTCTTGAAAATGGATACTGTATAGCCGTCTTTCTTGACATAACTAGGGCCTTTGATACCGTCTGGCATCAAGGCATCCTTCTCAAACTTAAAAAAATAGGAATCAAAGGTAATATTGCCTCATTTATTCAAAACTTCTTGCACCTAAGATCCATCAGAGTTAGAATCAACAACACCACCTCAAGGTCATTTCCCATTTACTCTGGAGTCCCCCAAGGGTCTGTTATCAGTCCCACCCTTTTCACAATCTATATAAATGATCTTTTAGATGCACTACCAGCAAGCACATCCCACTCATTATATGCAGATGATGTAGCCATATGGATAAAACATCATAGTCTTCCAGAAGCCACCAATGTGATGCAAGATGCTCTAAACCAAATTGAAAAATGGAGCCACAGGTGGGGACTCCAAATATCAACAAGCAAAACATCAGCTGTCATCTTTACCAGGCACAGACCCAAAACTGTCCATCCCCTAACTCTTCAGAACACCCCCATCAACTTTGCCAACACTGTTAAATTCCTGGGCCTCACTTTTGACAAACAACTCACTTGGCACCATCACATAAAAAATCTAGTATCTCGATGCCAGGCTGACCTACGTCTGATGACTGTGATTGCTGCACGCGGGTGGGGGGCTGACTACTCCTCTCTCCGACTCCTCTATACTTCCCTTACTCGCCCTAAACTTGACTATGCCTCCTTCCTATTTTCTACTGCTTCTCCTTCCAACCTGATAAAACTAGATCGCATTCAATTTGCAGCCGCACGCATAATGCTTGGAGCTCTTCGCTGCACCCTAACTTCAAAACTTGAAGCAGAGGCTAACCTCATCCCTCTATCAATTCGCCGCAATCTCTTACTTACTTCATACTGTTTGCGTGTACTCACCATCCCTCGCCATCCTGTTCGTCAGCTGCTACTTAACCACTTTCCCTATGCTCTATATGACATTCTGCCTCTTCCTCTTCCCTTCGCAGGGCGTGCAGGTAGGGAACTCCAAAGCTTGAATATCAAAATATCCGACGTTCCTACTATACCCATGACTGCCCGGTACCTGCCCTCTGCTTCATTTGCTTGCTCTTCTCTATCTTGCTATCCCAAACTTTCCATGGATAATACCCACTGGGCACAGGTTTTAAAGATCTTACCCTGACTCTGTACCCTCACAGAATCTTTGTATTCACAGACGGCTCTTCAAGCAATGGAAACACCGGGTGCGGGGTTTTCTCGCACATATTCAAAATCAAGGCAAAACTTCCTCCCCACTCCTCTATATTTACAGCTGAATTGTATGCAATCTTCGTTGCTTGCAAATTCCTCTCGTCTCTCCCAGGCTCTTTTGTCATTTTCACTGACTCGCTTAGCTGCATTTATGCCCTAAACTCCAAAAGAAAACCAGACCACTACTTGGAAATCTGGATTATGGAAATAATCTTCTCACTAGAAGCAAATAAAATAATAATTGAATGGGTACCAAGTCATGTTGGCATCCTGGGGAACGAAGCTGCTGATGAATTGGCGAGAGAATTGTTGGGTTTGAACTATATGACACCTTTTTCCTAGCAACCATGAGCTAAAAAGAAAATTCATTCTCCACTGTGACCAAGCATGGCAAAGCAACTGGTAATCACTTCCTCAATCCATCACTCACTTCCGACCAACGCTGGGGCCATTCATCCCTCAAAACCTCACCCGTGCTGACCAGAAGGTAATCACTCGTCTGCGACTACAAACATGCCTTCTAACTCATGGCCACTACATCACCAAATCAGCCCCTACATCCTGTCCAACCTGTCACTCTCACATCACGCTGAAGCACCTGTTCATTGAGTGTCCCACGTATGAACCCTTTCGCCACCAGCTGCGTACAACCTGCCGGATCAATGCTCTTCCTTTCAGTCTTTCGTCACTACTCTATCCCCCCCTTGCTCCAAGCTTGATTATTTCATTCCTCCGGGAAGCTGGACTACTGAAGAGAATCTAATGGAACCAGTGGCGGAGTGGGGGCGCTAATTCCCATAGAAGGAGATGCGCCGCATCGTTAACAAGTAACAAGTAAGATATGGAAGAGTGAAAGAGTACCGGATGACTGGAACAAGTGTAATGTAGTTCTGTTGCATAAGGGTGGACATAAGAGTATGAAAGAGCTTAAAAATTACAGACCAATTGCACTGGGTGACACCGTATGTAAGATATTTTGTGGTATTTTGAATGAGAGAATGAAAAACTTAGTTGAGGAATTAGGAGTCCTGGGAGAAGAACAGAATGGTTTTAGGCAAGATAGACGTGGGGAGGATAATCTGTTTGTAGTGAGTGAAATAATTGAGCGAATGAAGAAGGATAACAAGAAGGTATATTTAGCATTCCTGGATATTGAAAAGGCGTATGACAGAGTGGATCGGGTTAGGCTGTTTGAAATTTTGAGAAAAGTTGGTTTTAGCAGAAAAATAGTGAACATTGTACAGAGTCTGTATGAGAACACAAGTGCTATCTACAGGTTAGGAAATTTGGAAACAGGGCAAGTGAGGAGTGTTAGAGGAGTGAGACAGGGCTGTACTCTGTCCCCCCTGTTGTTTGGATTGTACACAGAAGAATTAGCAGTTCGACTGAGAGGGAGTGGTTTAGGACTGAAAGTTGGTAATGAGAGACTGAGCTGTTTGTTGTATGCTGATGATGTGGTTGTGGTTAGTGAATGTGGTCATGAACTACAAAGGATGCTTGACATTGTGAATGGATATAGTACAGATTTCAAGATGAACTTTGGTGCAGATAAAAGTAAGGTCATGGTTATAAATAGTGATGAGACTGATAGAGACAGACTGTGGAATATTGGAGAAATCAGAATAGGTAGAACAAAAGAATACAAATATCTAGGTTGTATGATAAGTGAAGATGGATGTACTAGAACTAAAGGTGAGAAAGTGGCTAAAGCAATGCAGTGGAGTGGACGGTTAGGTAGTGTGGCCAGATACAGAGCAAACAAGTACGAATGTGTGAGAGGAATGTGGAAGTATGTTGCTGTACCTAGTGTCATGTATGGTATGAGTGCTCTTGCTTGGAATGGAAGTGATCTTGAAAAGCTGGATGTGATACAAAATAAGGTAGGACGTGTAGCATTGGGTGCTCCAAAATGGACAGCTATAGAAGCCATTAGAGGTGACCTAGGGTGGAGCCTATTTTCAGAAAGAATGGTGAAAGCTGTGCTGAATTATAAGGTGAGAATTGAAAGAATGCAGAATATCAGGTGGGTAAGGCGAATCTTTGAATGGAATCTGAGTGTAAGCTATTGGGAGAAAGTATGTTGGGGGCATGCAAGGAAACTCAGTATGCAAAAGATTATTCATGTTAGAATTGGGAGACCTGTGGATGACTGGAGTTTAATAAATGTTGGAGGTGTAGGGCCTGAGTGGGACTGCAAGAGGTGGAAGAAAGAGATTGAGAGACAAACAAAAGAGTATGGATTGAATAAGTGGAAGCTTAGCATGATGCGGAAGCCTACACTTAACTGGTATATGAAAAAGAAAGCACCTAAGTTTGAGCTGTTCTATGATGGTAGTTTTGGAAGTCAACTCTTGTTTGCTGTAAGATGTAAGTCATTGAGTGTGAACAGACGTACATGGAGATGGAATAAGAATAATAACAGATTATGTCAGCAGTGTAATAGTGGAGTAGAGGAAACAATTGAGCATTTTGTGCTGGAATGTAGTAAGTATGAGCAAGAGAGAGAGAGTTTTATGAATGTGGTGTCTGAGCAGTATGGAGAGAATGAGTGGAATGCCAGATGTGCTGAAGATGATTGTGGTATGAGCTGTCTTGCTGGATTGGATCAGGAGTGTAATGCGAGTATCACTGAGGCTATGAAAGTGTTTCTTGTGCGTGCCTGGAGTAAGAGACAGTGACTGGAATGAGCCAGTCTGGTAGAATGGGCTGTAATGACCCAATGTGCCGGGGGATGGTGTTTTGACACACTGGCTGTCCCGGTGATGCCTTCCAATGGAGGCTTGTGACAAGGATCGTAGATCCTGAGTAGTTTAGTGGACAAGTCTGGTACCAGGCGCTGAACTCTTTGTGTGAAAATTGTGGAGGGAATTGTAGGCCGTTACAAAGGCCCCGACACTGTCGGCCCTCAAGTTCAAGTTCAAGTTCAAGTTCAAGTTATCATCATATCATTATGAGATCCGACGGGTACGATACGGTGTGCACGTGCGTCTAATTCTCCGACGAAAATTGTGGTGAATTAAAGTGAAGTTGCTGAAAAACTGGTATAGTTTGTATATTCATGTGAGTACAGTGTGTGACTTTGTATGGAGTGCTTGTGAGAGTAGTTTTTTTTGTTGCGTGAGAGTTGAGACTGAGCATTGGACTTTGGTGTGGTGACTTGCAATTTTTGACTGAGGTGTTTTGACTGGTAAGCTTTCTTTGCATATAAAGAGTATAGTGTGTGACATTGTAGTGAGTGACTGTGAGAGTAGTAAGAAACGTTTTTGTTTCTTTTGGTTTGATAACTTGATTTTCAGTAGATTTGGTGAGTGAAGACTTCTTCTGCCTGTGAAATTTGTACTGAGAGAGAAGTCTGTGTTTGAGGATGGCAAGAAATAGGACTGGTCGTAGGAAGGGAGGTGCAAGTGGAATGGATGAGGAGATTGAGTGCATGACTTGTAAAGAGTGGATAGATATAGATGCATGCAAAGGTTTGAGAGAAATGAGTCGGAGAAAGTTGAGTGATCTTGTGTTTACGTGCTGGAAATGTTTGAATGATGAGAGTAAGAAGTTGAAAGAGGAGGTTGAGAGATTGACAATTTTGATGGTTGCTTTAGAGGCTGACTTGAAGGATGAAAGGAAGCTGAACAAAGGAAAGAATGAGAATGGTGCAAATGCAGTGAATGAAGAGGTAAATGGTGGTGCAAGGAGTGCAAATGAAGTGGATGATAAGGCAAATGATGGTGCAAGGAGTGTGAATGAAGCAAATGATGGTGCAAATGTGACCGATGAGAGTAGAAGGATGAATGAGCATGATGAAAGAGGTAAAAATAGAAAGAGAGTGAATGAGCCATCTGTTGTGCCACATGAGGTGCAGGAGCCTGTAGTGGAAGCGAATGAAAGGAAGATGAATGGAAAGAATGATCTGAGTGAAAGAAGTGAGCGAAAGACTAGCATGAAAGGGAGAGTAAGACCTATGGTTAGAATATGTGGAGATAGCATGGTGAAGAATGTTGATAGGTTCGTATGTATGAGTGACAGTAGTGGATGTATGAGCATGAGAGGGAAAGGAGTGGAGGAGATTTGTAGGCATGCTGAGAGAGTGATAGATGGAATGGATGAAGGAATGGTTGTACTGCAAGGAGGTGGCAATGGGTTGCTTGAATGTGGGAGAGAACGGACGGTGAATGCAATTATGAAAGTTGTTGATAGGGCGCGGAAGAAGAATGTTAGAGTGGCGGTGACTAGCCTCCTAAGAAGGCCTGCGTGTGATGAGGAGTATGAAAGGGTGCGAAAGGAGGTGAATAGAGAGTTGCATGAAAGGATTATGAGTATGAGAGCTGAGAGTGTGAGAAAGTGTGAGCTGGGTTCCAGCTTCCTTGACATGGATAGCGTGATCCAGGATGGGTGTTTTCTTGGAGATGGAGTCCATCTTACAAAAGGAGGTGAGATGAAACTCTCCAAGAAATATATCCGGTGGATCAGGGCTACTCATGTCATAATGGAAGCTGGAACTGGATGAATGAAAATCCGTCAGAGCAAAAGTGAGGAACGTCTGGAATTGTCCAATTGTGTTGTAAGGTTTGGAAGTATAAATGTGCATGGATGGAATGCAGGAAAGTTAGATGACCTCGTAGTAGAATTTGAGAATGGAAAATTGGATTGTGTTGGTGTAGTAGAAACCCAAATGCGTGATAGTCAGTTTAACATGTAAGGAGAATAAGTATCATATGATAGGAAAAGGGCGTGTAAATTGGCAAAAAAGAGGTGGTGGAGTTGGTTTGATTGTAAAGAATGCTCTAAATTGGAAATTAGAGGAACTTCCTGTTGGAAATGAACCTGAAAGTGAAGATTTGTTAGCAATTAAGTGTGAAAGAATGCATGCCAGAGAATGTATTGTTGTGATGGCATGTTATATGACAACTGATGGGATTTTAGCTCATGAAGAGAATGTAAAAAAGTATGAAATATTAACAAGGATTGTACAAGAACACTGCAGGTGCCCTCTGATTGTGATGGGGGACATGAATGGCCATGTTGGTATACTTGGTGAGCCGGTGAATGCAAATGGACAAAAATTGATAGATTTTTGTGATGAGAATGAACTTGAAAACCTGAATGTCACAATAGGAAATGGCTTGCATACATGGCAAAGCAGGGAATGGAAAACTGCAATTGACTATATGATTGTGAATAGTAGAGCAAGAGAGTGTGTCAATGAAATGTTTGTAGATGAAGATGATTTTGATATTGATAGTGACCATAAAATGCTTGTGCTTGAATATAACTGGGGTAGAAAGGAGTCAATGCAAAAGGTCAGTAGTGTGAAAGAAAGTTGGCAGATAAAAAAGGCAAACTGGGAAGAATTTAAGAATGAATTGAGTAGGTATAACTGGAACAGGTGTGGAAATGTAAATGACCTAAATGGTGAGATTGCAAGAACCTTGTATGATGTGGCAGAGCAAAAGATTGGTAGAATAAAATGTAAGAAAGGGACAGGGAATGCCAGGTGGTTTACAAGTGAGATAAAGGAAGAAAAAATGAGAAGAAAGACTTTAAATAAGAAACAACGCAGTATGAAAAAAATGTATGAAAGAAACAGAATTACTGAGGATGAATGGCAGAGTGCATGGAATGAGTACAAGGACCAGCAGAAGAAAGTAAGGAGAATGATTAATGAGGCTAGAGTTAAAGAGGAGAGACACCAAGTTGAAAATCTAAGAAAGAAAGGTCCGGATGGAATAAAAGATTGGTATAAGTTTATACAAGGTAATGATAGAAGTAGTGAAGTTCAAGTTGATGAATTAGTAGTTAATGGTTGCAGTGTGCAAGATAGGATGCAACTGGTGAAAGCAGTTGAAGAATACTGGGAGGACATTGGTGGAATGAATGAGCAGGTTACAGATAATGCACCCATAAATTTTCTGATTGATGAACGTGAACTGCAAATGGAAGATGAAATCACTTGTGAAGAGATTGTAAGTTTTTTGAAGAAAGTGAAAAATGGAAAGGCATGTGGCCCTGATAAGATCCCATATGAGTTCTATAAATTTGGAGGAGAGAATGTGGTCAGTATGTTGAAATGTTTATTTGATGAGATATGGAAGAGTGAAAGAGTACCGGATGACTGGAACAAGTGTAATGTAGTTCTGTTGCATAAGGGTGGACATAAGAGTATGAAAGAACTTAAAAATTACAGACCAATTGCACTGGGTGACACTGTATGTAAGATATTTTGTGGTATTTTGAATGAGAGAATGAAAAATTTAGTTGAGGAATTAGGAGTCCTAGGCAAAGAACAGAATGGTTTTAGGCAGGATAGACGTGGGGAAGATAATCTGTTTGTAGTGAGTGAAATAATTGAGCGAATGAGGAAGGATGATAAGAAGGTGTATTTAGCATTCCTGGATATTGAAAAAGCGTATGGCAGAGTGGATCGGGTTAGGCTCTTTGAAGTTTTGAGAAAAGTTGGGTTTAGCAGAAAAATAGTAAAAATTGTACAAAGTCTGTATGAGAACACAAGCGCTATATACAGGTTAGGAAATTTGGAAACGGGGCAAGTGAGGAGTGTTAGAGGAGTGAGACAGGGCTGTACTCTGTCTCCCCTGTTGTTTGGATTGTACACAGAAGAATTAGCAGTTCGACTGAGAAGGAGTGGCTTAGGACTGAAAGTTGGTAATGAGAGACTGAGCTGTTTGTTGTATGCTGATGATGTGGTTGTGGTTAGTGGATGTGGACATGAACTGCAAAGGATGCTTGACATTGTGAACGGATATAGTACAGATTTCAAGATGAACTTCGGTGCCGACAAAAGCAAGTTTATGGTTATAAATAGTGATGAGACTGATAGAGACAGACTGTGGAATATTGGAGAAATCAGAATAGGTAGAACAAAAGAATACAAATATCTAGGTTGTATGATAAGTGAAGATGGATGCACTAGAACTAAGGGTGAGAAAGTGGCAAAAGCTATGCAGTGGAGTGGACGATTAAGTAGCGTGGCCAGATACAGAGCAAACAAGTATGAATGTGTGAGAGGAATGTGGAAGTATGTTGCTGTACCTAGTGTCATGTATGGTATGAGTGCTCTTGCCTGGAATGGAAGTGATCTTGAAAAGCTGGATGTAATACAAAATAAGGTAGGACGGTTAGCATTGGGTGCTCCAAAATGGACAGCTACAGAAGCCATTAGAGGTGACCTTGGGTGGAGCCTATTTTCAGAAAGAATGATGAAGGCAGTGCTGAATTATAAGGTGAGAATTGAAAGAATGCAGAATAGCAGATGGGTAAAGCAAATTTTTGAATGGAATCTGAGTGTAAGCTATTGGGAGAAAGTGTGTTGGGGGCATGCAAGGAAGGTTAGTATGCAAAAGATTATTCATGTTAGAATTGGGAGACCTGTGGATGACTGGAGTTTAATAAATCCTGGAGGTGTAGGGCCTGAGTGGGACTGCAAGAGGTGGAAGAAAGAGATTGAGAGGAAAACAAAAGAGTATGGATTGAATAAGTGGAGGCTTAGCATGGTGCGGAAGCCTACACTTGACTGGTATATGAAAAAAGAAGCACCTAAGTTTGAGATGTTCTATGATGGTAGTTTAGGAAGTCAACTCTTGTTTGCTGTGAGATGTAAGTCATTGAGTGTAAACAGACGTACATAGAGGTGGAATGAGAATAATAACAGATTATGTCAGCAGTGTAATAGTGGAGTGGAGGAAACAATTGAGCATTTTGTGCTGGAATGTAGTAAGTATTAGCAAGAGAGAGAAAGTTTCATGAATGTGGTGTTTGAGCAGTATGGAGAGAATGAGTGGTATGCCAGATGTGCTGAAGATGATTGTGATATGAGCTTGAGCTGTCTTGCTGGATTGGATCAGGAGAATAATTTGAGTATCATTGAAGCTATGAAAATGTATCTTTTGTGTGCCTGAAGTAAGAGACAGTGACTGGAATTATCCAGTCAAATAGAGTGGGCAGAAATGACTCAATATGCCTGGGGATGGTGTCTTGACATACTGGGTATCCCATTAATGCCGTCCAATGGCAGCTTGTGACAAGGATTGGTAGATCCTGAGTAGTTTAGTAGACAAGTCTGGTATCAGGCGCTGAACTCTCTATATGAAAATTGTGGAGGGAATTGTAGGCCGTTACAAAGGCTTCAACACTGTCGGCCCTCAATTTCAAGTTCATGTCTGTCTCTCTAATTAAATTTTCTTAAAACCATAAGCTGACACCTTTCATATATGGTAGTTTGAGAGTCCAGCAATACTGAGGACCCAACAGAGAAGTGCTGCAGTATTAGGGGATTTACTATTTTACTTAAACCTACTTATGCTGTCTAAATACATTGTTAATACAAGCTTCAGGTTACCCGGATTTTTGCTGAAGAAGTCCAATGACTTTCAAGATCCCTCCGGATCCTCAATAATTATTCGTTCAAATACTATAAATGAAATATAATTTTACTATACATTGATGTGTTTTTGCAACTTTGAGTTTACATGTTCTACTTGAATCCTAAGCAATTATTCATGTAACAATAAAATGCAAGGTATAGCAAAATATTCAAAGAATATCTTCCATTTTGGTTACCATTAAAGTTTAGAATATAAATCTTATTCACACTGTTTTCAGTTAATACTTGTAACCCAAGTAACATTATAAAATTCTTCTCACTTGGGGCTGCATGAGAAAAACTTTGAAGCACCATATAAACTAGAAGTAATGGACATTGTAGAAATGGATGATTTGTAAATTTTATGTTGAGGGGAAATAAATTTGAAGGTCTTGGGAAAAATTGCACAAAGTAGAAAAAAGGAATTGGATAACTGACTTGACATGTGATGATGGAGTATAGCTTAAATGAAATTCCTACTTCAACTTTTTAGTTTACATGCTTTCTATTAAATTTCATGTTGAAAAAAACATGGTAAATTTTTACACGTCCTCCACACGCAATTTCATGTTTGTGAATATTTTTTCTAAGGTTTTAAGGGGTGCTGAACCCAAATCTGACAATGGCAGCTGATTCAAAAAGGATATTACCTAACCCAATCTAACGTAACCTAACCTACAGAAACAGTCATATCAAGACTGATGTTAGCACCAACCAATTGCGCAGTTCCAACAATGGGTAAATGTTAAGAACTGACTATTCAATTTTTGAATTTTTGTTGCTTGTTTCATGGTAATTAATCAAAATAAACAACTTTGGTAAATGTCCAGGAGATGACCATAATCAATCTTTGGATGGCAACACTACAATGGACTTTCACGACGCGCTCAATTATTCCCGCCATCTAAGACAAAAATGAACATACGGTAAATCTGAAGGGTATGACAGTTATCGATTTTGTAACTTTCGATGCCTAAGCATAGTTAATTAGATTGAAATAAACAAGTTTTCTTCTATGCACTTTCGGTCTGAAATGAGTATTTTATTAGTTATAGCGGTAAATGACTTACTGCAACTCCAGTGTTTGAAGTGGCAAGTAATTCAAGGAGCGCGTCGGACAGCAACACTGCAATGCATTCCGCTTCCAGCGCGATCGTCATCAAAGACGAAACCAAACTTACGGATGTACTTCGTTAAATACTCATTTGACAAAAAAATTGTATGGAAGAAAAGTTGTTTATTTCGATGTTATTACCATGATTCAAGCAACAAAAATTTAAAAATCAATGAGTAGCTGTTAATTCGAGCGCATTCGTTATCAAAGACAAAACTAAACCTACCCTTATAACTCGTAATATAATCATTTCAGACGGAAAGTGCATAGAAGAAAACTTGTTTATTTTGAATTCAATTCATTAGGTTTAGGCACCGAAAAGTGGAAAATTGAGAACTGTCATATCCTTGAGGTTTACCAAACATCCTGCTATAATTTGTTATTTTTGAGTGATAATTTCTATTGTGTTATTAACTAAAAGATCCTAGAAGTGGGTTCAGGCTGGGCATGCTTGGCGGGGCAGGCAAATAATAAATTACTAAGTACCCAAACGTACTCTACCCAAACTAAGCCTACCGCTATAACTAATAAAATACTCATTTCCGATGGAAAGTGCATAGAAGAAAAGTTGTTTATTTACATCTAATTAGCTATGTTTAGGTGCCAAAAAATGGGAAAATTGATTATGGTCTAAATGCCACAACTTTTAGTCTATGTAGTTTCCAGGGGAAATGAGTATTTGATAAGTTATAGCGATGACATAACGTAACAAAACTGAATTGATCTAACCTAACCCAACCTAATCCAAATTAATCTAACATAACCTAACCTTACACAACCTAACGTAACTCAACGTAACAACGTAACTTAACATAACTCAACATAATGTACTGATCATTTGAGCGCTTTGAAACAGATTTTTTCAGAGTCTCCTGTCAAAATGATTTTTCCCACTCAAAAGACTAGAATTACAGTGAGTAACCTACCATTATAACTCATTAAATACTCATTTCCCTCCAAAAATGCATAGAATAAAAGTTGTTTTGATGTAATCATCATGATTCAAGCAACTAAATTTCGAAAATCGATCAGTCAGTTCTTAATATTTACATAACAATGCAGCAATGATGTGGGGCACTTGGTGTTCTAACTATATAATGTTATTCATATCTGAATAACAATGTTTTATCTAAAAAATGAAGCATTCCAGATGGCTGGCATTGTCAAATTAGTGTTCAGCACTTGGAAAAGTATTCCCAACCCTGAAATTGCCTGTGATGCACCTGTAAAATAACACCGAAAACATTCCAATCATTGCATATCAGTTGCACTGTCTTGAAAGTTGAATTTATTCCAAATATTTTGATTCAATCAAACTAGGGCTGCTTAGGGCCCTATGTCCCATAGTCCTGGGACTTAGGAAAATCACAATAAATGCTGCTAGGGAAGTGTTTGATTTTTTATTGTAGGTAATAAAGCTGAAAAATTCATAACCATTATAGGAAAGAAAAGGTTTTTATTATATAGAAATAAAAAAATTAAAAAGTTGAATGTTTTCAACAGCATACACATTTTATCATGCTAGACTGCAAGAGAAAATTGATTACTGGAGCTTGAAATTGAAGGCCAACAGTGTTGGAGCCTCTGTAAAAACCTACAATTCCCTTGGCAATACCCAAAATATTCATACAAGAATTCTGTGCCTGTGTACAAGACTTGTCCAAGTCCAATAAACTACTCAGGATCCACCAATCCTTGTCACTTGTCACTAACTACAATTGGACCAAATCACTAAGATAACCAGTATGTCAAAAACCATCCAACATGAATATCTTATTCCAGTCATTGTCTCTTGCTCCAGGCACATACAAGAAAAATTTTCATAGCATCTATAATATTCAAATTACACTCCTAATCCAATCCAGCAAGACAACTCACACCACAATAATCTTCACCATATCTGGTATACAACTCATTCTTTCCATGCTGCTCAAATACCACATTTATGAAAATCTCCTCCTCTCGCTCATATTTACTATATTCCAGCACAACATGTTCAATTTTTTCCTCCACTTCCCTATCACACTGCCAACATAATCTATTATTATTCTCATTCCACCGCATGCATCTATTCACACTCAATGTCTTACACCTAACAGCAAACAAGAGTTGGCTTCCAAAACTAACATCATAGAACATCTCACACTTAGGCACATTCTTTTGCCTATGCCAGATTAGTGTAGGTTTTTGAGTCATGCTGGGCATCCGCTTGTTTCATCCAAATCCTATTTTATTCCTCTCAATCTTGTTTTTTTTTTTGCCTTTCAATCTCTTTTGTTCACCTCTCGATCTCTTCTTCCATCTTGTGCAGTCCCACTCTGGTCCTTCACTTCCAACATTCATTAAAAGCCAGTCAACCACAGGTCTCCCAACTCTTAACACGGATGATCTTTTGCATACTTAGTTTCCTTGCATGCCCCAACATATTTTCTCCCAATGGGTTACACTCAGATTCCATGAAAAAATTTGCTTTGCCTACCTGCTATTTTACATTCTCTCAATTCTCACTTTATAATTCAACACAGCTTTTATCATTTGTTATGAAAATAGGCTCTACTCTAGGTTGCCTCTAATAGCTTCTGCAGCTGTCCATTTTGGAGCACCCAATGCTAGGTGTCCTACCTCATTTTGTATCACATTCAGTTTTTCAAGGTCACTTTCATTCCAGGCTAGAGCACTCGAACCATACATGACACTAGGTACAGCAACGTGCTTCTACATTCCTCTTGCATATTCAGACTCATTTGCTCTGTATCTGGCCATACTACTTCATCATTCACTCCATTGCATAGCTTTTACCACTTTCTCACACTTAATTCTAATGCATCCATCTTCACTCATA
Organism: Morinoia aosen; assembly: GCA_030386875.1. Classification (NCBI taxonomy): domain Eukaryota; kingdom Metazoa; phylum Arthropoda; class Malacostraca; order Amphipoda; family Talitridae; genus Morinoia; species Morinoia aosen. The sequence continues at coordinate 89,410,538 of CM059559.1, read as the reverse complement.
CAACCTAGATATTTGTGTTATTTTGTTTTACCTATTCTGAATTTTCCAATGTTTCACAGTCTGTCTCTATCAGTCTCATCACTATTTACAACCATATCCTTTTATCTGCACCAAAGTTCATATTGAAATCTGTACTATATCCATTTACAATGTCAAGCATCTTTTGTAGTTCATGCCCAGATTTGCTGACCACAACCACATCATCAATATGCAACAAAAAACTCAGTCTCTCCTTTCCAACTTTCTGTCCTAAGGCACTCAATCTCAGTTGCACTGCTAATTCTTGTGTGTACAGTGGGGAGACAGTACTGCCTTGTCTCACTTCTCTAACATGTCTCACTTGCCCAGTTTCCAAATTTCCTAACCTGTAGATAGTGCTTGTATTCTCATACAGATTTTACAATGTTTACTAACCTTCTACTAAATCCAACTTTTAACAAGATTTCAAACAGCCTAAACTAATTTACTCTGGCATACACCTTTTCAATATCTAGAAATTCTAAAAATCCCTTCATATCTTCATTCCTCATTTGCTCAATTATTTCACTTACTACAAAACAAATTAAACATGATACTGATAATTTTATTCCTGATATGTTTTCTTGTAAAGTAACTTGTTCAGTAATGCCCTCATATTTAATATTGAATGGAATAATCCAAGATAACTTCAAATAATTTTTTTTGGACAAGTCTGATGCTTATGCAAGTAATTTTGAGAGTTATTCTGAGTAACTTTTTGTATTATAGTAAATTGTTGCCTGTAACCAAAGTCCTACCTATAGTAACAGTTGGCCCTTGCTTCCTAGTTCTTATTGGCAGAACTATAAAGCCTTGAAAAATAAGAAAAGTGGTCTTAAAATATGAGGTTAGAATGATCAAACATGCAGTATAAGGTGAGCAAAAATTTTTTAATCTGAAGCAGAGTATAATCCTATGGGAAAAATTTTGTAGTACAATCATGGTAAGGGTGTTAAGAATACAAAAGGTTGAAAAATGCCATTTAACTTAATCAAATGAATGTGTATTGAATGAAGTATTGTATAACAATTGACAATTAAGCTTACATTTATTTTATGTGCTACAAAGTATATCCCAAGAAATAGAGATGTTTTATGATGAATACATTGGAAACCAATTCCTGTTTGCAGTTAACTGTGCTACTTTAATTATGAACTGATTCACATGGTGGTAGAATGGATTGATAAGCCACTTACACAGTGTGAAAGAGAGATAGAAGAAGAAGTAGAAAATTTAGTTTTGGAAGAATTGAAGAGGTTTAAGAATTGAAGATCTTATAAAAATAGTTTATGAGCAGTGTAGAGAGAACCCATGCCATGCCTTATATGCTGAACGAGATTTTTATGTGCTATTTTGCTGAGCTGGTTGGCATTGGAGGACAAAATTTGATTAACTCAACTAAGACTTTTTTTAATGAATGAGTTTTTATTAGCTGGTTAAGCCTGGATATTTAGACCTATTATCCGTTTATCATTTGCATCTCTCAAACTAGACCCATGTCATTATTGCCATGGTAAATAAGTTAGCAAATTTTAAATAGCATTGAGCTGAATTAAACAAATAATTACTTAGATTTTTTGCATTTACCATATCATGGGGCTTTGTTGAATTTGTATGTTAGTTTATTTCAAATGCAAAAGCTCATTTTTATCTGTTTACTCTCAATATGTTGTAATTTATACTTTTCAGAACTTGTATACTCAAGATGACATTTAGCATGACTTTTAAACTGTGGCAAAGAAAGTTATGGAAAGTACCTCATTTATGTGTTGAATGTGCTTTCAAACATACTTCTCTGCATCTATATTGTTCAAGTGCCTCTGATAACAAACTTAGCCCTTCATATGTAATTGTGAAGAAAAGTACGTTGGGTAATAATGATGAGCTACCCAAAAGAACCATAAATCAAACAAGCAGGCCACAAGTCCAATTTGATGAAATAAATCCTGCCTCTACTCAAACTGTATCTAAGACATCATCTCCTGATGTCCGTGTAACTGAACATTCTGATATTTCAGATGCTAAGTTAAATTCTGGTTCTGATCTAGAAACTGTTAGTCATCTCGACAAACCTCTGCCTGAAGCTCCTACCACTTGTTGCCAGTCTGGGTGTCCCAATTGTGTGTGGCTGGACTATGCTGAGCAGCTGTCTCTTCATTACAAAGATGGGGGACAGGGAGCTATCAATGCAATCAACAGAGATATTCAAGATCCAAATCTTCGGGAGTACCTACTTTTTGAAATGAGAATGAAGTTCCAATAATAGGTTGTGTTTAGTAAAGAAATTGTATGATAATATTTGTATCTATGAAACTTATCACCTGGGAAGTTGTTTTATTTGACAGCCATTAGTGTGATGTTTTGAGTATGAATAACATTAATAATACTCAGGATTTTGCACTCTATTTGTTTAACTTTGTAAATAAATGATACATATATGTCAAAATAATTACAAAAATTGTCACTTGTGAGTTTGCTATCCAGTGAATTGAAATTTCTGCTCAGAATTGCAGCAACTGTTTGCAGTAGATACAATATGAGACAGAATTTAGTAAATAGCTTATGTTGAATTAACTGAATTATAATGGACTTGGCTTGAATACTGTTTGCTTTATTGCTGTGTAGACATAACTGTGGATGGTGCATACAGAATGGGATCTCAAGACCCAAAAGATAAATTTTGGATGATTCCTGCTGAAATATTTTCTCATAAAAGTTTCATTCATTCGGTGGAAAAGAATGAATGTTCAGTTCAGCTTTCCCTCACTTCTCAAGAGTTTTCTTCAATTTTTATGTTAGAAGAGAAGAGGAATTCTACTTCTTGTAGTACTTTTGAAACATTGCTTCCTCAAGAATCTTCTGAGAAGAAAACTTCTGCAGTAAACTTCAATGGGGCTATTAGCTCATCAGAAAAGAGCATTGAACAGTGCAACAACCATACCGACTTTGTTAACATTGGTCATCCCTCTGACTTCTCAAGGTTTGATGGCTTACTCCTGCAACGCTGGAAAGAAGCAAGTGCTGCCGGCGCCTTGAACTATGATGTAGATGAAGTAATTACCAAAATTTTACCTGGGAAGTATGGCATTGTTGCTCAGGTATGTTATTATCTCACAGCAGCATCTTCAACCAAGTTTTACTATGGCAGTCTGTGTTGTAGAAATCTACTATCTTGAAATAATTGTAGAAGAAAATTCAATCAATTTTAATTACTTTTGTATGTTTACATGTATCATCTTCTGAGGGTTGAGTTTTGGGTTGTAAAATTTGGAATATCCCTGTATATATTTTGTATTGCTTTTACTTTTAAAAGTTTTAACAAGTTATTTATTAACTAAAAACATCCTAAAGATTTTTTAATGAAAACCTACATTGGGATTTAATGAATTGATGTCTTCTTTATACTTTTGTTATTGTTTAGTTGTATATTTGTTAAGGCTGGGCTAAACAAGATTTTATTTGTTCTATTCTGCTTCCAAAGAATGAAAATTGTAGTAAGCTAGGTTAGATAGGTTAGATAAGTGATTGACTCTTTCTCTCTCTTTGATTGATTTTGAGGAACTTGAACATTTTTTGAAAAGTTGTGTTATATGAGCCAAAATGGAAAGCCTAAGCTGGGAATCAGTTTTTTTTAAAAGTGCTGTAAGTGTAAAACTTCAACCATGTAATGTTTTAGTGAGTTAAATTAGACTCCAACGTGTTCATTTGAAATGAATCATACATGTCATACAGTAGTAAAGATAGACTTGTTGACCTGTGGATATATTTTCTCTGTTCCAGCTGAACCCTGCTCGAGCTGTCAAACGGAGGAAGCCCCAGCCCTTCACCAAAGTTGATGAACCATTCAATGCACAGAGCTTCAATTTTACCAAAATAAAGAGCCGTGAACTACTCTTCAATATTCATCTTTCTCTTGTAAGACTTCATTGAAACAAGTACCTTGAGATTGCATTGTGTGTATTATTATTTTTTTGCCTTAAATATCTCTTAAATATGATAGGAAGATTAATTTGAGTGATTTTTTCTATTCAGGGTAAATTTTTATTCATGTCAACCTGTCTGCTATTTTGAACTCGGAATTTTACAAATTTTTAGCACAAATGTTACTATGCATAAAAAATGTTACTCTATTCATGCAATGAATTATACAAATATTTTTGGATGAGAAAGAACTTTTTTCTTCAGGTTAGATTTGTAGTTTAAGAATGGATGTTCATTTTCCAGAGCTCTGAAGAGGCAGTTGAGGGCTCCTTGATAGTGAATGCAGCACCCATCTGCCACTCCCACAGCCTCCTGCTTCCTTCTGTGGCCTCCTGCTGGCCTCAAGTCATTGACAGGGATGGCCTGCTCTTGGCTGTGTCCGCTGTCCTGCTCTCCAACTTAAGGTAGCTGATGTTTATTTAACTGTAAGTGTGCTATCTATTGTGAAGATGAAAGATATTTTGTTCTATGTGGCCTACTGTTCTCTTGGTTATGGTTTAAAATTTCTGACTGTGACTGTGTAATTGCAAAACTAACATTGTTTCAGGTGTGACTAACATGCAAATTGGCATTATTTCCTGGGCTATAAAGAATTATTTTGATTTTAGCAAATTTTACCATGGCCAATAATTAGCGATTTACTAATGAAGGTAATTTTTTTTGTATGGGTCCCTTGCAAAAAAAGTGTTTTGGGAGAGAGTAGATTTTAGCATTAAATTGTAACTAATGTACTTGAAATGAAGCTAGAAAATAAAAAATAGTTTTAAAGCCTGAAAAATTTATTTCATTTATTGAATGACTGAAGCATCACTTCGTGAGTGTATGAAATTGTATTACATATTACACTGTAATTTTATACCAAGAGATGAATATTGATCATCTAAAATTACATTTCAACTTGTGCAATAGAGCATCCAATATGTGGTTGTGACTCTATAATCAGAAAAGTAAAAAAATTACGTATGAGCTAATGATGAACCTGTACTGTGAATTTTGTTCATAACTATAGTCTATACTTTTTTTGTTGAGTCTTTTAAGGTCCATTGTCTAAAATGCAAGCCTTTAAAGGCCATGAAATTTTGTTCATATTTCCAACATCAATGATGACCATGGTCATAGGAAATAAAGCATAAATTATTTGATGTTTAACTGGCACTCTATAAAAACGGAGACTCACAGAGTTAAGCTCTATGATGATTCGAGCTCCGCTTGCAGCAGCAGGTGGCACCAGCATTGAGCTGAGCTGCTCTCTCTGTCTGCAGGTCGTTCCGTGTGGGGTTCAACTCGCTGTGCGCGTATGCCTCTGTCAACCATCACCATTACCACTGCTACTACCTGCCTCACAGGATCTATGTTGAAGCTGCTGTGAGTTTACATTTTAAAGCCTCTCTGCTTTTTATGCTTCATGTGGAAATTGATAGGCAATTGCTATTTAATTTGATGTCCGTTTTGTTTGTGAAGGAGAATGAAAAGGCTTGTCCCTCATTATGTATAAATAACTTCTTGGTCTACAAGATTAATAAAAATCCTGTGTGCATATTGTCAGTTGATCCCAGCAGTATTTTCAGTTGCTTATGGTGTGTCTTATTTTATGTACCTGGGAGACTTGGCATTGCTCGTGTGATGAAAAGTTCTAACTCTTGCCTCTACTTTATTGCATGCTATGGGCAGCATAAATGTACTTTGAGCGCATCAGTAGAGAGAGATTTAAGAAGATTATTATTATTATTATATAAGAAAGTTTTAGCCTCCCTTAACCACGACAAAGATGCTCCAAGAGAGGAAAGAGGAAGGCACCATTTAGTATGGAGTTGAGGGAACGCGGAATCTATGCACAAGGTGCACAGAAACAGTAAGCTAGGAAAGAAGTTCATGAAACAAGAAAAAAGTTGAAGAAGAAAGCAGTAGGTGCTGAAAAACAGGACAGCAGTGAACCGAAAAAAGATAGTCCGTAACAAAACAAAAACCTATTTTATTACAACAAAAAGGAAGCCTACCTAACTTTTAGCTCAGGCCCTCACATAGTCCCCCTGGGAGCGCCAATTCCCATAGATACAATAGTTGTATCCCCCTGAGGGGTGATTTAAGAAGATATTCAGGAACTGTTTGAAAGTATTTTATTTTTTTTTCTGTCTTCATGATTGAAATTAGTAGCAATGAGCAGGTCCTTTTCATCAGTATCATAATCAATTTGAGTTACAACCTGTCATGAAGTTATTATTAATTTTTACAGATATGTTATTATTCAAACTAGAAACTGTTGAAAGTTACCTGTCACTTCTACAGGATAGGCAGTTGTTATTTTCAGAAGTAGAGACTCTTGAAAAGTTGCTAATTTTTATATAGGCTTGTTATTAATTAAAAACTTGAAAAATAACTCATTTTTACAGGCGTTCTTTCCCTATTGAAAAAAGACGCTGTTAAATGAAACATTACTTGTCATACTTTGCAGGCGTGCCGCCATGTACACGACCGGTGCTACGCGTTCACACACCACTACGCGCCTGGCTTTGTCTTCCAGGCTGACCCAGATAGCATCATGGACTGCGTCAGGTGACGGTTATTACACTGCTGGGTGTTTGTTCTCGCCTCCCACTCAGGGTCGGCATTAAAAAACACATACACACCTTAAATTCCTGGGAAAATTTTAAACATTTTGTTCATTTTAAACATTTTGAGTCGATGCTCGTTTTGTTCCAGTCTTTGCTGTAAATTCCTCATAATTTTGAAAAAGGCTTGTAATTACTTTTTTGTGCTGCTTAGATATTTGCTTAGTAACAGCCTTGAGAAAAATTTTGATTATCACTCAGGAGAACTTTTATTTCAAGGTAAATTTCTGATGGAAATTTGAATCAAGTGTTGTTTAATGCAGGCTTAAAATACTTCTAGAACAGAAGCTGTCAGAATAATGGAAGTTAATCTATGTTGAAGGAAACATTTTTCTCAGCAATTGAAGATTTGCTGAATTTATGGAGAAATTGTTACTTTTACAGTCATTGAGAATCTGAATGATGAAAACATATATTATCTCCTGGTTTAGCTTCTAGGAAATAAAATAACTCCGGAGATGAATTATAAAATAACCCCAGAGATGAATTGATGTGTATTATTTTGTTGGTCAACTTTACTGATAAGGAAAATTAAAAACTAAATAAAAAAGATTTGCTTTGAAATGAGAAGCGAGTAAAATATGTCATATCTTGAAAAAAGGGATTAAGTACTACGTATCTTCTCAAAGATGAAAATCAAGTACAGTGTATCTCTTTGAAAACGAGAATTAAGCAGAATGAATATATTCTTGAAAATTACCACTGAATAAAATTTTTTTCCCTAAGAATGAGAATTCAGTAAAATATATCTTCTTGAAAATTGCAATATATTTGTTCAGCCTTGCTCTACGTAAGCCTTGGATGGAGGTCACTTTATCTGAATGTGATTAATGCAATTATGTCTTGACCTTTACACAAAAGATTTTAAATTTGATACTACTTTCGTGTGAGATAATCACAAAAGAAATGAATTTAAACTAACTGACCATTCAACTTATCTAAAACTATGAATTTTAAATCTTTTGACGTACAATTTAAATATACTACCAGGAGTACCAAATGTAGCTACGCATTAGCTTCCCTCAACACATAACTACCTGAATCGTAATGCGTATTGATAAACTCTTCATTTCCCTTCCAAGTGCGGTGATGAAGCTGCTGAGGTGGTTGGTGAGTGCGGGAGTGCCCCACAACGTCTTCATAACTCGCGGTCTGCCCCTCGATGCCGGAGCTGCGGCCTCCAATGAGCAGCTGGTGGAGACAGACAGCGCTGCCAATGAGGTCTGTCTGGCCGTGCTGCTCCTGTGAACTCTCTATTACCTAGCGTCCTTTCTGAAGGACATTAGGAAATCACTAACATTGTTTTTATCTTCTAAATGTGTTGATGAAAAGCTCACATTTACTGGGTTTCATGAAGAATAATTTAAGAGAAGTTATTGCAATATTTCGTTCAAGAGCTGTTTCTGTATTGAGTCTTGTGACGGCGTACATAGAATCAGCTTCTTCTTCAGATTTACGTTGTATCAGTTGCTGCCTTTGTAACTCCTTATATTTGCTCTTTGTCAAATTGATCATTTGTCTCATTCAGTGCACCTTGCTGCTCAATTTAGTAACATTTCCCTTTCTCTTTTGCGTTTACTTCAGTTTCGTCTTTACCTAATGAGAGAACTTTAGCTTAGATTATTGTCTTCTTTGTTGTCTTCTTTGTTGTCTTCTATATTGTAAATTGCTTTGATGCCTTAACTTTTCTTGGAATTTCTTGGCTTTTATTTAGCCTTGGGAGCGGCTGTGCCGTTGTGGTCTCCATCGTTCTTTTGCTATACTCCCCTGTTGCCGCAGTTCTTAATTTTGACCCCAGTTAAGAAGTAGAATACCTGTGTCTGTGATAAACACGGATTATTTGATCGTGTGTTTTCGCCGGTGTGACTCGTAATAATTGTGCCCACATTTTGTGATTATTCTATAGATTCATTTACTGTTATATTTGATTTGAACCGTGACTTTGAATATTCTGTAATGATTTATTGTTAGATTTTTACGAGTGTAGGAACAAAGTTAATGCTTAGTTTACTCATACATATTTCCTTTATTTTCAGAACGAGACTCATATTATTTTCAGGGTGTCTACTAGGTAGTAAAGTAGTAAAAAGTAGTAAAATTTGGAAAGTAGTAAAAAAAGTAGTAAAAAGTAGTAAAATTTGCCTCAGGGTAGTAAAAAAATTGTTGAGTGGAATAATTCTCTGAAAATTTGAAGTAATGTTACATATTTATATAGAGTATGAAAATTTTTTAAAATATATTTTTCCCAGAATCAGAAATTTGCCTCAATTTATGGGAAATATTCCTGTAGAGTGGGGTGTAATTTTAGGATTGGAGCACACAAAATTGAAAAAAGTTTCAGAATTTTTGCGAACAACAGTAAAAATACTCTTTTTCTTCTCATTCCGTTTGATCTGAAAGTTATCTAGTTGTTTCATGATGGAAGGTTCATTTGAGCCTTTTTATTATTAACAAATTATTGAGAAAAACAATAAAATGGCTTTCGCTTTGATGCGGTAATCGAGGTTTCATAAATCGTATAAATGTAAATTTAAAAAATGTAATACCAGTGGCTATGCATTGTTGAAAACACTTCTATTAGTGCGCACTTACATTGAGATACAAGCTTAGGAACTTGTGATATCAGGGATTAGTATTGAAAATAAAATAAGGATTTAAAAATTGTGCATTTATGATTATGAGGTCGACATTTAACATCTTTTATTCTCACGTATCAAATATGCATTATACGATCTCAAGGAAAAATGGAATATCTTAGCTACATATTTTCTTGTGGAAGCATATCAAGTGGCTTTGATTGAAGTATGTTTGTCAAGTAAAATAATTTATATTTCATTAAGAATTACAAATCTTTTAAGTTTAAAACATCTTGTGAACTTTTCCTTAAAATTTTATGAATAAACATTAACAACTAGCCAAAATTTTTTAAATTGGTAGTTGTACTTATCACTAAATAACTATTACATTTTATTGGATTTCATCTTCAGTGGATGCAGTTGCCCGTAAGATATACATTTAGCATAGTTGGCACAATTGTTCTTTTTGTGCACTTGTTCCCCTCAGGGGGATACAACTATTGTGTCTATGGGAATTAACGCTCCCAGTAGGAAAATGTGAGGGCTCGAGCTGCGAGTTAGGTAGGCCTTCTTTTTGTTGAAATAAAATGCTTTTGTTATGTTAAGGACCACCTTTTTTCAGTTCACTACTGTCCTGTTCTTCAGCTCCTACTACTTTCTTCTTCAACTTTGCTCTTGTTTCATAATCTTCTTTCATAACTTACTGTTTCTATGCCCTTTCTGCGTAGATTCCGCGTTTCTTTAGCTCCATACTAAACGGTACTTTCCTCCTTCCTCTCTTTGGATTGCATTTGTTGCTGGGTAGGGATGCTAAAACTAATGACTAATGTAATCTTTGTGCACTTGATACTCAAAAATTAAAGTATTTTATTCACAAACAAAATCACAGAAATAAAATTATTCTCAATTAGCTTTTAGAGTCCTGCTGCAATTTCAGATGAGTAAATTGTGAATCAAACTTATTACATTTCAATTCCTCCTAATGAATAATGTTTAATTCAAAGTCATATATTTGACTGGTAAGGTCTTGATTATCATAAACTTGATGTGGCCTTCCAATTCTTATTCCAAGACAAATATTCTTACACTCCAAGTTGTTGCGACAGGATAGAAACATTGCAATGACGTCAAAGGAACTTCTCCGCAGTTCATTTATATCCAGAAAGTGTTTTTTCGGATCTGAGCTTGATTGTGAGCAGTATTATCTTCCTGTGAAAAGACAAGTTTATTCTGTCCACTGCGATTTGGGGAAACAACGATTTACTGAAACTATTATTTTTTTTTTTTAAATTACCTCTTCGTAAAGCTGAAAGTTTTTTTCCAGTGACGTTAATTTACGTCCAAATAAAATACAGAAAGAATTATGTTATAAAATTATCTTTTAATACAATGTGTCAAGAGTTTAGTTCCTTTGAAGTTCCTTTTGGCAGGCTGCAGGCATGGCGATTCAGTTTCCTCCAGGATGTCGTCATAGCATGAAGATGCTCCTTGTAATCAAAGTTCATTCTTCTACTAAAAGCATATAGGAAAGCTACATGAAATTTGCATTTTCGTGATTGGTTCTGTAAAATAACATGTTCATAACCTATGTGTTATTATTGATCGCAATTAGGATGCCGATTTAGATTTTGAGGTACAATAGAAATAGTTTACATACTCATATATCCGAAGTGCCATAGTGTTTGGTCATAATGAAATTCCTTGATATTCTACCCTGCTGTAAAGGGATCTGACAATCCCCTAGTGTTTACTAGTTTCCAGTAAGTTTATTTTTTCCATATGATGAACTGTTTTCATCATAGTTGAAAGATGTTAAGACAAGGTCCTTGACAAACTTTTGTTGGAGTCCATTTAGGATGGGGTGCCTTAAAAATTTAGGTAACTTTTTTGCCGTAAAGCTTCGGGTGCTCCATTTAATATTAAGTATTTTAAGTATTAAGAAACTTGGAGCTGTTTTTGAACCTTTGGTATTGCGTATATTATTGACTCAAATTACTCATTATAGGCAAATTACTTATATCTCTGGACATTTGGACAACATTCATTGTGTAAAAAAAGGTAGTAATTTTTTGCCTTTGAAGGTAGTAAAAAGTAGTAAAAAGTAGTAAAATTTGGAAATGAAATATCAGTAGTCACCATGATTTTCAACCCGTAGCCATTCCGTAGCCGCTCATTATTACTGCCGTAGCCATTCATTGTAACTTCTGTAGCCTTCACTGTTTCCTCTCATCGGAACTACCCGTTATTGTGATGTTGATATCGACCAGCAGAAAACAAACTGTGAATTTAAAGGCTATAATTTCAAACCTGAATGTGCTCCTGTTGATTATATGTTCAGTAAAAACAGTGGTAAATGAAAAACTAAGGCCGGTGATGCCAAGCGAAGGTGTGTGGCGCCTTCATTTAGTTGAAAATAGTGAAGTCACGTGCTCATAATGAAGTGCCTATTTAAGTGGTAAATAACATTGGTGCAGTGTTCTACAATGCCTCTTTGTAGGTCGCCAGACAGGCACAGCCTGCCTGACAAATCCAGCAGACCGCCTAGTGGACGGCTCGCTGCTGTTACCAAGAAGAAACAAGAAATTGAAGCCTTGTTGGTTGACGTGCCTACTAATTTGGAATTAATCAAGAAGTTGTATACTTCGTACTTGGTGAAGGTCGACAATCTTCTTCGTGAATGTGGTGAGTCATTTTCTGACTGGTTGAAACCTCACGCTAGTGAGATCGAAAGGTTTCGATCGAAAGTTGATGCAATGTTGCACCCATTCACAGTAATACGTGGAGCCGGGGCTAGGTCGTCAACATCTGCTTCTAGGTCTTCAGTATCAAATTTAAACTCATCTAAAGCTAACTCGGCAGCACTTGTCGATATGGCTGAACGAAGAGCTTCGGTCGAAGCCAATAGATTATCTTTGTCTCGACAATTTGAATTGGAAAAAAATAGAGCTCAATTTGAGGATGCAACACGAAAAGGACCTCTTGGAATTGAAGCAACAAAAGTTATTGTCGGAGTCTCTCAAAGTTGATCTTCGTATGAATATATTAGAAAGCGAGTTAGGTAAGCTTCAAGTTACTACTACTAGAGAGTCTCAGCCTTTACTATCAACTCCTGCTGAGCAGTCTCATCAGTTTACACCGGCGAGAGACTCCAGACTTTCTCCTATAACGTCCACGGCCTACCCGACGATGGCGTCCACGGCCTACCCGACGATGGCGTCCACGGCCTACCCGACGATGGCGTCCACGGCCTACCCGACGATGGCGTCCACGGCCTACCCGACGATGGCGTCCACGGCCTACCCGACGATGGCATCCATGGCCTACCCGACGATGGCGTCCACGGCCTACCCGACGATGGCGTCCACGGCCTACCCGACGATGGCGTCCACGGCCTACCCGACGATGGCGTCCACGGCCTACCCGACGATGGCGTCCACGGCCTACCCGACGATGGCGTCCACGGCCTACCCGACGATGGCGTCCACGGCCTACTCGACGATGGCGTCCACGGCCTACCCGACGATGGCGTCCACGGCCTACCCGACGATGGCGTCCACGGCCTACCCGACGATGGCGTCCACGGCCTACCCGACGATGGCGTCCACGGCCTACCCGACGACGGCGTCCACCAATGCTGTTGCTCTTCCTGTGCAGCAAATGTTGAGCGAGAATGTAAACTCTCGCCTTCTCGATATTTTACAGGCTCAAAATGCCATCTCAGCGTCGATGGTCCAATGTCAAGAAAAATCTATTCTTCCGAAGAAAGAAATTCAGCCGTATGACGGTAAGGATTTAACTAAATTTAAATCCTTTATTCAGAACTTTGAGAGAGTGATCGAAAATAAATGCAGCGACGATGCTGACAAGCTTATCTATCTAGAGCAATATACTAGAGATAAACCTTTGAAGTTGGTGAAGTCGTGCAGCCACTACAATGCATCGACCGCTTTCAAGAAGGCTAAAGAATTGCTCCATAGTGAGTACGGGAACGAGTTCAAGGTTACAAATGTCTACATTCAGAAACTCGATTCCTGGAACGCTATTGGTAACGAAGACGCTGAAGCCTTGCACGAACTCATATTTTTCTGCTTGATTGTCTCCACTCGCTCGAGAACTGCGATACAAGTCACCCACTTCAAAGTCCTAAACAAATGAAAACCATTGTCGCCAAACTACCCTACAAGTTGCGAGACCGTTGGCGTCGCCATACCAGTCATATTCTGGATAACGATGAATCGATTAAATTTGGGGATCTTGTCAACTTCGTGGGAAAGGAAGTCTCTGTTCTCAAGCAGCCTTTATTTGGCGATATAACAGATGTCTCCAATTCTTCCCAGAAAAAACCTTCTAGAAGTAAAATTTTATTGACATCGGATGGAAAGTCCGGTACCAAACATTGTAGTTACTGCAAGAAAACGAGTCACTACGTGTCCTCCTGTAAGTTTTTGCAAGCTAAACCCACGTACGAACGCCGAAAAATAATTCGGAATTTAAATCTTTGCTTTGGTTGTTTGAGGCCTAATCATATTTCTCAAAACTGTCCTCAACGCTCAACGTGTGTCAAATGCAATGAACACCACCCTACTATTCTTCACAACGAATCGACTGCGGTTGGAACGCCCGTTCAGTCCATGCGTTCGAGTAACACAAGAAGTGACAACTCAAAGGTGTTGCCTCCGATCGTACCCGCTAGAGTGAGGGTAGCTGGTTCCGAGAAAGAAGCAATTATAAACTGTGCTTTAGATACCGGTTCGTCGGACTGTTGGGCCAGCGAGAAACTGTTACAGCTCCTGAGTGTCAAAACGGCAAAATCGACGATAAGTATTTCTACAATGACCAGTAAAAGCGAAAGTGTTTGTACACGGGTCATACAAAACCTTACCGTCTCAAGTCTTGATGGGAAATTTAGTCACCAGTTAGGCTCTGTGTATACGAAGAATTCGAAGCAATGGCCCTTCAACTGCTCAGACGTACCCAAAAGCGAGGATATTTTTCACGAACCTCACCTGAAGGAGGTACCATTCAACTTCACCGACTCGGAAGTTTTGCTGCTCATTGGCCTCAACGAGCCGGACCTCGTTAAGCCCCTTCGCCTGGTCGACGGAGAAGATGGAGCCCCGTACGCGACGCTTCACACTCTCGGTTGGGCGCTCAATGGTCCAGTTAGAAGGAATTCTTCAAATAAGATTTGTAACAGAGTTGTAAGTAACTCTCAGGCTCTAGATAGTCAAATTATGAAGTTTTTCTCTCATGACTTTATTGACACCGATAACTCGATTTCAATGTCCGTAGATGACAAAAAATGGTTACATAAGGTAGAACAGAGTACTAACAAACTTGACTCTAACAACTATGAAATAGCATTGCCTCTGAACGAAGATTATGAATTTCCTGACAACCGCTCCCAAGCCTTGAATCAATTTTCTAGCCTCAGACGCAGGTTTGATCGCGACTCCCAACTCTTTTCCGACTATGATAAATTCATGACTCAAATGATTGACAATGATTTCGTGGAAGTTGTTCCTGCCGCTGAATTGAATTCATGTCCAGAAAAGAAGTGGTATTTGACCCATCACGCTGTCTATCATAAGCGTAAAAATAAAATTAGAATTGTATTTAATTGTTCTCTGAAATGTAAGGGAATATCATTGAATGACGTGCTTCTGCAAGGCCCTGACTTGACCAACAGTTTATTTGGAGTTCTTTTAAGATTCCGGCTGAATGAAGTAGCTGTCATTGGCGACATCGAAAAGATGTTTTATCAGGTAAAGGTGCCTGCAGACTGCGCAAATTTAATGAGATTCTTTTGGCTAAATGATTCTAAGACTGAAGTTATCGAATATCGGCTCAAGGTCCATGTATTTGGAGCAAAAAGCTCGCCTAGCATAGCCAACTATGCTCTGAAGCGTACAGCAACCGAGGCTGGAGCTAGTTCGGAATGTAAGTTTGCTATTCTGAATAATTTTTATGTTGATGACCTATTGGTGTCGTTTTCTGATGTTCTTCATGCAACTCGAGTTCTGAAAGAAATTGAGGCAACTGTCATGTCCGGTGGTTTCAATTTGACAAACTATAACAGCAATAATGCAGAAGTCTTGAAACTTTTGCCTCAAAATAAGATCTCAAAAACCGAAACGTCAGATGTTATTCTGAATTCTGACAATTTGGAAACTGCATTGGGTGTCGTATGGGATACTAAATGCGACACTCTGGGTTATCAACCTAATTTCAAAGGTACACCTTGTGCGACGAAACGCGTTGTTCTCAAGTGTGTTGCATCAGTTTACGACCCAGTAGGATTTTTTTCGCCTATAATTGTTGTTGGACGTAAAATATTTCAAGAAGCCTGTCGCCTGACGACAGGTTGGGATGATCCACTACCGTTGGAGCTTCAAAATGCCTGGGTGGAATGGTTAAGAGACATGAATAACCTTGGTTCTTATAAAATCCCCCGAAGCATAACCTTCTCTAACTTCCGGTCCTATGAATTTCACGTTTTCACGGATGGAAGTGAAATGTCATACGGTGCTGTGATCTATTTAAAATCTTGCAGTGAAATTGATTGTCATGTGTCCTTGTTAGCTAGCGAATCTCGACTCACTCCCATCGATAATTCTACGTTGAAAACTGTTCCGCGAATAGAGCTGAGTGCAGCTAAACTTGGCGTGGAGTTTCTCTTGAGAGTCTTCAAAGAATTACACCTTCTCACGAAGGATATTTTCTATTGGACCGATAGTGTTGCTGTACTCAGATACGTCAAAAATGAATCAAAACGTTTTCACAGATTTGTAGAGAACAATATCAATTTTATTCGTAATTTTTCAGTCCCTGACCAGTGGCGTTATGTGCCCTCGAGAGAAAATCCTGCTGATGTAATAACGCGCGGTGCAAGTGTAATACGGCTTCAACAATCAAATTATGGCCAAATTATGGCAGATTTACCTGCAATCCGATTAACTAGCGACCTTCCTGCATTGTCATGTTGGTGTTGATTATTTTGGGCCATTTGAAGTCGTGCAGGGCCGTAAGCATGTTAAACGCTACGGCGTTGTATTTTCGTGCGCGGCATCTCGTGCTATTCACATTGAAGTGGCCCATTCATTAACTACCGATTCATGTATTAACGCTTTACGGAGATTAATGTGCAGGAGAGGGAACGTGTTGTCAGTGACGAGTGATAATGGCACTAATCTGGTTGGATGTGGGCGCGAACTTCGTGCAGCTATTAAACAATGGAATGTGAACCAAATTGAAAGTTGCTTGAAATTGAGAAATATTGTATGGAAATTTAATGTGCCGTATGCCTCTAATTTCGGAGGATTTTTCGAAGTCGAAATTCGATCTATTAGGAAGGTGCTAAATGCTTTGTTAGCAGAGCAAAAGGTTAAACTTACCGATGAAAATCTTAATACCCTCATGTGCGAAGTTGAATCTGTTCTTAATAACAGACCTTTAACTCCTGTGACCTCTGATGTAAATAGTAATTGTCCGTTGACACCGAATCACTTGCTGCTGCTCAACGCTGGTGTCACCTTCCCCTCGGGTCTTTTCTCTCCTCGAGACAACTACGTTAATCGTAGATGGAGGCAGGTCCAGTACCTCGCTAACTTATTTTGGACACGGTGGAGAAGAGAATACGTGGTTTTGTTGCAGCAGCGTCAAAAGTGGTTTGATGTAAAAAACAATCTTAAGCCTGGTGATTTAGTTCTAGTAATTAATGTTAATTCACCTAGAAATCAATGGCCGCTGGGCCTAGTAGAAAAAATAGATTTAAATGATAAGGGAATTTGTCGTTCTGCTTCTGTAAAAGTTTCTCGAGGTATTGGCTCCCTCAGAGACTTCTCTTGTAGTTTGGTACATCGACCTGTATCAAAATTAGTACTGCTTAGAAGTAATTTGTAATTTTCAGAATCTGAAAATTGGGGGCGCTGTTGCCGCAGTTCTTAATTTTGACCCCAGTTAAGAAGTAGAATACCTGTGTCTGTGATAAACACGGATTATTTGATCGTGTGTTTTTGCCGGTGTGACTCGTAATAATTGTGCCTACATTTTGTGATTATTCTATAGATTCATTTACTGTTATATTTGATTTGAACCGTGACTTTGAATATTCTGTAATGATTTATTGTTAGATTTTTACGAGTGTAGGAACAAAGTTAATGCTTAGTTTACTCATACATTTTTCCTTTATTTTCAGAACGAGACTCATATTATTTTCAACCCGTAGCCATTCCGTAGCCGCTCATTATTACTGCCGTAGCCATTCATTGTAACTTCTGTAGCCTTCACTGTTTCCTCTCATCGGAACTACCCGTTATTGTGATGTTAATATCGACCAGCAGAAAACAAACTGTGAATTTAAAGAGTATAATTTCAATCCTGAATGTGCTCCTGTTGATTATATGTTCAGTAAAAACAGTGGTAAATGAATAACTAAGGCCGGTGATGCCAAGCGAAGGTGTGTGGCGCCTTCATCCTCCTTTCGAGGCGAGATTCCTTCTTATTGAAGTTCATGGCAACTAGCAAAACCAGAGGAAAATTCCGAAGATTTGCATTGTTCATTCACATGCAGTTACATCGGAATCCTTGATGTTGCTAAGAGTGACAGCTATACATAGTTGATGCAACTTATTATCTGTATTACTGTAATAGCTCTCAAAAGATCTGAATTTTTTGTATCCTGATATCAGGTAGAAAGGCAAGCAAGTCTGAAAAAATATAATGAAATGAAGAAATATCTAAACCCCACAACGCCTATTATTATACAGTGTGAACGATTGAACATGAATGCACTTGATAAACAAACACTTCAATAGATGCAAATGCCTTCAACCATTACCCTAATTTATGACGTGAAAATAAACAATGTCTATTCGAATCGTAAAGGCTTTGCTAGTTTAAGTTCATGAAGGCTTTGCTAGTTTAAGTTCATGAAGGCTTTGCTAGTTTAAGTTCATGAAAGCTTTGCCAAGTTCATGAAAGCTTAATCAGTGTATCATTTTGTTTTCAGGAAGCCTCAAAAAAGAAAAGCACGCCCATGAATGACCAAGCCTCATCAACCTCACCTGAGATGACCGCCTCAGACGGTGACGTAGCGACGGCTGCAGACAGCTATGGCGCCGTGAGAGTGTGTGTGTGGGCGCGGCAGCCCACCACTGGTGAGCAGCGGGCTGGTTATCTCCATCGGTGTAACTGCCGTGATGGTGTGCAGTCGGTCTTGGTGGCTGGTTATCTCCATTGGTGTTGTACAGTTGGTCTAGTGGCTGCTTCTCACCATTGGTGTTGTACAGTTGGTCTAGTGGCTGCTTATCTCCATTGGTGTTGTACAGTTGGTCTAGTGGCTGCTTATTTCCATTGGTGTTGTACAGTTGGTCTAGTGGCTGCTTATCTCCATTGGTGTTGTACAGTTGGTCTAGTGGCTGCTTATCTCCATTGGTGTTGTACAGTTGGTCTAGTGGCTGCTTATCTCTATTGGTGTTGTACAGTTGGTCTAGTGGCTGCTTATCTCCATTGGTGTTGTACAGTTGGTCTAGTGGCTGCTTATCTCCATTGGTGTTGTACAGTTGGTCTAGTGGCTGCTTATCTCCATTGGTGTTGTACAGTTGGTCTAGTGGCTGCTTATCTCTATTGGTGTTGTACAGTTGGTCTAGTGGCTGCTTATCTCCATTGGTGTTGTACAGTTGGTCTAGTGGCTGCTTATCTCCATTGGTGTTGTACAGTTGGTCTAGTGGCTGCTTATCTCCATTGGTGTTGTACAGTTGGTCTAGTGGCTGCTTATCTCCATTGGTGTTGTACAGTTGGTCTAGTGGCTGCTTATCTCTATTGGTGTTGTACAGTTGGTCTAGTGGCTGCTTATCTCCATTGGTGTTGTATAGTTGGTCTAGTGGCTGCTTATCTCCATTGGTGTTGTACAGTTGGTCTAGTGGCTGCTTATCTCCATTGGTGTTGTACAGTTGGTCTAGTGGCTGCTTATCTCCATTGGTGTTGTACAGTTGGTCTAGTGGCTGCTTATCTCCATTGGTGTTGTACAGTTGGTCTAGTGGCTGCTTATCTCCATTGGTGTTGTACAGTTGGTCTAGTGGCTGCTTATCTCCATTGGTGTTGTACAGTTGGTCTAGTGGCTGCTTATCTCCATTGGTGTTGTACAGTTGGTCTAGTGGCTGCTTATCTCCATTGGTGTTGTACAGTTGGTCTAGTGGCTGCTTATCTCCATTGGTGTTGTACAGTTGGTCTAGTGGCTGCTTATCTCCATTGGTGTTGTACAGTTGGTCTAGTGGCTGCTTATCTCCATTGGTGTTGTACAGTTGGTCTAGTGGCTGCTTATCTCCATGGGTGTTGTACAGTTGGTCTAGTGGCTGCTTATCTCCATTGGTGTTGTACAGTTGGTCTAGTGGCTGCTTATCTCCATTGGTGTTGTACAGTTGGTCTAGTGGCTGCTTATCTCCATTGGTGTTGTACAGTTGGTCTAGTGGCTGCTTATCTCCATTGGTGTAACTACCGTGACGATGTAAACATGTCGCCGAGTTGAGCATCAGCTTAATTAACACGTTGACTGCGATACGACCCATCGATAGGTCGTGCTTAAGTTTTTCTTGCTGCAAAACGAGCCATCGATGGGTCGTTTGAAAAAGTTCTAACAATCTTTTAAAATTAACGATATTTAATGGACTCACTTAATGTTTGCGATTTTTAAAATTTCTATCAACTTTTGAGTTTAAATTTGAGTTGAATACTGAACTTCAGTTTAGTCCATCGCAGTCAGCGTGTTAAGCAAACCTCAACTTGATGAATGGAAATTTGGTCCTGGTTATTTAACGATGTTTGGCTTCAAGTTGTGGAAAACTGGGGCTATTTTTTTCATTGCAATAGAGCATTGAAGGAGATGATCTTGTGTAGCTCGAAGATCGACTGGGCGTGTGGGGGTGTGATCAAGTTCACAAGAAAGTTTTTTCTTAAAGTTAACATTGACGAGAGAAGAAGTATGTGAAAGGTAGCATTGACAAGAGAAGAAGGATATGAAAGGTAGCATTGACGAGAGGAGGTGAAATGAGTACTGTTTAATTTAGGTATCTGTTTCAATTCTTTTTCAGCAGTATTGTGTCGCACGTGATGCCGTTTGGCCCTTTAGTTAAATTAGTTGTCCTCTGAGCCGTGAATCGACCATCGTTATGTGATGTTCTGACTTCGAATTACATGCTTCTTCATCGCCACATTTTGAACGATTTCTCATTGTGCGGCGATACGTGATGGGAAGTATTGAATGTTTCTCATTGGCTTCATTTTTAACTTTGCATTCAATATCATCCCCCTTAGATCGTTAGAACTCCTTTTTATTTATGGGCTTAGCACCAGGGTCAGTCTCTCATTTATTCATTTATCAACTTTGCGTTTAATATTATCCTCCTTGGTCAATAGATCCCTTATTTATAAATGCACTTAGCTTTAGCTTTGTTCTCTTAAGATCACATCATCATTTCTGTGTCATTGATTGCATTAGTCATGTTTAGGGAACTGGCAATAAACATTAACGCTGAAATTTCTGTCTCTGCAGGTGCCAAGGACGTGTCTGTGTTTGCTCCTGCTCTGTGTGAACTTGCAGGACACGTGCCAATTTACGGTAAGCAAAGGCGTTCCATTTATTGTGGCGACTCCAATTTTGTGCTCGGTCACTTGCTGTATGCATAAGTAGATCCAAGTTATGTTTCTATTTATTGCCGATTGGTGCGTTCGTAATTTCCAAATATTTCCCGAGTACTTCCTTAGGCGGTGTGTTTCTCCATTTAAAGCTGAACATTTCGGATAGGGCGAAGATTATCCTTGACTAATACGTAATAACCTTGGTGTGTTTATTTATTTGTCCGCTTCTTCCGTCTCTCTGTCACGCTCATGAGGATACTTAATGACTGTACCTGTGATACGAGTTTCACCCGTGCACAAGTAAGAAAAAAAATTTTATCACGGACTGTTGATAAGGATATATTTGTTTGTCATCCATATCTGGAAAATTTGTTCAAGGAAGGTATTGAATCCCGTCATTTTTTACGGGGCGTGTACACTAGTATGAAATAATACTCATATGGTATAATACAGCTCCTAACATGCTTCTGCTTGTCCCGCTTTCTGCAGACCCGAACGAGTGGGAGCACCTGAACGAGAAGGACATCACAGATGAAATTCACTCTATATGCACGGATGCATTTAATTTAGTGCTGTCAAATATTAAGAATATACTTTGAAAGAGTTTTGGGTCTTATTTATAAACCTGCAGCATAGTTTTCAATTCATGCAGGTCAAATTGTGGTCCCTTTTTATGCAAGATATTTTCCTTTTTAATATATTTTCGAACGGTGAAATGCACATATAGAATTCGTTGAAAGCAAAGAACATTTTGTACATAAGGGGGGATTATTTCTGGTTAGCCTTTTGCGTAACAGGTGAGAAGAGTTGCCTAAGTATGGGAGCTTGATGAGGTCACAAATTACTCCAAACTTTAATGTGTGTTTTCTACTCAACATACTAGTACCTCAAGCAACGAAGCGGGAACGCGTGGCTTTGAATGTGAAAGCGAGCATCTCTAAGAAAGCATCTTCATTGGCCGTTTCATTCAGCAGATGGGTTTTCAGCTTTTCAACCTTGATCCTTTCAAGCCTGCTGGGACACACGTGTCCCACCAAATATTTCAAAAAGCTTGCGGGTTGATGGAAATACCGCAGAAATCGAACTAAGTTCTGGTCAGTTAAGTCATGCGTAATCGCCCCTTACACAGAGAAATAAACTGCAAAGCCTGGTAAATGCACCTACGTTTAATATATACTAGCTTTTAGATCACTCCGCCAGCAAATGTACTCTTTTCAAAGTCCTGTAATAGTCAATGCATGCTGAAAGAATGAATTATGCTTGGATGTTTAGTAAGTTGTTTCACGAATGAATAATTTCTTCACACTTTACAAATGGACTGTATTCATAGTAATAAAATTTACTCTATTGATCGATGTGGAGTCTTTTACTCATTTTTTGGCAAGTTAAACGCTATGAAAAATATTTTTTATTCCAATCAAATATGATGTATATCATCTCGTTCGTTGGTTTTTCAAATACCTTATAACTATCATGAGGGCGAACTGACGGTTACCCAGGTCAAGCCGGTACCCATTTGCAACACTTCAGTAGAGTGGATAATTAAGGCTAAGTTTTCCTTTCCCAAAGGGGTGACATTATCGGGATTTGGACTGGTGACCCTGTCCCTGAAATGGGTGCGT
Source organism: Morinoia aosen (assembly GCA_030386875.1). NCBI lineage: Eukaryota > Metazoa > Arthropoda > Malacostraca > Amphipoda > Talitridae > Morinoia > Morinoia aosen. The sequence goes on along the minus strand of CM059559.1, from coordinate 89,388,095 downwards.
TTGTCACCACTTGGCTACGGTGGCCACGATGAAGGCTACCAAGGCAGCTCATTTTATTTCAGCGTAGAATATGATGTGTCGCACTCGCTTCTCCCACGCTTACATGTGCCATTGATTTAATTAAGACTTGCCTTTTGAAATTAAGTTAGGTGTATAGGTATGAAGGTTGTTTTCTGATCTATCTTAAATTGAACATTTTAAGTTAACAATACTTAGGCTTGAGAATGGGATTCGTGTGTGATTTTTGATCCTGTGTCTACAAATCCGATACTGAATTATTCAGTGTGGACGCGCCGCTACAATAGTATTTCTCTCAGCTTTCGAGCGAGAATTTTAAAAATAAACAGAATTTTTCCGGAGAATATACCTAATTATTAAACATGTATTAAAAATGCTCCTATTGTTCTAGGGAAAAAAGTGTATAAATTTGAATGAGCAATAATACGTTGCAGTTTTGTAAATTTTCATTCATTTACTAATTTCGAATAGTTATTTTACAACTTCATCAGCAAATATTTCACCAGGAAGAAAATGAATGAATATGTTTTGCGTAATTCTGAGCTTTTAATGTTTTATTTTTATGAACTACAGTCAAACTTGTTTATGCTCGCCGTGCCGTGAGACTAGCGAACTTGCCTCCGTCCAGGCAGACCCTGGTTCGAGTCCCGGCGCTGGTGGCGATTTTCTCTGTTGGGTATAGGGGAAAAATTCCAAGCACAATACCCCACTCTACCCAGGGGTCTGAAATGGGTACCGGTCTTGACCGGGGGAAAGCGTAATGGCGTCCTGGCGTTAGTTATAAGGCATTTGAGAATCCAATGTATAAGGTGATATGTATCAGGCTTGAAATTGGAAATAAAGCATCCGTAGATGCCTTCATTATTATAGAAGAGGAGAGCATGAGTTTTTCACGTATTTTCCTTTTATCCTACCAACCGTAGGTTCTATTACATCAATGATATCATTACCCTTATTTAACATTGTAAACAATGGCTGTAATAGCAAAATAGTTTCCCGGTACAATGAAATCTAATCATGTGATTAAAACGAAAATGAGTTGTTTCCTCGAATGAGGATAGGACGGACAAAGTTACATTCTAGACTTGCGTCATTAAATTTTAAAATTAGGTTTGGGGCAAGTTGGGGTTGGTGCAACTGCAACGAACATGGGATTCTAGCATGAAGTGACCTAAGTTGAGCCTAGAACAATTTTAAGATAAATTTTCAATCTAGTACACGAGAAAGACTGTAGCAGGGATCAACTGCCAAGTGTAAATGGGATTTATAACTTAGACCGTCGGTGCATACTGCAAAATTGATTTCAATCAGATTGCGTGGTGTGCATCGGTTTATAAAGAAAGGTTTGGCCTATTTTTGGTAAATCTGAAGAATATGGCAGTAATCGATTTTGCAAATTTCGATGCTTAAACTTAGTTGATTAGATCAAAATGAACAAGTTTTCTTGGTAAATGTAAAGGACTTGACCATAATTGATATTCGAATTTTCGATGCCTTAATAATGTTAATCACATGAAAATAAACAAGTTTTCTTCAATGCACTTTCCGGCGGAAATGAGTATTTTAAAAGTTATGGCGTTAAATGAGTTACCGGAACTCCATAGTGCATCACCCTATTACAAACGTAAAGAGGTTGGGTCGTGAGGATAAGTTCTTTTAGTTCTTTTCTTTTAGTTTTATAATTTACACAGTTCTTTTAGTTTTATAATTTTCACTAAAAGAACTGTTGCTACCCCTCACGACCCAACCTCTTTACGTTTGTAATAGGGGGTTTGCTCTTCGTCGGCTTGGTTGACGCGCGGGAACGCCTGTTTACTTTCACGTCGGACCGCGCGGTATATTTTTCTCCGCCTCAAACACTGGAGTTACGGTAACTCATTTAATGCCATAACTTTTAAAATACTCGTTTCCGCCGGAAAGTCCATTGAAGAAAACTTGTTTATTTTCATGTGATTAACATTATTAAGGCATCGAAAATTCAAATATCAATTATGGTCAAGTCTTTTTCATTTACCGTTTTCTTCTATGCACTTTCCGTCTGAAATGAGTATTTTATTAGTAGGTAGGGTCAATATTTATTTTAGTTGCTGCACGGAAATTAATAATTTGAGGGCAAAAAATCAATAAAGGAACACATTTTAAGACCTTTTACAGGAATGACATTGTGCTCGCTGATGCGTTTTTTTCGAATTATTGAACTTTGAAGTTGGCCGTCGCGCGTCAGATAAAGCGACCACGCCAAGCAGAATTTAATTAATAACGGAAGCTAACCCCCTATTACAAACTTAAAGAGGTTGGGTTGTGAGGGTTAGCCACAGTTCTTCTAGTGAGTGAAAATTATAAATAAAGCTTCTAACCCACCCATTAGGGTGACGATCGCAATCTTGTTTACATCGGGTCTAAGATGGCGGTGCTCATGGTGATTGCCATCTTTGAGCTGAAATAAACAAGATTGCAGTCGTCACCGTAATGGGTGGGTTAGAAGCTTTATTTATAATTTTCACTAGAAGAACTGTGACTAACCCTTATGACCCAACCTCTTTACGTGTGTAATAGGTGGGTTAACCCTTTACCGCCTGAATTATGATCCAGTGAAAAATAATTTTTTTTTGTATGATTTTCTTCTTGCTTGGTGTTTATATAGACAACATGTGCAATGCAGATATCGTTAACACATATAGGCAATTAAATATATATATGTCCCTCAGAGGGAACGCTAGGCATCAGAGATCAGTGACATGCATGTCACTCACATGGAACACCCAGCACATGATGTGAACTTCTCCGAAACAATCATGTTATATGCTACACAAAACAATAATTTCTGCAAGTTTTGGAGTATTTATGTTAGAATAAAGGATAAAAGCCAAAACATGCATGCGTCAAACATATATTTCAGTATAGCAATATAAAGCAGCCTAGCTTTTACTACGTTTAAAAAAATAATATCCTTTGAACTTATTCCATAATGAATTTCAATAGCAGAAAAATAAATTGGCTTCCCTTCTTGCACACTTTATGGCATAGTATTTGGTAAAAATATGAAATATTGCAAATTATTGTTCACGCTCTTTGAAAAGGATGAAAAATGAAATTTATTCTTCGTGATATGATGAGAAACAGTTTGAGGTTACAGTTATGCAAAGATTTACTTTGCCCTTTTGGAAGCATATCTAGTTTTGCCAGTGCACTTGCTATTTTTGCATCTGTTTCTTTTATCCTCAAGAATTGGGAAGTGACCAGTTTGATCAAAACGGACGATGTCTTCTGGACAATTATGGGGGCGCTTTGGAATTGAACTTTGAGCATCAGATGATGGTCGGCCACGCTTATTTGTTGGGGCTTTACCCTTCTTTATGAGGGCATTAGCGACAGATAATTTGAACGAGGCTAGAGACAGAATGTCTTTTTTTGGAAGGTTCAAATCCCTTGCATCTCTCCTGTACAGTTTCCAGGAATTTATCATGGCCATGTCGAGCATGTGAAACACTAATCTCATGTAGTATTTCTTGGATCTTAGCGGGATTCTATAGAGTGCTATGAGCATGTCCGCTAGATCCACACCACCCATGGATTTGTTGTACCTCTGAATAATGTCTGGACAGGGCACATCTACTACTTTCTTCTGCTTGGAATCAAATCTTTGAACAGTAGATACTGGAGAAGCTTTGGCAAAATTGGAGACAATGTGGACAATTTTGTTGTCATGCCACTTGAGATAAGATATCTCACAGTTTTCCTGCTGGCAAACTAACTCTTCAAAAGATCCTCTTCCTTTCTTTTCGAGGTCCTTGTCAGCTTGTTTTCCTTTTGGTATGCCAGGCAGTCTGGGAACTCTGGCAGTGCCACAGCACCAAATCTTTCTAGTAGCAAGGTGGTCCAACAGAGGAAGACTAGTGAACCAGTTATCAAAGTATAGAATGTGATTCTTGCCAGGAGAAATTATCTGAGCAAGGTGAAGGACAACATTAGCACTAGGTTTCAGGTCAGGAACGTTTATGTCCTCAACAGGGTGAATTTTTCCAGTGTAGGGAATGAAATCATAAATGATCCCTTCAGGATCAGCAAGTACAAAAATTTTATATCCCCATTTGTGAGGCTTGCTGGGGATGTACTGCTTCAGCTGACTTTTGCCTTTGAAGGGAACAAGTTGTTCATCGATGCACAATGCTTGATGCATGGGGATTTTCTGAAACTCTCGTCGAAGCAGGTTGATAAGTGGTCTTACCTTGGCCATTCTATCATTTTGATTAGTAAGATTACTGTTGTCCACCATGTGGAGATATTTTTTTATTGCTTCAAATCTATCTCTGCTCATCACAGAAGGAGCTACAACCATAAAATCACAAAGCTTACGACACCAGTGCATCCTTGTATCAGGCATCTTGACTAAGGAAAAATACATCACTAGACCAAGCCACTGTTTGAGTTCTTTTCTTGTTAGATTCAAAGGCTTGTTTACATTACTTTGAACTGCATACAGGTTAGATTGTTCCACAATTAAATCTAAAAAATCATCAGGAATGAAAGATTTGAAATAAGAATAAGGAGCTTTCAATTCTAGGCAACAAGATTCTTTATCAGGAAGTGTTTGAAATTCTGGGACATGGGTCGACCCATCTTTTTTACACCAACTATGGGCGGCAGTACGGTTTTTGGACCTCTGACGTCTAGCTTCACTGTGTGTTGGCTGAGACTCTACTTCAGCATTTGTCATTTCCTCGGGCTGTATTTGCAACACGACAGTAGCTTCATCCTCAAATTCTTCATCCATTTGCTCATCTATTTCTTCATCTTCTTCACGCAGCATGGACTCTAAATCTGTTGAAACAAATTATTATTACTTCAAGGTACTTACTCATCAGTAATTGCTATATATATATTAGAACTGTAGCCAATTGAATTACGACCTCTTTCATGAATTTATATCTATAGCTACCCAATTCTGTATTGTCTAACGATAAAACATCAACACCTACCTGGTACATTCCCTTCAAGAACGAAAGTTGGATCACATATTTCATCATCTTCTACATCTGAACTGCTGTCAACATCGCTGTCCATAGCAGATTCTTGTAGTTTCATTGTAATTCGAGCCACTCTTTTCCGTTTCCCGTGAAATCCTTGTGGCTTCAACATTTCTGAAAAGAATTACAAACATTAGCTACGCTATTCTTAGTATTTTATAATATAGGGGAAATTATCAGAGCATGAAAAATAAGAGGTACAATAATTCAAGTGTGATATTTATGAGAATAAACCATGTCAATACAATGCCAGGTATAATCAAAGAGAATATGAATAACCAACAAAGCAAAAATAAACATTAACCCTAACAAAGATGAATCATAGGAATGCACACTGTGAATGCTAAGTTCAGTTATCTTCAAAAAAACATATGGGAAAATGAGCAAGCAACACTCTTGACGATTGTTCCCTGTAGGTGACAGCTGGTGAAAGCCTTCCATTGCCAATCGTTCCTCCTCGGTGACAAACAAAACAGACCTTAGCAGAGATAAACTATAAGGCGAAGAAAACTGTTTGAACCTGCTAGCCTATCTAGAACATCTACTAAACATATAAAAAAAATGTTAGAACTGTAACTCACCATGATTTCCATCCATAGAGGCAAGAATACACCATGCACGAACACAATTGACGCACAACCAATCTCAGCAACAGTTCAGCTGCTACTGTCCGTGACAAGGAGTTGGGAGATACTTACTTGTTACTTGTTAACGATGCGGCGCATCTCCTATGGGAATTAGCGCCCCCACTCCGCCACTGGTTCCATTAGATTCTCTTCAGTAGTCCAGCTTCCCGGAGGAATGAAATAATCAAGCCTGGAGCAAGGGGGGGATAGAGTAGTGACGAAAGACTGAAAGGAAGAGCATTGATCCGGCAGGTTGTACGCAGCTGGTGGCGAAAGGGTTCATACGTGGGACACTCAATGAACACGTGCTTCAGCGTGATGTGAGAGTGACAGGTTGGACAGGATGTAGGGGCTGATTTGGTGATGTAGTGGCCATGAGTTAGAAGGCATGTTTGTAGTCGCAGACGAGTGATTACCTTCTGGTCAGCACGGGTGAGGTTTTGAGGGATGAATGGCCCCAGCGTTGGTCGGAAGTGAGTGATGGATTGAGGAAGTGATGACCAGTTGCTTTGCCATGCTTGGTCATAGTGGAGAATGAATTTTCTTTTTAGCTCATGGTTGCTAGGAAAAAGGTGTGTCATATAGTTCAAACCCAGCGATTCTCTCGCCAATTCATCAGCAGCTTCGTTCCCCAGGATGCCAACATGACTTGGTACCCATTCAATTATTATCTTATTTGCTTCTAGTGAGAAGATTATTTCCATAATCCAGATTACCAAGTAGTGGTCTGGTTAGTTGGGAGATGCTGCACCGGCCAACTGTAATGGCGGAAGATGTCTTCTTGCAGGAACATTCGGCACTGGTTCCCTATTGCTCATAATTTTCATATAAACGACATTTTTTCTAGCGCTCCCCGTGAGTGACATACGGCGGTAAAGGGTTAAATACCCTTATTAACTAAATTACGACGCCGGTGCCAACTTCAAAGTACAATTATTCAAAAATAACGCATCAGCGGTAAATGTAAAGGACTTGACCATAATCGATTTTCCACTCTTTGATCAATAAAGATTGTTGATGAGACCAAAATAAACAAGTTTTCTTCAATGCACTTTCCGGCGGAAATAAGTATTTTAAAAGTTATGGCATTAAATGAGTTACCGTAACTCCAGTGTTTGAGGCGGGGAGAAATACACCGCGCGGTCCGACGTGAAAGTAAACAGGCGTTCCCGCGCCCCAACCAAGCCGACGAAGAGCAAACCCCCTATTACAAACGTAAAGAGGTTGGGTCGTGAGGGGTAGCAACAGTTCTTTTAGTGAAAACTATAAAACTAAAAGAACTGTGGCTACCCCTCACGACCCAACCTCTTTACGTTTGTAAAAGGGTGATGCACACTGGAGTTCCGGTAACTCATTTAACGCCATAACTTTTAAAATACTCATTTCCGCCGGAAAGTGCATTGAAGAAAAATTGTTTATTTTGGTCTGATAAACAATCTTTGTTGATCAAAAAGTGGAAAATCGATTATGGTCAAGTCCTTTACATTTACCGCATCAGCAAGCAGAATGTCATTCTTGTAAAAGATTTTAAATGAGCTCTTTCAGTGATTCTAAGCAATGAAATTATTAATTTCCGTGCAGCACCTAAAATAAATATTGACCGTAGGTAGTAGCGGTAAATGACTTACCGCAACTCCAGTGTTTGAAGCGGCAAGTAATTCAAGGAGTGCGCCGGACAGCAACACAGCAATGCATTCTCGCTTCCAGCACGATCGTCATCAAAGACAAAACCAAACCTACCGCCATAACTTGTTAAATACTCATTTGACACGGAAAGTGCATTGAAGAGAAATTGTTTATTTGGATTTTATTAATTAGGTTCAGGCACCAAAAAGTGGAAAATCGACAACTGACATATCCTTCAGATTTACTACAATTTCTTCTCGCTTCAAACACTAGGCCTAACTAGAGTTGCGGTAAGTGATATACCGCTATGACTCGTTAAATACTCATTTGCCCCAAAAAGTCCCAAAAAGTGCATAGATGAAAAGTTATTTATTTTGATATAATTATCATGATATAGGCAAAAAAATTTGAAAATCGATTAGTTGCATGACTTGCATCTCCTTAACATTAACCATTTTCAAACATTACATTTTGAGTAGTAGCATAGCTATGAGATCTTCTTTTATAAGGTATGAAATACTTGTTTGTCAAGTGTATTAGAGTTTGATTTATTTGTTTTGGCTCTCATATCACTCCTTGCAATAACTTGCGGTAAATCTGAAGGATATGTCAGTTATCGATTTTGTATATTTTGATGCCTTAGCGTAGTTAATAAGATCGAAATAAACAAGTTTTCTTCTATGCACTTTCCGTCTCAAATGAGTATTTTATTAGTTATAGCGGTAAATGACTTACCGCAACTCCAGTGTTTGAAGCGGCAAGTTATTCAAGGTGCACGTCGGACAGCAACACTGCAATGCGCACTCGCTTCCAGCGCGATCGTCATCATAGACGAAACCAAACCTACCGCTATACCTCGTTAAATACTCATTTGACGAAAAAAGTGTATAAAAGAAAAGTTGTTTATTTCGATGTTACCACCATGATTCAAGCCACAAAATTTTGAAAAACGATGAGTAGCTGTATATTCGAGCGCATTCGTCATCTAAGACAAAACTAAACTTACCGCTATAAATCGTAAAATACTCATTTGAGACGGAAAGTGCATAGAAGAAAACTTGTTTATTTTGATTCAATTAATTAGGTTCAGGCACCAAAAAGTGGAAAATCGACAACTGACATGTCCTTCAGATTTACCTAACTTGCTTATGGTGATATCCAGCACCAATCAGCAGCTTTTATGTTGTCAACTCAGCTGCAGCACTTTGTGCTCTGTTCTTTCTTATATGAAATGTAAATTAAAAATTTAAAATGCAAAATATAAGTTTTTTATTTAGCATGAATGCATGATTGGAGTAAATAATAAGTTTTGTAATCTCTTCCTATTTTTGTCTGCCATTTTGGGATAGCTTTGCTTAATATTTTTTGTTTGGCAAAAATTATGAATTAAACATGTCATAATTAAGTATAATTATCAATAAATCTTTATATCCAATATGATATTTGAATGCTAGAGATGTTTTTCAAAAATGAATTTGCCTAGTGCAAAAAATTGCTCTTAAACACTGTATAAAGAAAGAGCCCTAACTGCCTACATTTTAGTATGTATGTATTGTACTGATACAGATTAATTTTTGTAATTTTGTTAAACTTATTATTGGTATTCCAATGTAGATCAAAATAGTAGTTTCATGATTAAAAATGGTGCTTTCTTTTTAAGTAAAATAGTTTTCTTCTTGCAAACTTGATCATATTTTAAAATTTTACTCAAAAACACTAATATTTGAATGGAGTAATTGGATTTATTCTGTAGAAACTGCAGAAGTTGACCGTGTATTTTAGAATCTGAGCTTAGTGTTTTTAAGGAAATCTTTGGTTTGACATCACATTTCCCTAAACTCCAACATATTGATATCCTAAATTTTTTGTTTGCTTATGAAAACAAATTTTATTCTTTTCAGACGGTATGGCTAGTTCTCAAGACAGCTATTACTTGTCTCTGTTGGCACTGGCTGAGTCATTTAGAACAGAACATCCTCCCAAGATCAGGCATGCCTTGCACTGCCTCAAAGCTGTGTTTTTGTGTGATCCTCCTCCTAAGGTGAGTCTGTAACTGTGTATCCTTGCATACTCTTTCTTGGTCATGAAAAAACTTAGCATTGGAACACTTAGAGTTGGAATACAATAGTAAACCGAGGGTATTTGTGTGTATTGATTATGGTAATATTAATTGTGGCATTGCTTTCTCCAGCCACAAAGGTGCTCAGCAGTGTTAGCTTTCATGGTTATTTTTGCTTCCACCTGTCTTGCATGAGGGTGGTTCTGTTTCAGCTCAACTTTTTTCAGAGAAGGATTTATTTATTTCTTTGCTGTGTGTGTGGAAAAGAACCATATGACTAAGTTGAGATTAAGTACACTATGGACTAATCCACTATGTTTTGCAGGTGGCAGCCAGGACCCACCTACAGATTGCAATTCTCCTCTCCAGACACGCTCACAATCCTGAGCTCACCAAGAATCATCTTCAGCAAGCTGTGTGTAATTTAGGATTTGGCACAAATTTTCTGTGAACTTATGATATGTGCAGGAAAATTTAAATTAGTGTAAAATGATCTTGATACATTTGCTTTTCAATATTCTGTGTGCTATGACTTAGTTTAAATATAAATGTTTTTTATTGAATAGTCAGCTCAAAAAGTATTTTTTTCATTTTCCTACTTTCTTTTTTGAATTCGTTTCTAAATGAAAAAAACACTTTTTAGTTGGTAGCAAGATTTTTCTTGAGTGAAACTGCTGATAGATTTTATTCCCTTCTAAATTGGCATATTTGGGTAGTATGTGAATTGCATGATTAAGTGTAAGAGTAATATATATTTACTCTAAATTACCAGAGTTTCATCATGTATTGATAGCCTTTGAAAAAGCAATAAAAACCACATTTTATGTTCTCATTTTGATGAGTGATAAATTTCTTTTTCAGTGGAACCTGTCCCAGAATATAGCTGGATTTGACGACGTCCGGTTTGCCTCCGCACACCGGCTGAGCGTGTGCCTACTTGAAGAGAGCATCACATCTGCCCCTGCCGCTGCTGCTGGTAGTGGCACCACTGCTGGTGTCCCTGCTGGCCCCAGTGTTGATGCTGCCAAGTCTCTTCTGATGAGGGCCATTGAGATGTCCTCACAGAATGCCCACTGGCACTGCAGGCTGTTGCTACATGCTGCTGTTAGTCCGAGTTTGGGCAAATGCTTTATTATGGTTTGGTTTGGACATTTGTTTGCCATTGTAGTGGAAATGTTTATGTTCTTATAATTCTTGTTCCTGAACTGGTATTTTTAGCGCCTGTTTGCATTACATTTGACATGTTGATTTTTATAATTTGTGTTGCTGGGTTATTATTATTAGTACCTACTACTTACTTGATTAGGTTTGCAATAGAAATTTCTTTAATTTATACAGTTTTTGTTGCTGAATTATTATTTTTATTACAACGTTGCCATTTCAATACATTATTAGTCATTCTTATTAGTAATTTTGCTGGATTATTATTGTGTTTTAGTAATTGTTTTCCATTGCATGCGAGTTTAATTGATCTTTTTAATAGTCCTGTGTAAGAAGTTAGTCCTGTGTCTTGAGGGTTGTTGATTGTTAGCAAAATACCAGAAATTATTCCTGTCAGCCTATCATACGAGGGGAAATGTTATCGTGCAATTGTATTCTTCAACTTCATTAGGAAGAATTAAAATTTATTCAAGCTGGAAAATTGATTTCCCTATTCTGTTACTTACAACCTAACCAAACCAACTGTTAACAGCCGCGGAAACGCAGTGAAGATGTTAAATAGGTCAACATTAATATGTCGTTGCTCACAAATACTTGGCAATGGAAAAGAAAATGGCCCTAAAATTGTCATCATTGTCTAACTGCAAGGATCCAAAAATGTTCAGTTTATATCTGCCATAAATTGACCAAAATTTCCTACATCAAAACTTGCGTACTTCTTTACCTTCATTTGTTGAATTAATATGGATGCTTTATTGCTCTAATTCTCAGTACTATAATTTTGATTCCATACTATACCTACATTGCCATTACAGAATGTAGCAGGCACAATTATATGCATGAATCTCACACCCATACATGCCAAGGCACAACTACACTCACAAACCCCACACCCGTGCATGCCAAGGCACAACTACACACACAAACCCCACACCCATTCATGCCAAGGCACAACTACACACACAAACCCCACACCCATGCATACCGAGGTACAACTACACACACAAACCCCACACCCGTTCATGCCAAGGCACAACTACACACACAAACCCCACACCCATGCATGCCGAGGCACAACTACACACACAAACCCCACACCCATGCATGCCGAGGCACAACTACACACACAAACCCCACACCCATTCATGCCAAGGCACAACTACACACACAAACCCCACACCCGTACCATTACTGAAGGCTTGCCTGATGCAGAGGGCGTGTCTGCTGCTCAAGGAGCACAGCAGCGCCGCGTCGCTGCTGCAGCGCGGGTTTGACTACACCAACATGCACGACCTCGGCTACCTGCGCCTCATTTTCCAGCTCTCCAAGATCATGGTGAGGGCTTTGGGCTCTCCGAATTCTTTTGTCACATAATTGAAACTCTGCTCACAGATTTAGATTTATTATCATTTGAAACTGTGCTCACAGATTTAGATTTATTATCATTTGAAACTGTGCTCACAGATTTAGGTTTCCTTGAAATTTTGGTGGTGGTGATGGCTCTTGCACATCACAGCTCCCCCCCAAGTGATATTTGTAAAACGTACAGTATTGTATACTATACACATAGCAGTTGACATTTTGCAGATAACTTTTATTACATCACAGCCGCCTCAACGTTATTTTTTTAGAAGCATGACATGGTACATTGTTCACAATTTGTTTGGTATCCTGCAGGTGGTGATGGTGGAAGGCAGTGGCAGCGTCTCGCTCAACGACATCCAGCAGATGCTGTCACAAGCCCTCGCCTCCATCTCTGGTGTTAATGCCACACCTGCGCAGAAAGAGCATCTCAAGGTTATATTTGTTCCCTCAAGTCCAAACTAAATGGTGCCTCCCTCCTTCTTCTCTGTGGAACGCCTTTGCTTCAGTTAGGGAAGCTTAGGATAACATCTAATCTTTCTTGTACGAGGCACTTACCAGAGATCTGAAGCTTGTTAAACTTATCTATACTAGTACCTCTAATTATATTAGCTATGCAATCACATTATTTTCATCGGGATCAGTTTATTACGATATTACTGTTTGATATTATCCCGTAGTGTAAACAAATAGGATATAAACCTTTCAAGTAAGTGTTGAGATCGTAAAAACTATTTCAATTACTTCTAAGTGTTTATTAGGAATGGTAGTTGTCTTCATACTGTTAATGACTGTGTGGCTCAACTAGAGCTTCAAGGCGTGCTGATTTTCTATTTTAACATGTGCTTTACACTTTATGTGAATTAGCTTAGTCAAATAATAATCATTCTTCGGTTAACGAGATCAGTTGCTTCTAAAGAGTAAACGTTTTCAATGTGGTATTGATGAATGTTTAGAAATATGGTATTGGGTTGCCCGAAATAATGTCCAATATTAAAACCAAGTCAAAAATAAGATATCCAGCCATGCGCTGGCGTCGATAAGCCATCTTTAAAAACGATATCCTTGATTATTTTCTAGGGCAAATCGTTATTTATTTTGAAGTTCATGGTTCCAACAGGTGTTTGCTCTGGTTTTGCTCACTACAAATCAGCTGAACCTCGGTCAGGTGAAGAGCGCTAAACCCGTCCTCAAGCAGCTGCAGCAGAGCATCCAGACCGTGTCACAAAGCCCTCTCATGGAGAAAGGTACCTCAGGTCCTGATGTGCCTTCCATACCTCTCCTGCTGATATTTTGCAGGTGGCACTTTGCACTTTGCTTCTATTTGCTATAATACCTTGTTTAATATCTCTTCTTTGTTTCCTTCCTTGCGCTTCTTTGGTTTATCTTCTTTCTGTTTTCCCTCCTCTTTTTTATCCCTTCTTTATCTTATCATTTGTTCTTGTTCTTGTTCTTTTTTGTTATCTCATCTTTTTCTTTCCCCTTCTTCCATTTTTACTATCTCTTCTTTGTTTTTCCTTCCTGGTGCTTCTTAACTTACTGTTTCCTTGTGCAAGGTATCCTGTATGGGACCACACTTTGTTCATTAATTTCGTTTCCCATTGGGAGACGTTAGGTCCCGAGGTAAAGCTTTGGTAAGCTTTCCTTTTGTTGAAGTGTTCGTTGTTTTGTGACGAACCATTTTTTTTTTGTTCAATGCTCTTTTTTTTCCTGAACCTTTGACTTTGTTCTTCAATTTTGATCATGTTTCATGACCTTCTTTTAATTTTGCTGTTAGTTTGTGGAAGAAATAGGAACACAGTTGTGCGTTCATTGTTGTTTTTATCTTTCTCCTCTTTGGAACTCATTTTTTGGTGTCAAGGAGAATTGAACTAACTCACGATATAATCTATAATCTTGGTGTCTACTGCAGATCAACAGTGGTGAAAGTTCATTTTTTTGAAATTTTTCTGTGCAGAAAATTTTGTATCTTACGTCTAAGCAACAATATTCCTTCCTATTTTTTACATGGTGGTTGTCTAATTTGTCTGTGTTGAAAATCCAGAACCTTAAGCCTAGAAGCAACGACATTTTCTTCATTGTGGTTTTTCCCATTTCAACAGCTGCCCACTGATGAGCATTTACTAAACTGAACTTCTTTACTTAAGCATTAACTAAACTGAACTCTTTTACTTAAGCATTAACTAAACTGAACTCTTTTACTTAAGCATTAACTAAACTGAACTCCTTTACTTAAGCTTTAACTAAACTGAACTCCTTTACTTAAGCATTAACTAAACTGAACTCCTTTACTTTAGCATCAACTAAACTAAACTCCTTTACTTTAGCATCAACTAAACTAAACTCCTTTACTTTAGCGTCAACTAAACTAAACTCCTTTACTTTAGCGTCAACTAAACTAAACTCCTTTACTTTAGCGTCAACTAAACTGAACTCCTTTACTTTATCGTCAACTAAACTAAACTCCTTTACTTTAGCATCAACTAAACTAAACTCCTTTACTTTAGCATCAACTAAACTAAACTCCTTTACTTTAGCGTCAACTAAACTAAACTCCTTTACTTTAGCATCAACTAAACTAAACTCCTTTACTTTAGCATCAACTAAACTAAACTCCTTTACTTTAGCATCAACTAAACTAAACTCCTTTACTTTAGCATCAACTTAACTAAACTCCTTTACTTTAGCATCAACTAAACTAAACTCCTTTACTTTAGCATCAACTAAACTAAACTCCTTTACTTTAGCATCAACTAAACTAAACTCCTTTACTTTAGCATCAACTAAACTAAACTCCTTTACTTTAGCATCAACTAAACTAAACTCCTTTACTTTAGCATCAACTAAACTAAACTCCTTTACTTTAGCATCAACTAAACTAAACTCCTTTACTTTAGCATCAACTAAACTAAACTCCTTTACTTTAGCATCAACTAAACTAAACTCCTTTACTTTAGCGTCAACTAAACTAAACTCCTTTACTTTAGCGTCAACTAAACTAAACTCCTTTACTTTAGCATCAACTAAACTAAACTCCTTTACTTTAGCATCAACTAAACTAAACTCCTTTACTTTAGCGTCAACTAAACTAAACTCCTTTACTTTAGCGTCAACTAAACTAAACTCCTTTACTTTAGCGTCAACTAAACTAAACTCCTTTACTTTAGCATCAACTAAACTAAACTCTTTTACTTTAGCGTCAACTAAACTAAACTAAACTCCTTTACTTTAGCGTCAACTAAACTAAACTAAACTCCTTTACTTTAGCATCAACTAAACTAAACTCCTTTACTTTAGCATCAACTAAACTAAACTCCTTTACTTTAGCGTCAACTAAACTAAACTCCTTTACTTTAGCGTCAACTAAACTAAACTCCTTTACTTTAGCATCAACTAAACTAAACTCCTTTACTTTAGCGTCAACTAAACTAAACTCCTTTACTTTAGCGTCAACTAAACTAAACTCCTTTACTTTAGCATCAACTAAACTAAACTCCTTTACTTTAGCATCAACTAAACTAAACTCCTTTACTTTAGCGTCAACTTAACTGAACTCCTTTACTTTAGCGTCAACTAAACTAAACTCCTTTACTTTAGCGTCAACTAAACTAAACTCCTTTACTTTAGCATCAACTAAACTAAACTCCTTTACTTTGCCATCAACTAAACTAAACTCCTTTACTTTAGCGTCAACTAAACTAAACTCCTTTACTTTAGCATTTACCAAACTCGTGACATCTGCACCTTTGGTGAGCAGAGAACTGCGGGAGCTGTGCGGAGGTGCAGTGGATGTCGCGCTCTGAGCTGGGCGTGCTCGTGTATCTGGTGTCGGTGCGGCACTCTATGCACGCCGGCTACATGGACAAGGCCCACAAGTACACCGAGAAAGCGCTCAGCCAGATCTCCAAGATACGCGGTCTGCCTCCCCCACAAATATATTAAAACTGTCCTAATTGTGAATTACTGGACCACATGTGATCAGTTTTGTTTGTTTGCTTATAAAATTGTTTTTTAGGACCCATTTTTGGAGGACTGGGTATTTGGAATAGATTTTATCCGCAAAGCAGGGTGCGTTTTTTTACTTTTAATATGCTTCATGTCAGTAAAATTAAAGTGTAAATAGTGTCAAACAAACAGGCTACCAAGTGGTACCTCGAGATACGAGTGTAATTCGTTTCAGAACCGAGCTCGTAAGTCAATCAGCTCGTGTCTCAAACAAATTTCTTCCATTTAAAATAACTGAATTTGATTTAATTCGTTCTGGACCTATGAAAAAAACCCCCAACCAATGTAAATTATGAATAAAGGTATGTTTTTAAATAACGAACAAACATGCATAATTAACAAACACATTACAAAATATGAAATAAAGAGTTATTTAGCATAATAATCTTACCTTGGAGACAGACCAGTGCGGCTAAAATTCGTCCGAATAGACAGAGGCACTGAAACCACACAGTTTGGACAAAAATTCCGCACGAATTCGGACGAAAAATTTTTCGTCCTAATTCGGATCCATTGTAACCATAGCCTAACGAAGGTGAACGGCAAGGAGGAGGGAGGGGAAGGGATGCAGGCACTCTAGACAGGTACGCAAACGGCGTTTTAGAACTTAAAACAATTTTCGTAACTTTAAAACTAAAGCTACTCTTTCCTTATTTTAAATGAAACAAAAAACGTAAAACAATACACTTAACTTCAAACTTAAACTAAGCCTAACATTTACATAAATTTAATTATGTATCACTTGTTTTTGCCTTCTTGGGTGCACTTTCTGCACTTTCACTCGTAGCTCTTTCCAAGAAAAATGTCTCTAAAGAACTTTGCTTCTGCTTGCCTTTCAAAATGTTTTGAAAATGTGACAAACACGTGTCATTAAAGCGTGCCAACTAGCGGGACGCTCCGAAAACACGGCTCGTATCTCGGACTTGGGCTCGAATCTTGAACGAAATTATGGCCCGAACTCTGGCTCGTATCTCAAAAAACTTGTATGTTAGGTTGCTTGTATCTCGAGGTATCACTGTAAATAGAAAAATCATTGATGTACGGGACACTTTTCCAGCTTTTCTAATTTGTAAAATCGTTCATCACATGTTGCAGTAATATGATTGACAACGTTTCAAAAATGAAAAATGTCAAGTGAATTATTTTTTACTTTAACACGTGAGGAACTTGAACGAAATGTAACGCTATAACGAGCTCTTGTTGCTCGACTGTTCAGAGAGCAGCAGTGCGAGCCGGTGGCTGGAAGTGCTGCTGGTGGAACACACGGCGCTCTGCCACCTCGTGATGGGCAGCAAGATGTCCTCGCTCTCTTCCATCACTCGCCTCACGCAGCTACTGCGCGCCCACCCCACTCTCGCTCAGGTGAATGTGGCATCATTTGACGTATGCTGCATTGCCGCCGTGTAGTGATAAGGAGCTTGTTACTGTGGCATTACAGTGCAGTTATTCCAAATGGGTTAGTTTGGAGTGTGTGTGACAGGAATTCCTTAAATGCTTAAGTTTATAGTGTCATTTGAATGCGCCCATTTTCACTCTCCCTGTTGCAAAGAACAAATTACAAATGTATGTCCTGTTGAGGTGTTGTTGGTATAAAAAATATTTATTCAAGGTATAATGTTGGTATAAATATATTGGTATAAAAAATATTTATTATTTATTATTAATATAATAAAAAATATTTATTATATTAATTGTTTCAAAATATCAGGCTAATCATGTATAAGATCTATGAGAAAATTCAATGAAAACTTTAACCTGCTCTTGTGGTCCCAATTGGATCAAGTGTTTTATTCATGCAATTGGGATAGTCGAATGCCACTTATGAACTGTAAAGTAATTAGTAGAGGTTTTGTTTCATTCTACCAATATTTCAGAAAGGGAAGAGAAATAGTCATGTAATATGAAGAAAAGAAATGTGGAGTCTATTTAAGAGGTGGTGTCTCACACAGGACACCCTCCATTTAAAATCTAAATTAGAAAAGGTGAGGAAGAAAAGGCGAAGAAGGTGTGAAAATCGAAAGAAGTAGAGCACGAAACATAGAATTTTTGAAAGCTTACCTATAGCCAAAGCACATAGCATGACAGTGTTCTCCCTGGGGGCGCTAGTCCGCATAACATTGAATAGACCAACCAAACAGTCTTAAAACAATTGCCTCACTCACGCCCTCTGAGAAGACGCACTCATGGGGCACTGTCCAAATTCTCATTCAAGAGGACAAGCAACAAAAATCTCAACATGTCAACTAAAAACCTACGTTTGTTTCCAGAGCCACGTGGCCCAGGTTCACACGCTGCTGGCTGTGTACGCCATGAGTATGAAGAATCTCGAGGCTGCCGAGCAGCAGTTCAACGCTGCGCTCAGGGTCTGTTGTGCCTATGTATCATTTTTTGTGGCTACTAGCTCTCAACTTCAGGCGTTTGGTGTCCTGCTTGCAATGGAAAATATATGATGTATCCTTGTTGTTCATTTCGTCTTGCTTCCTATACATTCTTGGGTTAAATGTAATAATAATCTTCAGCTTGTTTCATTTTTTTGACGACAATTGCTTGTGTTCTGCTGAAGTAGTTCTATTACATGCTAAGTTCGTTGTTTTTATCGTAGTTTTGTGAAATCTAAGAGAAATGTGTGGCATAAATCCATTGTAGTGGAGTTCTTACCAATGTATGCAGTAGTCGTGTTGTAGTCCTTATAATGATGAGGCTGGAAGCTACCCTGCACACCTAGTCCGCTTGTTAATCTTGCTGATCAATGTTGCCTGCCAGGCAGGTTGTGTATGATAATTTTATGTGGAGGATTACATTACAGAAAATGTGCTCTTTCATATTCAGGATTATATGTAAATATACTGTGAAGTTGAAATGTCGTCAAATCCACAGCCTCTCTTGTTATGCAATTATTGTAATGCAGGTTCCATTAACAAAGGGAATGAAAAGTCTAAGCTCTATGCAGTGTTTTTCTGACGTGCATTAGTTAGATGAAGTATGATTCCGCATGTTGTGCGGAATTGTCCAATATGAATGAAAGATGCTCCTGAAATATTACCTTTTTATTTTCATTTCAAGTGAAACTGGTTTTCACTCCGCAAATCGTAAAAATTATCGCCGAACCTTCATGGTCTGATGGTCATACACATTGCCAAAATTGTCAGAACGAATTAATTAATTAATTTTACTCCAAACTCCTCAGAACGAATTAATTAATTAATTTTACTCCAAACTCCTAAAATCTTAAGAGACTGCCATTAAACACACTTAGTCTAATGAACCCCTACAACCCAGCAGACGTCGCAAAATCGCGAACTGTGGACGTTCGCGAACCTGAACCTGGGAGTTGTGTACCTGCGCAGCGGCCGTGAGCAGGACTTCCTGGCTCTGCAGGAGCGCATCCACCCGGATGCCGTGAGGGCCGCGTCCCACGGCATCCGGGCTGCTGCCTACTACGTGCAGGGCATGCATGCCTTCTTCAGTGGGGGCCATGATGACGCCAAGTGAGTGTGTGTGCAGGGCATGCATGCCTTCTTCAGTGGGGGCCATGATGATGAAGTCTTCATTCATTGGTTCATTTATGCGACATTCACCAGATTTTACACTAGCTCAAAATTCATTTTGTTAGTTAGAATCACTCCGGGTGGTAGCATTCTCTTCAATTTTTGATAACTTTGCACTTTCTGAAAGGGTAGGAAGGCTAAATGGATATCAAGAACTTGATAAACTCACCATTGACCATTTCGATGTTGGGAAAATGATGCCTTAAATATCACGGATTGAAATTTTTACCTTGTTACTAACATCTAAATTTCTTGGTAAAATGTACGTCAATTACTTTATATCTTATTTAATTAATTTCTCTTTGTGTTTAATATCTAAATTGCTTTGCAACTAAACGTCTACAGCCCGATTAGGGAACCAACTAACGATGCAAGAACAGGGAAACATAGAAAACAATAACACAGTTGGATAGTTTGCTGTGTAAAATGATCCCCAAGTATGTATGAACATTTCAAATTATAATAGCTGTCATTTTGTGTGCTAAACTTTAACTGATATGCAAATATATAAACTACTTCAGCTTCTAGTGGTGAAGTAGAAAATTAAAGATTAGGTTACGTTACGTTAGGTTGGCTTGGGATATGTCGCGATAGGTTAGGTTATGGTGAGTTACCTCATATTGTTGTAGGATATTAATTTGAAATAAGATTGGGACAATATAGAGTAGGTCAAGATAAGTTCGGACATTTAGATTTAAAATGCCTGTAAAAACTTTTCACGGATCCAGCAAGTATCTTTTTGATACAATACTATGGTTTGCATTACCTGGAGTGTCGTGTGCCGCAGACGCCACCTGCGAGAGGCACTGAAGATGGCCAATGCTGAGGACCTGAACCGGCTGACGTCGTGCGCGCTGGTGCTGCTCGGCCACTTGTTCTTCTGTGCGGGCTCGCCACGAGAGGCTGCCAACATGGCCAGCCCCGCCATGCAGCTCGCCTCCAAGATACCTGACCTGCATCTCCAGCTCTGGGCTTCTTCTTTGCTGAAAGGTGATACCCTCGAATTTCTGACCTACATCTTTATTGAGTAGGTTAGGGTAAATCAGAGAATGTAGAGTGAGACATCACAGTTAAAGTTATCAACATTGCTACGGCAGAAGGAAGAAAAACGAAAAAAGGGTGGAAACCAGTGACTGTTCTCTGTGCTGAATGCTCTCGAAACACATTCGGACAAAAGAGCACTGCGACATTATGAGCTTAATATAATACATGAACACAATAAGGTGCAACAGGCAAGATTCCGACACATCTTTACGGAAACTTCCTTACTGATCGTACCATTAGTACTATCGTGTTCAGAATGTATTTCGGCGTGACTTAAATGGAGGGAACAAAGTGTATTATCGTCGGTGGTTGTTCCTTAACTATAAATGAGGTGAGCAGTTGTTTTCAGGTTAACATTAAGAGAAGAAATAATGTGCGAGCTGGGTGAGTAGAAGAGATCTTCCCCATCAATCCTCCTTCCAAGGTTTTCCTGGTTTGTTATAATCACCAGAGGAGCTGTACATACTGCCGTAAAAATACCGCGAGTATCATATCAGTCTTTCTTGTCCAAAGTGTGATGTTCGACCCTCGGCCCTTTAATTAAAGCAGAGTTCGTGACAAATAAAAAGGAAATGAGAAACTAACTATGCAAAATTATTTGGAAATAATTCAATGATGAAACAATTGAACTTTAATAAATAATAATTGAACTATTGATATCATTGAATTTTGAAACAATTTTTTTGTAATCACATATTGCATTAGTAGAATATAAATCTTGAAGATGGTGAATTATGTATTAAGAATGTTTCTGTAGTGTCACAATATGACCAGTTCATGGTATAATGTAGCAAAAAGGGTACTGGTATTGTGCTGTATGTTAATAACACAGAATAAATAAAATATTGTAAGAAGAGTACTGAGCTCACTGTTTAATGTGGAAGCAATTAGAGCGTGCAACATCTTCTTGAACTATAGTGCATCGTCTTTCTTGTGAATGCTGAAACGTTTAAATTTATTGATTTTTGTCCACGCGATGCGTCAATTATCTCTAAATTTGGTGTCAATTCTGCCTCTTTTTTAATTTTCTGTCCCATTTGGCTCACTTGATAATCGAGATGGTGCAAAGCTGAAGTCCCTCTTGGGACGGTCTGTAACTAAAAGTCATTGTTAACTTATTTTTCCATTCCTTACTCTTGAGATGATTATAAGTTTGAAGTTCTTATCATGCTCTTTTGCATTCTTCACTCTCATGATTCAAAACGTGAAGTTCTTATGTTTTTTGCATTCTTTACTCTTATAATTCGAAACCTGGAGCTCTTATCATGCTTTTTTGCTCTCCGGCCACCCGAGATATTCGAGCTAAAAGTTACCATGGCGCACGCAGACATCCACAACCACTTCAGCGAGACGAGCCAGGCCGCGGTGCAGGAGGGCAACCACCGCCAGTTCGGGGAGCAGCTCGCCAGCGACCTGAGGTGGGCGTCTGAGCAGCCCCAGCACCTTGCTCTACTCTCCTGGACCACCGGGCCGCTGCCTCACCTCGAGCCTATGCCCTCGTGATGCGCGTATTGTGCTACGTAATGATCACTCTTGTTCTGGGTGGCCGTGTTGATGGTCAGCTTGTTGAAATGCACGGAGTTGCGGTCGTGTGAGGGTGGGACAACTCTTCTTTTGGACAGTTTTGATGGTCAACCTGGTGAAATGTACGGGATTGCGGTCGTGTGAGGGTGGGGCAACTCTTCTTTTGGACAGTGTTGATGGTCAACCTGGTGAAATGTACGGGATTGCGGTCGTGTGAGGGTGGGGCAACTCTTCTTTTGGACAGTTTTGATGATCAGCCTGGTGAAATGTACGGGGTTGCGGTCATGTGAGGATGGGGCAACTCTTCCTCTGGACAGTTTTGATGATCAGCCTGGTGGAATGTACGGGGTTACGGTCGTGTGAGGGTGGGGCACCTCTTCTTTTGGACAGTTTTGATGGTCAACCTGGTGGAATGTACGAAGTTGCTCTTATGTGAGGGAATGAGAACTCTTGTTCTGGACAGCTTTTACCGTCTTGATGATCATCGTGGAGATCTGTGACGAGTTGAAATAAATGATGATTACTTGGTTACTCTCATGAGCTCTCCTGGAGACATGCTTGTTAACGGATCAGTTGTGGAGATCTGTGTGCCACCCATATTAGTATTATGCCTTCGCACTGTTCCCGAAAACATGAGAAAATTCTACTGTTAGCTTTCTTGATAAATAATTTTGGCAGTTTTGTGTTACCAAACCGCATAATCGCTTGCTCTACCAGACCTGGGGACTCTGGCTGTCTTATTCCTGTCTCTTTATAGTGTAGCATCTCCTAACTCAACTAATTCTTCTTAGAAATAGAGTAGTGGATGAGAGTCATGAGACCAAAACCCAATAAAAGAGGTACTTGCGTTATTATATATGTTCCTCCTACATTTTTCTTTGAATTCATCGCGTTTAATGCAATACAACCTATGTGTAGGTCGCAGCTTGCTCTTGCACATTGCAATGTAGCCCGCCGGTGGTCACAAATTCGGTTTTCAGGGATACTTAACCAAAACTAAATGAAGGCACGTTCCCTTTGATTTATGATATTTTCAATGTCAAAAACTTGCATTTTTATTTGGGTCGAGTAAATAACTTCAGTTTAACGCGTCACATGAAACCCGACCCGCACAGTTAGAAACATTTGAGATACAAGCCGCCGTGCTGATTCATAGTTGTGCTGTAACACTGATTCATCAGAAGTGTTCCGAGTAACGCTGACTATAAGCATGATATGCTGGTATCACAGATGCCAAATCCGTTATGAATATGACCTTTGGAAGTATTTGCGCGTATAGAGCAGTTTTATAAATTATATTAAATAAGTCTCTAAAAATTATTGCTTGTAGCTGTGCTGACAGATGATGGCTGCAGTGTTCGGTCAGCTTTTTTGTTACTAGTGAACCTGCATATTTTTCATTGCTTGGAGTTAGTACGTATAGGCGTGCATCGATAGATGGTCGATCGGATTTGTTTGTACGCCCACTAGGTGAAGACGCTTGGTGCGTAGATTCCCCGTTTTCGACAGTCTACATTGAACGGTACTTTCTCATAGCTCTTTTGAAATTGCCTCTGTTGTGGTTTGGAAGTCTTTAACTAATATAAGAATTGTGTGTTTAATGCCGGTAATTACTAACACGTGCATTTTGGACTTCATGCATTTTCCTCCTCTGAGAGATACAACTATTGTATTTATGGGAATTAGCACTTTCAGGTGGAAAATGTGAGGTCCCGAGCTGAGAGTTTAGTAGGTTTTTTTTGTTGTTGAAATATAAAGTTTTTTTTTATTTTTTGTTAAGGATTGTCTTTCTTCGGTTCTCTGCTGTCTTATTTTTCAGCACATTTTACTCTCTTCTTCAACTTCTATATTGTTTCACAAAATTCCTTCTTAACTTATTGTTTATAACCTAATCTAATCAAATTGAAGATTTTTTTAACGTCTGCAGTGCCATGCACGTGTGCTGAAGTTCACTTGTCTTTCCCGTGGTCAACGAACTGAGAGAGTTCTGCGCGTGTAGTTATTCTCCGCCGGTGTAAACAAGTATTTTTTGGTAGACGTAAAATGTTTTCACGTTGCGGCATTTAATTACTCAAATGTTAGTGAAGAGGCGTACAGTAAGTCATTGTGTATGAGTTTATTTCCTGTCGTTTAAATTTATTGCGTTTTTTATTGTTAAATGCTATTTATTTGTATTTGGCTTCTCTAGTGTGAGACAGTTTCAGATATAGTTTAAATAACTGAAGCGCTAGCAAACCTATGTTACTACTACTACTACTACTACTACAGTTTCAGCCGCTGTCCACAGAATTTTTTGCACTTCCGGCTCGACTATGGAATTCGTCAGATATTTAGTGTTAAGGAGGCTTCTTCGCTAGAGGGCTGTTGAAGATATCCACGTACCTGAATAATAATAACTAACTCGGTGTCTGTAAATAAAAACAAAGCTATTGGTACTTAGCCATGAGATCGTAAATGCTTATATGAAATTAGTATTTATTTTTATTTCATTCGAAGTTCTTGTCTCTTGTATGATCGTAGTCTAATTTTCTGCCTGACTCATGTTTACCTTTGTATTAAATATGTATTAGTTCTATTTCATGTAATTTTTGAATTTAAATGGTTGGATTTCAATAATTATGCATTTTCCTCGTAACTTCGCTGCTTCAAAAATAGCTTCGTAAAATTTTACCTCATCAGCATTTACACAAAATCTCGCAAAAAATTTTCCTTCTGTTACGTTCCATTCTTTTTCTATCGATCACCCTAGAAGCGATGTGCGTAATCCAGTGTCAGGTCAGTGTGCGGATTGGCCGCTAAGCCTTGATGAGTGAGAGCACTGCCTGGTCATACCCTGCCACATTGTGGTCGTGTCCTTATCTCCTGCACTCTGACTCTGTGTCTGAGAAGGTCTAGGGCTCGGTCACGGTTGTCTGTAAAGTTTGATGAACTCGTCGATCCTCGAATATGTTCAGATAACAAATGCCGGGAATTTTGATGCCATTATGAAGCTTCCGTCAATACTGATGAAAATTTTAGTTCACAGTTGTTAGTATTTCAAGCTAAAATTACCTTCAGTGAAGACCTATCTTTCTTATCGAGAACTCCGTATCATCCATGCCTCATTCAGATAATCTGTAAACCTACTATCAACGCGTTAGACACTTCCTTTTTTGTGGCAAGTTTTCATTAGAATCTCGAGTATGAACGGTTTCATTTCGAACGTTTGTATCGTAGGTTGAAACCTTATCTAGAAGTGAAACATTTTTCCTTCCATAGATAGGGAAAGTATGTTTTCGAATGGCCTTTCTTCTTTAGATCCCATTTCTGCGATTTGATTTCCAAAACATTCATGTACACAACGCAATTGACGGAATTTGATTCTTATTTGAAATATTTTACTTATGCATGTAAGGTGATATATTTAATTCAATGACCGATTTCTCTCTTACGTATGACTGCTAATATGATAAATTGCGGTATTTATTTGCGTCGTTAGGCGGGATCGACACAAATTATCAACGAGCTCTATTGAAAGCGCCTGTCGTGTTTCATTACTCCACTTTTGGTTCTGAATTTCCTTCAAACGTTTATGATTCTTGAGTTTCAAGAGGTTGCGGATTAAAATGCTCTATTTTTTGATCTTGTTAGTGGAAACGAGTTCAATATATTTCTGAAACGGATTTGTGTTTCTATTTTTCCTTCCATTAGGAGTTAATTTATCTCAGCAAAGATTCAAACAAAGTAAGTTTTAACGTCTGAGTACTGCCTTTAAAGATGTTCGCGCAAGCCGCAACGAAAATGAAGCATGTATGCGTTTCAGGGATAGTACCAGATTTCGCTCACAAGGAATAACATAAAGGTAAACTACAAGAGCGGTTAAACTGTATGATATTTGTCTGACACGAGTAATACTTCTTATTGCTTTCGTACGATGGGCTCTTTCCGTAAAGACGGATCAGTGGTAGCACAGAGTGCAAACGACGTTGTCCTCGATGCTCTGTATTGTGTACTTAGATTTTATTAAGTTTTATCAATGACAAATACTCATTTCAGCTGACGGTTGGAAGCACGTGAAGCTAATATGACGCCCAACCTGTTCTCGCGTTGCTTGCTCATCGATCATTAGAGATCATAAAACTTAAATTGAAAAGTTTTATTTTTCTACCCTTAAGGAATGCGCATGTCTTATCTTAGTTATGACTTATATTATTGTTAGATATGAAACAACATTTTAATAAGTTTCGAAAGTGATTCATACGCCGCGAAAGCGACCACGTCAATTTTCAAGCATGGTAAAGAAGCATTGGTGGTTGTGCGCTTCTCTCAGCTTTCCGGTCATAGCTAAGATCTGTGCTCATTTCCGGTGTTATTTCGCAAGATAAATTATTCTCGTGTCGGCCAGAAAGGTGCCAGTCAGTTTCAGAAATTCATCCTGAACATGAACTAGCAAAATGCGTTGTCAATTTATTACATGATTCTGTGAAGTGATAGCTCCGTGATTAGAAATAAAGCAGAGGTGACATGCTTACCTTATTCACTTGAGAGGAAGATGATGAGAACGTGCAATGTTCGAATTTGTCTTAAAGTTCTCAAATCTCCAAATGATCGTTTTATGCAAGTGCAGGAAGGTTGGGACCTCCTTTTCATGGAAATGAAAAATTGTTTACCAAGCATGTGATTATTTAAATGATTACTGCCACGTATTGCCAGGCATACGGCATTAAACAATTTTAGCAAAAGGTTATATATTCATGCTTCTTTATTCATGTTTTACTTTCGTGTTAGAGAGAGAATGCAGGCTCAATATAAGACATTTTTTCTCAAAATGACTGCCCTCGTCATTGGGCTGTCAGTGGAAATTCCGGCAGAAAATTTGAATAACGAAACTTTACGAGGTAAGAACCTCTTCTCTTGAGTCAACGTACGGATTAATTACTGGCGAAAAATTTTTCTTTTAAATTATATTTTTCACTTATCAAATATGCAGGTTCTCTTGAACATTTTATGCATGCCTTAAACTGCTCCGTCATTGTTGAATAGTTCAAATCCACACGCACTGAAAATCAGTCTGAAGCTGAGAGTGTTTTGTGAATTCATTGTGATTCGTTTGCTTGATGCGATTTGAAGTGAGGCCGCCGTCACACGGAGACCAAATGGTAACGTTTCGTCATAATCGTATACAGTGAGCGGTACCACTCCGTCTGTCCAGCGCCTCGAAACCGTCACATTTCAGCCTTAGTTTGGGACCTGCTTAGTCATACCATGATTTCAGAACCTGGAATCATGGCATGACCAAACTGGTCATGAACAAAAAAATTTAAATGAATTAAATGCTATTTTTTTTGCCGTAAAACTTGATGTCGTCCTGTTTAACGGAGTGCAACCGTAAATAATTTTATAGCTGTGAACTTAAATATTACCACTGCGTATGATTAATTTGTCGCAATTTGTCTATTTCGTTTTTAGTCTAATCCTTGATGTTGTAGTCGCATAAATATTTCGTTTCGTCCTCGTTTCCATTAAAAGTCAGTAACTTTTGAGATTGTTTACCCTTGCATCTCAATCTAGAAAGGTATTCATGAAAACCCTCACAGATACGGTTCATAAACTGTCCTTCGCCCAAGTAGGCAATAAAAACTTAGGGCTACATTATGCCCTGACAAAGACAAATATTGAGGCGAAATTATAATATATTTTAGTTTCGACAATGTTACAAAAGGTTGGGTTGAATCCCAAGTTGGAAAATTGAACAGTTTTTACAAAAATGTTATTGACTTAGATGATATGAATTATTATGATAATTAATATCACACTTTTATGAGGCTTGACATTCAGAGATGTTGCATCAGAATTCAACATTGCACACAGGAGGGTTCATCGCTCAACCATCCTTTCTTATACTTTAATAATCTAACCGGTCACCGCCGTACCCACAGAAAGTAATGAATACCAATATCTGATGAGTTTCTTGCACGCATTCTTCATGTTACTTCAAAATGCTAGAGTATCAATTTAAAATATAAATAAAGCTACTCTGCATCACTGCTTAGGCTGCCAGAGCGATGTGTTTAGAGTAAAGACGCTGGTAATGTTAATGATGGCTGCCCGATGCGACTAAACAAGTGCAATAACCTCTAATTCTAGAATTTGAGTATAGCGGATAACTTAATCGTCAGAGAAGGAAACTAATATTAGTTATGAAATTTTTTGTTGTGTTGCATAACAGAAAAACATTTTAACGATGTCATAATTAACTATTCAAAAAAGCTGTAAAATCCTAACGATGAAAAATGGAATTCAACACAACTATCTTATAAAAAATTCCCAAAGGAGGTAAAAGTAATAAAAATAAGACAGCTGTAAATCTATGAAGCGGAAAAATTACTACAATTGCTCAATTAGTGAATATGCACAAGAAGAAAATAGTATTGACGATAGAATTAACGATTATGCGCGTGAGGAAATAACAACATTGGTTCCTGCAGCGTGCCACGTATACGCCCTCACGCCCGAGAAGTCCTACATCACTCCCTCCTACACGCTCGCATCGCCCTCCCTCCACATGTCGAGTCTCACGTCTCTCTTGGACCGCCAGATGAACAAGATAGACATCAACATATTGATTAAGTTAAGTACTCACAGGTGCGTTGTGTGTTCTAAAGCGTAGTCTAATTATTACACGCTTGCTTTCATGCGACAGGTCCCGGGTTCAAAACCCATCGCTGGTACTAAGTAAGTTAAGTAGTAACAGGTGCGGGGTCTATTCTGAAGCTTAGTCTAATTATAACACGCTTGCATTTCGTTTGCAACGTTCCGGGTTCAAGACTCATGCCCGGTAACGCGCTGGGCTGTTACCAGTAGTCATGGCACGCTTTCTTTAAGAAAGAGATTTAATTAATGTGAGGCTTAACACTCATTACATGTATAAATGAGTACTGGCTCGACCGTGAGTATATATTATTCGTCATTGCGATCTGTCAGTAAACGTAAGGCATTTAAGCAGCTGGTGTTTAAGCTTGTTTTGTATCATCTACTTGGTCGGAATAAATACCCCTTTTTTGTTTTACGACGCACAATTGGAATTAACCATTAGCGTATGATGGTGCCATGTTCCAAATTTGAGGTAAATGTTTCTTTTTATTCTACAATTGAGAATTTTGTAAGCCTGGGCAACGAAGTTGAAATGAATGAAATATGGACGAGCTAGCGTGGAAATTTATATGTTGATTAGCTGGACACTGCAGAAACAAATCAATCCATACACCAGGCAGCGCTTTGACTTTCGATCGTTTAAGACATAAGTTTACAATTGGAATGAATCGATATTTGAAACATATTAATATTTTAATTACTCAGAGTTTGAATAGATCGGCAGTTCTATGCAATGTGATCCACAAAGGAATAACACATCTACTTTATAAATTAATGACTGTTTATAAACTTGTTGAGTTACAAATAACTGTTTACTCTCGACAAGTTCTTTACCGCACCGTGCATTCCTTACGTAATATACATATACTTCTGTTTAATAACATTTCACCCTTCCTAAAAATGAGACATGGTTCAAAACGTCTCTGAAATGCCTGCAGGTTAGTGCAAATTTACCTCAAAGAAGACATAGTGACCATCCGTGTAGACAACACGACGGCGTCAGGAAACATGCACGCTCTGAGGCACCGAAGGTCGCCGATCTTCTCACTGGTGCCCCGTTGGTTCTGGCAGAATGCTTCTGAGCTTGAGGACTCAACTCCTAACAAGGTCTACAGAAACATGCCGGATGATTTCTCTCCAGCGAAGGAACAGCAGCCGGAGACTGTCCACCCTCTCCGGTGGTGGTCTATCTCCATTCACTTCACGGCAGATTTTATTTTTGCGAGGTAAGTTGCCGGTTGCCTACGATAAAAGCGCTGGCAATTCAAACAACAATAGGTGTAGGTATGAAGTCTCAACAGTTAAAATAAAGTGGGGACATTATACGCATTTCACCTTCACAAACGGTTATATTTCACGCAAAGGGCTGCAACAGATTCACTCATCCATAAAAACCACGTGCTTTGGAGCCAGTGTGTTACGGCCATCGCCGTAGATTCGTGATGTGGGTGCACCAAAGACTCTGTGAAGTCTGCTGGTGCTTGTTGTCAATTTCATTATACCTGTAACAGTGATAACAGAGCACCATCCTCGTAAATATGTATATGCAGGCCTGAGGCCTCGGAATTCACCTGGACATTAGCAAAAAAAGGAAAGCATTATGAAGGGTCAGTCAGATGATGAGGAGAACCCTTTTAGGAGGGTTCGGATAGGTACTAAGCTCAGATTAGTCAGGTTTGTCTATCCTGTGCTATGGAAACTGTAGCCCGACATGGAGATCTGTCAGATTATCTCAGCTATAAATAGGCCTTCGGAATTTCTATCTATTTTGCTTGCTTTGCCCTTTCAGTTTTCGTGTCTTCTTCGCTATTTCTTTTTGTCTTTTTAATCTCTTGCTTTCTAACTTGTTATTTATATGCGTAGGGTATCATGTATGCGGCACACATTTTGCATAGATTTCCTGTTATTTACAGCCCTTTTTAAATGGTCCCTTCTTATTATTTGAAAATATCTTTGCAATGGAAAGAGGGCCTCAAAATAACTCCCATCAAATGCTGGGAAAAACAGGGATGAAAGGAAGAAATGGAAGTTAAAAACAGAACATTTAAACTTTTGCGCGTGAAAAAGTTCATAATTAAAAAATTATTTGTCTTCTAGCCAGTGCTCGAATTCGTGCTCGTAAATGCACACACCTTTATAAGCATCATCAGCTCTATAGATATACAAGAATATTGTAAGCCCCAAAATATCGGTGTGAGGACGAATTCACTGAAAGTGACGCAATAATATCCAAGAAGAATAGCAACGGAGATGTTGATCACTTCCTACACTGTCGTGTAATCACTTCTTACATCTTTTATGAACCCATACCTACAACGCAGCCTTGCTTCCATCCCCTTGAGGTAAGCCTTCACCTTCACACAGTCGCATTTTTACCCCTAAATAATGCTCGCCATTAAATAACATTCGTGCGTGTAATTATCCTAATAACACTCACCAGCGGGCGAAAATATGTTCAGCTCCATGCTAAATCCTACAAATTTTCTTCAAATTATGAACTAATATTAGTTTCCGACTCCTGTAAAAGATTAGACGGCACCTCAGCGACGGTGGTGGCTCGCAGCAGTCCTGAGATTTACAAAAGCTTCCCAGCATCCGTGAGAGTCGCAAGCAACCACCGAGCAGCTGTCATGTTTGACTGCGTCCATGGTAAGCAAGTTTCTAAATATCTTCCATCGTAGAAGCGGTATGGCCGGCGATGTAAGTTTTTTCCAATTTCGCTACTTTGCGAGCTGTATTTCAGGCTAAATTTTCAGTCTGTATAAAAAATTTAAGCTAGTGAATTTTGGCAAAAAACCTAGTGTAGCTAAATCGCTGAAGAACCTATTCGGTGTCGGTTGTGCTGCTACGACAGCCTAAATTATCTGAAAATCAGATTCAAGGTACTCGCTTTCTTACAAATCTTCAACTGCGGGTCTAGTATTCCTGAGTCTGATATTGGGGTAGTGGGCCATCGTGTGTGATATTCCATTCCTATTAATTTATAATTACCGAGTGTCAGGCTATTGTCAGAGATGCCGACTAGTGCTTTGTAATTTCGCAGGAGGAAAAATAATTCTCTCGCAAATAATCGAACTGGCGTATCACAGATACTTGCAAACCCTATATCCGTCTCAGATTTGAAAATTTCAGGAGCCAGAAAATTCTTCGGCTCTAAAACTTCAAAGCTCGATTTTTATATCGGCTCAAATTTCGCAGCTCGAATTTTCAATTCGGCTCTAACTTTCGACGGCTGCATTACCTGTCTACAGCGCCAGGATACGCCACAACCAAATATTTAACAATTTGGCGCCCGAACAGAAGGACTACGAATCCTGAAAGCTAAGGAAAAAAAAAAAAAAAAAAAAAAAACTAAAATAAAAACAAGAGGACTTGACTCCCTGAAGCAGAAGAAAATAAAGAAGGACTTTGAATCCTGAAAACCAAGAAAAATAAAAAGGAACCTCGACTTCCTGAAGCAAAGAGAAATGGATTGCGTCCAACGTGCCCGAGAGTACATGACTGCCCTAGGCCTCACTCCGGAGCAACCAGACTACCGTGAAACCTTCCTTCAAAGAATAAGAATTCTGGAGGAAGCTGAAGAACGAGAACGAGCACTAGAAAGAGAAGAACGAGAACGAGAACGAGCACTAGAAAGAGAAGAACGAGAACGAGCACTAGAAAGAGAAGAACGAGAAAGAGAACGAGAAAGAGAAAGAGAAAGAGAAGAACGAGAAAGAGAAAGAGAAGAACGAGAAAGAGAAAGAGAAGAACGAGAAAGAGAAGAGCGAGAACGAGAAAGAGAACGAGAGAGAGAAAGAGAACGAGAGAGAGAAAGAGAACGAGAGCATGAAATCCAGCTCCAACAACTCAACCAGCAAAGGGCACCAGAAGCCAGACGGGTCAAAATACCCGATATCGCTGCTTTTAACCCTGAACAAGAGGGGATCCAAGAATTCATGCAGCGTTTCGAGAGTCACAGCAACGCACTCGAATACACGGAATTTGAGGCTGTTCTCGCACTAGAAAATCTAGTAACGGCTAAGGAAAGAAGACTCATCCAGACATTGGCCGCTGTCGACCGCTACCAATTTAGGGAAATCAAAAATTTACTGCTGGAGTCCCACAAGATAACCCCCGCTAAACTGCGCAGTAACTACTATGAACTGAAGCCTGAGGAAGGAGACAACATGAGTCGATACATCCGGAGATTGGAACAAGCGCTTAACGCATGGCTCACCGGAAGCCAAGTAGAAGAAAACTACGACCAACTGAAAAATTTCATGCTTATGGATAGGGTCTACTCCAGTCTACCGTCTCACCTTGCCACTCAACTCAAGGACAGAAGCGGTAACACCTTAGCGACTCTAGCTGAACAAGGGGACAAATTTCTACAAGCCCGACCCAATACAACTCTCCAGAAACTGTGTGAGAACAGTCTGACGAATAACAAAAACGAAGGTCAAGAATCTTCAATGGGAAAACCTTCCAGAAGTTCTCAGGTGAATCAAGTTTCTAACACCACAACCGGAAACTATCGACCTTCACCTCCTCAGACCCAAAATTTCAACTATCGACCTCCTCAGAACCGAAATCCCCAGTATCGACCTGCACCGCCTCAGAATCAGAATTTCCAGTATAGGCCAAGGACAACTGGACCAGCTCACGTAGAAGGCAGACCCAACTACTTTAACCGTCCGCCAATCACCTGCAGAACATTCTTCTGTAATCACCATGGAGAAAATCCAACTCATTCTAGCGCGGAGTGCCAAGTACTTAACCCGCAATCTCAGCAAAATACCTCTTCCCGAAATGAAGGAGGTGCGGCCCAACCTACTGCCCACATCAATTATATCGAAGAGGAGTCCCCAGGATATACCCTGCCAACCGTCGAATGCAACCATGCTGCGGTAATTTCGAATACAACCGAAGTACTATTAGGAGAATTAAAAAAGTGCCAAGGCCAACTCAATGATCAACCTGTGGAAATCTTACTGGATGGAGGAGCCACAGCCGTATTTGTAAATAAAGCCCTTGTGCCCGAACAAAATATGTCTAAAAACAAAATCACCGTGAAGCTAGCTGACAGCCAAACTTTCGTAGCGCCGTTAGCAAACGTAAAACTTGACTGCCCATATTATCGAGGCAACATCACAGTCGTAGTAATGGATAACCCTGCAACCGACATAATCCTAGGACGTGTGCCAGGAACTACATCCTTTGAAGAAGAGCATACGCCTCCTATCATAATTGAAACCTCTCATGTCACTCCAAAAGCGAGTACTAAGAGAGAAGAAATTGAAAAATCTAAAGAACCAAAACAGCTTCAGATCAACAAGGAATGTCCTCTGTATGGGAAGGTGCTTAAGCCAACCAAAGAAGAAATAGAGAAATTAGAAAGTGATGATCTCAATACACTAAGGTCTTCCATGCGCGATAAAGGCCTACACCTAAAAAGACCAAGGCGTCCATGGCCACCGGCATCTACGGTAGACCGCAGGAGTCCCTGGCCTCCAAACAGCAGCTGCTGCCAGAAAACGACGAATGCGTTCCGAGCTCGTCATCTCAAAAGGATCAACAAACAAAACTGGCGACCAGATCAGCGATCAAACTGGCGACCAGATCAGCGATCAAACTGGCGACCAGATCAGCAATCAAACTGGCGACCAGATCAGCAATCAAACTGGCGACCAGATCAGCAATCAAACTGGCGACCAGATCACCGATCAAACTGGCGACCAGATCAGCAATCGAAAATTGGCGACCATATCAGCGACCAAAATTGGCGACCAAGATCAACGATGCACCTTGGCGACCATCGACCTCTTATATATCTGCAACAAGCTGGTAAACTAAACCGACGAGGGCTTCCGGGAATGGAGAACCAACTGCAACATATTCCGGGAATGGAGAACCATCTCGCCGACTTCTTATCGCGCTCTCCCAACCAACCAGAACTGGATTCAGCCTCTTCAGAAGAGAAAGGACAAGACTGTTCCTGAGCTGTATTAGAATAAGTGTTTCTAATTGTTAAGAAATATTCTTAAGTATTTTGTATAAGCTATCTGATGTACATATGTACCATTATATTCATTTATAGGTTAAAAAAAAGGCACGTCGACATCGGGCTTAATAGCATGTTCGCGACATTACTTGCAGTAATGTCTTCTCGGTAAGGGCGTGTCAGGCTATTGTCAGAGATGCCGACTAGTGCTTTGAAATTTCGCAGGAGGAAAAATAATTCTCTCGCAAATAATCGAACTGGCGTATCACAGATACTTGCAAACCCTATATCCGTCTCAGATTTGAAAATTTCAGGAGCCAGAAAATTCTTCGGCTCTAAAACTTCAAAGCTCGATTTTTATATCGGCTCAAATTTCGCAGCTCGAATTTTCAATTCGGCTCTAACTTTCGACGGCTGCATTACCTGTCTACAGCGCCAGGATACGCCACAACCAAATATTTAACACCGAGCAAGCTCTGCTCCTAAATACGTTTTCTTGTAAAAAAATAAATACGTGTGCTTGTAGCCATGCAGTCTAAGAATTAACGTAAATGCAATTTTATTTTGACATAAGTCGATCTGCTTTTTTCAAGAGCAAAATTAGTTTTTTACCATTTACGTCACAGTTTTGCCTTTAGGCATGTTATTTTTTCTTGCGTGATCACATAGGTTTTTACTAAAATGTAATTTCCTGAAAATGCATCGGATGACGTACCAATGAACTCAATGAAGGAAATCTATTATGCCAATCCCTGTTGAGTGATTTTCAGAGTACTGAGCCTCAGAGATCCGAGTAAAGAATTAAAATAATAACTGTTTGAACAAAAATACTATACGCAAAAGTAGTGTCTCATAATCTGTATCACTTTTGTCATATTTATGCATATTTAAACTCATTTATAGTTATTTATACATATTAGTATTCACAAATTTAGTAAAAATGCTTACAAATGTATTCAGTCATGCTCTCGAAATAATAATAATATTTATATTCCTCTACATTTACTAATGTTCCCAAAAATTTGTTCTTGTAGGCTGTCCAATATTCACATCCACATTGGACAATTTGTTCCTCCCACTGACAAACACCTACCCTGTTGCTGTTATTTTCTTGTGCGCCGAGCGTGGGCCACAAGACACGGGCGGGCGGAAGACATTTCATTTGGCTACTCAAACCTCCAAGTGCTCGGAGGGTAACCCGCTACACAGGCAAGCAACAGACGAAGGACATTTTGGCTTCTCGCTCGTTGCCGACGACCAAAGAGAAGCTCAGTGCGTGACTGTGACGCTATCGAGCTCTTTAGAAAACCACCTCGGCAACGATACCAAGGATGATCGAGACCAAGAGGCAGCCTCGGTCTGCGAACAGCTCGTTGTTCAGAGAACTGCGTCTTCTCATGTTAGTAGTGACGAATGTTATTAATTCTGTTTTATGAGGTACATAATTGGGATTATGAGGTTTTAAGGTAGCTTTAAGCTTCTCTAACTATAATTATGAGGTACAAGCATTTTTGATAATTGATACATATTTTGTATTTAATTTCTTACGTAATGAATTAATTATTTTACACGTGTTCTGGGAGCATTGAGATCAACTTATAGATACTAATATTTTTCTACAAATGCTACAAAATTATGGATGGGAATTGGATTAGGCATTTATGTTAGCGAAATCAGAGTCTCAGGTCGAATCAGCGTAACGACTCTAACTGATGGATATTTTAAAATTTTTACTTCAAGTTCAATTTAACTCAAAATAGACTTCTTTAAAACCCGCTGCTCAGGTGACCTCTCGAAACAGCTCGATTTTCCATTAAATTCATTCTATGTACTCAGCCAAACGTGACGAAATTAGAGCTGAGGGTCGGTCGGACACACACACACGTGGTCCGCGTTTCAGTGCACACCCGGACGCGGCGCGGCGGCGGCCCTGCGCTGACGGTGGCGGACGCGACGGAGGAGGTCGGAGCAGAACACCCTGTCGTGTACCTGCACCCGCTCCACTACAGCAACCTTGCTGTCTCGTTTGACTGCCCTCAGCAGTACCTAGAATCCCTGGGTGAGGATACGCCGCTCCCATTTTAGAACGTGACTTGTAGTGCCTAAGTGTATGTCACAAGTGTCCCTGGGTGAGATTACGCTCTAATTCTAAAACGTGGTCACTGTGGCCTGACGTGATCAAGAGTATGGCGCATGTTCGGGACACTGCGAGTCCGGTGTGTCTTCCTGTTGGGATAGGAAAAAACTGTATGTTTTTCCGCTGGACCCAGATGTTTGAAATGGGTCCCGGGTCGACCAGGGGTAACTGTCACTACATTCTGGTATTATTTGGAAATGGTTTGAAAAATTAATGTGTGATATGGCATGCATCAATATGATTGGAATAAG
Source organism: Morinoia aosen (assembly GCA_030386875.1). Classification (NCBI taxonomy): domain Eukaryota; kingdom Metazoa; phylum Arthropoda; class Malacostraca; order Amphipoda; family Talitridae; genus Morinoia; species Morinoia aosen. The sequence continues at coordinate 89,351,091 of CM059559.1, read as the reverse complement.
ACATCCTTTTCTTTCTACGGATGCTTTTTGATATTTTATTTCATAAGAGTCTTAAATCTCTAGTTTTTATTAGTCTGTTTCTTAACACGTTAAGTGCGGCGGGTTAAACTGAAGTTCAATATCCAGCTCAAATTTAGAGTCAATTGTAGTGAGAAATTTTGAAAATAGCAAACAATGACTGGATCATGTCTTCATTTAACTTTCATTTAGTATTTATAAAAATTGATTCAGTGCCTACTGGTCGGCCAGCAGCATTGTAAAAATCACCTAAATGACCACCGGTGGGTCACGCCGCACTTAACGTGTTAAGAATTATCCTATCTACTGAGCTGCCAAGAAAGTTCACTTCAGTTCATCGAATACGGTACATTTTTTAGTTACTTATAATTTCATTAGTTTTATGGACGCGATTATCATATGGAGTCTTGCAAAAGATATTATCAGTATCAGACCATGAGAAAAAGTTATTGAAATGAAGTTTCAATTTTTTTATACTAAATAAATACGATTTTAAAAACGGACTTCAACAATTTTATCTTACAATAAATATGAAGTGAAATCATTCTATGAAACAAATGGAGGAGTTGCTTAGTGTCATGTCTGGTTTCAGATACTTCAAATAAAGAGGTTTCTTATTGCCATGTCTGGTTTCAGACACTCCAAATAAAGAGGTTTCTAATTGTCATGTCTGGTTTCAGGCACTCAGCTACAGAATGACGGATCGTCTGCTAAGCCACAGGAACCAAACGAAGGGGGCTGCTCCACTGGCGTGTTGTGGGGTGCCTTGACTCTGATTACCTTGATCGCTGCTGTCCTGCTTTTGCTGCTCCTGTTTTACATCCGACCTAAGTAAGAGACATCGGTTCGCTCACGCGGGCAATAAAAATCTACTGTTCTGCATGCTTCTTTTTTTTTTTTTTTTTTCATTTGTTTCTGTTTTGTCATTTTATATTTTGCTTTTTCATCTTTTCTCCTTTTTTTATCATTCATCTTTTCTCATTCTTATTATAATAACTCTAATTATTATTTTGTTATTATTATTTTCAGGTTATCCCGTCGTATTTTAGACTCTAACGATATCACAGCGTATCAGAGTATAGGAGGAAAAAGTAGTTACGGAGCAGAGGATAGTAGAGAGAGGTGAAGCATTCTCATCTACAGTGCATCTTACCCCAGCGTTTGCATACTTTGTTGTCTGCTCATAATGTCTATAAAATTCTGTTTTGTATAATTTTAAATATTCAGTTCGTTTTCTTTATTTATTAGTGGGCTAAATTTTCAGCCTTTTATCAACCATAGCATGTTTTAGCTCTGAAGAAAATCTTTACTTACTGCTTTCTCTTCTTATTATATTTACCATGAAAAGATTTTGAAAGCCGTACAAAAGTTTGAACAAATTTTCATTAGTAGTATTGTTTTATTTGTTAAATTTTTGTTATTGAACATATTTTATTGCATTTTCTACATCAGTGTAAAGGATCGCTGGAAGAAATCTTCGACTGAGCTGGATAGTTTGAGCATCCCGGAGACTGTATCGGTTATTAGCGGTCGGACGCACCAGTACATCGACCAAAAACCCTTCCTGTATCCCGCATCTTTGGCAAGCAACGCTTTGTTGGGTCTTCACAGCGGCATGATGATGAAGTCTAATCATACCACTAATTTACAGCACCAAAGGGAAGCTGGTGAGCCTTTCGCATATATAAGGTTGGAAGGAAAGTAACGTCAGTTCACATGCATTAGATCAAAGAGAGAAGCAACATCAATTTTTTCGAACAAAATCTATGACCAAAAATTACTCAATACTGCCTTTTAATTTTAGTAGCAGTTTTCCTCATTTTCAATGAACTTTCTCCTACGTTTTCCTTTTATTTTTGCTTGCTTGAAAAAACCCTGGGTCGTAGAAGAAAAAAAAAATCAAAATTATTTTCGATTTGTACATCATTTTACAAATTTTATTCTGGAAGTCTGCCTATAAAATCCTAATGTTATGTTCGTCGAAAAAAATTGGAGATTTCCACTGGAAAACAACGAGGAACAGATAACAAAAAAGTAAGGAGTTGAGCTGTCGTAGGATGCGGATGGCACAATGTCCAGATGTATATCATATCTGGCTGTCAAAAGACATGATACTTAGCGATATACTAAAGTTGTAATTTAAGCATATTTTCCAAAGGAGTTCCATTTGAAAATAGACCCCCTAGTCGGTGAATAGGATATCGGTGAGGATGCACATATCCCTTACGTTATCCCTTACGTCCCTTACGCTCTCCGTGGTACAGTGGTTAAGGGATCGGGCTCGTATATTGGAGTCGCGGGTTCGATTCCCGGCGCTGGCGCGGAGATTTTCCCCGTTGGGTATAAGGGAAAGCTCAAGCACAATACCCCACTCGACCCAGGTGTCGGAAATGGGTACCGGCTTCACGGGGGAACCGTCATGGTGTCCTATATATAGTGTTAGTTATAAGACATTTGAAAAACCAATGCTAAGATCATATGTATCAGGCTTGATTGGAAATAAAGCATCCCAAAGATGCCGATGTTAACCTAACCTAACCTTAATAGGATATCACCTTAGGACTCCTGTGCAAGATTGAAATATTTCCTAAATGGTCATGTACGTATTGAAGCTAGAATTATTCGTGTTTCACACATGTAGATTCATTTATCATTGTCGTAGGACTGTAATTATATGTAATAATTCCTCTAATGTGGGAAATAATTCAAGTAAAACGCTCTATGTTCTAACGATATTAATCAAGTTTAATGTTAATGATGAAAAGTCATCTTGCTTGAGCGTAAGAACCTCCATTATTGCTTGACATATTTTTTGTTTTGTTTTGAGCCTGTCTCTCTGACCTATTGACTTGGTGCTCGATTCCACGGGTTATTTCTAAATTAGGATCCCCTAAAGATTAAGTAGCCTGGAAGTTAGGGCTAAAGAGATACTCGAGTTTTATAACGTGATGAACAGGAATTGAAAAAATCAATCGATTAAATTCTATACTACTCATTAAAATTAGAGGGATACATTATCATTGTTTTATTAAACATTCATTTATCGAAAGTAACTGTCATTTCTAAAAATACCGCACGAATAGTATGCCAAACGAAAGTATTTATTTGACGTATATAACTGTCGTAACGAGCGACACTGAATAAATTTAGTAAACTTTGTAAAAGAATTATCATATAAAATAAATTTATTTAATCTTAAAATTTACAAATGCAGAAAAGGCACCTCGTTTCACATCAACTTTATAAAAAGTACGCCAATATAATTTAGGGTGTTAATTCTTCAGGCGAACTATGAATTATGCCTCGGACAAACTATCAGTTGAAATATTAATTTTGCTGTGTATTCATGTCAAATAAGAGTGCATGTTAGTTTACAGGAGGTAAATTTTTCTAATTGAAACTCCTCAATTTTCTTACGGCATTTTTGGAGCATTAGATCTTGCATCGTCATGCTGAAGCACAATACGTTTTCTATTAAACAATGCAAACCACTTTGCAAGACACCGTTAATACTTATGATTATGTAAAACATTGGTCCCGTTGATAATTTGAATATTTTTTGTGAAGCATTCTTGTACTTAAATCTCCTTCACCAAGATTCATTTTGTGAGAGGATTGAACGAATTCATTTATTAACTTGGTAATTATTATTTTTGAGTGAAAAATTAAAATATGACAGGAATTAAATGCTAAACAACGAGTTGAAAACCCTTAGGATATTACGATTAAATCTCCATAAAAAAAACCAGCATAACTTTTTACCAACAAATATGTAAGCTACCTTAGCGTGTTTCCTCGACGAATGACGTAAATATTTAAATATTGCGGGTAGCACTGACGCCATGAACAGATTATACTCGTCGGTCACATATTTCACAGTATAATCAAAGGAAGACATGCACGTACCTCAATGTGTTCGTGTGACTTTAGTAAATGTTACACTCGTCGGTCACATATTTCACAGTATAATCAAAGGAAGACATGCACGTACCTCAATGTGTTCGCGTGACTTTAGTAAATGTTATTTGGCTGTCTTCTCCCTCATGAATAATTTGCTGTGATTTAAATGGACTATAAAGGTATACGATTTTCATTTAGATGTACTTTTATCATTAAGGTCATGAGAGTGGAAAAGTGTACACATGGTAAGTTGCAGCTTAATCACAGTGGAATTCGCGCACATTGTCTGGAAAATACTGAGTGTTGTACTCAGTCTTAATACCTGAAAGGATAAATTTATCGTTAAAATATATGCTTCTATTTCTCAGAGGAGGTGTCAGAGCCAGGATCACCTCCGTCACAAAGGCGTGGGGCCACAGCGCCGCTCGACTTCGAAGAACTCTGCGTTTCAGCGTTACCTCTGCTTGACGTCAGCTCGTTCAATCAGGGGACGAGCATTCAAGATGAATATCGGGTTTTCAGTGCCTAAAGTCAAATTTACCCGTTTGGATATCGGATTATAAGTGCTTGAAGTGTGACTTCCACGTTTGAATATCGAGTTTCAGCATGTGAAGTCCGACTTATACGTTTGAATATTGAGTTTTCAGTGTCTGAAATCCGACTTAAACATTTAAATATCGATTTTTCAGTGCTTGAATTCCGACTTTCGCGATTGAAAATCGAATTTTCAGGGCCTGAAATCAAGCTTACACATTTAAATATCGAGGTTTCTGAGCTTGAAGTCTCACAGATACATCTAAAAATGAGTGCTTGAATTTTCAGTACAGCTATTGGGATGTTGTTTGAAATTTTGGTTGCTCGTTCCAATAATTTACAGCTACTTGTGTCGTATGTTCATTCAAGTTTGCTGTTGGTTTGCATGTGGAGATGCGCTGTTAGGGTAGCAATTGTTCAAACCGTGTCTATCTTCTTCGTTTGAATTATTTCAAAAGGTGTTCATGTAGAGGTATCAAAAGTGAGAAATACTCTCTTAAATAAACCGATTTCCATACTGAATATTTTTTTGTAATGATAAACGTAAACTTTTCGAGGGAGGTTAATGAAATGTTTTTACTTGCCTAACATCGTAAGAAGTTTCCTTTTATTCGCTAAATTTGTGAAGGTTGTTCGTATTGAAAGTCTGTTGGTGTGAAGTGAACAGTAAAAGTTTATTTGAACGCTACAAGCGTTCTCAAAGTAAAATCACCTAGAATTGCGAGTTCATAATTTTCATGTTGATTTTTTGTGCTAAATACACGGAATTTACTCTTTAAAATGCGTTTCATTATTTTTGGAAGTAACTGCTGGTATTGTAAAATTAGTTGCATTTACCCAGGAAGTACGCGGTTGTGTCTCCATTGGGCGCTAACCGAGCCTGTTTATTCGGTGGCTTGGTCCAGTTGAGATTCCACGATTTGTCTCTTTTGCTAACGACGGCATTTTCATTACCCAATTAGTGAGCGTTTCCATTTCAGCATCGAAAAATATTTATTAAAATTAACTCAATTACTAGTATAGTATATTAGGATGAATTTAAAAATATTAATGTATGTAGTAGCATTCACGAAACTATTTTTGGGGTATACAATAACCGTTCAATTCTAATATTTTATTAATTCTCACTGAGGTCATATCAAATAATTCGTACGTAATATGGCATTTCATGTACAGTTTTTACTCAATCAATGTGAGACTTGGTTATTTTTTCCTTGCTCGTAAATTTTTTTTAACATTTACCCCAGCAGAAGGAAACATTTCTTCACTCACTAAACTAATCTTGATTATGTTAAATTGCTTAATTTGAAATGAACAAGCATCCTTAAAAGTACAATATACCTCAGAAAGGGCAATTATGATTAACTTCTAAGGTTCTTATTAAATTCATAGTTAATAATTGTTTTCATTATCTCACAGTCTCCTTAACAAAGAAGTTAACTATAAACTTCCCGAAACAAACTTGGCTCAAATTCGTCGTGAACGAGAACCGAAGCCTATTATTTTTTTAGTGTAACACTGTAATAACGTTTAATTCCAGCGGTTCGCTCCTCAGCTGCGAGCTCCTGCCCCCTTTGTTATTCAACACATGCAAAGTCACGCACTCAGGAACAGTTTTTCTTTCTACACGTAAAATATGACGGGGATTACAATTCAAAAGCCATTGAGCACACAGTTTTAGCAAAATTCAATCTCGCTCTTTCGATGATGTCAGTGGAATTGGACTCGCATTTTTCACCAACAGATATATAAACGCTATAGATCATATGCAAAATTGCTCTCACATTCATTAGCACTTTTTCGTCTGAATGCCGCTACTGAATGACACCAATTTCAAGACACTGCTGAAGTGACAATGCAAAGCGATATCATTTGCGTGTTCTTCGGAATGTTAAGCAATGAACTCTCATTTTAAAGACTTCTTTCTGTTGAAAACACAGGAATGAGAGCTTTTAGAACAAGGCATAAGAAACGAAAAATGCACGCTAAGCAAATAGGTTGCCGACAAATTCTTTACGAAAGAATGTTTTACTCATTTCAAGCCTGATACAAATAATTTTATCGAATATCTTAAAATTAAGACTACGACTGAATGACGGTAACCCACATTTCCGGCACCTTGGGTCGAGTGTGGAATTATAGCCAAGTTCTTCCTTTCTAGAAATTGGTGGTTCACTTGGCTTGCAAGGCAGGAATCGAACCGACGACCCTTAGCGTATACGGCTAGCACTCTTAAAAAATGTTAGCTAGTCTTTTGGAGACAACGCTCTTTATAATATACATGCAGATTTTTCATTGCGCACATTATTACGTTTTATGGAAGGAACAAAAGTAGTTTAAATAAACTTTACTGAAACTTCAAACTTTACCACGAAGAATAAATGATTTTCGAGAAAAATTACGTATGTGAAGGGTAGTTTACAGGATATTTCTGATTAGTATTATGTAGCGATGTGAATAGGTCTCACACGCGAGTGGAACTTAGGAAAACAGGATGAGGAAATGAAACGATTACGATTAAATGGATTTATGATGGTGATGATGTGCACGGGCTGCCGTAGGCGAAGGTGCTGGTGATGAGGGCTGATGATGAAAATGATGCCGGCTGATGTTAAAAAGGATGTGGTCTGATAATCAGGTGTTATGTGTCACATGACATTCCTACCTTATATCCGATAAATACAACACTACGAGGAACAGTGCTTCCAGCCAACGACTTCCATTCTAATGCCTCGAAAAGAACTGACTCCTCGTGAGAGATATGTTCTCGTGGATAAATCCCTACGATGGGCCTCACGGTTCGTCTCGAATGACCGTTGCAACGTCCACGGGCATCATTTGAATGCTTCTCCGTACCCTCTTGATCTTACCCGCTTCACGTCCTCACCACTACGTCGCTGAGAGAATTCCAAGCCGGGAAGTGGTTACCAGCGACACCTTTCTCTTCAAAGAATGCATCGCTATGTTTTTGTAATTTTAAGCATCTAGAATCTTATTCATTTTATGTAGATTTAATCGGGGAATCCAGTTTCTAACTAACTAATGTCAATTAATAATTAACTCTCACCATTGTCGTGAGTAACGTGTGTTCCTAAACGTCACGAACACGCCTCGGAGACCGGAGAGGCTAGCTCGCTCCTTTATGAGGGGTTTGCTGGGCAGTCATCGGAAAGATGCCTCCGAGACAGCGTGGAGCTGGAGGATTCCTGTGCTAAATCGTACAGATCGCAAATCCTGGTGTTTCTCTCTTGCGGTTCATTGCACAATAACTTTTAAAAGCGTCAACGAGTGTAAATAGTTCTAAAAGATCAGATGATCAACCTTGTCTCGATCATTAATCTTAACTTCGACTTGAAGTAACCAACCTCCTCGCATTTCTCGGCAACGCTCAAATTTGGATTCTTGAGATAAGTCTGCATTATTATTACGCCTAATCCAATACCTCTCTCATCAGCTTTGTGATATCTAGTAATTAGTTTTAAAAGGGAAAATCAGTAATCTTCCATGTTTTTAATTTCCTTCGTAAATTACGAGGAACGCGAGCGTTGAGTGGAAATGATGAGACAGAATTTGTAAATGATACCGACGATACTGAATGTTCACCTATGAATAATAGCCTTGAAAATACTACTTTGAAAATGCCTTCGTCACACGCTTACGTGACTGAAGTCAATCATTCAATCAAATTACTTAATAATTTATTTATATAAATTATAAACACTGTTTGCCTAATTTGAAGGTATTGTCTGCAGATACCATATATCATATTAAAATGATTCCTAAATGAACATTATTCGGTCGAGGAACATCAATTCCTACACACGATACGACGTCGCACGGAGATGAAACTTTAAGTTGGACATAACAATAGCGTGGCATCGATGAGATAATCACGAGAGCTCGTGACGTTAATGGCATCTAATGGTGGAATAATTCTGAAGAGTACATAACGCAGGATACTGTGGTGATGATGAGTGCTTATGAAGGTGATGATGAGTGCTGATGAAGGTGATAATGAGTGCTGATGGCGGTGATGACGTGTGCTGATGGCGGTGATGACGTGTGCTGATGGCGGTGATGACGTGTGCTGATGACGGTGATGACGTGTGCTGATGGCGGTGATGACGTGTGCTAATGGTGACATGCATGCCGCCATAGCCATGTGGCTAGAGGGTTCTGCCGCCGTTCGGGAGACCCGGGATCGAATCTCGGGGCTGGCAGTGGCGATTTTCTCTGTTGGGTATAGGAGAAAAAATTCCAAGCACAATACCCCACTCCACCCAGGTGTCTGAAATGGGTACCGGTCTCGACCGCGGGAAAGCGTCATGGCGTCCTGGCGTTAGTCATAAGGTATTTGAAAATCCAATGTACAAGGTGATATGTATCAGGCTTGATTGGAAATAAAGCATCCGTAGATGCCTTCATTAAAATGGCGGTGATGACGTTTGCTGATGGCGGTGATGACGTGTGCTGATGGCGGAGATGACGTGTGCTGATGGCGGTGATGACGTGTGCAGATGACGGTGATGACGTGTGCTGGTGACGGTGATGACGTGTGCTGATGACGGTGATGACGAGTGCTGATGATGGTGATGACGTGTGCTGATGACGGTGATGACGTGTGCAGATGACGGTGATGACGTGTGCAGATGACGGTGATGACGTGTGCAGATGACGGTGATGACGTGTGCTGGTGACGGTGGTGACGTGTGCTGATGACGGTGATGACGTGTGCAGATGACGGTGATGACGTGTGCAGATGACGGTGATGACGTGTGCTGGTGACGGTGATGACGTGTGCAGATGACGGTGATGACGTGTGCAGATGACGGTGATGACGTGTGCTGATGACGGTGATGACGTGTGCTGATGACGGTGATGACGAGTGCAGATGACGGTGATGACGTGTGCTGGTGACGGTGATGACGTGTGCAGATGACGGTGATGACGTGTGCTGATGACGGTGATGACGTGTGCAGATGACGGTGATGACGTGTGCTGATGACGGTGATGACGTGTGCAGATGACGGTGATGACGTGTGCTGGTGACGGTGATGACGTGTGCAGATGACGGTGATGACGTGTGCAGATGACGGTGATGACGTGTGCAGATGACGGTGATGACGTGTGCAGATGACGGTGATGACGTGTGCTGGTGACGGTGGTGACGTGTGCAGATGACGGTGATGACGTGTGCAGATAACGGTGATGACGTGTGCAGATGACGGTGATGACGTGTGCAGATGACGGTGATGACGTGTGCTGGTGACGGTGATGACGTGTGCAGATGACGGTGATGACGTGTGCTGGTGACGGTGATGACGTGTGCAGATGACGGTGATGACGTGTGCAGATGACGGTGATGACGTGTGCAGATGACGGTGATGACGTGTGCTGGTGACGGTGGTGACGTGTGCAGATGATGGTGATGAGCAATAGCTCGAGCCAAGGCTCACACGTCTCGACTACTGGGGACCAAAAATCATGAAAATTATCATAAAATTAAAAAATCATCATTAAATGATAAATTCCAGAATAAAATAATTATCGGATTAAAATGGAAAATTTCAGCACAAAATTATAAATGTCAGCATTATTTTATGAATAATGGCATAAAAGGACGAATATCATAAATCATAAGCATCATCAATATAACATAGATATCAGTATAAAATATATATGTGTATTAAATCATTAGCATCCAAATAAAAAATATAAAGACCAGGATTTAAATTATATGAGTCATAAAATCACAAATGTCAGTATAAAATTTTAATGATGGGCGAGAATCCTAATTGCCAATATCAAATTGTAAATATCTTCATAATCTTGAACATTAGCTTAAAATCATAATTGTTTGCATAAATGAAAGAAATCAGTGTAAAATCATGAACACCAGCGTTAAATGGCAAAAAAGTATGAATATCAGCATAAATCTCGAATCTCAGCACACATACAGTATTCTCTTTAACAGTCTGAGTGTCAACAGTATTGCATCACGCATGAAGCAAGTTTGTCTTTTCAGTGTTAAACTAGTCTCCAAATTTAACTTTCGCTGAACATGACCAGTACAATGTTTGTTCATGAATTATTGCCTAGAGCATGCAGAAGGCCAGCTAACACGTCACGCAAGCACCAATATTGCTGCATCATCAGTTGTTAAACACACGAATGCATGCACGACTGCTGGTGTGCAAATAAAAATACGTATTTCAGTAATTTCAAGTCAGCGAGTCTCATGGAGACTTGGCTCTCTATAAAATAGATGTAGATGTTTTACTGCGCACGGTTCATGGAAGAAACGAGAGTAATTAGAATAAACTTCACTGAAAAAATTTAATGTTTAAAAAATTATACTGTTATATTTAACATCGTTTAACTGCGCACGTGCGCCAGTTTACCCAATTATCCCAAGATTCTCGCGAAATTTTGATTACCCTAAATTAATTTTCATATCGAGAAACTAGAACTTCAGTTGGAGGAATTGGACCTGAAACTCAAGTAAATCACCCTTGGCCAGTTGTGTCCAGTTCGTTATACGTAGAACTACAGTAAGTTTCGAAGAATTTCAGATTGGTTGATAATTATTCCTTTACGTGTAAATTATTTCAATAGTGAAAAACAGTTTTAGGAAAACTTACTGAAGGACATTCAGAAATATATATAGTAGAACGAACATTTATAACTGACGGCATCCATAACACAGCGCTGGGCTGCTCAAAAGTCCCTTTTTTTCAATTGTTGAATCCATTTGAAAACCCAGAGTCAATATTTGCGCACTCCTTTGACACTATTCATACCTGATCTTCTTTTTAAATTTGTGTTTATAATTTTTTTGATGATGGTGATGCGCCCTGTGGGGGGGGGGGTGTTTTCCCCCTGTGGGGGGGTGTTTCTAGAATTCTCCCACCGTGTGGTCCGCTACGTGTCGTAAGAGGCGACTAAAGTGGACAGAGCGAGGGGACTGGGGATCCCCTTCTCTGTAGTGATTTTCCCGAGAGGCAGCAGGCCAATGAAGGGGGTGAGAGGGGTCGAAAGACCACTCAAACCCTAATACTAGGATCTATGAATGTAAGGGGGTGTGGAAGTTGAGCAACTGAGAGTAAGAGGGAGGTGATCAGAAGACTGATGATAAGCCGGAAGGTGGATGTGTTGGCCCTGAGTGAGACAAATTTGAAAGGTAGTGGTGAGTTGATGTTTGGGAGTGTGGGGGGGGGAGAGTGTCTGGGGGGCGGGGGGACATGCAAGAGAGGGTGTGGGTATATTATTGAGTGAAAGAATCAGAGAGAAAGTAGTTGAATGGGGTGAGTTGTGAGCAAGAATAATGTGGGTGCGGGTGAAATGGGGGGTAGAGTCATGGGTGTTTGTGAGCGCGTACGGACCGGGATCGGAGAGGAGCGGGGAGGAGAGAGAGGAGTTTTGGGAGAAGTTGTCCGAGTGTGTTGCAAGAGTGGGAAATGTTTGTAGAGTTGTGGCGATGGGGGGACCTGAATGCGAGAGTGGGCGATGAGGTGGTGGATGGTGTTGTTGGTAGGTATGGAGTAGCTGGGGTGAATGAGAGTGGTGAGTACTTCGTGGAGTTATGTGTAGAGAGTGAGTTAGTAATTGGGAATAGTATGTTTGAGAAAAAAGTATAAACAAGTATACATATGTGAGGACAAATGGAGGTGTGATAGTGGAGAGAGCATTGATGGATTACATATTGGTTAGCAGGGGAGTGATGGGTCGTTTGCTCGATGTGCATGAGTTCCGTGGTGAGATGAATGGGATATCAGATCATTACTTGGTCGAAGGAAAGTTGAGAGTAAGTGGAGTGTGGGGAGGTGAGAAAAGGAGGAGTGGGAGGGAGGTGTTGAATGTAAGCAAGTTGCATGATTCTGAACGTGAGTGTGAGTATCAGGAGAAGATGAAAGTAGAGTATGAGAGGGTGAAGGTAAGTGAGGTTGGTGGAGTGGAAGGAGAATGGAAGTTGTTTAAAGATGCGGTGGAGAAATGTGCGAGGGAAGTGTGTGGGGTAAGGAAGGTTGGAGGGGGGATTAAAAAGGGGAGTGAATGGTGGAACGGAGAAGTACGGTGGAACAGTTGTGAAAAGAAAGCGGGGGGCGTTCGAAAGGTGGCTGCAAAGGGGCAGCCAGCAAAATTTCGAAGAGTATAAGAAGGAGGTACAAAGAAAGGTAAGGAGAGCAAAGAGGGAGGCAGATGAGGAGTGGGGGAGGAAGTTCGGAGGAGACTTCATGGAGAGAAGGATGGTTTTCTAGAAGGAAGTAAAGAGAATTAGGAAAGGACAGGTGGAGAGTGAGGCAAGAGTGAAGGATGCAAATGGAAGGTTGCTGGTGGAGGGTGGTGATGTGAGAAGGAGATGGGCGGAGTATTTTGAGGAGCTGCTGAATGTGAAGGATGATAGGGTTGCGAGAGTGGTAGCTGTTGGAAGTGATGTTAGAATGCCTGTGTTTGGTGAAGTGAATAGTAGTCGTATAAGAAGTGTAGAAGTGAAAGGTGCGTTGGATGTGATGAAAAATGGGAAAGCTCCAGGTATGGATGACTGCACGGCTAAATGTCTAAAGAAAGGAGGAAATGTTGTAGTAGAATGGTTGGTACGTTTATTTAATGTGTTTTTCGAGGCTAGTAAAGTGCCGGTGGATTGGAGTAGCGCGTGTGTAGTTCCGTTGTACGAGGGGAAAGGTGACAGGTATGAGTGCAGTAATTCTAGGGGTATAAGTCTACTGAGTGTCGTTGGGAAGTTGCACGGAAGAGTTTTAATTGGAAGAGTGAGAGTGATGACGGATCGTGTGCTTGCTGAAGAACAATTTGGTTTTAGAAGTGGTAGAGGTTGTGTGGATCAAATGTTTGCTGTGAGGCAGGTAAACGAGAAATACTTAGCAAAAGGTAAAGATGTATATTGGGCATTTATGGATCTAGAGAAGGCGTATGACCGAGTGGACCGTGAGGCTCTATGGCAAGTTGTAAGCTTGTGTGGAGTGGGTGGGTGACTGTTGAATGCGATCAAGAGTTTCTACGTTGATAGCAGAGCATGTGTGAGAATAGGGACTGAGGTGAGTGAGTGGTTCCCAGTTGTGACAGGTGTGAGACAAGGTTGTGTGATGTCGCCGTGGTTGTTTAATTGGTTTATGGATGGTGTGGTGAGAGAAGTGAATGCCAGAGTGTTGGGAAAAGGTGCGCAGTTGGTGGTATGGTATGTATTGGGAAGTGTGTCAGCTGTTGTTTGCAGATGATACAGCGCTTGTGGCTGATTCAGAGGTAAAACTGAAGAGACTGTTGCAAAGTTTCGTAGAGTGTGCGAAAGGTGTAAATTCAGGGTAAATGTGAATAAAAGTAAGGTGATGAGATGTTCATGAGGTGGAGTGCTTGTAACTTTGGTTGTGAGGATGAATGGTGAAGTGTTAGAGGAGGTGGAACATTTTAGGTACCTCGGGTCGGATGTGGCTGTTAAGGATAGTATGGAAGTAGAAGTGAGGCATCGAGTGAGTGAAGGCTGTAAGACATTGGGTGCAATGAGGAAAGTGTTTGAATGCAGGAGTTTGAGTATGATTGCTAAGAGGGGACTGTATGAAAGCTTGAATGTTGAGCGGCTGGTGAAAAATATTTATACGTCGGAAGTGAGTGGTGTTAGAGCGCGAGGTAGACCACGGATGAGTTGGATGGATGGGGTGAAACGTGCTTTGTATGAGAGGGGTCTGACTGTGGACATGACGAGAGGGATGACTGCGGACAGAAGTGAGCGGGGGCAGTGCGTAAGAAAGTAATTTTATTTTTGACGCGGTACTGGAAGTTGCCCGCGTGTGATGGGGTTGACCCATCCTGTGCGGGGGAGGGGCTGCACTCAATGAAGCGGTCGGGGTAAACCATCTATGGCTGTCGGGCCTGACTGTGGAAGGTGGTTGTGCTGGGCTGCTGCTGATCCTGGCAGTCTGATGCGGCCAGTGCTGCCTCTCTCGCCTCCTAGTGCTAACAGTGTTGATTGTGGCCTGCTGTCGTCTGCCCTCCCAGAGCCGGCTACCCTACCAGAGGAGAAGCCTGGTATATGTATGTATGTATGTATGTATGTATGTATGTATGTATGTATGTATGTATGTATGAATGTATGTATGTATGTATGTATGTATGTATGTTTATAATTTTTAAACTATCGTACGATGACCAGCTTTTCAAAGCGTTACGTTTTTGCAGTCACTGTTAAGGGATAAACTATATATATACGGGTAGAAGTACTACTGAGAGGAAAAATCAAGAGTTCAAATTGCGCGAAACTTACAACGAGCTTGGACAATTAACGATGCATGTACACACATACATATACAAATACACACATTTATATGTGAACCATTCTGTGTTTTATGATTTACTTAGAATTAAATGAAGGGTTCACAGCTATGATGTGGAGCTGTGCATAGTTTGAAAGAACGGAGCTCTAGCTAGTTCTGTTTAAAACTCACACTGTAAAATTTTGAGCGATTTCCGGTATGTTTGTTGAACCGTGGTAGAATTTTGTTGTAAACGATGATGCTTGACTATCTCGATGATGTAGGAATAGCCGTTCTTTATGTAACTTTGCGCGCCAGTGATAAAATGAAGACCTCAACCCAAATGATATTGCAACAACATTTGAGCGCTACTGTATGGTTGCTCTTCAAAGGTAATTTTGTACAAAAATCCGAGGTTTGTATTATTTTTTTCTGAATTTAGGAGAGGAATCCAAGGAAAAACTAAGATGCATGGAGATATATTTTTCTAAGGCATTTAAATTAATAACGTTGACTTGAGGTTCGCATGCTTCATCACAAAGGTAAGATACTGAGTGCATAAACTGTCAGTGATCACCTCGAGCTCGAGTCTGATGTGTTGTAATGGATAAGGTTTCACCTTCACCATTTCAAATATGCACGTAGTGTCATTCTGTACTTGTAATTTTCTAACCCATTTTATAGGCCTTTTAATTAACATGTTTTAGTTTAACTAAGTTTTCTCGTAAGAGAAAATACTTGTAGAAGCAATAAAGCTGGATCGATTTTAGGATAAAAAGGAAAACCAACGTGGCTAAGAATATCATGGTAAAAAACAAACGTTTCAGATTATAAAAAATCCATCTTCAGTGTTCTGAAATACAATAAATCAAAGTATTAAAACATTGTAACTATAAATCTTATGAATAAATCGGATGTAAGATAATGAATTTTAAAAGACATGATAAATAAAAACTATACAAAATTTCAACAAAAAATGGAAAGTTTCACCGCCGTATCACACTCATTTATTGACGGACGGTTTTTTAAAATGTAAATCGATTCTAAAATGCAGAGATCGGACAAATTTGAGCCACGTTGGTTTTCCTTTTTCTCCTAAAAGTGAGATTTCCCAGAAATCAATTTATTTCATTTATCTGGATCGATGTGATAATGAGGTCGTAGTTTTATATTAAAAATTAGTCTACGCGTTGAAGGAAGACAAATTCTCGGCAGGATGCTCAGTGGCACTAGTCGTGTTTTGTTCCGAGGAAATATTTTATTCGTGCTGATTGCATGGAATATAAATCCTGCGAAAAACTTCCTGAGTTAGAGTTATAAGAGTTTATTGATAACAGGCACATGAGGCTTTCAATTTAGTCTTATTGTAACTGCACCGCAAAATATCAGAAAGAATATTTGAATTCCCAAATTTTTCAAAGTTTTCAACAAATAAAAATAAAAAAAACATGTGTTAATCTGTTCCTTCTTTCCTTTGTGGCGGTACCGACCACTGTACCACTTACCCGTCGTACTGCACTGTACTTATTTTCTTTCAACCAAAAGCATGAGCATTTCTTCGTTTAACTGACAACATAATTACTAACTTGAGAAATTCTATTATTCAGTTCACACTGAATTTCGTATCAACGATACTGCTCGTTGATATATCTAAATTTTCTTGTCATGTTCACTCGGCGCTGTGGATTATAAGCACACTGAGATGAAGATTTTGACAAAGCCACGTCCCATAAACTACATTTTTCAGGTACTTTTTGCAGTCTGGTTTTTCTTCAACTCAAGCACAACAAAAACATGAAGATGGACTTGCAGAAGAGTTTAAAATTCACCCTGTAAGACGACTCCTGTTATCTTACCAAGTGCATGTTTGCTGGTACATTGCACATCATTGCAAGTGCCTATACTCACGCAATAAAGGCATGCTTATTGGCTCCTTTGTAAATATTGCATTCTGTAGTGTAATTTGGTTTTTATTCCTGACACGTTTGGTGCTTTCATCGTGGCATGTTGAATGAATTGATCAGTGGAACGCTAAGGCCGCAGTTTTGCACAGCGCTTCAGTTCTCCTCAACACATCATGGAATGTGGTGTTTTAAAACTGCATCTCTTTAAGCTGAATACCTTG
This sequence comes from Morinoia aosen, assembly GCA_030386875.1. Classification (NCBI taxonomy): domain Eukaryota; kingdom Metazoa; phylum Arthropoda; class Malacostraca; order Amphipoda; family Talitridae; genus Morinoia; species Morinoia aosen. The sequence continues at coordinate 89,334,252 of CM059559.1, read as the reverse complement.
AATGGCTCGCCTGCTTTGCTGGAGTTACCAAAGTTTCTGAGGGGAAAGTGATTTAATACAAATTATATATCATATACAAAACAAAGATGTGTTGCACACGCTAGATAAAGATGTGCTGCTGCTCAGCACACTTACAATAAGGACATATAATAATTTAAGGCTAAGAATTTCTCCTTATTTTACCTTCAACTTCCAAACGTCTGCTCAGCCTAATGTTAGGCCAACTGGATGAACGTGCACGTATAATTTTTTATAGATTTCAAAGAAGGAGAAAATATTTCATAACTTCATAAAGTAAGAAATTTTCTTCGACCGAAGGTTACGTCTAAGACTTTGTTCAGAACTTGATATTTCCAGCACTGCAAATGTAATTTCTGCACCATCAGTTTGTCAAAAATTTATCAATAATTTACTTTTGATACGTTTACCGAGCTTTCGGGATTAAAAGCATTCGAATTCAGTGTGGAGTGCATAAGGATTTGAAACCCAGCAGTGCCTGGTGTTTCTTCCCATCGGGAAAAAGAAGAGAGTTAACCGCATTATCTCACTCGATAGTTCTATGAAATGGGTACCACCGGATCGACCGAGAGTTACCCTCACTGTGTCCACGTTTTATTTATATAACATTTAAAAACCGGACGTACAAAATGAGAAGTATCTACTTAATTGGAATGTAATACCCATATAGTCGTGTCAGTAGTTAGTGAAATTTTTATTTATCATTAGTTGCTCAATCATAATTTTTATTCGGATTTTAGAAATTTAAAGTTCAGATATGCATCCAGCTATTTGAATGTTAAATAATACTTATCTTCATAAATTTCACCCGAAAATTTTAAAGGGTATTAACACTATCTCTGACAAGTACGAGTTATATATTTAACGTCAATATACATAAACAATTCAATTCCAATGGAACGTTGGGAATTCTCACACATTTTCAAATAATTTAATACCAAAAGACAAACATGAATCAATTATAAGTGATTATCTATGCACACAGGGCAAAAATATTAACTTTCTGATTTTAGAAAAGAAACGAACTCGTTTTGGCATAAAAATGTAAAGCGTATCACACAAGTGCCCTCGGTAACGAATGTGTTAACTGTTCATTTAATGCTTACAGCACTTGGCTGATAATTTTCCAAAGAGCTTCCAATCATTAGAACGCACAATGACCTAAACAAGACTTCAATTAAATAAATGCTCTCACCCTTATCGAAAGAAATAAAGCCAACGAAACTAATGATAATTTCCCACAATTCAGTAAAGGTCGCGCATAAAACTTGCACAAGAGATGAAAAGCGCTAACTCCGAACTGCAATTAACATTCAGCCGCAGATTCTCACGGATAATAAAAGCAGATACTGTAGTAGCTATTGAAGATCCATCACGGACGCAATGGTTCACTATACCTGCAACTTGAGCGTTCTATCCTGTATTTGCTTTCAAGGTTATTATTCATTTACTCTATGTACTTTGAGATCTGTAGAAATTGCAGTACAGCTGAAAGATTAAATTGGTTGAGCAAAATATATCGTATAATAATTGTCACGGTGTCTTATTATCAAGTTCACTAATAAATCAACGAAACTAGAGAATCAATAAAAATATAATGAACTGTCAGCATTGACCTATCAAATTCCATGACACGACTTGGAAACTAACACTTGTTATCGAGCCTTGAAATAAGATGGCTTATTATAAATAGTTCTCTCATGTCAACAATGCAGGAGATAGAAAATAACAGGCCAGCCAATTATCTCATGAGAGGCGTATGATGAACGGCATTAAAGATTTAAGAGAAGCTACACAACCTTCAGGCGGAGAGACGACTGAGCCGCCATGCAGTAGGCAGCGATAACCGGCCATGACTGCGTCTACCAATAAGCAGCAACATTCATTTTTACAGACACCTTATAATGTATTATTATCAATACTTATGGTAACATTGGAATAAATTTTGTTAAATAGATGCTTTTATTTTTGAATGTCCATTGACCTAAATTTGTTTTAAATGTAATCACACCAACGTTCAAGGATCGCTAAGGATGTATACAGTCACAAGTGTGCAATGCTAATCCAAATAAACTGCCTCAACTTCAAAAATAAATTCGATAGTAATGGTAGAAGTAAATACCTTCTTTCAAGGTCTCTCTGAGTTCAAACGAATACATACAGAGTTTATTCGTCATCGAAGTTTCGAATTTTTATCTCAATACATTTACATGCAGCGATGCTACAATATTTTCAATGAAGTATGACCACGGTCGCTCCTGGTACTCGGTTTTACGCTACGTTCTGCGTTCGTCAGGTGTTTCCGAGCAGATTAATCATGAATGTTATATAATAATGACCTCATAGGAGAACTTAGAAAATCTGCATAGAGTCTCGTACATAATCTACCATTTATTCAATTTCCCAATAAACCAGGTAGCAGATAACACTTTTGACAGTAGTTCGTTCATGCAGCTATTTGAGGTTTGCATTTAACTGTTTCATAAAACGTAAACTCAAGCTTAAGAGCGAAGGCCTTTGTTGTAATCTATAGTTCCCTCTAATAGGCGCACACAAACAGGGTGATACTTCTGAACAATGCGTTACAGTGTACGCCAATTTTTCACGAAAATATTCTCATTGATTTTAGCATTAAAGTTTTGAATTTCTGATTTCACATAATACTTTGCCCATTCACAATGAAAAAGAAAATTTTCCTTAACAGATTCTTTAATTAGCATAAATATTGTTCTTTAGCCCGGGGGAATTTGTGAATTACAGTGATCTCAAGGTTCAAAAAATGTTATTTCAATTAAATGAAGTAAGTTATCATTTTCTAGAATAAAAGGTAGAGAAATTCAAGTAGAGCAATTCTAACAATTTGATTTTGATACATTTCACTTTACTTTGGTTGTTCACAACACTGTTATAGCTGCATATTAGTGCTTACTCATGAACTTTTCAGAAATTTTCTCCAGACAAATACTTCATGACGCATCTTCCTTTTGCTGCAGCGACACTGCTCTTCGTACTGCAGGGGATTGCCACTGCGCGGTACGGCGTTCTGTTCGCTGAAAATTCCTTCTTTTCTTTCTTAAACACAAAAAAATTGTCGATGGAGGTGAATAAAGGTATTTTTATTTCAATGATCAAGATTTTCACTGAAACGTATATTATGAGCTTAGTGATACATAAAAAGAAATTGCGATACCATTAGTTTTGTCTTATTAGAATGTTTTATGTGAATAACACTTTAAAAAAGTTCTGGTGATGAGAAAAAACTGTTCCAATTTTTTAGAAATTATGCAGTTTTTGCCCATATTTGTACGTAGAACATTGTGCAATCGTAGTTGAGCCCTACTCGAATCGAAAATAGTTGAAGAAATTCCTCAACCATGTCTACATAGGCAGCGTTATCACTCAGCCCATACATTATATCATTCAGGCCTCGCAGAGATAGAAAGATGCTGCATCACAAAGCCCTACATAATATATTATCCATATCCTGGTATTGAATAAGGTAATTATTGCTACCTTCACAGTAGGGAGGATGGCATGATGGCAGCAGCGGCAGTGGTACCAGACACCCGCCACGCGCAGGCAGCGGCAGTGGTACAGGACATACGCCTCAAGCATGCTCCGAACTGCTTACCAGTGATGGTGTACCAGCAGAATATCTCTTACGACTACTCCCCAGTGGTGTTGCAGGTGGGATCTTTGTATATCTTGGACTTGCCAACCTTGATTTTGAAGTATACTGTAAATTGATTTTACTTTTTGAAATTTTAAACTCGAAACTTGGAGAAAATGGGTAACATTTTATGACTGCAATGAAAAATAAATGCGTGCAAATAAACCTAAATTTTCGTAGCACCTCAATAAAATATTTAATATTCAAAGGATCAGGGAAAACTATGTACATTTCATTATTGTTAAAGCAGCGCAGAATACAATCATGTTTCATGCTAAAATTCTATTTTTTTTGTTCCTAGAAATATATGCTATAGGTTGTGGCTATTGAAGTTACTGGAGAGATTCAGGTGTTAAGATTATGAAATGCTCTAAAAAATTAATTCAATAGCTAAAAATATGTTAGTTAAAATATGGGAATTACTCTCTGGAATAGTCTTCTCCGTACCGCGAGGGGCTTAACTAATTCACCCGATCTCATCACCTCATTCAACCACAGGCATCGAAGACTTTGAGCGAGAGCGGAAGCAGTTTTTTGACCTTCACATCTGATGAAATGCTGCTGGGAGCCAAAGAACCGTCCTCGTTTGTCCTCGGAGCGGCCGCCAACTCCTGCGTGTTTTATATTTTCTTCTGTCCCGTGGCTATAGTCGAAGAAATGTATATTTTCCTGTCACGGTCAGGTGAGTTATACATTCTTTATTCTTCACTCCTTCGTTTGTTTGTCCTCGAGTGTTACCATCGAGAGAGACCATATCTTCTCATAAATACTATCATTGCCTTTGTAACGAAGAGAGTTAGTTTCACATTTTTCTCTGATTTATCAAATTTCTAACATTTTCGATCTTCGGGCATGATAATTTTTTCACGTTCGCATTATTGCATTGCATGTTATTTACAATTATGAAAATTAATTTTTAATGGCCTTCGTTTGTACCTACGAGAGCTTTCGAACTTGAATTTCTACTATCGAATATTAATTAGGAAACGGAAAATTGATGATGAACATTTTTTGCATCGTTTCTCTTTCGATATTTGATTATTAGAAAAATAAAATGTAGTCTTTACTCACAATCGCATAGCCTTTTCCCGGAATGCACTGCTGTCGCAGTTTAGGTCGATATTTCAGTATGTCAAAGCTGCACTTAATGTTCCTTGGTTCCCTGCGCGCCTAAGTTAGGCCTTTCGACCCCACTTGTAAACGACACAGGATGTGACACGCATTACAATTTTCACGAGTTTAATAATATTTTAGTTAGAAATATAATGAAAATCCCATTCTGTAAACAAAAAGGGTCGCATATAAATAATGGGCTGGATAAAAAATAAGGGTCGCATATAAATAAATGCTCTAGATTGAGCCTTCACCGCATACATAAAAGATTAAAATTAAACTCGTCCCAACAACACATTATGAAATTAAAAATGATACACTCCACTGAGTTGCACGACCGAAGCCCGGAGTAGGAACAAGTAGGACAAACGGCGACAAGGCATCAGCTATAGAACAGGCTCCTTCAGATGTCGACCACAGTGCCGCACATGTAGAACAGACTAATGAGTAACGGAATTTCAACGGGAATTAAATAGCATGTCACAGTCGTTTATTAAAATAAACCGTGCACTAGAAGCTTATAATTTCTTAAGTCAGAGGACACCAACGTGAGAACAATGAGAACAGAGGCAGATACCAAGAGCTTATATGTCATGGCTTGCTAGGAATAGGATTCTTATTGCTGTTAAACGTAAAATTATGGTGGGAATCCCTCACAACTGCGCTTGTGAACGTAAATTACCCCACTGTTTCTCATTGAATTTATAGGTGTACGAACGAGTAACCCGTACACAGAGGTAATTATCATATCGCTTTGAAGCCAATATTGAGTATTGGCTTTCAGAAGCCAATAATATTGGGTATTCCAAACGTAAGGTTGAATAGATTTATGTAATAAAAGTCAAGAATTTAGTGGAACTCCTTACTTCACATCTTTCAGAGTGGTTCATAGGCGCACCGCGGTACTTCGCGTGGCTAGCGCCAGCGACCGAGAGTACGGAAAACATCGCTACCAGCGAGACACTCATGGAGGCGCACGGGCTGGTGATCATTCTGCCATGGCACTTGGATTTATACGACATAATCGGTAATGAGTTCAAACTTGAGAGTAGTTCAATTGGTGTTTTTATTGACTCGAAATTCCCCTCAGGAACAGATGTGATCATGAGTTATGAGTAATTTTCATGCGCTGAAAAACAGGTAGAATAACGTGTTTCAAGTTTCTTGTGTTTAGCCATGTTTCTTTATTTTTTTATTTTATTTTTTCTTCAATAATTACGATGTTACGCTGCAGTCACCTGTCCGTTTTGCCGGAACGGAGAGCCTGAACTCGTCCAAGCGGCTCGTTGGTCACTCGAGCATGGGTTCACTCGCGACGTCGATCTTTTCCCAAAACACTTCGAAAACTGCAACGGTCATCAATTCAGGTATGCTTACTCTCGTGCGTTAATATTGAAAATACATTCTTCAAGGCTAAAAATTACGTTTCAATTATTTTGGATACCTTGAATTCGATGTTGGTCACACATTTTGCTTCGAAGCTCACAAACGTATTTCCCCTGAAAAATTGATCATATGTACGAAATCCAAAATCGTGCCATCGAATTAAAAGTTAATATCATCCCGTTAAAAAATCGTACATAGAACAGAAATTCATAATAGATGTAAATCAGAAGTACACACCTTAGTAATACTCAAAACAGCTTTTCAACGAGTGAATTTCTGTTTGAAAAAGAATTCTTCATTCTGAATACGAGGCCAAAGTGAAGCTCAAACTACATAGTCGTTGGGTTTAACATGAATGTTGTGGCTCTTGGCTAGAGTTGTGTTTACCCGAGGCTTTCACTCTAAATTCTTATCGAAGGCTAGTTCAAATTAGCGTTGGTTTGAAAACTCGTGTATTTTTATTATGCATCTGTTCAATCCAATCCAGTTCCTATTCAGTCAGCTAAACGACGTTTTTCCCCACTGCTACGGAAATAAAGAAACATTGCAGTGAAGTCTGCTTAGCTCTATTATCTAAGAAAAATTCTCCCATTGAAACCATTGAAACAAAATATTTCAAAAGAAAGATTTTTTATGTGCATATTTATTTTTCCCGGTTCTCACAATAGGGTGGTGAGTCTGGACTACCCACCGTTCCTGGACTACATCAAGAGGGGAGAAGGAGAGCCTGTCGACCACCTCGACTCGATCGACGTCCGTATCTTGGATGCCGTCGCTGCTACCTTTAACTTTACGTACGCGGTACGTTGTGAACAGCGGCTGAACTCTCACTTATGAAAATATCGTAAGCTCATGAAAATACCACAAAATTAGAAATCATGAGAACTGCAAATGAAAATAATAAAATTAGCTAGCATGAGAAACGCACTTCCACCCCACCGTGAATGCATTTTACATTGATTTGACGAACTGTTGTAAGCGAAGAATGATTTTGGCCAATATTCCGGGGAGCGATGTATACTTCGATTCACTCCCATGCGATAGGTATCAAATAATAATTCATCTTATGACAGAGTTTAAAGATTTTTAATTCGGTTTCTGAACGTATAAGAATACCAAACGTTTTTTACCAAACCTCTTTGATTTGAATTTGTCTTATTGTCATATTCGTCAACTTTTTTAAAACATCGTAGTTAATTCTAAAAGTTTCATACGTAGACCTAATGTAATACCATTTCCTGATGTGTTAGCTTAACTAACGAGTTCTAGCTTCAAATTAGTCTTATATAATAGGATTTTAGTGTGCATATTGTATTTGAAAATTGCTCGATGGAAACAAGGGTCGTACGCCAGTAATTAGGAGCTAGAATAAAACAAACTGCTCATTTTTTTTTGTACTCAATTGACGTAAAAAAGAACCCGCAAGGGCTTAACCTATTCTAACCTTCCCTGACTTCCTCATTATTGAAACGCTTCGTAGCGCATTTTTGACGAGATCACGTCGCATGTAACATCATCATAACGTCCACTGACAGATTTATTCCCTTTTTTGGTTGCTATTAACTTTTCCTCTTGAACATTTTTTTCGAAAATGAAACGGAGTATAAAGATGTTTTCATGAAAAGTATACCAAAATTGATACAGAACATTAACGAATTAAAAAAACTGAGGGCCCATAAATAACTTCTCATTTTGTGCAGCCCCTCAATGATGCAACCCACGGAACGAAAAACCCTAGTGTAATTTAACACTAAGAAGTATTTTAAAGTAAGATTTTGTTATGTCATCTTAGTGAGAAGAAACTTACACAAGCAGATTTGTTTTTATTCTGATATTTTTTTCTTGTGGTAATCAAAGCGTAGTTTTTATTCTGCTATTTTTCTCATAAGGTGATCAAAGTGATATGTTTTACTGTGTATTATTTCATCATTCTTGTTACGTTATTTATCACAGTCCGAAATGTTCCATCGAAGGCATTGAAATTTTATTACGCCATGCCAGAGATGAAAAGCCGTGGCTGCAATTTTTTAAAATTGTTTCTAAGATCTACGAGCCGAGTGACGGCCAGTGGGGTTTCCAGCTGCCGAACAAGTCATGGACTGGAGTGATCGGCACCGTGGAGCGCTTCGAGGCAGACTTCAGCCTCAACGTGCTCATCACTGGCCAGCGCGACGAGGTTGTCGACTTCACTATCGGCTACCACAACGAGCCACTTACTTTCGCTATGGGCAAGCCTAAGGTCTCGAGAGCCGTTGGCCTTTGGTGCTAAAGCAACCATTTATGCAGTATGAGAATCATAACATATGCCTTTTTTTGTCCTTTGTAAAAACGGAGCTCATTTGAAAAGTGGCATATCCTGCACTGGCGTAAAAGGTATTTGAAATTTTCGAGAGGTTAGATTTTGTTTCGCTGAATCTCTGAAGTCATTACCAATCTAACCCTTAATCGTGAAATTCGAGACCAGAAAATTCCTCCTGAACGATTACTTAGCATTGATCGCTTCCATTTTACCTTTCTCCTCAGCCTCTACCTCAGTGGCTGTCGCTGGTGCGGCCTTTTCAGGTTCTGGTGTGGGGTTCCGTTGGAGTGACAATTGCTGCAGTAAGTGTCGTGCTTTGGCTGCTCACCCACGCAAGCAACAAAGCGACGTCTGAAGAAAAATCTTCGACTCGCATCACCATCTTGAAAACTCCTAGGCTCAGTCACGATGCACTTGAAGCCAAGGATGACGCTTCTTCCCTCAACTACGATTCATATTTGAATGCTCTCGACCTAACTGTGCGAGGTTTTCTTCGGCAGGTGAGCTTCTGAAGTCTTATTTGAGGGCAAAGTAATATGAGACAGATGAATCAATTTTATGACTTCATGTTGCTTCTTCAAGACATAAATTCAGTTCAAAGTTAAAAGTGATGATTGAATTTGGATTATGTTTACGTCACTGGAATTTCCTTTCGGAGAAAAATCCTTGGTGCCAGATCAATTTACAATACTCCGGCTAAACGCTTTATTGTCATTATTATTATGAGATTCTCTCACACTTTTTCACATAGTATCTACTCTAGAAGCTGAACACTTTCTCTACAATTTTTAATATAAAATAAATCCTCAGTAAAACGAAAGCTTCGTTCATGCGCCTGCGGATGCATTGTGATGAAGCTCATCGATCTTACCATGAAGCAATGATCATATCAGAGATTCCTTTTGATACATGAAAATATTAAAGTTTATTTCTGTGTATCAGTTTTCCTCGTGTAATTTTGCGAGTAAAACTTTAACTAATCAAATCGACAAAGATCTTAAACAACTAGCGTCTGCGCAAATTGACCTGAAAGATCATCTGAGAAAAAGAGTTCCATACTTCCCTAACCTGATTTCAAACCGCTTTCATTTCATTAGAAACTAATACGTGAAACTCGATCCCAGCTGAAATTTGTCAAAAATCTTTATAAAGCATTAAATCCTGAATTTTTTTTTATCAAGCATTTATGATATCAGTTAAAATGAATTGCTTTTCGGTACACGATTCAAATTGAAAAGGCTATTTATTATGGTAACAAATTAACCTTAATTATAATTTAGAATGTACTTTTCTCGCTCAACTTCTTTTAAACCCATTTATTTCAGTTCTGAATAGGAATAATAAAGAAGTCGTGTCGATGTTTTGATGGTAGGTGTAATTTTTCATTGCTAGCACAATAGTGCATGTCTTGAACACAAAAATGTAAGACGTTCGAGTTTGATTTTTTAATGTAGGAATAAGGTCGCCTTCTCATTTTTGTGTTCTGAGTGCGAATTCTTACGAGTAGATGCGATTCTGTTGAAACTGTCATTGGCACGACAACACAACCACTACACTAAATGGTTCTCGTTCTATCTGCGTTAAAGCCGAATTACAAAACTTATTCTAACCTTCACAAACCCCTTCTACGACTGTTGAGCTAACCCCACAAATGACCTTTTATACTATCCTTGATTCTCATATGATAACTGGAAAGAAATAAATGTTTTCTGAACGTAGAGATGTATCTCTTGGGCCGAGCGATGAAGGGAATGAATCGAGCGAGACAAGGACGGATTTGAAGTGTCAAAGAATCGTGCCCGGATGGAGAACCTTTATTTCACCGTTAAAAATCAGCTCAGTTCTAAGGCAGTTACAAGAATTAATAATAATGCAATGAAACAAACGTGATGGCTGTTATTATACAACAGTTTTCTTGCACCGAGGCTGCACGTGTTACTGCATGTATGTATTATTTTATCAGCTACACTGATCGGTAAGGAATCGCAAAGGGTTGCTACACAGAAGCTTCCACCATTGAACGAATGTAACTTTTGACAATTTTACTACTGCAGTGGGTATACAGTTTTCACGACACTAAATATCTACAATCGATCTTTAACGCGCTCTGGACTAAATTAGCACAATTTACTACTCTTAATCAATCTTAAACTACCTTGCTGCGCCAAACTGAAGAAACCTTTCTAGGTACGCCGCCAATTTTTAACTAGTCAGGGAGGAAGAAACGTAAAGAAAACAATAGGTCGTTTGAAACCTTCCAACGGCATTTTTCGCCATATAATTTTGTAAAAATACGTTTGTGGTTATCCTGAAAGAAAGTGGTAATAAATTATTTATATTGCTGATTGATATCCTGAGCAATTATTTCATTCAAATGTCTTATAATTTGTTACGGCAGGACATGAAGCTGCCGCGTAAGTCATCAGTGCAAGTATTCATGTGTTTCTGGCTGATCGCGGGCTTTGTGATCACCATCGGCTACGTAAGCACCCTCACCGCCTACTTGACGGTACCCACACTCAGCCCCACCGTCAACAACCTCGAGGAGCTCGCTCAGTCTCACTTCTCGTGGGGTGTCCAGAACTTCAAGGCTGCAGACTACCAACTTTTCAAGAGCAGCGATGTAAGCGGGGGATGAGAGAGGGTGTAAGAAGCGTTGAAAACAAATGTGTTGCGGTAAATTTCTCGGGTTAACTTTATTAGAAATGAAATGCGTTTTTTTTATATTGGTCCTCTATTGCGCTATTCTTGCGGCTTGGAACTTCATTGTAGTCGTCTAGAGTTTGTTCTACAGTAGACCAATAATGCAAATAGAGGTCATGTGTTGTTGAATTTGCTGCATGCACTCGCACATGCACAGACTGGTCATACCTACTTGTCATCTATTGAATCATACTGGAGTAGAGAAAATTCCTGACATTATACACACAATAAATGCGCGATGCACTGCGTTGGAAACAACTCGAAGTGCACGCGACACATTTACTTTGTAGGTATACCAGAAAAAGAAAGAACAATTTCATTCGAGTTTGGCAAACAACAATTCGAAATTATAAAATTAGCATTTTACTATCGTCTTTGAAACACAAAACTAAACAGTTTACATGATCATCTATCGTTGGAAAGTTATTAATCAACACTATGTATAGTCGTTGATCATAGCTGATCAACGAAATTTTAGCTCCTCTTGATTTGAGCTCTTCAAAAGAAACCTGACACACATCACGTACGTTCGTCCTCACTTGAAGGTGCCGCTGTACCAGACAATCTTCCGAGGTCTGCGCTTCTGCTCGTCTCTGAAGGACTGTCTCCAGCAAACCCTGGACGAAAACTTCGCCTTCATTTCGTGGTTGACCTACATTAGAGACAGCATCGCTGTGGACTTCACGGACCGTCATGGGGACTCTAAAATTGTGCTCGCCAGGGACGTCTTCGCGCCCGGACAGTTGGGATTCTGCTTGAAGAGGAATTTCCAGCTCAAGGTGAACCTGCCGTAGTATTCTGTGAAGAATTTTTTGGGATTGAATAGAAAAGAGAATGTAGCGGAAAAACCAAGCTGAGTGGCCCTTTCTCGCTCAATCATTTGTTGAACAATTGACGAGGGTGTAAGGATGCCCAAGTAGGTTTACGAGCTAATCATTTTTATGTTAAAACATTTTAAAAACCTTTAATTTTTTCAATTTTGTTAGTCGGAAATAAACTGCTTCTTTTATTTGTTTCGGATTCGTGCTATGATGCCCGTGTATGTTCAACAGCAAATGTTAGAACTTTTAAAAAATCAATGATTTTTTTGTATCTTGTTTATCGGAAAGAAACTGCTTTTTGGATTCTTTCTTCTTGTTTTGTAGCCCAAGTTCCTTGCCGTCAAACACCAATCACGCAAGGCACTTGAGTGAGAGAAAAAAAGAGAAATAATAACACCCACACTCAAAGCAATCAATTTTCCCGCACGAGAACATTGTAAAACTAGCACAGAATTCTACTTGAAGCATCCTCAGCACTTTATATACCTATTTAAATGCAGTATAGCTCCTTAACGTTGTAGGCTAACCTCGTAGAGGTCTCAGACAGGATACAGGAAAGTGTTTCAGGACGATTCCTTGAAGGTTACACAAACGTTCGAAAGAAATCAGGCGATGGAAAATATAAATAAATAGTTCCAAAAACCTAACGGCTGCGAACAACAGAGCTTGTGCACGAATAGTAAAAAAATGCATTTCTTCCAGGGATACATGAACACGGTAATGCGACGGCTGATGGAGGGCGGGTTTGTGCAGAAATGGCTCACAGAGTTCATCACAAAGCACTCCAAGGAAGGGAAGGCGTTGGCGGTGAGCACAAACTGCACAGAGTTTTAAGCTGCGAGTTGTTTACTGAACAATGTAAGTCGTTGTTGCGGTACAGATGGTAGCGACGGTTTTCTGCTGTTGACTAGGTTACGTCAGGTGCTGTTTTTTTGTACTGTCCAAAATCCTCAAGTATGAGCTGTTGCTAAGGAAATTTTTGTTCACGAAACTTCAGCACTTGAATAATTTTTCTGAAACTCACAGAACTTGGAGATCTTGGCTGAAGTAGCAGCGCGTAGCATAGCTGAATTAGCAAAAGAACATTCGCTGCCGGGCTGTACGGCTGCCACCTCGAAAGTAATTGTTGGAAATTTTGGCTCCTGAATTTTCTTTGTCACTAGGGCTAATGAATTTTCGGAATCCTGTCTTTTGAATTTTCTTTGTCTTGATGTCCCTCATGTGGACTTGCAGGTTAAATGAAAACTGGTCGAACACTTCATGAAAACTGCAATTGTTATTTTTTGAACAACAGTTTATTTACACTGACTGAAATTCATTCAAAACTTTACCTACACGAAATCGAGGAGTCAAAAGAAAAAACTGTAATTGTTATTTTTTGAACAGCATTTTATTTACACTGACTGAAATTCATTCAAAACTTTACCTACACAAAATCGAGGAGTCAAAAGAAAAAACTGCAATCAAAGGTGTTCATTTATAAATGAATTGATTATAACCCTAATTTACAAATAACGCTGTCATTGTATAGTAGACTAGTCTAGTCTAGTGCAACTAGGTGGCATCAGTAAAAAATGCAGCATTTGTTTTTACTCAATTTTCTGGCACCACTTTATCTCTCCGGCATGTTGTACTAGTCAGTTGAAATGGTAATAAAATTCAGGCTGAATTTCAAACCGTGGAGTTAAATAGCTTTTTCTTTAGCCTACGACACGACTGTCGTCATTCATCAAGGACTATATGGATGAATCTCAAGAAAAAAAAGAAAAACACTTTATTTCCAATATAGATTACACAAAAAGCTTATGATTGGTTTTTAAAATATCTTAGAGTAATGTTCTTATATGCTATACACACATGAGTATCGAAATACCCACCTCACTAGTCGAAATATTGATTCAGGGCAATGTATTCTTAATGTTCCTTATTCTAGATTAAATTATACATGCAACTACAATAACAAAAGAGATCACAATTTCAGTAACGATGCATTTTTGAAAACACTCTTTTCAGTGCACACTTACATTAAAATACGACGTCCCCTTCTCCAGGTGTTTCGTTGAAACAGTCATCTCTGTTACATGTTTAAAGGGGAAAAGTACGTGTCATTGTAATTTTTGTGACAGGAAAATAACATGATCCTTAAAAGGTTAATATTAATTTATTTGTTTTTAGGGGAAATCAGTTAGGGGATTAATTTCCTCAGTAAAATTTTCTAGAAAAACAATTAAATTTAAAATCTCAAATCTGAGATAGGGTTTCGAAATGAATATGTTTGGACTTGGAAGATCAGCAATTTGAGTTATAATAAAAAACACTGTCTCATTCTTAATTTTCATTGTTAGAAGGAAACTCATTATACGTGTGTTAGTAAAAATTGTTACAGTAATGTTGATTTTAAGACAATGGTTCATTACCTCGAATAAAATTGAATATTTAGGGAATAAGCTCCCTGCTTATAAGCAGATCTGTCATTTCTCAAGAAAACTTATAGTAAATGATGAATTTGGCAAATGTAAGCTAAATCATTTAATGATTCGTAAACGCAATGATTCAGTGAATCATTTATGGATTCGTGGACGTAAATCAATTAATTAGTTTAGAAATAACATAAACCACATCATTCTCCGATTCCTAGAAGTATGCGATGAGCGTATCTATGGATAACACAGGCATCACTGCCTCATAATTTTTTTCGCTTAAATACTCCACTTTTGCACCCAGATAAATACATCTATCCTGATAATACTCGCGATTCAAGCATTATGTTCAAACCCATTGCACAGCTCGTTGATACGCTCATCAATCACTTCACACTACGCCGCTTCACGTGTTCCGCCTGTTGCTCTCAAACATAATTACGTACATATATGTGAGTAAATATAAATGTGAGACGGGTATTGCCATTAAACATATTTCGAGTTTAAGTTTCACTGCATTTGTTTACAGCTTGAGGCAGATCTCGCTCGAGTTGGAGGAGACCCCAGTCGATTGAGTGAATCAGACGCATCTACGAAGTCCTTGACCCTGTACCATCTGCAAGGAGTGTTCTTGGTGTACGTCTTCTGTCTCTTCGTAGCGGTCGTCACTTTTCTTCTAGAATTTGCTATTCATCGTCGTTTGACGAAGACCATGCAACTCAATGCCTCAAACTGAAGGGAATATGAGCTGTGATAACGGTCATGGTTGGCACTAACGGATTTTTATGCATTGGACTTTTTCAACGTATACTAAAAAAAATTTCATATCATGTTGAGCTTAATACGTTCCGTGTAAAAAAATTGCTCAAACATATGCTAATGTACTTTATATATCACTAAGTTGAAATGGTACTTCACTCCTTAGCGATGTTGAACCCGTGTTTAAATATTTGTCAAAACACCAAGCTTTTCTATTTGAATATTTCACTTCAGGAATCTTATTCCATTATAAATCTTATTCCATTGTTCCATTATAAATAATTTGAATGAGACGCGCGAAATGGGACATCAATTTTTTATGTACCCATAGTAATGATGTGGTGTATTGAAAGTTTAAAAGGATTAAAACATGGCGAGCGGGTTTTCAATTATCTATGTTATTTTCCACACATGCATGCTTGACTACTAGGCCATCTGTCACCATGATGCCATAAAAATTGCTAGTTTATTTGAACCCATAAAATCGAGAATTTTATCTGTTTTTGCATTTCCTTATCGAAACTCACATATATGATGAATTACTGAGGGCGAAAATGTCCTGTAAATCACGTTACGATATGATGCCAGATTCTGATGAATTGCTTCAAATTTTCTCCATTGGACGATAGGTTATATTAAAAATAATTGATATCTTCATACTGCTGCTTATACTTTTTTATGCTATGTTCCAACCTATTGCGCAATATATCTGTCTTAAACAGTAACAAACAATTCAGAAAACATTAAGATCAGACGTATTAAGTACAATACGAATGACTGTTTTAACGCTATTTAATCCAAGAGTTACGCTTTCTGAACTGATAATTGCTTACGTCGAGGAGCTAAATGGTGCTTCATGATTCGAAGTGACTTGGCGGTCTTGGTGCACTTCTTCATCCTTGTGAGTGTAGTAATTTCATATCCTGCCCAATAATGCCCGTGGTGTGTTTATTCATTTATTTGTTTGGTGACCGCAAGCAGAATCACAAATACAGATTGGTCAGATGTATTGTGGTGAATAAAATAATTTAAAAAATAGTAAAATTTCATAACAGAGTGAAAAATGATGATGATAAATAAAATAAATAAAAATAAAAATAGAAAATGAAAATATAAAATTAAATTTGGAAATAAATTAATTTCATAGATAAAAAATAAAAAGCACAAAACATTTTAAATAAAAATTAAAAAAAAACAATAAACTTTTATCAATTAAATACTTTAATCATGCATGTGTTTTAAATTATGCTACTTCAGGAACCGCTGATGATCTACTAAAAAATGGACGAACTGCTCATAGTGGGTTTTAGCTTCCTATCCCATTGCTGGAAACCTCAACATCCACCATGAGAACACCCTCACCGGAATCTGAGAAAATAAAGAGAGCGTCTTTAATCATCATTGATGAGGCTTCTATGCTATCAGGTAGTGGTGCTCTCAGAGTGATAAACAATTTACTTATAGAAATAATGAACCAAATGATGAACTGATGAATAATGAAAGTGCGTGATGAGCGTATCTGGGTACAACATTCATCGGCTAGTCAAGTGATGCTTCAGATGCATGTGTAGCTTACTGGTGGTATATAAGGCGTCATAATAGTTGAAAAGTGTCGATTTATCCTCTTAACCAAGAGAGAGAAAGTAGAGCTGTTGATCCAAAGTTATATGGTGAGCTAAGGAAAGATGAAGAGAAGTTGTAAGAATGCAGAATGGATGTTTCGACAGACTATAGGCATTTGTTCATGATTACCTCCAGAGACCGCCGGGCAAGATGGACATTAGACTTTAGCCGGGCAATAGCGACTGCTAAACTTGTATTAACTTTAAGATAAGCAATAATATTACATACACAAATTTGAATAATAGAAATATCAGCTAAATAAAGATTTTATAATAACATTTGAATGAGCCAAAGAATTTTTATTATTATTCATCATTCATATTATAACATCAAAAATAAATTAACATACAAACGCCATAAACTTAACAATTGGTTCTGTTCATTTTTACAACTTCAGTAGGTTAATTGTCAAATTATCGGACACTACCACGTGTACGAAACAGTTGACACTTATTAAATTGAACCCTCCTATATGTGAAGGTCACAAACAACTACAGTGGCCGACACAGATATCATTTCAACTAATTAAATCGTATATGATGTGATTGATGTCTTTATAAGACATTGAAATAAAATTGTACACTCATATATAAAACACCCGCATTATATTAAAAAAATGTGTTTGTCTGGATATTAAAATAAAGCCCTCCATAAGAAAGATGTACTTAATAAAAAAGCATAGCAGATACGATTCAATGGTGTTTGCTATATAAAGTATTGATGATAAACTGATTAACACATTTTGCTTAATGAAACGAATACTCTCTCATCGGAAAATCAAGTGCAGGAGCTAGCACCGTCTCTCGTGCATGCAGATCAGTAGAAGTACGTGGTTCGTGAGACATGACGAGTCTAGTTTCTCCTAAAGTTTCAACATTTCATGTTTGAACTTTATTGGAAATAAACTGTTTTTTCCTGTATTTGCTGGCCTGTTCACAGTGTGCGGTGCCGCTGCAAGAGTTCAATTACTTTCCTTGTGGTTTTCATAATTATTGTTGTCTCTTGATTGATCATCATTTTCAGAGTCCAAGAATGAGTCCAGCATAGATAAAACTTTAAGTTTAAATTTACGTTTTTTGGTTGGATTTAATTGCTTGAATTCTGGAAGTAAACCTTTAAAGAAGCTCAAATCGGGATCTTCCTCTTTTGAAGCGCTGCAAGTTGGCACAGTTCTAGAGGAAATAAATTTCATCATCATTTCATCCACTTCATTTTTAGGTCTTTTCTTAATGGTCTTTGCTTTTTTTGGGAAAGGAGCATCTAGACCTTCACATGCATTTACACTTTCATTCTGAATTTGTGTAGATAAAGATGCCTCAACATCTTGACTTTCGTGGTTGCTAGGTAAGTTTCCTGACATAGAAGTGTGTTTCATGAAAGGTATCAGGAAACTCATTTGCCGTTTCAAATACCATTCTGATTTTGGTTTCTTTGCAGCTGATCCACTTGGTAGGGGTTTTTCTTCTACCATAGCACGGCTAAATGATGCTCTTAGCGTCTGCCATCTCTTCTTGACTTGTACTGCTGCAAAGAAAACAGGGACGTCATAATGTTTTCAAAAATTAACTTGTATATACATACATACATTAATACATACCTATAACATTCAGGGTGTCTCAGAAAAATGTACTCACACTTCGAATGACGAGAAAAATATTATTTATGAGCATAAAGTAAAATGAAATGACTTTGAATATAGAAGACAAATGTAATTATAGAATCATGTTCACAAATGTTCAAATTTATGACCATATTTTCCCAAACAACGTTGATAACGTGCACCACGGGATTTGCAAACATCACGAAACAGGCTATTGGGCATATCGCGACTTTGTTTTTCAAATTCCAATTCATCGGTCTTCCAATTACACTCCAAGCTAAGTTGTTTTCCTGTCATGCTGTGACAAATCAAATACACCTACAATTGAAAAAAAGAGCATGTTAGATATAGTTGACTGTGAGCACATTTTTTTGAGACACCCTGTAAATAAATTGATATTTATACATTTGTAAATTTTAATGAAATTTTTAAAATATAACCTTTGCAGAACACCGAAGACTATGTGCTTTATGTCTTCATTGGCGATGAAGCATATCCTTTGTCGTAAAATTTCATGAGCCCTAATCCATGCAGCGAGTTACAAGAAAGAGGGTCCACAACTACAGACACTTGTGAGCATGCAGGACAGTAAAGTGTGGGTTTGGAATGATGACAGCCAAGTTTCAATGTTTCGGTTCAAGTCTCAAAGTACACCCGAAAAAAAGCCGAGACTGTCGCTTGCTGTGTTCTTGTAACTATAATCTGCGAGGGGAAACAATATTCTGTATTCTGCGAAGCGAAACAATGCAATCCTGCCAACTTCACTTCAGATCAGAGCAATCACTCAACAAACATTGCAAAGACACCTCAGCGACCATGTAACGAAGCTGTCTGTGAGAGAAAGCATTGCAAATTACTTTCTTTCTGAGGAAGGCAAACTGCTTTGGCTAGAAGAGTGTGCACACGTGATTCACTAAGTGGAAAATATGTGACAAACAAACATCTGAATTTACAGTACGTCTCAAATTCTTATGTATTAGTACTTCTACTTGTATATTGTACCACCTCTAATAAGTTACATTTACAAATGTATTTGTTTCAATGTTTACGAATTATATCTGTCCTATGCTTTTTATTTTATTCTTTTTTGTCTAGATATAGAGGGTACACTAAACATTTCAATCAAGATGCAGCTTCAACCTTAATCACATTTAACAACAAATTTCCATATTTAATAAGTTAAATGAATTCATTAATAGTTTTTTAATTTAATTTTCGTTAAATACGTTCAATAATTAAAAATACTATGCTATTATGCAAGTAAAAGTTATGCCAAAATTATACCAAATTGTAACCAAACATTTTCGGGAAATATTAAAAAATTGAATAATCATAAACATCACTACCAACAAGGATATAGTGGTGTATGTAGAGCTGTACCGCATTGCGTCGCAGCAAAAAGAGCCGTCAGCTTTTCTTCCGTTTCACTACCCCACGCTTTTTTTTAATAATGAACGATTCAGCCAGAGGGTTGGGTTCGAATTACGGCATAAATTTTCAGGTTAGGTAGAAGGGCTGGGAAGTTATGCTAATAAAAACAATCCCTTCACACCTCAAGTAAGTTCCAGAAATACCCTATATAACCTATACTGCTAATACAACCTGGAGAATGACTGCTTTTTAAGGAAAAAGAAGGACTTTAGGGTTTTATTGGCAGAACTTACCCGACCTTTTCACCAAACCCGAATCCTTGGTAGATTTACCCTAAAGGGTGAAATTAAAACCCAACCCTGTGGCAATTTGTTCATAATGCATCTAGAATAGAGGCTAAATTATCTAGTTTTAAGCATAAAATGTACTTCAATTACATATACTGTGCAAGTTTTATAACAATTGCACCATAAATAAAAACAAACGCGTGGGGTAGTTGAACTGCAAAAATGACGTGGTGTCATACATTAATCTCACCAACAATTTTAACAACAAATTTTCACATAAATTTGAAGTTCGCTCACTAATAAACAGCACTAGCATTGATCACGTATGAAGTTTACCGTTCTTTTAACAGATAATAATATAATATTTATTTTGAATCCAGTGTATGACGCTTGAGAAATAAACGTTACCAGCTTCCATCACACGTCAAAAAAATTCTCACCTGTCATTGAAAGTTGAGCTGCAATTTGCTGCCAAAGCAAATCTTGAACGTTTCTGTCATGATAAAGCGAATCGCTCGGCATATAAAGGGGAGGCCTTTCTTCTACAAGATATATAAGTTTTTCATTCAAATCCTTTTCAGTACGCTCCATGTTTATACAAACGTTACCACAGGGAACGTTGAAAACACACTAGTAAACTGCAGAGGACTGAGAAGAGTCGGAACAAATCTGGCGTCTCGTGCCTGCCAGCAGTACGATGCCTGCCTGGTAGCAGTACATCAACATTCAACTGTCTTACTTCTATTGTATTTGTATATAGATATTTATGCATAAGAGAATTCACTTTGCCTTTTCAAAATATTTTTTGTGTAAAAAAGTAAGATAAATCAGTTAACCTGTGTATACATATATCTTAAATGATTTGTCTCCGTACTTCTATTTCATTCATACATTTGCGCAAGACCATTGCTATAACAAATTTTGTGTATAGATACTAAATTTAAAGTATTTTACAGAAACCTATACCAATTGAATCATATATAACATATTCTTCACAACCCGTGCTTGATGAAAAATGTAATTTTCGGCATTTTTACCTCGCATGCTGGATGCTGGATAAAATGTACGAGTTCAGAGTAAAGGCAATGGCTCGCAGTAGTGCTATTCCTACCTACCCGTCTCGCAGACCATCAGCTAAATGGCTCATGCGAGCTTGCTAGATGCTGCTATGCCGACTCAGTGTAAAATGGGTATTAGAATAGTATAGGAAAGCCTGGGAAGGGTCATGTTGAAGGTCAGTTGGTACGTCTCTCTGTCACACTCTATGGATGCTTTATTTCCAATTCAAGCCTGATACAAATCACCTCGTACAATGGTTTTTCAAATGCCTTACAACTGACACCAGGACGCCATGATGCTTTCCCCCGGTCAAAACCGATATCCATTTCAGACACCTGGGTAGAGTGTAATATTGGGATTTGAATTTTTCCTCTACGACCCAACGGAGAAAATTGCCATCCAGAGTCACGAAAGGGCAGGTTCTTAAACCACACAGCTATGACGAGCCCTCAAGTTTAATTAATGACTGATTCTATTGGGTTAGATAAATTTATTTGTAATCCACACCTGAAATATTTATTTTAGGTTATTATCAAATCCCGTCATTTGTGAAGGGCCTCGTGCACTAATATGGAGTAAAAAAAACTCTAAATTTAAAATTCCAGTTTTGTGACTTTAAAACAAATTTCACTGATGTATTTTGAACTAAATATACAAAAATAAACCAGGAAAATTTCACTTATTTTGAATACGAGAAAATATTTTTGGAATAATGTTTAATGAAAGGGAAGAAAGCTATACAAGCATGTAATTCTCCTATATACAGTGTCAAATATATTTTGCGTATTATGCCGGCAGCTTAATGCTTTCAAAATGATTTATATGAAATGGTATCACATGTTTAAGTGTAAATGCTCAAGTTTTAACTACCCGTTTATGGCTGGGATCGGTTGAATGAAATAGATAATTACATGCATTAACGCTTCGTATCACATAATATAAGAAAAGTTTGGAAGTAAACAAGAATGAAGGTATGTAGCATTCGCTACAGAGCGTAAAACTATAAATTTTCCCGTTCGTACTTAAATAAAATAATTATTGGCATTAAAAATCTTACTCTAATTTATTATTAATTATTTTCTACTTCTAATTCGTAATCATTGAAGTTTTTGTGTAAATGCATGAGACAATAAAATACCACTCGACATTTTTCGAGAGAGGACCCCCTGAGTGGCAATACTGCGCAAGGCGCGTCTCTTTTCAAAAACGCACTTGCATATTGGCGTTCTCTCGAGCTCGGTGTTACAGCAAATTCTCGTGAGTAAATCTGTGTTAGAAAATTATCGTGTTCCTTTCTTCGTGTTCAGTGAGTATAAATAGTGACAGTGCTGTGTATTTGGATACGTAGTTATGCGTAGGAATTGTGATGTAGCATGTTTTTCATCCAGAGAAATTCTCAACATGACTTAGCGTGAACTTTTCACGTCACGTGCATTTCGTGTGTCAGTAATTTATATTAAATATTCAACTACGTCCTTTCCCTTACTGAAAGTCATACCTTGTGCAGCGGTCATATGATATTGGAATTCGTTCGTAAAATACTCATGAGAGAGCACGACAGAACTCCTCGCGTCGTTGTTGCCGGTCTTTGTTTTCCAAGATGGCGAAGCACAAAAAAAAACTGCCGTCTCGTGTCTTTACTCTGTGGTTATAATCATACTTACGCATGTGGAATAATATTCTTTTTTTTTACAAACATACTTTTTCTAGTTTTTCTTAAAGGTGTTTTGACGGTAATAAGTGGGAATGCCTCTTTAATAATTTCGTACAAATTAATAGAGTACGCAGATTATTCATGCATATGCCTGCTAAAGTTTTTTAGTTTTATTTTATATATATTTCATACTCCTTAAATCTTGCGTTTAATCGCACTTATTTCAATATAAATCACTATCAACAAATTTAAATCAATTCTGCTTATTCTTGCGGCAGGAATACATACTAGCATCTGCCATCGTAAACGAGTACTTCTCGCATAAAAATACTTCGTGAACGCTCAAGGCTTATTGCAAATGGCGACGCGTAAAAAAACCGCCGGGTCATCGTCACCTTGAATTTCATGCTTCGTTTTGCGCATATTTTCTTTCTGTGCAAGTGAAACACGTTTAGTGTTTCTTTTCTCAGGTAGATATTATTCCTTATTTTTTATCAATGATGCTTGTCAGTGTTTTTCAGTACTCGTGATCTTAATGAAAGTTAGGATTTTTTTCCCTTTTATTTCTTACGTATATCGTGATGTTCTAGAGTACTAAAGAAGCATTAATTCTCATTCTATGCAAATTTTTAGTTGCCGTATTTCTTCTTTTTCTGCTTCATGAATCATGTGTTTTCCATAAACTCTATAAATTTGATCATCGCTGTTGCTGCCTTGGAAGTCACAGGATTTTGCTGTCCTGCAGATTCTTGTAAAGTTGCAGTTTTATGGATATTTCATGATATTCCGTAGATCTTGTGCTTAATTGCCTGAGGTTTCGGTAATGAATAACGATTTTCATTACCGGAAGTTCTTAAACCTCATGCTCAGATATTAAAGCCAAAGGCATTAGTGAACCGGCTTGCCAGCTACAAAGAAATCTGTCTTATCTCCTTGAGCTTGACAAAAGAGAGATTATTAAATTAGCTCGTATCGGATCTGTAGGATTTCTCAGAGAGTTCTACTGTGTGGGAGTTTTATCATTTACGATGTTGGGGACTGTCAGTGGTGGAAATTTTCCGTGATGTCTCCTTGGACTGCTCACCCAGCGTTCGTCTTTTTGCAGACCTCATCGTCATCACCAACGCCAACACACAAAAGTTTCCCCTGGGCCTTACTTTCATGGGACTACCTTTTCTGGAACTAGTTTTGGGCCTTCTTCCTTTTCTTGGATTAGTTTTGGTCCTTGTTTTGGGCCTTACCTATAAACTGGCCTTACCTTAACTGAACGTAATTTACCAGGATTTACCTTTTATCCTGGTCCTTGTTTTGGGGGCCTGTTTTGCATTAACTGAAAAAAACTACCAGTATCACCTGAAAATTCAACTCCCTGCTTTCAATACAATAACTCTATTGCTCGGCTTGGAATTAGATAAGCCGATACCTTAAATTGAGACTACAGACGTCACGGGTCTTTCAAAGTCTTACAAATTGGGCTCCTATAAATTTCCAAACACATGTAGCAATCGCTACAAAAGCTTCAGAATTACAAATTTTCCCATTCGCACTTAAATAAATTAATTATTAGCATTAAAAATCTTACTATAATTTATTATTAATTATTTTCTACTTCTAATTCGTAATCATTGAAGTTTTTGTGTAAATGCATGAAACAATAAAATAACACTCGACATTTTTCGAGAGAGGAGCCCTCTGGTGGCAATACTGCGCAAGGCGCGTCCCTTTTCAAAAGCGCACACTCATATATTGGCGTCTTACTCTAGCGGTGTTACAGCAAATTCTCGTGAGTAAAAATGTGTTAGAAAATTATCGTGTTCCTTTCGTCGTGTTCAGTGAGTATAAATAGTGACAGTGCTGGTATTAAGATACGTAATTATGCGTGGGAATTGTGATGTAGCATGTTCTCATTCAGAGGATTCCTCAACATGACTTAGCGTGAATTTTTACGCCATGTGCATTTCGTGTGTCAGTAATTTATACTAAACACTCAACTACGTCTTTCCCTTACTGATAGTCATACACTTGCAGCGTTCATGTCGAGATTGAAATTCGATCATAAAATGCTCGTATGAGCACGACAGAGCCGCTGGCGTCTTTGTGCCGGTTCCTTGTTCTTAAAAATGGCGACGCACAGATTGCCGTCGCGTGTAGGATTTTGCGATTCAAAAATCGTATCTTACGCATTTTCGAATAAGATTCTTTACAAACATACTAGTAGTAGTTTTTCTTAAATGTGTGACGTGTAATAAGTGGGAATGCCTTTTCAATAATTTCGTACGAACTAATAGAGTACGCAAATTATTCATGCACATGCTTGCTAAAGTTTCTTTTAGTTTCCTTTTCTTTAATTTCATACTCCTTAAATCGCGTTTAATCGCACATATTTCAATATAAATCATTATCAAAATTTAAAGCACTTCTGCTTAATTTTTTATGTGACAAAATACCTACTAGCATATGCTTTCACGAATACGTACGATGTATCCGGTGGTTTATCGCCAATGGCGACGCTTAAAAAAACCGCCTGGTTAATCGTCGCACTGATTTTCATGCTTTCGTTTTTTGCGTATATTTCCTTTCTGTGCAAGCAAAACGTTTAGTGTTTCTTTTTTATTGTGGATAGTATTCTTTAATTTTTATTAATTGCAAATGATATTTATCCGTGATTTTCAGTAGGATTTATAGCAGTGAAAGTAGGATTCCCTTTTCTCTGTTGATTCTTGTACGGAGATAGGGATGTTTCTAGAGCCCTGAACAAGCGTTAATTCTCAGTATTACGCAATTTTAGCCGTGTTATGTCTTTTCGCGGTTTCATGAATCTTGTGTTATGAAATCACGCGTTCTTCTTTTCCAAAACTCCACCAATTTAACCTCCTATATTGCTGTCCTGCAGATTCTTGCAAAAGTTGCAGTCTCTTGATATTTTCATGATATTCCGTAGATCTTGTTTACTTGCATGTAGTTTCGGTAATGAATAACGATTGTCATTACCGGAAAGTCTTAAACCGCATGTTCTGAGATTAAAACTGAAGGCATTTGTGAACAAGTTGCCAGTTACAAAAGAATCTGTCCTTTCTCCTTGAGCTTTGCCAAAAGTGAGAATCCTTAAAAGATAGCTCGTGTCTGATCTGTAGGATTTCTCGGAGTTGCGTGTGGGCGTTTATCATGTCGATGCTGGGGACTGTCAGCACTAGAATTTTTCGTGATGTCTCCTTGGACTGCCTCATCCAGCACTCGTCTTTTTGCAGACCTCATCGTCATCACCAACGCCAACACACCAGCACTCCCTGGGCCTTAGTGGGATTGACTTTGCTGGATTTAGTCTTCACGTAACTGGTTTTTTTTACTGAACTGGTTTTACTGGAACTGGCCCGACCTTAGCTGGCCTCATCTTACCAGTCTATACTTGCCTTGGCCTTCCGTTTTGTTGGTCTCGCTTGCTTGGGCCTTAACACTAACTGACTCATCGGAATTGCCCCAAAACTTGAGTCTCCTTGCCTGGCCTCAACTCAATTAAATTGCCCTTAACAATCGCCTCGGGTCGTTTCCAAGTTTTATAACATTGGGTTAAAATCATTTTTAAACCACACACACACGCGCGGTCGGCATTTCTCCAGTCAGCATTTCTCCAGGAGCCTACCGCCTGCCAGGACTGCGAACCATCGTCAGCCGAGTCCTTCAGAAGAGCAAGATTTGGCCATCCTTTTTCGGCTCTTCTCAAGAATAAAACTACCAACGAAAAGCTGAGTTCCTGAGTGCTTATTATCCTTTCTCATGGTCTATTACAAATGTTTATCGAGGTTGTTTAGGACTGGCTTTACCCCACCGGCCAGAACTTAACACACACACCCACACTGTCGACTTCGTCACCAGCCGGAGCCTTTTCGCCTGCACGGACTGCGAATCATCGTCATGTAGCATATCGCTACAAAGCGTAAGAATTATGAATTTTCCCTATCGCACTTAAATAAAATTAATCATTAGCATTAAAAATCTTACTATAATTTATTATTAATTACTTTCTACTTCTAATTCGTAATCATTGAAGTTTTTGTGTAAATACATGAGAGATCAAATAATCAATCGACATTTCGAGTTTAAAGCAGCCCGATACGGCAACATCGAAGAGCGTCACTTGAACTGACCCACTCTTGCTTGTGGCTTTAGCGTGCGAACATCATCTTGTAAGTGCAAGTGAAAAATAGGTTTAGAATAGAAACAAAACCGGGTAAAGTATATGTGCCATGTGTTTTTCGTGTGATTGTGTTAAACGTAAAGAACTGCTCAGTGTCGTGAAGTAGGCATAAACTCTCAAATAGTGTTAAGATTCTTAGACTAGCATGTGTTATCTAGAGTGCTAACTCGGTGAGATAGAATGACTATTGCGTGTCATTTCCAAATTCATGTGTTGAAATTTCATACTAGATGTTCAGCTAACGTCATTGTTTTTTTTCTTACGGCAAAACTTATATTGTGGTTGCCAGTATCATATCGAAAATTACTCATAAACTGACTCGTGAACGCACGCGGCTAAATCGCCGGCGTTCTTTGTCGATAGTGTGTCTTTGATGTTTTCAATGGCGGAGCAGATACTGCCGTTTTCCGTCACTACTCCATGACCATAACTGCACTATAAGCATGTGTTATAATAGTATCTTCTTTTTTTTTACAAGGCGTACTTGCAGTAGTTTCTCTTAAAGAATGTTTCAACGCGAAATAGTAATTAAAGACGTCTCCTAATAATCTCGTATGTGTACGAATTACGAAGGTTATTCATGTCTATGCTTGCTAAAGTTTTGAGTCGTCTTTTATAGCTCATACTCCTTGAACCTTGCGTTTAATCGCACTTACTTCAATTTAAATCATTTCAATAACAATTTAATTTCATTCCGTTCATTCTTGTGACAAAAATACCCACTACCATTTGCCTTTCGCGAGTGCGCACAAATTAGGCCGGCGGCTTGGCGAATGCCGACGTGTAGAGCCGCCGGGCTATTCGCCGCACTGATCTTCATGTTTCATCTCGCGCACATTTCCTTTCTGTGCAAACAAAACGTTTAGTGTTTCCTTTTTTTTTATTATTGGGTATTATTCCTTACCATTTATTAATTGCAACTGATATTTATCCGTGATTTTTAGTAGGATTTATATCAATGAAACCTTAGAATTTTTCTCTGTTATTTCTTGTACAGTTATAGAGATGTTCTAGAGTACTTAAAGAAGCATTATTTCTCTTTCTATGAAATTCTTAAGTGCTGGAATCCTTTTCTTTTGCTTCATGAACCATGTCTTGTTAAGTCATGTGTTTTTCCATGGTTCCAAGGATTTGATCCCCGATTAGGCTCTTAGATAATCACTAAAAGTATTACTAAAAATTCTTAAATTTTATGCCTTGTATTTAAAAAGCAAGAGCAGCTGTATAAGAGTTTCTTAATTGCTTCTGTCCTATCTCTCCACTTTCGAGCTTGACGAGGAAGAGAACAAATGAAATTAACTAGAGTCAAGTCTGTAGGAATTCTCGAATTCTGCCGTGTGGGAGTTTTATTATTTTACGATGTGTGGACTGTCAGTGGTGTTACCTTGATGTCTCCTTGGACTGTTCATCCAGCTTTTGGACTCCTTGCAGGACCTCAACGTCATCACACACACCATTTACAACATTCTCCCTGGGCCGCTTTTGGGACTCTCTACTTGGATTAGATTTGGCTATGTTCTGGGCCTTTAGCCTTGTATATTCTCTAATTACGGGCCTTAATTCTCAACTGCCTAAAATTACGGGCACAATTGATTTAGCCTCTCAATTGCCGAATTCAGCGTGCCTGGATCTTAATTACTATTCAAACGAAGAGTCATCATCGCCATCAGGCTCGGCACCTGTGATCAAACTCACCTGCTCCAAAATTAAGCAGGCTTTGCCCACATAAAGAGCAACGCACCGATTGTTGTGCTTGTTTAAAAATTGCCCTCAGTAAATTGAATATTCTGAACACAATACACTTAAACCTCATCCACCGGCCGGAGCGACCGCCTCAGGACTGCGAAGTATCTTCAGTCGGCGATCTGCAGGATCAAGTCTCGGCGATCCGCAGGATCAAGTCTCGGCGATCTTCCCGGCTTCTTCCAATAAAACCATACACAAAAGCTGAGTCCAAAGAGCCTTATTATCCCTCTCATAATTTTTCCCAGATGCTTGTCGAGGTTTCGTAAGGACTGGCTATACCCCTCGGTCAGATCCAAACAGTCAGCCCAGTTCTTCAGTAACTTGTCGGGTTTTTCCGCCGTTGGGTGGTTGAATGTAAAATATTGATTTTTTTACGGCAAGAACAACTCGATCAATTCTCGAAGCGTAAGGGAAAATTATGAGAGGGATAATGAAAAGCGGTTATGGACTCAGCTCGTTTTGAGGTGGAGTTTATTGGAAGAGGAAAACCAGGAAAACTGGCTTGGATCTTGATCTCGGAGAGCTTGTCTAGGTGGGCAATCCTCGCCGGAGGACCAGGCTGGCGTTGACGAAGGCCGGCACGCGATGGAGTAAGCAGGGTGAGTGAGTTGTATTTGGGAATTTGAGTTTGGCAATTTGAGATGATTGAGCGCAGGTCAGTGAATTAGTTCAGGTAGAACTAATGACTCAACATAAGGTGAGGTTGAGTGTGCAAGTTAAATCCGGCTCATGTGAGCAGAAGCAAGTTGGCGCATTAACACATTAGCACGTTAACGGGAGCAAGTAAAATTACTGCTTATGTGAGAATAGCATTTAGCATGGCACTCGGGAAACCCAGGGAGATTCAATTTTGTGAGTGTTGCGTGTATGGCGATGATGTAGAGGTCCTGCACAGGAGTCCAAGATGCTGGATGAAACATTCCAGGAGAGACATCAAGACATTCCACCACTGACAATCCAAATTATAATGACAACTCTTCCCACACGGAGAAATCCGAAAAACTCCTACAGGTCTGACTCCGGCTACTTTGGGATTCTCACTTTTGGCAACTCAAACGTGATAGGACAGATTTTTGGTTGACAGACTTTAACTAATAAATAAATTGTTTAATCACTAATGCCTCTGGCTTTAAAAATCTGAGTATTAGGTTTAAGAACTTCCAAGAATAAAGATCGTGATTCCTTACAGAGACTACGGGCAAGTAAACACGAGATCTACGGAAAATGGTGAAAATATCAAGTGACGCACTTTTGAAAGCAGTAAGAAAAACATAAAAATCCTAAAATTCGAAGATATCAATCCTACTAAGAAATTCTGATAGATCATTTGCAATAATAAAGGAATTAAGGAATAATATATATATCCCCAATGATAAAAGGAAAAGGAAAACCTAAACATTGATTTCACAGGCAGAAAATACGCGAAGAAAGAAAACGCGAAAGCATGAAGTTCCGTGTGGCGATTTAGCCGGTGACTATACGCGTCGGCCTCAGCCAGAGCCGCCAGCAATTTGCACACACTTAAGATAGGCAGATAGTAGTGGGTGTTTTTGTCACAAGAAAGCGATGAGTTAAATTAAATTTCATTGAAATGTTTCTCTATTGAAATAAAGGCGTTTACGTAAAAGTTTGCAAGGATATGGAATTAAGAAATGAATTTCCAAAACTTAGCAAGCATAGACAAGAATACTTTTCGTAATTTAAACTACTGCCAGTCGGTTTGTAAAAAAAAGAATAAATGCTACTATACACATGCCTACAGTATTTATAATCACAGAGTAGTGACGAGAGACGACGGAGTGAGGTTCCGCCATTACACAAAGACGCTATCGAACGAACGCCGGCAAATCTCGCCGCGTTCATTCCAAACAGAGATCATCGTAGATTAGTAGATTGTCGTAAAGAAAAGGACGAACATGATTATGCTTTGATAATAAAATCATGACACGGAAATGCAATGCACATCGAACATGATTATGCTTTGATAATAATATCATGACCGGCACGCAATATCTTTACGCTAAGTCACGCTGAGAAAAAGACAAACAAAACACTGAATGAGACACATGCTACATCAATATTCCCACGCATAACTACGCAACTTAATAACACTGCACTGTCACTTATTTATACTCACTGACACGACGAAAAGGAACACGATAATTTTCTAACACATTTAAAACTCACGAGAATTTGCTTGTAACACTGCCAAAGTAGGACGCCAAGTGAGAGTGGCTTTGAAAGAAGGACGCGCAACTGCGCAGTGTTGCCACCAGAGGGCTTCTCTCTCGAAAAGTGTCAAGTGTTATTTTTATTATTTCATGCATTTACACAAAAACTTCAATGATTACGAATTAGAAGTAGAAAATAATTAATAATAAATTAGAGTAATATTTTTAATGCTACTAATTAATTTATTTAAGTATGAATGGCAAATTTATAATTTTTACGCTTATGTAGCGGTATGCTACAAACTCAAGACTCGGCGGTCCTCTCCGGCTTCCTTCCAATATATACCAAAAGCTGAGTTTCCTCGCCTTATTATCCTTTCTCATGGTTCGCAAATACTTATCGAGGTACGTTTAGGTTTGGCTATACCCCTTCGGCCAAAACCCAATAGGTAATTGCATTTGAGTACGACATGGTTAGGAGTTTTATAGAATGATGAGCAAAAACTTTTACTTAGCGTAGAAGTTGAACAAATTTGCAGCTATGGTGTAACAATGCTACATATTTTAATGTTGTTGAAAAGGGACTGAAATTTCAAAAGAACATTTTACGAAAGGAAAAAAATTATTTATAGGCCTAGCTGATGAATAAAATATCATACAATTCTAAATATATGGATACAATTCCCAAGTGATGGACATTCCTATAAAACTTCCATGTAGAGTTTTATTTTATATATTACTGTGGGTATAATTTAGAAATGAAAGAATATTTAACCCATAGTACGAAATGAAACCTTAATAGTAATAATTTTGGCTAACTAAAAACTTTATTGTTGTAATAGTTGAGAGAAATGAACTCGAGAGGAAACTAATGAATCGATAATTAACATTAAAAAGATTATGAATACCAATGGGTTCAGACCCACGCATTAGGTTTGTATGAACAGCCTTTGGTTCATTCGAATTG
Organism: Morinoia aosen; assembly: GCA_030386875.1. Lineage (NCBI taxonomy): Eukaryota > Metazoa > Arthropoda > Malacostraca > Amphipoda > Talitridae > Morinoia > Morinoia aosen. The sequence continues at coordinate 89,302,390 of CM059559.1, read as the reverse complement.
AAATGCAGACAATCGTTTTGCAGTGGAAATTCCACGGTTTCAACTACGTTTAGTTCATGTCCATATCTTAGGACGTAGCTTAGTTTACTTGTTCCTTCGTAATAGACTCTAGAGACTAGTCTGTACATGTCACAAGTGAGTTTCGATCGGATTATGTTTTTTTACAGGGATGTAGAATGGGAATCGTAATAGATTATGTGAGCAGTGTGGTGGGGGAGTGGAGGAAACCATTGAACATTTTGTGCGAGAATGTGAGCAAGAGAGAGTTTCATAAATGTAGTGTTTGAGCAGTATGGAGAGAATGAGTGTTATACCAGATGTGCTGAAGATGATTGTGGTATGAGCTGTCTTGCTGGATTGGATCAGGAGTACAATTTGAGTATCATTGAAGCTATGAAAATTTTTTATATACATAGTACCTGGAGTAAGAGAGTAATTGGAATGAGCCAATTATGGGTCAATATGAAGCGTGATGCAATCAAACGAAATGGGAATTGTATTCCCAAGAATCACTAAAGAAACCCATTTAAGAACGTTTTACAAGAATAATATTCTGCTCTCTGATGCATTATTTTAGAATTAATCAACTTTGAAGTTGGCTTCCGTGTGCCAAAGGAAGCCGCCAAAGGAAGGTGAAATTAATTGACAACAGAAGCTAATCCCCTATTACAAACGTAAAGAGGTTGGGTCGTGAGAGGAAGCCACAGTTCTTCTAGCGAAAATTATAAATAAAGGTTGATAGCAACCCAGTAAGGTCACCTTAATTATTGTGTTTACATCTGCTCCATGATGGCGGCAGCCGTACCGGGTGGCGCCATCTATGAGCTGACTTTAAAAGTGACGACGTAATAATGACGACTAAAAAAAAACGTCAAAAGCACCAAGTACGAGAAATAGTACGTTAACTTTTTTATGTTATTAACTGATAACTATATTTCTAATTATTTTATTAACAATTTCTATCATTCTTTCATTTCTACAAAGTTCTGGCAAAAACTTTAACACCTCATGATCCAAACTTTGCCTTTCCGGACCCAACCTGGTTGTACTCTGGGTAAATGTAAAGGACTTGACCATAATTGATATTCGAATTTTCGATGCCTTAATAATGTTCATCACATGAAAATAAACAAGTTTTCTTCAATGGACTTTCCGGCGGAAACGAGTATTTTAAAAGTTATGGCATTAAATGAGTTACCGTAACTCCAGTGTTTGAGGCAGGGAAAAATATACCGCGCGGTCCGACGTGAAAGTAAACAGGCGTTCCCGCGCGCCAACCAAGCCGACGAAGAGCAAACCCCCTATTACAAACGTAAAGAGGTTGGGTCGTGAGGGGTAGCAACAGTTCTTTTAGTGAAAATTATAAAACTAAAAGAACTGTGGCTACCCCTCACGACCCAACCTCTTTACGTTTGTAATAGGGTGATGCACAATGGAGTTCCGGTAACTCATTTAACGCCATAACTTTTAAAATACTCATTTCCGCCGGAAAGTGCATTGAAGAAAACTTGTTTATTTCCATGTGATTAACATTATTAAGGCATCGAAAATTCTAATATCAATTATGGTCAAGTCCTTTACATTTACCGTACTCTGTGTTCCACATTATGCGCGGGAAAGCGATTTCACATATAACTTCAAAGCTGAATAATTCTAAAATAACGCATCAGAGAGCAGAATTTAATTCATGTAAAACGTTCTTAAATGTTTTTTTTAGTGATTCTTGGGAATAAATTCCCATTTCCTTTGATTGCATCATGCTTCATATTGACCCAATTATGTAGAGTGGGCTGTAATGACCCAAAATGCTTGAAGGTGTTTTTTTGATACTGGTTTTTCCTGTGAAGCCATCCAATGGCAGCTGGTGACAAGGATTGGTGGATCCTGAGTAGTTTATTGGACAAGTCTGGTACACAGGCGCTGAATTCTATGTGAATATTGGGTCAATATTGATTTTAGGTCCCCTCAGGGGGATACAATTATTGTATCTATGGGAACTAGCGCTCCCAGGGGGACAATGTAAGGGCCCGAGCTAAAGGTTAGGTAGGCTTTCTTTTGTTAAAATAGAATAGGTTTTGTTGTGTTACGGAACATCTTTTTTTCGGTTCACTGCTGTCCTGTTTTTCACTGCCTACCACTTTCTTCTTCAACTTTTTCTTGTTTCATGAACTTCTTTCTTAGCTTTCTGTTTCTGTGCCCTTTCTGCATAGATTCCACGTTCCCTTAACTCCATACTAAATGGTGCCTTCTTCCTTCCTCTCTTTACATCTCATTGTTGAGGATAGGGAGGCTTAAACTAACTAATAAACTAAACTATTGATTATAGGTGCCTCACAGAAATCTATAATTCTGTTCCAAACAATCACTAAAGGAACACATTTATAAGTGTTGGTTAATGTTGAGGATTATTTGGGAATCAATATTTGATTTTTAGGTCAATGTGAAGTTTAATGCAATCACGGAAAATAAGAATTCCGACCTTAGGAATCACTAAAGGAACCCATTTAAGAACGTTTTACATGAATGACATTCTGCTCGCTGATGCGTTATTTTCGAATAATTGAACTTTGAAGTTGGCCTTGGTGCCAAAGGAAGTGAGCGCTTTAAACGGAATTTAATTAATAACGGAAGCTATTACAAACGTAAAGAGGTTGGGTCGTGAGGGGGAGGCACAGTTCTTCTATTGAAAATTATAAATAAAGCTTCTAACCCACCCATTAGGGTGACGACCGCAATCTTGTTGACATCGGGTCCAAGATGGCGGCACCCATGGTGGTCGCCATGTTAGACCCGATCTAAACAAGATTGCGGTCGTCACCCTAATGGGGGGTTTAGAAGCTTTATTTATACTTTTCACTAAAAGAACTGTGGCAACCCCTCATGACCCAACCTCTTTACGTTTGTAATAGGGGTTAGCTTCCGTTTTTAATTAAATTACTCTCGCTTCCTTGGGCGCGCGACGGCCAACTTCAAAGTTCAATAATTCGAAAATAACGCATCAGCGAGCAGAATGTCGTTCATGAAAAACGTTCTTAAATGGGTTTCTTTAGTGATTGTTTGGAATATAATTATCAATTTCCGTGATTGCATTAAACTTCACATTGACCGATTTTTAGGTGCCTTAACATAGTTAATTAGATTGAAATAAGCAAGTTGTCTTCTTTGCACTTTCCGTCGTAAATAAGTATTTTACGAGTTATAACGGTAAATTAGTTACCGCAACTCAAGTGTTTGAAGTGGGAAGTTATTCATTTGACCCGACAAATGGCAACGCTGCAATGGCGTCTTGCTTCCGGTTTTCTTGTTTTCAAAGACCAAACTAAACCTACCGCGCTAACTTGTAAAATATTCATTTGACAAAAAAAGTGTATGGAAGAAAAGTAGTTTATTTCGATGTTATTACTATTTCGATTCAAGCAACAAAAATTGGAAAATCAATGAGTAGCTGTTTATTTGAGCGCATTCGTCATCAAAGACGAAACTAAACCTACCGCTATAACTTGTAAAATAATCATTTACGACGGAAAGTGCATTGAGGAAAACTTGTTTATTTTGATCTAATTTATAATGTTTAGCATTTAAAAAGTGCATAATTGATTTCCAAACAGTCCTCAACATTAACCAAAGTGTTTTACAAGAATGTCATTCTGCTTGCTGATGCATTATTTTTGAATTATTCAACTTTGAAGTTGGCTTTTGTGCTCCAAAGGAAGCGAGCGTGCCAAGCGGAATATTAATAACGGAAGCCAACCCCCTATTACAAACGTAAACAGGTTGGGTTGTTAGGGGGAGCCACAGTTTTACTATTGAAAATTATAAATAAAGGTTATTTAAAAGGGTTTTACAAGAATTTCATTCTGCTTGCTGATGTTATTTTACAATTATTCAACTATAATACTGTTCATGTTGTACAGAGAAACATCAGTTGAAAGATGGCTGCCATCATAGAAACTGTGTGCGGCAGGTGTTCTCCTACCCTGTTTGAGTGTATTATGATGATGATTGTGCTAGTTTGACAGCGTTTGTTGCGCACGGTGTTATTTATGGGAGTGAAGAAAGTGATCAATTGAACTGCCCTAAATGTGGCCACAAATGGGATAAAAGAATTATATTGAGTAATTAGTAAGAAGAAAATGGATTGAATAAATAGCACAACTTGGTAAATAAGTTAAATCTCCAACTGCTCCTCTGCTTATCACCATTACCAACTTCAGGAGGAAAATAAGAAGACTGCTACTTCACTTTCAGCAATAGAACTCCAGCCAAAGTTGTAACACCAGGTCTTGCAGGTTATGTACATTTGTAGTTGAAAGAGAAATAGTCATGCTTTTCCCTTCAAAATTAATACATTCCAGAATTGGTTTCATAACATGGTATTTTTTTCAAGTAGAGTTGCATTCTATGTGTAAAAGGCCTCTTGTTCCAAGGCCCCAAAGACTTTATCCTGAACCCTTTAAAAATAAAAAAATGTACACCAATTTTGTTTGAAATATGTGTTGAAAGTAGAAGAAAATTGTTTATTAAGCCATTAAAATGATTAAGACATGCATATCATTTAGCATTGGAGTTGGGCAATCATGTCCAAGATACATAAGGGTGAGTGCGTAGCAAAGTGAAATTTGTGATAAATGAGGGAGTAGAAGGCAGCTGCAAAGGCAATTGTGCATTATTTGAACTATGTAGTCCACCCCCCTTTATTTGAAAAAAAAAAGAGGGCAAAATGAGAGAAAGGCCGTAAGAAATAAAAAATACAATCTCTCGAGAGTTGATAAGGCGGCGTGAACACAGCCCGTCAAAATATATAGGACTGGAGCTTGTATCACAGAAATGCTTATCACACACACCACAGGCTGGCTTTGGACAGACAGACAGACTGACTGACGGACGGACGGACGCGGCTCTTATTATAGTACAGGTTTTTGAGATTTTGCGTTTTGTAACTCGATTTTTTTTTTCTATTCAGAGACAAAAATTTTATGTAAGGGCGTTTCATATCGTGGTTCATTCCTTAGTTGGGCCTTTTGTAAGGTGAAGTTTGACTAGAAAAAATTGAAGTACCCAATTTTGAAATGTAGTATAAGTATAAAGAAGCAATCGTCATGAGTGTGATTGGAGCGTTCATCTGTGTTCTGATTCATTATAAATGGGTGTCTGTGTATTTATTTTATTGGAGCATGCAGAGGAGACTTGTGTTGTCTTCCTTAGTCTGGGTTCCCAACTTGGGCTGTTTAGCTTAGGCCCTGCAGATGTAAGTAGTATAGTTTTATTTTAATGGGGAAGACTATGTAGTGCCTTGCCAGATATGCTAAGCATGACTTCTATGAGCTATCTTGTAAATGTAGTTCAGGAATGAATGCACTTACACATTTGGAACAACATGCTTGTCACTGTGGCATAATTATGCCATCCTATATTCTTCCTTAATGAGAATTGTGGAAGATTCACCAAGACATTTAATCATAATTGATTTTTTCATATTAACTTGAAGAATATTAAGATAGCTATTATGTTTTTATGACATGAAAACATTCCTTTAAGAAAAGGCTGGACTAACTATTTCTTTCAGTAAAAATTTAATTTGGTGAAAAAGTGGTATGCTTCAAATCTTTTGACATTAACTAGATGCAGCAGTAATAATTTGGATTTGTGATTTTATCTCTAATTTTAATATTTGTTCTATTTTCAGATAATTTTAAGTTTAACAGGTGAATCATAATACTAGTTAAACAATACTTCTTTAGGTTTAGAAGCATTGGAAGAAATGCTTAGTAGCCATAGTTTAGCATTCATTATAGATGTGAGTAGTTAAATTTTTTTTAATTTAGTCAAATTAAATAAAAAAATTTCTTCACAAAGTTTTTCCTGCCTTCTGCAATAAAATGGATTCTAATAAGATGGAACAGGAGGAAAAGCTGTCATATACTGGTAAGTTTTATAATTAACATTTTTTTTTGTTAATTTTCTAATTTTTAAAGTTACATATATTGCTCTAATTTTGTTTCATTTATTTTTTCATCAACTGCCAAAACTGATTTAGATTAGATTCAGAGCTTTTATAGAATATAGGATACTGCAAATTTTTCTTTTTCTTCTCATAGTATAATCAACTTAATAATGCATAAGACTTAATTTGTTAGTAATTTTTGTATATTTTAGTTACAAGCCCCAGTTACCCAGTGCAAAGTCACCAATACTTGTTACAAGAATCTGATGTATGTGGGTTTAATTTGTTATTTGGTAATTATTACCTGCCATTCATTACTTCTCTCTCTCATGGAAGAGGCAAGCAAATTAATTTTTTTTGTCTTTTATTCATCTTTTTCTTTTCCATCTGAGAAGTATTTATAACTTTTTGCCAATGGAGCAAGCAGTGCCAACAAAGGCATCCAAATTTTGACCATTGTAGTGCCCATGGACTTAAACTATAAATTTTTGCTATGATTCTCACCCAATTCACCAGAAATGGAGGTTGCATCTTGAATTTAGTAATAACAATCCATGATTTGCACACTATTGTGAAGTACCGTAGCAGTTAAATAACTAGTTTTATGCATATGGGACCTCTATTTTGGTTATTCCACTGCAAGTGCAGCATTGTCTGAATTGTGTTGTCTATTTTCATGCCATTGCATAAAGTAGGACTTGTGCAATTTTTTTTAAACTGAGCTTGAAATGAGGCATGGGTGATGGTGAAGTAAAAACAGGCTGATATTGTGTCTTGTGAGCTACAAGAGTTGATACTTCATTGATATTCTCATTTGATTTTATATGAGAGGTCAGTTACGCTTTTCTTTTTTTAGGCCCCTTGAATAGCAAAAGAAATTAGTTGAAGTTAATCACCTTTTCTGAAAACCAAAATGCTTTATTTACAGACTTCTGTCTGCAGAGGATTGCAAACTACGTCTTTAGCGACAACTCGGGTGTCCTTCGGCAATTGCAGTAAGTGATGGATTTTATTAGCTTTGTGTAGCTATGTTCATTGGTTTTACTAGTGTATTCCTGCTGTCAAATATTTATAGCATTTCCAAGTTATATCTGTAAATTATTTCTATGGCAAGTTTTTTCAATGGAAAAAGGATGCTGCCTTATATAACATATTAACATGTACATTTTATATTTTATTCACTTCAAATATATTTATTAAGCTAAATCATTATTCATTCCTGCTTATTCCATGCATCTACATGAAGAAGTTTACTTGTAGGTATTTCTTTGAATTTTGTGAATATTTTTGATGTGAATGCAAGCTATGTAGATGCAGTTTTCCCTTGCTTATTGTGCTAGATTCCATGACCACCTCATGAAATGCACAAAACCTTGCCAAATATCATTGTTTGTTTTATTCTTTACGTATGCTGTATTTTACAATTTTTATGATGTCTTTCTAACTGTTATCAACTTTTTCTCTACACTTCTGTTCTTTGTCACTCTCTTATAAACAGTTTTTCTCTTGATGAAATAGCTCAATGATCTATGTACTATACTTGTAAGGATGAATCATTTTAAATTTTATGAAGATCTTATTCTACATGGGCAGAATTTAGTTTTTAGCTGTATGCTTTACATGTTTTGATTTGTTTATGAAACATCTTCTTAGCATTTATTTATTAGCTTACAATATATCCATGTCATTTCTAAAATAATGAAACTGACTTTATTTCAAACATTTGAGATGGTGTAGTACCCTGCAATATAGTAAAAAACCTGCGGTAAGGAAATAAATTTAAATGTTAAAAATAACTTGCAATGCTGTGTAGACTTGAAAAGTGAACCATAATATAGCAAGGAATGACAACATAGTGCCTTATTGCATATTAGCATTGTGTTGAAAATGAATTTTTATTAAGATACTGGCCATTTTTTCTGAGAAAAACATAAAAAATATGTGTAAAATCTAATGGAATGACCTTCATATGTCTTGAATATTACACCTTGAGGTAGGCTCTTGATTGCAGCTTCTTGTATTTAGCATACACCTCCATCCTTAATATTTTTTTTGAGGTAGAGTTGTAATGCATTCATTAAGAATGACTTTAAATTGTTTTTTGAGTGCAAATATTTATTTCTTTTTACTGTATTAGCATTTTAGAATAACATATAAGGCAATGTCAGTCAATGTGAAAGCATTTTATTAAAATTGAAATTTTCTGTCATTATATACCCCTCGTAGTGCTTACGGTAGGCAATTAATTTATAGGTTTGTGTAAGTTAGGTTTGTCTATTGTATTGACACTGGCATTTTTACCTCACCTACAGATAGGCCTTTGGGACTCGAGTCTTTTGTGCTCGCTTGGCTTCTTGCAGTTTACATGCCTTCTCCTCGGGGGGAAAAAGAGTTGTACAAATGGAAATTAGGGCTCCCCGAAGGAAGATGTGAGGTTCTAAGCTGAGGGTTAGATAGGATTTCATTTTATTAAAAAAAAGATCAGTTTTTTGTTTTAGTTCAGACTTCCTTATTTTGGTTCACTGCTGTCTTTTTTTTACCAATGCCTACTACTTTCTTCTTCTATTTTTATCTTATTGCATAAACTTCTTTCAATCTTGCTGTTTCTATGCACAGGGTGTAATGACACTTCCCATTCCCCCAGGTGCATAGGTGCCCCATTCCCTTAATTCTATACTAAATGGTGCTTTCCTCCTTTGTCTCTTGGGAAAACCTTTGTCAAAATCTAGAAGCGTAAAACTTACTTATCTAATCGTGATGGTAACCTTTGATTTGAAATTTTTCAGGCAGAAACATGGCTCTTCCTGGAACACCATCCTCACTGACTTCATGCATTATTCTCTGACACAGCAGGAGAAAATGTGCTGGGAGTCAACCTTGAAACAAGTAAGTTCCAGGTGCAAGCTCTCTTTCCCTTGGCCCTTGCAAATTACATTGTATCTATTGTGACTCAAGAACTGGGTTCTGCATAAAGTGCTCTTGGGTTTTTAATGAAAGATATATTTATCTGCCAAAATTTTGAAAATATCGTTTTTTTCATGAGCTGTTGCATGCATTTAAATGGTGATCTATATGCCGATTGAAGAAAGTTGGGCTTAAGTTTAAAATAACTAAAAATATTCAGATGGTAATTTGATATATTACATGCAACCTATTTAGAATTTTGCATAGTTACTGTAGTTCAATACTTATCTAAATTTTTAAAACCTCATTCAAAATATTAATATGTTAGCTTATTTTAACAAGTTCAGGAAAAGTATAGTGAGGAAATTTATGCATATCTAGAAGTGAGGGCATTAACATTCCTGTTTAACTTTCAGATTAGCACAAGAAGGAACAGGCTGGGACCCAATAAAGTAGAATTCCCTGAAAAGAAGGTGGAGTATGATTTGATGGTGGCAGATCCCATGGGTCTGGTGGCCAAGGAAAACTTTGTCTCGGTCATAGCCAACGTTGGTGTGTACGGAGGTAAGCTTGCTGTTGTGACAGGCTTTGTGTTCATAGATTGGGTTTTATACAGTATAATACTAGTAATAATAATTACTAGTAAGCCACAACAATGACCATCTCGAAAGAGCAACAAGAAAAAATTGAGATGGGCTTTAGAAACACAAGGGCTCAATGATTTGATGTAGATTACTTGTCATATTTTGTGGCTGGGTTTAGTTTTGTTGTAAGAATGGTTGGTGTATTTTATTTCGGCTTAGATATAGGTTTGGTTATTTTTGGTTCAATGATCAATACATTTTCTGAACTCCATACTAAATGGTGCCTTCCTCCTTCTTCTCTTTGAAACTCCTTTGTTGTTTTTGGGGAGACTTGAACTTATTATTTGATCTTATGTATCTTTTTATTGTCTTTCTTTCCTTCTTAACTTGGTATTCCTAAGTGCAGGGTACCCTGCATTGGATCTTACCTTGTACTAGATTCCTTGTTTTCTACAGCCCATCTAGACTGTTTATCATTCATTTGAGATTGCCTTTGTTGTGGCCAGAAAGTCTCAAACTAATATTGTGAATGGAATAATAATAATGATTTTAATTGGGCTGAAAATAATTTGTCTTTATGAATGTTTGCATATTGTTTAGGTTTTATCATTGTTTTTTTGATGTTGGCTTTTACTAATCCTCTCCATTGCCCAGCAGCAAAGATTGCCTAGATGTCAAAAGTATTGTGTAGGTTAGAAATGCAAAAATTTGTTGTCTTTAAATTAGAAAATTGAGGTGTGCAATTTGCCCGATTTTGGTATGAATTATTGATGAGTCTTCAAAATTCTATTTCAGATATGAGGAGCTTCTAGGTTATTGAGTAAAAGTTGTGTTTTACTGATGCTTTTGTTTTAACCCCTACTAATGTACTGTACCTGGTGTGAAATTATCAGTAGTTGGTGTTCAGCTTTGTAATAGCTCCTATGTGCTGCAGGCAAGTGGCAGTACGAGGTTGTGATCGGCAGCAGCGGTGTGATGCAGGTTGGCTGGGCCACCCGTACGAGTCAGTTCAGCGCAGAGAAGGGTGTTGGTAAGCCAACCTAGTATATAGGGTATTCCTGTTCGTTGGTTGGCTCAGGAGCTTAAATGTGGGTCTAGTTGGTAGTCTAGATGTGTTCAAATTGATATTTAGACAGTTTAAACTGCTCAAATTTAGATGCAGAGTTTAGAAGTGGTGAAATTTAGATATAGCCTTGAAGTGGTGAAATTTAGACATAGAGTTTTGAAGTGCTCAAATTAACATGTGGAGACGAACTGTAACCAAATATTGAGCTATAAATTAGTGGAGGGGATGATGTCAGTGTTTCTAGAACTACCGAGAAGAAAACACCTACCTAGGAACCTACTTCAAATAAGATGGATGTAGACTTCTTATACTGTCAAAGTAAAGTTTAGGTTTGTTTACTCCTGATCTATTTCAAAAGGTAAATGAAATTTAACTATATATGATGTGCAATACTCAATCATTTCCTCCATGATTAGGAGGGTTCATTATTTTACAGAGGTTATTGTATGTCTGTCACTTGATGTACTTCCTGTAATTTGATCAGGTTTATTGTGCAACCTTTTATTTCAAATCCTGTAGCGTATTACAACTGATTTTGTAATATTTTTCTCCTCAGTAGCTCCCAGGGGGAATATGTGAGGTCATGAGCTAAAGGTTAGGTAATCTATCTCTTTGTTTAGATAAAATAGTTTTTTTTCAATTTTGTGGACTACATTTTTTTCGATTCACTGTTTTCCTGTTTTTGAGTGCCTTCTACTTTGTTCTTCAACTTTTATCTTATTTCATGACTTTTTCTCAACTTACTGTTTTTCTATGCCTTGTGCGTAGATTCCTCATTCTTTAACTCCATACTAAATGATTCCTTCCTCTCTTTGGAACGCCTTCATTGCGGTTTGGGGACTTGAACTAACAACATCTCATCTTCCCGTGGTGTTCAGGCGACACGGTAAACTCGTACTCGTATGACGGCAACCGCCAGCGCTCGTGGAACGTAAGCTCCAGGAAGTACGGGGACACGTGGCAGAGCGGTGACGTCATCACCTGTGGCATTGACATGGACAACAGAACCATCTCTTATTTCAGGTATATGGAGGGTTGTGCATGTACTGTGTGCTATTTTAAATAGCACACAGTACATGATAAATAAATAATTTAGAGTGTTAAATTACAACACTCTAAATAATTTAGAGTGTTGTGTTGTGCAGGTACTGTGTGCTATTTGGAGTGTTGTGTTGTGCAGGTACTGTGTGCTATTTGGAGTGTTGTGTTGTGCAGGTACTGTGTGCTATTGGGAGTGTTGTGTTGTGCAGCTACTGTGTGCTATTTGGAGTGTTGTGTTGTGCAGCTACTGTGTGCTATTTGGAGTGTTGTGTTGTGCAGGTATTGAGACTATTTGGAGTGTTGTGTTGTGCAGGTATTGAGGCTATTTGGAGTGTTGTGTTGTGCAGGTACTGTGTGCTATTTGGAGTGTTGTGTTGTGCAGGTACTGTGTGCTATTTGAAGTGTTGTGTTGTGCAGCTACTGTGTGCTATTTGGAGTGTTGTTTTGTGCAGGTACTGTGTGCTATTTGGAGTGTTGTGTTGTGCAGGTACTGTGTGCTATTTGGAGTGTTGTGTTGTGCAGCTACTGTGTGCTATTTGGAGTGTTGTGTTGTGCAGGTACTGTGTGCTATTTGGAGTGTTGTGTTGTGCAGGTACTGTGTGCTATTTGGAGTGTTATGCAGCTACTGAGGCTATTTGGAGTGTTGTGTTGTGCAGGTATTGAGGCTATTTGGAGTGTTGTGTTGTGCATGTATTGAGACTATTTGGAGTGTTGTGTTGTGCAGGTATTGAGGCTATTTGGAGTGTTGTGTTGTGCAGGTATTGAGACTATTTGGAGTGTTGTGTTGTGCAGGTATTGAGGCTATTTGGAGTGTTGTGTTGTGCATGTACTGTGTGCTATTTGGAGTGTTGTGTTGTGCATGTATTGACGCTATTTGGAGTGTTGTGTTGTGCATGTATTGAGACTATTTGGAGTGTTGTGTTGTGCAGGTATTGAGGCTATTTGGAGTGTTGTGTTGTGCAGGTATTGAGACTATTTGGAGTGTTGTGTTGTGCAGGTATTGAGGCTATTTGGAGTGTTGTGTTGTGCATGTATTGAGACTATTTGGAGTGTTGTGTTGTGCAGGTATTGAGGCTATTTGGAGTGTTGTGTTGTGCAGGTATTGAGGCTATTTGGAGTGTTGTGTTGTGCAGGTATTGAGGCTATTTGGAGTGTTGTGTTGTGCAGGTATTGAGGCTATTTGGAGTGTTGTGTTGTGCATGTATTGAGGCTATTTGGAGTGTTGTGTTGTGCAGGTATTGAGGCTATTTGGAGTGTTGTGTTGTGCAGGTATTGAGGCTATTTGGAGTGTTGTGTTGTGCAGGTATTGAGGCTATTTGGAGTGTTGTGTTGTGCAGGTATTGAGGCTATTTGGAGTGTTGTGTTGTGCAGGTATTGAGACTATTTGGAGTGTTGTGTTGTGGTATTGAGTCTATTTGGAGTGTTGTGTTGTGCATGTATTGAGACTATTTGGAGTGTTGTGTTGTGCAGGTATTGAGGCTATTTGGAGTGTTGTGTTGTGTGCAGGTATTGAGGCTATTTGGAGTGTTGTGTTGTGCAGGTATTGAGGCTATTTGGAGTGTTGTGTTGTGCATGTATTGAGGCTATTTGGAGTGTTGTGTTGTGCAGGTATTGAGGCTATTTGGAGTGTTGTGTTGTGCAGGTATTGAGGCTATTTGGAGTGTTGTGTTGTGCAGGCATTGAGGCTATTTGGAGTGTTGTGTTGTGCATGTATTGAGACTATTTGGAGTGTTGTGTTGTGCAGGTATTGAGGCTATTTGGAGTGTTGTGTTGTGCATGTACTGTGTGCTATTTGGAGTGTTGTGTTGTGCAGGTACTGTGTGCTATGTGGAGTGTTGTGTTGTGTGCAGGTACTGAGGCTATGTGGAGTGTTGTGCAGGTACCGTTTGCTATTCGGAGTGTCGGGCATAGTAGAACTGTTACTGTTGTATCTACGGGAATCAGCAACCCGTGAGGGAAGCTGTGAGGTCTTGAGCTCAAGGTTAGGCAGGCCTTTTATATGTTGCAATAGGACTTTTTTGGTTTAAAGAATTTATTTATTCATTGGTGTCGTTTTTTAGCACCCATTATTTGAACTTATTGTTCCATTAACTTTTCACTTTTGCTGTTTCTATGTGCACGGAAAACTGTGTGGAAACACACTTTTGCATAAATTTCCTACTTTCCTCAATTCCCTACTTAGTGATTCTTTCCTCTTTCTTCTCAAAGCATCTGTTAAGCCATCACTAAGATAGGCTGACTGGTGCCTCTGTACTACGGAGGGAAACAATGCTTCCCTAGGTTAAACTGAGCTCGCGTATCATAGATACTTGCGAATCGGACTTCTGTCATGATCTTCTAAATTTTCTGGCTTGATAGCTGATTGCTTTCTTGTTTTTTCAGCTAGACTTATTTTGTGTAAATTTTGCTGCTTAGCCAAAGCATTAGCTTCTTTATGCAGCACCTAGAATTCCGAAAATATTGGAAGCTATTCGCAGCAGGGGAAAAACTGCTGACGATTCTTAATTTGCCCCTTGCAAAACCAGCAAAGTGTTCTGGTTATTTTGCCATCTTCCTAAAAATTAAATAAAGGTAAGCAGCTCTGACTTTCTTTCCTATTCCTGAACATTAGGAAGATTCCACGGGATGAATCAGCCTCAGAAAGTACGGCTTTCTCAGTGATCTAATCTCTGATTGAAAACGGAATAAAACCTCAGCCAGACGCAATTTCCTGGTCTTAGAGAAAAATACTCAATCTCCCTCAAGAAGCCAGAGACGTAGAAATACATGTCTAAATTACGCTTGACAGAAGTTTGCTGGAGAGTCAACAACGAGGAACTCCACCTGATATACTTGCACTGATAAACTTGCACATCAATTTGATGGCCTGAAGAAGAAAAAGGTTTCCCATCGACAGAGAAAAAATATCCGGCCTCATCCATCCTCAGGAAAGCTATCGATCCTCTCAAAACAAGAACCCAAGGTACCTTGTCTAGCTTCAGCAACTAACTACCCTCAGGTATCTCTAAGGCAGGGACATTATTAACCTCCAAAATAATACTTACCCAAAAGGTGGCGCCCAAACAAGGACCATCCATATTATCTATCAGCATCACATTTCATTTGGCTAGCAAGGCTTAAACTAACGTGAAATCTAATCTAATAGGTGCTACATGACGTCTGTTAATTGTCTGTAGTTACCTACTTGTTGGTAATAGGGATGTATTGGAAGGCCACACAATATAAACCTCTCATGGCAGTACAAAATGCAGTCAATATGCCACTGTAGCCAAATATTTTCCAATATTGCTTTTATTTGAAATGCTGCCAGCCATTATTGAAGCGTACTTTCCCTTCAGTCCTACATCACTGAGCTTGTATCTCTTATGCTCATCTTCTGTGGGGAGTTCTGGAAGGAATTGCAAATTCATAAGCTGTATTTTATCAAAGGAGCAAGGTAGCAAAAGATTCTTAAAAACCAGACATTCTAAGGAAACATAGTTTATTTTCTTGGGTCTGGTATTGTGAATCATTTCTGTATGTTGAACTTTTTTCTGGGATATGTTGATAATTTACACATCTCTTTTCTCATCATTCTTATATTTTTTTTTGTTGACTTGATTTTTCAGAAACGGAAGGCCTTTGGGGAACGCCTTTGAAGGTGTCGCGTCAGGCCCAACCTACGCATACTTCCCTGCCGTGACGCTGTCCAAACACGAGGTCCTCATCGTCAACTTTGGTGGCCAGCCTCTCTTGTATCCCATGCCGGGGTGAGGCTGATGCTTTTCTTGAGCTCTCTCATCAGCTTTTGCAGCATTTATAATCTTATGTTGTCAGGTTAAGATGTATTATCAGCTGCTGTTGTCTTTAATCACTTGTGTTGTCATGTTCTTACGGTTTTTTATCAGTGGCTGTTATCTTTTCTCACTTGTGTTGTTAGGTTCTTAAAGTGTTTCATCAGCTCCTGTTGTCTTTATATTCACTTGCTGTCAATGTTGTTTTGCCCGAATTTTTGATATGCTATCGAGCTAAACCCCTTTGTGCCAGAAATTTTTTCTTGATGTGATTTTCTCCAATTCTGCAGTTATTTTTGTGACGTTGTGAAAAACTCTTGCAACTCACTCACCCTGAAGCATTTTTAGTCCTGCATATGTTCAGAACAATAATAAACCTCGTGTTCATTGCTGTCTACTTGAAATGCATCTTGGCATTATGTAATTCATGTTTTTATTGATAAAGCTTCCATTTGAAGGGATTATCGGCATGTGCAGGTTAGTAGCTTTCATAATGAGACAAAATAACAAGACACAACAACAAGACACAGCGATGAGGCACTATATCATATTTCAAATAAGTCGATCTTTAGGAAATCGCGCACAATGATGAGACACTATCATATTTCCAATTGGTCTATTCTTAGGATATCTCACGCGTAAGATGAAAAGTACTGGTGTAGAAAATGAACGTTTTACCTGAGACCCAGTGTAAGCTGTGCGTGAGACCCAGTGCCGTTGCCGCATGCAGGTACAACGTCCTGGAGGCGGAGCCAAGCGTACAGCTGCAGCAGGCACACACCTGCATGCACTGGTTCAGGACGCTGCTCCAGCTCGCCCTCGGGGATCACCTCAAGCTCCAGATATTTGTGAGTACATTGCTTCTTGTGTGAGTTTCCTTGCTTCACCAATTTCTCCTTCAATGGCTGTTTTTGTTGATGCTTGATTGAGACTTCAATTGCGTGTGCTCAAGGTGTGTTAGTGCCGTTCTTTTCCATAGTTTTTTGTTGGAGTGACCAATTTTTCCTTCAGTGACGGGTTTTGTTGGTGTTTCATTGATTTTTATTGGGTGTTTCTAAAGTGTCCAATTTTACAGTATTGCAAGTCCATGTTGAGTGATTGATATCTCTTTCAGGGACTGTTTTTGATGATGTTTCATTGAGACTTCAATTGCGTGTTCTCAAAGTTTTGTTCAGTTGTATAGTATAGCGTGTTAAGGTTTTGAAAACACCACCTATCTGTGTGTCATTGATAATTTGAGACAGCTTCTGCACCTAACAAACTTCAATATCCTTGGCACAGATTACGTAGCTTTTTTGTACATTCGTGGATCTCTTAGAGTTTGCAACTATTGAATCTTAGGAAAATAGCGCTCGTAGGAGGAAAATGTGAGGTCTTGAGCTGAGGTTTAGGTAGGCTTTTTTCATTGAAATCGAATAGCTTTTCGTTTTGTTATGAACTAACTGTTGGTTCACTACTGACTTGTTTTGCAGCCCCATGTTACTTTCTTTATCAAATTCTATCTTGTATCATAAACTTTCTTCCTAAATAACTGCATCTATGCGCAGGGGATCTTGCATGGGAACACACCTCACACATAGATTCCACGTTCTCTTAACTCCATGCTAAATGATGTCTTCATCCTTCTTCTCTCTGGAACACCTTTGTTGTGGTTAGGGAGACTTGACCTAACTTATAACTTAATCAGTACATTCTTTATAATCTAATCATTCGTTCTAATCTAAACATTAAAATCTAATCTGTACATTAG
Source organism: Morinoia aosen (assembly GCA_030386875.1). Lineage (NCBI taxonomy): Eukaryota > Metazoa > Arthropoda > Malacostraca > Amphipoda > Talitridae > Morinoia > Morinoia aosen. The sequence continues at coordinate 89,285,328 of CM059559.1, read as the reverse complement.
CTAGGGACTCCTATATTGATGAGCATGTGCGTGCATACTTCTTGTCTAATTAATGCCTTCACTGCAGAGGGAGCAGGCGCCGAGCAGCGAGGTAGAGTGCACACTGCTCAGCACCGCCTTCCAAATCATGCTCATGCTCAAGCCTCTCCTGATGAACGTCAACGCTGGGGCTCATCTCGCCCACTCCGTCGTGCTCGACTTCATCACCCGCAACATCCCGCCGGACTTCATGGCGAGTCTCTTTGATGCTCTTAGTCGAAAAGTTGATAAGCACTGAGAGTTATTAAAAAATTGCATGGTCAAAAAATTCCATAAGCACTCCTGGGGGGAGTAAGCTATTCACTCCTTGCTGGGCTGTTGGTTAACGCTGGTTGACTTTAATTCACTCGTTTCAACTTCTGAGTCTCTGCGTTGGTTTGGAGTCCGCGTTAAATTAGCCAGTGGAAATTAATGTTTAGGGAGAAAAAAGGGTGGTTATTTTATTGGTTAGATAGACTGTGAGCGCCTTGTAAAGCTGTGAGCTTGGTGTTGATGCCTTCGTTTTTCTATGTTCATTTTAAGTCATGTTAATTTGCTGTGATTGCTTTATGACTGAGTTTCGAGCAATGTGCTCAGTTCTACTTACGGCAACTGTCTACTTGAACTAATCTTCAAAAATACATAGCTGAAATATGGTTTGCACGGTTCCAGAACCCGGCTCCTGGGAGCAGTCAAGTGCCCCCTCCTGACAAACACCAGCTCAAGGAACTCATGTTCTTCCTGGACATCATGCACGCTGCTTTTGATGTGAGTCGCCCCTTTTTTGTGTGTGATATAGACTCTTTGTGCTATTGCTTGTACTATTTGACTTGGCGGCTCGTTTTTGGATTAATAATTCTGTTCAATTTGAAAAGGTCTAAGTTCTCATCAGCTGTAGGAAAGGTCCTTTATAGAGGGACTCGCAAATTTTTCTCCAAGTCTTCTATATCTTTAAAGGAGTAACATGTGCTTGATAATAAAGTTCTTATACTGATGATTTACGGTAGTTATTACTGATATTTCAGTTGTAGGAAAAATTAACATCAAACCAGCCATAAATACAATTATATATTGAAACTGCTCGCATGCGCACTTACCCTCTCCTTGTACTATTTGACTCTGCCTAACTGTTTTAGTTTCGAAAGTGTGCAGTTCTCAACTCAACTGTGACGTAGGGTGTGATCTCAACGCCTCATAGTGATTCCCACTGGGGGGATACAGTTATTGTATGTTAAGAAATTAGCACTTTCAGGGGAAAATTTGAGGTCCGAGCTGAGAGTCACGTAAGCAGTTTTATTGAAACAATAGAATATTTGTTATTATGGACCATTTTTTATTGGTTTATGGCTGTCCTGTTTTTCTGCACCTACTACTTTCTTCTTCTTCAACTTTTATTTTGTTTCATAAACTTCTTTCTTATCTTACTGTTTTTCTGCACTAAGGTCTTATGTGGGAACACACCTTTTGCGTAGATTACGCATTTCCTCAACTCCATAATAAATAGTGCCTCCTTCCTTCCTCTCTTTGGAGTACCTTTGTTGTGGTAAGGGAGGATTAAATTGACTTATCTAATCTACCTAGTCTCCTAGTGGTTACTTTCAATTCCTTGGAAGTGTGATGAGGCTTGATAGTCAGGGCTTGTGATCTTGCCATCTGTGATGCTCTAACTCAGGGACTAGATTCTGAAAACATTTAAAATCAACCTAGCAAACTGCTATCAGTTTGAAAAATTTTCAAGTCAACTTGAATATGCAAATCAAGACACTGAAACTGCAGTTTGGTGAAGTTTTATTTACGTTAAACGAAAATCTGTTGATCACCACGTTTTAATTCTAGTGCATAACTTACCTAAGTGAACATAGAACTGATAATCCCCCCTGTTTACGACAAGGACTTCAAATGTTTGTATTATGCGGCACATGATTTGCAAAGTTGAATTAAAGCACAAGTGTGGCACTCAGCTTGCTATTGTAGCCATGATATCTGCAAACCTAATATCTCATTTGATAAGGCATCATCTGTGTTCTTTGCCTTAGAACGGCGAGTAGCCATGTGGACGTTTTTGTACGTCTTATATATCTGTTAAACTGGTACCTGTTATATACCTGTAACACAGGTGTATCCTTTGTACACCTCTAACACAATTACCTATTGTATGCATGCAACACAATTGCATACCTAATGTATACCTGTTGTACACGCGTAACACAAGTACCTTTAGTACACTTATAAATAGTATAAGTACATGTTGTATACCAACTAAAGCTAGCAGTGTCAGTATGCTCACTCCACAAGCTCGCCTTACCAGGCCGAGTCAACATGCAAGGTGCTGCAGCGCGTGCTGCTGCACATCGTCATCCTCACCCACGAGCCCGCGTCCAGCCTCCAGCTGCCCAGACACTGTCACGCCCTCAGGCTCCTCGCCGCTCTGCTCCTACACGACTCCACCAGGGCGCTCTTTGTTGACCGCCTCCTCTTTGTGGGGGTCAGGTGAGCGGGGGTTTGGATGAACTCCACGTGTTTGTGTGGGTCGCATAAGCAATTAGTTTGAATGAACTCTTCGTGTTTGTGGATGTCAGGTGAGCGGGTGGTTTGAATGAACACTGTGTTTTTGTGGGGGTCATGTGAGCGGGTGGTTTGAATGAACGCTGTGTTTTTGTGGGGGTCATGTGAGCGGGTGGTTTGAATTAACACTGTTTTTGTGGGGGTCATGTGAGCAGGTGGTTTGAATGAACACTGTTTTTGTGGGGGTCATGTGAGCAGGTGGTTTGAATGAACACTGTTTTTGTGGGGGTCATGTGAGCGGGTGGTTTGAATGAACACTGTTTTTGTGGGGGTCATGTGAGCAGGTGGTTTGAATGAACCCTATGTATTTGTGGGTGTCAGGTGATTGGGTTATTTGAATGAATTTTATGTTTCTGTAGAACTCAGGTGAGCGGGTGGCTGAAATGAACCTTAGTTGTTTGTGGGGGGTCAGGTGAGTGGGTGGTTTTGATTGAGTTTATGTTTTTACAGGGCTCAGGTGAGCGGATAGTTTAAATGAATTTCAAGTTTTTACAGGGCTCAGGTGAGCGGATAGTTTAAATGAATTTCAAGTTTTTACAGGGCTCAGGTGAGCGGATAGTTTAAATGAATTTTATGTTTTTGTAGGGCTCAGGTGAGCAATTCTTTTAGTGAACTTTACGTGTGGATATTTGCAGTCAATGGCGAAGGTTTTGGTTAAAATTTGTGGTAATTTGCGTTTTTTTTTAGTGACTGTATTATTTTCCCATGGCAATTCTATTATTTTTTAGGCGCCAACGAGCGGTTTGTTATAAGTAATTTGTCGTGAGTGCGTTGTTGTGTGTGGTAGTGTTGTAGAGGTGGTGTTACTGAGTTTAATGGCCATCAATTGTATCAATGACTGTTGTAAATTAACATTAGATTCTTGATAATTCAATAAGATTCTCGATGTAGCTGCTGCTGCTACAGTTCTAGTGGTCACAAAGCCCGTTCTGCTACTGCTGCACGTTACAAAGCCCGTTCTGCTGCAGGTTACAAAGCTCGTTCTGCTACTGCTTCAGGTTGCAAAGCCCGTTCTGCTTCAGGTTGCAAAGCCCGTTCTGCTGCAGGTTACAAAGCTCGTTCAACTACTGCTGCAGGTTACAAAGCCCGTTCTGCTGCAGGTTACAAAGCTCGTTCTGCTACTGCTGCAGGTTACAAAGCCCGTTCTGCTGCAGGTTACAAAGCCCGTTCTGCTGCAGGTTACAAAGCCCGTTCTGCTGCAGGTTACAAAGCCTGTTCTGCTACTGCTACAGGTTACAGAGCCTGTTCTGCTACTGCGTGGACGAGCGTCTGATGCAGGAGCTGCTGCCGGAGGTGCACTGGAGCAGCCAGGACGGAGCCCTGCAGTGCGGCAACAAGGTGTTCTTCCAGTCGCGTCTCGAGCTCCTGCACAACTCTCTAGTGTGTGAGTTCCCGCATGACAGTTGTCTTAAATGTGATAATTTTTATGTGTTGTCCCAGAACCGTTAGTATGTGAGCTCACGCATAATATCTGTCTTATACATGACAATTTTTATTTTTTGATCGTTACTTTTATGAAGTGTTAGGCGTTTGAGTAAAAATGCAATATTTCTCGGGAGTAAAAATGTAATATTCTAATCGTATTAATGGCACTGTTGTGTTTGTTTAGTGAGTATGAGTAAAGGATTACTTTAGACGAAATTCAAGCGATAATGATGCTTGTGTCAAAATTAAGCCCATCCAACATTTTTTGCTGTTCAAGGACCAAGGCAGATGCGACGTCTTAAGATGGAAGTTAGTTAGGCCTTCCTTTTGTTGTGATAGGATAGTTTTTTGTTGTGAACCATCATTTTTTGGTTAAGTGCTGTCCTTTTTTTCTCCCTATTATTTATTTTTCAAATTTAATATTTTTTTCAATCTTGCTGTTTCTATGCACAGAATGTGAGGGCACACTCCTTACATAGATAGCTTGTCCTTTGATTCCGTGCTAAATGGAGCCTTCTGCCTCCCTCTAAGGCACGTCTTAGTTGTGGTTAGGCAGGCGTATACATTCTTGTTATCAAGTCAAAATGTTTTATTCAAAGAATCCAAAAGCAATGTTGCTATATAAAGTATCAAATGTGCTCATGGTGTAATACTTTATTACTAATACCGTCCACAATACTGACGCTATCAAGTAAAGGCACACCAACCCTCTCTGTAAACATTTCGTTGGTCGTGAAGTATAATTTTTTATCCTCTATGTCAAAATGAACCATTCCTCTCGGATGTGCTTCGAATAGGTGTCATTCTTTTATGCCACGAAAACTAGTCAAGTAAGTGAATCTACCTTCTTTGTTGCATGCCCTTGTTTCCTACGAAATGCATCGTCATTTCCCAGTTCGACGACCTTGCAGCTGTTCCTATTATTGTTAGTTGTTCCCAAGAAGCGAATCAAATGACCGACGTTGCGTAGCCATGACACCAGCGCGGGAAATCGACCAGCTTTATATAATTATTTCTTTGGGGTATGGAGTTTTTATCTTTAGAGTAGCACTTTTCTTCAAGACGTAAATTGGCTTTATGAACCTTATTAATGACGCCCGGCCTTGAACGACATTGTGTGGTGTGCTTTGACTTTATGAAGCTAATTTCTGAGGCACGCCTCTGCTTTCAAAGTTGTTTATAAACAGTACTTTGGCTTTGTGTAGCTATTTTGCTTTGCTGTATTTTGCGAGGCGCACCTTGGCATTACGCCAATTTGCTAGACCCGTCTTGTCATTACGACATTTTGCTAGGCCAATTCTTTTCATGAGATCGCGAGACTTATTTAGGCATTTTTATCAAATACCTACATTGACTGATGACACTTGGCCAGATGTGGAAGAGCTGCACATAAGCGTGCTGTCGCTGCTGCTGACGGTGGAGCCAGACGTGCCGTACACCTTTAGCACCCGGGCACGCTTCCTCCGCAACCTCCGCTCCGTCACCATCAAGAGGAACATGGGACCGGCACGGGTGATTATTTCTTTGCTTCTTCTTATTACCCTGCACGGGTGATTATGGGCCCTGGTCGTGCACGGGTGATTATTTCCATTTAAGTACTCGCTCATTTAATTGAGAAACATAGCCTTGCACGGGTTACTATTTACTTGTCTCTTTTAATTATTAACTCATTTTATTGCGTTCATGTTTTTTGTTTGCGTTTCATTTTTCTATTTTATTTTGATTTTTGGTTTTTTTGATATGACGTCGTTTTAATATTCCATAGAGGTTTGCATATCACTAATTTATTTAGTATCTCTGCTCATCCTGCGTAGTGTTGTTCCTGCATGTGGTTGTGTTCTTTCTGCTGGCATGTACATGAAACCCTGGTTTGATGACGCTAGGGTTTTCTAACACCACTGGAATATCGAAGTCAACCAGGCGTTGCTGAACACAGGTAACTGAGTTGGAAGAGGACGGGATGACTTCCGATATCCATCAAGTAATATAAATTTTTATGTTTTTGATTAATTAGTACCTATTAAATGTGAAATGCTTGCGTTTACATTGTCTGAATTAATGTTATGTTTTTTTTTTGGAGGTACCTGTGTTTACATTGTTTGAATTAGTGGATTGTTTTTTCTTGACAATCGCTCATATTCATATTGTTCGAACGACTGTAACGATTTTTCTTGCCATCACGTAGCTTAACTCGATCCTAGTCGGTAATCACGCCTGTGTTAGGGTTGGTTTAGATTTAAATTTTTGCTAAATTCGCGTCATTGTTGTGGTGCAGCTGGCAATGTGAGCTCTTATCCGGTTATAGCGTTAGCCATTTAATCTTGTAGCATTAATTCGGGCGTATTTTTGGCAGGTAATTAACTACTCTACTTCTTTAATGTTTTGTTGAAGATAACTTTATGGGAGCTTCCTATGCGCACATCTTACACTGGAAAGACTTATTTGCACTATAAACCTTTTCTCCGGAAATTACACCTCATGCTGCAGAATTTGAAGCATTATTTCCCCTTGAAAGAATTTTGTATCGTGCAGCAACCACTTCAACTCGAAATTGCTTTCCATTTTGAAGAATTTTTATGTCACGAGAAATGGCCCCTTCACCTCCTTGTTAACAATTCATTAACAAGAAGATCAGGTTCTCGGAATAGAGGAATGGCACACCTCCAGGCTATATACACAACACAAATTAAATGAATAATAATCGGCAATCACCGTACATACACTAAAAAGAAAAGGTACTCACCGATGAGTTGATGCACGACTTACATCCGCGCAATTCTGTGCGCACCTGTATCGATGAGCTGCCTTTGCATTGACGGATATTTATATACGCCATATGAATTCAGCATGAATTTATAATTACGGCAGAACTGATACAATACGATAACATTGACTCACAATCTATGAACATGTCATTAGAACCCAGTTCAATTTTACAACCTGCCTCAAAGCCCACCGTACTGAATTACACACAATTGATATCCCAGTAAATCTGGCCGGCCAGCCCTTCCCTCACTTTCCCACACATGAATATGACAGAATACCCCTCAATTATTGTGGCGTTCAGCAGTACAGATGTGGTCATAACGTTCGTTCACACGTTCCTTCTCAAAGGCACAAATCCAGTTCAGTCTCCACAAGTGATTCTCAGTTCAAAAAATTTATGACGACCACCTTCCAAATCTCCACTTCTGACTTCTAGCGCGTAACCTCCAATCACGTTAGACATCTGCGACGACCACCCTGCCTGCAAATAATTTATCAGCTCGTTACATTTTTTAATTGCCAAAAATTGTGTTCAAAATTATTTTACTTTTTACGTTAATGTGACATTATTTTTCATGACTTTTATTTCAAAACTTCTTTTCAAAAGGGACTGCATATCTTATGATCCAAAACACTCCTTACCCGCCCAACTGTCGTTCAAATTATTACTTCATATACTGCACAGTTTGGTTACGATGTTTTCATTTCTGGAAAATAGACGTGACATTTTTTAATTTCATTTTAATTTATGGGCTCGAAACAACTTATTCAACTTCCTCTATACGTTCAATATATTCAATATTTTCACTTATATTTTTCAGAATGCTTTTCCAGTATGACACTTGGTTACACGTACTTCTTTCTATGATGATGCAACGCGTTAGACTGCTCGCCTCTCATCAGCTCTGTCCCTCCGTTCAAAAGCTGTACTCCCCCTTTTCTTTGTGAGACCAATCGTGTTCTCACGGGCTTCCTGAGCGTCCTCCTACACTTCCCTCTAACGTTCCCATTGGTTTTCCCTGAGGCTGTCCTTTTCTTATTTGCTGTTGAAATGTTTTGCCAAGCGCGCCGTAATCTCCGCCTTCTTCTGAGGTTGTTTGCTTTTCGATAATATCGCTCGCTTTCTAACGGACCTCCTAAGCCTACCATGGTGTGTCATAAATCTGTCACCCTCTTCTGTCCAGCGTCCTCAGCCCCAACGCTTACAAGTGCTTCCAATAAATTTCTCTCCATGTGGTTCAGCCGAACCCTCTCAAGTTTTGCTGGCCTCTTCTCCCCATGTTATTTTAAGATCGCCCTGTCTACAAACACTTTTGTGGAAAGGTTTCTCTGCCCTGTAAGAGATCTTGTAACCAAGTTCCCTCACACATTCCTTCGTGGTAAAACAAATACAAAACTGCCCGATGCTCTTCAGAATGGCCTTACCAAAACTTTCTTTCAACGAACGTGTGGACTCGATCACTCTCTGTACTGCTGAATGCGAACCCTACAATGTTTTTACAACACATAAAGCAAAACCCACTGAAGTTTTTTTTTTTTTTTTTTAAAGTACAAAATTTGTTACACGTAAATTTATTACACATGATCAAAAACTCGAATTTATTACACATGGTTAAGATTTTCCCTAAATTCTCATTTTTAATTCGAAAATTGATTATTCTTAACAGATTCTCGACATTTACATTCATAAAAAATAAGTAAACTAAAGTTTTTCGAGTACATTATTCTCTCTGATTATTTTCAGGTGATGATCATTCATTAAATTATTAGGGCAATCATATGTTGTACAGTGGATATTGTGATCCTAATGTCATCTGTGTATTGTACTTATTATTCCTGATTATTTCTTCAGATGCTGCAGGTGCCCATGCTGCCCTTCTTCCACTCGCTCCTGCAAACGCTGGGCCGGCTGTGGGTGCAGGAGCTGGCTCTGGAGGACCGCCGCTGCGTGCCCCCTCACGTGTTCTATGAGGGATCCGTCTCGCTCCTCGAGAGCAACAGGCTCGGGGGAGACAAGGAGCATCTCATGAAGAATCTTGCTGAGCAAAGAGTTGAAGCTTTGCAGCACAAACATGTTGTCTTTAGGAAGGTTTGTTATGTTTTTTATACATGATCCCTCAACGTTGATTTGTAGGTTACTTGCGTTCTGTCGTGTTTATAAGAGTATTTGTCGTGTGTGTCAGGCAGCCCGCCCACTGATGCGATTGGATGCGATGCGACTCGCCTCAGTCGTCGGTGAGCTAGCCAACACAATGCTATTCCTACGGTGCTAGAAATGAACCGTGCTATTTTGCAAGGCCTTGCACCAGTCGCATTGCATCAGTGGGCGGGCTGCCTTAAAGAACTTTTGAGTTTATGTAAACTGGTTTTCATGGCGATGTGAACATGATATTGACGACCGATTCAATTTCAGATGCATTATTTTCGTTCCTTTGGAGTCCAGTTCATTAGTTTAGTTTAAGCTGGTCCTGCATGGAGTGCAAGTCTTGCCGGTTTTTCTTTCTAAAAATATAATGACGAGAAGTAGTTAACAGGTGTTGGAAGGTTGGATGTTAACCGTATCAATGCTATTTTTTAGAAGGTAGTAAATCCTAGTGCAGCCTCCTGCTGCCACAGGATTTTAGCAAGAGGAATTCATTCTCAGTGAGGGTCTCTAAATTATATTTGACTTAGAGGGTTGAGGTCTCTTAAGAGGTCCAGTTACCAAGGTAATATGAGATCCATGGTCGAGTTATCAGGTCATGTTGGATTCCCCCATTGAGTCGTAATTAAGTGAGGGTTGTTTGCTTGCACTTAAGCACCAAGTCTGGGTATACGTATTAACATTGGAGGCATGGTGTTAAATGAGCCCTGTTTACTATTGGTGAAATTTTTGAGTATTCTGTTAACTTGACTTATACCCTTTTCATTTTTTAAACTGTTGTCTCACAAGCTCTTTTATGGGATTTAAATGGTAATTAGTAATGTAAGAGCAACAATAGCAAACATCATCTATTCTAGATGCACGAATTTCACTCTTGAATCGCTTGTCACAACAGAGACATAGAAGGGAATTTGGTTTCTGTGCACTAAAGAAGTGCCGTCTGTCAGATGATGCGAAATTCAATTACATGTTTATCGCCACGTTTAAACTATCAACTTTTTTCATTAAACTGGCTATACACTTGAGGAGACGATTTCTTTTGCCATGTTCTTCGACGTCATGTGGAGTTAACGAATTGGTAGCCAGTTTCACTGTCACACTACTTGATTTTGACATAACAGTCCCACCAACATACATATCTGAACAGGCGCCTGGTGACGTACCTTTACAGGAGTATGGGGTGGTGACCCCTGGCAAGTTACGCAGTGTACCTTCAGGTGCGTGTTGGGTCGGTGGCGCCACAATGGAGGTGTCTGAGCCTGGCTGCTCGGGCTCAGGGAGCGCTCATAATGGTGCCAGCAGCTCTGGTATGACACATAACATTTACTTCAGTGATGCTGCTGTTGCTTCTACTTCGTCGTCGAGCGCTGGTGCGTACTTTCATGGTTTTAGTTACCCTATACAGCCATGCTGTGTGCAATGGTTTTCAATAGCTATATTAGGGTTTTAGCAGTGTGTAAATCTGTGGTTTAGTTGAATTATCGTTCAATACTTAGGATTTGAAGTGATTGTTGCTTGTTGAAGCCCCGCCCCCCCCCCCCCTCGTGGAATAAGCAAAAGTTTTGATGAAAGTTATAACTATCTTCTCTTTGGGAATGAACGCTTCCTGGGAGAGGAATTGAGGTCCTGAGCTGAGGGTTAGATAGACCTTTTGAAGTACTAGAATGGGTTTTAAGTCTTGTTTTGGTTTATTTTATCTTGTTCTCTGCTACCTTATTTGAGCGCCTTCATCAATTTCTATCTTGTTTCAAAAGCTCACAATTTTGCTGTTTTCATTTGCGAGGTATAGGGACACACTTAGTACATAGATTCCCCTTTCCCTTGATTCCAAACGAAATGATGGTCTCACTTCTTTAACACTATTCAGAGTGTATTCAATCTTGTTAGAAAGGCTTTAACAAGCTTATAATCTAATCTGAATCAATACACACATTACTGATATAAAAATCTATGAAAAAATATGATATTGGTGTAAAATTAAATGAATATGTACGAAAGTGATGCAATTAATAAAGGTAACATAATGAGATGCTTTGCACAAGAAGTGGAGTTTGTATGCGTTTCGTTCATATTTTGTGACAAACTGAGTTTTGAGGTTTTGTGGCGAGCTGAGTTTTGATATTCTGTGACGAGCTGAGTTTAATGTTTTACGACAAGCTTATTGTGTGACCAGCCGAGTTTTTATGTGTTATAACTAGCTGAGTTTTTATGTTTGATGATCAGCCAAGTTGTGATGTTTTGTGACCAGCCAAATATTTATGTTTTACAACGATGCAAATTTCTACTGTAACAGACGCAGAGTGCGGGGGCAGGGCGAGCGTGGCGGCGCGGTCGCTACACGACCTGTGCGACTGTGCGGTGCTGCTGTACCACCACTGCGTGAAGCGCTCCCTGCAGCGCGTCGGCATCGCCAAGGAGTCCCTTAACTCCGCCGTCGCCAGGGCTGCTGACGTCACCGCCAGCATTGCGCGCATGCAGGCCATGTCCAGTGTATGTGGGGCCGAGTGTATGGGGCCATGTCCAGTGTATGTGGGGCCGGGTGTATGGGACCATGGCCAGTGTATGTGGGGCCGGGTGTATGAGGCCATGTACAGTGTATGTGGCCATGTCCAGTGTATGTGGGGCCGGGTGTATGGGGCCATGTCCAGTGTATGGGGCCATGTCCAGTGTATGTGGGGCCGGGTGTATGGGGCCATGTCCAGTGTATGTGGAGCCGGGTGTATGGGGCCATGTCCAGTGTATGTGGGGCCGGGTGTATGGGGCCATGTCCAGTGTATGTGGGGCCGGGTGTATGGGGCCATGTCCAGTGTATGTGGGGTTGGGTGTATGGGGCCATGTCCAGTGTATGTGGGGCTGGGTGTATGGGGCCATGTCCAGTGTATGTGGGGCCGGGTGTATGGGGCCATGTCCAGTGTATGTGGGGCCGGGTGTATGGGGCCATGTCCAGTGTATGAGGCTCCTCTCATCCGAATGTGAAATTCTTACATTTTTTATCCGAATGGAGAGAATTTATTTTAGTTTGTATTCTAGCTCATTTAGCATAGGAATATTAATTCCATTGTTGAGTTTTCTCTCTAAAATTTTCTCTTAGTGAAGTATTTATCTGAAAGTCTTAGCTATATGCTGAATTTTTTCTCTGAACTGTGAAGATTTTCCTGTTTTCATCACCAAGTCACAAAATACTCAAAGTTGTGTTGTTGCATCGCAGCCTCCAGCAGCGGTGCTGAGCGAGCTGCAGCGGTCACTAGCGCTGCTGCACAAGGACTGCGACCGTCAGGTGATGGTGCAGGCCTGGCACCGAGCTGTCAGTTTCGCGCCCTCCAGGCTCGCCGCCCTAGTTAACCTCCTCCACATTGTGGCCAACACTGTCAAGGTATTCGTGTCACGAGTTAGGGTTCTTCTGGATCTTGCTAGCCCTTTGCGCCCTGAATTCTTTGCACAACCAGTAGGAGTGCTACAAATTATACGTCGCACACACGCAAAATTTGTTTGATTACTGAAGTATTGCAAGCAAATCTGAAACAACAGTGAATTCTGTTAGAAGATAACACGTACCTAAGTCGTCACATTCATTTGCTAGAAGTTCCGCATGAAATTTAGTGCAAAAGAAGCTTGTACTTTTTTTTTGTATAACGAATTCGTTCCACTCGGGCATAATGGGCTAGAGCAGTGGTTCCTTTCATGACAACCTGGCGGTCGATAATTGGTTAATTTCTGTGTGAAATGGTGCATGAGTTGATACGGGTAGATGTTTAATCAGCATCGACGTGCATTCGGTGAGTGAAAGCTGGGGCCCTGGTGTTCTTTGTTCAAGATTTTCATGATGTAAAAGATCATCTGGAGCATTGTTCAGCCTTGAGCCAGACAATACTGGGCCTTGATCGAGTTTGTCTTATGGGCAGGAATCTCACGGGGCTACCCTTCAGTAAGTGCGAGTATTAGAGGATATTATAGACTGTTACAAGGCTGTACTTTGCTCTCTTAGCTTGAATAGCATTGCGCTCGATTCTATGAACATTTCAGATATTGTTTGTTGTGACTTAGTGTATGATGCTTCAAGTTGGGAACACTTCAAGGTAGGAGGAGGTCTGTGTGTCTGAAGTCAAATTCAGTCGTGGTGCGTGGCCAACAGAAGCTAGGGAACTGCTGACCATGTGTGTTGCTCACCTTCTTCACTGGCTGCTGAAACAGGATTTCTCAATTTCAGGTTTCCTTTTTGAAACTGAAGTGTTGAAATCGTTTCAAAATAGGGTTTTTATGTGTTTACAACCGCTGTGTAACTTGGATGTTAGAATGGCCTCAAGACAGGAATTTACAACTTGTTTTCTCTCTTCAAACCTTGGTGTTGTAAATGGTGAATTAAATTTTTTTGCTATTTTTTAGTTCATCGATTGCACCAATTTTCAAGTATTTAAATTCATTCATTTTATACTGAAAAATTACTGAACTAAATGTTCATTATAATTTTCTCAAATATACGACTGAAAGTAATTTTGAGTAGGAATTTTAAGGCCTTGAACAACTAAAGTATTGAGCATAGCATCACATTCACCTATCATCTCTTATTAAAGGAACGGGTTCACTTGAATACCTAATACCCCACGATTTTGCTAGTGTATTTGTCATTGAAAGTTTCCTTGTGACGAGTTGATATCCTCCCCGTGCAGGCGAGCGAGAGCTCAGGAGACATGTTTGCCTTCCTGCCAGACTACTACATTGAAGTGCTCTCTCACCTCTCGCTGGGCCTCGCAGACTCCTTCATGATAGACTACCCCGTCGTGGAAGGTGAAGAAACCTCCCAGTTCAACTGTTTCGCCGCCTGCATGCATGTTTCTCGATGCCTAAGCGATTAACTCGCTTAGGCGGCGAAAAATATGCATGCAGGTGGTGAAAAAGTTGGACTGGGCTGCTTGTTCCTGTAGATGTCGAATGTTTCTTGCGGCGTCCACGCAGTAATTTTTGGTGTTTTTATAGGACATATAACTTCTCTAGGCTTCAGAAATGTTACTGTAGATCTTAAATGTTTTTTTACGCCAGCTTCACAGCACTTTTTTGTATCTTTATGGAAGACATAACTTCTTCAGGCTTTGTAAATAGTACTTCCAGTTAAAGTTGTGGCCGATAAACTACGACTTCAGGATTCCTAGCCACTATAATTTGCCGACAGACGATACACAATGGACTGCGATGTTCAATAAATTATTTCAATGTCGTTATTCTTTTCTTTCCTTTTCCACGGAAATCTTCGCGTTTCTATGCAGTTGGAATGCCTATAGTAAAATAGTTCCGGTAGTTTGATAATTTATTAAAAACGTGGTTAAATTAACCGAAGGAATTGCACTTTATTAACTACAATTTGCAATGCGATTAAAAGTTCACGTTTATTGACAAACGGTTTTAAAAAGATTGTTTACAAGATGAAACTGGCAAAAACGCACTTTAAAGTTAGACGACTTGAGACTAGGAAAGTCCTCGACTCAGGTAGCTTAAACACACGAGCTTATAGTACAAGTAGAGCCACCGAGGCAGCCCGCAGGCGCAAGTGCTGACAACACTGTCAAAACTGACAACCGCACGTGTTGCTCAGAAAACACGGCGTACGAGTAGAGCATATAGGGGCAACAATCCACGCATTAGCCTGCTCGGCACACAAGAAAAACAGGTCTGCACCCTGCCTCGCTCTCTCTAAGACTCCTGACTGACCGACTCTCAGCCCAAACTTTGCTGTCGCTGCAGCCAGACTACTTCTTAGGCTGGTGTTTACAGTAAAATGGTCAACGTGAGAAATGCCTCGGTCACAAAGTTTTGTCTGATTTCAAATGTTTAACCCAATAACATTGCTTCCATTATTAAGTTCGTATTTGTACCAGAAGGTTTATTTGTGTTAGCAATTTTATTACTAGCATCTCAATTTTTAGGGCAATTTTTGACTCGGGTGTTGCTGACACATACGCTGGTAACCTCGAGCCTCACAATAATAAAATTTTGAAATCTTCTGCTTAGTCCCCAATGGACGTTATCACATCAATTTCTCAATTTATGATTATTCAGGGGAAACCCGTAAATCTGGGCAAGCAGATATTGTTTGCATTTCTTGTACGTTATCGCTGAGATTTTAGAATCCATGTACTGATGATTTGTCATTATTCCCGCAGATGAGAAATCTTTGTATGCGTCTATTGGCGTGTTTTTGTGTCGACATTTCCTGGACCCTCGTATTCGGTTCACGGACTCCAAGGACCACCTCATGCAGACGGTGGCATTCTACGTCACCTGCCCCACCACCCTCGCTGTGCTTGAGGGCCTTGACAGCAAGAGGTAATAATTACCTCTACTTCGAATTCTCTTTTGCGCTAGATAGTTTTGTGCACACTACGCTACACTCGATAAAGTAAATGCAGTCAATCTTTTAGGTAGGAATCTTTTCACTAGATAGTATTGTAAATAATACGCTATAATTGATAGTGGTGTAAAGATAATAAATCTTTGAGGTATGTGACATCTTCTGCAAAGATACAACTATATGTTGAAAAGTTTGTCCCAGCAATTCAATTAACACTTTATTTGAGTGATGAATAAGTGGAAGTAATTTTTATCTTTGCAGTAAGTTGATGCTTTCTTACGATGATGTAGGACTCGTGTGCCGATTGTGTTTTTGCTTTAGTTCAAAAGGCCTAAAATTTCAATTTAAGTTGAAAAAAATTTGAATTACTGAAGTTTAAAGTAAAATGTTTGAACATCGAAAAAAGATTGCTTATTGCCAGTGAGATGGGATGTAAGAAACATACTAAAAAATGAAATATGTATTTCGAAAGTGGATGGAATGAAAAGCAAGAACAACTACTTCATTATCAGTAAGAAAGTTTGGTGGAGAACTTTGATGATAATCCTGAAGTTTATGCGTATAATAAAAGGAAAAGTCTTGGATTGTGCGTGAAAAATCTAAAATATTTTTTAATCCAAGGGAAATTTTACATTGCCTTTCAGCTCATAGTTCTTCACGTGATATAATTTGTCTTATATAACCTAAAGTTATTTTTTCCATTGTGCATCACTTTGCTTGGTTTATTAAACTTGACAATGTTTCAGCCAAGAGATTCTGGTGCAGAGCCTCCTTCAGCCGTACGAGAATCGCGTGTGGGCTCAGAACAACTGGATTCTCGTGCGGTTCTGGAAGGGCAGTGGCTTTGCCTTCCGCTTCCACCTCAGCCCTCACCTCAAAACCAAGATCACGCCCAAGCCTAGCTACTCGGACAACTGCATGCAGCTCATCAGTGAGTCTCACGCAATGGTGTTGACATTTTCTGGTATCTCGGTGGAGTATAGTGGTGAGTATAATAGTTCGAAATCAGGCTCTATGCTAGTTAATCGAGCAGCTGCATGCAGCTCATCAGTTAGTCTCCTGCAAGGGTGCTGGTATTTTTCTAGTTTCTTAGCATATTATGGTGATGAACATTTAAGTTCAAGATCACGCTCAAGGCTTGTTAATCATGCAGCTGCATGCAGTTCACCAGTGAGTCTTCTGTGATGGTTTTGACACTTTTCTGGTTTCTCGGTGAATTATAGTGGCGAACATTTAAGTTTAAGATGACAGTAGCGAGTAGAACAGCTGCATGCAGTTCATCAGTAAGTCTGGTCCATGGTGTTGGTTTGATGTTTATCTGTTCCTCAATAAAGTGGAATTGTAAACGTCGTAATTTTAGCACAATTTTAATATGTTAGCATTGCAAAATAGACTCGCATGTGACGTTATTACAATGGACATATGGTAATTTTCAAGTACTCTTTTGTCTTGTGATAAGTAATGGACCATGCTCTAAAATTTCTCCTTAATTCTTTGACACTAAGGTGAATAGTGGCTCGTCATTTTGATCAGCGGAACTTGCTTTATTATAGTGCTGTTTCCCTTAGTGACTGAACAATAATTAAACTTTTACAAAGTTTGTGAGCCATATTGCTGATGCGCAATTTCTTGCCTTCAGAACCATTGTTTGTATACTAAACATTGTTTATACTAAAATGTGAGATCTGACCAACCTTGCTATGCTAACCATTCAACACCATATCAACATAAGTTTTTATGTTAAATTTGCCACTTCATAATGCAAACATACGCTGTAAAAGGTCAATACCTTAAATTATTTCCAGTTGTTCGCAGTCTTTTTGGTTTTTCCCAGCTGTACTGCTCATGTTTTTCTGTACCAGAGCCGTGCCCCTCCGTGGTGCTGCAGGCGACGGTGGCGCGTGTGCTGGCTGGGGACGCGGCGGCCTCGTCTCGCTTCATCAGCTCCCTGCTCAACCAGCTCAACTGGGCCTTCTCCGAGTTTATTGGCATGCTGCAAGAGGTGCGTACGGCAGCTGGCAGGCATCTTATTGGGTTGTGTGTCTTCTGTTCTCTGGGTGTATTGGCGTGTTGCAGAAAATCCGTACTCGGAAGGGTTATGAAGCTTTTTATCAGGTTGTGTGCCGTTTGTTGTGTGAATTCATTGGCATGTTTCAAGAGGTGTGTATTGCAACTTGGAGTCAAGGCATCTCATTGGGTTGTGTGTCGCGTTCTCGGAGTTTATTGGCGTGTTGCAGGAAGTGCTGAGTTATGCAACGTAACTGGTTGTAGCAGTAATTTTGTTCTTATTGAAACCATCAAAATGTTTACTCTGTTAAAACGGGGAGAATTTTCCGGTAAGTGCTGTAATGGTATTGTGTGTATCTTTGAGATAGGTTTCTGAACTGAGACGGATCTGTTTATGTAAATGATTCCCCTATTGTGGAAATTTTCATGAGTACTGGTGGTTCAGCTTGTCATTTCCGTAATGGTTACGTCAAAAGATTCCCGTGCATCTATAAGCAAGATTTCACTGCCTAAGAAAGGTAGTGACAAAATCGAATTGCTATTCATTTATACCGGTACGTAAACGAGCTATTTACCAAGTGGTTTACGTTTGTACCAATATTTAGTCAATATGTTGAAAGCAAATGAAAGATGATATATACTGCTGAGACTTACAGAGACCAAAGTGGCGATAGTCTTCTATGGGACTAAAGTAGATTTTTAAGGTCACAAGTGTTAGGATCCTGTGCGCAAGTTTGCCTTATTTGTTGTAAAAATCAGGGATATTTCGTTTAAAAATCTATCATTCCCAAAGAAAAACATTAGGAAAAATATTAAATCAATTATGCCCGAGATGTGAGAGAACCTACGGTGTATTGTAGGTGGAAGAAACAGTTGCAAACTAGTTGGGAGCATCACTCGGACATTACTTCGTTCGTTATACTGCAGCTAAACTTACCCACATAATCTCAAGAATGCATTTATTGAGTCTCCTTGATCTTTTTTTTTAGAATAAAAGTCAGTATGATGACCGCAACGTTAATTTGGTTGGCGC
Organism: Morinoia aosen; assembly: GCA_030386875.1. Classification (NCBI taxonomy): domain Eukaryota; kingdom Metazoa; phylum Arthropoda; class Malacostraca; order Amphipoda; family Talitridae; genus Morinoia; species Morinoia aosen. Next base: position 89,267,028 of record CM059559.1, on the reverse strand, counting down.
GTGACTCACTTCCAGATCCAGAACTTCTCGTCGCGACTGGAGCGCGTGTTTATAGACTCACGTCAGCTGCGCATCTGCTGCACGTGCTTCGAGCTGACGGTGTCGCTGCTGCGCGTCTTGGAGATGGTGCTCACGCAGGGCGCCCAGCTCTTCCTTGGGCCTCCCGCCTCGCGATCTGCGCAGCCAGACGTCTTGCTCTCCATGCTCTGCAAGGTGCGGGTGTTGTGTGTGGTGTGGTGGGCTTGGTGAGGTGTGGTGTGTGTGGTGTGTTGTGCTGTAAGAGGCGTGTGTGTTGTGCTGTAAGAGGCGTGTGTGTTGTGCTGTAAGAGGCGTGTGTGTTGTGTTCTGCGAAGTGTGTTGCACTCTGCAAGGTCTGTTGTGCTATGAGGTGCGTATTGTGCTGGGCGAGTTGTGTGTGTTGTGCTTTCTAAGGTGTGTGTTGTGCTGTGTGAAGTGCGTGTGTTGTGCCATATTCTCGATTTTTGAAAACGATGTTTTTATTCGTTAAAATCAGCGTGTACGTGCGGTGTGACGTTTCCGTTTGAAGGTCATCAGTATTGAGCTAAAACGTCTTCTCAATTGTTGAAATACGTATGCTTTCAGTTTGATTTGATTATAAGACCATAAGTTCATTTCCGCAATAAATCCAATGGAACAAAGAAAAACAAAATATCTTTGGAACTGGTTGTAGTGAATTCGATTATAATAATTGTTCCAACGCGCCATTATGATTCAGCAACTGATTGTGCACACATGGTTTCTTAAAATTGTTACTTGCGTTAATTGTATTTTTGCAGTTGCTTTGTCACGTGATGAACCGCGTGAGTGTGGGGAGCAGCGGCTGCTTCACGCGCATCGTGAGCCTGGAGATCCCTGGCCTGGACAGCCTGCACCACTACCCGCTCCTCACGGCTGCTGCCGGCATACTCATCGCGCTGCTTAAGGATGACCTTGACCACCAAGGTGGGTCCTCGCTTTATTCTGCTACGCTCTGTGCTTCTTAACCTTGATCGAGGTACGGAACTCCACAAGTTCCATACATGCATTCATCGGACACTTAGAAGAAGTTGGAAAAGTAAAATATGTTTTCTTCTTCTTCAAATTTAAAACATATGTGTATAACCGTATACTGTATGTATTAGTGCTCAAACTGTACCATGCTGAACCCTGGGGTTCAACCCCCCGAACACCTGTGGTTCAATCGAATACAGGTTAAGAACCACTCCGCTAGGGAATGGCAACATTAGTGTTAAAGCTTATCAAGGGCTGGCATAAGTTGTTGATTCTACAGGGTGTCCCCCTCAAAAAAAATATACGCGCTTTTTGACGGACCAGAACATTAAATTCAAGAAAATTAAATGGCATGTAAGGAAATTTAGTTGCACCTGAAACAAAACCAAAAAATATGTAAGTAATCGTAAAATACATTAGTAATCATCAGTGATAGTATGAGTTCAATTTTGGGATACATAGTATGTGAGCTCTGGCTCACGGAGAATTTAAAAAGTTCATGGCAAATTTAAAGGGTTTTAACGTTTTCCTTTCTGGTTTTTTTAATTGTTTATGGACAAATGCCTACGAAGTTCCCTCTTATTAGTTTATGGAACCATTCTCAGTGTCTGCTTTCTTTCGAAGCATGTATCTCACTCGTTCACCATGTCCCTCATGTCTCAGACGATCCAGACCACGACCCTGTCGCCACCAAAGCCCTGGTGAACGAGCCCAGCTTCCAGCTTGCACCTTTCCAGGCCCTCTTGGACGACGCCAGCTGTGAGGCTGGGGGCAGCCAGCCCGCCTCGTATGCCGGTAACCTGGAGGCTATCAGTGTTGTTGCCAGCGCGCCTTCTCATCCTGCTGCTACTGCTGTGACTTTCAAAGGCCCTGTGCCCCAAACTTCAGGTTTGCTTCTGTGGATTGAACGTGACTCGATGAAGGTTTGCCTGTTCAGTGAACTGGTCATTATTGATGACTCAAAAACCCCCCATTTTAGTAGCATTTTAGCACACGGGTATGTTAGTGTTTCATTATGCTAAAATAGCTACTTATTAACGTGTCTTTGTATTTTTGGAAGTGTCTCCACAAGTTTTGTTCTGCCGATTTGGGAAGGCATCAGCTGGTGGGATTGAATTTCAAACTCTTATTATTCTCGATCTGTTTCCTTTATGTCGTCATGTGAGATTTGTTGAAGTTCATTCACACTCCTATTTAGAATCACAATTCCTATGATGTTACGTACTCGTATTGTAAGCAAACTCCTTGCGTGAGATGGCGTTTTACTAAATAATTGTTTTCTAAATCATTAGTATGTGTTATTGCATAATAATCGTATGTGTTAGCGAGTGAAAAAAATTATTTTCTAAAGAATTATTTTATAATTGTAATTATTAACGATTAATAATAATTATTTTCTCTAGCGAGTGATGCTAGCCCTGAAGCCATGGAGGTGGAATCTGACCCGTCCGATGCCGCCGCTGCAGCTTCTAGCAACACTCAGCCTCAAACTGAGCCCGAAATTCGTGCCTTCTCTTTGCGACAACGTGAGAATGCTACAATAAATGTTGCGCTGAGCGTAAGAAATGATGTTGACGAGGTTTCAAAATTAGATTACTGTCATCCATTTTACAACTGACGGATTAATTATTAGGTGCTCGTAAAACATAAAAGTACTATATTTTTTATTCACTGGCACAGATCGCAACACGTCTTTTCTCTATGTCATTAATGATATTTTGTTGCGTTTTCGACAGACTGGCACAGATCGAAACACTTGTTCTTCTTGTGTCATTTATGAATTTTTGTTGCTTTCTTGAGAAATTGGCACAGAGCAAGATGTTTTCTCGTTGTGTCCTTATAACTTTCTGGGCCTTCCTATACCTGACCGTACGGCGCTCGCTCCTTCTTGACTGCTCATCCATTTCATTATGGCCAAAAATGCATTTACTTGTGAAGTATTTAAGCTATTTACTCACAGCTATCTGTCAAAAAGGACGCTTTAGCTTATGCCTGTACAAAATTTCATACAAATGTATAAATTTGTTTTAAAATGTCATGAACCGTGTCCTAAATACGTTGCTATTGTTCATTGGCTTCTGCTCGTGCCTCGCCTAATTTCTCTCGAAATTCCTTCATGCATTTTGTTTTAGGATCATTACTCCTGTTCTCTGTATAAGTGATTGAATTTTCTATAATTCTCTCCGTTTACTGCATTTGTAACTGAATTTTTTATTATCCGCCTTGTGGTTGTTCTTACAATATCAGCAATCCTCCCCATGCACCGTATTAGTTTCAAGTCCACGCGTGCCTCGAGGACGTGAGTGCCGATGTCATACATTGGTATCAAATTTTCTATAACCTTCAATTACGGGAGATCCTCCTGCGTACCACATCAGTCATAACCCCACACACGCCCCCCAGACACGGAGGATGTGAGTGCCGATGTCATACATTGGTATCAAATTTTCTATAACCTTCAATTACGGGAGATCCTCCTGCGTACCACATCAGTCATAACCCCACACACACCCCCCAGACACGGAGGATGGGAGTGCCGATGTCATACATTAGTATCAAATTTTCTATACTATAACCTTCAATTACGGGAGATCCTCCTGCGTACCACATCAGTCATAACCCCACACACGCCCCCCAGACGCGGAGGATGGGAGTGCCGATGTCATGCATTGGTATCAAATTTTCTATAACCTTCTAGTTATCAAATTTTCTATATTCCTCAATAACCCGAGATCCTCCCATGTACCACATTAGGCATAACCACGTAGGTACCACATTAAGCATAACCACTTAGGCACCATATTAATCATTAGCCATAACCACATACTGCATTTGTCTGAAACAATTAGCCATAACCACATACCGCATTTGTCATAACCATGTACCGCATTAGTGATAACCACTTACCTCATTACTTATAACCACTCACCGCATTACTTATACATAATCCCACGCGCTCCCCGCAGACCCCGAGGACGTGAGTGGCGACGAGCTGGCAGCGGTATCGAGATGCATCGCTCACTTACAGGAGTACCTCAGGAGGCCCGTGGCCGCGACTCCTGCTGACGACCTGCAAGACTGCGTCATCTGCTACGCCCAGCGCGCCACCGCTCTCTTCTTGCCCTGCCGCCACTCCTCGTGCAGGTCGGTGGTAACTCACACAGCTTCTCTTCCGCAGGTGTCGCGCGCTTGCACTTCTCCTCAAGGTGGTCTGTAGGTGTTAGGTGTTAGCGAGTGTAAAGGGTTTTTCTATTTGAATTGACTTTTTTTCTCCAGATCTTTTTTCTCCTCGAGTGATCTGTACGAAGAGTAACGGAGGTGCTAGTAAGTGTAAAGTGTTTTTGTTTGTATTCGCTTTTCTTCTCCAGATCTTTTTTCTGCTTGAGGTGATCTATACGAAGAGTAACGGAGGTGCTAGTAAGTGTAAAGTGTTTTTGTTTGTGTTGGCTTTTCTTCTGCAGATCTTTTCTCTCCTCGAGGTGATCTGTACGTATAGTAACGTAGGGGCTAGCAAGTGTAAAGTGTTTTTTGTTTGTATTGGCTTTGCTTCTCCAGAGGTTGGGTAGCACAAAAAGTATACGAGTATACATGCTGAGAAATCTGAGGCAATTTATTCTTTACGTGTTTTACCTCTGATGAGACGCCAATGTAGTTTTTTTTATTAAACTCTGTGGATAAAAATAAAGATCATTAGTTTTTTCATCTGTTACTTATGTTCGGGAAATTTTTCTGTACTGACGACTTTTTAGATTTTATCTACCCAATTTTAAGTCTCATGACATTAGTTCATTTAAATACAAGGTCATGTGACTGTTCAAAAATTCTCCACAAATCCTAAACGTTGCCTCTTTTCCGTTAGCCATGTTCACCAAAAAAGACATGGAATGTTATGCATGTCACGAGATGCCGTGACAAGAACAGCATACTCCTTCGAGGTTCATAATGATCTTCACCCGTATATGCAGGGGAATATTTTCTCGTAATAGGCAGGAAATATTTCTATGTTTCTGTCACTTTATTTGAAAAAGAATACTGGAATTTCTGGTACCATGGTACCCTGGTATGGTACACCACCACCGCCTCGCCGCGCACTCACCCCTGCCTCATAACTTCTCGGTGAGGACTCCAGTAATACTGAGATCATTAAAGATAGTTATAATAACTAGCAGGACCCGTGGAGATTCAATGAACAATGTCTTCGTTAGGCCAGGTAGATCCGTGAAAAAATTCTGTCAGCATTACCTAACCTAACTATCGATTAGACAGTAAAAGCACCAATTTTCGGAATTTCAATTTTTATTTTTTCAACAGGTTTGGGTTCTCTTATATTAGAACATAAAGTACATAAAACTTCTTTTCTCTGGTATTTTGAATTTTTTTTCGAATAAACATATAATATTAGGTTTTTCAACAGCATTTCAAGCCCTCTAATGAACCAAATTTGTGACATTGCAATTCTCCATTCACACAGAGCATGCATCAGCCAGCACCTCATGAACCACAACGAATGCTTTTTCTGCACGGGGACCATCTCTTCAGTGATTGACAGCTTAACCAACAAGACCATCATTTCCAAAACCAACTCCCTCGACTCCCCAGAAGAAGCCCCCAACAACCCCATTGGCTCCTTAAACCCTGACCGGCCTGCTTCTATACCCGGGTTCACTGACCCGAGTCTGCCAAGCGACCGGCCGGTTTCTATACCCGGGTTCACTGATCCGAGTCTGCCAAGCAACCGGCCGGTTTCTACACCCGCGTTCACTGACCCGAGTCTGCCAAACGACCGGCCGTTGCCCCTCACAAACAGCAGTCTCAGTTCTGCCGATCTTAGCAGTAATACTAGCCTTAATTTAACTAATTATTCCTCTGAGAATTCTGGTCAAGCAAGCGGGCACTCTGCTCTGCCGAATGACTCGTCAGTGTGTGATGACAGATGATAGTTAGAATTTGTTCATTTGTAGTTTTCCAATAGGTCTGTGACACTTAAATGTTCATGTCAATTTTATCTAGACACTAGTTGTATGTTACTTATTGCTGTGTATTTATAAATCAATTGTTAATAAATTGCTTATTGCTGCTGAAGATTGATTAGCTTAATTGCTATCGCATTATTCTATAAGTTTTGTTGAAACTTGAAATGATTTAGCAAGTCTTGTACGAGTATATGAGGTTGCAATTGTTTTAAAATATTTTTGCTATGTATTTTAGCGCTGTGTTTCTCCTTGATGGGCATCAGTGAGGAAATAGGTTAACAGGGTGGTGTTGTGAATTCAGATACCCATTGAAAATAAATAAATTATTTATTTTCTTGGGGAGAATCTTTTTTAGTAAATTCAGCCACTCTGGCCGTGAGAGTCTCCTTGTCATTTTCCCATAGTGTGTACTTAGGTTTATTTTTTGCATCCTTTTGAATTGTTCACTTTCATTTTTCCTATAAATGATATTCAGTTTCATTTTTTCTTGCTCTGGGACCCAGTTAAGACTTGGCTGCTGTGCATTTGGCTGGTCTTTGTGCGCTCACAGTATTGAGTGTTCTATCTAATACCTACGCTTAAATGATAAGGTTCACAATAAATTATTAAAGCCTTTTGAAATTAGGAATGACCATTGAAACCCCTTTAGTGGCAGCCTTTAACATTGTATGCTGTTATTATTTTATTATTAACCCTTAATGGCTTATATTTTTTTACTCATATTCTCACTATCACAACCTCTTCAATTAGACCGACACTGGCATCAGGCTATCACCGACATCAGAATGGGGCAGAAGTGCCATACGGCAGAAAGCTTCAAAAATTACATTAGGACACAAATTCGAGGAGAAATAAATTGTGTTAGCATTTTTAGTGAGTGTGCCATGTATAAAACGTGGGCCCATTAAGGCTTAACCCTTTTACGCCTAAGTGGACTGTACGGTCCTCTTTCAAAAACAACAATAATATATTGCATTTCTTGTTCAATTTGTTCACTAATGTGTCCTTTGAACTTCACTGCCGAGAGGCAGTTCCTTCCACATCTTGATAACATTGACTACCTAATGCCAGTGTCGGTTTAGTGATAGTGGTTGTGATAACGGTAATATGAGTATAAAAATGTGGGCGTTAAAGGGTTAATAATCTCGTGGCAAGTTGAAGCTTGGAACGCTGTCTGTTTTTACCGACTTGACTCCGGACTGATCGCAACGCCTTTTTTAATTTCTCCTTTTGCTAATGTTGAACGTTATTGTTGTTTTTCTAGCCTCCCAAGTGGTGTTAATCGGCACTCAAATTCGAACATGAAGTAAAAGCTAACTCAAAATGAAAATGTTCTGTCAAACGTCGATAACAGAACTGATTTTCAGACAGTGCGAATAAAAGGTGAAATCGCTGCCCCTAAATGTGCATGGAACGTCTGTGTGGCGTCTTCGGTGGTGAAACCTTATAGATATTATTCTATTTGCAACGCTGTATGTTATGTAGTGATGTGGAGAGAAGTGGAATTTCTTTTGTGATATCCTCGACGCAGTATAGTTTGAGCTATTGAGGCTCTAATTAACATATTTCACCAGCACTGTGGACTTGAAGTTGGAAAAGAAGTAGGATCAGTTCACTTTCATCATTGTGCGCAATTGACATTGTCCAAAATTCTTCAGTATTGTTATTTTTAGCCATTTTTATTTTATATGGAGATTGATGCACCCGGTTGATGGCGTCTCTTATATATCTTTTTTCTTAATGACTCGCTCCTTACCATGTCTGCAAGGAGTGCATACAGCACCATCCTCTTCAGCAGATGTTCCCCCATTAAATGTACTGGTGCAAATCCAGTTGAATTAACCTTGACGAAATTGTAATTATGACACGTATTGAAAAAAACTGTACATCTGAATGGTTATTCTGTTGTTTCATATTACATGTTAATTGTTTCAGATTCTTGAGGACTAACGTTGAGCACGTTGAAGATGAGAAGTGTGCGGCTGTGACATTTTAGTTGAACGATAATTTGATGTTATGCTCATTGGAGTAGATTGTAGGTTAAATAGATTTAACAAAAGTCTTGCTAGTTGATTGCACGCTAAATCTCCCGTGCAATAATCTGGGTATGAGAGAGCGCTGTCATAGTGCGATCTTTTTTGCCGGACTGGCCTTATTCTGATGGAAATTTTCATGTTGCGGCGTTTTCACGTACAATTTGAACATAAGACCACTGAGGATCTAGAAAGCTGACAGCATTCATTACTTGTTCTGTATTGCCAAACGTAAAGCTGTGTTTGAAGCCACACTGAGAGTTAACGTGAAAACCCTATTTTATTGGGTGAGATGTACTCAGAAAAACAAGTGGGGCCTAATTGTCTGTGGAAAGATGCAGTTCATCAGACCCAACGTGGTTTATATGGTAAAATTTTGTTCTTAAAAGCTCTAACTTGGTATGGGTAGTGGCGCCCGTGTGCACCACGGGGCCCTTAGCCGATGTTAATTTTCACCGTAGATAAAAATTAACATTGGCTGGTGTACGCATCTCTGCTGCGCAATTCGCTTGGTGTGGGTAATATAGTCTACCTGTCTTTCTTCGAGGTAGAAAATTGTCACAATTGTTCTTGCTGCATTACTGCACGTTAGTGTATTCAATTTATCGATATGCTCTGCACTCTCGTTAATACACATATTTATAGGGTTAAATGAATGTTTCACCCATGTACTGGTGCAAATCCAGCTGAATTTACCTTGACGAAATTGTAATCATGACACGTATTGAATAAAATCGTACGTCTGAATGGTTGTTCCGTTGTTTTGTATTATATTTTACTGTATTTATCTCTGGTTCTCGAGGGCTAACATAGGGTAACAGCCGTTTGTCTCAAGGGCTGACGATCATGATAGTCTTCATATGCTATCTGCGGTGAAATCAACACTTTCAAAGAATATGGGTAAAATGGTCATGTTGTCCCAATTGGATCTCCTTCCCTTAATCTAGGGACTCGAGGACGCAGTTCAGCATGGGAATTATCTTCTATTAGGCTAGCGCTCTCAGGGGGACTATGTGAGGGCCCGAGCTAAAGGTTAGGTAGGCTTTATTTTTTGTTAAAATAACAGGTTTTTGTTTTGTTACGGACCATCTTTTTTCGGTTCACTGCTGTCCTGTTTTTTCAGCACCTACTACTTTCTTCTTCAACTTTGATCTTGTTTCATGAACTTCTTTCTCATCTTACTGTTTCTATGCCCTTTCTGCATAGATTCCGCGTTCCCTTAACTCCATACTAAATGGTGCCTTCTTCCTTCCTCTCTTCGGATCTCATTTGTTGAGGATAGGGACGCTTAAACTAATAATCTGATCTATTAGGCTAGGTTATCTATCATTTGTATTAGGTGGGAAAGCATTAAGGGAATATTCTTTTATTCATTGCGGGATTTTTAAGACCGGTAATCCGTTACTGATATCAGATGAGAAGGATTAACTCCTCGAAGGATACAACTGTTGTAGCGATGCGTTTTAGCGGGGGAAGATGTGAGGTCTCAACTTGTAAGTTAAGTAGCCGTTGAAACAGAGAAAGGGTCTGTCCTGTTTCAATATTGCGACCTCTTATTTTTGGTTTTAAGCATAAAACTCATTAATTGGAGCGTAAACACTTGAAATCATAATTGCCATGCCATGATTGAATAACATTAGTAGAGCAGCATTTAGCGAGAAGGTTACTAGCACTTCAGGTTAAAGGCTTATACCTATAGAGCTGGAGGTATTGAACAACATAATGAGGGCGGAAGATGAAAATATTCCTTTGGTTAGTTTACTCTATGTCTAAAGTTTATAAATACTTCTCACAAACCCCCTCAGGGGGATACAACTATTGTATCTATGGGAATTAGCGCTCCCAGGGGGACAATGTGAGGGCCCGAGCTAAGAGTTAGATAGGTCTTCTTTTTGTTGAAATAAAATGCTTTTGTTATGTTAAGAACCGTCTTTTTTCGGTTCACTGCTGTCCTGTTTTTCCAGCACCTACTACTTTCTTCTTAAACTTTGATCTTGTTTCATGAACTTCTTTCTTATCTTACTGTTTCTATGCCCTTTCTGCGTAGATTCCACGTTCCCTTAACTCCATACTAAATGGTGCCTTCTTCCTTCCTCTCTTTGGATATCATTTGTTGAGGATAGGGAGGCGTAAAGTAACTAATAATCTGATCTACTTCTCACAATAGAAAAGACTAAACAAGGGGAAAGCCTTGTTGTTGAACGCTGACATGAGTTGAGCGATTCTGCGATAAATGATACATTGTGGAGCTAAATTAATGGGATGTGCTAATGCTATTGATTTATAATCGAATGTTTAATAGTTACATACTGCTGAACATAAATCACCACGTCATAAACTTATGAAATTTTCTGCTCAAGTAATGCCGTCAGAATACGTTTTAATGAATGAGAAACGAAAAAACAACAAAGCGAGGCCAAATCAGAGAGTTCTTCAGTGCCAAAACAGATGAATGAAATAATTATTTACGCTACAGAGTTAATATCATAATGCGATTTATCGTAAGTTGATAATGTTGGCTTATAATCTAATATTTGCAAATCGTCTATCGTTTTGAAGTTTTTACCAAAAAATTCTAAAATTATGAGATGATAAGTGGTTATCGAGATGCATATCATACATCAATGTACGATTATGCATCTACTTGATAGTAAACACTTTTCCCTATTTACGACTCGCTGATGTCCTAACGTGAACATTTTTGGTGCAACAGTTCCAGAAATCTGTAACGTGTTCAACTTTTCATGTATAGTTAACTACGTCACCCACATATTTCTATCATTTTTATTGATAATAATAGTTAATAATGTGAGAATGAGCGACTGGCGTGCCAATTAAAATCCTTAGCGCATCACGCCTTTGGTTCGCCTGTTCCATTGTCAGGTTTAAATTGCGTAGTCCAGGGGGGTTGACGTGTATGCTTCATGGCTTATTTGACGAACAGTGCAATTTTTACTGTCGGTTACCGAAAACGTCACGTTAATATCTTGTAATTACGTATAGTTGCGAGATAATTTTTCTATTCATGCTTTTCATTTTTTAAGGTATTGCTATGCTACTGAAAGGCATGATTCCCCTGTAAAGTTATCATTTGTTTTCATCCAGTTACATTTATAGTGATTTATTTTCAGAAAATGTATTGCAACCTACACTACAGCCATTTTGACGTGTAGACACAGCTGCGTCTGCAGTAACACAAAGTATGCTCGAATTAAAATACAAGCATTAGAATACAATAAGTAGCATGATTTCATTCGAAGTTATATTGTTATTCTTAAAACTGTAAAAATTTAATTTTATTTCAAGACATTGGTTGTTCAATTTCATGCAAGTTTATTAGGTCTGGTTGAACATAAATAAAAAAAATTAGCCCAGTGTTGAATGATGCCTAAAAAATACTTGCGTTCTCGATTGTTTTTGCAGTGTCATATTGAATGAAAAATTCTTTTAAAATTTCCTTAAATTGGTTCATCGCAATGATTTTTCAAGTAACACTCGAGAATGCCGGTAATTTCATGCAAGTTTATTAGGTCTGGTTGAACATAAATAAAAAAATTAGCCCAGTGTTGAATGATGCCTAAAAAATACTTGCGTTCTCGATTGTTTTTGCAGTGTCATATTGAATGAAAAATTCTTTTAAAATTTCCTTAAATTGGTTCATCGCAATGATTTTTCAAGTAACACTCGAGAACGAATTTAGTACACGCGACCGGCAGGCCGCAGCCGAGACGGTTCAAGAAACGGTTTGCGAAAAGTACAGAAATTTCTTGAGAATTTCTTGAGTCCTACTTTAAACTTTAGTCCACCACTCGTAACTTTTGAAAGAACGCACCAATTGACTTCAAATTACTTTCAAACGAAAGAGGAAAACATTTTCTACAACTGTGTGATAAACACATTCAAAAAATTTTTCTGAAAACTACAGAAATTCTTCGATGAACCTGTACGACTCACGCGCCGTCGAAAGGCCTAAGTCCACCACTCGTAACTTTTGAAAGAATGCACCTATTGACTTCAAATTACTCTCAAACGAAAAAGCAAAACATTTTCTACAACTGTGCATTCTTTTAAAAGTTACGAGAAGTGGACTTAGGTCTTTCGACAACGCGTGAGTCGTACAGGTTCATCGAAGAATTTCTGTAGTTTTCAGAAAAAATTTTTGGATGTGTTTATCACACAGTTGTAGGAAATGTTTTGCTCTTTCGTTTGAGAGTAATTTGAAGTCAATAGGTGCGTTCTTTCAAAAGTTACGAGTAGTGGACTTAGGTCTTTTGACGGCGCGTGAGTCGTACGGTTCATCGAAGAATTTCTGTAGTTTTCAGAAAAACTTTTTGGATGTGTTTATGGCACAGTTGTATAAAATGTTTTGCTCTTTCGTTTGAGAGTAATTTGAAGTCAATAGGTGCGTTCTTTCACAAGTTACGAGTAGTGGACTTAGGTCTTTCGACGGCGCGTGAGTCGTACAGGTTTAACGAAGAATTTCTGTAGCTTTCAGAGAAAATTTTTGAATGTGTTTATCACAAAGTTGTAGAAAATGTTTTGCTCTTTCGTTTGAGAGTAATTTTAAGTCAATAGGTGCATTCTTTCAAAAGTTACGAGTGGTGGACTAAAGTTTAAAGTAGGACTCAAGAAATTCTCACGAAATTTCTGTACCTTTCGCAAACCGTTTCTTGAACCATCTCGGCTGAGGCCTGGCGGTCGAATAATATAAAAAATAACATATATTAACCAATTATGCGCATAGATATTTTTGCCGTTCAGATAATCAAACAAGAGCTAATTGTTTAGGCTAAAAATGCACATCGAGAAAGATGTTTTCTTCATAATTTATTTCGTTTTCGGCAAATGGGGATATATTTCATACGAACAAGTCATTCTGTATTCGACTGCGGAACGCGACGGTCACGGTATAAAATGTCTTTCCAACCACTAGCTAGAATTTCGGGGCTTAGAGCTCTATTTAATAAAAGCCTCCATAAGTTAAAGGTATGCAGGTAACATTTATGTTCATTGTTCGACACTGTTATGTTTTCCTTAGGTGAAAATAATCTGATCTGTGGTGTTTACAGCTTAGTTAGGTAAATTGTTCATCACTCGAGGATGATTTAGACGCCCGGTAAACATTTTTTTACGGTGAAATGATGTAGGTTTTTCATTTAGTGCTATTTTTAATTGTAGTATGTGATTTAATGAATTTATCTTGTAATTCAAAGAATGTAACCATCATAACATTTGCATGACACCATGTAATTAGGAAATTCAGAACTTAACGCTTAGAGGTTTGATTGCCACTGACTTTGAAAGCTGTAGTTGTACCTGTGGCAATTGTGTTGAATAATAAATACCTTAGAAAATAATTTTAAAGGATTTATATATTTGATCTCAATAAAATTATTAATAAATGTAAAACTGTACTGGAATAGTAAAACAAGTATTTCCATTGAGAAAAACATTTTTGAATGTGGGACTCACAACATTTCTGAATGTGGGTTTCCAAAGTATATAACTAACCTAGAGTTCTAAAATGCATAGTTCACATCCTGATATACAATCATATTTTCGGTAAATGTTGAGGATTAACCGGGAATCAATTTTCAACTTTTTGAATCCTAATCATAGTTAATTAGTTAGATCAAAATAAGGTCAATGTGAAGTTTAATGCAATCACGGAAATTGATAATTATATTCCAAACAATCACTAAAGGAACCCATTTAAGAACAACATTCTGCTCGCTGATGCGTTATTTTCGAATTATTGAACTTTGAAGTTGGCCGTTGCGCGCCCAAGGAAGCGAGCGTAATTTAATTAAAAACGGAAGCTAACCCCCTATTACAAACGTAAAGAGGTTGGGTCGTGAGGGGTAGCCACAGTTCTTTTAGTGAAAAGTATAAATAAAGCTTCTAAACCACCCATTAGGGTGACGACCGCAATCTTGTTTACATCGGGTCTAACATGGCGACCACCATGGGCGCCGCCATCTTGGACCCGATGTCAACAAGATTGCGGTCGTCACCCTAATGGGTGGGTTAGAAGCTTTATTTATAATTTTCACTAGAAAAACTGTGCCTCCCCCTCACGACCCAACCTCTTTACGTTTGTAATAGCTTCCGTTATTAATTAAATTCCGTTTCACGCGCTCGCTTCCTTTGGCGCCAAGGCCAACTTCAAAGTTCAATTATTCGAAAATAACGCATCAGCGAGCAGAATGTCATTCATGTAAAACGTTCTTAAATGGGTTCCTATAGTGATTCCTAAGATCGGAATTCTTATTTTCCGTGATTGCATTAAACTTCACATTGACCCAAAATAAACAAGTTTTCTTCTATGCACTTTCTGTTGTAAATGTGTATTTTACGAATTACAGCAGTAGGTTTAGTTTCGTCTTTTATGATGAATGCGCTCGAATAAACAGCTACTGATTGATTTTCAAGTTTTTGTTACTTGAACCATGGTAATAACATCGAAATGAACTACTTTTCTTCAATACACTTTTTTCGTCAAATGAATATTTTAGGAGTTCGCGCGGTAGGTTAAGTTTCGTCTTTGATGACGAGCGCTCTGGAAGCGAGACTCCATTGCAGTGTTGCCATACGCCAGGCTCAATGAATTACTTCCCGCTTCAAACACTTGAGTTGCGGTAAGTAATTTACCGCTATAACTCGTAAAATACTTAATTACGACGGAAAGTGCATGGAAGAAAACTTGTTTATTTTGATCTAATTAACTATGTTTAGGCACCGAATAATCGAATATCGATTCCTGAATTAATCCTCAACGTTTACCATGTTATCTTTTAATTAAATGATACAGACAATTTATGCATAGATATATAAATATTAAAATTATTAGTTGATCAAACTGATAAAATAATATTGGGCTGTAATGAAATAATCATTGAAAATTTTTTAATCTTCAAGGTAAAATTATGCCAAATTTTGCATGTTTTGTGAATTTGAGTTTGGTCTGTCTAGAAAGTAGATGTCGTGAGTTACTTGTCTTAATAGGATATATTTGTCTTGCATGATTCAAGAATTGATGGAAATTCTTAAATATGTAGTCTCATCGTATCATATGATATATGTTGTCCTTTTGGCCTCTTATAGCTCTAAGTTGATGGTAAGCGGTATTCATAAAAGACAGGACAGTAATCGATTTTCCAGTTTTTGGTACTTGAATGATGGTAATTGTAAGAAATATATTTTTATTTCATACGCTTTCTGTCGTAAATGAGTACTTAAGGAGAGCGTCCCCCTTATGAATCCATGCTTTTGAGATTTCTTGAGATACTGGGATTTTTGCTGCTATAAGAAGTGTAAGAGGTCAGGTACATTCTGTGAAAAAATGAGACTCGTACGTTCATTCGTTCGCCCGCTGCGGGGGTTTAAAGAATGGGAGGAGGGGAGGGGGAAGTGGTATTTTATCATGTTACACCTCCCCCATGGCATTTTCTTTGCGACGCAAAGTTGCTATGTCATCTCCTATGGCTCTGGGTTACTCTATAATGATTTCAGGGGTCTAACTTGAACCAAAAATTTTACAAATTTTTTTATTTGAATTGTTTGTTTCTTTGTTTTGCTTATAATGTAAACAATGGTTTTTGGGGTTTCAAAATGCTTCTCCTCCTACAGTTTTTGAGCTACAGTGATGATTTTGGTATCATTGGATGTGTCGTACTTCTATATTTTCTTCCGATGCCACATTATTTGTTGGCCAATTTCTAAGAGGCAGATCTTTTCCTTCATTATTCATCGTTATTTTCTCGTCACTTTCATTTCCTTTCGGTTGATGGTCGAGACAGAAGGTCTCAATTATTCTATTTTGTTGATAATAAAGATCGAAATTGACTGAGACTTTTCAATGTCTTTTACTATTAATGGTAATATTGTTGTCAAATCAAATAGGGCCTTATTAGGATAAATAATGAGAGGTTATAATGTTATTTAATAATAAAATGGCGACATCTTTCAACTCAATTAGTAAAGGATGACATAATCGGAAAGTAGAATGACACACGATGCATATAACGTATTCAAGAATCTAAATAATTATAACGCTGTCAAATCTCAGGAACTACTCTAATCTGTCAGGCGACGCAATTCCAAGGATTCACATTATGACATTAAAATAAGCAGTTGAAGCCTTTACACGTGATCCATTGATGTATATAGATTATTGATACTTTGATAATTATGATAAGCATATCTCATATGAAGTGAAGCTTCGGCGCTGAATAATTAACAGAGAAACAAAGATTGCCTAGTAACTACATCGATCGAGATTATCCTACACCTAGACATGAAGCTACGTCAGGGCATAGACGAGAGTATAGAAGGAAGGGTCGGATGATACTTAGCTCAGTCCCAAGAAGCACTTAGTCTGCACTACTTTAATCGATAATTGGAACCCTCACTCTTCTGGCGAGACTGCCTGAGAGAGCAAGGTTGACACCATGAAGGTATAAAAGACAGGAGACCGCGCTACGCAGTCGCGCCTCAGTGCAGATTGAAGCTAGCTCGGGCCGCAATCAGCCACTCGGGAGGGGTACCAAACACTGTACTGCATAGGAATAAATTCACGTTTCAGGCTATAACTACACAACTATATCAAATAATTGTTAAAAAATGCAAAGACACCAACCTGAAACAGTAAACTACATGACAGGTGCTAAAAAACAGCAATGCATTGCAAATGAAACAAATTTACAGAAGAGGAAACAGAGCAATACTTACGCAAAACTGAAGCGGCGGTGGCGGCACACCGTCAGCCACTCAGCCATTGCTTCACAGCGCACACGGGCCGGCACTATGTGCGTGTACAACCATTTGACGCACACGTGTACAGCTCTTTTTTTCTTTTGTAATTTATTATAATGTAAAAAAATCTATAATATATTCAACGTATTAATAATATATTGAGTTCGCACGATCAATAATGTACTGTCGATATTTCTATCAGTAGTTGCTCGGACTTTCTATCGGAAGTGGTTAATGTTGTGCTTAAATCAGGGCCAAAAAATTTTGAGCTACTAATTGTTTTGCTACAGAAAAAGAGACGAAATCGGAAGATATCGGGGGAGGAGTGGATTTTGAAACGCAATATGCACACTTATGTGAATTGATTTAATGGTATAAGGGTAACGGAACTGGAAGACTTTTATAACCAGCTCCGAATGAACGATGATATATATTATTAGCTTCTGGATATTTAGAATAACCGAGGAAGATTCCATAAAGAGGGGAGGCATTTCAGTAATGAGAGACCGGCTCTAACTCTACGATTTTTGGCAACTGGACGAACTCTTGGTTGCGTTCACACGTTCATATAGAGTACTTTCCATCAATCCAAGAATGCTCAAATTTTGATGAAATTTCAGAAAATTTTGATCACATAAATATTTTCATCAGTCTATCAGTATGCCGTTCAGACGATCAATATATTTACACTAATAGTAAATATTTTAAGTAATATTGATCGTGTGAATGCTGCTTTAAGAACATAAGTTAGTAATGAGCTGTTGAGGGGGATGCGTATTATTTTACACATTTGAAACGCTATAACTCAAAAAGTAGAGATCACCAAATGAAATGGTTTTCAAATTTGAATTCTACGCAGAACAACACTGTGCAAATATGTATAGCCTATTAAATAACAAACGCAATTAAAATACACGGGCCTGAACTGCAATTTTACTTAAGCTTTCTCCAAAAGTATGAATGTTACCTAGATTTAGTGCTTACTTGTGCAATGAGATGTTATTCTTTTTGTCGTTGCGAGCATTGCAACCGTAGGCGCTGCAGGAATTCACCATGTTGCCAGCAGCGACACACTAACACAACGACGGTCTGACCATCACTGCTCACTACACTAGAGCAGTGGTTCAAGGTCGGCAGGCACAGCCATACGGGCTGCTAGCACACAGCCAGCTAGGTTACAGGAAACGCATCCAGCGCTCCCTCCTGTCTTTTATACCTTCATGGTTGACACCACTATCTCGCGTCACTGCCTCCGTCTTAATGCAGTTGTGCACACCAGCCCAGAGCACTTGCGCGTCTCTCTCATGAGTGAGAACAAACACGTTCACTTTCTTGAAGCTTTATGTTAACATATCATAGGAAATAGCAAGTGTTGCGAGATGATTAAATGGATTAAGCTTTATAATTAATAAGCAAGTAATTTACGTAGAATAAATAAGATTTTAGGTCTCTAAGGAAGGAGTTGAAACATACAAAGAAAATGGAAGTGTTTGGAAATGATGCCTGTACGCGTGGAAGCCGCAGAGCAGAGGGTGCGAAGTCCAATGGTGGGGTTCGTAGAGGGGATGAGGTTACTCGTTGTTGCAATTTCAAACGATGCTTCGATGTGACGGTTGGTGATGCTTGGCTCGAAGCGTAGGTCATTGAGTTCAGAAATGCTGTGCTTATCGTTGAGAACACATTATCCGAAGATGGATCTTTTTAGAAGATGGTTGTTTGGCCGCACAACTCCTCTTTTTAGCGTTTATTTGAACACGGCAAAGGTCATTTACAGTAGAACTATAACAGATGCGGAAAGACACGGGCTTTTATGGAAACTAAAATTTGTTTCCTCAAATTTCTATTTCCAACATGAAAAAGTGTAAAAATGGGAAAAAATGTACTATTTCAAAAATGTGCAAATTTATGACGTCATAACTCATGAGCAATTAATAATTTTGGAATGAATTTTAGTTTCCATAAAAGTTCGTGTCTTTCCGCATCCAATGATACCGAAATTATCACTGTAGCTCAAAAACTGTAGGAGGAGAAGATTTTTGAAAACCCCCCCCTCAAACTTCGTTTTCTTTGATTTCCCATTTTCTTTTCGAGGAAATTGAAATTTTGCTCTAAGCAAAAACGATTCTAAATTTAATTTCCTATCAGTATACCAAATTTCATTGTTCTAGGTTCAATAATAAAGAAAAAAGTCCGTATGGGGGACGCTCTCCTTAAGAAGTTATAGCTGTAGGTTACCTATCTCAATTTTATACCTTCAAGCGCGGGGAAAAATTGGTTTGAAGGAAGGACCCTTGATGGACTCTCCCTTCCAATGGCTGTAATGCACTCAAAGGATCGATACGTCAGGTTACTTCAAGTTGAATTAGTTCAGTTACGTTACATTACGTCGCCGCTATGACTGGTTAAATACTCATTCGCGACGAAGAACTGCATTGGAGAAAAATTATTTATTTCAATCTAATTACATTCAAGCACCAAAAATTGAAAAGTTGATTACTGTCCTCTCCTTCACATTTACCTGGTAAGCATTACTTAATTACTGTAAGAAGCCAAATTAGGCAGATATTTCAAAGTAGCTTAAAAGGTAACTTAAATTAGAATATTTTCCACATTCCTACCACATTCCATAGATAAAGCGGTTTGTGAATTAAATACTAGAATTAATCTCAGAGTGTATCTGTAGAAAACCGCATGAATTTCTACCAGATTCTGACATATTTTACCCACTCCACTACTGTTCTTAAAGTTCATTCATGACTTGAAGTTTTTTTCCCTCATGGCTTTTAAGGTTTTAGAATTTTGGCTTTTGGCTCTAGAGTTTTTTGTTTTTCACTATAAATTTACCAAATAAAAATAAATCCGTCTTGTTTAAACAAAAGCACAAATTATTTGCTACAAGCAATATATTAGCCTATTTACGTGAAATTTTTTTGAGGAATCCACATATTCATGTCAGTAGTATAAAATAAGTGTTGAAAATTTCTAATAAAACTTGGACACAAGATTGAGGTTTTTCTTTCTAATATTATACAGACAAATATTTGTACAACAAGCCATTGCTTAAACTAAGCAATTTGGCATTTTCTTGATCAGGTTGTTTGAAAGTATAGTATTGTTTGATCAAAATTTAACACGTTCATTGCATTTCCGCAGCTGTTAACAGTTGGTTTGGTTAGGTTGTAAGTAGCAGAATAGGGAAATTGATTTTCTAGCTTGAATACGTTTTAATTCTTCCCAATGAATATAAAGAATATAATTGCACCATAGCATTTTACATTTTACCATTTTTGATAACAATTATTTTGCAAAAACATCTCAAAACAGATAAAATGTCGTGCATTTATACCGGCACGTAAGTGGGCAATTTACCTCTTGATACACATGTGGCCCAATCCGCAGTGAACGTGTTGAAGGATGATAGTTGATAGTGATGAACTTCTCTAATCAAAGTTCATATTTTGAACTCCTTAGTTTGTTGATATAAAATTAAGCTTCAAGTACCCAAGTATTGACTATTATTTTCAGTAAATTGTGCATGAATTTTTATAAAATGTCTACTTTCAGGAGCCTAGCGTCTCACAAAGACTCTTGGCAACTCTTGCGTCTCGTGTAAGTCTGCAATTGTGAGAAGTTGTTTTTTTTGTGTGGCAGCTCAATTTAATCTGCATGTTTTACCTTGCTTAATTATTTTCTTTATTTTTGATAGGCTAAATGTGCACTTTATTACTGTTGTGTTGTCTTATTGTTTTCTTGGCTATATTAATAGCTTTTGCATGGTTTTAATTGCACTCTTGCTTCATTTAATTGCTTTTGCACTAGTTTGCATGCACTACATTAATGCTTTTGCTTGCACCTTGTTAATTGCTTTACTTGCATCCTGTTGATGGCTTTGCTTGCATCCTGTTGATGGCTTTGCTTGCGCCCTACTGATGGCTCTGCTTGCGCCCTACTGATGGCTCTGCTTGCGCCCTACTGATGGCTCTGCTTGCGCCCTACTGATGGCTCTGCTTGCGCCCTACTGATGGCTCTGCTTGCGCCCTACTGATGGCTCTGCTTGCGCCCTACTGATGGCTCTGCTTGCGCCCTACTGATGGCTCTGCTTGCGCCCTACTGATGGCTCTGCTTGCGCCCTACTGATGGCTCTGCTTGCGCCCTACTGATGGCTCTGCTTGCGCCCTACTGATGGCTCTGCTTGCGCCCTGTTAACCCTTTATCAACTAATATCCTTTCTGAAGGATATTAAGAAATCACTTACAGTTTTTATATCCTAAATTGTTTGGTGAAAAGCTTGCAGTATATTGGGTTTCATGAATTTTATAATTTCAGGGAAATTACCATAATATTTTGCTAAAGCAAAACAATTTGGTCATTACTAGGTTGATGTCCTTGCTTGTACTCTAATGGCTATTCACTCCATTGATGGCTTTGCATTTGTTTTAGTGCATTTTGTGTGGTGTTTATGTATTTTTTGCATTTTATATGTGTGGTATTTCTCAATTTTTTTTCGTTTGTCCTGTGTTATTGGTTTATTTCCAATACCAAGAGTGCGGTTCATTTGAAGTGTGATGGTATTTTCAAATTCTTACAGTTGGTTGTTTATTGTACCTCTTGCTCATTTGCGTGAATGAGGGAATCTCAGTTTGGAGGAAAGGGGCACCTCCACACAAATATGGAAATGATGCCGTAATTTGCCCAAGTATGATATAGACCCTGCATTAACTGTAACAATGTACCACAACAAGCCTGCAGAAATGCAATTTATCTTTTACTTATACTGGTTTTGATGAGTTTTAACTCTTAAAATTTAGAGAAAATATTTTGTCAGTGAAATTGTGTGTGCCTGTTTATTTCTAGTATGTATGCACAGTTGCACACACCATTTGTGTACATAGTTGAAAATTTATTATAACCTATTTTAATTCTCTTGAATTATTTCTGCTTATGTGGAGTTCAGCCAACTTTGTGCATGTAGTAACCACATGTAATTGTCAGTTTTAGTTGATGATTCCTCTGATGAAACTTGTTACAGGTCATGATTCTACCACAGAGTATTATTAATTGTAGTTACAAATTTCAAACATGAATTAATCGTGTTTTGTATTGATGCAGCAAAAATGGGAGTTCCCGTATGCACTGTACGGTGGTCGCCACACCGTCTCCCTGATGTCAGGAGACGGCATTGGGCCCGAGATGACAACTTTTGTTCAAGAAGTCTTCCAGTAAGTTGCCATACGCTCCTCTTGACTCGTATGCCACGTTTTTGTACAATACGCAGTATTTATCTAGAAAACCTAAAGTCTATACTTTTTAGAAATTGAAGCTGTTGGTTTTAACATAATCAAAGAAGTAATAAACTGATTCTAATTGATTTGATTTGTAAAACGTCATTTGTTTCTGCAGTGAAGCCAAAGTCCCTGTGGAGTTTGAAGAGGTTACGCTCAACAAGCATTTCAACTCGGATGAAGACTTCGAGAGGGCCATCCTCTCCATCCAGCGCAACGGCATTGCCTTGAAAGGTTTGTTGTGATACCTCTTTTTTGTATTCATTCACTCAAATTTCAATGTATAATGGTTCTTTTTTTGAACTGCTTCATCATTTTAAATTCATTCTAATGTCACGCAAATCCTTTTTTTTGTTACAACCTGTTAGTGAGTGAACAAACCTATCCAAACTAATCTAACAATAGCCAATCAGACCCGTGTTAAGTGCCTAGTTAATCTCTCATGTTGAACTCGAATTTAATGTACGATTTAGGTAATTTTTTAGGTTTTATTATGACAGGTAGTTTTAAGTTGTGAGATTGTAATTTAAGCATTATTCTTGAGTGGTAGCCTATTTCTAACATTGTGTTTTTCTTGTTACTTAGCATCATATTACTGAAAACGTGCATAAGTTTGGTTTAATTAGGTTTTTCTGTCATAATCCATCATAAGAACAGTTGAAGTGAGGGACTGATTTTTTGAGCAGCGTATCGGCTGGTTGAACAAAGTAATCAAAGTAATGACTTTTAGCAACATTGGAGTGTATAAAAGCTCAAAAATAACAAATTGAAACACCTAGTGAGTGCATGATTTATCAAGTGCATCATCAAAACTATGGACTTTCAGGCAGTCTAGAGAGCGAGTACACGGACCCTCTGTTCTCCAAGTCTCGCAACGCCGTAATGAGGATGCGCTTGGACCTCTTTGCCAATGTCTTCCACTGCAAGACGTACCCTGGCATCCCTGCCAAGCACAACGTCGACATCGTTGTCATCCGCCAAAACACGGAGGGGGAGTATTCCTTGATCGAACACGAGGTGAGCTAACACCTACCTTCTTCCTGCTCTTCTCTGTAACTTGCTTTGATAGTTTACTCCTCTTCCAACTGTGCGGGTCATGTTTGTGGTTATACAGTCTGTGTTGCCGCCATGCGGTGAACAGTTATAAATTTTTCAGCACTGTTTATCACTTGAGGAGTGTCAACTGCTATCTTGTGTTACGTTCAGTGTCCATCTGAAACTAATGTTATGTCATCGTTTGCTCATTGAATTTGATTTTAGTTTTCCGAAATCGGCTCTTACAGCGTCGCCATTTTAAATTCACTAATTTGTAATACAAGTGGAAATCGGCCAAGCTCAGTTTAATTGCCGAATTTTTAAACTCAATCATGAATTTTTGTGTTTTGAATTCATGAGCTTTCATTCATTTCTGGGAAAGTTCTATATTCCTAACATTTTTAGGTTTACTCATTTGGGCTCATCTTTGTCTAGATGCATCAGATCGTAGAAGTATTTGTACCTCACATTTGCATTCGTAGGACACGCACCACTAGTATTTGTTATATTTCTCTTGTTGGCAGTCGTAAGAAAAACATTTGTAACTAATGTTGGCTGTATTTGTGTATGTATGTTGCACCAAAATTCAATTCTTTTAGATGTGTAATGTCAGATTTTGATCACAGTTGTGTTGCCTTTGAAAAGACCCCATGATAGCTATTTTATTCCAAACCACAGCAAAGTTGGTCGGCGTGGTGAAGCGCTCAAAGCAACATGGCTGAGCAAAGCTTGGCCTGCTGTCTGCAATCGTAAGCCGAAGTGTGTGTTATGTTTGACGTAGAGCACTAACACCATGTGGCGAATGTAATGCGTTCAGTAGCTAGCAGAGTTATAGTGCGTGAAGAGAGTCTATGTCCAACTAATACTGGAATTAACGCTTGTGTGTATTAAAGATCATGTGATATAAAATTCCTACTTGGCTAATACTGAGTACACTAATAATTAATTATTCAGTATTGATTCTGTAAGCAGGGTTTAGTTCTTTACATATTGTCCCTCGTGAGAGAGCAGTGAACAGGCTTGAAACTCGTGTTTTAATTCGAGCTCTGCAGTCTAGATGCATTCTTAAGAATTCACTGAAATTAGATAACGGTATCTAGTAGCATAGTGATGACAGTTGACTTAAAAGGTGCTGTGGGTACTTGTTCAGCGTACGCTCAATGGGAGTAAAAGCTCCTTATTTCATTGTTGCTGCGTCGCTTCACAAGTTTACATTTGGCCGTGGCTGTGAGAGATAGGAGGCTTTTAATTGAAAGAAACTCCATAGAAGGCACTAATTTATTTCCAACTCAACTTTTATTTGGTAACGGGTTTTAGTTAGCTGTTGTAATCTGAAAGTGCGATGTAAATTCCTATCTATTTCTAATTTTAGATGTTCATAAAGAATAGAGAATCACTATGTAGATCAAAGAAGCCAGTCTTCCATTTAGGAGTGGTTGCTATATGGTAGCTGCACTATAGCACTTTGTGATTATTCTACACTAATGGCTTATATGTTCCTGTATTTTCTTGCACCTGCTCCACCAGTGTCAGTGAGTCCTTCTGTGTTCGTTTACATGCAGTTACTACAGTGCATGCTGTAGACTCGTAGAAACGCGATTTTTTATTTACATGCATATTTCAACATAGGCATTTAGCGTCATTTTAGTAGCCGTGTTGCAGTAGTAAAGCTCAAATTTAGTGATGTACCGATACCATTTTTTTTTGGCCGATACCGATACCATTTTTTTGGCCGATACCGATACCCATTTTTTGGCCGATACCGATACTCCGATACTTGAAAATACCAATACTACTACCGATACCGATACTTTTACAATCATCAAACCTAATTATACCCGTTGTATGTTAGTTTATGTATTAGTTCGGTGTCCGTTTCTTAAGAAACCTAGAATGTCTGAGTTTGCGGTATCATGGATAGCGAATTCCTCAGTGTAACATTGAAAGATCGTCTGTTTGATATGTTTGATATGTTACCGCATTGATATGTTTGAAATTTTATCAGGGTAGGTTAGTAGTATTGGATAGGTTGTTATGATCGCCGTAATTTGCGCATTTTCCTAACCATGTCGCTTTTGTGTAGCTTTCAGGCCATATTGAATAATTAAAAGACATTAAATTAAATTGAATAGAGTAATTTAGTGAATAGCTGAGCCCGAAGTAATCATTTTTGAGTAATGGTGATTTGTCACCGGAGGGAAACTCCGAGTCAAGAGAGCTTTGTGTGTTCTTGTGCATATGTGCTCGGCATAAACATTTTAAACCTACCCGACTTTCCGTTCTACGTATTGGCAACAGTGGACAACGCATTAGTGGTGTAGGGCCTACAAGAACCGCAGTTGCTACCATGTAATGACGATCGCTAGGCCTTCGCGTCGTGAACGTGCTTTGCGGCGGTGCGACCGTGCGAGTAACGACATAGAATTAGGATAGCATAGGTTAGATAATGTTGACGGAACGAAAAAGGCCCATAAAAATGGGCCTTTTTTTATTGAAACATGGGTCCATCTAGCTTAACGATGACATTGACCTCGGCATTTCCATGGGTCATGCTGCTACCTAATAATACCCTTGCCCTTGGTTTATTTGTTTTGTGTCTGTTTCTTCCATTTCTCTGTCACGCTCATAAGGATAGTTATAATGGCCGTATCTGTGATACGAGTTTCAACGGTGCGAAAGTACAAAATTATTTTTCATCACGGGTACTGTAAGGATGGATATACTATATTTGTTTATCATCTACATCTTGAAAATTCGTTCTTGAAAAGTATTGAATCCCATTTTTGGCGGGCCGTGCACACTTGTATTAAAATAAAACCATTATAACTCCTACATGGGAGTTATAATAAAATTATATGCTAATATATCTAATAATACAAAATATTGACAAAAAAGTTTCCGATTGTGAAAAATAAATTGCTCTTGCTATGTTGACTATATTGTTGAGAAAAACGTAAAACAACAAAATGAAATCCATTCAATAGATATGTGTTTCTAATCGTATTTCAACGTAATGTAGACTAGCTATAATAGCAACAGGCTCCAAAAGTGGACCAAAACAATAGTTTCTCCAAAAAAGGATTCTCATTTTCGTGTTATTCACACCAAATACGAGTACATACTTTGGCGAAAGAAAATAGTAAAATTCGATAAGACCCGAAACCGAAAATATCCGCAAACACGCAACCATCTATAATATGAGGAATTTAAAACTATAATTTCAAGGAACTTGATCATATTTATTATGGATACGTTTCGGAGTCCAGATCCATCATCAGTTCGTAAATTTACAAATCATTATGTCTACAATAAGAGATAAAGCAAAATGTTGGATACACTCATTAAAGGAAATCAAGAAAATGAAAATAAAATTAAAACATGTCCCAGAAAAACTAAAATCGACAAGATTACTATTTAGTTACCAATTATTGTATCTATGGGAACTAGCGCTCCCAGGGGGACAATGTGAGGGCCTGAGCTGAGAGTTAGGTAGGCCTTCTTTTTTGTTGAAATATAATGTTTTTGTTATGTTATGGACCACCTTCCCCTCAGGGGGATACAATTATTGTATCTATGGGAACTAGCGCTCCCAGGGGGACAATGTGAGGGCCCGAGCTAAAGGTTAGGTAGGCTTTCTTTTTGTTAAAATAGAATAGGTTTTGTTGTGTTACGGACCATCTTTTTTCGGTTCACTGCTGTCCTGTTTTTCACCGCCTACTACTTTCTTCTTCAACTTTTTCTTGTTTCATGAACTTCTTTCTTAGCTTTCTGTTTCTGTGCCCTTTCTGCATAGATTCCACGTTCCCTTAACTCCATACTAAATGGTGCCTTCTTCCTTCCTCTCTTTACATCTCATTGTTGAGGATAGGGAGGCTTAAACTAACTAATAAACTAATAAACTAAACTATGGACCACCTTTTTTCGGTTCACTGCTGTCCTGTTTTTCAGCACCTACTACTGTCTTCTTCAACTTTGGTCTTGTTTCATGATCTTCTTTCACAACTTACTGTTTCTATGCCTTTCTGCGTAGATTCCGCGTTTCCTTAACTCCATACTAAATGGTGCCTTCCTCCTTCCTCTCTTTGGATCGCAATTGTTGCTGGGTAGGGAGGCTAAAACTAACGACTAATCTAATCTAACTATTTAGTTACAATTTGTAATGGGTAGGAACTATCAGAATTGTTGAGGGCCGGTTTTCGTTTAAAAATATGTAGCGACTCTGAAATTCTGTGGTCACATGCAGTTGAAGCCGAAGCTAAGATTTAGTTGCATTTTACTGCGTGATTACGTACTGCGGAGTGCGAGGAGTAAGCTAATTAGTTCCCCGCGCGGAAGCTTCGACCCCAATGTTCGACCATTCTGTTATAAAAATTTCGTGACGTCATGCCGACGTATGATGATGTGCACTGCACACAACTGTATAACTGTTAGAAATAAATCAGAGATCGAGGTTCGCATCTCCATCGGAAGCGTATCCTTGTACCGGAAAAATGAAGCAACCATAAAATTATACAATTCCGGTACAAGGATACGCTTTTGATGGAGCAAGAGCCTTTCTGATTTATTCTTACAGTTGTACAGTTGGGTGCAGTGCACATCATCGTACGTCGGCATTACGTCACGAAATTTTTACATCAGAATGGCCGAACATCGGGGTTGAAGCTTCCGCACGGGGAAACAATTCGCACAATTCGTACGTAATCACGCAGTAAAATGCAACGAACCGATGTCCTCTGCGGACTTCAAAATCTTAGATTCGGCTTCAACTACAAGTGACCTAAGAATTTTAGAGTCGCTACATATTTTTAAACGAAAACTGGCCCTCAACAATTCTGACAGTTCCTACCCATCGTAAATTGGAAGTATATCATGTCTATTTTATTGTCTCTGGGACATGTTTTGATTTTTTTTTGTTTTCGTGATTTTCTATAATGACTGTATCCAACATTTTCTTTTTTCTTTTATTGTAGTCATAATGAATTTTACTTTTACGAACTGATGATGGAGCTGGACTCCGAAACGTATTCCTAGTAAATATGATTAAGTTCCTTGGAATTTTCCTCGTTTTTAAATTCATCAAGTTGCGATTAGAGCAATCAACAGACCCGTTCAGATGCATTCAACTCTAAGATTGTTCGTAAATTTTTCAAACATCTTAACATAGAAGAAAAATACAAGATTCGTTATGAACGGCGATATACTTGCTAATTTAAAATCAATTCTTAGCTTCGGAATATTTGACGATTTACAAGCTAAATTAAAATAGAATTTTCAGCTACTTCTATATTAAATTCACAAAAACTTTCAAATGCACCTTCAACTTCATTAAATTAGGTTGTTTTTTTTTAGCCTGTCACATACTTTAAGGCATGGAAATCGAGTCAAACTATATAGGTTTTAGTTGTAAAAGTATAATAATTTTATGTCGCTACAGGGTTCAACTATTCATGCTACATAGCTTTCAGTTATGACCGTGACTCATCGGGAATTCAAAGTAGTGAATTCAGTTAGCGGGCCTGATTAAACGCTATAATTCAACAGTTAGCTAACTAATTTACTAGGTATGAATAGGTTATTTGATTACTAGTACGCACAGCCCGTCAAAAATGACGGGATTCACTAACTTTCTTGAACAAATTTTCCAAATGTGGTACCCAACGAATGTATCCATCCTAACAGCAACAGTGATGAAAAATATTCTTGTACTTGCGCACTGGTGAAACTCGTATCACAGATGCGGTCACTATAACTCATCTCATGAGCGTGACAAAGAAAATGGAAGAAGCGGACACCAAATAAACCAAGGGTAATATTAGATAGTAGCAGGACCCGCGGAGATTCCATGGACAATGTCATCGTTAAGCTAGGCTGACCCGAGATAAAATTCTGTCAGTATTACCTAACCTGTGCTAACCTAGCCTATCCCAATCTAAGCTAACCTATGCTAACAAAACCTATCCTAATAAAATTTCAAATATTTAAAAGCATGAAAACGCCATCTTTTAATGTTACACTGAAGAATTCGGTATCCATGATACCGCAAACTCACACAACCTATGTTGAAGCGGACACCAAATAAATATATAAATAAACACACAACGGGTATTATTAGGTTACATACTTTTACTTTCATGATTTATGACCTTCATTTTAATGATAAAATACGTATTCTTGGAAAGTATCGGCCGGATTTTGCAACACGAATTAATTTATGTATTCAATACAGAAATGTGGTATTCAGCGAAATTTTGTGCCGACCAGTTGATTTTTTTTTTGTGTTTTTTACTTGCTCTAGAACTAACGCTGCAGTGAACCTCATTAGTGGGAAGTACGTATCAAGATCCCTCAGGGGGATACAACTATTGTGTCTGAGAATTATCATTCCCAGGAGGAAAATGTGAGGTCCCGAGCGAAGAGTTATGTAGGCCTTTTTTTATTGAAAGAAAATGCCTTCTTTTTTTTGGAAGACTTAAGTTGCGGTTAGGGAGGCTTGAAATAATATTTAATATTAGTATACATGAAGGAAAATTGCAACGCCATCCTAAATAGGAACATGTCAATAAATGCAACTTTTGTGCATTAAAATATACAAGAAGTTTTGCCTAGAAATAATTAGGCTGCCGAGAATATGGGAGCCAAGGAATGTGTGGTTTACCTCAGCAAGTGATAGTTCATATACTGCTTTCGACTCCGTGATGTCGCTGATCTGTTGGGCTTTTGGTGCTCTGCACATCATTACGGGACTGAAAGCATTTGTTGCAAACAGGCGAGCTTTTGCCAGTGGGTTTTCCCAATGCTTGTTGGGGGGTCCACAGTTGCATTTTGCTGGTGACCCTGGTGGAAAATTTTCCATAAAATTCTTCTTCTTCTTCTTCTTCTTGCCAGTGGGATGCCAGCAAAATGTGAAAATAAATTTGTTAATTTGCAGGTTTGTTGACCATGTTGTATATACTTTGTTTGATAAAGCTTTACAGTTGGATTTTTGCGATTCAGAAGCACTAGGGTTTATTTATTTTGCTTAGTAAATGGGTTAAATTTTTAAAGTGATCGGCCATTAATTCTTGTACTTGCCGGTTATTGTCACTACGCTTGTAGCTCGCTTTTTGTATGGCGCATGGTACGGATGTATGAACTACATGCTTTGTTTAATTTTTTAGCACTGGCCTGGCAATGATTGCAATTTCACTATTTATCTACCTTAATTTTTGCGCCTTATCTTAAGGTAAATTTTTTCCCCAAGTCAGCATTTTTATAGCTAGATGCACCACGGTTCATATTGAGAGCGCCGAAATTGTCGGTGAAATTTGGGTGCTAGCATTACGCAAAGTCGATGTAGCCTTGAAGCCTTGAGTGTTGACTTGCTTGATGTCTGGTAAAGTTCTATGTAATATTTATGACAGCCTCCAGCCTGCTGTAAAATAAAATTTGGTAACTGCTGTTTATTGTTTGTATCTTGACCGCGTAATTCGAGGATCAGTAGAAATTGAGTTGACATTCTTCTCTAACGATTCTCGGTATATGACGAATTGTGAAAGCAGTGATAATTTAGGGGTGTCATCACAAAAGAAAACACTATCTTAAATCAGTTTAAATTTTCAATACTCTGTGAATTTAACTTGAGGAGTGTCAACTGCTACCCTGTATTACGTTCAGTGTTCATCTGAAACTGATCTCATGTTAACGTTTGCTCATTGAATTTGATTATAGTTTTCCGAAATCGGCTCCACCGCCTCCACTCACAAGAGATAAGCATAAGCGATTTACCAGAATATGTGTTGTTGTTCATGAATCATTCCCTTAGGAGAAAACAACTATTGTATTGATGGGAATTAACGCTCACCATCATTGGTGGATCATCGGTTCAATACTGTCCTTTTTTTCAGCTCCTATTGCTTTCATCTACAAAACTTGCCTTGTTTCATAAACTTCTTTCTGATCTTGCTCTCCTTTTGTATGCAGAGGATGTGGAGACATATTTTTAAATAGATTCTCAGTCCCTGAATTCCATACTAAATGGTCCCTTCCTCTCTTAGGAAGAACACCTGTTGTGTTTGAGGTCTAACTTCACGTATCATATAATCTGCAAACTATGCTTACAATTGGAAAAACCAGTAATTATTTATTACATTTGCTTACATTACATTTTTTTGATCTACTAGCTTTCTTTACTGTGGAGCTTGAAATTATTTTTGTTTGCAGTTGAGGATTTCTTGTATGCTTAGTTTATTATCTCATTTGTCTTGTTTTGTGTGGTATTAATAATGATGCGCTTGCTGCAGACGGTGCCTGGAGTGGTGGAGAGCATTAAAGTCATCACCCGAGATGCCTCAGAGAAGCTCGGACGATTCGCCTTCGATTTCGCCGTCAACAACGGCAGGAAGAAAATTACTTGTGTCCACAAAGCCAACATTCAGTTAGTAACTTCTACCATTTAACTTGTTTTAAGATTTTTTAACGATTTCATGATGTTGAATGCCATGTTTGATGTCCTCCGTAGTCTCTGATTTGGTCTCATCTTGATATTTTTGTTTTTATTTTAAGTTTCTTAATGATACAACCAATCATCTTCGCTCATCTTTTAAGTCAACGTTTTTGAACGATACTCGCAGAGAACGTGTGTAATTTCTGCCTAAAATATTTTGTAGTTTGAAATTTGCGTGGAAAATTACCCTGAAACCAGTAAACACCAAGTCTGAATGTATGCAAAATAAAATGCATCTTGCATTTAATAAAAAAAGCATTTCCAACAATTTCTACTAAATTAATTCTTTGTTTGCATTTGAATAACATTTTCTGTTCGGGCTAATGGTGTTGCTTAATGGTGCACAGGAAGAGGACAGACGGTCTGTTCAGAGAGATTATGGAGGAGCTGTCAAAGGAGTACCCTGACATCGAGTACCGCGACATGATCGTAGACAACACCTGCATGCAGCTCGTGTCTAACCCGAGCCAGTTCGACGTGTTGGTCACACCCAACCTGTACGGTCTGTGCGTCCAGAACGTGGTGTGCGGGCTGGCCGGCGGTGCGGGGCTCTACAGCGGCAAGAACTTCGGTGATGAGGTGGGTGGTGGCTGGCTGGGGCGCGTTGTGATCATGTTGAAACAAATTGGTGGTTTTATGGAGATAAGGTGCGCAGGGTTGTTGGAGTGGAGTTGTTGCGTGTTGCTCATCTAGTTCTGGGGAATTGACTCTCGTGTGTTGTGGTTTCGAAATTGTAGTTGTTTTTGTGGTTTCGTAATAGTTTTTGTCTGACATTTCTCTAGTTTTTGAACATACCGTCTTATTTACGTGTATTTACTAATGATTTTTATTTTGAATATTTTTTAAGTAAAGCTTTGAGAATTTGATGTAATGCAACAAATTGAAGACTTCCTACTCACTATCAATCACTATATACACTCACATTTGCTTTTTTTGTCATTATAGTCGCGTATTGTAAAAAAATAACTTCAGGGAGGGTATTCTTGAAGAAAAATAATTGTTCATAAAAAAACAATTTCCTGGCCTAAGTTTGCTCCTGCAATTGGTGTGCAGTTCGCGGTGTTCGAACCTGGCCTCCGCAACACGGGCATGGACCTGCGCCCCAACGTGGCCAACCCCGTGGCCATGCTGAACGCCTCCCTGGACATGCTGCAGCACCTCCGCCTCCACTCCTACGCGCAGGTCATCGACGAGGCCATCCGCAAGACGCTCGTCGAGGACAAAATCTACACTCAAGGTGGGCTTTTGGGTGATCAGCCCTTTACCGAAAAAACCTATTTTAAAATCCACTTGCATAAACAGCTCAAATATATTTTGTTCCTTGTGAAATTTGTGCCCTAATGTGTTCTTCGAAGTTCATTGTCGAGTGGGGTAGTTCCTTCCTCATTCTGATACTGGTGACTACTTGATGCCAGTGCCAGTTAAATGAAGGTGGTTGTGATAACTGTAATAATATAAAATTTTGACATTGAAGGTTTAAAGCGCTCACGTAGTATTATCGCGGTTGTCTGTTGTTTTGCATTGTTAGTGGATGCTCTCATACGACGCAGTGCGAAAATAATATCTGGGTTGTGGTCGTGTTTGTATTTGTAGGGTTCAACTTCGTGCCGCTGACTTAGGAGTTAGGAGGTGAGCAAAACAGTAGAATCACCCTTTGAAATTTGGCGGGAATTTATTTCAGTGTGGCCACGAGTGGACTGCGAGGACCAATTTTTTTCTATGCGTGTCAATACGTTTGAAGCTGTGCTCCTGAATACGTCAACAAGTTGAACCGTTTTAATGAGGTTAGAACCCGCTGTCTGAGCATCATCAGTCTGATCTTTGAAAATCGGATCGTTCATCCAGGACATTTTCAAAAGCATGTTCAACTGAAATCTCGCAAAGAAACTGCTTCTTCTGTTACTTTGTTCAATCCCTTGTATATAAGCATTTGCTTTACTACAGCACATTCTGCGTCTTTTCAGCACTCTCTGTGCGCGATCGATTTCTATTTCTTTATATTTCTGCTTAGCAAAATTGGCAGCACCGTCTTATTAGTAACCATTATTTGGAATATGGTCAATGGGCTATAGGTGCGCTGGAAATTCTAATGTCGAGCTTGCATAAGATTAACTTGAGGTAAAATGTATATTTCTGTCTAAATAAGCTGTTTCTTTAAAATAGTTCAAAATTGATTGAATGTTCTTATTTATTTTTGTATACTGAAAGTTGAACTTTCGTTGTGCAGATTTAGGTGGTACGGCGAGCTCCATGGACGTGATTCAGAACATCATCCGGCACGTGCGCGCAAGCTTTTAGTTAATTTTCATTATAGAATAAAATATGACCACCACGTGTCAAACTTTTTTCTGTTGATTAGTTGTTTCGAGAACAGCTAAAGTATTTTTTGAACAGTAATGACAATAAACCTAGCCAATGAAGGCGTTCGTGTTCTCATTTTGTTGTGAATCATTGAGGTAACGAATCATTTTGTAGTAGGTTTGTAAATGTTGCAGCTGCACTTGCTCTTTAAGCCATTGCTTATCAAACCATATCAAGCTTCTTGCTGATGCTTTGGTTTTCTGTAGCATTTTGAGCTCTGGGTAGAAGTTAACGAGAGTTACCAGACAGGTACTCGTACTTTAAAATACGCTGGGACTTGAACAAAAGATGGAAGTTCGTAACTTTTTTTAATAAAGTTTTCCAAACAAATGAAATATAGATCTTGCAAAATGAAACAAAGAATTGAACAAAAAATAACCTAGATTTTCTCCATATCGATATTTATTATTACTAACCAACAAGGTATTAATATAAACTTGTGTAATTATGTTTGTTGTAAATTTACAATTGAATTGTTCGTTGACGCTGTTCAGTGCCAAGGAATAATGTCATGTGTGACACTTCATGTCCAGTCTTCACACGTCGTTTAAGTGTTATTTATACATCGCATCAATGATGTGGGTGCTATTGGTGTGGTGCTTGTGAATACCATTTTTTGTTAATAAGTTCTCATTATGCTTTGTACAGAGATGCTATCTGGTCCAGGAACATCGTTAACTTTATATCATGTTTTATTTTTCCCTATAACTACGTCGACTTGTGCGGAAAAAGAAATATGGAGCAATTTAGTTCATTCACAAGGAAGTAAGATAACTGAAAGAGTCAGTAGAAGTATGACGTATGAACTCACTTTGAAAGTGATCTTTGTTTTGACTTGTATCAAGAAGGCGTAAGGTATACTATTTTGAAAGCGATCCTTGGTGATGAAGCTTTCAAAATTAAATTAATAAAAAGGTTCAGTATGTAGTGCATCTTCAGCACATTAATTATGCATCGAGATACAGAAGAGAGCGAGATGGAAATGATAGTCTTAAATGTACAGTCATGTGTTTAATACTGGAAAAATTTACAAATATTTGACTCGACCTTGCTCTGCCATGTTCAACTCTGTGTTAAATGAACACCACTGATTAATACTGCTATGTGATTGTCATGGATTCATGTCATTCGAATTATTGATAATGCCCATAAGGGTGCTTAATCTTATTCTTAATTTGAAGGCTTCTTGAAAATGAAGTCTTCTCCTATCGATGTGAGAAATTCGTAGCCATATTTTACCATGAACTTGACAAGCTGCGTTTGGCGAGGACTCAATTCCTCCATTGTGGGAGGAGGTTTGAACGTTCTCCCAACGCAATTTGTAGTTCCGTCATCTCCAACCGCCAGGCCGCTTACGTCAGTCATGTCTTTGCTTCTGACCGACCTGTTAAGGATAGCCTCGTCTCCCTGAGCTAGTTGTGTTCGTTTTCGCATGGCTGGTATGCTGCGAGGTTGAAGAGGCAACGACTGATGAAACTGCTGGGTTGAATACCGTGAATTCCTTCTAGCTTTCACTGGATCGAGGTGTGAGGCTTCGACCTGAACTACTTTGATGTCGACGCGTTCCCACGGCAGAGTCTGGAGCACCTAAACAGAAGGCAGCCAACGATCAATTCTTGGAGACTTGACCTGCCTAGCAAGAGGCACATGCTGTTCAATCTGTGTAAATAACTAATGTATTTAGTGCGGCATTTTGAATAAAGCACTTCTATGTGACGCCGTGTGAACTAATCATTAATGAAATTTCATGAGCACTGAAAACTTAAATCAAAATGGACATTGCGAACGTTCAATTCACCTTCTTAATCATTCGTTGAAATAGCTAAAGTTCCTGAGGCACACCAGTGAGACCATTTAGCCTCAAATTAAAATTGTTGAAACACTGAAAATTAGTCACCAGAAACTCGCGCCTTTTCATATCGAGAGGTCACTCTTTGTACTTTCGACCACTTTTCGAGGTTTGAAAATATTTTGCAATTAAAAAACATTTAGTGGTTAATGCAAAATGAAGGTTAGCATAAATAAAGCGTACTCGGAACTTTTAGCAGGTTCTGCTAGTTTGGGAAAAATTCACTTGAGGGCTGAAACACATATCGGAATCTTAGATTTTTCTTCCCCTCGCTTCGACAGGTTCTTCTCGTATCCACTACCCCCACATCCCGGTCAAATTTCTAGGTAGCAGACTTCAGCACAGAAAATGTATTTCTAGTATTGTTTAATACACGAATAAATGGAGGCGTATTATGGGGTGGACCGGCGGCAAGAACATAGAAATTCTTCCATTTTTGTTAAAGATTCGTCTTCGTACTCACAGCATCTACTTGTGAACCGTATGGAGTTTTTGGGCTAAAATTTTTGGTACATTTGTAAAAGAGATTTAAAAAATAACTACACCTTTTTCACTTCAAATTCATCTAAGTCAAGTTCAAATTAATGCGAGTCCAGTTCAAATTAATCCGAGTCAAGTTCAAATTAATCCGAGTCAAGTTCAAATTAATCCAACCCTCAGTAGAGTTATAAAATGACAATAATTTGCTAATTTGAGTTTTTTGTGATAAATATGTATCTATTGGATGGTATAAGCAAGACTGGTTTCGAGGATTCATTTACACTCATAGATATTTATATACGTGAAATTTCACTTTATCACATCTATGAAATCCTATACATGCAAATACAAAAATTTATTGAACGATTTGTAGATTTAATCTTTCAAAGAAATATACAAGTGTGATTCACTGAGTACTAGTGTACGATTCGGTTTGATTACAATTTATACTTGTACATTACTACCCATATACATTCTTGCATTAGCAATATAAATGTTATCATCCATTCTAATTCCGTGTTAGTCAATGTGAAGAAATGTTGGATCCACTTACAATACACAATAATACAAGAAACAATGTTTGTAACTTAATACTGAGTTTATTTGTGTGTGTTCACAATTCAATATAAAATACTTTCAAGACTTGAATATTCATAAAATGATTATTATAAAAGTTGATGAAAACTTAAAAATATTATATATTGAATTGTAAACACACACAAATATAATCGGTAGTGAATTAGA
Organism: Morinoia aosen; assembly: GCA_030386875.1. Classification (NCBI taxonomy): domain Eukaryota; kingdom Metazoa; phylum Arthropoda; class Malacostraca; order Amphipoda; family Talitridae; genus Morinoia; species Morinoia aosen. The sequence continues at coordinate 89,230,024 of CM059559.1, read as the reverse complement.
ATCATTGTTTCTTGTATTATTATTATTGTGTATTGTAAGTGGATCTAACATTTCTTCACAATGACTAACACGGAAGTAGAATGAATGATAACATTTATATTGCTAATACAGGAATGTATCTGGGTTGTAATGAACAAGTATAAATTGTAATCAAACAGAATCGTACATTATTACTCAGTGAATCGCACTTGTATATTTCTTTTAAAAATTAAATCTACATATCGTCCAATGATAATATTTTGTACTTGCATGTATTTGATTTCATACATGTGGTAAAGTGGAATTTCACGTATATAAATATCTATGAGTGTAAATAAATCCTCGAAACAAGTTTTGCTCATCACATTCAATAGATACATATTTAACACAAAAAACTAAAATTAACAAATTATTATGTCATTTTTTGACTCAACTGAGGGTTGGATTAATTTGAACTTGACTCGGATCAATTTGAACTTGACTTGGATTAATTTGAGCTTGACTTGGATTAAATTGAACTTGACTTGGATTAATTTGAACTTGACTTGGATTAATTTGAACTTGACTTGGATTAATTTGAAATTGACTCGGATTAATTTGAACTTGACTCGGATTAATTTGAACTTGACTCGGATTAATTTGAACTTGACTTGGATTAAATTGAACTTGACTTCGAATAATTTGAAGTGAGAAAGGTGTAGAATTTATCGTGCTGATATAGAACAGAAATTGGGCACTCATTTACCAATATGCATATATATACCTTCTTAGTATTTTCCTCAGGAGGATACAACAACTGTATCTATGGGAATTGACACTCCCAGGGGGAAAATGTGAAGTCCTAAGCTAAGAGTTGAGTAGGCCTTTTTGTTGAAATAGTATAGATATTTTGTTTTGCCACTGACCATCTTTTCTCGGTTCACTCTTTTTAAGCGCCTACTACTCTCTTCAACTTGAATCGTATTACATAAACTTCCTTCCAGTTTTTATACGCCGGAAGATCTTGAAAGGCAACATACATTGCGCATTAAGATTCCGCGTTTCCTTGAATAGGGCCTTCTCCTCTTTGAACACCTTTGCTGTGGTTTAGGAGTTTTAAACCGACTTAAAATTTAACCACCTTATGTAGCGTGTCACTTTCCTGTATCCCATACCTGGTTTTCTCTCGCGATAACCATACTTGGTTTTCTCTCGCATCAACCATAGTTTTCATGTTAGGAAGGGGACCCTAGATTACTGGCATTGTATTTACCACTCCACTGACCTGCATTTCGACGCCCTCCAGGTCGAGGGCTAAGTAGTCGAGGTCCGTGAGACCGGCGGCCTGCAGCACAGCGTACAGCGGGTAGCAAGGAACAGTGGAAAAGATGCCCCTCTGGCCAACTTCTTCTGGTCTACGAAGACGGCTCATTTCTCCACTTTGCCTACAAATAATGCGCAGAAATCACGCCAAAGTGCAGCGAAAATTTATTCGTAATGTAGGTATGGATGTTGTTGTTGGAACATGAAATACGTGTTCAATTTTTGTGCATATTTTTTATCTGAATACATGCCACGAGGTTTGTGCTTCCGTAACATTACAGTGTTTGCAAGAAAAGTCAACTTTGCGTGTAGGATTTAAAATTACATAATCCAGTACAGTTCTTTTACAAATATTAAAGGTTAACTGTTCTGTCTGATCAGTAAAGCCAACGAGCGATGCTCAAATTCTTTCCTTTACGACTTTATTGCCTTTTGAGTTTTCCAATGTTTTGCTCTTGGTACGCTCTTTAGAGGGAGCTTCTGCTAGTTATTCAGAGCGATGAGAAAGAAATTCTATGAAAATCTGCTAGTCATTCAGAGTTACGAAAGGAATTCCGCCAAAAGTTATCCTGTATTCCTGATCACCGCCTCAAGACGATACAGGTATTGCTGTCTTCGAGAAATATCGTTCCAGAGAAGAAATATGAGGTCCCTAGCCAAAGATTAGGCGTATCTTCCTCAGTTGAAATAAAATGAAGTTTTTGCTTTCTTACGGTTCATCTTCTATTGGTTCAGTGTTCTTTTAACACCTCTTACTTACTCTTCCAATATTTACTTTGTTTCATGAACTTCTTTAAATTTTGCTGTTTCTACGCGCCGGGTGGGGTATAGTATTAACACACCTTATGCAAATATTTCCTGTTCCCTTAATTCCATGCAAAATTGACCCTACCTCCCTCTCGTGGGAACACCTTAGTTGGGGTTAGAGCAGCTTAAGATAACTTGTAATTCAATCTAATTCGTGATCACTGATCACCGATATTACACTTTGGTTTATATGTCGGCTTGTGATAACTAATGTCTGAGAAAACACATGGGCTCTGTAGCTAACAGAACTTTAGATAAAATAACTATCATTTCTGACACGCAAAATAAATTGTGGTAAAATAGCTAACACGTTCTGACAGGCAGGATAAATTGAGGTAAATGACTAGCAAGTACTGATAGGAAAAATTACCAGTAACTGAAAGGCAGAATAAATTGAAGTAAAATAGCTAGCAAGTACTGACTTGAGAGTCATCATGGACGCAGATGTTGTGGGTGAGAGGCATGCCTGCAGAAGCCTGGCTCTCCTATTTCGCCTCCTGAGTGCCCAGAAGTTCCACGGGTCGGGCTCCACCAGCAGCCCCGACCATCCCAAGCTGCGCTCCAAGTACAGGGTGTTGCTCAGGTCTTCCCCGTTGTAGGCGCCTGCTTCTAGGAATGTACGATTTTTGTTCTGGAATTGGGGTGGGAAAGTTATTAGTGGAGATATAATGAACACTGTTGGACATATATAATGTGCTACAAAATTTTTAAAAATTATAAAAAATTATATGCTTCCGTAAAGTTGATGCATAAAATGCACGCCGACACGGGTTTTGAAAATGTAATCGAGTCATATCTCGTCAACGAGATCAAGATGTAAGAAGCGTGAAGTAATTCACAATCCGTGTTATAGCTGTGACATATTTTATGGTAATTGTTGTATAACGAACTCTACGAACCCGGGTATGTTTGCGATGCTGGTGCGAGAATGATTATGAATTATGCAAGAATTATGTGGTATTATAATTCTTGCACAATCAACGTGAGTCTTGCTCTGGACTGCTTTGTTCTGCTATGCCCAATGTATAACAATGAGAGCGCTAAAATGCTTACTTCGCGCGCTTTTCTCGAAGATAATTGAGCGAGAAGGCTGTGCCACAACACTAGTACAAAGAATAAAGATCTTCATGGTGTACCGAACGCGTTGTAGACATAAGGATTGTTGGGGCTCAAATTTTACTGCTTGCGATCATTGTTAACTTGTGTGATTTAGTGTGGAGTTTTAATTTTTGATCTTATACTTCTCTTAGGACTTCTAATATTGTGATACGTAACTCGATGGCTCGTTGAGTTCTGCATGGCTCGATTGCTTTAAACATTAGGAATTGAAAGCAATCCGTAGTGATGTATGTACGTCCATCGTTTATCGATTCTATGGTCTCACAAATGAAATTTTTTTTGACAACTCAACTGAATTCCTTGATCATGCATAGACGAGTATTAATCAAAAGATCATCAAAAATCTTCAGTCACCTGAACTCCGAAGAGCCCTGCGATGTAACAGCTCTGTCCGTTCTGTGAGAAGTCGACCGCGTTCGCACGTGTGAGATTGTAGGGTGCTGTTGACGCTGCTTGGATGTCACTCGATATTTTCCTCACGAGAGTTACTGAGTCCTGCATTGCACCCGACCACGAACTGCCTGCAAAACGAAAATTATGTTATTCAAGTGAGTATATTTAGTGCCTTAGTTAGTATTGATTAGCGATTTATAGATTTAATATCGATTACCAATCATATAGGTAAAGTATATCGGAGAGCATGTCTTCGAACTCTTCCGTCTTTTTCCAAATAGCCCATCACACCTTACGCTTCAGTTCACAAATAACTGCTCGAAGGCAAAAATTCTAAGTCGTGCTCGCGGTGGCACAGCGGTTAAGGGATCGGACTTGTGTGTTGAAGTCGCGAATTCGTATCCCGGCGCTGGCGCTGCGATTTTCCCCGTTGGATATAAGGGAAAGCTCAAGCACAATACCCCACTCGACCCAGGTGTCGGAAATGGGTACCGGCTCTACGGGGGAACCGTCATGGTGTCCTATATATAGTGTTAGTTATAAGACATTTGAAAAACCAATGCTTAAGATCATTTGTATCAGGCTTGATTGGAAATAAAGCACCCCAAAAATGCCGATGTTTGTTTGTTTGCTTTTGTTTTGTTTGTGTTTTATGAAACTCGAACGCTAGGATCACTGTCTGGTTTTGTACCTCTGTGGACGCCCACAGATATCAAGGTTAGTAAAAAATTGAACACGTGCCCTTTGTTTCATGAAAAACCGATGCCGACAATATCTCTTAGTTATAGTTTTACGAATTATGCATGTTTGATTAACGACTCCGTTAACAGGTATTAACAAAGGGAAAAATACTCACTTGCTGACTTCGCTGACTTATCACTCCATACCAGAGAGTCGATTATGAGGACTCTCAGCAGCACCAGCAGCGCGACTCCGGCTGCCGCCCCCAGCAAGGCACTTCGGCGCCGGGACGACACGAGGCCACAAGAAGATTGGAACAAAAGTGCGTCAGCGCACGAGCCGGGCATTTTGGATATTTTTGGTACTCCAGACGTGAACGCGACCTGACTATCCTAGTTCCCAGGTGAGGAAGGTCTTTTGAAGATTTGTTTTCGGATGTATTGGCGTGGATTGGTGATTTGATAGAAGGACGGACGCATGGAGGTTTGCTTTCGGATGTACTGGTGAAGACGACTGAAATAATGGATGGATAGGAGGAAGAGAACGATTGGCGGCTGCGGGTAGATAGAGAATTTAATGGAATTTTGAGTTCGTATCCGGGTGTAGTTTCATCGTAGTGGCACTTATAACACGACGTAGATTCAAAAGATTGTTGAAAGTAGAGCGTACGACTGATTTGCATCGCCAGTTGAATGATTTTTTTTTTCAGTTAAGACCCAATCATGAAAAGCAGTTGTGAATTATTACATTCTTTCAACTACATTTTTTACATTTTTTCAACATTTTTTCGCTACATAATGCTTGCAACGTTGATTACAGCACACTGCCGTGGAGGCGCCAGTTGACTAAAAAAATAACATTTAAATTACGCGTGCTTTTTCTGCAAACAAATTCTGCGAACAAAGAGGGTATTAAACTGGCGAGTACACGAAATGTAAAACAATTATTTAAACGCACATGGTTCTTCGTTGTCATTAATAAAATGTAAGATTGTGTAACATTACAAACAATACTGTACAAAAAATGGATTGTGTAACATTTGTGTGGACCATAAAATACTACCCTCGAAACTACACTGTTATGGCATTCGAGGGATTGCCCATGATTGGTTCAGGTCATACCTAACAAATCGGAAGCAATACGTTATCATTGACGACGCAAAATCAGACCCACAGACAATTACCCATGGAGTTCCACAAGGATCTGTTCTTGGGCCTCGCCTGTTTCTGATTTTTATCAATGATATTGTAAAATCTACATCATTCTTCAAATTCATACTTTTTGCCGATGACAGTACGCTTTCTGCGGTCCTTCCGAACCAAAATACCGCTATGATTGTGGAGAGTATAAATAATGAACTTCATAAGGTTTCGTCGTGGCTCAAAGCTAATAAAATAAGCCTTAATATTGATAAAACAAATTATATTACATTCTCATACAAGAAAGATGTATCTCTCCCATGCATTAAAATTGGCGAAGGTGAAATCGAAGAAACCAACTCATGTAAGTTTCTGGGCATCATAGTAGATAAACATCTGACCTTCAAAGAGCACATCACTCATATTAGTTCTAAATTATCAAAATCCATCGGAATCCTGAATAAAGTTAAAAATTTTCTGCCTGAAACAGCTTTACAAATGCTCTACCGAACGCTTATTTCTCCATACTTGCAATACGGAATAGAAGCGTGGCACGGAACTGATAAAAATAAAACCAACAAAATTTTTACTCTGCAGAAAAGAGCTGTCAGAGCGGTAAAGAACCTAGAATATAATGCTCACACAAATGATTATTTCAAAAATTTACAAATACTTAAACTTTCGGATCTCTACAAAATCTCCACCCGTAATTTCATTTACAAAACATTAAGAAATGATGGCGACAATAGCCTAAGACAATTATTGACTGCGCAAACTGGTCATCACGACCATTTAACCCGAAATAGAAGTAAATTCATGCTTCCTTATTGTTCAAAGGCCCGGTCGCAACACAGTATACTCTTCGTTGGAACCAAAACTTGGAACTCTATACCTGCAGAGATCCGTGAATATAATTCGTACAAAGTATCCAAAAGACATCTTGAGTCTCACTTCCTATCAGAATACTAGTCGTGTAAGATCACCGTGTCGAAATCTTACCTCCTACATGTAACTAATGATAATGTCATAATGTAACTTGCCTTGGGTACCATAACCAATCTTCTGTCTGCTCTTGAATCGTTTTATCAAACATACTGTTAAATATAGCCGATTTGACCTATATTGTAAAATACAGCGTAAAATATCGAGTCAATTATCTCAATGATCAGTCTAATGCGAAACTAGGTTAAGTGAACTAGGTTAAACATTTTTGTACACCCTAGAATAACGTTATGGTAGGATGCCCTAGAAGTCGCTGAACTTGTTCGGGCCCACAGGTAGCTATACTCAAATTTGACCATTGTACTAGACTTGAGAAAAATTCTACCTCTGTATCACCTGTGGTAAATAAATTGTTTAAATTGTTTAAACATTAGGAATAAGTTTCATTTAGAGTTTCCTTTTTGTGTAATATTTGGTAACATACCTTCTATATAGTAATATGTTTGATTAGATCCACATATGAGAAAACAATGTACTGGCAGTACCGTTTGTTTTGGTCCCATCTCGCTACTTCTCACCTGCCGTGTTAAGTTAAATCGGTCAAAATATCTTAAATTTTGATGAAAATAACTCATCGTTCAAGTTGCTTCGTGATGTAAGTCTCATTAGAAGCTTCACTGCTCTAGCGGCGTGAAAACTAGCTGTTGTGCGCATGCGTGAGGTAAGACACTACACATTTAAAAACGAAACCTCTGTAGCTCTTGTACTGTAAACAATGCTGTGCAAGTGTGAGTCATTTTTTGGCTATCGTCCTTTCTTGAATAGCATACATAACATTCTTGAATGTGATAAGGTGTATATTTACATTTTACCGTATCGTACTTCCAGTATTTCATTTAAATTATTTTCATTCATTTTTTAACGTAAATTTAAATAAGTCTGTAATTGCCTCCTTGTATTCCAAATATATGAGTTCTGTTTCAAGAAGGAAGATTCAGTAGCTTTACTTTCGACAGGATTTTTCCATTCAAAAATTAGGAAATGAGGTCCAAAGCCTGCTACCCTAATATCTTAGCCAAGAATAACGGAGACACATCATTCGTAAATTAGACTCTGAATAGTACGAAAGAAAAAAGTTAATTTTGCGATTGTGAATTAAAAAAGGTAAGTCCTCTGCTTTTTATGCTTTTTGTGTAAGAGTAGTGTAACTTACACAAAAGACTACTGTATGAATATAAGTAAAATGCTAGAATGTTTTTAAAACTTTCAGAAAATATGACATTTCTGACTGGTTTTTAGCACCGAGCTGATCCGATTTCCTCTAACGTAGCCACCTGTATTAGGCCCGTATTAATTAGGTTAAATCTAAACCTGATTCTCATTTGCTTTAGCTTGTTCGTTTGTATTCATCGGCGACGAGTTATGCGATCGTGAGCGCTGTGCACAACATGTCCATACTAAATATTTGCCAACAATGTCGTAAAAAACTAAATTATCGCCAATTGACAAATTATCCCTCTATCTTATAGAAAAACGCCTCTACTGTCCACTACACACTTTAGAGATTAAAGCTTATCGCTGCACTGGCACAACGAAGACAAATTTTCTCCAAAGCACTCAGTAACTTAACAAGCAGCTTGACTACAATCCTATCGTGATCACTTTCGCTCGTTCACTGAAGAGTAGTCCGTGCTGCCGGCCGTGTTGGGGCGGTGAAAGTAAAAGTGTCGAGCTGGGTATCGTGGGTATAGCGTTGTGTTGAATAAAAGCAAACTGCAAGTCTGTGTGCATGACCACGTAAGAACGAGCCGTGTATGCACAGTGTCGCGGCGTTGACGGAATTGTGTCGACTAGGATGTTTCAGGGAGTTGATATCCGCCAGCAATATTCTGAGCTGAAGGAGAAGGAAAATCTGTTTTGAGAGCTTGAGATTGGAGCTCAACAAGCTTTTCTCATAGTCCAAGAACGTCGAGGGAAAACGTAAGCTGTCGATTTTCAATGAAAAAAGTTTTCTGAAGCAACAAGCGTATCGATGGTTCATTACTTAATTAAGTGAAAGTACGAAAAAGAATCAGCTCACTTTCCTTTAAAATTTATGCTCCAACATTTTTACCTGTGTACGCACTTGATTTTGACAAGAGCGAAATTTGTTTGGTGCACCTGGCAAACGTTTGACGCAGTGTTTTCTATACATTATAATTTATTTGAACAACGCAAGGAGTGTACTGGTTTGTATTTCGTAAGAATAGTTGGTTTTCATAAGAACTCAAGATTGATCTTGGTCGTAAGTAATGAAACAGCACTGAGGAAAAAATAAAATCTTTCGTAACTTTTTAACAAATATTGAATTTAGAGGAGAATGATGAGGAAACGTTACCCCCTCGTCTCCTCTTGATATTTACCTAAAATGATTAATACTTATTCTACTTCACTTCATCTTCTTTGTTTATTGATCCATTTTTATCAGCTCTCAGTAGGCTCACGGGCAAAATCTTAATACGAAATTTTTATTTTACTTTTCGCACTTGAGATGGATATATGAGGTAGTTAATATTTTTATGCCTAAATAGAACCTATTTTGAAAATGGGGGACATGGGGTGCGAGTTCAATTAATCGAATAATTTAAGTGATTTTTTCAGCTGAATTATTTAATAGAGTAGTTTTACTGAGTTATTCGTCAGAGTGTTACGAGCCGGGATTTTCAGACTGTTTGTTAACCAAAATATCTATTTAAATCTTTCAGACAAGTAATTAATGTTATGTCCCTAGTACGAACCGTTAAGTTTTCGCCACAAAAAAGAGTAAAGGGTGGTTGGACGTGAGAGCTTACACCGAACTCTGCTATCAGGAAATCTCAAAGCTCAGCAGTATACAACGCGCCAGATGTCGATGTGTACACAGCGAGGGCTCGGCCGTTACAAAAAAAAGGAGAAGGCGACGCCTGCGCTCCCAACTACAGCGTGGCAACGTGGCAACAGCATGGCATCAGCGTGGCAGCGGTATGGCAGCGTGGCAGCGTGTGGATGGCAACAGCAGCCCGGTCTCAGCAGGCTGGCGGCTGGGCCATAGCCACAACAAACAATGGCGATCAGCGAGTGGCAGTGAGCAAGTGGCAGAGTGGCCGAGTGGCAATGAGTAGCCACGACGATACTGCGGGCGTCAACTTCAACGGCTATGATCAGCTGCGGTAACTCCTGCAGCACGACAGCTACTTAAAGGGTTCGACGAGGGTTAGATCATCATCATTATAGAGCGAAACTCCGACGCTAGAAGGTCTCATCGTGCCACCTCATTAGATGTGTTAAATTTGCATACGGCGAGGCACTCCGTATTAGTCCCTGACTCTGTGTTAACGTCACGTAATAATTTAACGTACAATCCGAGACCTTAATATTGCACTCCGTCATCGCTGCATATCCAAAGTTGCGTGAGACCCTCGTAACAATTGTTCTTATATTTGCTAGTCTCATCTACCCCATTGTTATATTTTGTGTACACCTTTCATCATAACAAGTAAAAATGACGTGGCCACGTTGAAAGAATCGTGTTTTCTTTCGGAAAATAACTCCTTTGATTTTTAGACTTGAAAAGAAAGAAAATTTGAAAAATCATAAACTCGGATTCTTGAAAAAAAAAAAAGAAGTATAACAATTGGTGAGCAGCGAGTGTGGGATCATAACCCATTAAAACTTAACGTCTCCACAAGAGACCGCTGTTGCCACGCTACCTATTCAAAAAAAAATAGATGTTTAACGTAACTGGCCAAATAATTGTTCATTAGGAAGTTTATTCATCATTGTACCCATTCTATTCACATAATTTATGTCATTGTATTGATTTACTTGTGTATTTCCCATGTGATTTATTGTCATTATTTGCACCTTGTGTCAGTGTATTGATTTATTTCGTGTGAACTTGTACCATATTTACTATTTTGATGCTTTACCCATTTATTGTCTCATTCCCATTGCGTAATTTAACCCATTTACCTTTCTAATATGATTATTGTGCCTATTCAAAACCCCATTTTATCCCATTATGACCCTATTTTCTATTACTGTTGTTGATGTTATTGACGATTCATTTATTTCTGTGCATTTGGAAACTTATTGTGCGAAAAAAACTCAATTATGTCTGTGTATTTGGAAACATATTGTACGAAATATTGCATTTAAACTTCTAATTTGAAACTCTATGATTGCTATCAGTATTCATTGTGAATCTATTTCGCTTCGCCAATTTTGCCCTAATTATCAGTTGAAACCATGGTTGGGGACGATAATGAAAGTAATCAAAGTAACAATGGGGAGAACAATCAAAGTAGCTTTGTCACTTTAAATCATGCAATTGAACTGCCTAAATTTAATGGTGAAGGCTGTGTAACTTCATTTTTAAAACACTTTCAGACCAGAGTTGACATTTACACCAATGATAAAGATTTGCAATGTCGTTATTTGAAGAACGCCTTAACCGGCAAAGCTTGGGATTCTTATGTTCTTAAATCGGACCAATTAGTCACTCTGGAAGATGTCAAGACTTGGCTTATTTCTGTGTACAAGGGGGCCGTGAATTATAGAAAAACCGTTCATAAAATCCTATTTTGTCTGCGTCAAGAGAATGATGAGAGTGTCAATGCATTTGCAACTCGCGTTCTAGCTAGCTGGAAAGACGTGTTCGGCCAAGAATGGCACTACGAGGATGCCAATGCACAAAAGATTCTAATCCCGACTATCATTAAAAATATGAACCCCAAGATCAGTGAAAAATTATCACATGATTTTGACTCTGAGAGTGTGACAAAACTCCTAGACAAAGCGAGGTCAATTGAGGAATCCTTGATCGAAGAAAGATCTTTGTGGAACCGCAAAAGGCGAGCCCATGAGAGTGATGTAGTGGTGGAGAAATGTCAATACAACTCACCACAAAAGCGAGCGTACCAGCCTAAGAACCCATTTAAATGGCAGAGTGCTTCACACCAAAAGGCGCGCCCCTTTAATAATTATCAACGTAAATTCAATGGCCATCCGAGTCAGAATGGTGACATCGCCGCAGTAAAGTCAAAAAACTTCCACGGCAACCGAAAAGCTTTTCCCCCGTGATTTTGCTAAATATTGAACAGAAAAAATGCTCCACTTTCGTTGATTCAGGCTCTTCCGTGACTCTTGTGAAATCTTGTGTAATTAGCAAATTATTCAAAACTCCACCCCGAATTAAACGATGCACTAAAGTTCTTTGTTCTGTCAATGGAGATAATCTCCACACTCGAGGTACGATTGACTTGAAATTTAAACTAGGTGATGTTGAGTATTGCCATTCTGATAATGCTGAAGAGTTGTGTTGTTTCTTGACTGTAACCTGAGTTTTCTTAAAAATTTCTATGAAGAAACTAAAAACCAGTTCATTTTACGTTTTCCGAAGTCATCTTTTCCTTTTAGTTTTTTTTCGAATAATTTCTTAGGATTACAATGAGCTCAACTGTCATTATCGGTGTAATAGATGGTAGGTTGTTTCTATCCTCTTATTTTATATTTGTATTTTTTTCTTATATTTCATTCTCAATAAGTACATATATTAATATGTGTGTGTACGTATATAGGTATATATATATCTACATAAATAGATATACATGTTTCTATTTCATTTATTTACACAAAAACCATACGGTTAATAAATTTAATTGCACTAGCGAAATGATTCAAAAATAGATCTCCCACTTACTCCAGAGGACGTCTCTGTGAATCGGATTAATGACAAATACAATTAATGAAATTAATCGTAATTTGAGCGTATGAATCGTGGTAAAATTATCTTTCTGTCCGTATGTTGTACAAGCAAATTTTGATGTTGAGTATATGTTTGTTTGCGAATTTCAGCCAAAATTTTGTAGATATTTGTTAATCATGAGTGGAAACTGGCCTACACTGTATCTCCATTTTATCCCCTGTACCCATGTCCGCATGATGTTGCAGAGAATATCGAGAAGATATGATATATGATGTGATATATTGAAGATATATGTTTTTTTTTTTTTTTTTTTTTGTTCCTCAGCGGTAACTTGAGTTTTCTTAAAATTTCCTTTAGGAAATTAAAAAACCATTCCATTTATACGTTTTTCGAAGTCCTTTTCTATTCCTTATCTTTCCTCAGGTTATTTAATATTGAAAGAGTAAGATTATTTTTTATGTCTATTAGCATTTTTCTTATATTCGTTTTCAATACGTATATATATGAATATGTGTGTTGGTGTGTGCGTGAGTATGTGCGTGTGCGCACGCAAACATAAATGTTTATGTATCAGTGTAAACATGCACACGCTTCGCACACATATATGCGCACATGTACATATATCGGTTTCTATTTCTACTTTTTGCATAAAAAAGCAAAACCTCAAGACACATTACATTTTACCTAAAGCTCTGCGATCAGTTAACACTGCACCAAATTTCAGAAATAAACAAATTGATTGCGCTTGCTTTATGATTTATAAATCGATCTATCACGACCCCGAAGGGCATTTCTGTGAACAGAAGAAATTAAAAAGTATAAACAGACAAAGGAAATAAAGCACTCGTGCAAAAATTATCTCTATATTTGTATGCCGAACAAGCCATGCATTTCAATTTTGAGTGTAAGTATGTTTACGCATTCCTAGATGTGCGTGCTGTGTTGCGCGATGTTCTTTACAAATTATTTCGAGACTATCTTTTCTCAATACTTGATTGTCATTTACGGTGTTGTTTCAATCTAGTACGGTGTAGCGTTTTTTTTTTTATTTTTCCTATATCGATGATCTTATAAATAATTCGAAAAATACTAAAGAATTCTTCGACACTGCCAAGTTCTTAGTTGAAATTATCGAAGTAGGAAAAAGGCAAGAAGCGCTGTACCGGAATCTCTTGGAATATAAAATATCCAAGAGATAATATTTCTCATTTCTCATTCAACTACCCTTGACAGAGTTAAACTATTAGCACGACCCGTATGGTTTGTCTATTAGTACGCCTCGTATATTTTTTCTATTAATATGCCTCGTATGGTCTATCTATCTGTACACCTATGATAGTATTGTCTAATATTACATCTCGTATAGTTTGTCTATCATTATGCCTCGTACGGCTTATCTATTTGTACACCTCGTATGGTTTGTCAATTAGTATTCCTCGTATGGAACTTTGTTAGACTATTAGCACACCACGTGTGGTTTGTCTATTATAGTACGCCTCGTATATTATGTCTATTAATATGCCTCGTATGGTCTATCTATTTGTACACCTCTGATAGTTTATCTTTTAGCACACCTCATATAGTTTGTCGATTATTATGCCTCGTATGGCTTATCTATTTTTACACCTCGGATGGTTTGTCAATTAATACTCCTCGTATGGATCTTTTGTTTTAGGACGTCTTATATTAAGGAACTTTTAAAAGCCAATATGTTGGCATATGTATCTCATGTGACAACTTGGAAATAAACGGTTTTGTTTTTGTTTGTTTTTGTTTTTCTGCTATAATTGTGGAAGATTCTTACTTCCCTGGAGCTGTCTTGATAGGCCGAGATTTCCTTAAGAGGTTCGGCGTTGAAATAAAATACAGTCAGAATGAGAAAGGTCACGTGAGAATTAACAATAAAGTTTACCCATTTCAATCAGTTGCTGCTTCTAATTCAGTAAATTTTGTGAAACAATCTGAGGATGCATCATTCAGTGTCGCAAGAATGTCACATGATCTGACTGTTGAAGGAGGCACGTTATGTCATTCCTTTTTGAGAGTTCCCAAGCACATGAATGGAAAGACAGTCGTTCTAAAGCAGAGCGTTACATGCAAAGGAATAGCAGTGCCTCGCACGTTAGCCACAGTCCGTGAAGGTACTATACCAATAGTCTTTGTAAATTATAATGATAAGAATGTTCTTGTACCTAGAAATAAAATTTGTGCTACTCTAGACGTTGCTATTGAGGAGCCGGAGTCTGGCTCAGACGAAAGCGAAAGTGATGCTCGAGCGCAGACGCAGAGCAAGGCCTACGAGACAGTGACAGCTGTGCACAGAGACGGTGGACACGCGAGCGAGTCAGCTCGGTGCCGCACTGACCAGGATAGGCAGATCGAGGCTAGGAATAGCAGGCTCATACGTGACGCAGAGAGACGTCGGGAGCCCGATTTCAATGAAATGATTGACAATATCGACCTGTCCCATTTGAACTTAGATCAGAGAACGACCCTTGTAAATTTGATTAACAATCATAGGAATGCGTTCGCGGTTGGAGACGAGATTGGTCATGCGCGAAATGCTGTACATAGATTAGACATTCAGGGTCATGAGCCAATCAATACGCCCCAATATCGAGTTCCTCACGCTACAAAACAATTAGTTGAAGAGCATGTCCAAGAGATGCTGAAACAGAAAGTTATAGAGCCAGCTTACTCCCCATGGTCGTCACCTATTTTGACAGTCAGAAAAAACGATGGAACTCATAGGATAGTTGTCGATTTTCGTCTTATCAACAAAATAGTTAAGAAAGACACTTTCCCTATCCCGCATATGACTGACACCCTCGAAAGTCTAAAGGACTCAAATTTATTCACGACCCTTGATATGCGAAGCTCCTACCATCAGATTGAACTGTCTCCCGAGAGCAGGGATATCACCGCTTTCAGAACGCCTACGGGTAGTTACAGGTACTGCCGGTCACCCCAGGGTCTTATCACATCCGCAGCTGCACTTCAAAGAGCAGTTAATATGGCTTTTTCTCCATTCATTTCAAAATTTCTGTTCTGTTACGTTGACGACATCATCATCTATTCAAAAAATTTCGAGACTCATGTCGAACATTTGGATAAGGCGTTGCTTCAAACAGCTGCTTCAGGCTTCAAACTAAGTCTCAAGAAATGCCAATTTGCGGCGAGCAGCGTGACTTTCCTTGGTATCAAAGTCAGTTCAGAGGGACTAACTCCCAGACCTGACAAAGTGCGAGCTTTAGCGGATGCTTTGAGACCTAGGAGTGTTAAAGAGGTGAAGAGATTCTTAGGCTCAACCGGATTCTTTAGAAAGTTCATTAAAAATTATGCTCATGTCGCGGCACCTCTAACCGAGCTAACAAAAAAGACGAACTCATTTAAGTGGACGGACGTCCATCAGCGAGCTTTCGATGACTTGAAAGATAAACTTGTGTCTGCGCCTATACTTAAATTTCCTGACTTTCAGAGAGAGTTTGTGTTGCACACTGATGCCTCGGGCATTGCAATTGGTGGAGCATTACTTCAGATGCACGACGGCATTGAGTTACCTGTAGCATACTATAGTCGAAAATTAAAAGGAAATGAACTTAAGTACTCTGCAACAGAACTCGAAGCTCTCGCTATCCATGATTCAATCAAACATTATGATGCGTACCTGTACTTAAATGAGTTCGTCGTGGTAACAGATCACCGTCCCTTAACGTTCATTTTTGCTAATAAAACAGGTAATCACCGTATTTCAAGGTGGGCTCTGCTTCTTCAGGAATATAATTTCTCTGTTCGGTACAAGCCGGGAGCACTACACCATTTGCCCGACTATTTGTCTAGATCCGAAAGAATCGTCAATGCTGTCGTAGACACTGCTGAGTCAAACTGTAGTAATAAGAATGATCCTAAAATTAATGCTGATGTTCCTTCTAGAATTAAGCCTTGTTCTAATAATAATGCGACAGATGTTCCCGTCGACGACGTGTTGCGATACAGAGAAGGGGTGGGTTTAGGACCCCCTTTCCATACGCTGAGGGAATTCCAACCCCCACACATGTTATAGTATTATCCTTTATGCTTGCGTACACCTGTATACCAGACATGGAGAATAAAAGAATTTGAAAGATTAAGACACATTTATTTTTGAGATGAACACGTGGATAAACACACAAGGCATGGGAAAGAAATGACTCGAAATGGCACAATTGCGTTAAGGAAAGTATGCACATTTCTACCGCCATAAAACTTTAAACACGACATGGCATAAATTTGATGCTTACCGATAATTCAAGTTACCAATACTCCTTCGTTGACAACAAATTGCGCATCCACACAATCGCGGGCTCCAGAGCAACACAAGCATAATATTTACGATAATGACACATCACGATTTAACCTGAACTTGCAACATGGTGTCGAATTATATGAAGCGCCGCACCATTCACAACGTGAATTCGATCCTCGACTAAATAAACACAGGAAACCGATTGCCTATAATTATAATTTATATGATTTTGCGCAACACTTTGAAAAGCACTTTTCTGGGCTCTCACATCCATAAAACACTCGCCCCTTTGATAATAAGTGATTCACTGATAGACATTCACTGCCGATGTGCTGTCGCTCACTGCTGATTTTCGTCGTCATTGCTGAGACTATCTCTGTTCTGGACTGCTCTCTCGCTGACGCGCTGCCGCGCTGCCGCGGTGCCTTCCCCGCTCCACCTTGACGCTGAAGTTCTGGTGCCGGGAATTACTTAAGAGTTTCGTTGTGCGCCAATTCACTGCAATTTTGTGCGTTGATCTTCTCCATGTTGGTGAACGAACTTGACTGTTGATACTCGCAACGTTAACAATTGCGTGGCCCCAAGTCTTGACGCTGAAGTTGCCTGTGAGTTCGTCCCCGAAGTAGAGATGTTTGAATGCTTCGTAGTTGACAACATTTACACTTGCCGATAACCGCTGCCTCGCCGCTGTGCTACGAATGCCTCCTGACGCACGTCAGTCCTTTGAAGCTTGCTGATACACTGGACGCCTCCTCTCGAAACTACGATGGTTAACTTTCACCTTAGATGTTGGATTTTGGCTGCTCATGTCGAAAATGTGCCGGCGGCGCTCTTCACTTGCAGTCAACACCGGACTTGGTATAATGCCGGGTAATACCGGCGTCTGCCGGTATTCCGGCTGCAAAACCCCTCCTTGATTATGCGTCTCTCTCTCGTAGCGTCACCGAGTCGAAAATTCCTCACTAGGCTTCATCTACCCTCCTTATAAGCGTTACGCTTCCTTCTTTCGAGATCAGTCTCGAAGCTTCTATTCTACAGAGGCAGCATCTGCAACCTTATTGGCGGAATTCTTGCTCGTTCTGACGTCTGGGACTCTCATTGGTGCGTGTTGAGACACACCTTCTTGCGTCATACCTTTGGCGCGCGGTGATTCGCTTAGATTGTGTGGGCCTCTGTTACTACGTCACATCCGCCCAACGCCCTCGAAACCCCGGCTTGCCTTGTGATACCTCTACCCCAAACAATCGCCGCTTGTTTTTCCGACCGAACAGTTAAGAATTGTCCTTAACACACACGTGCAAACTTTGGTCCACATTCTCACGCTCAAGAATAACAGTGATAACGGTTTTTACACATTTTCTTGAACTCACGCTCAAGAATAACAGTGATAACGGTTTTTACACATTTTCTTAAAGTATTTTGGCAAAAAAATATGAAGTTACGAGACATGTTTCCCAAAATCTTGTGAGGGTAGTATTTCTGGACAACGTGTGCCCTCCACCCGTGTACAGTGAACGTGATAAGAGTGTTGCCGTCGAGGCAAAGCAATTGAGCCTGGATGATGTTGTTTCAGAGCAAGAAAAGGACTCACTTTGGTCTGGTGTAAGAAACTTGTTAACTGGCAATGACTTGGGTGATACTAAGATTTCAAACATTGACGAATATTTTATTGATGAGAACAATGTCCTGTGTAGATTGTCGAGAAAGAAACGCAGAAACGGTAGAAGTAATGTACAAATAGTCATTCCTAAGTCTTTAGTTAAGGTGGCTTTAAAGCTGAGCCATGACAACGATTTGTCCGCTCATATGGGTTTCCTAAGAACTCTTGAACGTGCCAGAGATAAATTCTTCTGGATTAATCAAATTCGTGACGTCAAAGACTATGTAAAGAAATGTCTAGCTTGCCAACGAACAAAATGGCAGGGTCAATTTAAAGTTCCCTTGGGAAAATTCCCTGAAACCTCCTATCCCCTTGAAAGAGTTGCAGTTGACCTTGTTGAGCTTCCTGTTAGTTACGCAGGCAACAAATACCTTCTAACGATAGTTGATCATTTTACTAGGTATGTTGATGCTTACCCCCTTACAGATAAGTCTGCGGATACTGTCACCAGAGCTTTTGTCCAATACGTCGGAAAATTCTCTGCCCCGAATACGATCGTCAGTGACAGAGGCAGCGAATTTACCAATAGATTATTCCAGGACGTCTGCAAAAATCTCAAAGCGAGATCACAGACTACTACTGCTTACCACCCAATGGCGAATGGATGCTGTGAGAGACTCAATGGCATCCTGAAAACTGCAATTTCTCACCTGGCCGCGGAAGATAAATTTAGCTGGGACGAGAGCGTAGCCTTTGCGACTCTCGCGGTAAATACTTCCTATCAAACTGCGATTAAAGACACGCCGTTCTTTCTGTTCTACGGCCGAGACGCAAACCTTCCCTTCCACGACATCTTCAAGGAGCAGCCTATAAACTACGCATGTGACAAAGAGTATTCAACTGAAGTCTCGCTCCGACTGTCCAAAGCATTTGCTGCAGTTCGGAAGAATTCGGAAGCTGCGAGGCAAGCTGCCGCAAACATTTATAATCGAACGGCCAAAGAATGTGACATTCAAGCAGGAGAGCTAATCATACTTAGGAACGTAACTGGACACACTGAAGGCAGAGCCTTCCCTTCGCGCTTCAGAGGCCCATACAGAATTACCTCCAGACGTGGAAATAACATCACTATCAGAGGTCTATACTCGGATCGAAAAGAGCAGACCGTGCACCTGAACCGTGTGAAACGTGCTTATCTTGACGACGCCATGGCCTTCCCTTTCAATAACGGTGACGAAGAAGACGAACTACAAGAGGCAGAGACGAACGGCATTCCTACAGTGCCGAGCACAAGCCAGAGCAATGAAGGAATAATTCCTAGATATTCTCTGAGAAATCGGACGAGACGCCCAAACTATGTATGATTATTTGTGTCTCGCAAGGACGTCCCAAAACTTCGATGGTGATGGCTCCATTTCATTCTAAAGATGTACTATGTTTAATATTAAGAATGTTTCTGACCATTTGCCTTGTGTTTAACATTTCTTTTGTATTACCAATTTAGGATACGTGCTTTGACTTAGAATTAACTGATTTTCCATGTCCCAAAACTTCAATAATGATTATCTCATTTCACTCCCAAATGTTCTATGTTTAATATTCAGAATGTTTTCTAATCATTTCCCTTGTGTTTAACATTTCTTTCATATTTCAATTTTAGGATAAGTGCTTCGACTTAAATTTAAATGATTTCTCCAGCGAAATGCAGATAGGATGTATTACATGATTAATGTCGATTTATAAATCAATTTATGTATTTACCTTGACGATGCTCATTAATCAGATAAAAATTTTACTCGATGTCAAATTTGTAACCCGTCCGTATGTCTTTTCATAGCTCTTCCCCAGGAATGCGTGCTAATACGTAGGAACTTTCCTTTACAGCCCACTAATTATCCGAAATATTGAATGTCATATTATGTATTTCTCATTAATCTCATTTACCGTGCAATTATTTGATTTTGTGTTCTCTAACGGATTTCTTTGAGCTTATTGCGTTAGATCTCTCACAAACTTCATTTACCTTGCATTTATTTTATTTTGCGTTAGTTATAATATTCTCTAAATGGATTTCTTTGAACTTATCGCGTTAGATTACTTTGATTCTGGTTAAAATGCTATCGAAGGATGGTACACCGGGATGTAAATGACAAAGGGTAAGATGGGATGAGTAGATGGACACAATTGATTACGATAAGTCGAAGAAATCCGAGAGAAAGATTTTGTCAAAGCCTGAGATTAACGTGGAACGATTGATTACAGCAATGCTGCGCCGACTGGGGTCTGAGCAGCGGCAGCACACACCCTCCTCTCTCCACCGCAGCTGCGCCGTGGCTGGGAAGCCGCATACAGGGCTACAGGCGCACAGCACTCACGCACCGCTCGCCCGCGCAGCAGGACAGCGACCCAGAGGCAGTGTGCAGGCGCACAGTGCACTACCAACGCTATGGCAACACCGCTCTCCATACCAGCTGTTTCTACTACGCGCCGTCAGCGACGACCTTGCTATTAAAGGGCTACAGCTGTCCTGGCACGCCGCGGCCCCAGCTGTACAGACGCAATAGGCGGACCCAGTTTCCCATCTGCAGCAACAGTACACCCACTCGTACGAAGGACTGGACTTTTTCCTGAACATCTATATTTTCGCCGGACACGGATTCAACAACGGCGAAGAAAAAATGAAGAAGATACCGTTGGACAGCAATATGTCCGTAGTAACTACACGCAGGAGGTCGAGTATAGACTGATCGATTGCATATTCGATATTTATTAGGATGGTTTTTACCCCTTTGAACGTCTTCAGAAGGCCTCTGATAGAACGTCATTAGCCAAGAGAGAAGGTCTTCGATAGTGAATTGGAATAGGGCGTCCCGACGACTACAATAAGCTATCGCTTGTTCAGGATCTTCGATTCAGAAGTGCGTCAGAAGCACAAATCTCAAGGCTCGTCTAATTTCGCCCCTGCAATGAAGTACGAATCTCAGATGCGTGACTTCAGTAGACGGAAACTTCCATTTTACATCCAGGAGGATGTTGATTAATATAGGTTGGGGGGATTCTGTTATGTCCCTAGTACGAACCGTTAAGTTTTCGCCACAAAAAAGAGTAAAGGGTGGTTGGACGTGAGAGCTTACACCGAACTCTGCTATCAGGAAATCTCAAAGCTCAGCAGTATACAACGCGCCAGATGTCGATGTGTACACAGCGAGGGCTCGGCCGTTACAAAAAAAAGGAGAAGGCGACGCCTGCGCTCCCAACTACAGCGTGGCAACGTGGCAACAGCATGGCATCAGCGTGGCAGCGGTATGGCAGCGTGGCAGCGTGTGGATGGCAACAGCAGCCCGGTCTCAGCAGGCTGGCGGCTGGGCCATAGCCACAACAAACAATGGCGATCAGCGAGTGGCAGTGAGCAAGTGGCAGAGTGGCCGAGTGGCAATGAGTAGCCGCGACGATACTGCGGGCGTCAACTTCAACGGCTATGATCAGCTGCGGTAACTCCTGCAGCACGACAGCTACTTGAAGGGTTCGACGAGGGTTAGATCATCATCATTATAGAGCGAAACTCCGACGCTAGAAGGTCTCATCGTGCCACCTCATTAGATGTGTTAAATTTGCATACGGCGAGGCACTCCGTATTAGTCCCTGACTCTGTGTTAACGTCACGTAATAATTTAACGTACAATCCGAGACCTTAATATTGCACTCCGTCATCGCTGCATATCCAAAGTTGCGTGAGACCCTCGTAACAATTGTTCTTATATTTGCTAGTCTCATCTACCCCATTGTCATATTTTGTGTACACCTTTCATCATAACAAGTAAAAATGACGTGGCCACGTTGAAAGAATCGTGTTTTCTTTCGGAAAATAACTCCTTTGATTTTTAGACTTGAAAAGAAAGAAAATTTGAAAAATCATAAACTCGGATTCTTGAAAAAAAAGAAGTATAACATTAAAAATACAAATTACTTGACTGACCTGTCTACAAACAACTTACACAACTGTTCGGTTGAAACGAAGCTTTCTAACACACTCGTTTGAAGTATGTCATTTAACGTTGTTTTGTTAAATAAATAGTGTTTATTGAGTAAGTTATTCATACAAGTGAACTTTTCGATACGTATGGCTTTTCAAGGTATTTTCCCCAGTTTGTATGTGACAGGGTGTATTAAATTTGGGATTTTTACATGAAAGTTTTCTTCTTAATTTTTTTGACTTATTTTTTAATTTTTGCATTTTTTACTTTCACATTTTTAATTTTTGGAATGAATCTAACTGTTGTTAAAACAGTGATAAATGAGTAACAAACTTGACAGCGCGACAATTAACATCGTGAGAAAAAGTGCATAAATTCACTTTCTTTTAGGCAGTATTAGCTAGCCTCCTATGTTTTCTAACTCAACTATACCCGTAATCTTTCTGGATATAGCTTAATCTAAAGGTAAAATATAAGTTTTTATTACATCGACAATTGTACATTGACTTACGAGGTTTGATTCCTCACAATAAACCAATGTCAACGGGAAAATTTCACTGTTCCCTTTACCAATTTTACTGGTACCAAATTATTGAATTATTGAGCTTGGTGAAGGGAAAGAAGTCGTAGACAAGGATTGATACAGGAATACCTACTCACGAGCAGGTATCCAGCTGACCCGGCACCTTCTCGTGGTGGTACCGTTGAAATACCCAACTGCTCTTTCCTCTATCTTTTGAGTTTTCTTTCGAGGGATTAAGATTTTAGTTTTTTTTCCAATTCCCCGTTGTTGAGTAGAACAAAGTCGGGCGGCGGCCCGAGCTCTTCGGAGCTTGGGTCTCTTTTGCGTAGTTATTTTCTCTTTAATTTGCCCTATATTCCAGGGCCCTTAAATAGCCTATAAGAATAGACTTAAGTTACGCAGACCAATAGTCCATTTTGGATTACTACTTTGGATCCCAAAGTAAAACTTTAAGCACTTCTGGCAACAATCAGCGAATACCTCAAACCCCGACTTCGAGGCGGGGAAACCCCCTCTGAAGCCGGGAGTATGTACGCCAAAAATAAAAACAAATTCAAACAACGAATAAACCCCAACAAAAACAACCTAAGCACTGCTACCAACGTAGGTGCAACAAACCCCAAAACTAACACCATCACCAGGAAGATAAGCGAAAACAATGAAACATCTGACCAAACAACCGAAAAAACTCTACCGGAACCAAACGGTGCTACCTGTAAGGTGGACCAATTGGAGGCTAAATTAAATGAAGTGCTGAATAGACTTGCGGCAGGTGATGCAACCAAATGCATCAACCCCGATAAACATGAAGTTGAAAAAGAAGCACAAAATGTAGACGATCGAATAAGGAAAATCGAAAATACACTCGAAAAAATCCTAGAAATGACGAAAGCGCAGAACATAGGGAAAAACAGTAAAATCATGGGCTGCGAGAAAGAAAATGTGAGAAAACAAAGCAAAGCTAACAAATACACACCCATATCGTTGAACCAAGAAATGACGAAGAACGACCATTATACAAAGTTCTTCTCGGTCAAATTCAAAGTCGAAGAGAGAAACCAAATAAATCCATTTTGCCTCCAAGAAGAAATAGTCAAAATAACTGGTTTGAAGGCGAAAAGAATAACTTATTCAGGTAAAGATAGCTTTATCATAGAAACTCGAAACAAACCCCAATCTGAGCGCATCACCAGACTTAATAACGTCGACGGCATTAATTGCCAGATCAGCGAACACCCATACTACAATCAATCCAAAGGACTAATATATATTCAAGAATACGATGTAGATAATATGGAAGATTTTGTGGAAGGCCTAAAGAGCCAGTACAATATCAGTGACGCTGTCCGTGCCAGCTTCATTAAAACTCGATTCTCCCAAACCACCCCACTCCTACTAACCTTTAATAGCTACACTACACCAGACTCTATATATATACCAGGCGAAAAATCAGATACGATAGTATACCCATTTATTAATAGACCAATGATCTGCCACAAATGTCAAAACTACGGCCACACAGCCAAACACTGCCATAACGAAGCAAACTGTAAACGCTGCGGAGAAACAGGCCATGACAGCGAACACTGTGGCAGCGCCCTCTCCTGCATGCATTGCAAGCGTCAACATGAAACTGGCCACAGAGAATGCCCGAAACATATCATGGAAACAGAAATATGCAAAGTCCAACAAGAACAACGAGTTAATAGGCGTCGTGCTGTACAGATAGTCACAGGACACTCCGAGATACCAATATCAGATACGAACACCCCCACAACTCATTTCAATATAACAATGCAGGAAAACGAAAAGCGGAAAATTACTCCATGGCTCCTAGAAAAATGTATTGCAAACCAAATCCAAGGAAAACCCAAATCTATTCGATCGGGTGGCAAAAACACATTTATTGTAGAATTAGATCACACACGACAAAAAGATGAAATACAGAAAATCAAAGACATAAACAACATCCCTGTGCAAGTAACAGAAAATAACTATGTAAATCTTTCAAAAGGACTCGCCTACATCTATAATTACGACTTCACCAACTTCGAGAAATTCAAACAAGGTTTAATGGAAAACCATATAATCAAAAATGTCGAACCAGCAAATTGGATAAAAAGCCGTAACACAAATGCAAAAGCAATACTTCTAACTTTCAGAGGCTCAACCCCCCCTGAGTATATCGACATCCTTGGCCAAGACTGCAAGAGTAGGATATATGAATACTTCGACCGCCCTATGATGTGTAAAAAGTGCTTGGAATACAACCATACTGCTAAAAGATGTACCAGTGAAGAGTTCGTGTGTGGAAAATGCGCAACAAAAGGCCATGAAGCAACAAATTGCACGGAAAACAACTTGACATGCTACCACTGCGGAAACAATCACAAAACTGGAGACCGGACTTGCCCGGAACAACGCAAGCAACAAGAACTAATTTCTATCCGTACTAAACAAAACGTATCAAGAGAACAAGCCCTTATAATATACCACAAACGATCCCCACAACTCGACCAAAGCTACGCACAAATAACCAGAAATCGAACGGATCAAATACCCAAAGTACCAACCCCCCAACCCTTTATGGCGGCTCCCAAAAACCAAACGATCACCGAACAAAATATGGCTCCCCCACTTTGTAACGAACCAGGTACAACTGATAACACAACCGATACACCAGAAACCAAACCACCGCAAACTTCACAACGCGACCACGAAACATGCGAAAAAGAGATACTCCGCATTAAACCCAACCCAACACAATTGCTCAAATCCACAATTAATATTGAAACTACAGCCGAAGGATCTGAAAATGAGGAAGATGGCACGAGCGAATGCAACCCTATTATGAGACAAGAAGCCAGACGAATATTCAACGAATTCAAACCCCCAAAGCAGCACAAACCTTCCAAAACCCAAAACAAGAAGCGACCAAGATCACGATCAAAATCACGATCCCCCACCTACAGCCGCAACAGACATGATAAACGACAAATTTACTCAGATGAGGAACAATCACACTACTCTCGTGACTCTAGGATTAGAGATAGATCACCCAAAAGAAAGTAACTAATTGAACGATTGAATAACAAAATCAAATCAAACAGACCCCATGGCTAACGTAGGAATCCTGCAGTGGAACTGCCAAGGCATCAGGGGAAAGAAAGATGAACTAATGGAAACAATAAACAACCACCAACCCAGTATAATAGCACTTCAAGAAACAAAGCTATGGGATAACTGCCAGTTTAGAATAAACGGCTACAGTAATGTGCTACGACACGGTCATTACAACAGAACCCCCCATGGAGGTGTTGGAATATATGTCCATAGCTCAATACCTTTTTGTGAACTGAATCTACAGACTGAACTACAAAGCGTGGCCATTCAAGTAAACATAGGACAGCTGATAACCATCTGCAGCATCTACATACCCGGTAGACAAACAGTCACAAACGAAAAACTAAATAACCTAATCCACCAACTACCGAATCCTTTCATCCTAGCCGGCGACTTCAACGGACACAGCACCATATGGGGCTGCAAAAATACAGATAATAGGGGGAAGCTGATAGAAACTGTTATTACAAACAATAACCTTTGCCTATTAAATACTGGTTCACCCACTAGAATAGGATACAATTCAGAATCAGCTATCGATCTGACAATTTGCTCACCTACATTGGCCGTGCTATTAGACTGGGTTGCTTTCGACTCGCCGGGTGATAGCGATCATTGCCCAATTTTGATCACCTACCTTAACGAAAATCGTCCCAACCAACCCCCATCAACTATCTGGAACTACTCAAAAGCTAACTGGGATCTATATTCCAATAACAATGCATGGAACAAGCCGATGTTGAACACAACAACTAATAACGAACAACTACTCACCGACTTATACCAGCGGTTCTACTCAGCAGCTGAAAAAGCCATCCCAACTTATATACCAGGAAAATACTACCCCAAACCATGGTGGACAAAAGAACTCCAAGAATCAAAAGAAGAAAGAGAAAAACTTTACAAGAAATACCACCGCAATAAAAATCTTACTAACTTAATTAACTGGAAACGAGCAAGGGCAAATCATAAATACAAAATTCGAGCAAGCAAACAGGAAACGTGGAAGAATTTCGTAAACCAACTTAATAAATATACACCAATGGCCAGAGTATACGAAACAATAAGGAAAATAAAAGGTCGAGTACAAAGAAAAGTCCATATATTGATCGAAAACAATATACACTACAGCACAATCCCTGATATTGTGAATAAACTGGCTGAAAATTTCAGCGAAGTGTCAAGCGATCAAAGCTATTCCCCTGAATTTCAACAAATCAAAACCGCAAATGAAACTATACCGATCCATTTCAGTTCGCCAAACGTAGAAATCTATAACCAAACTTTCCATATGCATGAATTTGAATCCGCCCTAAGAAAAACTAAAAACACATCACCAGGAAACGACAAAATAACATACGACATGATCAAACACCTAAAACTACCAGCTAAACAATACATCTTGAACACTTTTAACAAATTCTGGACAACGGGCTACTTCCCACCACAATGGCAGCACTCGATAATAATACCAATCCCAAAACCCGGGAAAGACCATAGTAAACCAAATAACTACAGACCCATCGCACTCACGAGCTGTCTGTGCAAATTAATGGAACGAATGATCAATAATCGACTGATCGAATACTTAGATATGCACAATATAATTAGTAAAGAGCAGTGTGGATGCAGAAAGGGGCGTAGCACTACAGATCATTTGGTCAGACTAGACTCAACCATAAGATTAGCATTCGCAAACAGAGAACACTTCATCTCAGTGTTCTTCGACCTTGAAAAAGCTTACGACAGAACATGGAGATATGGGATCATACGGGATTTATTCGATATCGGACTCAGGGGCAGATTACCAACTTTTGTCGCCAAATTCCTAGAACGTAGAACACTAAGTGTCCGAATAGACAACTATAGCTCAAATATTTACGAACAGCGAAACGGAGTCCCTCAAGGCAGTGTCCTCTCGGTCACGTTATTCGCCCTCAAAATAAACGACATAGCCAAGCAGATCCCACCGGGCAACAAATTCCACCACTCACTATACGTTGACGACTTACAAGTTGGATACCACCACCAAGACCTCAAGGTTATCCAAGACAAAATGCAATCCTGTATCAATAAAATATTTAAGTGGTCCCAAAATCATGGCTTCAAATTCTCATCCAGTAAAAGCAAAGCAATACATTTCAATACCATACCCGGACTCTTCCTCAGCCCAATACTTAAACTCAATGATGAAAACATTCAATACACAAACTCACATAAATTCCTCGGCCTGATCTTCGATGAAAAATTGAACTGGCAACAACACATCACTGCTTTAAAGAAAAAAGGGAATGATAGCCTGAACTTATTAAAATCAATAACAGCTCAAAGCTGGGGAGCAGACCAAACCACGATCCTCAAAATCTATCGAAGCATTACAAGATCAATCCTCGATTATGGATCAATAATCTATAACTCTGCCAGCCAAACAACTCTAAAGCCCATCGAGTCTATTACATCCGAAGCACTACGAATCGCTACAGGAGCATTCAAATCCAGCCCAACAAATAGTCTACACATTATTTGCAATGAAATGCCTCCCGATATTAGGCGAAACTATCTATCCCTCTGTTATTACTACAAAATCCGAAGTCAACATGGAAACCCCGCCTTCAATTACACTGTGACGCCGAGTAACCGACTACTCTTCCAAAATAGGAAAATAACTCCAACATTCGCTATTAAAATGCAAATTCTGATAGAAAAATTTGGCCTCCGGAAAAATCGAGTTAAACCAGACTTTTCATACCGACTACTAAACATTAATACTCCCACATGGGCACTAACAAAACCAACAATAAATACCGACCTCACCGAACTACCAAAAAACGAAACCCCTGAATACATAATCCGTCAAGAGTTTAAAAGAATGGCAAAAGAAAAATATGACGGATATGTAACTATATACACAGACGGCTCAAGAGGAGAAAATGGCACAGGAGCGGCAGCAGTATGTGGCACCATTGTTCGCTCTGCAACGCTACCGAAAGAGGCCTCAATATACTCAGCCGAAATACACGCCATCCACTTGGCCCTTGGCATCATTAATGAAAAAAGAGATAAAAAATTCGTAATATACTGCGACTCCTTGAGTGTCGTTAACAGCCTAAAGTACGAGACATACCATCCAGTACTACGCCGAATACAACACGACATACACGAAAAACAAAAAGGCGGCAAAGCCATCAACATATGCTGGATCCCCTCCCATGTCGGAATAGGCGATAACGATGCTGCAGATACTGCAGCCAAGAACGCAACCCAAAAAAACGAAGAATTTATCCTAATTTGCTACACAGATTGGAAACCATTAATTCGACAAGCCGTGATTAACCAGTGGAAAACTAGGTGGGAAAATTGCAGAGACAAATTAAGGGAAATACAACCATCACCAGGAATAGAGTTGGACTTCGGTAAAATATCACGTAAAGAGGAAATAATAGTTAACAGACTCAGAATAGGACACACATTCTTAACGCATGGCTACCTGATGAACAACGAGATACCTGATATTGCACCAGTGTGCGAGTTTTGCAACAACTCAACACTAACTGTCAAACACCTAATCATAGAATGTGAAAGTCTAACAATTAGTAGAAATTGTATAAAGGCTTGCCAAACGCTACAACCTACCGTCGAGACGGTATTGGGACGCCATTTAGACGTCAAGGAATTAATGAACTATCTTCGTGTGATAGATGTCTACGACCTAATTTGAATGTTTCAGTAACTTTGCACTGCAATTGACTTACCTTTAATGATGAGTTTCTAAATTGACCTTGCGATCGCAGATGACATGCATAAAGGGGAGCAGTAAAGGACCCGTGTCCGTGCTTTAATGTTGATTGTATCAACACCCCTCATTATTATTATTATTATTATTAATGTCAACGGTATAATAGCGTATTCTTTAAGAAATATTTTTTATGAATGCTCTAAATACAATCGCTGATATAAAGAAAAGCATCTAAGAGCGAATCCCGAAGATTGGCGATATGAGAGAGAATTTTTTACTTTTATGACACAGAATTTTTTCATAAAGTTCGAAATGTTGTTTCTTGAGAACGGAGGACCCCGACCAGAAATACGTGTCTATAAGTAATTGCTATTTTTACTAAAATTCACCCTTCTATCATGTATGCAGAGTTTTGTTCTATCTTCCGTCTCAGATGACCTGAGATAATAGTTTTCAAATGGCGTCTTTTAAGGGATACATTAAACATTTAAGCTATTATCGCGGTGGAGAGTCTCTAGATTGATCTTGGTTTCGAGCCCTGAAGCATAGCACGGAGGAAAAAATAAAAATTTTGGTGATTTTTCCAAACATTGAATTTATATGAGAATGATGAAGGAAATTACCACCTCGTTTTTGCTTGATGTTAACCTATAATGATTATTATACTTTACGACACACTCATTTGAGAGTCGTTGAGAGATTGTTCCGTATCACATTGAAGGAAAACTTCTAAAAATCTTACCCGAAGCTCGATAAATATTCTCTTTCAGCAGTATTAATTTAATTTTAACCCATTGAGAAATGAAGTCAATAATTTTACGGACAACAGAATATTTCAGCATTCGATCGTAATGCGTAAGGTCGCTTATTTTGATCACGTATACGAACGTAGCGGTGGACTGGAATATTATGTAGAGTTTGTATCCATTTTAGAGTAGTGACATTTCAGACGTACTTTCGATCCTACCATTGAATTACATTTGGCTTATTTCTCGCCTATTTTTACGAAACATAGCCACAAAGTGTTTTTTAATTCAGGCAAAACAATTCTCATTCTGCACGTTATTGGTTAGTCTTACGGTAAATT
This sequence comes from Morinoia aosen, assembly GCA_030386875.1. Lineage (NCBI taxonomy): Eukaryota > Metazoa > Arthropoda > Malacostraca > Amphipoda > Talitridae > Morinoia > Morinoia aosen. The sequence continues at coordinate 89,199,609 of CM059559.1, read as the reverse complement.
AAAACGCTTCAATTTCATGCTTAAAACAATCAACACGTTGACCAGGATAGGTTAAACTAGAGTTCAATATTCAACTCAAATTTGAAGTCAATTGTTATAAGAAATTTTGAAAAAAGCAAACATAAGATGGATCGTGCCTTCATTCAGTGTTGATATAGTATTTATGAAAATCGATTTCGTGACTGCCGGTCGGTCAGATGCATTAAGAATATTCTTTCCTTGTACACCGCGGCTGCCATCGCAACCGTCGTGTTTACGAAGCTGCTGGAAACAATAGGCTTAACTCATCTTCCACGGAGATCTGCGTTCAGCAATTTGATACGCCCGTCTCACCACTAGATACGCTTCGAGGTGACAAAGAGATAAATTCCCGTAGGGCAAAGTCCAGGGTGTTAGTCTGAGTCAGAAAGATCTTATTTACAAAGAATTTTCCAATCATTGTCTGCTTAAAAATTTCAAACTGAGGCCGGGCTAGGGACATTAGAACGTTACTGGTGTTCGGCGTGTAAGCATCGTGATATTGTGGCTGTGATTGGAACCGTGAACACGTGCAAAATGTTTGGCTTTCTATCTTCCCTGTGCCGCTTGTGGTTTTTCTTAAGTTTCAAAGTTCCCGTGATAGTTATAATTAAAGTTATCAAAATCGGTTTGAATTCAAAGTCAACAGAAAACAACGAACAAGAAAATAGTTCTGAAAGCAGCAGTGATAATACAGATTTGTCAGTGTCTTACATCAAGTTTCAACCCGGGAAACCTTTCGCGCTCAACGAAAATTGGACGGAGGAATCCTGTACGGGTACTTCAAGTGGAAGCCTTGTGTCGGTGCAGGAATATACTTCCAATAATCTTCCCCAAGTATTTTTTGACTGTTCATATTTCGGCTGCCAGTGCAGGAAACCAAACAACACTATTGACATGAAAACGCGGGCTTTGGGTCCATCTTTGCCCAAAACTACTTGCATGTTTACCCTGAACCACATGCAGCCTAGTGGATATCATTCTTTGGTGGATGATACAACTCTCACAAGCAACGGCACTTACTTGGATACTCACAAGAGTATTATTTTAACTGTGGAATACGACGCTGACCAAAGTGAATCCGTTCGCACTTTGAGGAGTGACTTCGGGGCGAAAATACTCAAGGATTGAATCGTTCAAAGGTATGTTAATTTTCTTCTAATTTAGTTTTTATTTTAATTTTATTAAAATTTTAATTTAATTTTCTTTTCTAGAATATAGTGTTCTAATCTAACCCAAATTAACTATTGTGCTAAAATCAAGCGTCGAATCTTGAGGGAACCCATTCTTTGATCAGTCTAGTGTGGGCTAGGTTAAGTGAATTAGTTTAAACATAATTGTACTCCTTATAATAGAATTGATCATAGGATGCCCTAGAAGTCGCTGTACATATTTGAACCCACAAGTAATTATACGCAAATGTGTCCATAGCAATGGCCTTAAGATGCAAGCAGCTGATGTATCGCTTTTGGCAAATAGATCATTTTTAAACAGTTTTTTCAAATTTCAAAACCATTGAGTTTCGAGGGAGATAAGAGACTTAACCTGTTCGTTCTTAGATATGCTCTCATTGAAAATGCGTTGTTGTCCTGTTACCGAGTATTTGATAGTTGTCTAAATTTTTGGTATCGCCGCCTCATTCGTAATATAGCGATAATACAGCCTCTCTATCCCATCGTAACTGTTTTTTGCCTGCATCGGTCTCAAATTGAGGTTCCTTTTTCTGAAGTAACATGGGTTCAAAGGCAATGTCTAACCGCATCTTTCGAAGAGACTTTAACTTCAACTTACTAAGTTCTTTTTCTACGGTTCCCGAAATTTTATTTGTGTGTGAACGTCATAATATCATGTATTAACAAACTGCTCAGAATTTTATGTTTCTGGTTATTTTGAATATGATTAAGTTATAAACATTCGTATGATGCTTCGCGTACGTTTCTACTCGTATGTTAGTTACCTGTTAGCAATTTTCCAGAGTGCCATTCTGGTGTTATAGATGCTGTTATATTCTGGTTTTATAGATGCCGGGATATTAGACTAAAAAAAATTCATTGGTGAATTTAGTGTAACTTTGCCGATGAAGATTTTTTCCTTTAGAAATAATGCACTGGTACTCACATGTAGTATAACTGTTGGTGTCAATCTTGACAAATTCAAGTTACTCAAGAAACACTGCTAAATACAGTTTCTGCATTATTTGTGAATTTCATTCTCTTTATGCTTCAATATTTTCCTTGTTTTAGTAGCCGCTCGTTTCATAATTTACTCCCTTCATTAACTTTTCTCCCGCCTAATTTTACTGGGGTAGTTTGTACATACATGTATGAAAATAGATTATTCATTGCCTGAGTTAAGCATAGGATTTTCGAATCAGGCTTAATTTCAATTTCCAGTACGAATTCCAATCTGTGCTTCCGTAAGTAATTTAATAATAAATTTTCGAGTATTGTACCATCATCTTTTTCTTGGAGACAATCTAATCTTTTTTTAGGCTGCTTACTCTCTTATATCAGGAAAATCAACCATCACAAAAAAAAATTTTACCCTTGTTGTTTACAAGCCTTTCTTAACATAAGTACGGAACTTTCACGTTTCTATGAAAAAAATCATGTCTCAATTATTTCCGAATGTATAAAATTTTTGATAAATGCTTGGTAAACATTCAAATTATATATTGTTTACCATATCATGTTCAGTGCCCGAAAAAGCCTATTTCTTCGAAAAAATAATATTGTAGCAAAAAAGCAGATAGATTTTTATTTATTACAACGATCTTATTTCAACAAAATAATGACCGCAAAGCTAATTTCAGTGCATATATCAAAACATGATTTTTTCTTTGTCTTATTTCAGGACTTGATGAAAACGCGGGAATCGTCAGCCATGTGGTCGAACGCGGACACAGAAATGGATGAGCTCATCGAATTCCTCCTCACAGAAACATCAGATTAACATCTTATACTCATACTCATGTTATACTCAAATGTAGGTTCACGCACAAAGATCTATACGTGTGTCAGCGTGAGACCAATATTTTGTTAAGATTTGTATTTTCACATTAAAAAGTAAAAAAAATCAGAGTTTTTTGAATAATTTTCCTTTTTATAATATTCTTAAAAATACGTGAAGTCAGGCTGGCTCATGGAATCAAGAGGACAAACAGCGCGACTAGTACTACGAGGGTGCGCTCGTAAGCGAAGTTTCCTCCGAAGCTTTCAGGCGTGGTCGTCACTGTCACTGTTAAAATATTTTTAAACTGAAAAGTTCTGATGCCTTCGAATCTTTCGAACATCAAATTTCCTTTTTATGTGTTTTTATTTTATTTTTCAAATCACAAGACGTGGACTCAATTCAAGGACATAACCACAACCTAATTAAGATAATCAGGATCAGACGAAAACTTGAGAAGGTGTTTACCACAATCAACTTTAACCCAAAATAGAGACGTCCATGAAAATTGTTCGTATTTTTTAAATGACGTTGCAAGGGATTAAGGTGCCTCATAAGAAGACGACTCCATGAAATGGTCATGGAAGGTTGATCGGATCTAGAAAAATATCAGAGCAAATTTGTGGCAAGTCATTATATTGTCCAAAACTTCGCTTTGCTGAAAATGAATGTCAGATCGTGCCAAATAAGCCTCGTTACCTGCTCTTATGAACACTCATCGTCTGATAGGGTTTCATTGATTTTTCTTGAAAGCCTTTATGCTTTGAAAATAGAATGCTAAGTATATCAGAATGACTAATACGAGGTAAACACGTAGTGTTTCTGATATTTAGCGTGTTAAACAGAGATGAAATTCCTCGGTAGAGACGATACTGAAAATCGCTAAAAATGTACTGCTGCTGCTCCGTTGTTTTTTCTGAGAGTTTGATATTGAGAAAACTTTCAGGTCTTGCGCATGGGTTGACCTACTGAATTAAGACCAACGCTAAGTCTATTTTCTCATTACGCGGCTGGCTCCAAATCAGGAATTGCAAGATGTAAAGTGTCATGAGCTAGTGTTAAATCATTTCGGTCTCCGATCGCTTGAACCCACGGACGTGACTTGAGCAATTTCCAATGCAAGTTTTGATTACTTTGTTTGCGTAACCTCAAATTTTCTTGGGTGTGTTAGTAACATTTGATTTCATGAAGAAGATTCCATGGAATTTACATTTTTTCCCAATACTCAAATAATTTTGGAACTAAAAATTTTGTAAAATAACTCCATCATTGATGCTTCTCAGCTTGAGAATAAAAAGCAAGGCGAAAATCGCTACACGTAAAGTCATTTTTATTAAAAATTATCAAACAAAACTGTTTGTTGTCGTTTCTTGATGCGTGTGTAGAAAGAGTTGGCAATACTTTTCAGTGCTCTACTTTCCGAAAGAAAACTTTTTCTGGGCTTGGGACTAGCTTTTTCAGCTGTTGTTCATACAATTTTAAGGTTTGCGGCATTCGTACTCTCGTCCATAGAGCGTTTAATGTGTGTTCTAACTTTCAATACTTATATAAAGAGTTCGATTTTTTTCAACGATATTTTGCCAAAGACGGATTTCCCTCTTCTGTTGTTGACAGGCATATCAATAAATTTTTGTCGAAAATTTATGATAAATCTCAATCTGTTCAATCTTGTGCACAACAAGCTTTCTATGTGAAGATGCTGTTTTTTGAAGATCAGTCATTGAAACTAAGCGAGGATGTTAAATCCCTTATTAACAAGTTTTTCCCGCAGATCAAAGTTCAAATGATCCTCGTGAATAATTTTACAATAAGTTCTCTTTTTTGTTTCTAAGACAAACTGCCACCCTCACTGTGCTCGTCTCTGGGGTACCAATACAGTTGTTCACGTTGTGAATCGCGGTACGTTGGTTCTACCTGCCGTACCCTGATGACTAGAGTTTTCGAGCAAGCTGGGCGTAGTTGCAGAACTGGTGGGTCCCCCCACTGTCTTCTCTTGGGTCCCCCCACTGTCTTCTGTTAGATCTCATGCGGAAGAGTGCAATGTTCCGGTCTCCCTAAATGATTTTAAAATCTTGGCCGGTACCTCTTACAGAAGAGATCTGCGCCTTCTCGAATCTTTGCACCTATACAAAATGAAACCTGCTCTGAATGACACCCAAAGGGCTTTCCTGCTTCATGTTGCCAACACGTAATTCAGTTGCTAATTTTTTTTCTTTACCTTATCTATATTTTTTTACCGTTGTTTGTATTTTTTCAAAGTTTAGATTTTTTATACATACTACTTAGGTGTATTAATTCCTCCTCTTTTGGTTTCGTTTTACACAGATTTTTTGCTGAAGATGGACAGTTAGTCCGAAACGTTCAGTTTTATTTGATCGCTTTTAATAAAAATGACTTTACGTGTAGCGATTTTCGCCTTGCTTTTTATTAGAATCTTGTATCCAACAATAGGTGTGATTATCTATTTTTATGAACTGTAAACCTAATTTTTGAAAGAACAGGAAGTAAAAACAAGGAAAAACTTCCAGTTACTGATGTGATCGTTTCTATCAGAAAGATTTTATTATTACGTTCACTTTTTGAGGCTGTGCTCGCTCCATAAGGACTCAACTCAGTGCTTCTTCGACGCTCATTTAATCTTTGATGCTGTAAGACTCAATCCAATTGGGCAGACCAACTAAAAAGTTAGGTTCGGAGATTACTATCAATATGAAATTTGCGGGTTGTTTTTAAATAATAAGTCTCAACTTGAAGATTCACTACAAATTCAAATGTGGGGTATTTAACTAACATTTTTCAGCAGAAAAACTTGGGTTTAAGAATCAAGTTTAACGCATCAGTGAAAACGTACAAATCTGACTTTAGCTACCGCGAACATTTCATTTCCATGAAATAAATCAGATGAAATTCATCCAAGTTTAGTTAGGATTTTCGTTCATCGGCAGCATTTTTTTTAACTGTGGGAGTGTTTTTCTTAACTTGAGTAGGTGTCAAAATACGCTCAACTCTATTCAAGCACTTGGCTGTCCATTATTCATCAAAGTCCATCATTTATCGCTGAAATGAACTGAACTACGAACTATACTATAAATTGTATTGTATGTCTTAGCTACCGTAAGCTCAGTTATTGTCAATCTTCTAGCTACTGTTCTATTAAACTTGAACTATTGTTGCGAATTCTTCAAAAGTGACATTAATATTCTGATCTTACCATGATATTTCCGTACCTTTAAGTTTCATTTTTTGAGTGGTAATAATCTTGTCTGAATTCTCATTTGATATATTTTTTTCTGGAGGTCCGGGAATGACGCTCCGAACGTGAGCATTACCGCAAAGTGTAAAGGTGACCGCCCGGACCGGACATCCAGACACGCAGCTTTCCACTCTAATGTCAAACGAAATAAACCAAACTCGTTTGATGGCAAACGTTTCTCCGGCATTTCCTGCCTGGATCTCTGCAGGAGGTTGTTACTCTTTCAGAAAAATCCCCGACTGGGTTTCCAAAACGGCACGTCATTGGTTCCAGACGCACCTACCTTGTCTCGGATTGGTGATTACCGTAAGATAGAATGTTTTTGTTCTGTTGATTAGTTAAATCGGACGGACAAAACGTATTCGCCTCCAGAGGTCCACGGCCTCTTTGAGAATATTCTCTTCTCAGACCTTCCGCCTTTTGACCAAACCTGATACTTATTCCAAAAGATAATAATACTCACGGCGCCCGAGTTTTCCATGAATTGTAGAGACGAAGTCTTTGGGGGATTTTTGGAGATACGTTGCACACTCAGCAGTTTTGGTAGTAGGGGACATATGTTTCTTAGTTTTTATGTATGAATACATTTGTTGATATGAATAGATGAAGTTTACTATTCTAACACATTCACCCGGTCCTCTAATCAATTTAGATAAGATTGTTTAGGCACAAATTCAACTTCATGTTTAGACCCTTTAGGAGGAATAGAATAGGCAATAGGCTTAGGTTAGTCAGGTTTGTCTTTCCTATGCTTTGCGGACTGGCGCCCTCGGGAGATGCTGCGCTTTATTAGGTTACCTCAACTAAAGGCCTTCCGAACATTCTGCCTTCTTGGCCTATTTTAAAACTTTGGTTTCGTTCCTTCTTCGCTGCCTCTTCTTTGTCTTTTTTTTCATCTTGTTTCTCAACTTGCTGTTTCTATGTGGAAGGAATCCTGCGAGGGAACGCACCTTGTGCATTGATTCCCCGTTTTCTACAGTCTATTGAAAACTAAATGGTCCCTTCGTTTTGCTCTCTTGAGATCGTCTTTGTTGTGAATAGGTAGTCTGAAACTAAGCGTAGAAAGTAAAAGAAAGAGTGAAGAAAGAAGTAGAAGAAAGAGCGTATAAAATATAAAAAATGCAAAGCTAAGTATTCTGATGAGGAAGTTAGCTGAAGTTTGCAGAAGAGCGACGGCCTCTTCCAAGAAAATCAAGAGCGATTTTATGCGACTGTCAGTTTGTTTATTTCAAAACCGGTTTTCTAACCTAGCTTATTTTATTTTAGTCATATCAATTAACTTATCGCATTATTTTCCTCTCAAACCTTTTATTTACTTTTTAAAATTGTGTCGAAGCTTAAAAAGCACGACCTTAAATTTGCAATTATTAGACCAACTTTACGACAGCTGGAGAAGTTCTAAAACTGAAGGTCTTATTGGAATCTGCTATTAAAGTTATATATTTTTGAAGCAAGCATAAGTGGACTTGATTTAATTTTTCTGGATGAGTGAAGAAAAAAAATTTAATTTTATATATTGCAAAATTTCATACCAAAAACTAAAGTTTCCCACCACGCCATAGAGGGAAATTTCATTACTTTACCCTCCACCTTCATCCATCGCCTACTTCACTGAAAATGATGGCTTATTTTTAGCAGAGAGATGTTAATTTCACTCATGCTTTTCAAAAGTGATGCAAGAAATTTTAAGGTAAAAAATACAAATTGAAACTTTAAAAATTCATCTTGACCTTTTCATCTCTGTTGAAGGTATCTTCACACTCCTACAGTGGTCGGCTGCCAAAGGTTTAGCATTTCGAATTGAAATACTAGATTATAGTTTTTGAAGCATGAATGAGTAGGAACGGAGCAGCAGGTCGCGCCCTAGCTGACGTAGCTGGAGGGCCAAACATTACCTCATTGTGCTGGGCGGCAGAACGGTCGTAACACGGTCGGCCAAACATTACCTCAACCTGCTCCGAACGTTCTTGGTCTGACGCCAGTAACGGTGGTCCGGTCGAAGAAACTCTTTTTTATTACAAGCTCTTTGTTTTTAAGTAGATGCTCTTAACAGCGCCAGGTCTGTGCGTTGGTCGCGAGACGAGCTGTGATTCACTCGATTTATCAGCCTCCAGCGTGTGCGAGATGGGTTCATTGATCGGGAGGGATATATGGACGGTAATACTTCTGCTTTTTTATAGTTTAGTTCGACCTAATGAGCATTTCGTCATAATTGAGAATATATTTCACTAAATTTTATCTAATATATGCCGTTGTCGAATGGATATGCTCCTTCATGCACAAATTAACCTATTAATACTAGGTCATAGAAAAACTTGGTCACTGTTTAAAATCGCCAGACCTACTCGTATTTTGAAACAAAGAACTTGAAAAATGTGTCGTAACAAACTTTTTCATTGTTAAGGTGTAATTATTCGCTGATGGATAAATTTAACTGCGACATATTTAACTCCTTATTTAAAATTTACTGCGATATCTGTTACGCAAGAAAATGATCCGTATCATTGACGTCTCCGATCATTTCACAACAACCATTGCCGCAAAATGTGTTGGGACAGCTTCACAATCGAATAAATAAGCATTATTTCACTCATTAACTTTTGAGTTCAAACGTCTAAATATCGGTGGATGCACATCAATAGTACTAGTCTCTGAAATGATGATTCTTTTTTTTATATTTTTTCTTCATACAAAGAAACTCATGACTGCTGGGACATGATCAAGAAAAAGACCATTATGAAATTCTTCGAGATATTAATATTTTTTCTACATTGTATACTGATTAAATCTGAGCATCAGTTTACACGACAAACTCTTCTTGTGGCTTAGAACGTCCGCTTGTGTTGTGCCCACACAAAAATGACGGAGTGTTGCTCTTATATGCGCTCGTGACATTTTCATAAACGTACGCATGTCAAAAGTGCCCGTTAAATTTCTTAAGCAAACACGACTCTCACTAACGTACTTAATAATATTAGTAGATTTAAATTGAACTCATTGGCCAAGAAGGGTGTTTTTTAATTTTTGTAACTCATCGAAAGAAGTTATTCAGCCATAACGGTACACTATTATAAATTTTAAAACGATTTCATTTTACGTTTTTCATCATGAACAGAGTTTAAGTAAAGAAAGACTTAGACAAGCGTATGATATGATTCTCGTTAAAGTCGGAAAAATTAATCAGTCTCGTCGCCTTCACGTAATCAATCATTCCTAAAATCTTAGTTTTTAGTACCCGTGACGTATTTTCATCCAGGCATTCGGATGATAAGATCCGCTTTTTCATGTAATTTTCAATACAATTTTTACAATTTTATTTGACACGCCAGAATTGTATAAATTACACATGGAACTTCTGTAACACTTTGACTGCGACGTGAGCCACCGGTGGTACACGGAGGGAATTTCCAGAATGCTGTTAACCGACCAGCAGTCATTAACTCAATTTCCATAAATACTTAATCAAAGCAAAATGGAGGCTGGATTCATTTAATGTTTACCATTTTCAACATTGATTTCTACAATAGCATTTAAATTTGGGTTGAATATTGAACTTCAGTTTTACCTGCCGCAGTCAAAGTGTTAAAAGATTTAAAGTAGCTAAATTCGTTTGTGTGTATAGGTAGGAAGTTAGGGGACAGACGGAAGCGCCTTTGGAATTCATGAAACAACGGCTAAGTGCGTCAGGGTGAAGGCAGCCCTTTATGCCTGCTATCGTGTTAGGAGACCCGTGGCCTCCGATCAAGTTCATGTAACTGTGCTTGCGTTCAACTTTGAATTGTTGTTTTAGTAAATGCAGTATGGAAATACATTTTGCTGCACCGATTTTAAAAATTCACATTTTGACGTGCAAATGTATCATTGTGAACCCATGTTGCGTGCATGTCATGAAACACAAAACTGTGGAGATTATTTATTATCATGCTTGAAAATCGTGTTATTTCTAAAAAAAATTCCCCATTTAGAATAACATGCAGTCTTTGCTCTGTGAGGTGGGCTTGAGTGGGTGGGAATACGAGTAGTTACGTAGGGGGAACCGTATTGCACCTTGCGTTGCAAATCCATTCAGAATCGTGATGAAGCGCACTTAAAAAACGTCTTTAATTTCTAAAAAAGGTTATTTAACGTGTTTAATTTTATTTGAGGTGAGACAACACGCCGCTCATTTGATCGTTGCTCATTCTGCGATGTGTCACAATGTAAAAAATCGCCAAAAGGTCAAGTGATTCTAACCCTGAAAAAAGACTTTGCTTTTGATTTGAAATGCGGAAAGTTTAAGCTATGAATGAGTTCATTTATTTTGTGCCAATCTGTTCAACAACAGATCTTAATGGTGGTCTAATAACACTTCTAATTTTAATTTAATCCCTAATATCAGATATTACGATGTATTCAATGAGGATACGAGAAAATAATATTTTCTACGAATGGAAACTGAGGCTTAAATTTTTAGAATCAGTCGAGAAGAACGCCAAAATTACTCCCCTGAAATGTCACCTTGGGTAACCTCTGTAAGTTTTAAGTTTTATTGCTACGTTTTCAGTAGCAAATATAACCAATCCTTCTTTATTTATCGGACAAATGAAATTTTACCTTCACAATTATGAGCTCAGGATAGTTATTTACAAATATGTATAAAGAATTGAAGTTACGTGAACTCCATTGGTTTCCTCTTACATGATGAACAGAGATACTCGTAAGGACGAGGATATTCCGTAAGTGATGAAATCCACGAAACGTATAGTGGAGTGCTGCAAGCCACTTTTATTTCTTCTCAGAAAAAGAAAGGTAAATGTTGAGGACTTGACCATAATTGATTTTCGAGTTTTCGATGCCTAAATAATAATGATATCAAAATAAATAAGTTGTCTTCAATGCACTTCCCGTCGGAAATGAGTATTTTACAAGTTATAGCGGTAAATGAGTTACCGGAACTCCATTGTTTCAGGCGGGAAAAAATAAACCGTGCGGTCCGACGTGAAAGTAAACAGGTGTTCCCGCGCGCCAACCAAGCCGACTTCGCCATAACTTCAATGTTTGATGCGGGAAAAAATAAATAAGAGAAGCAAACCCCCTATTACAAACGTAAAGAGGTTGGGTCGTGAGGGGTAGCAACAGTTCTTTTAGTGAAAATTATAAAGAAAGGTTGTAACCGACCCATTACGTCGAATGATCGAGTCTGTCCAAGCCCGCCAAAAAGAAGGGGAAAACCCCAAAATGACACCGACACCGTGAAAATGACAAGAGACCGTGCTCTTTCAGAAACGCAAGTGCTTCACAATTTTTTTCTATGAATTCGCCTATTGTGCTGAAGTAATCAGATTCACACGAAACACATGTAGCCATGACCGTTGCTCCGACGTAACTGGCAATGAGATGACCGCTGGTCCGTAGCTTCAACCCCGGTATGTCGTGGGTTCGACGTATCTGAGAACATTCGAATTAAGTCGTTCGGATCGAGAATATAATTCGTCATCTCATTATCTATGTTAATGCATACTAAAATTTCACTTTATTTATAATTTTCAATAAAAGAACTGTGGCTAACCCTCACGATCCAAACTCTTTACGTTTGTAATAAAGTGTTTACCGCTGTTTCAACGTAACTGGCAGCCTTGAGATGACCGCAAGTCCTTCCGTGACTTCAACCCCGGTATAGTGTGGGTTCGACGTATCTGGGCACATTCGAATTAAATCTTTCGCATCGAAAATATAACTCGTCATCTCATTAACTATGTTTATGCATAGTAGAATTTAAATTGATTTATAATTTTCACTAAAAGAACTGTGGCTACCCCTCTCGACCCAACCTCTTTACGTTTGTAATAGGGTGAGGCTTCCCTTATTTATTTATTCCCGCCTTAAACACTGGAGTTCCGTTAACTCATTTACCGCTATAACTTTTAAAATACTCGTTTCCGACGGAAAGTGCATTGAAAAAAACTTGTTTCTTTTGATCTGATTAACATTATTTAGGCATCGAAAATTCAAAAATCAATTATGGTCAAGTCCTCAACATTTACCAAAAGAAATACGAAGTGACATCAGTAACTTGTATGCATATTTTCATGAGCTACCTCGGTAGTGCATGGAAATCTAACATTATGCAAATTTTCTCAAAAAGGAACTTGCAGAAGAGACGCCCATGAGTTGGACAAGGTCATTTGCGAGGATGCATTCAAGGCATATTGTTCGTCTCAGACGCATCAGGGGTAACAAAAATTCATTTCCCATCGAAACTCAATGCATTTTGGCCAAAAAATAAAATTTGGAGAACAGGTAATGTTCTGTATTTTGAAGCTACACTGAAGAAAAAAATATACTCCGTTCAGTACATCCAAATTCACCAAGAACTAACCGTACGATTCAAATGGCCTGCTCCCATCTAAAGAATGAAAGTATATTAATTTCAAAGATTATGAGATAAAACCTGTTACGTGTAAATTCTTCGTGATAAACTATGCCGAGTTCAGCCTTCGTTCAAGGCAAAGTTTAAATCTTCGCCTGTTTCGATTGCCAGGTTCTGTCTCGGCAAAAGACATGACTGAAAGGAAGCTAAATTTTCGGGACGCCATTTTTCAGTGTCGTATGCAAATGGAAATTAATTTTAAAAAGAATTAACTTCTCTTTCCCGTTCCTCTCACAAATTTCAATGCGGAACGAAGGTCGCATGTCTCCTCTTAAAAATCGAGTACGAGTTCTTAACTTGGAAAGATTATTCCGTTTGAGACAAAGAGATGATTTGGAAGGTCTGCCGCCGACTACCGGCTGAGCTTTTGAACATCCCTTAGCTGCTAGAATGTAACAATGTCTATTTCGTGAAATAATTTTTTCGATTGGGAAAAGTCTAAATTTCTCTGACACCCGTCGAATTGTCTGCATGAGTAGTTTAGGTCGTTATAGCCAGAAAAGTGTAGTTCAATGGTTCTGCCCAATTGCTAATTTCACAATAGTAGCTTTATGACTAGATATTTGTGCTATCAGAGGCGCATTATACAAACAGGAAATTACTCATTTCGTAGTCCATACATGCTTCCGAAACGTCCTGTGCTTGACAAAATGCATGCGATTTTTTAACGAGGTAGACTTGCGAGAAGCGCATCTTCGAGACCTTTGGTTGGCTGCACAGTTAGTGAGGAAAACAGCACAGCGAAGTGCAGCCCGCAACCCAACCAACAGAGAGTTGAATGCTAATTTCTGAATTACGTGGCACCCATTGTTCCACACTTCATCAGGTATGCAGTACATGTAGAATTGAATCAAGCATGTAATTCACTCAACTGGCATTTTGTTGCTTTGTAAACTAGAGCTTTTGCATATTGTTTTCTTTGTTTGCGGAGCGCGGAGAATAATGTGGAAGTTGACCAAAATGCTTGAGGTATGTTATTTTTCACAACGATAATGTTTTGACGGTTTAATGAACATAAATTCAACCTATGCATATGTACTGTGTATAATGGTATTTATTTATTACTTTACATCAAATCTCATGAACTAAATTTCAGCTTCAGCTGAGGTGTAATTTCGATGTACGTACTTGGAAGATTATGACCAATAAATGCACTAGTCCATTCATAAAGATCGACAGTCAGATTTGGCTATTATTTCATGAGCGCAAATTTTTATACTGTTTCTCTATTTATGATATCATGTAATATGCCAATGATATGAAACTAGGTATTTCTTAAATTGATTCTATTTGAATTAAAATCGAAATTGTGGTTTTCTGAACAGACAATTTATTGAAATTGTTTTGCCATTGAAGAATGTAGACACTGTTCATATTGTGATAAGGTAATGAAACTTAACGCCTATTTATTTTTTATTTCATTGGAAAACGGTTTTAGACTTTGTCCAATTTAAAAAAAAAGGTTACCACTGTAAACGCATGCGAAAAAAGGTGCAGATGCTCTCAAAAAAAGACTGGAAAATTAGAATTTATCGACACATTTTTTATCGCACAATTTATTTATTAACGTATTGATCTATACCGAATAAATGCCGAAAAATTAATTACGAAGCTGTAGACGTCTATATGTACGACACACAAATTCCCTTTTTAGCACATTTATGAGCACTAGAATTAGAACATATCTCGGTTGGAATCGTTCCGGAAACCTGGGAAAATGCGAAGAAAGGTACTTTCAACCAACTAGGTTTGCTGTTTTTAATTCATAGCTTCTAATGAAATCTCATTTATTTCATAAAATGGCAAACTTCACTCACGAGGGTGACATTGCATACATTGTGAGACAAAATTTCCCAACCTGTGTGAGCCAACCGCGACCACCAGCTTTTATGCGTCGGTGTTTTGAATTCTTGTCACACGTTCGACTCCGTCACGCATTCACGTACGCCTTATTAATAAAATCTGTCCTGATCGAAATTGTGTGTTGGAACTTTAAGTACGTCGCTTGTTATTGCTAGTACGTTACTTGACATTTTATCTGAGGATTTTGCAAACAACATCGAAGTTAACATGATAAGAGGGAATCGTGAGTAAAAGATTTGGTGGCATAAGTAAAACTTGAGCAGTTGCAGCTGTAAATTGAGTTTACTATCAATTAAATTTTTGGAGAGCGAGAAATTATTGAAGTCGCCGTGCTAAAAGTTGGACTAAAAAAACTGAACCTCCAATTTAAGTCTCACCTAACCCAAACCCAAGAAGTGTGAAGCTTGAACTAGCTGCTCCAGCTTCGAAAAGCAAGTGAGTTAACAACACCCAATAGTGTAAATTTACTAAATTATCTATCCTAATACTACTCTCATACTTAATAAACTGGAGACACAACATTTCAACTAAAGAAAAGCTGGATTATTTCAATAATTCACATTTTGGAACTATTTACTCCTCTACTGCTCTGTGGTGAAGTAAACAATCTAATCAGCAGCAGTATACCAGCAAACTATTACAGATCAAGCTAGATACGTCACATAATAGCGTAATGCAAAGGCAGAAAGCTGCAGTCTACCGCCATGTTACAGTCGAAAAGTAATTAACGTGACCACCGTAAATCAACAACGCCATTGCTCAACCTCGCAGCGCACGTGTTTCAGTAAAGTTCTTTGAAAAATAGTCCTTTTTTTGTTTGTTTTGTCCACTGCGTACGTGACACGTCTGTTACAAATCTGTGCGTGCACTATCGTTGTCTGATGTATTGCCACTTGACATGATCCGAGCGTAGCCGATGGCGTAAAATCGCTACATCATGTTCGGGTGACCATAGGTCTCTCGTCATCGCGCCTAGCGGTCTCGATCAGTGTGCGCATGACACGGTGCTCAGCTGTGATGATTAGCGAGAGGCCTTTGTTCAGTCCACCCCTCTAAAAAACCCTGGATCTGAAGTTCCTGACGAGAGATGGAACTCAT
The DNA here is from genome assembly GCA_030386875.1 of Morinoia aosen. Taxonomy (NCBI): domain Eukaryota; kingdom Metazoa; phylum Arthropoda; class Malacostraca; order Amphipoda; family Talitridae; genus Morinoia; species Morinoia aosen. Next base: position 89,184,019 of record CM059559.1, on the reverse strand, counting down.
ATTCTGTGTTTTACATGTAACGTTAATTGTCTTCAAATTCATTAATGAAACGCGGTGCAACGCAAATTTTGCGTTTTACATGTAACGTTAATTTGCTTCATTTTCATTGATGAAACACGGTGCAACGCGTATTTTGCGTATTAAATGTAACGTTGATTGGTTTCATATTCATAGATGAACCTGTCATGTAATAAACTTAATTTTACACCTCGGTGATGAGATTCTTGTTGACTATGCCCACAATGCGTTGCAAGCTAAGGTAGACATTTTCACTTGAATTATTCAGCGTTTTTTCTGCCGGTATTTAAATTGAAGGAACCACAGTATTTGTTCACCCTGTATGGCGTAACAAGCGCAATGTTACACAATTACACAATTCTTTTACGTAGGTGCATTGCTCTAGAAATTGTGTAGACCGTAATTTTTAACGTGATGGTTCAACTGTAGCTTGCTAACCGACTTACTCTATAAACGATATATATTATCATTTAACCATAATGGCCAATTAGATTTTTTTTTCACATAATGTTTCATACACTTAAGCTTCCCGCAGAAGGGATGTACCGCTCGTGTGGATTGTGTAAAATGTTCCATCAATACCTGCTTTAAATTTACATTCATATTGAACTAAAGTCATGAAATGAATCGAAATTCTTGATGCGCGTTTTATTACTGATGCAGTTTGTTGTTTTACGGTGGAGGATAATATTTCCGTCACGAAGTATAGTCATTCTCGTTGAAAAACCCTTGTTACGTATCTAAAATACGAAACATGATGAATTTTGCAAATAACTACATCTTATTATTTTCTATGCGAGTGACTTTCAAATTGAGTCGGAAATGCCATGAAGACGATAAAACGAGTCTTGTGATCAAAGTACTTGTTTGATTGTCACGGCTAGGTGACTCCTTGGACACGGGTCGACAATTTTTCGTTGACAGGTATTCTTTTAAATTATCAGCACTTTTCGAGAGTTCTACATACTGCAAGACCACAGATATATTCCATGGCACTTGTCTTAATATTTAGGAAGTCTTTTGGAAACCCAAGCGAAGAGAAAAATCTCACACTGCACATGGATGCTCAACGCGGCTTGCCAGTAGCGAAAAAGCCGTTATGCGACACAAGTCCAGCCAGCACCGAGCAAGACGCAAAACAACGGAAGCATTACTGACGCTTCCATGAGGACCTTGCAGGGCACCAACACTCTTTTGACTAAGGGCATTGCGCAGCATCATCGACTTTTGCAGGTAAGTCATCTTGTTTCTAGTCAGTCCGTCGTTTATTTTGAATGCTTTTAACACTGACTGTGGTGGGTAAAACTGAAGTTTAATATTCAATTCGAATTTAAAGTTAATTGTAGTAAGTAATGTTGGGAATACCAAGCATTAACTGGATCGTGCTTTTACTTTGTTTTGATTAAGTATTTTTATAAACTAAGTTTGTGACTACTGGTGGGTCAGCAGCGTGATGAAAGCTTCCCCAGTGACCCAATATGGCCCGCGTCACAGTCAGAGTGTTAGGGTAGACGCACACCAAAAGATTTCAGGCGAGAAAGCGAGCAAGCTTGAATCGATATACATGTATTCCTATGGGAGTGCGCACACCACAAGCAAGCTAGCGAGCGAGTGAGAAAGATTGAAGATTGGCTGCAGCGAGAAAGCAACTTGAAGATGGTTTCACGCTTGAAAGCTCCAGTGAGAAGCCTCTGCACAGACCTGTGTGGCCTCTGGCAGTGGCAGCGCTGCGTCTGGCAGTGCGTGGCGAGATGTCGAAGGGAGAGGTGTGCTACACAATTTCTCCAGCAAAGACTGAACTCCTTATATCCAAAGTTTATGCTGTATTGTGCCTTTGGAAGTCAAAAAATCCAAAGCACAATGACAGATTACATGTTTCAAAGCAATGGGACGAAGTATGAATGATACTCAACGTTACAAACACATGCTAGTTCCGCTTATTTTTGTTGTTAACCTCTCTCCATGACATTCAGGAGCAAACTGGCTATCTTTTGGTGTGTGATAGATCTCGCCAAACATCTTTCTCTCTCGCTTGCTTTGTAGCTTGCCGTCTTTTGGTGTGCGTCTACCCTTACTCACATATTTCTCTCTTTCATGATTCGATAGCGTTTTCAGAATGATTTGCAGCTGATTGAGGAAGAATTACGGGCATTTATTAGGTAATCTAGCATTGTATTATTTTAAACAAAAATAAAGCACTAATCAAGACGCCTTTTATTTGTTTTTTAGCATCACGTACAAATGTGCTATGTTACTCAGTCATTTGTAACTCTCACACTCCCTGTAAGTTTTGATTTCAAAACAACAATTACAACTAGCAGTGTGCATGAAATTAATGATAAAAAGGTGCACAGATAATTAAGTGATACATGTATAATTGCAATAAGTGACCGCGCTAGAATGAGTCGCATAAGAAATATAACTTAGCGAGGAGTCTTGATTGATCTTATATCGAACACCTTTATATTGTAGCATGCCAGGTAGGTGGTGCTGACAAGAGGTCCCGAAATATATCGTAATTACATACTTTTCAAGACATCCCTCAACCCTGAAAGAGTTCATTCTGATCGTCTATTGAGATTAGCCCTTCTTGGTTAACACGTTCCCCGCGTGTTGTGCCACATGTGTAGCATTCGGTAAGTTGCTCATTCACGTGCCGGTACAAATGCATGACATTTCATCTGTTTTAGCATCTTTTTTAAAAATAGCTGTTATCATACAAGGTGGAATGTTATCGTGCAATTGAATTTTCATATTCCTAACTAAAGATGAGAATGTATCCGAGTACTTAAGTCGATTTCCCGATTCTGTTACTTTCAACCTAACCAAACTAACCAATAACTGTTGCGGAAACAGGTGGGCGTTTTAACAAACTTACGGGTGAAGCTGAAGAATAGATTTCAATGCTGAGTAGAGGGTTATCCTCTGTGCTGAGGCACACATGTGCATCGTGTTTAAATGGTGAAATAGCACATTATTATGATAAAATAACAGTTTGAAGCTGTCTTAGCCCCATTGAGGCCCATATTGAAGTTATTAAATGAAAGATCAATAAAAAAGCAAAGTGCTTACGAGATTTCAATCTAGATGGGTTTCAAATTGATGACATTGTTTCATTTCTCGTCTATTTGTTTGTGTATCGTGGTGCGGAAATTTCTTGAAGATCGATAACACTTTACAAATTTAGTCGGAGTAACATGCTGACTACTTGACTTTTGCTGACTACTTGATAACAGACATTATTAATTAATTTTGATGCTTTATTTGTAGACTGTGACAATTTGCTGATGATATTTTTTGTAACATGGGTCTCAGTATCTAAGTGTAATCTCGTAGAGAGAAGCAATTAAGAATTCCTCTCATTATGCACATGGAAGGCATTTTCTAAGAAATGTATTATACTGAAATGTTAGTGTCACTTTGTGGAACATTTTGGCTGTATTCCCATATCAGGAACATCATTATTTGATTTTTTGTCATACCATATGTTGCATATTATCGCTCATCTACCTCAAGTTTCATGCTGCAATATCCTGGAAAGGTTATCGTAAATCGAAACCATTCATTTGCGAAGGCTAGATGTATCTCTACACTTCCTTCCTATAAGATTTAGACGGTAAAAACGCGCACGAGAAACAAGGTTATCTCCTGTGAATGTCAACGTTCTATTACTGGGAAACTCACTGTCTCTCATTAGTTTGTCGCCATCACTCCTTCATCCTTGACATTGGAAATCTGTGGCCTTTCTTTTTTTCTTTTTAAACAGTACTGGAGTTGCTGAGCACAAGATGGTTTCGTGGTCTACTGCGCATGTCAGTTGCTACGCGGCTGCCGTTGCAAGTAGGGTTATGCCGGTGCCTCTCTCCAGTCCTTTCGCTGACCTGGCATCCACCTGTGACTTTCAAGCACAGTGAAGAGTGAGAGACCATTTTTACTTTTTTGTGCAACCATTGTTCATCTATGCGAACTACTGTGGCTGTGAGAAAATGTCTTCAAAATTTTCTAACATATACTGCTGAAGGTGAGTAACTTGTTAAAGTTTTTTGATCATTATTTGTTGAATTATTAGAAATTAGGCTAATGATATGTTCTTTTAAACAAATTTGAATTTAGTCTTCTAATTAATATTTAAAATTTATGTACAAAAATGTGTCGGAAGTATGAGTAAAGTGTTCTTTAATTTTCACTTCGTAGGCAAAACGTTTTCGTAAATTAAAACGTGGATTTCTTGCGATGCTTCGGAAGTTATGGAAAAAGCTCGTAGATTATCTCGAGCCAATCCGGGATCCTTAATTAGAGCCCTAGCCGAAGTGTGAGCTAACAAGTAACTCAGTAAACAGCTATTTCAATAAAAATAAAAGAAAATCTAACTGATAGCATAAGCTAAATTAAAAAGCATTAATTAATAGTACGAGGTCAACTTGCAAGTCAAAATCTCTAATAAAAAATGGCGGCTTCAAATTTTTGCCGAACCATATATCGGGTCCGTGTAACAGAGCGTTAAATTTGAGCTTTGAATGCATTGCTTCTTTTTTCAACTCTTATTCATTAAAAGTTTTTGACTCTCATCCTCGCCATTAGAGCTCAGCCCGCAGTTACCGCTGCGTTGCCGGGAGAATAAATTCTCCTGATTTGAATGCATAATTGAATTCTATACTCTGGACACCGGGGTGCCGGAGTAAAACCGTAACTGCCATGTTCAAAAAATGAGAACGTTTATCTTTTATCATACTATTATAGAATAGAGCAGACTTAACGTTTTACTGAGGCTGTGTAATTAATGCAAGAATTGAAAAATTCATAAAAAGGTAGTTATTTCAATCGTAATTTACTTCAAATTGCTGACAATATATCATTGTGCGCTTATTTGTCCATGTGTAGTATATATAATGCGAGAATTAAAAAATTCACAGAGAGATAACGGTATTTCAATCTTAACGTATTTCATATTGATGACAATATATCACTACAAGTTTACGTATCGTAATAACCAAGTTCATGGATGATGAATAGCTACTATTGAAGCAAACATTACTCGGGGATGTCCTGTTTGACCTGGTTGTGACCCTTCGGTCTAAGGGGCGGGGCTACGCTTGAGCTAAGTTTGTTCACGAATGTCAAGGCCGTTGGACGGTCTCAGGCACTATGGCTTTATGTAATGGACAGCTGTACCTCAGGAGCGAGGGAACTGGAAATCCTCGCGAGCGAAAAGTGCGATAAATTTTCCGGAAAATGGCTTTCTGGTCTCTGGAGGGAATACTAAAGAGAGTTTACCAGCTTTGAAGGATAGACATACGATATTATGAGCATTTTTGTGTAATCGCAAATTAAACATGGCTTCAACGTGTTTTTTTTTTCAATTTGATTAAAACGGTGAGTTCCAAAAGCTTAGTTTCTGCATTTATTCTCTTTATTATAATTTTTATAACGAATTTTCCACGGTTGATCATTGTGAAGAACTTTTTAAGGTAAATGTTGAGGACTTGACCATAACCGATTTTCCACTTTTTGATCAATAAAGATTGTTGATGAGACCAAAATAAACAAGTTTTCTTCAATGCACTTTCCGGCGGAAATGAGTATTTTAAAAGTTATGTCATGAAATGAGTTACCGTAACTCCAGTGTTTGAGGCGGGAAAAATATACCGCGCGGTCCGACGTGAAAGTAAACAGGCGTTCCCGCGCGCCAGCCAAGCCGACGAAGAGAAGCAAACCCCCTATTACAAACGTAAAGAGGTTGGGTCGCGAGGGGTAGCAACAGTTCTTTTAGTGAAAATTATAAAACTAAAAGAACTGTGGCTACCCCTCACGACCCAACCTCTTTACGTTTGTAATAGGGTGATGCACACTGGAGTTCCGGTAACTCATTTAACGCCATAACTTTTAAAATACTCATTTCCGCCGGACAGTGAATTGAAGAAAACTTGTTTATTTTGGCCTCATCAACAATCTTTATTGATCAAAAAGTGGAAAATCGATTATGGTCAAGTCCTCAACATTTACCCTTTTTAATTTAGAATTCCCCAATAATTGACGTCTTTTTTTTACTAGAATGAGCCTTGTTCGTCTTTCTTTTCAGTTCTAATTTTTGACCTGATTATGACCCTTTGTTTTTTATAGCAGGTCTTGATGCCGTTTTAAGCAATTTGGACAAATTTCAAAAAAAGTATTTGTCACAAGCGATGTATCAGTTGATCATTTCTTATGTCTAGTACATCAATGACATTAATCACTCATTACAACGTAAGACATGGAATATAAAGCTACATTGTCCTTGTTTGTTGAGTCATACTGGGTTAGTACGCAGCTGTTTCACGCTATTTTTTCACTGAACTAAAAGAGAAGAACTGCTTATGCCCGCAGTTTCTCTTCTCTGGTGCGAGATAAAACTTCCTATTTAACGCGGTATTTGACTCTGCAACTTGATCACTTTTAGATCGCAATTATTTTTTGGCTCGTTCACCAACTCGGCTCGTTTGCTAATGCTATATTTAAAATTTGTTCACCCTTACGCTACTCATATCTTACAAATGATGTAAAATATATTTATTTCATCTCACATCAAGCAGTGTTAAAAGCTGTTAAGTTTTGATTTCCAGAGTTCATAAATGATTTATTCGATTACTGGGAACCATCAACGCGTAATGTTTGAATCAAAATAATCTAACTTGATTTTATCAGCGACATAAATATTTTTGTGTATTTCCTACCCTTTTTGATAGTTTTTGGGTTCAGTGGTTGAACCAATTTTTGCTAAAGGTTTTGCGTAATTTCACTCAACGCGAGCTTGTAAAAAAATTTTGCTTGTAGAAAAAAGATAATCAAATTCGATGCTATGAACCATGCTATTTAAATGCTTTACTTTGCTGATGAGATGAACCATGATTCTATGAAACATGCTATGAACCATGATTCTTTGAACCATGCTATGAACCATGATTCTTTGAACCATGCTATGAACCATGATTCTATAAACCATGCCATGAACCATGCTATTTAAAACCGCTTTATGCCTTCTTCCGGCATGCGTAATCGAAATTAATGTAATGCGCGTCTTCTCACCCCACGGGATACAGCCGTTTTTCCTTGTATTGAACCTCCGTATCCTCGGGAACCGCCGCTTGCTCTGCGAAATTGGATATTGCATGCTAAGTTAAACTAGACTTCGCATGCAAAACTCGCGTTTTGCATACGCGGGTTTGTACGGAAATTTACTTTGCAGTCCAAGAAACCATTCCTCCGTATCATGGAAGCTCAAAATATAGGCAAATGTGAGTTGTAATTCAAGTCGAGCGTGGTTTTCTCGACCTCGTCTTGAAACTGACGCACCGAACTTAGTGAACCAGTTCGCAAGAATCGCAAAATAGATGTGGAATACAGGGCAACGATATTATGCAACGAGCGGCCGAAACGTCAAAGTCTTTTTAACGGACACCTATAGGTTACATTTGAAGAAGATGCAAATAATTTTGTTGGGTGGATTTAGGTAGCTCGTAAAAAATTTGCAAGCGCGAATTGAAGTGGATTTTCTGTAAGATAATCGTATGAACACTAATTCCTTATTGCAGTATCCCGCAGGCACTTCGAATTTGACGCAGACGAGGTGATTGCGGTAGTCAAAAACTACACGCACGAACAAATCTAGGCTTAGTTACTGTAGCCACAACATTTTTATTCATTATCAATGATTTATGTACAGTAGGAACGAATGCATTCGTGAGATAGCCGCCTTTTTGGTAGTGTCTCTAATTTGAGCTGGTTCGTACAAGCTCAAAACGAGTGACTTGCATGATGCATTGTTTACACGCGAGAACAATGGGAACGACGGCCATAGGAGCAAGTGGCGCTCGAGGTCGCCGCTGGGAATATCTTGCGGTTGGCTGTGTTGATCTGCTAGCTTTCAGACGTCTCTCGTTCTCCTGAATATCTCGGTAGCTGTTCTGTATTGATGCTACGGCAAATATCAAGTGTTGACTCTAATAGCATGTTCCGGGTTTGCGTTTTCCCACCAACTGGTGCCGATTTGTCACAAGTATTTGTCGCGAAACCATCGTAAACGTTACGTGTTCATTGTTACGTCTGCAATGAGGAACCTGTCACTAGAGCAGGCAAGTATATCATGGGTTGGCTAGAATTTAAATTTTCATCTGGTTACTCTTGATTGCTCAGCTTTGCCTTGGAATTTTCTTGATCAACTTCTTTAAACCCATTTTGACGCTACGAAGCACATAATCCTTTGTTCAGAACGAATATTCGCTGCATTAATTTTAAAAATTTTGAGCCATATTTTTTAAGCTGGCTTTATTTAGTTGAACGAGCTGCCATGCTATGTTCCTATTTTTTCAATAGAAGCGCTGACAAATCACGCATTATCACGAGCTGGTAAAAGCAAGGAGTCGTCATTCCTCAAATTCACCGTGCCGTGCTAGCTCCAAGTCTTGCATTAGGTTCATTTCAATGCAAGAAGATGTGGAAATTGTGTGGTACTGCTAACGGTTGCCACAGTCTTAACCAACGGCCACGGCCTTCGAGACCCGCTGCGTTGCTCCGCATACAGAAAGATACCTCGGTCTAAGTGTATTTTGAAACTTGTAGAATTAGTTGGTTAACAGATTTTATTCGTTGGTTAGCAAATTTCATGGTCAAAAATGGCGTCAACTTCGAGCTGTTTCGCTTGAGAGAATAACTTGATCTTATTTTATCGTTCTTATGTCAGTGTGTTGCAATAACGATTGTGGGAAACATTTTGTTGGAATACTGCCGGATATTATTAATGTTACTTAGCAACAATCTGAATAATATGTAAATATTCCTTACAATAGTAGTAATATTTATGGTCGTCCGAAGAATTTGACGAGTTTTCAACGATGCTTTTCACGAAAACGAAATCCTAAAAATTGCATTTTAGGAATTTCGCGACGCTGTTCGCATTTGACGCTCACTTATGCTTCCATCATGGCTTGTTCTAGATACGAATTGAATAAAATTATAGTGATGTAAAGCACTTTAGTGAATTCCTGAATGTTTATACACATCTGGATGCTCAAGACACGGAGCGAGCATGGGCATCGAGTGTGATGTATTTAAAATGCCTCATTGTCCTTCATCGATCTTATGAAGTAATAGAGCAGACGAGCTCGCGTGGTGTTCTTTAAATCGTCTGCTATAAGCATTGCAAGTGCAAGTTATGGGCCTAACTCCGATAAGAGGTTCAGTATAGGAAGCGTCTGTATAGCAAGTGTGGAATATTTGCGTTACTTTTTCGGTTAGACGGAAGTGAGGAACCGCGTCTGACATTTTAATTTATTTCGTAGATAATTCCAACTGAAGAAAAGATTAATTTTTGTGAATTAATTTCATAACTGAAATATCAATAAAGGTTTGTATTTCATACAAACTTTATCATGAGAATCCTAGTGTCACGAGAGAGACAAATGCCTCTCCTGTTGTCTGGTACAAAGCAGTTAGTCATCGTTACCGTGGCAGTGAAACCGATACCAACGACAATTTTTTTCCGTTTGGCCACATTTTAGATGCATCCACCATCTCGTTTCTCTCCCTGAATCGATTCAAGACGGTGCAGCGTGGAGATCGTGGTAGGATATAGCACCGAAGTGACTGCCAGTTTTACAGTCTCGTTCTCTTTAGTAGGTTTTTCCTCGTCATTTGAAAAGCGAAAAAGGGTAATTTTAAAAATATTTTGTTATGCGTCTAAAGAATCGAAACATAAAAATCTAAGTAGACACATTAGGTTAAAAAAGTGTCGTTGCGTAAAGGTTCTTAATTGATAATTAAGCATAATAACTAATATCTCAAAAATGTTTGAACAATTTAGAAAAAGCTTACAACATATCGGACTGACTAATGTTCAGCATTCCCAGACGTTAAGGACACAATGGCTCGCATGTTGCAATGACAGCTAGGCCATTTTTTACTAATAACTATTGCTTCCAGAACTTCCACTATTTCAACAACTGTGTCGACGAACTATAGTGATGATCCTCTGCTATACGGTACGCTAGCGTCGAGTACTTGAGTACATCATGTACACTTCAGCATGTCCGTGGTTGTGTATAGTGTTCATAGCTTGGCTAGTTATCTATAAGCCTGACGCTCATCTATACCCTATCCAGTATTGGGCAGTGTTTCACACTGATTACGCTTTAGGACTGCCGCTATCGATGATGGTGTGGAAATATTACCCTTCTTGCGAGTGAAATATAGGAGGATGACATTGAAGGAAGAAACGTGTAGTTGGATACATCTGGTGAATTGGGAGTCTGCTGGGAGGAGAAGTTGAGGGTCTGCTGGGAGGAGAAGTTGAGGGTCTGCTGGGAGGAGAAGTTGAGGGTCTGCTGGGAGGAGAAGTTGAGGGTCTGCTGGGAGGAGAAGTTGAGGGTCTGCTGGGAGGAGAAGTTGAGGGTCTGCTGGGAGGAGAAGTTGGAGTCTGCAGGGAGTAGGTGGAGGTATACTGGGCGAAGTTAGACTCCCAACTCCTTGTGGTAGCTGAGCAGTTTAACCGTAAATTAGATACCGAGCTTACAAAGATCACGACTCGGAGAGCTAGTGAACAATTCAGATGCCCTGCTCTTTTGGTCGCCGCATCGTGTTGTGACTGACGCGTGCCTGTACTTAGTGACGTGTTTTTTTCTGAAACTAAAAAATCTGTGGATTACAAAATACCGTTCAAGATGGGAAACTTCGGAAAAAATGACGCTAAAATCGGTGTTCATGTTGAATAATTTGTTATAACATTGTTCATGTCGGTATTTTGGAACGCAGAACGTTTGCACTTAATGGATAAATTAATTTTTTCTGGATTTTACTTTGAGAAAGAGCTTCTGCGGCTATGTGAACTGGAGACACTTGCCACCTGGTAGCGTTGCACTATAAACATCAGCCCGTGGCCGTGGATCATAAGGTGCACGGAGACCATGAGCACACAATTGTCCGCTGCAGTGCCCATTTCAGACGCTTTGCACATGACTTGTGTTTGGCCTGGCCGCTCGGAGGCCGATTTCTCCCAGTAATGGTATCGTGCGAGCTGCGCACATCACACGCTCGCTCCACATGAATTGTTTACAGTGTGGTTTCCGGTTCGCTCCTCCTCAGGGGGGTACAACTGTTGTAGCTGTGGGAATTAGCACTTCTAGGGGAAAACGTGCGGTCGAGTTGAGGGGAATATAGCTATTGTGTCTATCGGAGTTGGCACTCCCAGGAGGAAAATGGGAGGTCCCGAGCTAAGAGTTATGTAAGCCTTTTTTGTGTTGAAAAAATAAAATATTCTTCGTTTTGTTAAGGACCTTTTTTTCTATTCACTGCTGTCCTGCTTATCAGCACCTCTGACTTTCTTCAGCTTTTATCTTGTTTCAGAACCTTCCTTTTTAACTTGCTGTCTTTATGCGCACTGGATCCTGTGCGGGAACACTCTTTGTGCGTATATTCCGCTTTCCCTTAACTCCATACTAAATGGCGCTTTTATCCTTTCTCTCTTTGAACACTTTTGTTGTGATAAGGGAGGCTGAAACTAACTTATCAATCAATTTTCGCTTCGCTTTTCGAATTTTTGTGACACTTTTTTCCACCCGTTCACGGATTCATTTTTCTGTTATGAAAGTTTCATTCACTGCCTGTTTTTTAGATGTGTTCGATTTCACTGCTTGTTTAAACATTGCACCGATGAATTACTTCAAAGCAACCGTGTTCTGGTTTACTGATACGGGCCGAGGGCCTTTCACGGTGCCCCTGTTTTAGTTTCACTTCGAGCTGCGGCTTTTGACTTCCTGAACTACACGCTGCAGTTCTACCAGGAAACCATTGTCACCTTTCTCAAAGCGGCGCGCCAGATGCGTAGTACAAATACATAAAGACTGTGCTCTGCTGAATCACGAGCAGTAGGTTCGAACGTCTTTGTCCTCAGCTCGCCCTATACTCGAGGCGGTTGCCTTGGCCTAGTCTTGAGCGACTTCTCTGTATTTTGCCCCTTGTTTGCCTCCCGCCTCACGCGACGCCGCTACTGACTGGCGAAGGATGTTCCTTTCAATGAGTTTCACTGACGTGGACTTCTCATCATGATTTGAATCTCTTTTGCAGTCGGTTTCAGTTCCTCTCTCTCGAATAGTTTCACTGTCGTTGACGTTTCAAGATTTGAAGTGTTTTGCAGTCTGTTTTCCAGAAGACATCGAGTTTTCGTACTTATCCATAAGAATATTTGTCGGGTATGACCGCTCAAAAGGATAATGGAATAGTTTGCAGTATGTAGTAAGTTTTAGAAAAAGTTACGTATCAAGATTTTACGTTATCACAGGAATTGAAAAATTACAGTTGCCCAATTTCATCGCCAGCAACGGATTACAACTCACGAAAAGTGCGAAAACCAATGATCGTGGATGATGAAATTGGTAGACTGGGTTCAGCCGAGGTTCAGTTTGTTATGGTAGCCATTAGAATACAAACGATTTGGTGACCAGCCAGGGGTCACTGAGAAGATATCCATAATGTGAGTGACCCACCGGTGGTCACTGAGGAGATTTCCATAATGCGAGTGACCCACCGGTGGTCACTGAGAAGATATCCATAATGTGAGTGACCCACCGGTGGTCACTGAGAAGATATCCATAATGTGAGTGACCCACCGGTGATCACTGAACAGAATTCCATAATGCGAGTGACCCACCGGTGGTCACTGAGGAGATTTCCATAATGCTAGTGACCCACCGGTGGTCACTGAGGAGATTTCCATAATGCGAGTGACCCACCGGTGGTCACTATTGAAAATTGGTAAAAGATCAAGGAAACCCAAATGAACTCTATACTTTTATTGTAGCAGTTCTTGCAGGAACAAGTCGCTTCAACGCCAACGTTACAGGACCGTAGTTTGTAGCTTCTTTTTAAATAGGAACTATTTGCGAATTTCAACAAGAAGTCCGGGTGGCGTACAAATTTTGAACGAACTGTAATTTACGAACAATACATTACTAACAGATACCAATAATTTAAATACTTTAGTGTTTCAAATTGCAACGAATGCCAATCGGTCACTTTATGTCACAGTTGCTTGTACAGAGTACAGGTTCCTCTCTCACCATAGATAATCTGTAGTTTCATAGATCTAACGTGAAGCACACAGGTAGAACCTTTAACAGTTGCCCGGCCCGATCGCAGCAGAGGAATTCCCGCAACTGGACAGATTCTTATCTGGTAAAGGAATATCTATGTTGACCACAAGTTTACACGATCCCTACTTTTGTATATACGATAATTCATTTATTTCATTAATCCAAAATATCATTGCACCTATAGCAATTACTTACTGGCAAAGCACGTACCTATTTGTCTCGATAGTACGAAGACTATAGTAAGAGCCACCTTTATGTAGCTAATAGATAGTGGAAAATAGATTGAGGCAGTGTTCCACTTGCAATTTAAGGGTTAGTATAAGTTAGACTTCACAAGCTACACTTAATTATAGCTTAAAGCCGCAAATTTTTAGAGGTTACTAGGCACATTTTAAACTTAGATTAATTAGGACAATGTCCTGAGCAACCGCTCAAGTTAAGAGATTAATTTAATTGCGAATGTTTGAAATCACAAATTTGACGGTTTTAAAACTCATCAGAGCCTACGAAGCCGCAGCCTCGACTTTTAAGTTTATTAATGTCCAACGGGACCCAAATTGTGGCTTTCAGCCAACTTAATAAATTTAACCAAGTGGAACACAAGAAGCGCGAACATGCAAATAAGAAAACTGAACACAAGGAAACTCAATCACACAAACAAAACTTAAGAAGAAACAAGAGAAACTGAAAAGAACCTGCAGGTTGGCACAATAAATTATCTCTCCCTATTTTGTCCCTGCACCCCCGAAGCAAGACCCCAGCCGCTTCCTCTTGTACTTCTTATGAGATGTCATTACCAAGAAGTGCGGACACCTTCGGTGAGTACGAAGGAATAATTTTCAACATCACTGAGGAGATTTCCATAATGCGAGTGACCCACCGGTGGTCACTGAGGAGATATCCATATTGCTAGTGACCCACCGGTGGTCACTGAGGAGATTTCCATAATGCGAGTGACCCACCGGTGGTCACTGAGGAGATATCCATATTGCTAGTGACCCACCGGTGGTCACTGAGGAGATTTCCATAATGCGAGTGACCCACCGGTGGTCACTGAGGAGATATCCATATTGCTAGTGACCCACCGGTGGTCACTGAGGAGATTTCCATAATGCGAGTGACCCACCGGTGGTCACTGAGGAGATTTTCATAATGCGAGTGACCCACCGGTGGTCACTGAGGAGATTTCCATAATGCTAGTGACCACCGGTGGTCACTGAGGAGATTTCCATAATGCTAGTGACCACCGGTGGTCACTGAGGAGATTTCCATAATGCGAGTGACCCACCGGTGGTCACTGAGGAGATATCCATATTGCTAGTGACCCACCGGTGGTCATTGAGGAGATTTTCATAATGCTTGTGACCCACCGGTGGTCATTGAGGAGATTTTCATAATGCGACTGACCCACCGGTGGTCATTGAGGAGATTTTCGTAATGCGACTGATCCACCGGTGGTCATTGAGGAGATTTTCATAATGCAACTGACCCACCGGTGGTCATTGAGGAGATTTTCGTAATGCGACTGACCCACCGGTGGTCATTGAGGAGATTTTCATAATGCGACTGACCCACCGGTGGTCATTGAGGAGATTTTCATAATGCGACTGACCCACCGGTGGTCATTGAGGAGATTTTCATAATGCGACTGACCCACCGGTGGTCATTGAGGAGGTTTTCATAATGCGACTGACCCACCGGTGGTCATTGAGGAGATTTTCATAATGCGACTGACCCACCGGTTTTCACAAACTGCATTTCTATTTACATTTCGCTCCTCCGATGTGTGTTTGTGTGTGTGTGTATGTATGTGTGTTGTGCGTGTGTATGCATAGTATGTGTTCACTGGGTGTATCTGGATTAGCGTGTATATGTGTGCTTATGCGAATTCTGAGTATGTAACTGTTCGTGTGTGAATGAATACAAATTAGGGTTCTTACATTAGGAAAAATTTTGTGGAAGATATATATTTGTTTTTACTAGGATCGTAAGAAATTTTTTCTGTTTTCTCCTATTTCAGCACTGATGGAATTTTAAAAATTCCGAAGCGTATGCAATAAACGTAATGTTCGTTTTTACTCTGGTTCTTCTTTTTATTCTATTTACATTTAATCACACCGGTGATATTTCATAACAGTTAATTTCTTGGCCACTTGGAAGTTGAATGCTGAAATCAAATTTAGTTGACTTTTTATCTGAACAAGGTCCCCGCGTGTTGGGCCATATGAGTACCTTTCGGTAGATTATTCAATCATGTACAGGTATAAATTAATAACATTTCATCCGTTTCGCAGTATTTTTAAGAAATATCTGTAGTCATACGAGCTGAAATGTTTTCCTGCAATTAATTTTCACATTTCTTATTAAAGATAAAAATGTATTCAAGCAGTGAAGTCAATTTACCAATTTCGCTGCTTACAACTTAACCAAAACAACCGTTAGCAACCGCGGAAACGCGGTGAATGTGCTAAATTTCAGCTTTACCTGTTGAAGTTTACTTTGTCCTGTTACAGTTAAAATCTTGATACTACAGTTAAAATCTTGCTACTACAGTTAAGTTAAACCTGTTAAATAAATAAGACGTTGATCCATGAGAGCTTCCATCGTGAGAGCAGGTTGTGTAGGTGCGCTGCAGGCATCAAACATCGAGCCCTTCTCGTGTTGCGGCTCTTGGGTACGTTTGATGTCCATTCTTGTTGCTTTAATTTGCTAGTTTCTGGTATTTCTAGGGGTTATTTTCATGGGTTATATCCTGGGGTAATTTCCATGGATTTTCCCGGGGTTAATATCAGGCTCTTTTCAGGGGACATTTCCAGGGGTTTTTCCCTGGGGTTCCATATTTCAGGCGTTTTTCAGGGGTTATTTTCACGGGTTGTTTTTCGTGGTTGTTTTCAGTGATTATTTTTAGTGGTTTCCAGTGGTCATTTCCCATGGTTATTTCCAGTGGGGAATTTCACTTTTCACTCGTTAATACCGCGTTTAATTATCCCACGTTATTTTCAATCATTTTTGTTTTTTCTCTTCAGTTTTGCAGTCATTTTCCTCTTAATTCCATTTATTTCGAGTCATTTATAGTTGTTTTAATAGTTTCGGGTGTAATTTCAAGCTTGATTCAGTTTTTTATTTATTTTTATTTATTTTTAGCTTTTTTCAGTCGCAAAGTTATTCACAGCAGTTACCTATTTATAATTGCATTTGAAGTTGCATCATATCCGAACTTGAAATGGTCACCTGCCATTGCTGCCATCTGTTCCGCGCTCGCCCGGTGACCGCGTGCTGCGGTCACGCAGAGCACATACCAGCCGTCGTCCAAGTTTTTACCGTCGGTGTTCCCACAGTTGCAATGCTGATTGGTTTACGCATCAAACTTGGTGAATTATACCGTGATCTATTATTTAGATGGGGCCAGACACCTGAGGGCTTAATTTAACTTACGGCAGTTTAGCCTTGTTTGATTGTGATAACAGTTGGTGCCAGATCCCTGTGCATTTTTTTCAATTGAACTAACGGCGCTAAAGCCTTGTTTGATTGTGATAACCGTTGGTGCCACACATCTGAGGATTTTATTTAACTGATGGATTGTGGTAACCGTGCCACCATGTCAACCTCGAGGTTCAGCTCTCGATTTTACCTGCCGTTTAAGTGAACGTGGACACCTCGAGGCTTGTCTTGGTGTTTTTTATCATGTTGAGTAGACATAAATAGTGAGAGACTGGGTAAAATTTTGCCTGCCTGAACTTGGGCCGAAGATTTTTACGGCGTCCTAATGATTTTTTTAATATTTCTAAAGGCCTACCTAAGTTTCATTCCAGGACTTCACACATTCCTCGTGGGAGTGCTAATTCCCATAGATACTCATCAGCAGGATCATTGATGCCTGAACAAGAATCGCTGAAAATCCTGGTGTCTTCACACAGGTTCGGCAGTCATTTCACAGGCGCCGCTACGCATGCATCGCAGCAGATGGGTGGAATTTCGAACACCCACTGGGATTATTGATCCAACCCTAAACTGTATTCCGACGAAGTAAACTTCACTTCACTTTCCATTCACCCATAGTCACGCTCTCACACAAGTTTAAGTAACTTTTAAGCTAAGCATTTGTCGATACTCCGCTATTGGGCAACTTAGCTTATTTTGCCTGGAGGAACCTTCGATTTAGGTTTTGTCAAAGAATTCTGAAACATCAAGTTCAGATGAGCTTTCAGGACTTTAATCTTTCATGCCTTTTTTGATTATTAGTCTTAGTGTCTTCCTCTTGTTCCTTCTTAAGCTACGGTTATTATGATCCCCGGGGGAAGATGTGAGGTCCCGGGCTGAAGATCAAATAGACCTTTCTTTTGTTGAAATGAACTAGTTTATTTTGTAAACGGATGATCGTTTTCGGTTCACTGTTGTCATTTTTTTCAGCACTTACGACTCTCTTTGTTAACTTTTACCTTATTTACCTTATTTTATAATATTTTTTCTATCTTACTGTTTCGATGCGCAAGGGATTCTTAGTCAGAACACGCTTTTACACAACATAATTTCACAGAATATGGTGCCTCCCTCATTTTCATAATTTAGTCTATAATCTTTCATAATTTGTTTTTTGCTCTAATTCATGCTTTTTACGAATGAACGTACGCAGATAGGATTTTTGAGATCACTGATACATAGTCATTTTGTTGTCCACTTGAAGCTGTAAAAAGTTTCCTGATAAGGTCACAGAATCTCTCATAGTCCAGGGCAGAGTTACCAGATAGTTTTTTCCGCTCAATTCTCAAGTTTTTTTCATGCAAGATTTAGCTTGAAAAATAAGAGCTTTTACCAACGCTAAGAGCCTGCCAATACTGAACAATTTTAAAAACCAAATTTGGCTCCTAAAAAGTTCATTTATGAATGGAAATACAGCACAAGTACAAAAATAGATCTTAGTATAATTCACCAAATTTGAGGCGTATATCAATTAACATTGCAGTTGCATGAAGACTTACAATAATTTTTACAAAATTTTGCCCACATTAACAAGTCGGTGTTCCTGGTTCATGGTAGCTGGGGACCAATGACTGCCGTGAGGGGCAACGGAGAAAGTGGGTTGTCAACACTGGACTTCCTCCCCCGCTAGCCCCTGTTAGTCTCCGCCCTCCCCACTTTTGCGGGTTGTCTGCATGCTCGCCACGCTGCCGTTTTTAATGGTTAATTGCTTATACATACTCATCCCAGTTTTTCCCCAGCCGATGATTGTCTTTTTAAGATGTAGATGTAAAATATGCGTGTTTTTGTGTAACTGCAAATGGAACATCGGTACAACATTCTTTTTACATTATTTAATATGCTGAATTGCATGTCCTGAAAGTTCTGTTTCTATATTTATTCTGCTTTTAATTTTTATCACGAACTGTCGACGGGCATTCCAATTTTTCTTTTAGTCATTTCATTAAATTCTTCGTCATTTTTCTTTCAATTACAAGCGGGTCAAAAAGTCGTGACTTCAGCAACAGAAGATGGAAACGGTTGCTCATTTTTTCCACTCGACTGTTTAGCTTTCTCAAGTATTCAAACTCCTTATCTTTCCTATGTACTCGACGATTGTTTGATTCATTGTATTGTTTTAGTATTTACACCGAATTCTAAAAAAGTTCCGGTCACTCAATCGATGATCGTTTCAGAGCATCGAGCTGAGAAATGAAGCCATCTCGTAGATGGGTCCAGGGAAGAGACTGTAATTGCAACTTCTTGAGTCGTTTAAATGCCGTGTCGACGCCCTGCCATCACGCCTTCGCGTACTGAAGCTTAATTAGCAATTCTAATGAGAGGGCGCAGAATGGGCTGCTACATAGCTGATGTCTAGTTGGCTTCAAATACTCCCTCAGGGGGATACTACCGTTGTATCTTGGGAACTAGCATTCCCTGGGGGAATATGTGAGGTCCTGAGCCGAGTTAGGTAGGCCTTTTTTGTTGAAATATGTTCTTTGTTTTGTGAAGGGTCATCTTTTTTCAGTTCACTGTTGTCCTATTTTTCAGCACCTCTGAATTTTTTCTCCAACTTTTATCTTGTTTTCTAACCTTGCTTCATAACTTACTGTTTCTATGCGCAGGAGATCTTGTGCGGGAATATACCTTGCATAGGTTCTGCGTTGCCATAACGCTATCCTACATGGTGCCTTTATCGTTTCTCTCTTTGAATGCTCTTTGTTACGGTTAGAGAGGCTTAAACTAACATCTGATCGTATCTTGAAATACACCGGAGGCGTTTCTTCGTTCCGGCGTCAGGCGTGAAAACTTCGTGACTTGCCCGAGACAAGTCCTGTGCCCATAGGAAGGAGAGATTATTTTCTCTAACAGGTGGGGCTTTCTCCTTGCGGATGGTGTTTTTCTGATGAAGGGAAGTTTTGGTCTGGAAGGGGAGATTTTCTCTCAGAGGAGAGATTTGGTGGGAGTGAAAGAATTTTCACAAGAAGATATTTTTTACGGAAGGTGGTTTTTTCTAAGACCCTGTTCATTCGTCATGCAGAAAATAATATAGTCACATATCCAAAATATTCCACATCATAATGAAATCACAGCCTGCATCGCATCATATCCATATCATAATCTCATAATGTAATCACTGCCTATTTGTAAGTAGTAAATTGTACAGAGTATCCCTGTTTCTAGTCACTGTTCTCTAAGCAGAAGACATCTCGCATCCTTGCCGGGTCTTCTGCGCAACGCAGTAGCATAAAGTTACTTTTTGGTTGTGCCAGATCATTTGCCTTAGCAAGCAGATATTGCAATGTAGAATGCGGAGAAGGCGCGTGAAGAATAGAAAAAGCCCTTTTCCACAACCTTCAAGCCCTTCGCATAGTGATACGTTTTACTTTCGCCACTAACATTTTTTGTAAGAATTCTGCTTTACTTCTCATTTCTGCACTTAGACTTTTCGCCTCTTTTCTGCTACATGTGAAAACGCCTCAGTTTATTTAAATTATGCACGAGCATGATTTGCATGCTTTCTGTTAGGTTCGCATGCTACTTCAAAAATATTTACCTTTTGATTTTTCTCTTCTTACCAAAGTGCGCGATGTTTCTACCCTCTAGCATGAAAAACGTATATTTTCTGACTCACAATCATGTCCTTTCATGCATTTGCTCGGATGAGCGAAGCGTATATCTTTGTATAACTTCACGCGCAGGCTTAACAATGATTCTATACAAACGCTCATGCCTCACAAGTGTATAGCTTAATTTTGTACACGTATCTTCTGACCTCAGCCTGTCAGCGAGCGATGTGAGTTGAGTTACCGAGTCACTGTCCGCTGTTCTGAGGAGACAAACCATCTGCTGACGCTAAGGTGAGGTCTCTGAGGAGACAAACCATCTGCTGACGCTAAGGTGAGGTCTCTGAGGAGACAAACCATCTGCTGACGCTAAGGTGAGTTCTCTGAGGAGACTTAGACCATCTGCTGACGCTAAGGTGAGTTCTCTGAGGAGACTTAGACCATCTGCTGACGCTAAGGTGAGGTCTCTGAGGAGACTTAGACCATCTGCTGACACTAAGGTGAGGTCTCTGAGGAGGTTTAGACCATCTGCTGACGCTAAGGTGAGGTCTCTGAGGAGACTTAGACCATCTGCTGACGCTAAGGTGAGGTCTCTGAGGAGACTTAGACCATCTGCTGACGCTAAGGTGAGGTCTCTGAGGAGACTTAGACCATCTGCTGACGCTAAGGTGAGGTCTCTGAGGAGACTTAGACCATCTGCTGACGCTAAGGTGAGGTCTCTGAGGAGACAAACCATCTGCTGACGCTAAGGTGAGGTCTCTGAGGAGACGAACCATCTGCTGACGCTAAGGTGAGTTCTCTGAGGAGACTTAGACCATCTGCTGACGCTAAGGTGAGTTCTCTGAGGAGACTTAGACCATCTGCTGACGCTAAGGTGAGGTCTCTGAGGAGACTTAGACCATCTGCTGACGCTAAGGTGAGGTCTCTGAGGAGACTTAGACCATCTGCTGACGCTAAGGTGAGGTCTCTGAGGAGACTTAGACCATCTGCTGACGCTAAGGTGAGGTCTCTGAGGAGGTTTAGACCATCTGCTGACGCTAAGGTGAGGTCTCTGAGGAGACTTAGACCATCTGCTGACGCTAAGGTGAGGTCTCTGAGGAGACTTAGACCATCTGCTGACGCTAAGGTGAGGTCTGTGAGGAGACTTAGACCATCTGCTGACGCTAAGGTGAGGTCTCTGAGGAGACTTAGACCATCTGCTGACGCTAAGGTGAGGTCTCTGAGGAGACTTAGACCATCTGCTGACGCTAAGGTGAGGTCTCTGAGGAGACTTAGACCATCTGCTGACGCTAAGGTGAGGTCTCTGAGGAGACTTAGACCATCTGCTGACGCTAAGGTGAGGTCTCTGAGGAAACAAACCATCTGCTGACGCTAAGGTGAGTTCTCTGAGGAGACTTAGACCATCTGCTGACGCTAAGGTGAGGTCTCTGAGGAGACTTAGACCATCTGCTGACACTAAGGTGAGGTCTCTGAGGAGACTTAGACCATCTGCTGACGCTAAGGTGAGGTCTCTGAGGAGGTTTAGACCATCTGCTGACGCTAAGGTGAGGTCTCTGAGGAGACTTAGACCATCTGCTGGCACTAAGGTGAGGTCTCTGAGGAGGCTTAGACCATTTGCTGACGCTAAGGTGAGGTCTCTGAGGAGACTTAGACCATCTGCTGGCACTAAGGTGAGGTCTCTGAGACAAACCATCTGCTGGCACTAAGGTGAGGTCTCTGAGGAGGCTTAGACCATCTGTTGACGCAAAGGTGAGGTCTCTGAGGAGACTTAGACCATCTGCTGGCACTAAGGTGAGGTCTCTGAGGAGACTTAGACCATCTGCTGACGCTAAGGTGAGTTCTCTGAGGAGGCTTAGACCATCTGCTGACGCTAAGGTGAGGTCTCTGAGGAGACTTAGACCATCTGCTGGCACTAAGGTGAGGTCTCTGAGGAGACTTAGACCATCTGCTGACGCTAAGGTGAGTTCTCTGAGGAGGCTTAGACCATCTGCTGACGCTAAGGTGAGGTCTCTGAGGAGACTTAGACCATCTGCTGGCACTAAGGTGAGGTCTCTGAGGAGACTTAGACCATCTGCTGACGCTAAGGTGAGTTCTCTGAGGAGACTTAGACCATCTGCTGGCACTAAGGTGAGGTCTCTGAGGAGACTTAGACCATCTGCTGGCACTAAGGTGAGGTCTCTGAGGAGACTTAGACCATCTGCTGGCACTAAGGTGAGGTCTCTGAGGAGACTTAGACCATCTGCTGACGCTAAGGTGAGGTCTCTGAGGAGACTTAGACCATCTGCTGACGCTAAGGTGAGTTCTCTGAGGAGGCTTAGACCATCTGCTGACGCTAAGGTGAGGTCTCTGAGGAGACTTAGACCATCTGCTGGCACTAAGGTGAGGTCTCTGAGGAGACTTAGACCATCTGCTGGCACTAAGGTGAGGTCTCTGAGGAGACTTAGACCATCTGCTGGCACTAAGGTGAGGTCTCTGAGGAGGCTTAGACCATCTGCTGGCACTAAGGTGAGGTCTCTGAGGAGACTTAGACCATCTGCTGGCACTAAGGTGAGGTCTCTGAGGAGACTTAGACCATCTGCTGGCACTAAGGTGAGGTCTCTGAGGAGACTTAGACCATCTGCTGACGCAAAGGTGAGGTCTCTGAGGAGACTTAGACCATCTGCTGGCACTAAGGTGAGGTCTCTGAGGAGACTTAGACTTTCTGCTGGCACTAAGGTGAGGTCTCTGAGGAGGCTTAGACCATCTGCTGGCACAAAGGTGGAGAGGCTACAACTTTAGTGCAATTTTTGAAGTCCGTTTCTAAAAGTTTCAGTACAATCACACTAGTTTTTATTTTGAAATGTGCAAAGTCGAACAAGTAATATAATAACAAAGGTAATTACTTTCAAGAGTTTCATCAATATTTTTTAATGAAACGAAGCCGGATTAAAAAAGGAGCCCCAAAAATAAACGCTTCGACTTTTTTCCGTTTCATCCTAGATTCGTTGAAGATCAGTCTCCTTCTACGTCGGTTGTAGGCCAGCACTGACACCCTCCCTTGGTTGTAGACAGCACTGACACCCTCCCTTGGTTGTAGGCCAGCACTGACACCCTCCCTTGGTTGTAGGCCAGCACTGACACCCTCCCTTGGTTGTAGACAGCACTGACACCCTCCCTTGGTTGTAGGCCAGCACTGACACCCTCCCTTGGTTGTAGGCCAGCACTGACACCCTCCCTTGGTTGTAGACAGCACTGACACCCTCCCTTGGTTGTAGGCCAGCACTGACACCCTCCCTTGGTTGTAGGCCAGCACTGACACCCTCCCTTGGTTGTAGGCCAGCACTGACACCCTCCCTTGGTTGTAGGCCAGCACTGACACCCTCCCTTGGTTGTAGACAGCACTGACACCCTCCCTTGGTTGTAGACAGCACTGACACCCTCCCTTGGTTGTAGGCCAGCACTGACACCCTCCCTTGGTTGTAGGCCAGCACTGACACCCTCCCTTGGTTGTAGACAGCACTGACACCCTCCCTTGGTTGTAGGCCAGCACTGACACCCTCCCTTGGTTGTAGGCCAGCACTGACACCCTCCCTTGGTTGTAGGCCAGCACTGACACCCTCCCTTGGTTGTAGGCCAGCACTGACACCCTCCCTTGGTTGTAGACAGCACTGACACCCTCCCTTGGTTGTAGACAGCACTGACACCCTCCCTTGGTTGTAGGCCAGCACTGACACCCTCCCTTGGTTGTAGGCCAGCACTGACACCCTCCCTTGGTTGTAGACAGCACTGACACCCTCCCTTGGTTGTAGGCCAGCACTGACACCCTCCCTTGGTTGTAGGCCAGCACTGACACCCTCCCTTGGTTGTAGGCCAGCACTGACACCCTCCCTTGGTTGTAGACAGCACTGACACCCTCCCTTGGTTGTAGGCCAGCACTGACACCCTCCCTTGGTTGTAGACAGCACTGACACCCTCCCTTGGTTGTAGGCCAGCACTGACACCCTCCCTTGGTTGTAGGCCAGCACTGACACCCTCCCTTGGTTGTAGGCCAGCACTGACACCCTCCCTTGGTTGTAGGCCAGCACTGACACCCTCCCTTGGTTGTAGGCCAGCACTGACACCCTCCCTTGGTTGTAGACAGCACTGACACCCTCCCTTGGTTGTAGGCCAGCACTGACACCCTCCCTTGGTTGTAGGCCAGCACTGACACCCTCCCTTGGTTGTAGACAGCACTGACACCCTCCCTTGGTTGTAGGCCAGCACTGACACCCTCCCTTGGTTGTAGGCCAGCACTGACACCCTCCCTTGGTTGTAGGCCAGCACTGACACCCTCCCTTGGTTGTAGACAGCACTGACACCCTCCCTTGGTTGTAGGCCAGCACTGACACCCTCCCTTGGTTGTAGACAGCACTGACACCCTCCCTTGGTTGTAGGCCAGCACTGACACCCTCCCTTGGTTGTAGGCCAGCACTGACACCCTCCCTTGGTTGTAGGCCAGCACTGACACCCTCCCTTGGTTGTAGGCCAGCACTGACACCCTCCCTTGGTTGTAGGCCAGCACTGACACCCTCCCTTGGTTGTAGACAGCACTGACACCCTCCCTTGGTTGTAGGCCAGCACTGACACCCTCCCTTGGTTGTAGGCCAGCACTGACACCCTCCCTTGGTTGTAGACAGCACTGACACCCTCCCTTGGTTGTAGGCCAGCACTGACACCCTCCCTTGGTTGTAGACAGCACTGACACCCTCCCTTGGTTGTAGACAGCACTGACACCCTCCCTTGGTTGTAGGCCAGCACTGACACCCTCCCTTGGTTGTAGACAGCACTGACACCCTCCCTTGGTTGTAGACAGCACTGACACCCTCCCTTGGTTGTAGGCCAGCACTGACACCCTCCCTTGGTTGTAGACAGCACTGACACCCTCCCTTGGTTGTAGACAGCACTGACACCCTCCCTTGGTTGTAGGCCAGCACTGACACCCTCCCTTGGTTGTAGACAGCACTGACACCCTCCCTTGGTTGTAGGCCAGCACTGACACCCTCCCTTGGTTGTAGACAGCACTGACACCCTCCCTTGGTTGTAGGCCAGCACTGACACCCTCCCTTGGTTGTAGACAGCACTGACACCCTCCCTTGGTTGTAGGCCAGCACTGACACCCTCCCTTGGTTGTAGACAGCACTGACACCCTCCCTTGGTTGTAGACAGCACTGACACCCTCCCTTGGTTGTAGGCCAGCACTGACACCCTCCCTTGGTTGTAGGCCAGCACTGACACCCTCCCTTGGTTGTAGGCCAGCACTGACACCCTCCCTTGGTTGTAGACAGCACTGACACCCTCCCTTGGTTGTAGACAGCACTGACACCCTCCCTTGGTTGTAGACAGCACTGACACCCTCCCTTGGTTGTAGGCCAGCACTGACACCCTCCCTTGGTTGTAGACAGCACTGACACCCTCCCTTGGTTGTAGGCCAGCACTGACACCCTCCCTTGGTTGTAGACAGCACTGACACCCTCCCTTGGTTATAGGCAGCACTGACACCCTCCCTTGGTTGTAGACAGCACTGACACCCTCCCTTGGTTGTAGGCAGCACTGACACCCTCCCTTGGTTGTAGACAGCACTGACACCCTCCCTTGGTTGTAGACAGCACTGACACCCTCCCTTGGTTGTAGGCCAGCACTGACACCCTCCCTTGGTTGTAGGCCAGCACTGACACCCTCCCTTGGTTGTAGGCCAGCACTGACACCCTCCCTTGGTTGTAGACAGCACTGACACCCTCCCTTGGTTGTAGGCCAGCACTGACACCCTCCCTTGGTTGTAGACAGCATTGACACCCTCCCTTGGTTGTAGACAGCACTGACACCCTCCCTTGGTTGTAGACAGCACTGACACCCTCCCTTGGTTGTAGACAGCATTGACACCCTCCCTTGGTTGTAGACAGCACTGACACCCTCCCTTGGTTGTAGGCCAGCACTGACACCCTCCCTTGGTTGTAGACAGCACTGACACCCTCCCTTGGTTGTAGACAGCACTGACACCCTCCCTTGGTTGTAGACAGCACTGACACCCTCCCTTGGTTGTAGACAGCACTGACACCCTCCCTTGGTTGTAGACAGCACTGACACCCTCCCTTGGTTGTAGACAGCACTGACACCCTCCCTTGGTTGTAGGCCAGCACTGACACCCTCCCTTGGTTGTAGGCCAGCACTGACACCCTCCCTTGGTTGTAGGCCAGCACTGACACCCTCCCTTGGTTGTAGACAGCACTGACACCCTCCCTTGGTTGTAGGCCAGCACTGACACCCTCCCTTGGTTGTAGACAGCATTGACACCCTCCCTTGGTTGTAGACAGCACTGACACCCTCCCTTGGTTGTAGACAGCACTGACACCCTCCCTTGGTTGTAGACAGCATTGACACCCTCCCTTGGTTGTAGACAGCACTGACACCCTCCCTTGGTTGTAGACAGCACTGACACCCTCCCTTGGTTGTAGACAGCACTGACACCCTCCCTTGGTTGTAGACAGCATTGACACCCTCCCTTGGTTGTAGACAGCACTGACACCCTCCCTTGGTTGTAGACAGCACTGACACCCTCCCTTGGTTGTAGACAGCATTGACACCCTCCCTTGGTTGTAGACAGCACTGACACCCTCCCTTGGTTGTAGACAGCATTGACACCCTCCCTTGGTTGTAGACAGCATTGACACCCTCCCTTGGTTGTAGACAGCATTGACACCCTCCCTTGGTTGTAGACAGCACTGACACCCTCCCTTGGTTGTAGACAGCACTGACACCCTCCCTTGGTTGTAGACAGCACTGACACCCTCCCTTGGTTGTAGACAGCATTGACACCCTCCCTTGGTTGTAGACAGCATTGACACCCTCCCTTGGTTGTAGACAGCATTGACACCCTCCCTTGGTTGTAGACAGCACTGACACCCTCCCTTGGTTGTAGACAGCACTGACACCCTCCCTTGGTTGTAGACAGCACTGACACCCTCCCTTGGTTGTAGACAGCACTGACACCCTCCCTTGGTTGTAGACAGCACTGACACCCTCCCTTGGTTG
Organism: Morinoia aosen; assembly: GCA_030386875.1. NCBI lineage: Eukaryota > Metazoa > Arthropoda > Malacostraca > Amphipoda > Talitridae > Morinoia > Morinoia aosen. Next base: position 89,156,811 of record CM059559.1, on the reverse strand, counting down.
TAGACAGCACTGACACCCTCCCTTGGTTGTAGACAGCACTGACACCCTCCCTTGGTTGTAGACAGCACTGACACCCTCCCTTGGTTGTAGACAGCACTGACACCCTCCCTTGGTTGTAGACAGCACTGACACCCTCCCTTGGTTGTAGACAGCACTGACACCCTCCCTTGGTTGTAGACAGCATTGACACCCTCCCTTGGTTGTAGACAGCATTGACACCCTCCCTTGGTTGTAGGCCAGCACTGACACCCTCCCTTGGTTGTAGGCCAGCACTGACACCCTCCCTTGGTTGTAGGCCAGCACTGACACCCTCCCTTGGTTGTAGACAGCACTGACACCCTCCCTTGGTTGTAGACAGCATTGACACCCTCCCTTGGTTGTAGACAGCACTGACACCCTCCCTTGGTTGTAGACAGCACTGACACCCTCCCTTGGTTGTAGACAGCACTGACACCCTCCCTTGGTTGTAGACAGCATTGACACCCTCCCTTGGTTGTAGACAGCATTGACACCCTCCCTTGGTTGTAGACAGCACTGACACCCTCCCTTGGTTGTAGACAGCACTGACACCCTCCCTTGGTTGTAGACAGCACTGACACCCTCCCTTGGTTGTAGACAGCACTGACACCCTCCCTTGGTTGTAGACAGCACTGACACCCTCCCTTGGTTGTAGACAGCACTGACACCCTCCCTTGGTTGTAGACAGCACTGACACCCTCCCTTGGTTGTAGACAGCACTGACACCCTCCCTTGGTTGTAGACAGCACTGACACCCTCCCTTGGTTGTAGACAGCACTGACACCCTCCCTTGGTTGTAGACAGCACTGACACCCTCCCTTGGTTGTAGACAGCACTGACACCCTCCCTTGGTTGTAGACAGCACTGACACCCTCCCTTGGTTGTAGACAGCACTGACACCCTCCCTTGGTTGTAGACAGCATTGACACCCTCCCTTGGTTGTAGACAGCATTGACACCCTCCCTTGGTTGTAGGCCAGCACTGACACCCTCCCTTGGTTGTAGGCCAGCACTGACACCCTCCCTTGGTTGTAGGCCAGCACTGACACCCTCCCTTGGTTGTAGACAGCACTGACACCCTCCCTTGGTTGTAGACAGCATTGACACCCTCCCTTGGTTGTAGGCCAGCACTGACACCCTCCCTTGGTTGTAGACAGCATTGACACCCTCCCTTGGTTGTAGGCCAGCACTGACACCCTCCCTTGGTTGTAGACAGCATTGACACCCTCCCTTGGTTGTAGGCCAGCACTGACACCCTCCCTTGGTTGTAGACAGCATTGACACCCTCCCTTGGTTGTAGGCCAGCACTGACACCCTCCCTTGGTTGTAGACAGCACTGACACCCTCCCTTGGTTGTAGACAGCATTGACACCCTCCCTTGGTTGTAGGCCAGCACTGACACCCTCCCTTGGTTGTAGACAGCACTGACACCCTCCCTTGGTTGTAGGCCAGCACTGACACCCTCCCTTGGTTGTAGACAGCACTGACACCCTCCCTTGGTTGTAGACAGCATTGACACCCTCCCTTGGTTGTAGACAGCACTGACACCCTCCCTTGGTTGTAGACAGCACTGACACCCTCCCTTGGTTGTAGACAGCATTGACACCCTCCCTTGGTTGTAGACAGCACTGACACCCTCCCTTGGTTGTAGACAGCACTGACACCCTCCCTTGGTTGTAGACAGCATTGACACCCTCCCTTGGTTGTAGACAGCACTGACACCCTCCCTTGGTTGTAGACAGCATTGACACCCTCCCTTGGTTGTAGGCCAGCACTGACACCCTCCCTTGGTTGTAGACAGCACTGACACCCTCCCTTGGTTGTAGACAGCATTGACACCCTCCCTTGGTTGTAGACAGCACTGACACCCTCCCTTGGTTGTAGACAGCACTGACACCCTCCCTTGGTTGTAGACAGCACTGACACCCTCCCTTGGTTGTAGACAGCATTGACACCCTCCCTTGGTTGTAGACAGCACTGACACCCTCCCTTGGTTGTAGACAGCATTGACACCCTCCCTTGGTTGTAGACAGCATTGACACCCTCCCTTGGTTGTAGACAGCACTGACACCCTCCCTTGGTTGTAGACAGCACTGACACCCTCCCTTGGTTGTAGACAGCACTGACACCCTCCCTTGGTTGTAGGCCAGCACTGACACCCTCCCTTGGTTGTAGGCCAGCACTGACACCCTCCCTTGGTTGTAGACAGCACTGACACCCTCCCTTGGTTGTAGACAGCACTGACACCCTCCCTTGGTTGTAGGCCAGCACTGACACCCTCCCATGGTTGTAGGCCAGCACTGACACCCTCCCTTGGTTGTAGACAGCATTGACACCCTCCCTTGGTTGTAGACAGCACTGACACCCTCCCTTGGTTGTAGACAGCACTGACACCCTCCCTTGGTTGTAGACAGCACTGACACCCTCCCTTGGTTGTAGGCCAGCACTGACACCCTCCCTTGGTTGTAGGCCAGCACTGACACCCTCCCTTGGTTGTAGACAGCACTGACACCCTCCCTTGGTTGTAGACAGCACTGACACCCTCCCTTGGTTGTAGGCCAGCACTGACACCCTCCCATGGTTGTAGGCCAGCACTGACACCCTCCCTTGGTTGTAGACAGCATTGACACCCTCCCTTGGTTGTAGACAGCACTGACACCCTCCCTTGGTTGTAGGCCAGCACTGACACCCTCCCTTGGTTGTAGACAGCATTGACACCCTCCCTTGGTTGTAGACAGCACTGACACCTCCCTTGGTTGTAGACAGCATTGACACCCTCCCTTGGTTGTAGACAGCACTGACACCCTCCCTTGGTTGTAGGCCAGCACTGACACCCTCCCTTGGTTGTAGGCCAGCACTGACACCCTCCCTTGGTTGTAGACAGCATTGACACCCTCCCTTGGTTGTAGACAGCACTGACACCCTCCCTTGGTTGTAGACAGCACTGACACCCTCCCTTGGTTGTAGACAGCACTGACACCCTCCCTTGGTTGTAGACAGCACTGACACCCTCCCTTGGTTGTAGGCCAGCACTGACACCCTCCCTTGGTTGTAGACAGCATTGACACCCTCCCTTGGTTGTAGACAGCATTGACACCCTCCCTTGGTTGTAGACAGCACTGACACCCTCCCTTGGTTGTAGACAGCATTGACACCCTCCCTTGGTTGTAGACAGCACTGACACCCTCCCTTGGTTGTAGGCCAGCACTGACACCCTCCCTTGGTTGTAGACAGCACTGACACCCTCCCTTGGTTGTAGACAGCACTGACACCCTCCCTTGGTTGTAGGCCAGCACTGACACCCTCCCTTGGTTGTAGACAGCATTGACACCCTCCCTTGGTTGTAGACAGCATTGACACCCTCCCTTGGTTGTAGACAGCACTGACACCCTCCCTTGGTTGTAGGCCAGCACTGACACCCTCCCTTGGTTGTAGGCCAGCACTGACACCCTCCCTTGGTTGTAGACAGCACTGACACCCTCCCTTGGTTGTAGGCCAGCACTGACACCCTCCCTTGGTTGTAGACAGCATTGACACCCTCCCTTGGTTGTAGACAGCACTGACACCCTCCCTTGGTTGTAGGCCAGCACTGACACCCTCCCTTGGTTGTAGACAGCATTGACACCCTCCCTTGGTTGTAGACAGCACTGACACCCTCCCTTGGTTGTAGGCCAGCACTGACACCCTCCCTTGGTTGTAGACAGCACTGACACCCTCCCTTGGTTGTAGACAGCACTGACACCCTCCCTTGGTTGTAGACAGCACTGACACCCTCCCTTGGTTGTAGGCCAGCACTGACACCCTCCCTTGGTTGTAGACAGCATTGACACCCTCCCTTGGTTGTAGACAGCATTGACACCCTCCCTTGGTTGTAGACAGCACTGACACCCTCCCTTGGTTGTAGGCCAGCACTGACACCCTCCCTTGGTTGTAGGCCAGCACTGACACCCTCCCTTGGTTGTAGACAGCACTGACACCCTCCCTTGGTTGTAGACAGCACTGACACCCTCCCTTGGTTGTAGGCCAGCACTGACACCCTCCCTTGGTTGTAGACAGCATTGACACCCTCCCTTGGTTGTAGACAGCACTGACACCCTCCCTTGGTTGTAGACAGCACTGACACCCTCCCTTGGTTGTAGACAGCACTGACACCCTCCCTTGGTTGTAGACAGCACTGACACCCTCCCTTGGTTGTAGACAGCACTGACACCCTCCCTTGGTTGTAGACAGCATTGACACCCTCCCTTGGTTGTAGACAGCACTGACACCCTCCCTTGGTTGTAGGCCAGCACTGACACCCTCCCTTGGTTGTAGACAGCATTGACACCCTCCCTTGGTTGTAGGCCAGCACTGACACCCTCCCTTGGTTGTAGACAGCACTGACACCCTCCCTTGGTTGTAGACAGCACTGACACCCTCCCTTGGTTGTAGACAGCACTGACACCCTCCCTTGGTTGTAGGCCAGCACTGACACCCTCCCTTGGTTGTAGACAGCACTGACACCCTCCCTTGGTTGTAGACAGCACTGACACCCTCCCTTGGTTGTAGACAGCACTGACACCCTCCCTTGGTTGTAGACAGCACTGACACCCTCCCTTGGTTGTAGACAGCACTGACACCCTCCCTTGGTTGTAGACAGCACTGACACCCTCCCTTGGTTGTAGACAGCACTGACACCCTCCCTTGGTTGTAGACAGCACTGACACCCTCCCTTGGTTGTAGACAGCATTGACACCCTCCCTTGGTTGTAGACAGCACTGACACCCTCCCTTGGTTGTAGGCCAGCACTGACACCCTCCCTTGGTTGTAGACAGCATTGACACCCTCCCTTGGTTGTAGGCCAGCACTGACACCCTCCCTTGGTTGTAGGCCAGCACTGACACCCTCCCTTGGTTGTAGGCCAGCACTGACACCCTCCCTTGGTTGTAGGCCAGCACTGACACCCTCCCTTGGTTGTAGGCCAGCACTGACACCCTCCCTTGGTTGTAGACAGCATTGACACCCTCCCTTGGTTGTAGGCCAGCACTGACACCCTCCCTTGGTTGTAGGCCAGCACTGACACCCTCCCTTGGTTGTAGGCCAGCACTGACACCCTCCCTTGGTTGTAGGCCAGCACTGACACCCTCCCTTGGTTGTAGACAGCATTGACACCCTCCCATGGTTGCAGACCAGCACAGACATTGCTCCCATGGTTGCAGACCAGCACAGACATTGCTCCCATGGTTGCAGACCAGCACAGACATTGCTCCCATGGTTGCAGACCAGCACAGACATAGCTCCCACGGTTGCAGACCAGCACAGACATTGCTGCCACGGTTGCAGACCAGCACAGACATTGCTGCCACGGTTGCAGACCAGCACAGACATTGCTGCCACGGTTGCAGACCAGCACAGACATTGCTGCCACGGTTGCAGACCAGCACAGACATAGCTCCCACGGTTGCAGACCAGCACAGACATTGCTGCCACGGTTGCAGACCAGCACAGACATAGCTCCCACGGTTGCAGACCAGCACAGACATTGCTGCCACGGTTGCAGACCAGCACAGACATTGCTGCCACGGTTGCAGACCAGCACAGACATTGCTGCCACGGTTGCAGACCAGCACAGACATTGCTGCCACGGTTGCAGACCAGCACAGACATTGCTGCCACGGTTGCAGACCAGCACAGACATAGCTCCCACGGTTGCAGACCAGCACAGACATTGCTGCCACGGTTGCAGACCAGCACAGACATTGCTGCCACGGTTGCAGACCAGCACAGACATTGCTGCCACGGTTGCAGACCAGCACAGACATTGCTGCCACGGCTGCAGACCAGCACAGACATTGCTGCCACGGTTGCAGACCAGCACAGACCGGCCGGCGGCCAAGCAAGAACCACGGGACTTCGAAGGCCGGCGAGCGCTCGTTAAGGGCCGTGACGCCAGATGACGGTGGCTGCTGCTGCTGCTGGTCATCTAATAACATCGCTCCGACATTGACCTTACTTGCCTCCGGGCTCAGCTCCTGCAAACACTCGCTTCTCTCTCTCAAATGACACTCTTTCTTCCTGTCGATTTCATTCCTGGAATGGTAATCACTTCGTTTTCATATGGCATACGTGATTGTGTTTGATTTCTGAATGTGTGGTTGTGTTTGATTTCTGAATGTGTGGTTGTGTTTGATTTCTGAATGTGTGGTTGTGTTTGATTTCTGAATGTGTGGTTGTGTTTGATTTCTGAATGTGTGGTTGTGTTTGATTTCTGAATGTGTGGTTGTGTTTTATATCTGAATGTGTGGTTGTGTTTGATTTCTGAATGTGTGGTTGTGTTCGATTTCTGAATGTGTGGTTGTTTTCGATTTCTGAATGTGTGGTTGTTCTCGATTTCTGAATGTGTGGTTGTTTTCGATTTCTGAATGTGTGGTTGTTTTCGGTTTCTGAATGTGTGGTTGTGCTTGATTTCTGAATGTGTGGTTGTTTTCGATTTCCGAATGTGTGGTTGTTTTCGATTTCTGAATGTGTGGTTGTTCTCGATTTCTGGATGTGTGGTTGTGTTCGATTTCTTGGGAGAGTGATGACCGCTTGTGCTCTCCGTAGGTTTCTCGCTCTGATACGACTCGACCTGGTGCCCTTTTTGCTCATGAATAGTGAGTGGTCTGCCGTACGTATGTTCTCCGTTTTGCTTTTATTTTCAGGTATTGCCACCACACTTTCTTGCGTTCATGACCAAGAATGACCTAGTTGCTGTATCCTACATAATGCCATTTTGGTCTCCAAACTGGTGATCTGATCGCGTGTTGGAAATTATAACTTACCCGCAAGAATTCAACGCAGGATTTTAGCATCAATTTTACTTTTTGGCTAATGCGTGGGAAAATAATTACCCGCAGCATAAGCACCTTTATGGCTATCGATATGCAGTTAACATATATATCACACAGACGATTCCCTCAGTGGTATACAACTATTGGATCTATGGAAATTAGCTCTCTCAGGAGGAAAATATGAGCTCCTGAGCCGAGAGTTAGGTAGGCCTTCTTGTTGTAGAATAGTTTTTTGGTGCCATGAACCCTTTTTTTCGGTTCACTGATGTCCTGTTTTCATGCACTTAGTACTTTCTCTTCAACTTTTGTCTTGTTTCATATACTTCCTTCTCAATTTACTGTTTCTTTGCGGAAAGAATCCTGTGTGTGAGCGCATTTTGCACATAGATTCCGGGTTTCGTAATCACCACACTAAATTGTGCCTTCACCATTCCTCTATGTATAACACCTTCGCTGTAGTTACGGAGGCTTTAGCTCTTATAATCTAACCCATGCAGAAGATTGGAAAATTAGTTTTGCGTCAGTCGACTCATCTGAGAGAAAACAAGTCCAACATGAACTTCGCCGTCGGCAAGGCTGTGTGGTACAAGTCAAGAACGTAGAAATGATTACGATTTTTTGCTATGATTTGGGAGAGGCTGTCACTGAAAGTCAATGGAATTAGTTTTGCTGAAGTTTCAAGTATTTTATGTATACTTTATGCGTCAAATGTTGATGAAAACTTATGTTTTTAATATATGCTTTAACAAAGAAAGTCTTGAACACCAGGGAAAATTTATGTTCTATATACATTGCGTGTCATGCTGAAATGTTCTCCATTTCACTTAGTCAGTGGCTGCTGATAGACTAATTTGTAGTCCGCTCCCTACGTATGGGTCATATGTCTAACATTTCTGTTAACGTAGTATCGTTCGCAAGCCTGTACAAGGAGTTCAGCCACATAGAAGGATAAGCACAGCTTTAGAACGTAACTTTGGTAATGAGATAGTGTAGTTGAGGTTCCCTGGCACGCTCCCTGTATAGCGAGAGTCACCGTTATTTGTGGTAAATTAATGCCAGTCACGTGTTCAGCCTCATACTGAGTTCGGTGTGGTAGTGTTTTTCATCATTTAGTTTGTGGTATTTATACTGAGTAGATCACAAGACTGATAATATTTTCGTGTTGCTCAATTTGTTTATAATTTTTGGTTAGTAATTTAGAGTTTGTATCCGGGAATTTGTTCTCGTCTATCACGGTTGTAATTTGAATTCGATAAAAACTTCGGCGTTCCCCCATTCGAAAATTTGAGGCTCTCTTGTTCATGTAGACGATTTATGCTTACTTTTCTAATTTTCTCACCTGAATTTGCTTGTTTTAAAATTTGAACTGCGCAAATAGAAAGTTAACAAACTGTACTAAGGTAAGATTGACGCTGAACTAAACGCACATTCAAAAGTATTGGTTTCACTTTCACTTACAGCGACGTTCGACCGCGACCGCAGTTTTCAGGTTTCTGTCTCGAATTTCTTCATTAAGGGTTACCCCATGCTCGTTTTGGTTTCTTAAAGGGTACTTTGTCTTAGAGGTCCACCATACTAAATCGATGAACTTTCACCTGCCTTATTATAGCGCTGCGACTTTTTGTAGCAGTTAAGAAAAAGCCAGCTCTTTTTGCTCTTCCGCAGCTTGAGAAAAATGTGCTATTTTAATGTTGGTTCTTTTGTCTACTTTTAGTTTTTCCGTGATCAATTTACCGATGATCATTCCATGCACAGGGCTTGTAGATTTTGTCCATGCGGACAGATTCATTTTGATTTTCTCTTTTCGAATTTCGTAAATACCATCGCCTGTGAGCAGTTATACAAATTGTTAGTCGAGTTAGCGGCTTCATTCGAGGGCTTACGACCCAGGACGCGCTACGATGCCCAGTGTACTGCTGCCACATCTCAAATAACCATAGCCGGCGTGCTTGATACAGATGCACTGGCTTACTTTACTTTCTAGCCCTTCATTCTAAGTTGAAAATCTATGCTTACAGAACATTTTCTTTACTTGAGGCTCTAGATCACTTTTTACAATGACAAAAAAAAATTGTGGGATTTCTAAGACGCGATTTCAAAGAGCGCCTTTATTTTGAGAACAATTTCATTCTTTCCGTTACCATCATGAGTAACAAAACATGATTTCGAATAGCACTTTGATTTTGAGACCAATTTCATCATTGCTTTTTTCCGTCATGAGTAACGAAGCGTAAGAAATAAAAGCGAATGAGTATGTATTGTCAGTGAAATAGTACCATTTCAGGCGCATATGTGAACGTGATGGGACCCGGCATTTACTGATGGGCCAGTGTCACCTGCTGAGAGCCATCAAGGAGTCTTGATTGTTTGGACTGCTAACTGACCGCATTTGGATGTGTGTCTGAGCGCTGCGCCACAATAGGGAAGGCGCTGACTTGTAAACTGTTATTCGGACTTGGGGCACTTGAGGTATGAACCCGAGTTGAACGACTGATCTGCTTTCACTCTCGACCCAATTATGGTGCTTGCAATTTATGCGCTTGTACTCGGAGCTATCGTTCTGGGGACTGATTTGGACATTTGGGGTAGATTAGAACTTCCTTCTTACCGCGGTTTTTGGGTGTGTTGACCAGATCGGTGATCTTGCTTCCTCATGCCGTGACTGACTGATTCAAGCGGTCAAAGAGAGTACGAGTCTCTCTGCGGTATTTGCTTTGCAAAAAGTTCTGTTGCCACCAAAAACGTAGGAATTTATGCTGTTTTTTTTCGAACTTGAAAGACAAAAACGTCTGCTCTAAAAAAGTGACAGCTATTTAGAACGCTATCATTCGTTAGCATTTCTGGGATACCTTCATGCGTCAGATTTGCTTCTAAAATTGTGGTAGTACTATACAGGAGGTATCTCGTTTGAGACATGAGTTGTATTGGGAATTGTGACAGTGGCAGGAAGTATTACGTTTAAGACACGAGTTATAACGAAAATTGTGACAGCAAAATGACGCTAGAAACTCGAGTTGCATCGGAAATTCTGACGGTACTACGAAGTATCTCGTTGAGAACAAACTTTGGGAACAGCAAAGTGATCCTTGTTCAAATGTCCTTGATTTTCATGGAAAATTCTGGAGATTCTTCAATAAGTGCTTTAAGCAGTTGTTAGTTAAAAAACTGATTTTGTTTAGTACTCTGCCTCCTCCACACTCCAACTCACCGTCTCACCATAAACGCGTATCAAAGTTACAACAGTGTATTAATAGGTCAGGATTGAAAGGACGATAAATGGGACGAGCCTTGAATTATTCCCTGAACTTCGCTCTGACTGCTGCAACGTAGCATTGATAAATATTGGAGTTACACCAACGAGTGCGTAGTCTGATGCTCGTAAAGCGATAGGTTTGACGAGGATTTATTGAAAATTTAATGGACAAATTTGATGAGAAATTATATGAAAAATTGAATGAGAAATTTAATGAAAAATTAAAAGAAAAATTCAATGAAAAATCTCCTCAGGGGGATACAACTATTGTATCTATGGGAATAAGCGCTCCCACGGGGACAATGTGAGAGCCCGAGCTGAGAGTTAGGTAGGTTTTCTTTTTGTTGAAATAAAATATTTTCGTTATGTTAAGGACCTCTTTTTTTCGGTTCACTGCTGTCCTGTTTTTCAGCACCTACTGCTTTCTTCTTCAACTTTGATCTTGTTTCATAATCTTCATTCACAACTTACTGTTTCTATGCCCTTTCTGCGTAGATTCCGCGCTCCCTCAACTCCATACTAAATGGGGCCTTCCTCCTTCCTCTCTTTGAATCGCATTTGTTGCTGCGGGTAGGGAGGCTGGAACTAACGGCTAATCTAATCTTAATGAAAAATTTGACGTAAAAAATTAATGAAATAGCTCATGAGCTTTCAATTTTTAGTTGAGCTTCACTCAGACAGAATGGTTAGCCTTAGAAATGGTTAGCCTCAGGTTAGCCTTCACTCAGAATGGTTAGCCCATAATCCTTGGATCGCGTAGGTGCATCAAGCTACAAATATACGTCTAAATGACGCATGGAGAGCACCGCACATGCGCGCGAGTACTATCAGTTTTATGACGCGTCATTGGGGAAAGTCGAAGGCGACGCATTTAGTGGCGTCTGACGCTCAAATTTTCAAGGTATGATGTTGAGTGATGCAAGAGCCGACACCGCGCATTTCCAGCGTAACAATTTGTGCGCTGCTGTTCTCTCTTTCGTTTGAAAACGCTTTGATCTTAATTCGCCGGTTAGTGGTTAAACTTATTATTCGTGTTCTGGATTTCATTGAGAAGCAGTGAAGAATGAGAACGATTGGACAGCTGTTCAGGAAAATTAACCTCTTATTCTGAGAAATTCTGAGAAATTTCGTCTTGGTTATTTTACAAGTTCTAATCTCGACGACACCCATCAGGTGTGTACAAATAATGCATAAATGAGATTCAGCGATCCCAGGAGAAAGATGTGAAGCCATAAGTATTTTATCTGTAAATATATGTTCTGTAATTTAATTATTTAATTATCTAATTATTTAATTAAATTAATTTTTATTCATTTATTTATTAAATTTATTTAGCATTAATTATTTTTTGTTGTTGAATTGGAGTACGTATTTTTTGGTTTTACTGCGGATCTTCTTCTACCTTTTCGCTGCTGTAATTTTTTCAGTACTGATTACTGTCTTCAACTGGGGAATTGTACCACCGACATCTTGCACGACTTCTATTTGTGTCTTTCTTATCCTTTACTCGTCTTCACGTGCACAAGTCTGGTCGAAATGCTTACGCTTACTCAGTTGTCAGGCCGAGTTGCGCTACCCAACCAAAAATCTTACGACTGTGTGGACGCTCCCTTAAATCAGGTCACTACTGCGTTTCGCAGTGAGGATCGCATAAATTAGGGTCAATTCTGTAGTCGAGTATGACCGTTAGAAGTGGAAGCTATTTTAGACTTGTAATAATAAAGAGCATTATTAGTTGTTAATCTAATTTTTCCTGCGGTTACATTTCGCTTCGAAAAAAATTTCAAACGCTGAGCTGAACTGGAGCTGTTGATTTCCCAGTTTCAACTAGCCACAGCATGGAACCACATTGTTATATGACCCCCCAGGGGGACAACGTGAGGGCCTGAGCTGAGAGGTAGGTGGGCCTTCTTTATGTTGGAATAATTTTTTTTTGTTATGTTAAGGACCATCTTTTTCAGTTCACTGCTGTCCTGTTTTTCAGTACCTATTACTTTCTTCTTTAACTTTGATCTTGTTTCATGAACTTCTTTATCAACTCACTTTTTCTATGTCTTTTGTGCATGGATTCCGCGTTCCCTTAACTCAATACTAAATGGTGCCGTCCTCCTTCCTCTCTTTGGATCGCCTTTGTGGCGGATAGGGAGGCTTAAACTAGCTAATAATCTAATCTAATCTTCTCATATGATTTATACCATGTTCGCGCAAGCATGGAGAGGGCTTGGCATTAATGCCATGCTCGCGTATTGTCATACCATATCTCACCGGATGGGCTCGGCACTCGATTTTCAAGCAATTCACGTCTCCGTAGCGGTATTGTTGCCAGCGTTAGATTCGAGCCGACTTGGCGACGTAAAAGCAGTAAAGAAAGGCATCAAAATTAAGGCATCTTAGACGAACACAACGTACTGTTACAACGACGTGAATTGCTTGAAAATCAAGCTCCAGCCGTGCTCAACAGAGCACACGCTCAGCCGTACAAAGAAGCTAAATGTGCGTCCTGTTATGAGAAAAAGCGACGCAAAAAGAACATGTTTGTCTCCATAAACTGACTGACACACGCTTGGTTCCAGCAATCATCGAGAAAATTTTGTGGCTTGTCTTGCGCTACCGGAGACGAAAAAGCCCTTGGAGGTTTCTTTAAGAATATCGAGGAAAGGTTCGGAACAGTAGTGTTTCAATTTGCATAATTTCAGTTTCTGTGTTAAAAATTGTGAATGAATGAGAGCCTAAAATCAGTGAACACTGCACTATGTTAGTTTAAGACCAGAATTTAAACGGGCCATTGCGCCTGGAACGGGTCTTTGCGCCTGGAACGGGTCTTTGCGCCTGGAACGGGCCTTTGCGCCTGGAACGGGCCTTTGCGCCTGGAACGGGCCTTTGCCCCTGGAACGGGCCTTTGCGCCTGGAACGGGCCTTTGCGCCTGGAACGGGCCTTTGCGCCTGGAACGGGCCTTTGCGCCTGGAACGGGCCTTTGCGCCTGGAACGGGCCTTTGCGCCTGGAACGGGCCTTTGCGCCTGGAACGGGCCTTTGCGCCTGGAACGGGCCTTTGTGCCTGGAACGGGCCTTTGCGCCTGGAACGGGCCTTTGCGCCTGGAACGGGCCTTTTTGCCTGGAACGGGCCTTTGCGCCTGGAACGGGCCTTTGCGCCTGGAACGGGCCTTTGCGCCTGGAACGGGCCTTTGCGCCTGGAACGGGCCTTTGCGCCTGGAACGGGCCTTTGCGCCTGGAACGGGCCTTTGCGCCTGGAACGGGCCTTTGCGCCTGGAACGGGCCTTTGCGCCTGGAACGGGCCTTTGCGCCTGGAACGGGCCTTTGCGCCTGGAACGGGCCTTTGCGCCTGGAACGGGCCTTTGCGCCTGGAACGGGTCTTTGCGCCTGGAACGGGCCTTTGCGCCTGGAACGGGCCTTTGCGCCTGGAACGGGCCTTTGCGCCTGGAACGGGTCTTTGCACCTGGAACGGGTCTTTGCACCTGGAACGGGCCTTTGCGCCTGGAACGGGCCTTTGCGCCTGGAACGGGCCTTTGCGCCTGGAACGGGCCTTTGCGCCTGGAACGGGCCTTTGCGCCTGGAACGGGCCTTTGCGCCTGGAACGGGCCTTTGCGCCTGGAACGGGCCTTTGCGCCTGGAACGGGCCTTTGCGCCTGGTACGGGCCTTTGCGCTTAAAACGTGCCCTTCGGAACAAATGCATCCCCGAACCAAGTTAACTTGCGTAACAAAAGTCGAATTAAACGATTTATCCATACGTATAATCATACTCCTAAGGGAAGTGCTCCATTCCAAAAAGAATCGATGCTGGAAAATTAACGTTTTAGACTTCTTTCTGCATGACCAAGCAGCGAACTTTGCCGTGGTGCAGGGCAGCCTCTGAGCTGAACTTCTCAGTGTTCAGAGCTCGGAATATAATTTTACGGCTGGCCTTGCGAGAGGCTCGACTCGGCTGACAGCTCTTCATGCACCTGCTGTCCCTTTTGTCTCCTGCTGACCTCTTCTCTCTTCAACGTAAACAATTATTGCTTGAATTTCTGTTCCATATTGGGGCACTTCATTAACCTTGGGTTAGTTTTCGAATTTCATACGAGGCTCTGCGGGCGTTTGCTTGATTTCTCCCATAGGCGCACGGGAGACCCGTATGATAGATACATGCTTCCGATCGAGTGATGTTCTCGGTCACAGCTCGCTACCTTCTTATGGTGTGCTGTATTCCTGTGATAATTGCTCTGCATGATGTTCCTTTTTACATCAGGGGCTCTGTACTCGCCTCAGGTTGTGGTCTGTATTCAAATGAGTCGGTCACTGGGCTTTTCCAGCATTTGACGTGTGTGTTGTTCTCGTTGTCTTTCATAACGTTGTTATAGTTATATTGTTCTCGTTGTCTACCATTAGAATCCTCAATCATGATACGTGTCGATCGCTTGCCAATCCCGATGATTACCAATTATTAGGCTTGCAGTGACTATTTGCGCCACAGGGAACCTATATGGGGCTAGAACTGGTCTTAGTTTTACTCCTACTAGAACCTTCACTGTTCTTGTTACACGGTTTTTGACGTTGGAATCAATTTTGCAGGTGCACTCGTGTTGATTGTGGTTTTATTTTGATGTAACTTGCCCTTGGAGGATACAACTATTGTATCCATGGGAATTGACACTTTCAGATGGAAGATGTGAGGTCACCAGCTGAAGGTTAGGAACGCTTTCCTTTTGTTGAAATAGGTTTACACTTTCGTCGCGTACTGGGACACATGTGCACCACTATATAGGTAAATCTTCTCTCACACATATGGTATAAATGAGTGTTGTGTCATGTTTCGCGACCTTTTTTTTTTAAACATTTTAAAATTTGTTTGGGCGAAGAATGAAAATTCGAGCTGTAAAGCTGATTTCTAAATTCTGCTACTTACAACCTTACCAAACCGACCGTTAACAACCGCAGAAACGCAATGAACGTGTTAAGTTTGTTGTTTAGATACCAGCCATCTTTTTTTCGTTTCACTTTTCTGTTGCAGCAGGAGCTACTTTTTCCAAATTTTTACTTTATAAACTTCCTTCTTAACTCAATGTTTCTACTTTCAGGTGGCTATGTGTATATGTAGATTCTGCGTTACCTAGAGCTCCTCCTAAATGGTGTCTCCATCCTTATTCTTTTCGAATCAAATTTGTTGTGACCAACGAAGCCTAAACTTTTTCAAATTAATTTTATAGAACTTTGTTTTCATGAATTTCACTTCGATTACCGCTATACTTTGATTGCAGCTCCACTTAGACAACAGATTTATGTTGATTGATTATAATTTCACTTAAATAAAAGGCTTTCCAGAGTTACCATCGAGAAGGGCGGAAAAAATTATTCAAAATTCGCTGATGCCCATGTCTTTCGACAGCTGATATGATATACGAAGGAACTTTTGGCAAAGTGTTTGTATGTGAGATGATATTGTGGGTCACCGGGAAGAAGACAAATACTCCCGTTTGATGTATTGTCAGTCAAAATATTTAGCGCGACGGTAGCGTTTTAAAAATTTATCGCACGCCTGTCGCTAAGATTCTTTACCACGGTGACTGCGATTGGTTAAACTGTAGTTTATTAATCAACTCAACTTTAAAGTCAAAAGTTGGTAAAAATCTTGTAAATAGCGTACATTAACTGTGTATATCAAATACGATTAATTTTAAAAGATTGTTAAACGATTTTCAAACGACTCATTACTGGGTCGTTTTGCACTTGGAAAAACTTAAGCTCTACCCACCGGTGGGTCACATCGCAGCCAATGTTTTAAATGTTTAAAAAAATATGAGAATGCATGCTGCACCTAATTTCCCGATGTTCAAATGAACATGTCTTTTAAGCATTGGGAAATACCCCGCCTTCTAAGAGTGAATACTCGAGTCCCACTGTTCTGAGTTACCTGACCGTAGGATTTCGAGCTCACCTGTGCGAGCAACGTTGGTTGTGCAGAGACGCTCGATATTTTTGCTAGATTTTCAGACCCTCGTTTCCGCTTTGTCCTTTTTATCCGTGCAGACACTCTGCTGCAGCCGGATTTTCAAGCAATACACGTTTTTCTGACCCTTCATTTCCTTTCTGTCCTTGTTTTTAACCTGTGTGTAGGCGCTCAGCTACGGCCTGATATTCACGTCATCGAACAATTGACGTAGTCGTTACGATATAACTGGCAGCGTAAGTTCGTCTGAGTTGACTTGCGTGCGCTACGTGTTGCAGCTCGTAAATTTCTTAAAAATCCGGTCCCAGGCTGACGTGCTTTGTTGTTATGGCTTATGTTTCTCGGTTTAACTATCAATGAATATTATAGCTATCCTTGTGAATTTTCTTGATATTGTTTGGGTGTGAATTCCAGGATTTATGTCATACTTCAAAATTTGGTTTGTGCCATAAGTATTTGAACTTTTTCTATACTTTATGTAACTCGTCCGTGAGGAAGATAAAACTATCGTACCTATAGGAATTAGCATTCCCAGGGGGAAAATGTGAGGTTCCAAGCTGTGAGTTACGTAGTGCTTCCTCTCGTTGAAATCGCCGAGGTTTTTGTTGTCTTACGAGCTGTCTTTTTTCGGGTTACTGCGGTTGTATTTTTCAGCACCTCTTACTTTCTTCTTCAACTTTTATCTTGTTTCCTGACCTTCCTTCTTAACTCGCTGTTTTTAAGCACAGGAGAACTTGTGCGGGAACACACCTTGTGCGTAGATTCCACGGGCCCTTAACGCCATCCTTAATGATAAAGGCACCATTAAGGATGGCGTTAAGGGCCCGTGGAATCTACGCACAGGGTGTGTTCCCGCACAGGAGAACTTGTGCGGGAACACACCTTGTGCGTAGATTCCACGGGCCCTTAACGCCATCCTTAATGGTGCCTTTATCATTTCTCTCTTTGCAACGCCTTTGCGTCGGTTAGGGAGACTTAAGCTAACTTATCTAATCTAATCTGAATAACTCATCTCTTGAAATCCGTTGAAAGTACGGTTGGGAATCCCAAATCTTCAGTAATATGCAACTTCCATACAAAAATAGATCCATTTTCCATGTACCCTCGAGTGCGAATATTGTACTTGATCTCACAAATCAACCCCTACGCGAAGCAGGTCTCACAGATCAACAATCCAAGAAATTTTTACGGTCAAAACCAAGCGCGGGAAAGTATGTAGGCCATATCGCCCCGACCTTAAACTTGCTCTCTAAAATGCAGGAAAGCCCTTCAGTGAGTGAATGACTCGAATTCCTGGGGGTAAATGAGTGTGACCCTGCGGCTGAGATCGTTGAGTTTCTGCAACGTTTTTGCTCTTCCGGTTCTCGCCGAGATGAGGGCCGTGAAAGTCGGGTGTCCTCCAGCACCCAACGTTGTCTGCACCTCCCTTAATGTGCGCCCTTGGAAACATTGGCTTGTTAGATTTGGGTCAAACTGATTGATTTTACAAGTGTGAAGTATGCATGGGATGTATATGTTGCGCGTTTGTCGGGTGGTGTGGGAGGGCGCGTGTTTTCTGGTATTGTGACGGTGTTTCTGTAATGAGGGTCATGTGAGTGGTTACCCGTCTTTGTGTAAAAACGTAGAGACTTAGATAAGCTGACTTGAATTAGTGTCCTTGATCTCGTTGGAATATATTATGAGTCTTTTTACCAATGCCTTCTACCTTCTTATATAAATATAGGAGTCATTGCTTATGCACACGGACCGTGTGCAGACATGCATATGAGTATATCTAGACGCGTTAGTAACATCCTTGTGTATTTGTTTGAAAATCCTCGGCACATTTTTCCTCCCGTTGTAACTTCTGATCTACGTTCGGTTTAATTGGTTTTCAGGTTGATCTAACTGTGAAACGAGGTGTTTATAAATGATGTTTTACATGAAGCACATAAAAGCTAGAAATTTAGTGATAGTTATTGAAAGCTTATTAGCAACAATAATGAAATTCGTTAAATTCCTTAGCCGATAATCTATTTCTCCTCTATTCTTTTCTAATTTAACTTTTTAGAGAATCAATGATGAATATATTCAACAATTATAATAAACAATTTGTTTTCAGCCAAAAAACCTCATTTGGGTAAAGACGAAGCTCATTTTGGCAAGTTCTTTGTGATTTAGATTTTATTTCCACAAGGTAAACGTATTCCAAGGCTCGAGATTTTCTGTGTTCAAGGCTCAAAAAAGAAGAGAATTTTTCAAGCTCGTAGCGCTGGTGCGACCTCCGCGGTGATGTGAAATGAACAAAATTTTTATGTCCTATACCTTTTGTGATGGCGAAGCGCACCAAAATGTGCCTTACTTGCTGTCTCACTTCCCGTGTATGGAGAAAGTTTCATTAATCTGATTTTTACTGCGAGCTTCTTCTGAAGTTTTATAGTTGATTGGTAGATTTTATGGCTGATGGGTAGATTTTAGGGTTTTATTGTGCTAGATTGTGCGTTATCCCTAAATTGGGTAGATTTGTAGCCGATAGCCTAAAATCATGATGCGGGTAGAGCGCTAATGACTCTACTGCGATGGGAAAGGAATTTATGCTATTAAAATTAGTTATTGCGTTCAGGAAGGAAGAGCATTGTTAGATACCGAGTACTTTTTTGTCCGATTAAGGTGAAGTTTATTACTCGTTAAAATGTAAATACAGCAAATATGCAGAAAAATGTTGGTTAATCTCTTTTTTTTTAACTTGTAACATGCTGAATACGAGCTTGTTCTTCATCGACCGTAGCACCTAAAATATCTTTTCCTGTATGGTTGAAATTAGTGAATTTTAGTACATTACTGAAAATCTCTGTACATAAAATGACCAATGACCATGGTACATAAAATGACCATCAGTTCATTGCAAGTACCATTTTTTAGGGACATAACACTAGATCAAGTCTATTTTCCTGCGAAGACGTGAAAATCGTAAAATGTTCACCAAAGTCTATCGTGAGTTTGCTAACAATGTGTTCCCAAAGCAAGCCTCCAGCGGGAGTCCCTCTTCTATAGTAGCTAATGTACTGGCTCACTGTCGGCCGATACCCTCTCACATTAGCTGTCGTAACTTAGTTGCACTACGCCGTTATTTTGAAGACAAATGTCTTTGCGTGAATTCGCGGACTTTGGTTGAGATCTGAAGAAACCCAAAGTTCGTTCGCGTTCTCGGTGTTCGCCTGTATTCCGTGTTCGATTAGTCGATCGCATGATGTTAAAGTACTTGTGCCCGGGCAGGACTTGAGTTGAAGTCTAAAAAAGGAAAACACGCCAAAAGTTCGTTCGTGTTGGTCTTGCCTGGCCAGTCACTTGTAACTATGCGCCAGAGTTGTGCCCGGCTGTGCTCTGTATCACTAACGTGCTTTGCTAAATTTGTTTGGGTTACGAATACACTTTTGTTTTACGTGAGTTTTCGCTTGTGTGACAAGGGTGATTAAGTGTGTTTCATGTATATGAACTCATGAACACTTGAATGGTATAATCGTAAATTACAAAACATTATGGATATTACTTATTTTGCTCTGTCATTCGATGTTCCAATTTCACTCAAGTTTACAATAGTGAGTTTTTGCCGTTATTGTTTTCGTGTTTCATTGCGAATATCTTCATAGCCGTGAGCGATCTTGGAGAAAAATTTTGCGATACTTTAAAATTTAAACAAAATTGTACTGCCAACTGTAAATAATGTGAAATGTGGCGTAAGTCAAGATAAAGACCCTCCGAATTTCAGTGGTTTGCTTTCCGATGACTGAAAATTTTACAACTTCTAGAGTGTAACTCAACAAAAAGAAAAAAACACTTTCTTATTTGTGCAAAACAAAATTCGGCAATTATGTGAGGTTATTTTATTCAATACCATCACTTGAATTGCGTAAGATGATGGTGGCGTTTTGCGTGCACACATTCCAACTTGGGAGTGATCATTGCCCATGGCCTTGCGTGTGAAGGTTCCTTAATATTGTGGTAGTTTTTGCCAACGTCATCCGTCCCCAACCTGAAGTTGGGCCCCTGACCGCTGCAGGCCGCGCTGTCATTTTACTGTGGGGCTGTGTGCTCACCAGGGTTGTCTGAATTGTCTTTTGGTAGAGGTTGTTGTCCAATGTCTTTTGGTAGAGGTTGTCTGAATTGTCTTTTGGTAGAGGTTGTTGTCCAATGTCTTTTGGTAGAGGTTGTTGTCCAATGTCTTCTGGTAGAGGTTGTCTTAATTGTCTTTTGGAAGAGGTTGTTGTCCAATGTCTTTTGGTAGAGGTTGTCTGAATTGTCTTTTGGTAGAGGTTGTTGTCCAATGTCTTTTGGTAGAGGTTGTTGTCCAATGTCTTCTGGTAAAGGTTGTCTTAATTGTCTTTTGGCAGAGGTTGTTGTCCAATGTCTTTTGGTAGAGGTTGTCTTAATTGTCTTTTGGAAGAGGTTGTTGTCCAATGTCTTTTGGTAGAGGTTGTCTGAATTGTCTTTTGGTCCCCTCAGGGGGATACAATTATTGTATCTATGGGAACTAGCGCTCCCAGGGGGACAATGTGAGGGCCCGAGCTAAAGGCTAGGTAGGCTTTCTTTTGTTGAAATAGAATAAGTTTTGTTGTGTTACGGACCATCTTTTTTTCGGTTCACTGCTGTCCTGTTTTTCACCGCCTACCACTTTCTTCTTCAACTTTTTCTTGTTTCATGAACTTCTTTCTTAGCTTTCTGTTTCTGTGCCCTTTCTGCATAGATTCCACGTTCCCTTAACTCCATACTAAATGGTGCCTTCTTCCTTCCTCTCTTTACATCTCATTGTTGAGGATAGGGAGGCTTAAACTAACTAATAAACTAATAAACTATTGTCTTTTGGTAGAGGTTGTTGTCCAATGTCTTTTGGTAGAGGTTGTCTGAATTGTCTTTTGGTAGAGGTTGTCTGAATTGTCTTTTGGTAGAGGTTGTCTGAATTGTCTTTTGGTAGAGGTTGTTGTCCAATGTCTTTTGGTAGAGGTTGTTGTCCAATGTCTTTTGGCAGAGGTTGTCTGAATTGTCTTTTGGCAGAGGTTGTTGTCCAATGTCTTTTGGCAGAGGTTGTTGTCCAATGTCTTTTGGTAGAGGTTGTTGTCCAATGTCTTTTGGCAGAGGTTGTCTGAATTGTCTTTTGGCAGAGGTTGTTGTCCAATGTCTTTTGGCAGAGGTTGTTGTCCAATGTCTTTTGGCAGAGGTTGTTGTCCAATGTCTTTTGGTAGAGGTTGTCTGAATTGTCTTTTGGCAGAGGTTGTTGTCCAATGTCTTTTGGCAGAGGTTGTTGTCCAATGTCTTTTGGTAGAGGTTGTTGTCCAATGTCTTTTGGTAGAGGTTGTTGTCCAATGTCTTTTGGTAGAGGTTGTTGTCCAATGTCTTTTGGTAGAGGTTGTTGTCCAATGT
Source organism: Morinoia aosen (assembly GCA_030386875.1). NCBI lineage: Eukaryota > Metazoa > Arthropoda > Malacostraca > Amphipoda > Talitridae > Morinoia > Morinoia aosen. Next base: position 89,135,388 of record CM059559.1, on the reverse strand, counting down.
CTTTTGGTAGAGGTTGTTGTCCAATGTCTTTTGGTAGAGGTTGTTGTCCAATGTCTTTTGGTAGAGGTTGTTGTCCAATGTCTTTTGGCAGAGGTTGTTGTCCAATGTCTTTTGGCAGAGGTTGTTGTCCAATGTCTTTTGGTAGAGGTTGTTGTCCAATGTCTTTTGGTAGAGGTTGTTGTCCAATGTCTTTTGGTAGAGGTTGTTGTCCAATGTCTTTTGGTAGAGGTTGTTGTCCAATGTCTTTTGGTAGAGGTTGTTGTCCAATGTCTTTTGGTAGAGGTTGTTGTCCAATGTCTTTTGGTAGAGGTTGTTGTCCAATGTCTTTTGGTAGAGGTTGTTGTCCAATGTCTTTTGGTAGAGGTTGTTGCCAAATATCTTTTGGTAGAGGTTGTTGCCAAATATCTTTTGGTAGAGGTTGTTGTCCAATATCTTTTGGTAGAGGTTGTTGTCCAATATCTTTTGGTAGAGGTTGTTGTCCAATATCTTTTGGTAGAGGTTGTTGTCCAATATCTTTTGGTAGAGGTTGTTGCCAAATATCTTTTGGTAGAGGTTGTTGCCAAATATCTTTTGGTAGAGGTTGTTGCCAAATATCTTTTGGTAGAGGTTGTTGTCCAATATCTTTTGGTAGAGGTTGTTGTCCAATATCTTTTGGTAGAGGTTGTTGTCCAATATCTTTTGGTAGAGGTTGTTGTCCAATATCTTTTGGTAGAGGTTGTTGCCAAATATCTTTTGGTAGAGGTTGTTGCCAAATATCTTTTGGTAGAGGTTGTTGCCAAATATCTTTTGGTAGAGGTTGTTGTCCAATATCTTTTGGTAGAGGTTGTTGTCCAATATCTTTTGGTAGAGGTTGTTGTCCAATATCTTTTGGTAGAGGTTGTTGCCAAATATCTTTTGGTAGAGGTTGTTGCCAAATATCTTTTGGTAGAGGTTGTTGCCAAATATCTTTTGGTAGAGGTTGTTGCCAAATATCTTTTGGTAGAGGTTGTTGTTCAATATCTTTTGGTAGAGGTTGTTGTCCAATATCTTTTGGTAGAGGTTGTTGCCAAATATCTTTTGGTAGAGGCTGTTGCCAAATATCTTTTGGTAGAGGTTGTTGCCAAATATCTTTTGGTAGAGGTTGTTGTCCAATGTCTTTTGGGAGAGGTTGTTGCCAAATATCTTTTGGTAGAGGTTGTTGTCCAATGTCTTTTGGTAGAGGTTGTTGTCCAATGTCTTTTGGTAGAGGTTGTTGTCCAATGTCTTTTGGTAGAGGTTGTTGTCCAATGTCTTTTGGTAGAGGTTGTTGTCCAATGTCTTTTGGTAGAGGTTGTTGTCCAATGTCTTTTGGTAGAGGTTGTTGTCCAATGTCTTTTGGCAGAGGTTGTTGTCCAATGTCTTTTGGCAGAGGTTGTTGTCCAATGTCTTTTGGTAGAGGTTGTTGTCCAATGTCTTTTGGTAGAGGTTGTTGTCCAATGTCTTTTGGTAGAGGTTGTTGTCCAATGTCTTTTGGTAGAGGTTGTTGTCCAATGTCTTTTGGTAGAGGTTGTTGTCCAATGTCTTTTGGTAGAGGTTGTTGTCCAATGTCTTTTGGTAGAGGTTGTTGTCCAATGTCTTTTGGTAGAGGTTGTTGTCCAATGTCTTTTGGTAGAGGTTGTTGTCCAATGTCTTTTGGTAGAGGTTGTTGCCAAATATCTTTTGGTAGAGGTTGTTGCCAAATATCTTTTGGTAGAGGTTGTTGTCCAATATCTTTTGGTAGAGGTTGTTGTCCAATATCTTTTGGTAGAGGTTGTTGTCCAATATCTTTTGGTAGAGGTTGTTGTCCAATATCTTTTGGTAGAGGTTGTTGCCAAATATCTTTTGGTAGAGGTTGTTGCCAAATATCTTTTGGTAGAGGTTGTTGCCAAATATCTTTTGGTAGAGGTTGTTGTCCAATATCTTTTGGTAGAGGTTGTTGTCCAATATCTTTTGGTAGAGGTTGTTGTCCAATATCTTTTGGTAGAGGTTGTTGCCAAATATCTTTTGGTAGAGGTTGTTGCCAAATATCTTTTGGTAGAGGTTGTTGCCAAATATCTTTTGGTAGAGGTTGTTGCCAAATATCTTTTGGTAGAGGTTGTTGTCCAATATCTTTTGGTAGAGGTTGTTGTCCAATATCTTTTGGTAGAGGTTGTTGCCAAATATCTTTTGGTAGAGGTTGTTGCCAAATATCTTTTGGTAGAGGTTGTTGTTCAATATCTTTTGGTAGAGGTTGTTGTTCAATATCTTTTGGTAGAGGTTGTTGTCCAATATCTTTTGGTAGAGGTTGTTGCCAAATATCTTTTGGTAGAGGCTGTTGCCAAATATCTTTTGGTAGAGGTTGTTGCCAAATATCTTTTGGTAGAGGTTGTTGTCCAATGTCTTTTGGGAGAGGTTGTTGCCAAATATCTTTTGGTAGAGGTTGTTGTCCAATGTCTTTTGGTAGAGGTTGTTGTCCTATGTCTTTTGGTAGAGGTTGTTGCCAAATATCTCTTGGTAGAGGTTGTTGCCAAATATCTTTTGGTAGAGGTTGTTGCCAAATATCTCTTGGTAGAGGTTGTTGCCAAATGTCTCTTGGTAGAGGTTGTTGCCAAATGTCTCTTGGTAGAGCTTTTTGCCAAATGTCTCTTGGTAGAGCTTTTTGCCAAATGTCTCTTGGTAGAGGTTGTTGCCAAATGTCTCTTGGTAGAGGTTGTTGCCAAATGTCTCTTGGTAGAGGTTGTTGCCAAATGTCTCTTGGTAGAGGTTGTTGCCAAATGTCTCTTGGTAGAGGTTGTTGCCAAATATCTCTTGGTAGAGGTTGTTGCCAAATATCTCATGTTAGAGGTTGTTGCCAAATATCTCATGTTAGAGGTTGTTGCCAAATATCTCTTGGTAGAGGTTGTTGGCAAATATTTTTTGGTAGGGGTTGTTGCCAAATATCTTTCGGTAGAGGTTGTTGCCAAATATCTTTTGATGGTTATCTAAATGAGATTGTCAAAATCTCAAGTTATCTTTCTTACAAAATTTACCTATCAAGATCCCACGACATGCTCTGAGTTCTTTAAGATTAAAAATTCACTTGAGCAATACAAACTTAGATAACTTGCTGACAAAAATACCGCTCTGGGAACCCTGGTACTGACCTAATTAGCGCCTCGTTAGTGGGGAAGGGCGGTGGTGTTGCACTCAAGGACGGTCAAGGCTCCGGCCTGCCTGGAGGGCCTGCTCCATACGCCGCACAATGGGCGAGGGCGGTCAAGAAAAACTCGCGGCATTAGTGAACGTGTGTACATTTAGGAACTATCATTTGGTACCGTTGAGGTACTGTATTTAGCATCTGTCGCACAAAGGGCGAGGGCGGTCAAGAAAAACTCGCGGCATTAGTGAACATGTGTACATTTAGGAACTATCATTAGGTACCGTTGAGGTAGACTGTATTTAGCATCTGCCGCACAAAGGGCGAGGGCGGTTGATCGGAAAAACTCGCGGCTTTAGTGAAACTGTGTACATTTAAGAACTGTCTTTTGGTACCGTTGAGGTAGACTGTATTCAGCATGTACCGAGACGAGGGCGGTGCGGTTGTTCAGAAAAACTCGCGGCCTCATTGAACGTGGGTACATTTGGGGTTGAGGTTTATCATTTGGTATCGTTGAGGTAGACTGTATTTAGCATCTGCCGCACAAAGGGCGAGGGCGGTTGTTGAGAGCAATCATAAAAACTTGCAGCCTTATTGAACCTGTGCAGATTTTGAGTCAAGGATTATAGTTTGATACCAATGAGGTAGACTCTATTTGGAGAGGAATTCGTGTTCATTTCGGGGATTCTGACGTATGTAGTCAAAGACGTTTTCTAAAAGCGTACCCTTCATGTGGTGGTGAATGTCCTCTTTGACGCTCACCATATATTTGCGGCGAGTCTTGTAAGCTACTACGAAAATTATCCCGTTTTATCCCTCAGCTCATGTTAAGGTGGTCCATCTACTCTATCCCTTGTTACGCTTAGTATCTATCTTCGAATTCATTTTTCGTATCATAAAATGGCTAAAACTTTCACTTTTGAAATTTAAAAATTAGAGAACAATAATTGATTTTTTTTACGAATAAATTTTAAAATCGTACGTTCTTGAACTGAATCCCTGGTCAAAAGGAAAGAATACACCAAACGTTCTATCGCGTTGTTCGTGATTGGCAAGAAAATGGCTGCGAACATTTTTTTTTAGTTTTCTGTGAGAGATTACGAAATCTTGCAGGAAATATTACCAAGGTTGAGATCTCATAAAGTACTTGCTGGGCTATTAGCGAGCCAATGAGCTGTAGAAGTTCGCTGTCTGCACGATATCCTTTTTCTCGGAACATCGGTTTTAGTACTGGCAAAGATGCATTGGAGTCGCTGCAATTCTATTGATTGGCAGGACAATTAATGGAAGAATACATTACACTGTGAAATTTTCCTTACTGACAAGTACTCATGAAGCTCATTTTACCAGCGAGGTTTAAGGTAGGTACGTGCTCCTAGCTACGGAAAAATAATGAGAACGTATCATGTCACCATCAGCAATACAACACGCATAATTGCTGGCTCAACATGTTATATGGATGTGTTTTGTGTCACTGGTAATCGGTATTACACATTACTCAGTAGTGTAACACGATGTAACAGGAGGTATTTAATTACTGGCCAACATCAATGTTTACGCACATTGCCCAGCAATGTTAGACAAGATGAGTTGCGACACTGATTGTATAATTTGCGCATATAACATAATAATATGTACAAAGTAGTATTGTTTTCTTGCAATATGTCACGCATTCATTTATTTCAACGAGGCACTAAATGAACAGTGCGGTAGGTCGCGTCCATTTATATATCATAAAGTGAACATTGCCGGTCGTTATCACCCGACCTCAATAAGAGGAAATAGCATTAGCCCTGCAGATGGCGGCAGCTGCGCCCGTCTTTTAGTTCGTTTCACTATTGGCGAGAGAGTGATCCGAAATGATTGGCAAAGGAATGCTACTCGTTGAATGGGAGGAATTTTTCTTGAAGGAAAAAGTGGAAGTTTTGCCTTAATATACGTTGCGACATTTGCAGTGTCTGTGGTAGATGTAGCACCCTGAAATGTTGAAAGAGTGTCAAGTCAGCCATTATATGGAAAAGGTGTAGTTGGGTTGGAAGCGTTTAGTTCGGGGCTCCATACTGAAGCACAGCAAGCCGTTCACCGAGTGAGGCCTTGTTGCCAATTATGTTTTGACGGGTGTCAAATTATCTGGCCAAAATTGACAAACTCTCGTTTTAACAAAGTTTAGCAATCAAGATCCCACAGCATGCACAGTATCCATCAGCGTGTACGCCTGTTATATACTGATATGCTCTGCAAGATAAGGCCCACATCAAATGCCTCATGTTGAGCACTCTGCGTTATGGCTCATTATGCGCCCTGACCGCTAACATTCTCCTGTGACCTGACGCAGTGACTCACCTCGCACTGGTGCTTTTCATCCAGCACCCCCTCAGGGAACTGCAGGGAAGGGTGTGCTGCTCAACGGCCTGTGCTTCTACAGCGCCTCTCGGGGCAACGCAGCATACCCGAGCCCGGCTCGTAGCGGTGGTCAGTTGACGCGTTGACTGCGTGTTGGGTCATATGGGGACCACTTGGTGAATTGCTTATTTACGTATCGGTATAAGTGAATAGCGTTCCCTATATGTCTCGACCTTTTTAAAAAAATAAATGTTGTCATACGAGGTAATGTCTTTTTGCTATTATATTTTTCATATTTCATAGGAAGGATAGAAATGTGTTCTAGCAATCAAGTCGATTTCCAAATTCTGCGCCCCCCAGGTGGGATACAACTATTGTATCTATGGGAATTAGCGTTCCCTGGGGGAGAATGTGAGGGCCCGAACTGAAAGTTAGGTAGGCCTTCTTTTTGTTGAAATAAAATTTTTTTTGTTATGTTAAAGACCATTTTTTTCCGGCTCACTGTTGTCTTGTTTTTCAGCATCTGCTACTTTCTTCTTCAACTTTGATCTTGTTTCATAAACTTCTTTCTCAGCTTACCGTTTCTATGCCCTTTCTGCATAGATTCCACGTTTTCTTAACTCCATACTAAATGGTACCTGCCTCCTTCTTCTCTTTGGATCGCCTTGGTAGCGGATAGGGAGGCTTAAACTAGCTAATAATCTAATCTAATCTAATCTAAATTCTGCTGCTTACATCTTAACCAAACTAACTGTAGCAACCGCGAAAAACGCTGTCAAAGTGTTAGAACGTTAACAGCGGCGGGTGAAACTGAAGTTCAATATTCAACTTAAATTAGAGGTAATTTTAGAGATCAATTTTGAAAATAATGAACAATTAGTAGATCGTGCCTTCTTTTAGTTGTTATTGTGTATTTACGAAAATTGAGTTTGTGACTGCTGGTCGGGTAAAAACATGCTGAAAATTCCCTCAATGACTACCGGGGGGTCACGTAGCAGTCAAAGTGGAAATTATTTTTTGGCAGGGAGTTCTAAAAAATGCACTTTCTCTTTGACTGACCTGCACTCGTGTATTTTGTGTTCAGATGATCATGGACAGGAATACAAGTCTAATGAGTTAAATAAAAGAAAAGATCATTAATGAATTAGAGAAAATTAAATGTCTGCGAAGCAAACTAAGATGCACCTGACAAAAACGCATTAGTAGCTATAGCACCCTAAAATGTTTATCGATTGTCAGTCAAAGGAAAAAAAAACTTTTTTGAACACGCCTTTAACATGATGAAGGTTGAACACCCCTTTAACAAATATTTTAAACCAAACGCCTGTTTAAAGCGTTATCCCAAACGCCTTTATAAAACGTCGTCCTAAACGCCTTTATGAAATGTTATCCCAAACGCCTGTATAAAACGTGGTCCCAGATGCCTGTTTAAAGCGTTATCCCAAACGCCTGTATAAAACGTCATCCTAAACGCCTTTATGAAATGTTATCCCAAACGCCTGTATAAAACGTGGTCCCAGATGCCTGTTTAAAGCGTTATCCCAAACGCCTGTATAAAACGTCATCCTAAACGCCTTTATGAAATGTTATCCCAAACGCCTGTATAAAACGTGGTCCCAGATGCCTGTTTAAAGCGTTATCCCAAACGCCTGTATAAAACGTCATCCTAAACGCCTTTATGAAATGTTATCCCAAACGCCTGTATAAAACGTGGTCCCAGATGCCCGTTATGAGCGTGGTCCCAAACGCCTAAAACGTAGGTACTCCAAGCGGCGCTCTCACCCCAGCTTCCGAGTTACGCAGACCCGCCTCAGCTGCAGTGCTGAGTTGCACTCATTTAATTACCTTGACGAGTGCTGCAGAATTGCGCACCCTTGAACTTTGATGCCTCATTATTCCATTTGACCAAAGGCCGCTCAGACTCGCGGCCTTCGGAGAAAGCGTCCCGCAAAACGATCGCGTTGCCGTGATCGCGTAGAGATCATTACCAAATAAAGTCCGTCATTATATTATTATCCTGTGCTTCTGAATTGCTGTTGAAGTCGTTCTGTTTCCGTGACTTCCACCTGCGCTTACGCTTGTCTTCTTTGACACGTCAGCCTAATTCAAATCTGCTGTTGCTGTTGCTCGTTTTCTTTGTGTTGCTCTTTCTTTGAACTTCGAGAGAGCTTGGAGTTTGGCATGCGTTAGTGGACGTATTGCAAGAGGTTTTTTGTTTTTCTTTGGTGGTTAATCCGTGTTTTTGGATGACGCCTCCACTGTTTGTTATTTTAATGCGAATGTTATTGTTCTTGAACGATTATTTATCCATTTTTTCTGTACGTTTCAATTTTTAGCAATTTTTGCCATTTATTACAATACACATGAGATTCCTTTTCAGATGTTAGTCTGATCTAATTACTCTCCCAATCAAACCATAACCTCAGAAACATCATCATGTAACTAGACTTGAAAAATCTATCTCGTGCCTAAAATTTCGATTGCCTCGCTCAACACCCTCCACACCGTGCGTTAACAGGTGGTGTGTGTTAGCTCCTCCGTCCCCCCCGCCGTTGCGACACACTGTGTAATGTGGGGGGCAGCTGCATTATTGTCTGACTGGCACCGTATACTCATACTCATTCCCCGTTGCTGTTTTCTGTATCCCTATAGCGAAAATGTGAGGTCCCGAGGTGAGAGTTGGGTAGGCCTTCTTTTTGTTGAAAGTTTTCGTTTATTTTGTTACTTATTTTCATTTTTTTTGGTTTTCTTACTTATTTTCATTTCTGTCTTTCAGTGTCTACTATTTTCCTCTTGAATTTTTATGTTTTCTCAACTTACTTCCTAACGCATGGTTTCTATTCACAGGGGATTTTGTGTTCGAACGCGCCTTGAGCACAGATTCTTTGTCCCCTTAACTCCACACAAAATGGGAAATTTCCCTCTGGAATACCTTTGTTGTGGTAAGGGAAGCTCGAACTAACCTACCTAACCTTATGTTCTCTGTACGCCGTTTAATGTTCTACATCGTAAGAGCTAACAAGGGAAGGATGAGGCTGTAAATAGCAGTAGCTGGTCCCCCTTGAGCGTGCATGGAGCATCTGCTTGCGACAGTGCAAGATTTTTCTCGGTCAACTCGCCCAGCCGACTTGTGGTCGTATATTGCAGAGGCTTTTGACCACATGCTGCGAGTTGCAACTGGTAGCTCGGTTACCAAAAGTTTGAAGCTTTAGAATTGTGCCACGTTTTTCTCGACAAGACCTCGATTAATGCCTTAGGTTATTATGTATTATTTCAGTTTAATAAAATGAGATTTTGGGACACTGTCGTCCTAAAATCGACGTGCTTACTTATTTACGAGTATGAGTTTCAATATGATTTCAGTGTGTATAAGAAAATTTGTCGTTTCACGCAACCAATGGGGGTCATTAATTTTCACGATGTACGCGATCTCAAGCCCGTAAGAGCTGTGATGGGACTGTTGTTCATAAATACGCGACTCCAGACGCGTTGTGCGTGCTGAGCATCTTCACCACCGGAACTGTTCTCCCTGCATCGTTTCCTATGTCATTATATGCTTTCCGCCTGCTGCAGCGCTCCTTTGAAGGGCTTGTTTGCTTGAGAAATAATAAAAAAGTTCATTTTTACGTTGGTTCTACTCTTTATCTTTCGCGTGAGATTCCCTAAGAATCGACGAATTAGAAATATAATGAAGTATTATTGTGCTTTTGTTGTATCATTTGAGACTACCTGACTAAAGTGTAGCTTTCTGTGCTACATGATATTCTCCCGATAATGATAACATTACGAAACGTTTGCTTGAGAAATAATAAAAAAGTTCATTTTTACGTTGGTTCTACTCTTTATCTTTCGCGTGAGATTCCCTAAGAATCGACGAATTAGAAATATAATGAAGTATTATTGTGCTTTTGTTGTATCATTTGAGACTACCTGACTAAAGTGTAGCTTTCTGTGCTCCTGTTGGTCTGTCTTATTGTAATTGTGACGAGATGAAGGCTGCTCATTCGATTTGCTTATGATGTTCGTAATGAAGCATGATGACAGTGGTAATGCCAATAAAAATAATTGATGCTAATCATGAGCATTAGAAAGCTGGAGGAAGGCCTGAAGGTTAGCTTCAGTGAAGGAAGTATTTATACGAGGATTTGATTAGGGCGCTCGCCACATGTCGATATTCAAGCCTAGGCTTTTGGCCAGAATTATTAGGACGCTCGCCACATGACGATGTACAAGCCTAGGCTTTTGGCCAAAATTATTAGGACGCTCGCCACATGACGATGTACAAGCCTAGGCTTTTGGCTAGAATTATTATGACGCTCGCCACATGACGATGTACAAGCCTAGGCTTTTGGCCAGAATTATTAGGACGCTCGCCACATGACGATGTACAAGCCTAGGCTTTTGGCCAAAATTATTAGGACGCTCGCCTCATGACGATGTACAAGCCTAGGCTTTTGGCCAGAATTATTAGGACGCTCGCCACATGACGATGTACAAGCCTAGGCTTTTGGCCAGAATTATTATGACGCTCGCCACATGACGATGTACAAGCCTAGGCTTTTGGCCAGAATTATTAGGACGCTCGCCACATGAAGATGTACAAGCCTAGGCTTTTGGCCAGAATTATTAAGACGCTCGCCACATGACGATGTACAAGCCTAGGCTTTTGGCCAGAATTATTAGGACGCTCGCCACATGACGATGTACAAGCCTAGGCTTTTGACCAGAATTATTAGGACGCTCGCCACATGACGATGTTGTCCCGAAATACTACTCTCATAAAAGATTTTTGGGAATTATTAAGATTTTTGGGAAATTTTAAGAAATATTCTCGTAAAATATCTTTTTGGGAAACAGGCTCGTACAATTTTTGGAAAATACTTCACTTTAGGAAATGTCTAAAAACCGTTATCACTGTTATTCTCGAGCGTGAGAACGTGAACCAAAGTTTACCCGTGTGTGAAAGGACAATTCTTCACAGTTCGGTCGGAAAAACAAGCGGCGATTGTTTGGGGTAGAGGTAGGTGTGTTATATTTCACGGCCTCAAGTGCGGCGAGCGCAGGCATAGAGAACGACGCACACACGCACACACGCACTATACAAGCGCACCCAAGCCGAGGCTTAGCAGGGCAAGGAGGCGGACGTGACGTATGAACACAGGCCCGCACAACCGGAGCCAATCACCGCTCGCCAAAGCTATGACGCAAGATGGTGTGTCTGAGCACACACCAATGGGAGACCCAGAAGTGAGAACAAACAAGTATCCCGCCAATCAGGATGCAGATACGGCCTCTGTAGAATAGAAGCTACGAGACTAATCTCGAAACAAGGAAGCGAAACGTATATAAGGAGGGTAGATTAAGCCTCGGGAGGGATTTTTGGGAACGCACGTGAGATACTGCGTACGACGTCTGAGAGTGCACCACACCGCAGGTCGGCCTCGCCGGCTTGCCTTCTACCAAACTGCAATTTGAAAGTTAATAATTCGAAGTGCAAGAAACAACGTGAACGTCGGCAACCGGTGAACACCGTCTCACAAAGAAACCTGATCGAAGTAAACCAGCCTCGCATCGGTGATCGTCATGTGTAAGCACGTCGGAGATTCAACCGAGAGCATTCAAGTATCTTTGCATCGGGGTCGAACTCACAAGCAACTTTAGCGTCAAGATTTGGAGCCACGCAAGCGCCAACATTGCGAGTATCAACAGTCCAGTTCGTTCCTCAAAATGCGAAGATCAACGCACAAAACTACAGTGAATTGGCGCACCACGAAACTCTTAAGAAGTTCCCGGCACCGGGGCAGCTGCGAGTACGAGTTGTAATGCCGGCGGGCGGCGGCACGAAGAGGGAGCGGCCGCAGGTACCGCTGCAGCACGTTGGCGAGACATCAGCACAGGAGAGCAACCAGACTCAGCAACGACGAGGAAAATCAGCAGTGAGCGACAGCACATCGGCAGTGAATATCTATCAGTGAATTACGTATCATCAAAAGGGCGAGTGTTATGGTTGTGAGAGCCCTGTTAGGTGGTGATAAAAGTCAGTTTCAGATGTAGATCAGCACCCAAGAAAGTGCTTTTCAAAGTATCGCGAAGAATCATCTAATTTATAGGCAATCGATTTCCTGTGCTTATTTAGTCGAGGATCGAATTCATGTTGTGAATTGTGCGGTGCTTCATATAATTCGACACCTTGTTGCAGCTCCAGGTTGAATCGTGATATGTTATTCTCGCTAATATTGTGTTTTATGTTGCTGTGGAACCTGCGGTTTTGTGGATGCGTAATTTGTTGTCTACGATGGAGTATTGATAACTTGAATTCTCGGTAAGCATCACATTTATATCGTGTCACGTTTAGAGTCTTATAATGGTAGAATGTGTGTGCCTTTCATTGATGCAGTTGTGCCCTTTCAAATTATTTCGTTTCAATGCCTTGTGTGATTTATCCACGTGTTTCCCTCAAATAAATTCATGTAAATCTTCAATCCTTTTATTCTCCATGTCTGGTATGCAGGTGTACGCAAGCATGAAGGACAATACAATAAAATGTGTACGGGGGCTGGAATTCCCTCAGCATGTGGGGAGGGGGGTCCTAAACCCACCCCCTCGTCTCTGTATCGCAACAATGTACAAGCCTAGGCTATTGGCCAAATTATTAGGACGCTCGCCACATGACGATGTACAAGCCTAGGCTTTCGGCCAGAATTATTAGGACGCTCGCCACATGACGATATACAAGCCTAGGCTATTGGCCAGAATTATTAGGACGCTCGCCACATGACGATATACAAGCCTAGGCTATTGGCCAGAATTATTAGGACGCTCGCCACATGACGATATACAAGCCTAGGCTATTGGCCAGAATTATTAGGACGCTCGCCACATGACGATATACAAGCCTAGGCTATTGGCCAGAATTATTAGGACGCTCGCCACATGACGATATACAAGCCTAGGCTATTGGCCAGAATTATAAGGACGCTCGCCACGTGACGATAGACAAGCCTAGGCTATTGGCCAGAATTATTAGGACGCTCGCCACATGACGATATACAAGCCTAGGCTATTGGCCAGAATTATTAGGGCGCTCGCCACATGACGATATACAAGCCTAGGCTATTGGCCAGAATTATTAGGACGCTCGCCACGTGACGATATACAAGCCTAGGCTATTGGCCAGAATTGTTAGGACGCTCGCCACGTGACGATAGACAAGCCTAGGCTATTGGCCAGAATTGTTAGGACACTCGCCACGTGACGATAGACAAGCCTAGGCTATTGGCCAGAATTGTTAGGACGCTCGCCACATGACGATATACAAGCCTAGGCTATTGGCCAGAATTATTAGGACGCTCGCCACGTGACGATATACAAACCTAGGCTATTGGCCAGAATTATTAGGACGCTCGCCACATGACGATATACAAGCCTAGGCTATTGGCCAGAATTATAAGGACGCTCGCCACATGACGATATACAAGCCTAGGCTATTGGCCAGAATTATAAGGACGCTCGCCACGTGACGATAGACAAGCCTAGGCTATTGGCCAGAATTATTAGGACGCTCGCCACATGACGATATACAAGCCTAGGCTATTGGCCAGAATTATTAGGACGCTCGCCACATGACGATATACAAGCCTAGGCTATTGGCCAGAATTATTAGGACGCTCGCCACGTGACGATATACAAGCCTCGGCTATTGGCCAGAATTATTTGTCCTTTTTCTCTGATAGATGGAAATATTTCGGACGGACACTCTTTCCAACTATGTTCCTTTCTGAATGATTCTGTTTTAGATGCTCCTTAATGCGCTGAACATTCATACGTCCCCCATGAATGATTCAGCATTAAACACACCTTAACGTGCAGTGCATTCATGGGTCTCCTTATGAATGATTTAGTATTCGATACACCATAACGCACTGTACACACATACATTCATGCCTTAACACTTTGACTGCGACGTGTACCACCGGTGGTACACGGAGGTAATTTTCATAATGCTGCTGATCGAGCAGAAGTCACAAATTCAATTTTCATAAATACTTAATCAAATCTAAATGAAGGCACGATCCAGTTAATCTTTGGTATTTTCAAAATTGCTCACTACAATTGACTTTAAAATTGAGTTGAATATTGAACTTCAGTTCAACTAATTGCGGTCAAAGTACTTGGTCCCGTGTTGCTCCAGCGAAAACGTGCTCGGAGACGAGCGCATCTTACTTCGAGTACTTCTCGTTCTTACTTCAGGTGCGAAATGGTCTTGACACAAACTCTGACAGCTGTGTCGATGTTTCTCAACGTTGTAATCTTTTTAATAATGACATTGTGTTGACGCAGAATTAAATCGTAGGGCAGAGATGTAATGTTATTGGAGCCCATTGTTTGTTGGTATCCCCTTCAAGGAGTTTGAGCTGTCGAAAACAGCGTATTTCTTAGCCCGAAAATTTCGTCTCGAAAAGATGCACCCGGTGACTCGTTATCTCTGTATCACCTGTGGTAAATAAATTGTTTAAATTGTTTAAATTAGCGAAGCTATAGCGAGCTGTGCCAACCACGGCACCCCAATTTTGCCTCATGATGCTACTTGAGCCACTCCGAGTTTCTGTCTGATCATCGCTTAACTTAGGCGTCTCGGATGAAAAAATTAAATTAAACTTAATGATCTAATGAATATTTTATAAATGTGGCGCTATAAAATAACGCTAATTTGGAAACGCAGATTGAGACGCAAGTTATCTCGCAGCTGAGAGCGCTGACGCTTGAGTGGGGCCAAGCGGACGTCCGTTAGCGAGGAATGCTGAGGCTGCGTTGTGCCTCCATAGTCGCCTGATTTCTACCTCCTGGTGGTGATTTGTCTCTGTAGACTGTCCTGCACTGTCAGTAGTGTAATGTGTTGCCTGTCCTGCACCGTCAGTAGTGTGGTGTGTTGCCTGTACTACACCGTCAGTAAAGCTAATGCAATTAGGCAGAGTAAGCTCTTGCACTGATCATGATGTTGCAGTTTTGAAACCGTAGCGCCGTCTGTTGCTCTAGAGCAGGTCTTCTAAGCTGGGAAGTTTGTTCTGGTTTTGCGAAGGACTGAGGTTGGTCAGGAAGAACTGGAATATCTAGAATAAATTTACTTCTAGAGGCGGTCTGTGAGCAATGTCATGTTCACAAGATGGTGCAACTCGTTGCTCCTGTCTGTTCCTTGCTCTAAAAGCACTTTCTCGAGGGTTTTTAAACCATTGTGGCCTGTCATTTGGGGTGTCCTTGTAATTCCGCTGACTGGAATTCCATGAATTTTATTTAAATAAAGCCCACGTCAGGGGCTTGTCCGACACCGGACTCGTAACGCTATCAGGAAAACTATGCAGGGTGTAATTGACTGCATAAATCAGCCCTGATATGCTACGTGAGTGTGGACAGTGTTAGTGATACTTTAATTTTCAAAGACTGGAAAAGCTTATGGAAATATATTCGTATCGGAATGTCTTACTAATGAGCCCCTTTGCTTCTAATACGGTATCATTAGCGTGCCCCTTCCCATGGTCATTACGGTCGAGTTTTGTGAGTGAAAAGTGAGTGTGGTTTTAAAGGAGCTGATATCTAGTCTGCGGGATGTCATCTAGGAGTGATGGAGGGTTTTATTCAAGGCTGTTCTCTCTTTCATTTGAAGGCTCGAAATTATCCGGTATGTGTTCTGTCACTAAAATGTTGACATCAAAGCGAATGTCGTAGTGGCCTTCGAGAAGTTTGCCTCCATGACAGATTCAAATAAGGTTGTATTTCAGATGGAATTTGTTGGAGGCGGTCTGTCGAAAGGGAAAAATTAAACAAACACGCTGCACTTCATGCAATGCAGTACTGTGTTAACCACGTTCTTTGGTCTACTTCTGGGCAGAAGCGTTTTTTACATTTTACATAGAGAAGTAAAAAAGCCTGCAAAAACCCTGGCCAATGGACAAATGATGACCAGTCAGTAAAAAATATAGCATTTTATGGCCATTCCCTGTTAAATTATGAAATTTTGCATTGCTCTACAAGAGCTTAATTTAAGTGTTATTTTCGAATCCTATTAAAATTTATTCCCAGTTGTATTGGTCGCTCTTCCATTAAAATGTCCTCACCTTTCCGATGGATACAAAACTATTGTTTCAACTGGAAAACCACTCCAATGAGGATGTGAAGTCTCGAGCTGAAGATGTAGAAGACATTTTGTCGAAGTAAAATACGTTTTTACTTTTGTTATGGCCTTTTTCGGTTCATTGGTGGTGTGCTTTCTCTCAGCATCTATAACTTTCTTTTTCATCTTGTATTTTGTTTCATGAATTTTTCTAAGATTGCTGTTTCTATGCACAGGGTGTAATGAGTATATATATTGAGTATATATTCTTGAGTATATACTCCCTGTTCTCGTAATTCAATTGCAAATGGTACCTTCCTTCTTGTCTCTTGGAAGACTTTAGTTGTGCAGGGGAAACTCAAATTTTGCTCATAATCTAATTTAATCTGCCACCGAGATGCCAAATAATCCACGATAGTATTTAATATTTCCGTTTAATAAACTTTGTACATGAAGAGTTACGCTGGTTCTTATATGATGCTTTCCTCGCCCGTGGCATTGATCCGTCACGGCCACAGCCTTTCTGCCCATCATCTCAGCAAGGCCCGTGCAGCTGTTATCACGAGCGTGAGCCTCTCCTGCATTCCCTTGAAAAAGCTTTTTTTCAGCTCTGAAGAACTCATCTGAAGCTCCCAACCTTGACCTCAGCGCAATGATTCCGTCTCGCGCAACTCTTGCGTACATTGCGCATGCAATAGTGTAATCACATTTCATGTCTTCAGTTTCGTGGAATGTCATTATTTTTGACGAGTGCTCTATTTTCCGGCCGTGTTTATTAGAACTGGAGTCGTCAGTATGAAATGTTATAGTTTTTTAAGCGGTGCTGCCAATCCGTTCAATGGCTTATTACGCTCTATACATGCATGTCGGTCGTTTGAAAGTGACGGTAAATTAATGCGTGTTAAATTGTCGGCGACATGGGACAAGTCACCTATTTCAATTAAGTGATCAAGCACAAGTTTTTACTTTATCTCGTGATTTCTTATTGATATTAGAACATAAATGCTTACGTAAAACCTCACAACCTCATCGGGACACGAAAAAAGAATCTATTTGATCATTTGTGTGAAGGCATGCCTGCTAGCTGTGCTGGTGATCTACAATAGACGCGGCTGGAAGTCCAGAAGACATAACACAGTGGAGTTGAGCAGTGCACGTAACAACCGCCTGTGAAAAGAGAACGGCCTGCGATAGACGTTTGAAGGGCTATGCGATATCCCCGGACAGCCTCTAATGAGCTTTCTAATGGCCTATTAGGAGTGTTTTACAGCTCCTTCAGGAGACCAGGTTTGTTCAAAAGGTCTTTATGGGATAACAGCGAGAAATTACGGGTGTTTCGTGCCTTACGAAGGCTGGGAAACCCACGGCCTCTAGTCCTTGTTGTGTGGGCCGTCTACCCGACTTGGGGTCTCTGTTCTGTTCCTGGACACCGATAAAACCGAAGTCATGAGATGGCCTTGAACAATTAATGGCAAAAAATGTATGAGGGTTACGACCGCGCCTCACGTGAATCACTCGCTCAACGCTATAAGTTCCGTTCAAACTGTTTTCAATTTCTCATGCGTAAGTTTTTTGTGATGTTTTGTTGGGAAATCGTTTTCGATCGTCAGATCGTCAGTAAACTGAGGTTACCCAACCTTCAAAATGGCGGTATTGTTTTCAATCTAGGTTCATGAAACCGATCAAAATGAACTCTCTCTATCTGTGTACTTTCTATTTTTTTATTTGTTCATTTTGTGTTGGTATAGCGTCAGAGTGAATTTCAGCCAAATAAATCGTAATCAATGAAAAATGTGCAGTCATTATGTAGCAAAACAGAGGCCAGAACAATTTCAGTTGTCGTATCGGTGCAGCCGGTAGCGAAAGCTCTCTTTTTCAACATATGCCGGTATTTTTTGTTTGACCACCTCTCAACTGAAACAATTTCATTTCGAAGAGCTTCAATCTTAAGAATTTTGGGGAGAAACAGCACGTGACGTCGCTAAATTGAAAGAGTATAGGTAGAATGATTCATAAGGGAAAATCCGGTAGTGTATTAACTTTTAGGGATATAATTAAAGTTTTCACGTTAATCTTGTTCCATTTCGGAACCAAAATCCTCTTCTCACTCTTTAGAGTGGTAGCAGGGATTTTGCTCAAGATACTTTACGGAACGATTTTGTTGTGTTTATTTCGGGCTTAGAAAACCAGTCATCCTTAATTAAACCATGCATCTATCTTGACTAATTCACTTGGCCATTCATTACAAGGGCTGCTGCGTCATTACTTTCAGTAGCCACAAAATCTGTAGAAATTTGGCCACTTTCTTGCATCACAAAGCAGTTACGAAAACTGAGTCAGAAAGCGTCACTGCGGAGATGCTTCTCCACTTTTTGTCGCTCGTCGTAGAACGTTCTGTGGGGCGGAAGCTTTTTCAACTCAGCAGGAATTAGATCGGGGTTGGCAATCGCTCACTGAAGAGCGCGCGCAGGTATTTTCTATAAAATGAACGTTTTATTACGGTACCTATACCGCTTTCAAAAGGGGATGCGAACTACGATACTTAATTTGTTAGAGATGTTTATTATTATGGCCTGGCCGAAGCGAACTACGATCAAAACAAAGTACTTCCACTGATGACAAAATGCTTTCATTAGGTAGGCATTCGCTTTGAAAGAAGTGGTGAAAAGTTCTTAATTTTGGGAGAGAGAAAGAACCTCACCTGCAATACACGTGTAATGAAGAGCTTTCGCATGTAATGAAAGGTTTTCGTTATGTTGACAGATCACGTTGAAAAAGAAGTATGCGAAAATTTCCTGGAGATGTTAAACGAGAGGAAGAATTTTAATTGCATTGTTTCGTTGGTCAATTTTAGCTTTTTATATGTTCTGAGACTCCTCAGAGGGATACAACTATGTTGCGCCCATGGAAATTAGCGCTCCCAGGGGGAAATGTATGAGAACCCGAGCTGAGAGTTAGGTGTGTCTTCTTTTTGTTGGAATAACTCGTGTTTTCATATGATAAAGACAACCTCTTTACGGTTCACTGCTGTCCTGGTTTTCAGCACCTACTACTTTCTTTTTCAACTTTTATCTTGTTTCACGAACTTCTTTCTCAACTTACTGTTTCCATGCCCCTTCTAAATAGATTTATCGTTCCCTTATCTCCATACTGAATGGTGCCTTCCTTCTTCGTCTCTTCGGAACGCTTCATTAGCGTTTTAGGAAGCTTAATCTAACATCTAATCTAATGTATCTGCTCTGTGACGACGTAGTATTGAGCTCTGTTAAACTCAACTACTACGAGTGTAAGGAGAAGTTGCGCAAGTAGAAATGAAATTTAATTTCAAGCCTGCTGCCCTATTCAGTTTCACTTCCCTCAACAGTTGTGCTTCATAACCTTGAGTGACTCGTTATCTGCTGCCGAAGAAGCCGATTTAATCTCATTTGCGTTAAACATGCATGCAAATGCATTACCTTTCTGTACACACACACACAGTACTGGGTCTCGTGGGATACATTCGACCTCTACACAGGCTGAACTCTTAATTTTTCATAATGATAATTACCTGTAGGCATGCTCCTAATGCGTGTCCATGAATCATTCATAAATGCGTTAAACTAATTCAAGTCTAACTTAACAGATGGCAGGCACCACTTGGAGAGTTTTCAGTAATTTTCAAGCATGCCATAAACTCTAGTCCAAGTCTTCAGTTATGTGGTTAAAAACGTGATGGAATGTCGCCTGCCTTGTTTTCACAGCGAAGTTTCCCTGGCTAGAATACAAACAAGCTTGACTAAGATAATTATTCCAATTTAGTTGTTGGGTATGATTTTGTTCGTATTTTGGTATGTGTAAATATTAGTATTATTATTGCTATTACTAGTGTACATGACCCATCAGAAATTACAGGATTTGAGTTTCCGTTAAATAAGTCTCAAGGTATGGATAGCGAACAAATATATCCGTCCTAATAATACCCGCGATTAAAATATTCCTGTGCTTGTGCACTGGTGAAATTCGTATCTCAGATACGGTTATCAAGCATCCTTAAGAACGTCACAGACACGCGCGAAACAAGCAAGCAACAACTTGTATTATTATTTAATTATCATTAGCCAAGAAGTTTTTGGAAAAACTTGTTAATGTTTCTCATCGCGATAAGTTGATTTTTTTTTTAAAATAGATATTCAATTTTCTCGCAAATTTTAGACTTGTAAACAAAAGTGAGCAGATGCCAATTTTTTTATATCATTTGAATGGTATTTATGAACCAACCAAGCAAGAAAATTCCTATTGTAATAACATAGGAGGAGAAAGTACGCACAAAAATATTTTTTATTTAAATTAATTTACGGAGACACATGGCGTTTTATTATATAGTGTTGATTATAAGATTTGTTTCTTTTCGGTTTTACCTGAATTTTTTGACCAAAATGAAATATTCCTAGTCATTGACCTAGACACAAAATCACTGCAACTCGCTGTCGTAGTGCCACCTTTGAGCACCGCCCATACCTGACTTATTTAAATTGAAGCAATTTTCCAGCAGCGAAGGAAACCTAAGACATGTCTCTCCTGTTCTATAAATTACAGGTCAATCTACCCTAAAATATTTCATTTTGGTCAAACAATCTAGGTAAAAATAAAAAGAGACACAAATAATATTCAACATTACATTATAAAACGCCATGTACCTCGATAATTTTTTTTTTAAATAAATCACTTTACCCTAAAATAGACGAAAAGACAGCACCGATACTGAGTTACATTACAATTTCTGCTCACTCGCTGAATATTGAATGCTAAGTAAATAGTGTATTAACATGATAAACATGAAAATTACTGAGTGTTCAATTCTTAGAGAGGAAATAGCACCCCCAGGGGAAAATGTGAGGTCCCGAGCTTGAAGTTTGATATTAACCTTTTGTTGAAATAGATTAGTTTTTCTCGTTTTGGTCCCCTCAGGGGGATACAACTATTGTATCTATGGGAATTAGCGCTCCCAGGGGGAAATGTGAGGGCCCGAGCTGAGAGTTAGGTAGGCCTTCTTTTTGTTGAAATAAAATGCTTTTTGTTATGTTAAGGACCACCTTTATTCGGTTCACTGCTGTCTTGTTTTTCAGCACCTCTGAATGTCTTCTTCAACTTTTATCTTATTTCATAAACTTCTTTCCCATCTTACTGTTTCTATGCCCCTTCTGCATAGATTCCCCATTCCCTAATATCCATACTTAGTTGTGCCTTCCTCCTTCCTCTCTTCGATTCGCGTTTTTTTGTAGCGGTTAGGGAGGCTTAAACTAACTTATAACATCATCTAATCTTTTCTCGTTTTGGTACGAAATTTCTTTTTCTGTTCACTGTAATCAATTTTTAGCGCTTATTACTTTTGCTTCAACTTCTTCTTGTTTCATACATTTGCTTCTCAATTTACTGTTTCTATGCGCCTGGGATCCTGAGCGGGAACACACCTTGTGCATAGATTTCACGTTCCCTTTAACTCCATACTAAATGATGCCTTCATCCTCCCTTTCTTTGAACATTCTTGTTGTAGTAAGGAACTGAAACTAACTTGTAATTAATCAATCTTGTGTACAGATCCCTATTCCCTTAACTCCATATCAAATGGAAACTTCCTTCTTTTCCTCTTTTGAAACACTTTTGTTGAATTAGATAGGCTTAAACCAACTCATAATTTAAGCTAGTGTAGGGTAAAATATCACTAAAAACGCAAAAACTATTCCACTAGCAACCATTTCTTGCAATCTTAAAGTCCCATCTGTCTTTCTACTATGCTCCAGAAATCGCTTTAGAGATTTCCAACTGAATGAAATCTCGAAGAAACAAATCATGCTTGGAGAATGCATTTCAATTTCAATTTTTAAATACTCAGCTCCTATAATTTCACTTTTTTCCCAACGATATTCTTCTTTTGACTAACGACGAAATATATGTAAATTTCTACGAGTAAAAGCACTTCTCCCCAGCGTTTTGATAGTGTTGAAAAATTTCAAGGCTGAAATTTGACGTTAGGAAAGTATATTAGTTATAAAAGTGTTAGATCTATCGGAATTTTCCACCAAGTAAAGCACAGCCCACCTAGAGAAACTCTAGAATTCCTTTACAGTGCACTTACCCTTCCTTACATTCAAAATGGCATTGACGAACGCATGGTACTGATAAAAATATATCTGACGGTAAATTTACATTGAAAGAAAGGCTCGTAGGGCTATCTCCAACTTAGAGCACAGCGCACACACAAATTATTCATTCAAAACCCTAAAAATTCTGAAACTGCCTGATAACTACCAACTTTCCCGTAAAACTTCTTCGTACAATATAAGAAGAGCTTGCAGAAATTATCCCAATGGATATCAAAGTTTCTCTGAAACTGACGACCGTGATAAGTTAACCATTATAAGTAAGCTCATGGACAGACGTTTGCTCAAAAACTCCTCGAACCGCTTTTATTAAGCCGGAATCAAAATCTGCTATTCCATACACCTCTTGATATTTGCGCTGCCCCACTTCTCGGCCCACTTACTCGGCCTTAAAACTTACTAGCTCTCAAATTACTTGGCAAGAGATAGAGTAAATAATGACGGTTAATTTGGAAATATAGTACACAATATTGTTGTTAGACCTTTTTCATGATCAAGAATAATGAACAAGGTAAATTTCTAACTATAAGGCAAGCACTAAAAAATGGCCATCAGTGAAAAAACGTCAACTAGAATATCATGCTGTATTTTCTCTCTGCTTGCAAGTGGTACGTCTTTGTTACGTGCTTAGCCAATTGAAAGTTTGAAACATGAGAATACGAAGTTATTTGCCGTTGTTTACCGCAGCTTTTTTCATCTCCTGATGGCTGTAATAGCTAATTTGTCTCGTAGCATATAGGCCCACGATGCCAATTCTTGGTATATTCAATAGTCCAATTTATAACAATATACATGTGGTGAATAAATCTTCGATATCATGGGTTCGGTTGATTTGCCCGAAGATTTCCTTTAAAAAACACAAGAAAGAAAGCTGCGTGAAGCATTTTACTTCTTTTTGTTGTAGTGTGGTAGCTGCGCCGAGATTAAGCACCCTATTTATGCAGGGTTCTGTGCTCCTTTGAACTTCAGAGCTGGTTTTTAACTTGCCGTACGATTAGGTTATAGGCCTAGCGCTACCGCCAGCTCTCCTGCCGCTGTCGAATTTATGAAAAATACGTGAATATTACATACGTGGGCTCATAACGAGTGTGGTAATGGTATTCTAGCCGTTATTTATCTCTTATTTCATTTGAATAAGTGGTTAGTTGGTTGATATAATGGCAGGATTTCATACAGTACAAATGACCTGCATAAATTTCGGGACACAAAAGCCTAATTCTTCTTTCAACTCTCTCAGTAGTGAAGGAACACGTTCAAGCCAAAGTCCTCTAAAACGATTTTCTCGTCATCTACGTTGAAATTTGATGAGGTTTGTTATTTACATTTTTTGGATGATAACTCTCGGTAGCAAATAGAAATACATTTTTAGATAAAAGATGTGCTAGTGTTTGGAAAATGCTTTTTTCAAATCGTAACATTGAATACGTAATTATATCATAAATGTTTTATTACATCACTGCTTTTCTATTCATAATGTAATTCACAGAACATGAATTCACACAACATTCTGCAAAAAAACTTTCTCATATCGTGCATTTAGTTAATTTACTTCATTATGGAATGAAATTTTTTTCTGGTTTCGTGTTGCTGACCTGAAGCTAATCTGTACAGGAATAGGCATCCACGCGTCAACACCGAACGTAACTCAAGTTTGGCACACTTGATTGTACTGATGGTGACAAACACAGCGACTGCTGTTCAAAAGTTTTTTTTAATAAAAAAATGAAACATATATACATGCCCAATTGGATTTTCGGCGTTATAACCTCCTTAAACATTTAGAGAAGTAAGGTTTTTATAAAAATATACTGCTTACTTCGGATTTCTGACTTGTAGCTTGAAAGGCTAAATTTCTTGCAACAACGAGGCTTATACTAGTTCCGTCAGTTGCACAGTTGCATGTTATGTTTTTTTTTTGTTACGAGCCATCTTTTTCGGTTCACTGCCGTCCTGTTTTTAAGCACCTACTCCTTTCTTCTTAAAGTTTTATCTTGTTTCAGATACTTCTTTTCCAACTTTCTGTTTCTACGCACTTTGTGATAGATTCTGCGTTTATTAAAGCCTATACTAAATGGTGCCTTCTTCTTTCCTCTTTTTGGAACGCCTTTGTTACTGTAAGGGAGGCTTATACTAAAATCTAATCTAATCGTGCGTCTGCTGTCGGCAGTTGCCTAACAAGTGGGATGGGCTGGCTGGCATTATAGCTTTGCAGACTTGCTTGTCGGTTCTGCAAATTTCACTGCTATACGTTCCCTATCGTGGTTATCCTGTCGTTAAGATAGACCTATCGCGTATTTCATTCAGGAATATGTCTGTTCGCCTCCTTAGCCCACAAATTTGGAAGAATGTCAGTGGCGCTACAGCTCTTGATCATATATACCCGGCCATCAAACGTGATCGAGTGAGCTTCTCTTGCCTGACATGATATTGCATGCTTCAATCAAGTATAGTGTACGTGTGTACACGGACCGCCAAAAATGATAGGATTCAATATTCTGCTTGAATAAATTTTCTAGATGTGGTTGACATTCAATTATGTCCATCCTTATAGTACCCATGATTAAATATTCTTATACCTGTGCACTGGTGAAACTCGTGTCACAGATACGGTTATTAAGCATTCTTATGAGCGTGACAGAGAGATGGAGGAGCGGACACCAAACAAATATATTATTAATAAATAAACACACTGAGGGTATTATTAGGTAAGATGATCAATGAAGACCTCATTACTCGTTAATTTCGTAATCGTGTCTACGCGGTGGCCTTAAATAAAGCCTCATTTTATCCCCTCTACCAGAGAAAAGCTATGACAAGCCTTTTTTCTTCTACGCAGGCAGTACGGACAAGGTAGCCCGGCGCCAGCACGTGTCTCGCTGGCGCCAGAGAGAAGAAAGCTCGATGTGATAACCAGTTTGATGAGAGGCGATTTAAGTGGCTAGATACTTTTTGTGCCTAGGTAGATACGCGCGACTGCCTCTACCGAACGATTAACTTCTACTCGGCCGAGTGAGCAGTATTCGTGCTGATTTTTTCGGATGATTTTACAGGGTGTTCTTCGAAGGAGAGTTGAACGTGTTTGTTCGATCATAAAGTTCTCGTACGTTTTTTAGTGTTTCGCATATTTTTGTTAAGTGATGCTCTTCGGATACAGAGGGAAGATTAAGTTCGTTATTTAACGAGTGTGCTTTGACTCTAATTTCTTTTATCGGGTGAGTTCAGTTTACTAACGATTTAATGTTTAATTTCGGAGAAGTATCGAGAGTTTCAACTTCTTTTCGCACTCTAACTCTATAGTAGTAGGACCAACACCATAAAAGAACAACTTCTGTCATCGCAAAGCTAATTGTTTCATGACGTGAAACCTACAAGTATATTTCGATCATTTTCATCTTTGAGAGCACTTTTGTTTCAATTTCTATTTTTCTACGGCGAGGTCTGGAGGCAGACGAGATAATGTGTTCTGCCTTCGAAAGATCGGCGCAGACGCGTACAGCAAGACGCAGATTACAGCGATTACGCCTCCTTTAGCTGGGTGCTCAGAGCTCATCATCACTAGGTGCCACTCAAGGGTTTCGTCAGGAGAAGCTCGCGAAACTTGAAGACATCCAGAAATGATCGATAGCACTGCAGATAACGCGCGCTGAGCTGATGCTTCTATACGGGAGAGAGCTCGTGTGTGTTGAGCCTCAGTCCTAGTCCCGTAATTGATCCTACTTTACATGGCGAGTTGGATACTTCACTCTCAAGAGACTTTAAACTGAGTCATTAACTTGTCACATGCCCTGGAGTTGGCGGTGTGTTTTTAATGGATGGAGGGCTTTAATTAACTCGTCCACTTACTTCTCCAACTAGATCCTGGTCTTTGCTGTCCGATATTTAGGCTCTACCATGATGTGGAAGTGATAATACGCAATTCCAGGTAATTGTGTCTGCTTTCAAATGAAGTGAACTATGACTTGGGCACGCATTACATTACAAAAATCCGACTATCTTTCCTCTCAGACTACTTAGTTCAGCATGCTAACATTAATTGTGCTTATTTTTGATATAATTTATAGATGTGTTAAGGAAAAAAGGGCTTCGATTCGACTGCTGGCTTAAACTGTGAATATTTTTGATATAATTTAGAGATGTGTAAGAGTAAAGGTCGCTTCGTTTCATAAATGACGAGTTGTTTTTTCGCGGCCTGCTTCAAAATTTGGATTGATGGATCCTTAGCCTCTCTCTCTTACTTGGGATCTACAAAGGCTTTTAAGTTTATACCTTTATTGCAATGCCCTGGCGGGCTGGGTGACAAAACACCTTACTCGGTATTCATTTATAAATAGTACTCTTAAGAGTCCCCGAGGGCCAATCTTGACCTGGTCTGGGCTGCAGTAAATTGCAAGCTTAGCGCGGGCACGAACGTCTTCCTGCCCTCGGAGTTTTGATGGCGTTACACCAAGGATTTACGAGCGATGTGCTCGCGGCCTGGTGTGGTACGGCGCATCTGTCCAACCTGTGTTTCAGTCCTTCAGCTCCATCTCTCTGAATTACGTGTAAGCATAAATGTCCTCTGACGCTAAGTATAACGTGGATGTTTTCGGTTCTACCGCCGTGAATTACGTGAAAGCAAGGTGTCCTCTGACGAAAAGTATATCACGTATGTTTTCGGGTCTACCGGCGTGAAACTTGTACTTTCTCATTGAGGTTTGCGGTTGGGTGTAAGTATTTCTGCGTATTTTGCGTACTAGGAAATTATTTCTGCGTATTTTGTGTAATAGAGAATTATTTCTGCGTATTTTGTGTTATAGGGAATTATTTCTGCGTATTTTGTGTAGTAGGGAATTATTTTTGCGTATTTTGTGTAGTAGGTAATTATTTTTGCGTATTTTGTGTAATAGGGAATTATTTTTGCGTATTTTGTGTTATAGGGAATTATTTTTGCGTATTTTGTGTAATAGGGAATTATTTTTGCGTATTTTGTGTTATAGGGAATTATTTTTGCGTATTTTGTGTAGTAGGTAATTATTTTTGCGTATTTTGTGTAATAGGGAATTATTTTTGCGTATTTTGTGTAATAGGGAATTATTTTTGCGTATTTTGTGTAATAGGGAATTATTTTTGCGTATTTTGTGTAATAGGGAATTATTTTTGCGTATTTTGTGTAATAGGGAATTATTTTTGCGTATTTTGTGTAATAGGGAATTATTTTTGCGTATTTTGTGTTATAGGGAATTATTTTTGCGTATTTTGTGTAATAGGGAATTATTTTTGCGTATTTTGTGTAATAGGGAATTATTTTTGCGTATTTTGTGTAATAGGGAATTATTTTTGCGTATTTTGTGTAGTAGGTAATTATTTTTGCGTATTTTGTGTAATAGGGAATTATTTTTGCGTATTTTGTGTTATAGGGAATTATTTTTGCGTATTTTGTGTTATAGGGAATTATTTTTGCGTATTTTGTGTAATAGGGAATTATTTTTGCGTATTTTGTGTAATAGGGAATTATTTTTGCGTATTTTGTGTAGTAGGGAATTATTTTTGCGTATTTTGGGTAATAGGGAATTATTTTTGCGTATTTTGTGTTATAGGGAATTATTTTTGCGTATTTTGTGTTGTAGGGAATTATTTTTGCGTATTTTGTGTTGTAGGGAATTATTTTTGCGTATTTTGTGTTGTAGGGAATTATTTTTGCGTATTTTGTGCAGTAGGAAATTATTTCTGCGTATTTTGTGTAGTAGGGAATTATTTCTGCGCATTTTGTGTAATAGGGAATTATTTTTGCGTATTTTGTGTTATAGGGAATTATTTTTTGCGTATTTTGTGCAGTAGGAAATTATTTCTGCGTATTTTGTGTAGTAGGAAATTATTTCTGCGTATTTTTTGTAGTAGGGAATTTTTCTGTGTCGCCTTATGTGAATGTTGTGCGTCCTATATTATTTAGATCGGGAAATTACTTTGCCGAAATAATATTAAAAGATAAAAAAACCGTGCCAAACGTTGAAATAAGAGCGCTCTGTATACAAGTGTTTGCGTTAGCTCAAAATCAAGCGAAAACTATCAATGATTATTTTCCTAAGACGAGCTGCATACTAGCCACATAAAATATTAATTATTTAACGAACAACTATAAGTTTTCCATCAACATTTTGGATCATGCCCCGATCTCAAATTTGCAGTTAAAACATACCGGATGTCGCTGCTTGTTAGTGAAAAAATGAAAGAAAATGATATACATCGTACGTTTCTTCCACCATACTCAGATTGTAGTTTCTAAGACTCTAAGTCCACAGGAAAATATCAACGCATTTTCATTTCATTTTAGGTCAAGGTGACAAGGGTGTACACATAGAGGCTGTGATTGATGAATACGTTAA
Source organism: Morinoia aosen (assembly GCA_030386875.1). Lineage (NCBI taxonomy): Eukaryota > Metazoa > Arthropoda > Malacostraca > Amphipoda > Talitridae > Morinoia > Morinoia aosen. Next base: position 89,107,323 of record CM059559.1, on the reverse strand, counting down.
AGCCAAGCGTGGGCATTGACTAACCATTGACAAATGGCTAGCATTCCTTCTGTCAATCAATGTATGTTAAACCTAAATTTTTCCTTGATTGATATGCTAGGCCCTGAACCTGAACGTGTTACTCTATAGGATGATGAATTTCTATGGGTGGGAAACATCAGCACGAGCGCCCCCCCAATCAACTTCCTGGAAGCTGCGACGTGCCCCATTTAGCGGAGTTTTTGCCCTGCATTTTTGTGGCTTCTTGGATTGCTCAAGCCTCTTGCGCGCGTGCATGCGAAATGCGCAGATCTTTGTGGCAATTATGTCAGAGGATCCTATTACTAGACCCCTCAGGGGGATACAACTATTGAATCTATGGGAATTAGCGCTCCCAGGGGGACTATGTGAGGGCCTGAGCTAAAGGTTGGGTAGGCTTCCTTTTTGTTGAAATAGAATAGGTTTTTGTTTTGTTATGAACCATCTTTTTCGGTTCACTGCTGTCCTGTTTTCAGCACCTACTACTTTCTTCTTCAACTTTTTCTTGTTTCATGAACTTCTTTCTTAGCTTCCTGTTTCTGTGCACCTTGTGCATAGATTCCGCGTTCTTTCAACTCCATACTAAATGGTGCCTTCCTCCTTCCTCTCTTAGAACATCTTTGTCGTGCAGTTAAGGGAGGCTGAAACTTTCTTATCTATAAAAATATAATAATAATCCTATTGCGAGTGAGGTGGGCTCGTCTGCTGGTCTCCTGTATTTTACCGGCAACTTCTATGCTAGAGAAGTGGAGCACTTCAACCATGACTCTCATGGAGAACTCGGTGTAATCCTTCTGAACTAATTTGCGTACAATCCTTCTGAGCTAACACCGGCATAAATCGTGCGATTCGAGCAGAAAAATTGGACTCTCTCCCTTCCATTGATACGCACATACGAGTACGGCACCCCGATGAGCATTATGTATCTGAGAACATACTCGTAGATCACAATTGGCTTATCGTCGTACATTTATATATCATATTCTTAGAGTTATCCCTTATATTGGTAGTAATACAAGTTTTGCGTCTCGCTTTACTGTGAGAATGAGAGAAATGTTCACATTCTTGGCTCACTCAGTTTTCTTTTTGCGGCTCTGCATGTGTTGCGCTTTGCTTGTCTCATCTTCTCAGGTCTGCCTAGATGCTCTGATTAATGAATAAGTTAAGCCCAACGATGACATTGACATAATTTTGAGAAATGGAAAGTTATCCTCTGTCAGTTGAGTTATGTTATACTTGAATCTCTCCTTGCTTGATGAGTTAGGCGCTGTGATAACAACAAGACAACCTACATAACAGAATGACCTCCACGGGCGTCCGTCTCAGTTAACTACCCAGCTCAGAGACAGATGTGTTGGCAGCAAAGGCTTGCGGACTTCCGTTGTCGTTTAATCTACAGTTCATTACAATTTTTTTCATTCCTAATAGAAATAGTTTGACGTACGTGCGTTCGATGGCAGTGCGACTTTGATTTTTTCCCTCATTCTTTGATGTGATGCAATTCGTTGGAAATCTCAGGATATGACAGCAAGTCTCTCATTGCCGCAGCTGCAAGGGTGTTACGTATAAGTAAACATAATTAGCTGTATCTTAACAATTTATTTCGGTATCTCATGCTAGTCAAGTTCATCATCATTGATATTGTGATATGAGCTTAGCAAGCTATCTTTTTGCTATGTTCTTACGCTATTCTACCTCAGTTTCATGCATTGATATAACAGTTTGAAAGTGCAAACCGACATCTTTTTATAATTTTTCTAACTAAGGTCTTCACCATACGCGAAGGCATCAGATCTGATTGGCCCTTTTCTGGCCAAAGTTTTCAAATGTGGCCACGTTTTTCCTTAAAAATCACTCTGTATCTGCCAACTGTGAGTATCAGCAACCCTGCAGGATTGCCAGTATTAGTGAGTCAAGCTTGTGATTTTCAAGCTCAAATTAGAAGTGAAACACAAATTTCTAAATTTGTTTTTTGTATCTATGGGGCTTAGTGCTTGCAGGGGAATTAGTGTAAGGTCCCAAACTGAGGGTTAGCTAAGCCTTACTTCGTCAAAATGAAATAATTTTTGTTGCTCCGGAGAAACTTTTTTTCGGTTCCCTGCTGTCTTTATTTTCTATCATCTAATACTCTTTTCTACTTGACTTTGTTTTATGGACGTTCTTCTTGATTTGCTGTTCATATGCGCATCCATCTTGGGTGACAACGCACCATGCGCATAGGTTACCTGTTCTCGTAACTACATTGTAAATGGTGTCTTCATCCGCTTTCTGAAATGCCTTCGTTGTGGTTTGGGAGGTCTAAACTAACTCATCTAATCTGATCATTTTATCCAGAAGAAAGCCAAATTTGATCAGTATGGCATTAGAAGGATCTAAAATAGTAATTTAGGTCATCAAACGCCAGTTAGCTATATTCATCAGAAAATATGACACACATGGCAAACTTCTTCCAACAAAAATTCCCGCGTTTGAAAAACTCTACAAGATAAATGCAAAATTGTATTTTTTTAAATGCTATGTTCGATCATCTTTATCATTTAACAAGCGGCATCTCCAGCAGCCATACGTCGTGCAGGAGCGGAAGCCGAGCGTACGAGGCGCCGTGCGAGCAGACGAGGTGCGCAGGGACCCTCAGGTGCTGGTCAAGGTGGAGGGCTAAAAAAATCCCGGCATGACGTGATAGACGTCTCTATTAATGAAAGTCCTCTTGTTGTCTTCTTCGAACATCAGTATCACAACTAGGCGTGTTTGTTCTAGTGAATGTTTTGTTGATTGACGCGCGTGTTGGTTTTAATGCGAGCTCCGGGGTGTCTATTGTCGGTGTATTATGCTGGGTACTCTTAAGTGATCGTTTTCTTTATAATGAAGATTCGTGCTTTTTGGAGCATCCGGATGCTTATTTATGCTTCTACTGGTCATTTTATTTAATTTCAATCACAGTGTGTTGCATTTCCGTAGTTTTCCGTTTCAGCATTCATGAAATTACCCCCAAAAAATTCTGCACATGAAATCTTCTACACCATAACTTTGCTGATAAATATTTTTACCGCTTCATCAGTAGGTAATAGCTGCTATATAGGAATTGGATTTTTTCTTTATTTCAAGAAATTACCTGGCATCGCGAGTTTTTTATAGATGTTCTTTTTTGCAGCTGTTGCCCTGGCGGTATAAGGTTTTGCATACTATTGTGGTTGATATGCAAACGTAGGTAATTTCAAACTCCATGTACACACTGTTCTGCAAATAGAGAAATCGTAATCATCTTCACTCCGTAAAATTATAACCTAATTTAAAACTCTGAATCGTAAAAGCTTGCGCCACTCTCCTCTAAATTTTCACTTCACACTTTATTTCAGTAAATGGCTCAGCTTTTTCGTGATCAGTTGCTGTATGCCACATCCTCGCGATAGCTCAAAAACAATCGACAGTCGCATTCTCAGTCAAAGCTTCTTCCCATTTTCCTCATTGCTCGAGGAAGCGCTGGCCAATGCACCTGGCGACCCCCCTTGCTCGCGCCAGCCTCAGGCTGCAATTCATCAATGTTAGTCTAATGGAGAGGTCTGCAGTGCTCAGCTTCGGCCTGTGTCGGGAGTGAGGCCGCTCTCATCCATCACTTCGTATGAGCTGCTAACATTTATGTGAACTTCTCAGTCTGCTTCTTGGTGAAAGCGACGCAACTTCAATTTATTTTCCACTTGAAAAACGTGTTCTTCTTGATCTTAATGTCACTGCCTTGTTTTGTTTCGCCTTCTGAATTGTTTTTGTTGGAGGTTCTGCTTCATTACCTTATCATGTGTTGAGTTAACATTTGTCTTTATTTTATTTTTCTTATATGGGCAGCCCAAGTTCTGGGGTCATCGTGTTTTCACGCGTAACACGCCTGATTTCTTCTTGCGATTGCATTCCAGCGAGTTGTGGTTGCGTACATTCTTCGGGACTCCGCCCTCTTGACAGGATAAGATTAGAAATTGATAGCACGGCAGGTATAAACGAAGCTGCCCTCTCGCTATTTGCAATGTTTGATGCAAGACCCCTCCTTAGGGGGATACAGCTGTTGCATCTAAGGGAATGAGCACTCCCATGCACTAGGGAAAATGTAGGGTCCCGAGCTGAGAGTCAGGTAGCTTTCTTTTCGTTGCAATAAAATATTTTTTTTGTTATAAACCATCATTTTCGTTTCACTGCTGTCCTGTTTTTCAGCACCTTTGATTTTCTTCTTCAACTTTAACTCCATTTCTATTCTTCCTTCCTGACTCACTGTTTTTATGCGCCCGGGATCCTGTACTAGAATACATTTTGTCCCTACATTCTACTTTCCCTCAACTCTATGCTAAATAGTGCCTCATCCTTCCTCTCTTTCGAACGCCTTTGTTTTGTGGTTAGAGAGGCTGACGCTAACCTATATTTAATTGATGCGTTTGTTTCCGAGTTGTGTTCATGTTCAGTACCGGGCGTCACGGTTTCCATATAAATTTGAGGTTTATAAAACACATTAAAATTATAAAAGTTTTACTCCCCGCTTTATGCTTCATTGGATTCCAGTGAGCACAAAGTATGGCCAAAACAATGTATTATCTGGATTTGTTTTGTAAATCTTTAACTAAGTCAAGTTTATTTAATTTTTCCCTACTGTTTTCTGTCTCGTGGAGTAGTCAATGCATTTGTGTTTTTCTTGACGTTTCTTAAATATCTCTCCTTCCTGGAGCACGTGCGTCCCGATACTAAATTGTGTAGCAGTGTTTTTTAACGACTGTGACATCGGAGCTATCTGGTCTCTATTGTCAAGTTGGCCGAAATCTAAGCTAAAATTTATTTTTCCACATGATTCAACTGAACAAAATGGTTCGTCTCAATCTGATATGATATCAGAGAGCAGAGCTAATGACATAATTAAAGGTTTAACAGCAATACACTCTCATTTGATGCGCTTACGTGTAGGGACTTTACTGATGACCATGTTTCTGACGACACTCGAAGTGTGTCCACTTTGTACAGCTCCGAGTTCACGGTTGCACAATTAACCTCTTCAATCCCATATTCCTGACTTTGACCAGATTTAATGATAATTGAGATATTAAATTTTCAAAATGCTTTGCAAGTATTTTAGATGAAGTTACATTTTTCATCTTCCAGCAACTTGCGAGTAACTTTTGGCTCGTATTGCCAGCCAAACTAGCAATCTTGGCTTGTGCCTGATGTTAGTTAGAGGAACACAAACCTAGAAGCTGCAGTGACTTCAACTTCAATCCTGCGAGCCCATTTCATTTCAGGCGTCCTCTTGTCGCGTGTAAAAGCTTTTTTGTTTCGATGACAAATTTCCTCGACAATTCCGAAAATTCGTGACCCTGACCCTGAGCGAAACAGAGATGACACTTACCTACTGACGAATTTCGTCCGTAATGGCGTAAGTTTGTTGCGAAATACGAGAAGTTATGACATCAGTTTGCAAAAAAAATGTTGGGATGTGAAAGCATACATTTTTGAAACGTTTCGTACGTAGTGACCCAAGTTCGTGGAAAAATTTGGATTTCGAGTGGTTACTGAATTTTCAAAATTTCGTGAGACGATATCGTTTATGATATGATATAATTAATTTCAATTTGCTTGTGATTACCACGCAGCGAATCAAGCATGTGTTGTTGACGGTGTCAAAATCGTGAAACGGTTCGATAATGTGTTGTCCATATTTTGTTGCCGATATTTTTTTGTTTCATGGTTTTACTCTGAGTTAGCGCTGAAAAAAGTCTTCGATACAAAGGAGTTATAGCTAAAAACTAGCTACTATATGTACCTTACCCTTCGTAACCTTGATACGTAACATGAAGACCTGTATTTTAGTTCCCGTGTGTGGCCCAGGCTCGTACGTGCTGCCTGTAGAGACAATAAGCTTATTGTCTTGGGGACATCCTTTCGTCAAAAATCCTTTCTTAATACACTCCACAGTGTCACATCGTCCTGTAGATAAAAATTACTTGGGCACATTTGTACAGAATTTCCTTTGGGTATATTTACCAGCGACCAATGCATAACTCAATTTAAACATTTTAGTTACTTCATGTAAAAAATCAAGTAGGTTGTTTCTTAAGACTATTACAATGGACACATTTGAGTATAGCTACTTAATTGTGACCAGAATAAGTCCAGCGACTTCTAGGGCATCCTATCATCAACTCCATAATGTGAGCAATTATGTTTACCCTAGTACACTTATGCTAGTCAAAGATTTAACGTTTCAATGGCACAGAGTTAGGCATCAGCACGATATTAGAAAGCCAAATTCCGCATTTAACATTTTATTACTGAAAGCTTGATATGAACAAAATATTGAGGCGTTATATTTTGTGGTGACAAGTGAAATTTTGAGTACTACGCAGCCGTACCACACTTCCTGGAGCCCTCTGTGTTCCGTCCACACAATCAGCTGTCAATCACTAACATACCTTTATTGCGTACCTGCGTGACCAGGGCAGCATGACGGCATCTGAGTATACTACATGCAATTAGCAGATGTAATGAGTAGGTGTACCGAGGAGCTGGCCATCGCTTCCTCTTCCAACTGCGACACGCGATGGTCGTTGCGTCACATTCTTACTGGCTGTGCCGGGAGTTGACGCTTTGAGCTACAGGCTGGGCTCTGTTCCTCGACGGTGGATTTTAGCATGTGTTTTGTTCGGTGTTCGGGCATGGGGTGTTTGGGAACTCGGTGTGAGGGACGAATACATCGAATATCATTAAGCCTCAGGTGTAATACGTGTAACAGTCATAGTTCTGTCACTCGACGGTGGATTTTAGCGCGCGTTTTGTTCGGTGTTCGGGCATGGGGTGTTGGGGAACTCGGTGTGAGGGATGAATACATCGAATATCATTAAACCTCGGGTGTTAGAGTCAGGGCTCGGGCAATGCAATCGACGGTAGATTTTAATCGTATTGTTAACAATGTTTGCGCATTGTTATTAGAAAACTCGATTTGAGGAACGAATATATCGCAAATCATTATACCTCAGGTGTAATCTGTCACTCGACGGTGTTTTTTAATTGCATTTTATGTGATGTTGGCTCATGGATATTGGAAGACTTGAAATAAGAAATGAATTTAGTAAAAATCTAACATGGAAAAGGCGTAGTAGAGTCCAAAATAAATCAGCTATTCTCACTTGCAAGGATAATTTCATAGCTCAAGCTTGAAAATAACTCATCTTTGACTGGACGAGTATATTAGTACTGGATTTTTTATTATAGTCTTCTAATAGTTTATTCTGGACCGTAAATTGAGTGCTCTGTCGTACTACATGTTATTCATAAACTAAGTGTATACGGTCATCACTACCATATCAGAAGGTCTATTCGTTCTCTTGCATTAGATGATTGCTCCGTTCTGCCTCGCACACGATGCAAAACTTTGTCCTGGCCTAGTCAAGCAGTCGCCGTAGTGATGACGGCACTACGGAGGGTGGGCGACGTACCGTTTTCTCATCACTCAAGTGCTACTCCGAAGAAAAGCAGGGTCACTTTTTTTACACAATATCACTAAATTTGGCAATATGTTTATATCATAAAATGACCTAATTTAGCCATGTTTTAGCTTTGAATGACCTAATTTAGCCATACGATAGCTTAAACTTACCTGATTTGACCATATTTTAGCGTAAAATTACTTAATTTGGCCATAATTAGCTTATTTTAGCTGTATTTTGGCTTCCAATTACCCAATTTGACCATGTATTTGCTTCAAATAACCTAATGTGGCCATATTTTACGTTAGAATGGCTAATTTGATAATTTAGGCCGGAAAAGAGAGGATCTAGCTGCTCTACTTCAAGGCGATGTGGACCCTAGAGAAGAGCTTGGAGCCTCGTTTTGGATAAACTCATCTCCTCTCCGGAATGTTTGTGTCGAGCTCTGAAAAATCTACTTCATGTTTTCTAACCTGAACTCTTCAAGAATGTGACAATTTTTTACCGACAGATTTTGAGTTGAATATTTGTATGAAAAAAAGTGCGCGATAAAGGATTTCAGCAATGGTCCTGATTTTGTTCTGCACCGAAACTGGTTACTATTCATCTCTTTGATTTTGCAGTGATTGGTTAATTTTTACAGTGAACTTGAGTATTTTGAATTCGGGTTGGTATTTTTGTTGTCGAATGAGTAATTTTGCTGTCGATTTGATTATTTAACTGCTATTGAATTATGTTGCGGTTAGTTGACAGTTTCACAGCCAATTAAATAATTTTATTAACTGGCTAATTTTACTGCCAGTTGGATAATTTTGCTGATGATTAGATGGGCTTACTGTTAATCGCATAATAATATACTTTCAGATTGAACGTTTTAGGGTGAATACTTTTTGCTCTATTATACCACATTTGAACTAATGAGATAATTATTCTGCTAGCTGTAAGGTTTTGTCTCCTATTGTATCTTACGACAGCCTGCTTGCTCACACTACACCCTTAGGATGCATGCACCTCGGCCGAGCAACATCACGTGTGCTTCGCTCAGTGCAAACTTCAAATGAACTTTTCCTTGTGTGCATTCACAGACCTGCGAGTGCTGGAGCAGGACAGCGGCCTCACTCGACTTCATCTGCAGAGACACAAATGTCAACTGTTGTGAGCGCTTATAGAATACTCTGAATACCTTCTGGTTGAACTTCCCTAATCTCTTTACCTACTTGCTGTGCCAAAAAATATTAATGTTAGTGTATATGAATGGTCCCTAACTGGAATGTTCAGTTAATAATGAATCCTGACGAGCTATTGCGCTTGTTGTCATCTGGACATTGTGTTGGGGATATTGTGTTGTGGACATTGTATCGTGAACATTGTTTCGTGGACATAATGCTGTGAACATTGTGTTGTTGACACTGTATTGTGTACATTGTGCCGTTGACATAGCATGCAAACATTGTAAGATATGCCTTATGTTATAAACATGATAAAATAATGTCATATAATACTATTTTGTGCCGTGCAGATGAAACACAAGCACCGCGCAGTAAACACTTCATCTCATGACCTTTGATTCAGTCACAGCATGGCTCGCACCCCTACATTACAACACCGCAAGTTACCGTGGGCCCACAGAGAAGCACGCTGCTGTAGTGACCATGTAGAGGCAATCATACAAACAAACTTTAATAATAGGGATTTATGGGAACCACCGCCGACTCCGAAAGCGCCGGTGTGTCGTGTGAGGATGCGTTGTGTGAATTTCTCAGCTTGCTACCGCTTGTTGTAACTAAAGTTCACTGGTCCGGCGGCTTTCCATCTGTGAAGATCACTGGTTTCAACTAACATCCAGAACAAGGAGATTTGAACGTGTAAAGGAGCAGCTACTGTGAAGTTTATAAGTGATTCATCTGTGTAGGTCAATGATCTCAACTGACATCCTAAACAAGAAAAAACAAACATTTTAATTCCAATAAAGTACAAACATGAAATGTCGATACATTGGTTTTTAAAACACCTTAACATTAACATCCTTAACTGATTATAAAACATTGGTATTGTAATACCCGTGTAGAATGTTGAAACAAAATGATTGATAGAAAAGTACAACAAAATTGAGTTCCTTTCCTTGCCTAATCTGATTTTGAACTAAGAGAACACAATCCTCGCGACGCTCATTTGAAAAAAAATTCATTAGTGCGCACAAGTATTGAAATGAAAGCAAAAATGCATTCAAATACCTTAGCATAGAGACCCTTAATTGCTATTTATACATGGTTATCGTAATCCCCATGTTAACTGTTGAAACAAATGATTTAGATCCTTCATTGCTATTCATACATGGTTATCGTAATACACATAATTGTCAACACAGGATTTAGGGAGAAGCACAAGTTAATAAAAAATAAACAATAATATGTATAAGAGGATCGTTTGCATTTGGAGGGCGGCACTGAGTTTCAGTTTCTGTGTTTCAGTTTCTAAGTTTCAATTTCTGAAATTTTTGCTAGAAAGTAAAAGTTTATTTTATTTTACGTGCGCTAAGTCATTCTAATATTGATCTTACTTATTCCTATCGACTATAATGATCATCACAACTGTTGGTTCAATGCAGCAGAATGAAGGTCGTTTTTCCACAATTAGTAGTACTTCATCTGTGGTGCCCGGAAATGGAAATTAATGTAAATTATCAACTTTAAAATCCAAAAATTCCTCAAGGAGATTTGAACGTGGCTAGGAACAGCTAGCGCGAAGTTTATAAGAAATTCCTCTTTGAAGATCAATGATTTCAAGAGGCCCAGGCCGACATCTTGGACAGGGAGGTTTGAACGTGGCTATAAAAGCCACTACTGCAAAGTGTATGAGTAATTCATAGCTCGCTTGCAGACGCTTTTGCATTGGCTTCTGGTGCTCCGTGCTTTTCTTCTGTTTTTTTCTGTTTTTTTTCAGATTAAGGTTGTAGTTGTGGATACTGAAATGTAAATATGTTGATCATTTTCTACTGCTTTCGCTCTCATGTTGATAGAATGTAGCCATTTTTTGCGTCTCGTCATTGTAAAAATGCGTCTCGTCAATGTTGATGGACATTTTGAGTACTCGAATGCCAAGTGGAGGTTACCGGTTTTAACCTTTATTTGAGTCCTCGTAATGAATTTTTGTGCAGCTCTTTCTGCAAACAAGCTCTTTATTGAAATATGCTCCTCTTTGAAATTTATATATTAACATGCTCCTCTTTGACACATGCTTCTCTTTGAAACATGCTTCTCTTTGAAACAAGCTCCTCTTTGAATCATGCTCCTCTTTGAATCATGCTCCTCTTTGAATCATGCTTCTCTTTGAAACATGCTTCTCTTTGAAACATGCTCCTCTTTGAAACATGCTCCTCTTTGAAACATGCTCCTCTTTGAAACAAGCTCCTCTTTGAAACATGCTCCTCTTTGAAACATGCTCTTCTTTGAAACAAGCTCCTCTTTGAAACAAGCTCCTCTTTGAAACAAGCTCCTCTTTGAAACAAGCTCCTCTTTGAAACAAGTTCCTCTTTGAAACAAGCTCCTCTTTGAAACAAGCTCCTCTTTGAAACAAGCTCCTCTTTGAAACAAGCTCCTCTTTGAAACAAGCTCCTCTTTGAAACAAGCTCCTCTTTGAAACAAGCTCCTCTTTGAAACAAGCTCCTCTTTGAAACATGCTCCTCTTTGAAACATGCTCCTCTTTGAAACATGCTCCTCTTTGAAACATGCTCCTCTTTGAAACATGCTCCTCTTTGAAACAAGCTCCTCTTTGAAACATGCTCTTCTTTGAAACATGCTCTTCTTTGAAACATGCTCTTCTTTGAAACGAGCTCCTCTTTGAAACGAGCTCCTCTTTGAAACGAGCTCCTCTTTGAAACAAGCTCCTCTTTGAAACAAGCTCCTCTTTGAAACAAGCTCCTCTTTGAAACAAGCTCCTCTTTGAAACAAGCTCCTCTTTGAAACAAGCTCCTCTTTGAAACAAGCTCCTCTTTGAAACAAGCTCCTCTTTGAAACAAGCTCCTCTTTGAAACAAGCTCCTCTTTGAAACAAGCTCCTCTTTGAAACATGCTCCTCTTTGAAACATGCTCCTCTTTGAAACAAGCTCCTCTTTGAAACATGCTCCTCTTTGAAACATGCTCCTCTTTGAAACAAGCTCCTCTTTGAAACAAGCTCCTCTTTGAAACAAGCTCCTCTTTGAAACAAGCTCCTCTTTGAAACAAGCTCCTCTCTGAAACAAGCTCCTCTCTGAAACAAGCTCCTCTCTGAAACAAGCTCCTCTTTGAAACAAGCTCCTCTTTGAAACATGCTCCTCTTTGAAACATGCTCCTCTTTGAAACATGCTCCTCTTTGAAACATGCTCCTCTTTGAAACAAGCTCCTCTTTGAAACATGCTCCTCTTTGAAACATGCTCCTCTTTGAAACATGCTCTTCTTTGAAACAAGCTCCTCTTTGAAACAAGCTCCTCTTTAAAACAAGCTCCTCTTTGAAACAAGTTCCTCTTTGAAACAAGCTCCTCTTTGAAACAAGCTCCTCTTTGAAACAAGCTCCTCTTTGAAACAAGCTCCTCTTTGAAACAAGCTCCTCTTTGAAACAAGCTCCTCTTTGAAACAAGCTCCTCTTTGAAACAAGCTCCTCTTTGAAACAAGCTCCTCTTTGAAACATGCTCCTCTTTGAAACATGCTCCTCTTTGAAACATGCTCCTCTTTGAAACAAGCTCCTCTTTGAAACATGCTCCTCTTTGAAACATGCTCCTCTTTGAAACATGCTCTTCTTTGAAACAAGCTCCTCTTTGAAACAAGCTCCTCTTTGAAACAAGCTCCTCATTGAACAAAGTTCCTCTTTGAAACAAGCTCCTCTTTGAAACAAGCTCCTCTTTGAAACAAGCTCCTCTTTGAAACAAGCTCCTCTTTGAAACGAGCTCCTCTTTGAAACGAGCTCCTCTTTGAAACAAGTTCCTCTTTGAAACAAGCTCCTCTTTGAAACAAGCTCCTCTTTGAAACAAGCTCCTCTTTGAAACAAGTTCCTCTTTGAAACAAGCTCCTCTTTGAAACAAGCTCCTCTTTGAAACAAGCTCCTCTTTGAAACAAGCTCCTCTTTGAAACAAGCTCCTCTTTGAAACAAGCTCCTCTTTGAAACAAGCTCCTCTTTGAAACAAGCTCCTCTTTGAAACAAGCTCCTCTTTGAAACAAGCTCCTCTTTGAAACAAGCTCCTCTTTGAAACAAGCTCCTCTTTGAAACAAGCTCCTCTTTGAAACAAGCTCCTCTTTGAAACAAGCTCCTCTTTGAAATATGCTCCTCTTTGAAACAAGCTCCTCTTTGAAACAAGCTCCTCTTTGAAACAAGCTCCTCTTTGAAACAAGCTCCTCTTTGAAACATGCTCCTCTTTGAAACAAGCTCCTCTTTGAAACAAGCTCCTCTTTGAAATATGCTCCTCTTTGAAACAAGCTCCTCTTTGAAACAAGCTCCTCTTTGAAACAAGCTCCTCTTTGAAACAAGCTCCTCTTTGAAACATGCTCCTCTTTGAAACATGCTCCTCTTTGAAACAAGCTCCTCTTTGAAACAAGCTCCTCTTTGAAACAAGCTCCTCTTTGAAACAAGCTCCTCTTTGAAACAAGCTCCTCTTTGAAATATGCTCCTCTTTGAAACAAGCTCCTCTTTGAAACAAGCTCCTCTTTGAAACAAGCTCCTCTTTGAAACAAGCTCCTCTTTGAAACATGCTCCTCTTTGAAACAAGCTCCTCTTTGAAACAAGCTCCTCTTTGAAATATGCTCCTCTTTGAAACAAGCTCCTCTTTGAAACAAGCTCCTCTTTGAAACAAGCTCCTCTTTGAAACAAGCTCCTCTTTGAAACAAGCTCCTCTTTGAAACAAGCTCCTCTTTGAAACAAGCTCCTCTTTGAAATATGCTCCTCTTTGAAACAAGCTCCTCTTTGAAACAAGCTCCTCTTTGAAACAAGCTCCTCTTTGAAACAAGCTCCTCTTTGAAACATGCTCCTCTTTGAAACAAGCTCCTCTTTGAAACAAGCTCCTCTTTGAAATATGCTCCTCTTTGAAACAAGCTCCTCTTTGAAACAAGCTCCTCTTTGAAACAAGCTCCTCTTTGAAACAAGCTCCTCTTTGAAACATGCTCCTCTTTGAAACATGCTCCTCTTTGAAACAAGCTCCTCTTTGAAACAAGCTCCTCTTTGAAACAAGCTCCTCTTTGAAACAAGCTCCTCTTTGAAACAAGCTCCTCTTTGAAATATGCTCCTCTTTGAAACAAGCTCCTCTTTGAAACAAGCTCCTCTTTGAAACAAGCTCCTCTTTGAAACAAGCTCCTCTTTGAAACATGCTCCTCTTTGAAACAAGCTCCTCTTTGAAACAAGCTCCTCTTTGAAACAAGCTCCTCTTTGAAACAAGCTCCTCTTTGAAACAAGCTCCTCTTTGAAACAAGCTCCTCTTTGAAACAAGCTCCTCTTTGAAACAAGCTCCTCTTTGAAACAAGCTCCTCTTTGAAACAAGCTCCTCTTTGAAATATGCTCCTCTTTGAAACAAGCTCCTCTTTGAAACAAGCTCCTCTTTGAAACAAGCTCCTCTTTGAAACAAGCTCCTCTTTGAAACATGCTCCTCTTTGAAACAAGCTCCTCTTTGAAACAAGCTCCTCTTTGAAATATGCTCCTCTTTGAAACAAGCTCCTCTTTGAAACAAGCTCCTCTTTGAAACAAGCTCCTCTTTGAAACAAGCTCCTCTTTGAAACATGCTCCTCTTTGAAACATGCTCCTCTTTGAAACAAGCTCCTCTTTGAAACAAGCTCCTCTTTGAAACAAGCTCCTCTTTGAAACAAGCTCCTCTTTGAAACAAGCTCCTCTTTGAAATATGCTCCTCTTTGAAACAAGCTCCTCTTTGAAACAAGCTCCTCTTTGAAACAAGCTCCTCTTTGAAACAAGCTCCTCTTTGAAACATGCTCCTCTTTGAAACATGCTCCTCTTTGAAACAAGCTCCTCTTTGAAACAAGCTCCTCTTTGAAACAAGCTCCTCTTTGAAACAAGCTCCTCTTTGAAACAAGCTCCTCTTTGAAATATGCTCCTCTTTGAAACAAGCTCCTCTTTGAAACAAGCTCCTCTTTGAAACAAGCTCCTCTTTGAAACAAGCTCCTCTTTGAAACATGCTCCTCTTTGAAACATGCTCTTCTTTGAAACAAGCTCCTCTTTGAAACATGCTCCTCTTTGAAACATGCTCCTCTTTGAAACATGCTCCTCTTTGAAACAAGCTCCTCTTTGAAACAAGCTCCTCTTTGAAACAAGCTCCTCTTTGAAACAAGCTCCTCTTTGAAACAAGCTCCTCTTTGAAACAAGCTCCTCTTTGAAACAAGCTCCTCTTTGAAACAAGCTCCTCTTTGAAACAAGCTCCTCTTTGAAACATGCTCCTCTTTGAAACATCCTTGTGTTTGTAATTAGCTAGAAGACTCAATTGGTGGCAGACGAACTGCGGTACAAAGCGCGCTGTAATGTCATCAACCTTCTCAGGCGATGAAAGATAATTGGAAGCTACCGACTCATAAGATCAAGAACAAAGCGTTGTTTTTGAGGCCTTCAAAATCCTAAAACGTATCCTTAAATAGTCTACAACTACTTGGAATATCGTTCGCCCAGGAGTAAATTCTTCGTACAATTTTCCTATTTGAAAATTTTTTCATTTTTCAGTATGGCTACGCCTATATCATTTGTTCTTAATTACGTTTTTTCCTATACTTTAGCACCCATTTTTCTTGCGCGCTTTGTCCTCTTCCCCAGCAAAATGTCGTGCTAATTTCATGTATTCAGTAGAGGGCCCATCCCACTGTCTTTGTTAACTACAGAAAAAATCCTGCAAATAAACCGGATCCCGAGACCTTTTGGTGCCGGAGCCTGATGCCATTTTTTGTTGCGGTCGAAGGAGAATTCTTGAAGAGTTCATAGCCCGGCAAATTAATCTAAATCTTCAATGAGGGATCCAACGCGTTGTGTTTTGGCTGCTCTTATTTTTGTGTTGTCAAAGGCTGAGGCCGCCAGACCTTTTCAGGCAGGGGAGATTATTGTTGTGTTCTCTAATGGAAGATGCAGCAACTCTGAAACAGCCAGCGAATGCAACTGCTCTGTAACAGCCTAACTCCGCTGTTATCATAATGATACCTGATCGTATGTGAGACTAAGTGGATTAGCCACTCTACACTTTTTCGTTCCATTTTTTTTTGCTAATTACTTGATATTTAACTGAAATTTGAAACTGATAGCGGTATTTTTAAATTAGAGCTCAATGATCGCGCGTTCGTGAGACTAAGTGGAGTAGCCCCTCTAAGCGTTTTCGTTCCATTATTTACTAATTACTTGATATTTATCTTGAATTTGAAACTGATAGCGGTATTTTTAAATTAGAGCTCAATGATCGCGCGTTCGTGAGACTAAGTGGAGTAGCCCCTCTAAGCGTTTTCGTTCCATTATTTACTAATTACTTGATATTTATCTTGAATTTGAAACTGATGCCCATATTTTTAAAGTCGACCCTACAATTCACTAGTGGCCTGCCCGTGAATATACTGTCTTTGCTAAAGTAAATTGTGAAAATTTATTGCGGCCTTTTTGAGCATGAGCAAACAAAGTAGAATTCATAATGCTACGAGCGTGCACTTAATATAGGGTACGAATTACTTGTATTAATTGTTCTATGTCGTGTAATTACTGCCGTCAAGTTAGCTCCTCAGTTTGGGTTCGGTATATAATGTAAAAACAATAGAAAATTCTGCCGCCATGTGAAGTTCGCTTATCTCGACGTGCTGTACAAATTATGTAGGAGAGCACCTTGAACTCCTACTTTATGTTGGCACTCGAGCTCGAACCTACCACACCACCGTCCCGTGCGGCATCTCTCCTGTTCTTCATAACTTAAGACCGTATTTTTATTCTTTCTTTCATGGTATATAAATTACTTAAGAGGGTATTTTTAAGCACTCTTTTATGGTATAGGTAACTTGAGGGTGTATTTTCAATTACTCTTACGTGCTATGTAGATTACTTGAGAATGTATTTTTTAATCGCTCTTTCATGCTATATAGATTACTAAGATTACTATTAAATGAGACTCCATATAATACAACTAATCATATGACTCCATAATAATGTAACTCCGAATCAGACTCCATATAATACAAATAATAATATGACTCCATAATAATAAGACTCCATATGAGACTCAATATAATATAACTCTATCGAGGCTCCATATAACTCCTGCTAAGGATCGTACGAATCGAATTGACATCTCATAATTCCATACACTGGATATCTGGTAAAAACCAGTTGCTCCCCAGTGAGGTAGCCAGTATGGCAGCCCTAAACTCGTGATCAAGGCGAGGTGATCCCCGCATTTGCATGTGGTCGCCGCTGCTCCCGGATCTCCTTCCTGGCTCCGGCCGCGCTGTCGTTGTGTCGCGCCGCTGCCGTGCAGACGCATTCAGATTGTTTTATTGACTGGTGGGTTGATTGGCTGGTGGGTTGATTGGCTGATGGGTTGATTGGCTGGTGGGTTGATTGGCTGGTGGGTTGATTGGCTGGTAGGTTGATTGGCTGATGGGTTGATTGGCTGATGGGTTGATTGGCTGGTGGGTTGATTGGCTGGTGGGTTGATTGGCTGGTGGGTTGATTGGCTGGTGGGTTGATTGGCTGATGGGCTGATTGGCTGGTGGGTTGATTGGCTGGTGGGTTGATT
Organism: Morinoia aosen; assembly: GCA_030386875.1. Classification (NCBI taxonomy): domain Eukaryota; kingdom Metazoa; phylum Arthropoda; class Malacostraca; order Amphipoda; family Talitridae; genus Morinoia; species Morinoia aosen. Next base: position 89,090,128 of record CM059559.1, on the reverse strand, counting down.
GGCTGGTGGGTTGATTGGCTGGTGGGTTGATTGGCTGGTGGGTTGATTGGGTGGTGGGTTGATTGGGTGGTGGGTTGATTGGCTGGTGGGTTGGTTGCCTGGTGGGTTGGTTGGCTGGTGGGTTGGTTGGCTGGTGGGTTGGTTGGCTGGTGGGTTGGTTGGCTGGTGGGTTGGTTGGCTGGTGGGTTGGTTGGCTGGTGGGTTGGTTGGCTGGTGGGTTGATAGGTTAAAAGGTTGACTGGTTGCTTTGTTGATTTGTTGGTTGCAGTTCGTGCTTTGACAATGAGATTTGAAATTCTCAAACGCTGTATCTGTTATACATTAACATTTTACGCTATTTCCCTAAAGTTGATTATATTTATATGCAACCTGACCCATCGGGCTTAGAGTGATCCAGTACATCTACATATTGGTGCCTTCATCCTTCCCCTCTTTGAACATCTTTGTTGTGGTAAGGAATGCTTAAACTAACTTATTATTAATTTACCCTAGGAATACAGTTACGTAGTGAAGCAATACTTAGCGAATTCCAATGGGCAATGCTACAAATAAATGGTGGTGAGCGAGTTGCTGGGAGACTCTGGCCCGGTTGAATTGGGAGGAACCCTCTATTGGTTTCTCCAAGATGCTGACTTATTCTATGTAATCTAATTTCCCATGAGTCCTAAATTATAAAGACCAGGCAAATTGATAGTGATGCCATTTTCAATTTTAGTTTGAATTGTGCTTGAAATGTACTATGCTACTGCACCTCACTGGGCGGATCACTTGTTAGTGGTAACGGTGGTTAAACAATTACAATAATAATAATAATAATAATGCTACAAATAAATTGAAGTGAAGCCATACCATGAATATCTTTTTGGAGTGAGACAATGCAATGAATAAATATTTGTATATCTTTACGAAATGAGGCAATACAATGAATAAATATTTGTATATCTTTACGTAGTGAAGCTATGCAATGAATAAATATTTGTATATCTTTACGTAATGAAGCGATACAATGAATAAATATTTGTATATCTTTACGTAATAAGCAATACAATGAATAAATATTTGTACATCTTTTCGTAGTGAAGCTATGCAATGAATAAATATTTGTATATCTTTTCGTAGTGAAGCAATAGAAGACATACCTTTACGAGGCGAGGTAATTAATACAAGACAAATCTTTACGTAACAAGGCAATTCTGTGTATCAACGAAACAAAGTAATCTTTGAAAATATTTTTATAATTTTCTATTCACTCGAACCTTGGATTCCGAATCATTTACTTTGAACTTTGTATGGCTCAGCGCTGCACACCCGCCTGCCACGAGCTGTAATGGCTACTTGATCAACGTGGCAAGTCTAAAGTGAAATTGCGTGACTTAACTACGACAGTTAAATTTGTGGTAGTAGCATGCGTCTCAAAATGAGGCAAGGATAAGTGTTGTATATCAGAAATTATTGCACTGTTATCAGTGTGCTCTCTCCGTGAAACTATCTCCCGTTCTTATGAAGAAAAAGAAAGTAAAACGGTTCATTTTCAATTAAGATAATACAGGAACCATAATTATAAAGTTATCAGTATCTTTCAATCTAGGATACTGTACTTGAAGGAGCTGTTGTAAGTCGGTGCTCTTTCGTCTGCTAATTCCTTCATTTTATACGGAGACAACTTCCGCATGAATTCCTGTCGATGTAAATAAATAGCAATGCAAAGAACAAGCAGAAATTTTCAGTCATTTTGTAGCGTTCAGGTATACAGTTTACGCAGCGTGAATCGAAACGGACAAGGCCAAGCGAGCATCAAACTTTGCGTTATCATATTATTTTCATATAGGGAGACACCGATACAAATTTCGTGGAACATCTGAAGAAGGAATACTTGGAAAATAGACTTCCGTCTTTCCCTCCCTCAATCATTGTGTTACCTGCATTCCAAGCTCTGCGTGCCGCGGTATTTTTCTGACGATTCTGATTGACAGGCACCGTCTTAGCGGAAATAATCTTTTAAACCTTTTATTACCCTCCAACTGATCACAAAAAGAACTGCGATGGGCATCCCAGTACTTAATAAGGCCCACGGTGGAATTCCGAGACCTTTTCTGGATCTGGAGAGCACTGATCTACGGCCCTCGATACCACCTGCCTGGCTTCTATTTTTGTCTCGTTTAGATTTGATAAGCTGCTTCTTATGCTTCCCTGGAGTGGGAAAAGCTGCGTCCTACTTCGAAATTGGTTGATTTTATGGATTTTTAAAATTTTCTTGAACTTATAGATTTTTTTATAAGTTTTTGATTATATTGATTTCCTAGAAGTCGGTTAATTTTCCGTATATACTTTGTTCGAGAGCAACTGGGTTACGGGTATGCAGGCATGCTCAACTTCACATTTTTATTTCTGGTTCTTCATAAGTACAATAGTTTCTCGACTTAAACATCATGTTATGGGAACCTCAGCTCGTGCAGACAAAATTAAAACGTGATTTGCATGACATTACCCAAGCACCGTGTTAATTCAATATTATTATTATTATGTAAGAAAGTTTTAGCCTCCCTTAACCACAACAAAGATGTTCCAAGAGAGGAAAGAGGGAGGCGCCATTTAGTATGGAGTTGAGGGAACGCGGAATCTATGCACAAGGTGCACAGAAACAGTAAGCTAGGAAAGAAGTTCATGAAACAAGAAAAAGTTGAAGAAGAAAGTAGTAGGTGCTGATAAGCAGGACAGCAGTGAACCGAAAAAAGATGGTCCGTAACAAAACAAAAACCTATTTTATTACAACAAAAAGGAAGCCTACCTAACCTTTAGCTCGGGCCCTCACATGGTTCCCCTGGGAGCGCTAATTCCCATAGATACAATAGTTGTATCCCCCTGAGGGGTGTTAATTCAATAACTAGGACATTCTCTCAGGGCGATACAGCAATTGTGTCGATGGGAATTGGTGCTCACGGGAGGAAAATATAAGGTGAAGTGTGTGGGATATTTGAAGTATCCGAAGCGAAGTGCGCCTTCACCTCGCTGTGCCCCCACTTCGTACTGTAATGCAAAGGACAATAAATAACGGTCTTCGTAAATATTGACGCCACTCTGCAAGTGAGCAGCGATGAGACGACGTTTTTTGTCTCGCTGTCACAATTTTAATTTTTAGCAATTAATTTTGTCGAGGTGCGACTGCATCTCGTGTTGATTTAGCACGGTGTTCAAACCGCCACTTTGCGCTGAGATCGTATAAGCTACTGCAAAGGTCACTGTTGTGTGACAAGAAGCAAAGCAAAGGTTTTGTTTGTTAGGTCTCATACCTGTATTCTCCCATCTCTTCAACACAGCGCATTACAACTTAACCCGTTGACTGCGATGGGTTAAACGGAAGTAAAATATTCATGGCTAATTTGAAGTCAAGAGTTGTCAGCATTTTCATAAAAACCGGACATTAACTCGGCCCATTAAAAACCATTAATTTTAAAAAGATTGTTAGAATTTTTCAAACGACCCATCGAGTTTTGCAGCAGGAATAACTTAAGCACGACCCATCGTATCGCAAGAAACGCGTTAGCTCTTAAAACCGCTACTTCTCTGCTAAGATCACGCCAGCAATAGCAAAGGTCACAATTATATGACAACAATCAAAGCAGAGGTACTATTTGTGAGGTCTCATGCTTGTTTTCCCAACTCCACACGGCGCATATCATGCTAGCTCTTGTTTATTTTTCGTTTGACAAACCTTGATTTTCAGAGATTTCCACCGACAACGTCCCTGGTGACCACGCGTAATCAATTGCTCATCTAATATTTACAGCGCCGCAGTTTGAGGTGTTGACTTAGAGACGCTCAGATCGACCGAATAGCTAGTTAGCGCTTTGTCATCTCATTCAGCGTATCAAAATTTACCTATCCTGGAAAATCCTCCTGCAAGGTTATCACTGCCATAACACATTGCACATCACAAAGAGTGACGTTTTACAAGAAGCTGACGAGTTCTAGAATCTTATTTTCCGTAAGCTATTTTGCTGACCCATCCACATACTTTGATGTCGTGCTAATCAAGGACATATCTGTCAAGGACATAAACAAGCTTAAAAATTGTCATTCTCTGTTCCTTTATTTCTTCTGTCCAGGTAGGTACTGAAAATTCCCCTCGCAGTCAGAAGCCTGAATTTTTCTGGCTTCGATATGAAACAACAAAATTCCTTTCGATTTCACGGAGCTTATTATTTGACCCGTGCCATGCTTTGTTTCAACTCGGTTTTTACGCTCTCATGTACTGTACTCGAAATGAATGTAGGTTTTTGTGGTTGCTGATGTCGGCGGGGCAAGTCCCGTCGCTGTCAGAATGGCGGGGATACTACTATTGTACTTCTGAGAATTAGCGTTACCAAAGGAAAATGTGAGGTTCAGAGATGATGATAAGGCAGACCTTCTTTCTGTTGAAATAGAATATTTTTTGTTTCATAACGAATTATCATTTTTCGGCTTATTGCTTTTCTGTTCTTCAACCCCTACTTCTTCTTCCTTCAACTTATATCCTGTTTCATGAACTTCCTTCCTAGCTCACCGTTTCTATCCACCATGGATTTTAAGAGAACACACATTGTGCATAGGTTTCGTGTTCCTATGGCTCCATACTAAATGGTGCCTGCTTCGTTACTCTTTGGAACACTTTTTTGATAAAATAACGTATCTAGTCTAAGCTGTCAGCATGGTAACAGTGTTGTGTGTTGTCACGCTAGAGGGCTGAGCAATATTACGGTGTTCCCATCTTTCGTAAGTGCCCTGAGCGCCAGAAAAATGTTATGTGGAAGGTCGCACACTCTCATGATGGATCACCCGCTACGGGAAGTCAGTGTAACTCGAATTATAACTGTTACAGATGAACGTGATTGTGCTCCGTGTTAACTGATTAGCTACAACTGCTCCAGATTAGCTAAAACTGGTACGTGTTTGTTCACCCCAACTGTGCTCCAAAATAACCAGAAGTTAGCTCCGGTTTAAGCATATCTGTCTCCAGTAATCCATAACTGTGCTCCGGATTAACTATATGTCTTCCAAAATAACTTGGCTTTGGTTTAACCATAACTTTTCTCCAGTTTAAACACAACTGTCTCCAGTTTAACCATAACTGCACTCCATATTATCTATATCTATGTTTTATTATTAAGCTCCGCAATAATAGGCTGGCCTAACTGTCTCTTGAAATGCCGTGATTTGTTATAAAGTAACTGTGTGCTGGAGTTCCTAGAGTTGGACTCCCATGTAACTGTTCGCTGGAAAATCATACTAGGGCTTTTCAACGCTCAAGTTTCGCATTGACAGCCATGCACTCTAGTTAATGCTTACGCGGATCTGAAATGGTATACGCCGTCGTAGCGCCAGCGGGAGACCTTAACACGTTCTCTGCGATGGGCTTAACTGAAGTTCCATGTTCAACTCAAATTTAAAGTCAAAAGTTGCTAGCAATTTTATAAATACCAAATATTTACTGGATCTGTTAAATACTATAATTTTATTAGATTGTTAAAACTAAATTCAAACGACCTATCAATGGGTCGATTCACTTCAGGAAAAACTTGAGCACGACCCATCGATAGGTCGTATTGCATCTCAAGTAACGTGTTAAATTGGTAGACTTGGCTCCGATGTATGCGTTTTTTTTGGCTAAATCCTCAAGTTTCCCTTTCGGGAAGGATTCTCTCCGTATATTAGCAGTCATGTTAACACTAGTAATAATTGATGCTGAAAAACATCTCTAAAGTAGTCCCACAATTTTGGAGAATAATGACTTTCACGTCTGGTCACAAAGAAGCCCAAGCGTTGTCCCGACATCAAAACAACGAATTTCGTCATAACTGCGATCGAAGGTAACCGTACTGTATTGTGGTTGTGCCCTCAGCCCCTCGTAATGACTGCGGAGGCTACCGCAGGATATCAAGGCCGGCTTTTCTTCCCTGTAGCCGGGGGCAGGATATCAAGGCCGTTCTTTATGCCGCGCTCCGTCGTGTAGGAAGGATCAGCTGTCGCCGCTGCTGCTTGTTTTCCTAGTCCGCCTCCGCGACCGTACTCTTTTGTAGGGATCGCCTAGGGATCTTTTGTGCCGTGCTTCTCAGATTTTGGCTGCAGTTAGAAAATCATCTTCCTTAACCACAATTTAGCTTTAATGTGGCGTGATTCGCTGATTTGAAATACGGTATAAGGGTGCAATTTTTTCGTAGAAGGATTGTAATCTGTTAATAAGGATTTAGCAAAGTTCTTGGTCATGCGTATTGACAAAGTCAAGGTTCATGCAGGATTAGTTTTAGATTTCGATGTATTAAGTTCTATGGCTCGTATATTGTTCTTCGTCAAACTGTGAAGTCAGACGCCGAATTGTGCCAATAATTTTAGCGTCTATTATTTCATGTGTTCTTGTTATGTCATTGCCAAAATTTCATTCTGGCCTCACAAAACATGTACTCCCGCAGGTACATACATCTATTTTTGTATCTTTGGGTATAAGCGCTCCTCGGGGAAAATGGGGAGGTCTTGAACTGTGAGTTAGGTAGGCCTCCATTTTGTTGGAGTAATTTTTTTTTATTTTCTGAAGGACCATCTCTTTTTCTGTTTACTGCTGTCCTCTTTCAAGCACTTCTATTTTTCTATAGCACTTCCTAAAAGTGAGATTTTCCAAAAATCAATCAATTTCAGTTATTCTATTTTTCTGTCTCAATTTTTATCTTCTTTCATAGCATTCTGTCTTAACTTACTGTTTCTTTGCGCGGAAGACCTTGTGTGGGGAAAATACCTTGTGGATTGTAGATTCTGCATTCACTTATCTCCATACTCGATGTGTTGCCTTCATCCTTATTCTTTTTGAAACGCTTTTGTTGCAGTTAATGCCGCTTAAACTGACTCATCATTCTAATCTCAGAAGATACACTGAAAATTCTCCCTCCGATATCCTAAATCTCAGATATCTTCATTTCGAACATTGGTTGATAAATTCTTCTGATTTTGCACTTTCGATAACTTGACCCCGTGCATTGGCTTCCATTCAGTTACTGCACTCAGGTTTTCAAATCACTCCAAATGAACGAGCAAAGATGTTCGTGCGTGTTGATGTAAGTGGGGCTCATGCTTGTTGACTTTATAAAGCTCGTGTCATAGCAAAGGTGTATTGTCCATCTTCAAATTTGTGTGATAGCTAAGTGGTCGACGAAACAGGTTTTATTTCATTTAATGGTTATAGACAGTCTTTCTGGATTCTTTCAAAGTGTCCCTCACCTTCACCATTTGAGAAACCTCTGCAGTTTTCAACGTATGGTAGGCATTGTCGCTTCATGTTTGAAAACATTGATGGTGTGATGAATGTTTGGATGAATTTTTCACCTAAAAAACAACTCAACTTACTGCCATGGGAATTGAACTCAATAAAGACCAATATCAATTTACTCCAGCAGGTACATACATCTATTGTATCTTTGGATATAAGCGCTCCTCGGGGAAAATGGGGAGGTCTTGAACTGTGAGTTAGGTAGGCCTAAATTCAACTTTTATCTCATCGTAGAGCGTACGTGTGCATGCTGCTGTCCTTGCGTCCCTAGAAGCACCGCGTCGCTGCATCTGCACCCAACTTCTGCCCGTATAAGTCCTCTACTCCTTCGCGGGTGCATCCTGCTCTCCTAGAATTCCCTGCTATTCATCTCCTGCATTCCGGAGGATGGGATCGAATCCTACGCTTCACAAAAAATATCGTCTTGCGTTTCTTTCCTTGTAGTGCGTCTACAAGGAAACACGTTAACTGCGATTGGTTAAGCTGAAGTTCAATGTTCAATTTAAATTTGAAGTAAATTGTGGTAATCAACTTTGATAATAGTAAACGTTAACTGGATCGGGCCTTTATTTAGCTTCCATTAAGTATTGATAAAAAATGAGTTAGTGACTGCAGGTGGGTCAGCAGCACTGTGAAAATCACCTAAGTGACCACCGATGGGTCACTTTGCAGGAAACGTGTTAATGCTAGCAATTTAGTTCTTTGTACAAAGTTGACTTCACGGGTAACGTTACCAGGTGGTTCTACTGATTATCATTTTGATGTTTATGATGCCAAATCAAAGGTGTCATCGTACACCGAACCTTCTAGCTATGTCATATTTTATGGCATTCAGTTTTCATGATTGTTCTTAGAATCAAGTGCGCTAAAATAGGCGTATTTTGTTTGACAATTCACTGCGAAAATAGAAGACAAGAATGCGCTTATGTCATGAATATGCTCACCGTTTTACTGTTTTGTCTCTTCAATTTATTTTACGATGCTATACGCTTAACATACAGTATTTTCAAAAAACATGTAAGTTCTTAATTTTCATTAAAAATATAATCTTCATTTAACCTGTCATAAAGAATGAAGGTCACTGTCATGGCCGAGGCTCTTTTCCAAGGCAAGGAGCTTTAAATGAATCGCCATATACATCATGACAGGTAGGCAGCTAGACGGTAAGGGTAGCTGCCCATCCTATTGAGTGGAGAACGTGTGGGCAGGTGCTAGGCAGTAGCAAGGTGAGAATTTTTCAGTCACTACGCTGGTGGCGGCGGTCGGAGGAGGAAGTGTGTCGTTCTCTGAGAGCAGCTGTTGTCTGTGGACCTGGCGTGTGTGACGGAACTCTTTGCGAGCGTTTCCCGAAAGGACCTTGTGTTTTTTGTTAAGACGTTCGTATTATAATAAATAAGAGTTCTTCTGATAAATACATTTGTATTAATTCGAGTGACTCGACTAGTTCCATTTTTTATACCGTAAATTTTTGAAAATTGACCTCATTCGATAAGTTCCCTGCGACGTTAGTGAATAACTCCAAATCGATTCTAGTGTGGTATTAATGATCGTTTTGTGGGCCACATGCACTTTCGTCTGTGGTTATTGAGCTAAAGCAATTCTTTTCCCTTGGCAGTCATTGTTCCAATCGCGTCGTATTAAAATCACTTTCTGGTTTACGCGATAGCTTGCTTTAATGCTGCTGCCTACTTCCCATTTCATTTCGAGTGCACTTCGGTTCGAATTAAAAATGGATTGAGAAATTCACAACAATATTGAATGCGGAAAATCAGTGGGCGTAAATTTGCTATATTCCCAAAGAAGAATCCTTCAACTGTCGGCTGGAGCGATCTGATGTTGATTATCGGCAGCTGATTTGTCATTTATTTCTAATCCCATTTTCCTCGACTCTATCACAAGGGAATTTGTTATTTTATTTTCGTTTTTTCCCATATTAACATAGAAAGCAATGATTTGTATTTTATTTTTAATATACTGTTTTGAACTTAGGAAACCTGTACAATACACGCCCGTTTTTCTTACCATTGTGGTCTGCAAAATTTTGTTTCTGGGGTAATTTCTGAACTTGTATTGTTTTGTGCTTCGATGACGAATTGTCTTCCTTCTTATTCTGTTTAGTGGATGCTGTTTTTTATGAGCACAAGCTATGGAGTACGGGAGCTTCAGAAGCGTTTTAATGCTGCAAAGTCGTGCGTTGTTTTCTAAGACTATCACATTTAAACTACATATGAAATTTGACCAGCTAATATACGTTCAAATACAAGGTGTCTCCAAAAACTCACTCATCCTTTAATTGACTGACTATTACTTGTGCATTTTTTGTTGCTGGTGTAACGAAGTTTCATTCTATGACATTTAATATTTTTAATTATAATGTTCTTCTCATTGGTTTAACTCATCAGACGTGTATCTATGTCAGTAAACACATTAGAACAAAATACACGAATATTGAGCAGTCGAAGAGCGAGTTCATTTTTGGAACCCTACACAAATAAATGTCTTCTGGAAGGTGTCGCTCAAATACTTCTGTGAGTGGAAAACAGCAGCACGGATTTATAAATTCCTAACTGTACATCCCGTGATACAGCGCAAAGAATCTCACTCAGCACTTGTCTCCAGGCATGACCATTTGGTGGCGCTACAAGAAGGTCGGACTTTGGCCTGGCACCGCGTTGCCGTACGTCAGAGGATGGTAATGAGGGCTGCGTGAGCCCATGTGAAGCGAGTTTTTTCTAGGAGTTGAAACGAGTGTGGTTTTTTGACTTGAAATGATTCGTTTGATAGGTTTAAACGACTCGTTTGATGGATTGAAACGAGTTTTTTGACGAATTGAAATGATATAGCTGAAGTGGCCTATTTCTTTGAGTTGAAACGACCTAATTCTTTGATGAGTTGAAACGACCTAATTCTTTGATGAGTTGAAACGACTCATTTCTTTGAGTTGAAACGACTCATTTCTTTGAGTTGAAACGACTCATTTCTTTGAGTTGAAACGACTCATTTCTTTGAGTTGAAACGACTCATTTCTTTGAGTTGAAACGACTCATTTCTTTGAGTTGAAACGACTCATTTCTTTGAGTTGAAACGACCGACTTCTTTGGTGATTTGAAACGTCCTTTTTCTTGACGAGATGAAATGATTTTCCCTTGATGAGTTGAAAGGATTTGCCTTCGATGGGTTGGAATGATTTTTTCTTGATGAATTGTAATTGTTTTTTCTTGACGAATTGTAATTGTTTTTTCTTGATGAATTGTAATTGTTTTTTCTTGATGAATTGTAATTGTTTTTTCTTGATGAATTGTAATTGTTTTTTCTTGATGAATTTTAATTGTTTTTTCTTGATGAATTGTAATTGTTTTTCTTGATGAATTGTAATTGTTTTTCTTGATGAATTGTAATTATTTTTCTTTATGAATTGTAATTATTTTTTCTTGATTAATTGAAACGTCTTGTATTGTAGTTGAAACCTATATCTGAAACGCTAAACCTTCTACTGCTGATCTAATTACGCGGCTTTGTAATTCGGCTTAACTCTGTCGTGTGATTATGAAGTATTTCGTTGAGTTACGGTGTGGTGGTAACTTCGTGTTGTGCTTATTCATTGTAAGAATAAGAGTTTGTTTTGACTTAGAAATTTACGAAAGGTTTATGAGCTTTCTAACAATTGGGATAATTTTTTACCATTTAGATGGCGACCTTCGTAAAATTGAAAATACTCATTGAACTAAATATAATTAAGTGATACAAGATTGAAGTATTTGTCTACTAAATTGTAGATTTTTTGTGGAGCGTGCGGTCAATAATAGCATTAAAATTATCACAATGCTTGAAAACAATAGCACTGTCTACCTAATCCTTGAAAGTAGTTTTTTTACGCTTGGTACTACAGAATCATGGGCATTTCAGTCTTTTCGCTTGCAAGCTCATGCCATCACTCACAAATAACCCTCGATTCTGCTACTTGACACGGTGGGGAAGCCTTTGAGGATCCGAACCGGGTCATGTATGGGAATATTTATTTATACCTGCGCTGCCAGGGTAGCAACTATTGTGTACAATATTCTATTGCTGCGTTCCACAGGGGGCGTGAAATAGACGTGCAAGTCTGCACTTCTTATAGAAGCACATCAAAGCTGCGTTTTGGATTTCGTTTAACTCTAATGTATCCGCTCTACTATAGTAATAGTTGAAGCTCCTATTGTTATAATAATTTAAATGACTCTAAATATGTAGATCAATTTTGTTTTAAATGCTTAACCCACTACAACCAGGTAAAAATTTGTTGTGCAAGCATCTCAGAGACATACAAAAAGCAGATAATTTTTGTCAAAACACTTCACTTCTATGGGGAATACTGTGTTTCAAAAGGCTGTTCACGTATCACCTTGCAGAGCTTGAAATTTGTTAAACGTTATGTTCGATTACCTTTGCACACTACAACGGTCTGCTATTTCGAATCTATAGCCAATAAGCCAAAAATGGTGTTGTGATGTGACTAGATGCTGTCGCTCACTTCCCGTGTGTGAGCATGTCTGGAATGTGTGAATCGTGAAATTTTCTGGAATCTGTGCACGCAAAGGTCGAGCGACACTTCCTGAGACCTAGTTTATCAACAAGACATGCGAGATTTAGACGCCACCGGCTTGCTTTGCAACATTTCTACAAATTCGCGATGTTTTCTTCCTGGAACGGGAGGCGTTCGATTTCTAGGTACATGTGCGCTGCCTTTACCATCGCGTTGTGAGTTTAATCTTATTTCATTTATTTTTTAGCTTTGAAAGTAAGTAGTATCCATGCAAAATGAAGGTCCTGCTACGCTGTTTACGCATGTCCGAAATCGGGGCGATTATTTAGCTACGTTACAATCATTTAATGTCTCTGATAGTTTTTATTCATTTTACCATAATTACCAAATCGTATCAGTATTATTGTAACTGTGAATTTCTTGTCTATTGGGCGTATCTTATTTGAAAGATCGTCGTGTAAGATAGTCATATGTATCCTTGTGATTTATTAATTAAGTAATAATAATGAGATCATTTTTGACGCTCTCATTGGGTTGAACTTTATTGCACATTGATGCTAAAAGTGATTTGCAGTGATCGTCCCCTCAGGGGGATACAACTATTGTATCTATGGGAATTAGCGCTCCCAGGGGAAAATGTGAGGGCCCGAGCTGAGAGTTAGGTAGGCCTTATTTTTTGTTGAAATAAAATGTTTTCTGTTATGTTAAGGACCACCTTTTTTCGGTTCACTACTGTCCTGTTTTTCAGCACCTCTGACTTTCTTCTTCAACTTTTATCTTATTTCAAGAACTTCTTTCCCATCTTACTGTTTCTATGCCCTTTCTGCATAGATTCCTCATTTTCTTATCTCCACACTAAATGGTGCCTTACTCCTTCCTCTCTTCGATACGCTCTATTTTTGCAGCGGTTAGGGAGGCTTAAACTAACTTATAATCTTATAATCTATAATCTATGCAGTGATCGTTAGACTATTGAAGAAAATATTTCTCATTTATCATGTCAGTGCTAACTCATCGCGCAATCGGCAATGCTTATTACAGGAGACTGTAGTGCATTCGTTTGCTATGCCTTATTTGTTCCTTTCCCGTAAATCAGGTCATGTAATCGCCACGCCTATTTTGGGTACGAGTGACTTATTACGTGTATCTCTCATTTCGATTGTACGTTCATCTCCAGGATTGACCTTGTATAGAAACAAGTGATCCGTTTTTACAGTGTCACTTGTCGGCATATTTTACTACTTAGCAATCTTAAATTTTACTTCGACAGAACGAAACCCTTGGCTTCACATCGAATTACAATTTTTCGCACCTCATACGCTTGATGTTTGAAGAATTGAAATCTGTTTTCATGTTTCTTCGATACGTATTTTTTATGGTTTTCAACGACATTGCAATGACGATTGCAGTTTTTGAAAAAAAATGTGGAGTACAGAGAAAATATGTACTCGTTTTTATAGAGTTTTAATGCAGTTTTTCAAGAAAAAATACTCGTTCAGTAGAATAGCAGCGCTGCTTAGGAAGAATTCAAACCGTCGAGACTAGAAACTAGCGTGCCTTTAAAATTTTGTACCACAGCCATGTGTGCTGCATGAAGTTCACTCCTCTGAGGTGAATCATCTGAGTAACCTATTTTTTCGTCGCTTTTTGGTTGAAGATATGATTCACCATTCGATAACCTATTTTTATCAACGAAGGTTTCTGTAACTTTTAATTGAAGATATTATTTATTATTATTCGATACTGTTCATTGTTTGATGTTTCTTGTATCCATGCAAAAAATGCTGAGATCCTCATCCTAAGTATGTTAAACGTTGAGGTTCCCCGTGAGTAAAGAAAATTTTTTTAATATTATTTTAAAGATCAGCGTAAAGGCGACGCGCTTGACACATTTTATTAATATTTAGAGATCAATTTTCTACTCCAATTTGTGAGCGCTGAGTGTGAGTAAATTTTCAATATCTCCATGTCAGTTCCGTGATGATTCTATCACGAAATGCTGCACTTGAACCTCCTCGCTCGCCGCAGTCAAGGGCTGGGTTCCACGTGACGAGTTCAAGGTTTATATTCATTACTTGCGCATTGTTTACGGGAAATGAATGTTCCTACTTCGAACAAATAAAGACGTTTTGGTTGTATGTGGACCTATTAAAAAGATCATACAATAGGAAGCCGTGCACGAAGAATGGAAACGTTCATGTTGCATGTGGACCTATAAGAAAAAAATCATTCCATAGGAAGCTGTACTCGAAGAATGGGAACGTTCATGTTGTATGAGGAGGTTTAAGAAAAATCATACAAAAGGAAGCCGTGCATGAACAATGGAAACGTTTATGTTGCATGTGAACCCATAAGTAAAGATAATTCCGCGGGAAGCTGCACGCGAGAATTAGAAACGTTAAGGTTATTAAGAGGACCTATAAGGAAATGCCATTCCAATAAAAGCTGTGCTCACGAAGCGAAAGAGTTTTATCAGTTTGACTCATGGCCGGCGAATGTAATTGTTAGCGATTGATTCATTCATTAAGCATGCGGAATAGACGTTTAATAGCGTTTCCGAAGAAGACTGTGATGTCCACAAAATGCAATAAAATAAGTGAGTCTGACGTGCTGCGAATTATACTCATGGAGATTTACGTCGAGTTTCTCTGGTAGTTTGAAGCCAATTCCCGTGATCTCACTTCACAATTTTGCCGGGGGCGGTGTTCGGCCGAGCTGACCTTGACTTGCGCAACGCAAGCTTCATTTTTGCACCGTTACGCCGCGGGTCCCCGCTGCACCTACGGCGTGGGCTGCACCACAGCCGGTGCTGGCTGCAAAAACGTGTTTGTGCTCGGTGTTCACTCCCAAAAAAGTGCTTTTGACCGCCGTCTTGCTTACTCGTGCACTTATATTTTTTGCGCTTCTAATTTGAGATCGTTAGTGAAAATAAATTTACGACGCTCTCGTCCTATTTGTGGTGGCGTGTCGTCCTTTGGCTGCCACGGACGAGGCCGTGTGTAAGTCCAGTTCATTATCAATGACGAGTAACTTGGCCTTTGCTTCAGCAAACAACCTTGGTACAAACTCGGCGTGGACCATTGACGTCTTGGCAAAACGTGCGTGTTGCTCACACCAAATTTAATTGGCACTTCACTTGGATTGGCCGGCCCTCCTTGCAGATGGGAGTAGTGGACAGCTGACGTACTCGTTGTTCTCTCAGCCATTTTGTAGGTTTTCTTTTCAGCTTAACACTGTTTATGCATTAATAATTTTTAGTTTATATCGTGAAAAAATTTGTTATGAGTTTTGGAATATTTTTCGATTAATGTATACTATCAAAATCGAGTAAACAGAGTTTCCACGGCCCCCGGTTGGCTGGTGTTTTGATAACACTGAATGCTTGCTCTTATTTCTGCTCGATTTGCTTGCCGAGGAGAGAGAGTAAAGTGGATTGCACAATTTCAGAATCGTTTTAGGATTTCCTTGTAGAAGTTGCCATTGGTTATTAGACTTCAACTCTTACGTAAAGCTGCCTACTTTTATTTTGCATTTCTTCCCCCTCACATCGCTGAGATCTTGCTCAAGTGAATTTCATGGTCGTAGTTTAGATACGTAGCGCACCTTTGGGAATTGGAGGACTTCTGCCCTCCTCTCATCAGACGATGTGCTTGTTCTCGTCGGTGAACGCCGGTGAATCAGCGTTCATCAGTGATATCTTACTGCTTCTAATCAGCTGCGGTTTCGAAAAAAAGTTGAGCGTATTTTTATCGATTATTTTCCTCATAGAGAAGCTCTATTCGCCGTACGAACTTAAACGCGTTTGTGTATATTATTACGACTTCGTTTTGGTGTCTTTGAGCTTCAGAAATAGTTGAGCCTATTTTTATCGACTTTATTTTGCTCATAGGAAAGGATGGTTTGCCGAGCGATCTTTACGGGTTTGTGTATGGTTCCGACTTTGTTTTGGTCTCTTCGAGCCTACGCCTCTATTTTTGCCCTGAACAGCGAGCAGCAGCCACAGAGACGCCGTACGCTTTTACGGTGCCTCTTTCCATGGGAATTCTACTGTGAATTTCACTGTTTTGATCGCTGCTCAAATTGAGGGAAAACTGCGGTCGAACTCTGAATACAGTGACGGTCTTCCGCCCTCGTGCAGGAGCTCTCATCGATAGGTCCATGAATGTGCCATTGGACTAGGTTCTCTTCATGGGCGTCATATGCTGTATAATGCATTCGTATTACGACACCCATGTGTGTTTATCAACTCAGTGTCTTTATATGAAGACATTTTAAAATCCAATGATTTTTTGTATCATCTTTATCGGAAATAAACTTTTTCTGTCTTTTCTTTCTT
Source organism: Morinoia aosen (assembly GCA_030386875.1). NCBI lineage: Eukaryota > Metazoa > Arthropoda > Malacostraca > Amphipoda > Talitridae > Morinoia > Morinoia aosen. The sequence continues at coordinate 89,073,973 of CM059559.1, read as the reverse complement.
TCTTTTCATAATCTCTGCCCCTCAGGGTCAGGCGGCAGCAGCTCTGGTTGTGGAAATGGTTTATGCGTTTTGTTTCGTAGTTTGGAGAGCTTTCTTTCTGATTTTTAATCGTCTCTTCCATTGTTTGTCTACGTTTAAGTCTGGGGAATTCTTATGTCCTTGGGTACAACTGCTCGTGCTCACATCATTTATTTCAGTCTAAATTAAGGTTTGCTGGCTTATTATGCACTTTTTTATTACGAGTTTTAAAAATGAAGAAACCATCTACAATGTCTAGCACTGAAAAATTGCAAATTCCTCTTGACAAACTATAAAGTTCAAGGTCCCAGCTGAGGGTTAGATAGGCCTTATTTTTGTAGAAATGGAACAGTTTTTTTTTTAACGCAACATTTTTTTCGGTACAGTGCTATCCTAGTATTCAGCACCTACTACTTCTTTAATTTTTATCCTGTTTCTAAAACTTCTTTCACAATTTACAGTTTCTACGCAGCTTGTACATAGATTCCTTGTTCCCTTATATCCGTACAAAATGGGGCCTTATCTCCTTCCTCTCTTTGGAACACCTTCATTGCGAGTAGGGATGCTTAATCTAATCTAAATCTTGACAAACTAAATCCTTTACCGATTATGAAACTCACTGCTCTGCTCTACCAAAATCATTTTGTTCTGTAATGTTCCGCTCTCTTGTTCATCATTGTTCTTTCAGGACAATTATTTCTGTACCGTCTGTGTTGATTTCAAAATCCATGCCCATGAACAATTCTATTTAATATATCTCTTCGAAGTTACAGCCCAATGAGTTTTTGTTATTATCCGTCAAGCAACTGCTCTCTTCTCGCTCCGAAGTCGGTGTCCCTTTGATGCCAGTGTGAGTCCAATGACTGTGTTTATAACATCCGTACAGCTGTAAAGTATTAAGGACACTGATGTTTAAAACTTTCGCATCCTTCTTTTTTACGAGTCCAGGTGCAATATCAACCTATTTTGTTAAAAACGTTTTCATGGTGCTGATTTCGGTTCCGTTTGGATGCACCAGTGCCCATGAGGGATTCGGTTCCATGGGCCCAATGCCCATGATGAATTCGGTTCCTTAGGCCCAGTGCCCATGATGAACTTCTAAGGCACCTCTGCCTGCTTCCTCACCCCCTCGCCACAGAGCAAGCAGCCCCCAACAGCGCCAACACCTCCACGGAGCAGGTTTGAAGGTCACTTCGCTGCAGCGGTGGTGCACTTTCTCCCTCTGCATGCTCTCGGTTTCGATGAACTTGGTACATTTGTGCGGTCGTTTTGCTGTCAAGGTTGCTGCTGCTGCGGCCGCCTGGCGCTGCGCGTCGTGTTGGGTGGCTGTCGTTGCTCTAATACACCTTGACTTTCAGTTTTCTCGTAGATTTGCCCGTCATTGCTCCCCATTCTTGATTTTCCAGCCTTGCGTCCGAGTTTCACTTGCGTTCTCTGCGGTAACTCGTTTGGTTTTGAGTACCAAGTCTGGGTTTTCTGTGTCATTACGGAGTGCCTGCGTGTGTTCCATAGTGCTCTCTTCTCTTAAAATCCTTGGGAAATTGTATATCCTTAAAAATTGGATATTTGAATCCAAACTCCCCTCAGGGGGATACAATTATTGTATCTATGGGAATTAGCGCTCCCAGGGGGACAATGTGAGGGCCTGAGCTGAGAGTTAGGTAGGCCTTCTTTTTGTTGAAATAAAATGTTTTTGTTATGTTATGGACCGCCTTTTTTCGGTTCACTGCTGTCCTGTTTTTCAGCACCTACTACTGTCTTCTTCAACTTTGGTCTTGTTTCATAATCTTCTTTCACAACTAACTGTTTCTATGCCTTTCTGCGTAGATTCCGCGTTTCCTTAACTCCATACTAAATGGTGCCTTCCTCCTTCCTCTCTTTGGATCGCAATTGTTGCTGGGTAGGGAGGCTAAAACTAACGACTAATCTAGACTAATCTTGAATCCAAACTGCGAATCATTTGAACAGTTATTACATTACAAGCGATAAACTTCGAAAAATCCCTATGTAAATTTGTTAGCTTGTTTGAAACGCTGAAATGAAACGAGAGTCGAAAGCAACCAGATTAAAAATTCCTTTGATAAAATCTACTTTAGATAAATTCGTCCACATATTTTGAGGCTCGCAAAGTTTCTTCGCATGAAGTATCGATGGCATTGCACGCAGTAATTTAACCATCGATCCGTACGCTGCTGAACTGAGTCCGGTACTGGCAAGCTCTCTTCTTGTGATTAGTGTGCGAAGGACTTTCTGGTCAGTGACATGTATTTTAATGACCATCTGTCTTGAGGCCGGGTCATGTTCGCGTGAGAATACTGCAAAAGTATATTATTACTCTTCACTTGACCTGTGGCGAAGCAAATCTCGTTACGACTAAACGGTTTACTCAAACATAGCAATGACGGAGTGCGGGGGGGGGGGGACGCTGAAACAAGCCGAGAACCTTGTTTTCGACCCAGAGCGATAGATGTTCAGCGTACCTCTTTTTTTCTGGGGCTTTTGACAGGCTGTGATAAGGTGCAGAGAGAACAAATTATCGGAGAATTCCTTGTGCGGTCACAGCTGTACAAGCAAATTGCGGGGCATTCACAATGTCTTCGTTTGGCTCGGCCACACCTTATTATGCGCGTCCCTTGTATTCTGACTTGCTAATTCATGGCTCCATTCTCGGAGCTCCGTAATGCCCACTTGTGGTGGCCGTCATTTTGGGAGATGTGGGCTGCATTCGGGTGTATTAACACAGCATGTCCAATTGCTAGGTTTTGCTACCCGAGCGTCTCCTTCTTTCGGTCGAACTTTGAGAACGTTGGTAAAGATCATTGAATCTTATTGCTGCAGGAGGTATGTTCGAAAAAATAGGGATCTTTTCCAGATAAGCCCAGCACTAATGCAACACATAAAATCACCCTCTCGTAACTTCCGAAATAACGCACTTATCAACTTCAAATTCTAATTGAAACGGAATATTAAAACAATCTTTCGTTTGAGAGTAATTTGAAGTCGATAGGTGCATTATTTCGAAAGTTACAAGTGGGTGAACTTGTGTGTTGCATTAGTGGCGGGGCTTACCTGGAAAAGATCCAAAAATAGTGCTAAAAGTAGACCGGAAAATAGCTATGGTGCTTCGTGCCGTTTTGTAAAATTTATCATTAAAAGATGGAGTGCGTTTTTGAAATAACTCTTTAAAAAGATAAGTACTTGGGTGAGGACATCAGTGTGTAATAAAAATTTGTGCAAACGGTAACATCAAAAAATAATTAAGAACTTTTTACGACAGTTTCCTAAAAATTTGATGAAATTGAAGTCCCTTTTTTGTTTATACGTCTTTGCTCTTCAATTGTTCACAAGTTCATGGGAAGGTTATAATAATCGGAATGTGTTCTCTTCTGAAAACCACGCAAAAATTTCAGAGTCGCTTTTTCGGAGCATTCAAGTCCAAAATCGCACGGATAGTTCACTAGGTTCGCACGAAAGTTTTGAACAAACAATCGTCCACTCGATCCAATTTCTATCGTCATCTCAAATTTTCCCACAGACTTGGTCCTCCAATTAAAATTGTCACTACCCCTCAACATGACAGGCTATCATCCAGGTTTTGTGCGGTCTAATGATCTTCCATTTGTGCGGTCCAAGAAGGGTTCTCATTCACAACTCCTCTATACGAGGCAGCTGAGCCGTAATTCCCTGTTCTTGCGGCGGTCATTACTCATGTCAAACTGGTGTTCCGTGTCCCCAATCTCGGTGACCGAATTTTTTCGGGACTTTGTGTCCAGCTTTGACAGCCGTGCCGTCCACCGCTGAGGCTGGACAAGAGGTTTGGCTGGCTGCACGCTTGGTGTAGGCCTATCCGCTCTTTTCTAGTTCAATAATAGCCTAATTACGAAGCAGTCGCACCAACTCGCGAGCCATTACGCGGGTTAATTACCTCTTCTCCAACCGCTTGAGGCGGAATTTTGCTCTTTGCTCGACCGACTTGGACTTCCCGAAAATGTTCACGTTTTAAACGAAAATCGATGCCTGGCACAATGGCTATTCCAAAATATTTGCTTGTGCAAAATAAAGTAATTGTTGAGAAATGATGGGATTTGTGAATTTAGGACACATGTTTAGAAGTTGTAGTTTTCTCAGTTTCAAACTTCATCACATTTTGAGAAATTAAAAAATCAATTCACGAAAGTTTTTATCCCTTGATTGCTTTGCAGCTTTAGTCTCTATGTATTTTGTATCCTATATTAAAAGCCTGTTATTGTCGCAGGTCAGCTATTTCTCTTGTGTTATTGCTGGGAACTCTTATGATGTTGAAGCAATTGTGCAGAAGTTTATTCGAAACAATTTTCAAAGCTTCATCAGATTTATGACATTCTTTCTTAAGAAAGGTTTTTTTCACCGAGTTTCTTAACTCACCAATTCTATGTGAGGACCTTCACATTAAGAAACTTTTCAAAGTCAGAGTCCCCACAGTATATTGGATGAATGCTGCACCAGTTTGGAAACATGCCTTTTCTTTTACACGCAAAAGGAAACATGTGTGCTGCTCTGCAATCATCTCCACAAAGTTTACAAGTTCTCGGCATAGTTATTGCCCATAAAACAGAGACTAATTAATACAAAACTATTGTGGTGTGATGACGCAAGCAGAACTAAAACGAACAAGTACCTCGCTTAAAATGATTTTTATCGTGAGCTTCCACAGACTAAGACGATGCAATACTCGGGCCTTCGAGGAGTTTCCCATGGTTGCTGTAATAAAACATGGATTTGTGAAATCCTAATATAATACATAAGTTTATGTTTGTGATGTTACATGGGCTGAGTGCGTGTGATGTGCAATGCAAATAAATGAAACTGACTAAACAAAAAATTGTTCATTATCTCACCTTCTCAAATGCTGTGAATCGTTGTCACGCATTTGACCGCTGATTTCATGGATTGTACGTTGAAAGACATTCATTTCTTTTAATTCATACCCAACGTGCAACTTAAATTCTAAGAACGCTTAATTTGCCGTCATTATCATTTTTGTATACTAACCACAGCATTTCTTTTTTCCAGATTACTACATAGCATGAAAAATAGGTTTTCCGTGAGACCACGCCTCCACCCACACGATTAACTGTACAGACAGTGACCAAGGCATCCTCCTGCCTCTGACTTGTTCCTGGCATTGGCGGCACGGAACATCCATCCCTGGTGACAAGCGCCAGAACCCGGAGAGCTCATGAGCTCGCTCCCCACACCGGTTTCTTGACTCGGACTTCGGTCGTCGCGTTATCTCCCGGCTGCAGGTTAAAGGAGGACAGAGTTCAAGTCAAGGGTCCTTGACTAGTAGCTGTTGTTCCTGTAGCCTGTTCTAAAAGCCGGCGCTCGTAACTACTCGGTTGTTACGATATTGCTTGCACTATTCTGAAAGTATTGTGTGAAGGATTGTACCAAGTTCTGTGAAGCTGATACTTGTTTGTTAGAACTTGGCGAGTGAAGTGAGAGCTCTCAACCAAGCGTAACATTCGTCCAAATATTGGCAGTGTTTCAAACGAGGAAAATAGTTACCTGAACTTGAAAACATTGAATTAAGGAGAGTCAATGAGTGCTGAATTTTCAACTTCTGCTCCTGCCGTGAAAAATTCCTCGAAGCAACTGTACTCAAGATGGTCGACAACCCTGTATTTATCCCTGATGAATATGTGGTGAGTACCTGACGCTTCTCATTGAGTTTATTTGTGTTCTTTGTTTTCCTCGTGCAGCAGACGAGAACGTTCTCTCAATACCATATGAGCGCACTTCCTGTGCAGTGTTAAGATTTCATGGATATTCTAGAGCTTTTAAATCAGGGCTGCCTCCAATATTTTGCAACATACCATCCGCCAAAGTTTTATCATCTGTTTTCAACTGCGATGGAAATCATCTGCAATTCCCCTGGGATTTTTACTTTTCGATCAACACTTGGACTGCGACGAGAGCCTCCCCGTGCATGGTCACACATGCAGGCAGTTTTCATAATGCTGCTCACCGCTCAGTAGTCACAAACTCAATTTTCATAAATACTTAATCACAGTTGAATGAAGATACGATACAGTTAATTTTTGTCATTTTCAACGTTGCTTACTATAATTGGCTTTAAATTAGAGTTGAATATTAAACTTTAGTTCTACCTGCCGCAGTCAAAGTGTCGATAATTACGATGAACATCTTCGTTAAAAATATCTGATGCGGTCCGCCACTTCTAATAATGCAGTACGCATCAGCTGACACATGCTCATTAGGTTGTCCACCCTTGTCGTAAATGGTCTTTTTTTAGCCAGAAGTCTTCTCTTAATCGCTTCCAGATTTTTGCTGTCAACTTGTAAGAAAATCCTTGGAATTGCCGGCGCATGTTTGCACTTACCACCATAAACAGCTCAGGTCCAACCGTCCCCTACCAAGTGTGCCCATCGGTTAAACAAGGCTTGCTTACATTCTGGAAAATAAATTGTAAATCATGTACGTTCTCGAGTTTCTAAGATAAATTCATGGAAAGGAGTTTACCCCCATTATATGAATGATTGTGGAAACGATGATTTTTTGATAACCAAATGTGCTCCATTATCTTATATTTAAAGTTTTGTGTACATAAATGATGCATTTCGTTGTAAATTTTAGACTGTAAAATCAATTTTTTTGCATTTTCAACACTTATTTTACACTCGGTAGTTGAGATGCCTATTTAATTAACTCAGATTACTTGATTTTTTCAGTATAATTCCTCATAGTTGTTTACCAATCCCTCACTCGACGTCATCACTCATGTAACACAATGCCCACATCCTCTTGTACACCATGTACGCTCGCTTCCAAATATTTATATTCCGTTAGCTTGTAATACGTGTGATCACGTGATGCATATGAGCTTGGACTGGTGATATCTTCAAGATTGCGTTGACGTGCACAATGGTGAGAAGTTTCCTTGTTTTTAAACTTTTTTAACGCAGTCCGTGTGCACCTCAAGTGCTCGTGCTGAAGACCTTTGACTGGAAGAAACTCGCTGACGTCTAAAAACTAGAAGTGCAATTCATGCTAACGGCGTTTGTTTTTTCTGCCGCGCGCTGTGTGAAGGTATTATTCCGGGCTTTGAATACCATTTGAGGATTATTTTTTGTAGTTGTGAGCGGTGCGAGTTTGCCTCATTAAGTAAATATAGATGCATTCATCGGGAAAAACAGTTATTAAATGATGTTACGATCCCCACGTAAAAAATTTCGGCTGAACCATTTGATGTGAAGTATGGCGTAAATTACAAGGTATGAGCAAAATAACTCGTACTCGTGAATAGAAACATGACTCGCAGTTTTTGAAGCGTTTTAAAGTATACTATTTTTCAGTTGATTGACTATGGTTCTCCTCTTCAACTTGTATACCTAGAAAATTCATAGTTTGCATGGTGCACAGCCATAACTCTCGTTATTCCTGAAGGCTTCTCTGCTGTTGAGATATGTAACTTCCTTCTTCTGTAGAATGTAAAGAAATTGTTTGCATTCGTTCTTCATCGCGCAGCACAATCTTTACATTCAGGTGCTAGGTTACTTATGTAACTCACGCTGATAGCTGATTTTTCATTCGCTGAAAGTTGACATGACTTGAAAGTTTAAGTTCATGTCCTGATACGTTAATGTTTCATCACTGAAATTGACGCAGATCACATACACACACCCGACCCATCACTGCATGTACTGCCCCACACAGAGGTCACCAAGTGCACATCCACCTGCTCCCAAAAGCTCTCTGTGCCATTAGTACTTCACAACATAATCTCGTCTCCAGCTTCCAAGCGTCCACGAACCTACTGTTGACTAATTATCATCGTGACGTGCGTTGTATGGCGCACGAGTGATCAGTTTGCTCCTGTCTGTAAGAACGTGCTCGTATTATCGTGACGTGCGTTGTATGGCACACGAGTGATCAGTTTGCTCCTGTCTGTAAGAACGTGCTCGTATTATCGTGACGTGCGTTGTATGGCGCACGAGTGATCAGTTTGCTCCTGTCTGTAATAACGTGCTCGTATTATCATCGTGACGTCCGTTTTGTGGCGCACGAGTGATCAGTTTGCTCCTGTCTGTAAGAACGTGCTCGTATTATCGTGACGTCCGTTGCAAGTGTGGCGCACGAGTGATCAGTTTGCTCCTGTCTGTAAGAACGTGTTCGTATCACCATCGTGACGTCCGTTGTGTGGCGCATGAGTGATCGGTTTGCTCCTGTCTGTAATAACGTGCTCGTATTATCATCGTGACGTCCGTTGTGTGGCGCACGAGTGATTGGTTTGCTCCTGTCTGTAAGAACGTGCTCGTATCACCATCGTGACGTGCGTTGTATGGCGCACGAGTGATCGGTTTGCTCCTGTCTGTAAGAACGTGCTCGTATCACCATCGTGACGTCCGTTGTGTGGCGCACGAGTGATCGGTTTGCCCTGTCTGTAAGAACGTGCTCGTATCACCATCGTGACGTGCATTGTATGGCGCACGAGTGATCGGTTTGCTCCTGTCTGTAAGAACGTGCTGGTATCACCATCGTGACGTGCGTTGTATGGCGCACGAGCGATCTGTTTGGTCATGTCTGAAAGAATTGCGCGCTGAGTTTCGTTCTTTTTCATATGCATTACAGTCTGTTAAGTCGGAAATCATGCTGCCTTTGTCCAGGTACTCGATGTGTCGTACAATTGCGATTGTTCAAACGAATCGCACTCATTCCACAAAGCCATAACGAATTATAAATGAACGGTATTGACGGGTGCTGGAGCGTGTAATTACCGTGTTACAAATCTTTTTAGGTGTTACTAATTGTATTAGTTTCGGTTAAACTGATGTAATATGATTAATTAATAGAACTTTCTCGTTGTAAGCGATTCATTACGTTTAGGTATCCTAACACTTCTTATTTATAATAGTTAACGTTAAAATTGTAAGATTCCGATAATAGAAACTGGTAGTTAATTTTACTGACTTTTAAAAGTAAAAATTTTAAGCCTAGCCATAATCCAATTCTTCTCTTTAGTGATATGATAATTGTCACTTCAGTTTATATTGATTTAATTATAATTCTTGTCCTATGTGAGCAATTTTTTACGCGTCTTGAAGCGTCTCGTAAATCTTCTGTGGTAGGTTAGTTGTGAATCAGTTAGCTCCTTCTTGTCAATTCTACGACATATTTCGTTCACAGGTTCAATACTATATTAATCACTTTTGCCGAAATGCACAGATCTCACAAAATTCACATGCGGCCGGGCGTTGTGTTATTCATTAGATATGCGAGATTATGCCAAGTCATATTTTCTAATGCCTTGTCACCCATTCGAAGTGCTCATGTATTACGGCATTTGAATTATTTAATGGTTATTATTATTGTTAATGTATTACGACAATGAATGTTATGCTTGGTTTTCTATTATACTCGTCCTTTTTGTCCTACCAGTATTTGTGAGCGAATTATCGCGATTGCCGCATGTGTAATGTTGGTAATCTGGACTTAAGTTAAAAGAGAAAAACGCTAGACTCGTGGTTCATAGATAACCGAACTACAGTACTCATCGTTGGTACGGTCTTATTGCTTACGGTCGGCGGACCTTCAATATGACGCCGTCATTTACAACAGCGTAAAGCACTTCTCGGTAGAAGAACTCGAGTAGTCACTCTCACGAGCAGCAGCGATCACGATTACCTGTGGCACACGTAGAAGACATGGCAGTGACCTTTGCTGAGGTTGTGTTTTTGCGAGGTACGAAGGCCAGTCAGTAGCTGCGGCAGCTTGGTTGCGCCACCGATCCCTTTTTGTGGCAAGTCTTCTCTCTGCTTTCGATAATGACTGATGATTGCCGTAACTGCCACTGCTTACGTCCAAGTTACCATTTGGAGGCCATGTGCCGGTTTCTGACGGCCGTGCTGATGGAGGTTGGACATTTAGCTGTCTGTTTTATGGCTGTTTGTTTAGCGTCTAGAACGTGAGAGGGTGATCAGCGTTCGATTTGAAAGAATAGCTTATGCCAGATGGAGGGTTTGAGAAATTAGGGGCCGCGTAGTTGATTAGTTATTTCTCACTGTGGTAATTTTACCTCTCCTTTCCTTGTGTTTATATCTAATAGATGAAGTGCGCTTTTACATTTTTTACCGAGCAAGGCCACTCTTTGGGTCAGATTTTTCTATGTAGAGCGTAATTATGTCTTTCTAATGCCGAGGTTAAAACTGACATTGTGTGGCGCTGGTCCTTCTGATTGTCTATACGTAAAGCTTTGGGTTAGTGGTCATTTTGTTGTTCAACTCCGTGTTTTTGTTTTCTTTGAATGTCATTCTTGTGCACTTGGTCGGAATCGTTAGCAATTTCCGACATTTAGAACTTACGAAAATCTATTGTGTTTAACTGTGAACCAAACAAATCTTTAGAGTGGCTTGTAAACGCTGATGTTTTAACCGATGGAGAATTTTCTTTTAGACAGAGCGTGCATTAATAGCTGCAGAACTTCTAGTAGGTTTTGTTCGGAATATTTTATAAGAAATGCGGATGTGTTGAGTCAGGGTTAGTGCATGATGTGCGCGCGTCCCTAGGTTTTTTCAGTGTATATTTGCTGGAGTTGTCCTTGTGTTCTGACACAGCGAAGCCTGTGCACGGCATGGATGTGTGAATATATTTTATTTTCATCGTAGATTAATACATTTGCGGAAGCGTATTATGACAGTGAGTGAAGATAAATATTAATTGATGACGATGTACCGTACATTTGTTATGTTCTTACTCTTACATAATGAAGCGCAGTTCAGAGCATTTTCAATCTTATCTGAAAGTATTTTTAACTCTGTGATGTTCATTTTCAACTGAAATTGATTCATTTGAAAACCAGTGGAGTTTCATGATTAGTAACTAAAATATGGAGATTGCTTAAATTGAAAGCATATGGGAATTGATCTTTTAGTCGTGAATATTTTTACTCTTACCTAAGTTGGTATTGGTGACAGCAAAATAACACTGGGGCACGCTGTGAACCATGATTTGTGCTAAACATTTGTCATGAAATTCCTTCAGAGTGTGCAATTCGGTATATTTTAATATGGTTTTGTGATCGCTGCGCTAGGCCAAATGCTGAAATGACTTCAACGCAGCAGAGAAACTCTTAAACTCTTCGAAGTCCGTTGCACGGGAGAACATGCATGGGATTTACCAAATGCTGAAGAAGTTAGAACTAAATACTTTTCAAATCTAGACGATACATGCAGCTGTGTTCACCGACCGTGCTCCCGAGTTTTATTATGAATTTCATGGGCCCATTCCTCAACAATCTGGAATTAAACGAAGCACAGGCTATGCTGCACAACAGAAGCAATTAAATTGATAGCTCTGTTGCTGGTGCGGGATTTCTCCCATCTCCAATTTTTGGTTTTCGTAGCTCCTTTGAAAATTTTGGAGCTCACTGTAGAATAAAATTTCCGTATTGAACATAGTATTTCCAATACGTGCAGAGTGTAGAGGTGAAAATTTTTGAAGCCAGTAAATAAGAATAATGTAGTTGAAACCCGTGTTGCAAAAATTCATAGACAAAATTTGTATGTGCCTTCGTGGGAGTATTGGTTACCAAAATGAATGAATTGTGATCAGCAGAGACCTAGAGATGGGTGTGACCGTTATTTTCACTTACTCCTACTCTGGTGACTGCGTGATTGGTGTCACGGCGAGAGACGTGGATAGCAGCCCGAGAATGGGGCACTTAGTTTATTCCTGTATCTCAAGTCTTTTTCCAGTACAAGCCTCAAGGGAATGCTATAGATCGACATGTACTGCATAAGCGTATTTTTCGCCTGTATAGAATGGAGTAAAATTGTGTAACTAAGTATAGCGTTAGCATCATTATCTTTAGCTGCTGAAGCTCATCAGAAACTCATAGCATCAATATCTCTAACTGATGTGAAGCTGCAACTAGATCCTGATTTTTAAACAAATTTGCAGTATATCATCTTAGGGGCACAGCTAGCAGCGAAAGTTCCTCTGTAAACTTAGCTGCCACGAGTTTTTTTCGCTACCTGAAAACCTCAGGGTTTTTCTGGAGAAGTCAAATTTGAAGATTTTGAGTAGAAAAACATGGCTTATCATGCCAAGTGGACAGAAGAACTTTCACTAGAGATACGACGACGTGTATTGTTTGAGAATCTAGCGGCTGCTCTCCCACGAGCGCTCTTGCGACACCTCCAGCACAGACCGGCCCCTTTTTATCGCTCGCGGTTCATTACTCTCGGACATTGAAATATTTGCGGCGCGCCGCTGTCCGGCCGGAGCGTTTAAGATGACCTTGTCCGGTTGCTGCATTGTTCCCAGCAGACACGTCCTGGCTAACTTGGCGGCGCGACACAATGATTTCGTCTTAATATCCGAGCTGGCCAGCGTTCCCATCATTGTTTGATTTTACACCCACGTTCTCATTGCGGCGGGTTAGGGCATTGTTCTCGACTTTCATGCGATCCCATGAGCGTCGTGTTCGGCCAAATGAACGACTTGCAATTGATGTCATTAGCTTCGCTTGGAGTAGGCTGCAAGTAGTCTTGGAGTAGGTTGCATTTCTATCGATCGTTCTCAGAGTGTGCGGTCAAACGTCTCGGTGCTCCTTGTGATATCAGTATCATCAGTACTCCACTTCGCTGGACCTTCGTTTGTGTGGCGCCAGCGTGAGGAAATTTGGTGGTCGATGCGCTCGGTTGCGTCCATCTCATCCCGGAGAGGGTCTCTGTGAGCCATAAATGCTTGAAAATTTACCGCAGTTACTCTGAAGTTACTAAAATTATGGCTGTTTTGAGTGGCTCACCGCGTTCTGCTGAAGGTAATTTGATTAATTAGAGAAGAACAGTCAACGTCAGTACAAATCTTGATGGCTGAACTCTCTGATGAGGTTGTCAGAGTATTCCCTTCGTTGAATCGCGAAGGTGGAATATAAGGATGCTGGGGCCTATACTTTTTTTCTCTTTACGACTCCCAATTGTACAAATGTCTGTTCAACAACATAAGAAATATTTTTTTTTGTCATACATTATCACAGAAAAATGATTAAATACTCCGAAAAGTATTTGAGAATACACGTATGAGTTAGCAGGCTAATCGTGTAGATATCGGACAACATGAAATATCAATATCCAACAAGCGTCGGGATGTCATGATGGTCCGGTTATCTCGCTGTCACCAATTTCATTGTATGTTAACGATCAGTATTGTCTCATGGTGCATCAGTTTTTATTGCTGTATTGGATGTTTTGCATAGCCAAGAATTTGAAGTTATTCCTGACCACTGTCTCAGGAAAGCTTGGGAACTTGACTCTGTCGCTGAAATTCTTTGAACTTGTTTTCAGGCTGAAGTTCCCTCGCGCTTTTGAGTGGTGTGACTGCTGCCCAAATTATTAGCTGGGACTTTCAAGAGGGAAATTCAGATGAAGCGTCATTTCCCACCCATCTTTTGGTGCTGTTGTGCCTGCTGTTCATGAAAGGCATTCCCATCCCACGCAATTTTCACAGAGAAACACGGTAGTTCTACCTGGGGGCAGTGGCGCTGTTTCGGCAACCCTGAACCTCAGCGAGTTATCGAACGTTACCGTGAACTCTAAACGCTTTAATTCTCGCTAGAAACCTACCGAAGGGTTCCCCAGTTTTCAAGAACCTTGACATTACCCTTGATACCAGCGACGACTACTCGTACATGAACTTCAAACGATAAGCAGACAATAAAATTGGCCGGAACATTTTTGTGTCGCTGAAAAGGTTCCGTTATATACAGTACGCTCTCGCTTTCATACTAACGGGTGCTGTAGTTAGGCGTCTGTTTCTCGTGTGAGCAAAGTCTGGTTGAAGGAAAGCGTGAGCGAAAATACGAACGTTGTTGCCCTCAGTTGAGTGTCGTTGCGTTAACGTTCGCCCTTTCAAGGAATGTACCCAAGGCGTTTGCTTTAAAAAAAAATTAAACGCATCTTAGAGGCAGCAACTTGTGAGATTTCGATAAAATTAAACGCATCTTGGAGGCAGCAACTTGCGAGATTAAGATAGAATTCCAGGTCTTTTTTTGTTGATCGCTCATTTATCACAATAGCGTTGTATCAACTGTTTTTCAACTTTTTGAGTCAATGGGGAAGAAGAAAGAAAGGATAGAGCAATCTCAATGAATTGAAGAGTTAATTCACTAATCTTTTCTGTTCGTCTTTTGCAATTTCAATAACATTCGAAAAAGCTGCTTTTACTCTGGCGAAAATACAGCGAGTGCCAGACGGGTATCGAACCAAGGTTTTTATTGTTTTATGTGTAATGCTGAGCCCTCGCGACGCTGACAAGACAGGCAAAGTAGCATATAACTTTGCATACCTATGAGAATTTAGCATTCCCAAAAAAATCCCCAACGCTACCTATTTCAAGTCCAGATCAGAGCTCTAAGTGTGGGAATAGTCGTAGGTTATAGTTTTTTGAGGTAGGAATTAAATTCTCGTTGTCCCTTCTGCTTTTCGGAGAGGGAGCCAACGCATCCAATTGAACAGCTACACATCTTTTCTGTTCGTGAGGCCCCTCGAAAATTGCACTTCTGTTTCTTGGCGAACAGATTAGCTAAATATCTTCGCTTTAAAGTCTCTGTTTCTATTTCATTATTTTCCTAATTTTTATAATGGCTGGATCCCGTTTTATTCGAAGAGAAGCCTCAGGGCATCATGTTGCCAAGGGATATTTACTGTGAGCGTTCAAACAGAAGCGTAAAGATAGTATACCACAAATTTTAATTTATAGCGACATTCAACAAGAAGCAAGAAGACACGTGTCATGTAGCTGCATTCCACACTGCTTATATAAGCATACGAGAGCACTTGCACACTACGCTCAGCAATTCGTTCTTGGAATTTTTTCGCGATGACGTCCGTGCGGAGCGGGAGCGGCTCTCCGAAGTCGTCGGTCGTCCGCGGACTTTTTTGAGCGGTCGCCCTAACGGTCGCGGAGGGCTGAGTGCTGCGGCTTCCTGCTCTTTTGCCGCGTCAGTTTGCCTGCCCCAGAATTTTTGCATTTCTCTTCAATTTTTACTGTTCATAAAGGTTCATTCGATGACCCTGAGCCTGGGTTTAATTTTTCTTTGATTTCAATGTAAATGTCAAGGAGGCATACGCCACCGAGGCTGACTTGATTAAATCTGTCATCGTGTGGGTGTTGCCAAGCACATTGGTTCTCTCATTTTGCCGTGTATCACACCTAGAAAAGAGGCTGGGATTTCTTTTTATTGTTGATTTTCTTAACGTTTGTCTGAGTTACCTAACAACTTTGGAGCTAAGCCCATTTACATTAAGCGGGGGATAAAAATATTGTATTATATCCATGGGAATTAGTGCTCCTGGGGAAGAAATGAGGCCCGGAGCTGAAAAATAGGTAGGTAGGTCTTGATGTTGTTAAAATAGAACAGTTTTTTTGTTCCGGACCGTATTTTTTTAACTATTGTTCTTTTTTCAGCGTCAACAATTTTTCTCTGCTACTTTGTTCTTGTCGGTAAACTTTTTTCTATGTTGCTGTTTCCATGCGTTAGGTATTTTGTGTGGGAACACACTTGTGCATAGATTCTCCGTTCCACCGATTCCATGCTAAATGATCCCTTCCTCTTTCCTCTTGGTAAGCCATTTCATGAGGTTATATAGGCTTAAATTAACTTGAAATGTAATGTAGAGCAACGCGACTCAAACTTAGCTCAGTGTGTGAGCACCCACCGTGAGCGCGTTGTGAAGAGCGCCGTGCTACGAAGTCTCGCTCGTCCGCATCGAATTAGTAGCTTTGGTGATCAAATTTTGCTGTGCTCCATCCGTTAGAATTTTTTGTCGCCGTATTGATTTTTCTGCACTCTAATTTCCTGCTTCTAAACGTCCCATTTTTTGGGGACCTTATCGAACTGGAATTTTTCGTAGATTTTTATACGTCTGTTTTTGTAAATCTCGGTTGGTTGATTGCGATTTTGAATAGCTATAACTCCTCGTACATGGTTCCGGCCTCTCTTAAGATGTGGTTTGCCTACTATGCTCTACCTCGCACCGCTCCTGTACTTGTATCGTTCAGGAAGTAAGTTTAGTTTGGTTTGCTTCTGTTCATTGGTGTGTGTCGGTGATGTATTGAATTGAGCTTCAGGGTTGATATATACCACTTTTTTATGATTGTTAGTTTATATGTGTGACAATCCTACATTATTTGGCTCACTTTTATTAGCTGAGTTCACGGAGCATGAAAAGTTTAAATGTGTACGCGACAGTTGTTCAGGCCTACATTTTCATGTGTCCCTCTCGATGTTTGCGCTTCTCCAGGGATTCAAATAATTTTTTAAAATCTCTATCATTCCTGAGTTTCTCGCTTGTTAGGCTCGAATTTTGTTCAGTTCAGTGTAATGCGCGACGGTTTTGTTTTCTTAATATACTGTCATTTCTGTGCGGAGTTCGCTTAAATATGTATCATTTATTTTAATTCGTCTCATCAAGATATTCTGTTCAAAACAGCACACGCAGCGGCACATAACTCAAATTTGTTCGTAATTTAGGTTACCTTATTACTTTTTCTATGAGTCTACACATACGTATTAATTAGCAGTATTGATGTTTCAGCTGTTGGCCTTATTCCTTGAGCCTCCACTAAAGTACCTGTGGCCTTAGAGAGCCGAGTTTACGAGCGCTTGCATGAGCCTGGAGTTTGTTCCGGTCAAGTGCCCCTCTCTCTCTTGTGCATAACCTCGAGGTTGTGTTGGGGCTGGCGTGTGGGACAGCGCATCTTCAACCCTACCACATCGCTCTGCGGTTTTACGGCAATTTCTAAATCGATTAACGTATTTCCAACATATCGATCAACATATCTTCATATCGATCAATTTATCTACATATCGATCAATTCATCTACATATCGATCAATTTATCTACATATCGATCAACATATTTTCAACATATCGATCAATTTATCTACATATCGATCAACATATTTTCAACATATCGATCAACATATTTTCAACATATCGATTAACATATTTCCAACATATCGATTAACATATTTCCAACATATCGATCAAAATATTTCCAACATATCGATCAACATATTTCCAACATATCGATCAACATATTTTCAACATATTTTCAACATATCGATCAACATATTTTCAACATATTTTCAACATATCGATCAACATATTTTCAACATATTTTCAACATATCGATCAACATATTTTCAACATATCGATCAACATATTTCCAACATATCGATTAACATATTTCCAACATATCGATTAACATATTTCCAACATATCGATTAACATATTTCCAACATATCGATCAACATATTTCCAACATATCGATCAACATATTTTCAACATATCGATCAACATATTTTCAACATATCGATCAACATATTTTCAACATATTTTCAACATATCGATCAACATATTTTCAACATATCGATCAACATATTTCCAACATATCGATTAACATATTTCCAACATATCGATTAACATATTTCCAACATATCGATTAACATATTTCCAACATATCGATTAACATATTTCCAACATATCGATTAACATATTTCCAACATATCGATCAACATATTTTCAACATATCGATTAACATATAATCGATCAACATGTTTCCGAAAATTCGGCAGCCGATTTTCGGTAATTTACGACTCGACTCGAATTTAAAAATATTTTTTGTTATTGCTGTACCGATTTTTCGGTGATTTCTGAATATGCCGCTACATTGCTCTTCGCCTCGTACGTGAAAAAACGTCACACACGCAAAAAAAAACAATCGTGGTCAAACCTCATAGTTAGCCTAAGCAAATGTTTGCCCCCATTCGTTTTAATTGATTTTGTGTGGTTTGAAGTTCAGCTGTTAGGTTCGAGGCCTCAGGCTTGGCAAGGTTAAAAAAAATACATCTTTATTGATAGCTTTGTTTTATAATTTCTTTCTGTTTTTTTCATTCAAAATATTTTCTAGATCCCAACTTGAGGGGAAGGGAGTGAAGTGAAAGATCAAGAGTAAGATAAACATCCGCAATCATTTGTCTTCTCAGTTTTACACATCAGCAGAGGATATTAGCTCTTATACTGGGCTATTCGGATGAAAAAATCAACGTTAGTGGGAATCTGATGGAGCAAACTTTATGGTTAAAAAAATGAAATTCAGGGAATACATCTAAAATGGCCCAATGAATCGCCCACCGAAGAAAGATACTTCATCTCATCATTGTGTCATGAATAACTTTAGTGCCATGTATAACTATTGTGTCATGCATTACTTGACATGCGACGTAGTTGTGATGGAGTCCCAAGAATTTGACCATCCGCCCTCCAGAGCCTGTTGGCTCGCCTTGTTCGACGCGTTGACGTGCGGCTTAATAGAGCGAAATGTATTGCTCTCGAGCTCGCCCAGATATTGCTCCTGATGACATGATAGCTGTAGTGCAGTTAGTAGGAAATACCTGTTTATGAGACTCGAGTGTTGGATTAAATGAAGAGTTACATTGTTTTTTTTTTGCCGGAGTACTTGGTGTTTCTCAGACCAATCATCAACACTATTATAGTGTGAAAGCTTGAAACGTCAACTGCATGCTTAGTGACTCGCCGGTGGTCACTAAAGGGATTTCACAATACGGGTAACCACCGGTTCTCTCAGTCTCAATTTCCATGGATATTGAATCAAAAGCGAATGGCGCTAAGATTCATTTAATGTTTGTCATTTTCACCATTGAATCCTGAAGTAAACCTCAATTTCATTTGATAAATGAACTTCAGTTTACCTCGCTACTGTCAACGTGCTCATTCAAGGGGTTAGTGTCTTCCTCTCTACGTGTTCGTGGGGAAGCAAGTATTCCCCTGTCCGCATCTGCCTCTGCAAATAAAGGAAATTAGTGGCTGGTGTGTAACTCTTCATGCGAGTGAAAAACTTACCTGCAGGGTTGTTGACGAGATATTTGTAAAAAGCTGCACCCATAGAGGGCTACGCGCTCCTCCTTGTGGTTACTTTTTGTTAAGACAGACCAGTTTGACCCCGTCGGAGTTGGATATAAACTTTCTCTGTTATTTAACGACAGGCGCCGCGTTGTTTTGTCTCTTGAGTAAGGAAGCATATGTAATGACGTGTGTTGAAGTTTCATTGCTGTAGTGAAGTGTTATGAATTATATCGACTATGCCTCGAATTTTAATTGAACATACAAGAAATTATATTTTCACCGTAATGTATGAGATTTTCATGCGCAGACTTGATTTCCTTGGAGACAGCACTTATGATGCGCTTTTTAGTGGTCAATGCGTTTAATAGTCAATGTAATGATTATGTGGGAAAAACATTTAATTAAAACTAAATATCCATAGAGAAACTTGATTACTACACAATTGATGCAGAAGGAGGACATAGCTTGTGCACATGTCCGGTATGTGATAATACAGGGTTCTTAAATGAAATTGATTTACCTTATTTATATTCGAATGTTTTACACCTCAAGTCCCCCATATTTATGAGTTTTTCTAAGCTCTCCTGCATGAGTCACTGCAATGCTAGTGCATCATCACCAGTGCTGCAACTGCAGAATTAGAGCAACATCAGCATCAAAACAACAGCAGCATCAGAAAAACAGTGGCAGAACAATAAAACATCAGTAGCAGATCAGCAGCACAGCAGGACCGGCGCGGTGTAGGTCAGGGCTTATGTGTACCGTGGTCAGGGCTGGCGATGCTTGCGACCGCCTGACCCGCCCTCCATGATACCGCCACTCTGCCGCCCTCTCATCTCTTCTCTTCACTACCTTCCATTCTTGCTTTTCTGCCTTGGTCGTGTTAGCATGAAGATTTTCTTATTTTAAGCGAGTAGGGGATTGTTTGTGGCTTATTACAGTACGAGTAGAGTAACATGCCCGGGCTTAGCAAGATTCTTGCTCCTATTTTGGACTTTTCTCTCTTGTTGTGTTGGCTGACCTGTTCAAGAGCTTATGGATTTAAATGAAGGTACTACGTGCGTCTTCATAGAAAATAATGTGTCCACGAGTACCATGATTGCACTGGTTTGCACACAACTAATAATGTAATTGATGCTTTGTCTCCCCTCTGTGGGATACAACTATTGTATCAATGGGAATTAGCGATCCCATGGGTAAAATGTGAGGGCCCGAGTTGAGAGTTAGGTAGGCATTCTTTTTGTTGAAATAAAATGTTATTGTTCTTTTTGCATCTACTACTTTCTTCTTCAACTTTGACCTTGGTTGATGAACTTCATTCTCAACTTACTGTTTCTACGACCTTTCTGCGCTGCATAGATTCCGCGTTCCCGCGTTCCCGTTCCCTTCCCTTTTCCTCTCTTTAGATCGCCTTTGTGGCGGATTGGGAAGCGTAAACTAACTGATAATCTAATAATCTGCTGCTTTGTCTGGTGACCTGTTACAATGCTCTGTCTGGTGACCTGTTACAATGCTCTGTCTGGTGACCTGTTACAATGCTCTGTCTGGTGACCTGTTACAATGCTCTGTCTGGTGACCTGTTACAATGCTCTGTCTGGTGACCTGTTACAATGCTCTGTCTGGTGACCTGTTACAATGCTCTGTCTGGTGACCTGTTACAATGCTCTGTCTGGTGACCTGTTACAATGCTCTGTCTGGTGACCTGTTACAATGCTCTGTCTGGTGACCTGTTACAATGCTCTGTCTGGTGACCTGTTACAATGCTCTGTCTGGTGACCTGTTACAATGCTCTGTCTGGTGACCTGTTACAATGCTCTGTCTGGTGACCTGTTACAATGCTGTCTGGTGACCTGTTACAATGCTCTGTCTGGTGACCTGTTACAATGCTCTGTCTGGTGACCTGTTACAATGCTCTGTCTGGTGACCTGTTACAATGCTGTCTGGTGACCTGTTACAATGCTCTGTCTGGTGACCTGTTACAATGCTCTGTCTGGTGACCTGTTACAATGCTCTGTCTGGTGACCTGTTACAATGCTCTGTCTGGTGACCTGTTACAATGCTCTGTCTGGTGACCTGTTACAATGCTCTGTCTGGTGACCTGTTACAATGCTCTGTCTAGTGACCTGTTACAATGCTCTGTCTGGTGACCTGTTACAATGCTCTGTCTGGTGACCTGTTACAATGCTCTGTCTGGTGACCTGTTACAATGCTCTGTCTGGTGACCTGTTACAATGCTCTGTCTGGTGACCTGTTACAATGCTCTGTCTGGTGACCTGTTACAATGCTCTGTCTGGTGACCTGTTACAATGCTCTGTCTGGTGACCTGTTACAATGCTCTGTCTGGTGACCTGTTACAATGCTCTGTCTGGTGACCTGTTACAATGCTCTGTCTGGTGAGCTGTTACAAGAAAATTTAAGGTGTTCAAAGAGAACGTTTTCTTACGCTGTATTCCAGTTAGGTGAAATAATTTGCAACAATTATAATGAGAATCTTAAAATTTCGTTATATGGCAGTACCAAATATTTTTTGTAATTGATAGCTTACGTTTCATATTATAGATACATTTTTAGTACTATAATTAACTGTTTGCTAACTCATTTGTTATGCTCTGAGTTAATATGTAATGCTGCGGTGTCCTTAAAAATTGAACAAATGATTTTCGTGAGGTCTTGCTGTTTTCATTAAATGTTCCTTTCGCATGGATTTCTCGTTTCCTATATTCTACTCAAGATGGCCCTTCCTCTCTTGGAAACGCCGTTTTTATAGTTAGGGAGGGTTACACTATCTTAAAATCGGAATATAGAGCAACGAAGCTTTTCAAATATTGGTGTACAAATGATTTCAGCGTGGTGCTGCATAGCACACAACGCGTGAGACTTGCACTTTTTGGAACTCAAATCAAAATCCAGGAGTCATGTTGAAATTTAGTCCCAACGGTACGCATCTTCTTGTAAACCGACATGATGATCTAATGTATCAATGATAATGCAATTCTATGTATAATATAATAGTTATATTTAGTTATAAATAGTCTATATATAATAGTATATAATATAATAGAATAATAGTTCTATATACTCGTATATCAGCGATCGAAATATATGTTTTCCGGTTTTTGATCGACACGTGTGGAAATTGTTCTCGTTTTGATTCTTTAATGATGAGTAAAATTTACGATAGTTATTCATAGTTTTTCAGTATTCACTTTAATGATAGTACGCATGCCTCTTTATTTTCACCTTGAATAAAATGTTCTCTAAATGAAGTTACCAGCCCGTTTTATAAGTAGAACGATGTAGAATTTTTTTTTCGAGCAATGATGTATGTCAGACCCGCGTTGTTGTAATAGACATTCAGAAATTGAACGTGGGTGGATTTGTTAGGCGAATCTGGTGATCTCGTTAGAGCATTTATTTATGATTATTGCTGCTGCGACCTCAGGGCTTACGTGAGCGTGGTCGGTGGCTTCATTACTCTCCTGCCTACGCAAGCTTAACAATTTTGGCATGAGCTTGCGTTGTGTTCCCAGGCACAATTTATTACTTTTTAATCAATTGCCAAGGTTGATTTTAAACTGATTATATGACGTGATCGTGTAGCTCGAATTAACAGCAATAGATACGTGACTCGTAACATTGATGAGGAACCAAATTGCTCAGTGTAGAATTTTAGCTAGGCTACTCCCACAGAAATAAGCTCAATCACGTTTATTAGCACCATGTGAAGTTTATGGCAAGGCTAATCCCAATAATCTCTGCTTGATCACGCCAAATTGCTCATCGTGCAATTTTAACGAGGCCTAGATCCCACTGATTCAGGTTGAAGTCGTATTGTAAGTGTAGAAGTATATTTTTGACCTATGTTTGGCCAAATTGAGTTCTCAGCGCACTGTTTTAACGAGGCCGATCCCACCGACCTGTGTTATAGCCATTTTACAACGTACAATTTTAGAAAGGCCGATATTGTTGGGTTATGCATGATAAAGCCAAATTTCACAGCGAACAATTTTACTAGCCGATTCCACCGACCTGCTGTGCTGCAACCGAGGCTTGGCGAAGCAGAACGTCTCGTGAGGTGAAGCAGTACACACTCAGTTGTGCAAGTGCCCCTGCAAGTTCATGACCATGTAGCCGACCTTCTGTGCGTGCGTGTGTTTGTGTAGGTCCCAAGATCAAGTTTAAAGCGGTGACCCGCATCGTTTTGGGCCTGACTCATTAAGATGTCAGTCCTGCCAGGCCAGTTTGCTTGCGCTGGCTAGGTTGGGCCATTTTTTAGGGTCGTCTTTGAGTCGCCGCTGAATAGGCTTATTTCTAAATTGTTTTGCTGCCTTCGAGTAGCGCATGTAGCGCTATTATCAAGTGTAATTTTTATGTGGTCTCTTCACTGTAATTCGTGGATCTCCCTCTCGAACTTCGCCATTCTCAATCGTTTTTTGAATGTGATCTAAGAATTAAGTCGTTGCTTTGCTTGACTCGTTTCAGGTTGTTTGCGATTGCCAAGCAGAGAACAGGTAAACTGCATTTTTTACCTTCGCTAAGTGCGTTTCTACGAATTTTGTGCCAATGCCTCACGCACGTCAAAGAATGTCACCCAGTTGATGTCGCCTTTGGTCTTGACGTTAATGGTGTCTCGAGCGCGTGACCGCCAGAATTAATGCATCAGGTTCTGCAAAAAAACGCTATCCTTGAACCAGATATTTGTTTTGTTTTAGAAACAATGTTCGTGATCTCAGTGGAGCTTTCATCAAGTGTCTCACACCAGCACTGAGCTTGTAATTGTTTCTTCGTGGTCGTAGTCGTAGCTTTCACCTGACAATCGCTTGCGTTGTGTAGAGTTTGCTAAAAAATACATTTTTCTGACCTGTGCAATTCAGCCTTAAACTAACTTCATGCCGAAATTTCTTCATCACCTTGTCATTAATTTTTTAATGCGCGCATTTTTTGTACCTCTGATTCTTTTTGAATGAAGTAAAACTTCGTTTCGACGCTCCCCCCTTATGGAGGAAATTATGGTTGCATTTGGTCACTCATTCAAAACATCTCCTGTTCCAGTTCGGGGAAGCTTGAGCCAGAAAGTAGGCCTTACATCTGGCATTTAATTTTATTGTCAAAGAGTCAGGCAGTTTGGCATCGAAAATAATCTATTGAATTAAGGTCTACAAACGCACCTCATAGTACAACCTTGACCTAGTGGCGAGTATATAATGAGGATTTTGTCACCAAGAGGTGATATTGCGCAGGCCTCCCTATATTGCAGCGCTCATTATTATGGATTACAGGAAAATTAAGCGTCACGGTCAGGGGCTGTTGGAAGTGTTTTTATCTCGGTTGGATAAGTCGTAGGAAGTTGTTAAGGTTTCGATTTGGCGAACTTTTGTTGTTGTTACTTGTAGGGTAATCTTATATTTGAGAGCGGGACAGGGTTGAAAATGTCACACTAATGGAAGAATTAAAGTGCCATGTTTTCATCTATGAACCCTCAATTATGTTTGTTTGTTGAAATCTAAAATTCTTCGGCACGACTGAGTTGTACTTAAGCAAACTTCCGACTCTTGTTGGTCATCACTAGTTAGAGTTCGTGTAGAGAGAACAAAAAATATCAGAAATACAATAGTGAAACATTTTAAGGATCCAGGGAGCCTCTACAGCTTACACAAACGATAACAAGACATTGAAAAATTTGATGGCAAGGGAAAGAACTAAAAAATTGTGAGTTTTTTCTGGTCTTCATTTCGTAGCCTTGTTGTCCGCTCGCTCTACACTTGTCGGGCATCCAGCTCCACTCACCAGTTTCAGAAATTTACCTCGAATAAATATGAAATTTGTTCATTAATTGCCTGAGTAAGTTAGCCCTTACAGAACATTTGGGCTACGCTTCAAGCGTATCAGGTTCATCGCGTAGAAGTTGCGTACGATGTCCTATTTAACCTCACTGTAAATATCTAAGTTTAAATTTTATTGCAACAACTTCTGTACTCGTATCAATGGTTTAGCGGTTTTTGGGTGTTCTTATCCCTTCAAAAATAAATTTCAGATTCGCGTTGCGATTTCTCTTTCCTCTAACGGCTTCGCGCTGTGATTTCCAGTTTTGCTTGGAGTGATGCTGAAATCTGTTCAATTTTTATGTTCTAGTTCGAAAATTCGTCTGCTCGAATGACCGATTCTGGACGTCCTCCATCCAGTCTTAGCAGTGCAATAAAATCGGTAATTTTCTGGCTCGTCTGACATAATATACTGAGCGTCTCACGTGCCTCTCGTGCTTGATGGTCTCGAGCTGTGAATGCGGAAAAGAGAGACGTCTATTATTTGGATGCTCATTAACTAATGGAAGGGCCGGGTCGCAAGGCATTCCTCCCTCAACATCGTTTTGCAAGAATGTTTCAAGGTCTCACATGACGTGAGCGGTGTTTGTTTCAAACGTCCTGGGTTCTGAACTAGCACAACTATCGAAATCGTTTCGAAATCGGGGTTTCTTAGATGATATTCCGTGTGGTCATAAACAAAGCTCGCAACATGTAAACCTGTTGATAGATGTATTAGCAACCGCAGGCTGAACTTCTCAATCAATCGCTATGGACGAGCTAGTTAAGAGTGAGAGTGTCTATAATCGCTCCGACCCAGTTTTTGTAGTATTATAGAATGAACTCGATTTGTACGCCAAATAGCAAAATGAGGTTGGTCAATTTCTTAATTTCTCAAGTCCAAGTGCCTGCCGTCACTCCCAACAGCTTCATCATTTCCTTTACGGGTTCAACTTCACTGCCACCCCGAGGTGAGGCTAATCTGCTCTGTATATATGTCAACCAGTCGTTGAACTCTTTTCTAATTCATAAATGTCACCGCGCACGACCCGTTCTTGAAGTACAGCAATTTCTCGATTCATTTTGCTGCGCTGCGAGCTGGAAATAATCTCTTATAGTTTAGCAGTGCCCTTCAATCTCGTTAGAGCATTTATTTATGATTATTGCTGCTGTGACCTCAGGGCTTACGTGAGCGTGATCGGTGGCTTCATTGCTCTCCTGCCTACGCAAGCTTGACAATTTTGGCATGAGCTTGCGTTGTGTTCCCAGGAACAATTTATTACTTTTTAAATAAACTAATTTCTTGTGCGTCTACGCAAGCTCTGATATTTTCATGAAGCTCCATACTCGGTTTTGTTTTCTCAAGTATTTCTTGGGTTTTAAGGTTAACTCTTGCTCCCCCGATTCCACTGTACATCACATGCATTTTCTCAGACTAATTTTTGGCGATACTCAAGTTATTAGAAATGGGGTCTCTCTCATGGACGGTGAAATCAGTATGCATAACTGATGGTGAACAAGTTGTTTTATGGTTTTCATACTTGATGACTGCCTTCGTTGCAATAATTGAACATCCACTCAGAAACTTCACGTTAAACTCCCCAACGGCTATAGCCACCGTTATGACGCTGTCCACAAAGTGCGGGAACTACCGTCCAGGCTGTTCGTACTTTTTATATGGCAGCCTCAACACGTTGTTGGGAGGCGCTATAGTGCTCCCCACCAGCGCCGGGAAGGCTGACTACACCAATTACTGTAACGGTCGGTCGTTCATCTTATATTACTCAAATTATAAGCTCCCAAGTTCTCTTCGCCGCTAGCAATGCGTCATCCAAGTTTATTTTACTCCGTACCCTCGAAGGTCACAATAGTTTGTTGTATTTCCTTATGAATTTTTGTTCAGCAAAGGTCGTTTTAATTTGTTCTTGATGCGTTTGAAGACACAAGCTCATGAGATGTCCTTCTGTATAGGGACGCGAGTGAGTTCACGCGTTGGAATATTGACGTCGTAGTTCCTGAGTGCACTGCCTCACTTTTGTGAAAGCCTAATGTTCCACTTAACTTGCAGCCCCAGGCACTGTAAGGTTTTCTCGAAAGATATGCGAGTGGTATTCACGGTCATCCGTTGTTGTACAGCTTGGTTAGTTGTGCAAGGTCATCGTCCAGAAAAGTGCTGCGCGCTTCGTGTAGTAGCATCGATACGTTCAAGTGCGGGAATCCTGTGTATAATGAATACTTTAGAATATGGAAACAGGAATGAGTCGATTAGCTCAAGTCCCACCCCGGGTGTTGGGTGTTTCTGGGTGTTGCCCAAGTCCGATATCAGTCACACACAGGCATCAGAGTAGGAATAGAGGGGAAATAGTTACGTTCATAACCAGCAATCTTTACGTATAAGCTCCAGCGAATTCGTTTTGTGCGCAGTTAGATGTATGAGCAACTGATGTGCTCGATTTTAATATGGGCACAGGTGAGCACAACTACCCTCGATATCTTTTCTTCTAAGCAGGTTTGGTTTTTATGCAGTGTTTGAAACTCTCGAAGTGCCGCACTCTGTGGCAGCTGGAAGAAAGATCTGAAATGCTTCTAGAAACTTTTACCTCTCAAGTAACATTGCCATTAGTTCACCTTGTTGCTTGTTGTAAAAGATTTTTTACGATTTGTATTATAGCTTGGTCTTGCGTGATTAGTGCCTTTTTGCATATTTGACTCGGCTACATTTTGGTGCTTCATTCCTCCGCTGATCGCTACTCCGCAACCTGAACATCTGATCATCATTCTTCCAACTGAACATCTAATCACCATACTGCCATTTAACATCTGGTTGAGACGTTCAACCGACAGTCAACCGTAGACCAACTAGATTTGATAATCATCAGTTGTTGCCACAACTGAACACCTCACTGGGACGGTCAACCAACAATAAATGACAATCTATTGACAAATTTTGAAATTCTTAACTTAGAAACCTTTGTTCGTTCTGAATTTCGTTGTATGTTGGGCAACATCGGCGCGAAGAGTGGTATAGGTCAATGAATTGAAAAGCTTCACATTTGTAAAACAAACCATGCAACCTTGAGAAGTCTTCTGTTCTTATGTAAAACATATACTATATTAAGCTATCCTTGTAACTTATGTCACCAGATTGAAAACAAAGTGGAAAATTCTGCCACTCACAGTGCATAATTTTATTAAGTATTGCCTGTACAAAACAATCCCCTGATTTGGTCCATGTGTGTACATTTTCGAATCACTTTGAAAATCAATATATCCCAACGCTTTATTGAACAACTGCAACTGACTTTTTTAAACCTCCTTTGCCCATCATTTCAATTTTTTCGTTTTCTTCATGTAATTTGCTTTGTTTTAATAGGAGCGAATGATCATGCGATCGCACCGATGATGATGATATTCTTTCTATCTTATAAGAATCATTACAATTTCCATTGCGTTACATTTTTCAGGACTGTCTCGTTATTAACGACAACAAGACTCTCATCCAGAGTATAATAATATACAGTTGTTGGTTGGTGATCCGTCCGTGTCTCCGTCACACTCTTGAGGATATACCACGGTAGAGGAAACAAGGTAGGGTCATTTCTATGGAGAAAAATACGCCTCCTCATGTTCAGCTAGCCAATAGAAAGCTTTATTTCAAACAAACTTTATGACGTTACCAAAACGCCATTTCGTTAAGCCAATAGTTGATCCAGATTTGGGGGTGGCAGTGCTTCCAGAGGAACACGCTGCTATTGGTTCGTTGCTATGACGTCAGGAAAACCATACGTCAACGAAAAAAAGACTGGTTTGAACCTACCTTGTTTCCTCTACCGTGGGATATACAAAAGGGAAATATCGCTGCCAGGCACGTTAAAAGAAACAAGGTAGGGTCATTTCTATGGTAGAAAATACACCTCTTGTTCAGCTAGTCAATAAAAATACTTTATTTTAAACCAACTTTATGACGTCACCAAAACGCCATATCGTTAGGCCAATAGTGGAGCCAGATTTGGAGGTAGCAGTGCTACCAGATGCAATAAGAGCGCTGCTATTAGCTCGTTACCGTAACGTCAGCAAAACCACACCGTCAATGAAAAAAAGACTTGTTTGAACCTACCTTGTTTCCTCTACCGTACTACCAGGGGAATGTGTTTCAGACCGTATCTGTGATACGACTTGAATTATATGCTTAATCGAATGTTATCGAATCCTGTCATTTTTGATGGGCAGTGTACGCTAGTGCACCAATAGCTCTGCTTTGTTATTAGGTTAAATTTAGAACATGTGGGCTTCGTACCTATTTCATTGTTTCCATTGACTATTCCAGAATTTTATATTTTTACGAGCCATGTTTTCTGCATGATCGCTAGAATCGTAAATGTGCCTTAATAATAGCTCTGTTTGTGGTAGGCAAAATGATTTGCTAAGAAAAATTGCAAATTCTGAGTCTTCAGAAACAAATAGAACGTATACATTGTGTGATGTCTGCATGACATCTCTCACAAGAAAGTGAACAAATTGCATTTCCTAGCATTGTAGGGTGTTGCAAGAAATTGCGGATAATTCATTTTGAAACCAACTTCATGCTAATATTCTTTCATCAGTGTATTAATGTTTTTCAGCGTACGCATCTTTATGGAACACCTTCAATTCATTTTCATCGGCATGTGATAGTGCCCGCCAACGACTTCGCAATATCCAAATGGTATGTCTTGTTGGCCTCTAAAGTATTCCAAAATTTGCATTTACGATATCCTAAATTGTCGTTTAATTACAAAGAACAATCCAATGAAACGATTTAATGCTTTTTTGGACTTCCGTTCTTCAAGTTTTCTTCCCAATTCAAGTTTCACAGTAGTTGTATTAGTTTACCTTAATATTGTTTTAGTCTACTTGACCTTAATTCTACCTCCTAGTGTCCCTTGCATTAATTAGCAGTCACGACTGACTACACATGCCCACGCTCGAGCGTCGTCGCCATGTCGAATGGCGGAAACGCATAACTGTTTCGTTTTTGTTTGACCAGCTTCGCAAATGGCCGCCGTAACCCGAGACTTCTGAGCTGGGAAAACTAGGGAAACCTTGAAGTATTCCTGGGAATGTAAACAGCGCGCTGCGTAGGTAGGATATGAGCAAACACGCGTAGAGTTGTTCCCTCGTCATCAGCAAACCGAGCGCCTTGGCAAGACAGCTTTCTGTGTGTGTGTGCTGATCGAAGAATTAGTGTTTACCGGAGTAATGTGGATTATTTGTCCAAAAATTCTTCCGTCATGTCCCGGTGAAATGTCTGGAAATTCGATATTTGTTTTTTTTCATTTCGTCTATGAGACACCGCTCACGCCATTGAAGTGCCCGAAATTTCAAGTCATTCTGTCACAAGCGCCGGTGTTGGCAGCTCCGAAGCCTCGGCATTCGGCGGCGATGATCTTCCTGTTTTGAGACGCGCATCGCGCCACCACCGTTACCTGCCGCGCTGCTCTCTTCTGCGGGCCGCGCTCGTTCTTGCTGACCGCTGCTGCTGTGCTCAGGAGCAAGGCCGTCCTCCACGTGGTGCTGCGTCACAGTGCTGCTGATGCTGCTGCTGCTGCTGCTGCTGCTGTACTAGCCTCTGCTGTTGCTGCTGTAATTGCCTTTGGTGCTACTCCTGCTGCTGCTGCTGCTGCTACTCTTGCTGCTGTACTTACATCTGCTGCTGTACTTACCACTGCTGCTGCTGTTGTTCTGCTGCACTTGCCTGTGCTGCTACACCTTCACATTTTTGAGCGTGCCATTTTCACTTCCCTGTTCATACTTGTTTTACACTTCATCTGAACTTTCTGGTCTGGATTTGTCTCTGATGCTGGGTTTCAACACGTTGACTGCGATGGGTTAAGCTGAACTTCATTATTCAACTCAAATTTGAATTCAAACGTTGTTCGCAATTTTCTAAATACCAAACATTAACTGGGTGCATTAAATACCCGTAATTTTACAAGACGTTTAACACTTTTCAAACGACCCATCGACGGGTTGTTTCGCAGCAGGAAGAACCTAAGCATGATACATCGATGAGATCGTATCACAAGCCACGTGTTAATCGCTTCGTATGTAACACATTAATTAGGACAGCCCCATCAATCAGCTATCGTTCAATTTTTGCGCAATTTACTTCTCGCGAAGTTCCAACTTCTCGTTTGCCTTGAAAGTGCAAGTGCGCTTGCATGCATCTAACTTGCCCTAGTTTCCCAGCTTCGGATTTGCATGACATGTGTATAGACTTAGTTGTAACGTCTGTTGTAACTGGAACACGCTGCAGTAACTGGAACACGCGGCAGTAACTGGAACACGCTGCGGTGACTGGAACACGCTGCGGTGACTGGAACACGCTGCGGTGACTGGAACACGCTGCGGTGACTGGAACACGCTGCAGTGACTGGAACACGCTGCAGTGACTGGAACACGCTGCGGTGACTGGAACACGCTGCAGTGACTGGAACACGCTGCAGTGACTGGAACACGCTGCAGTGACTGGAACACGCTGCAGTGACTGGAACACGCTGCAGTGACTGGAACACGCTGCAGTGACTGGAACACGCTGCAGTGACTGGAACACGCTGCTGTGACTGGAACACGCTGCTGTGACTGGAACACGCTGCAGTAACTGGAACACTCTGCAGTAACTGGAACACTCTGCAGTAACTGGAACACGCTGCAGTGACTGGAACACGCTGCTGTGACTGGAACACGCTGCTGTGACTGGAACACGCTGCAGTGACTGGAACACGCTGCAGTGACTGGAACACGCTGCAGTGACTGGAACACGCTGCAGTAACTGGAACACGCTGCAGTAACTGGAACACGCTGCAGTAACTGGAACACTCTGCAGTAACTGGAACACTCTGCAGTAACTGGAACACGCTGCAGTAACTGGAACACGCTGCAGTGACTGGAACATGCTGCAGTGACTGGAGCACGCTGCAGTGACTGGAGCACGCTGCTGTGACTGGAACACGCTGCTGTGACTGGAACACGCTGCAGTGACTGGAACACGCTGCAGTAACTGGAACACGCTGCAGTAACTGGAACACTCTGCAGTAACTGGAACACTCTGCAGTAACTGGAACACTCTGCAGTAACTGGAACACTCTGCAGTAACTGGAACACTCTGCAGTAACTGGAACACTCTGCAGTAACTGGAACACTCTGCAGTAACTGGAACACGCTGCAGTAACTGGAACACGCTGCGGTGACTGGAACACGCTGCAGTGACTGGAACATGCTGCAGTGACTGGAGCACGCTGCAGTGACTGGAGCACGCTGCTGTGACTGGAACACGCTGCAGTGACTGGAACACGCTGCAGTAACTGGAACACTCTGCAGTAACTGGAACACTCTGCAGTAACTGGAACACTCTGCAGTAACTGGAACACTCTGCAGTAACTGGAACACTCTGCAGTAACTGGAACACTCTGCAGTAACTGGAACACTCTGCAGTAACTGGACCACTCTGCAGTAACTGGAACACTCTGCAGTAACTGGAACACTCTGCAGTAACTGGAACACTCTGCAGTAACTGGAACACTCTGCAGTAACTGGAACACTCTGCAGTAACTGGAACACGCTGCAGTAACTGGAACACGCTGCAGTAACTGGAACACTCTGCAGTAACTGGAACACTCTGCAGTAACTGGAACACTCTGCAGTAACTGGAACACTCTGCAGTAACTGGAACACTCTGCAGTAACTGGAACACTCTGCAGTAACTGGAACACTCTGCAGTAACTGGAACACTCTGCAGTAACTGGACCACTCTGCAGTAACTGGAACACTCTGCAGTAACTGGACCACTCTGCAGTAACTGGACCACTCTGCAGTAACTGGAACACTCTGCAGTAACTGGAACACGCTGCAGAACTGGAACAATGCATGTACATTTCATCTCCCTACTTCTTTCAATTCGTTTTTATTCTTTCCGTAAGATAAAAGTCAGCCTATTAAGTTTCGACGCACGCTCGTTGCAGTAATTATTCTATTTTGCCAATTGTATTCACCTTGTAAATTGAAATTGTATTCAAAGGCGGAGTTTTCCACAGACATGATCGTACGAAACACAAGAAAATGACGCAAGCTATTTTACATCTTTGTTCTGAATTAAATTGCTGGTCATCATCTCTTGATTTGAACAATTCCTCTGAAGTTTTCTCGAAACCTGCGAAATGGCTTGCAACTCTTCCATTTAAAAAGCAGTTACGCATGAGAAGGCTTCCAGTGAGATTGTTGTGCTAAACTTCAGTTCCTGTGCAATTGCATCATCCAGAAAGGGTAAATGGGAACAATTGTTGAGACATTCTCTCGTGACCGTAGTATTTAGTTAGTAAATTGTTACAAGCTGTTTCGCTGACGTATGTGTAATTGATATATAATGTTTGAATCAAAATCACCGAATTTAAGCGAATCAGTAAACTTAAACCCGCTGAATTGATATGAAGGCAAATTAATTTCTTGCAAAGGTACTGGTCCTACACTGAACTTAACCGGACTGAGAACGCTAGACACTTCGAAGCACAAAGACTGTAAATCGAAAATTTGGTTGTGGGCCGGACTAGGCATAGTCAGCATCATAGACCATGAGTCCATAATTTGTACTGAACTGAGTTTGAGTTTTGTGACGAATTGAGTCTGGGTTCGGTATCTTGTGCTGAACTGAGTCTGGGTTCGGTATCTTTTGACGAATTGAGTCTGGGTTCGGTATCTTGTGACGAATTGAGTCTGTGTTCGGTATCTTGTGCTGAACTGAGTCTGAGTTCGGTATCTTTTGACGAATTGAGTCTGGGTTCGGTATCTTGTGCTGAACTGAGTCTGGGTTCGGTATCTTTTGACGAATTGAGTCTGGGTTCGGTATCTTGTGATGAATTGAGTCTGGGTTCGGTATCTTGTGACGAATTGAGTCTGGGTTCGGTATCTTGTGACGAATTGAGTCTGGGTTCGGTATCTTGTGACGAATTGAGTCTGGGTTCGGTATCTTGTGACGAATTGAGTCTGGGTTCGGTATCTTGTGACGAATTGAGTCTGGGTTCGGTATCTTGTGACGAATTGAGTCTGGGTTCGGTATCTTGTGACGAATTGAGTCTGGGTTCGGTATCTTGTGACGAATTGAGTCTGGGTTCGGTATCTTGTGACGAATTGAGTCTGGGTTCGGTATCTTGTGACGAATTGAGTCTGGGTTCGGTATCTTGTGACGAATTGAGTCTGGGTTCGGTATCTTGTGACGAATTGAGTCTGGGTTCGGTATCTTGTGACGAATTGAGTCTGGGTTCGGTATCTTGTGACGAATTGAGTCTGGGTTCGGTATCTTGTGACGAATTGAGTCTGGGTTCGGTATCTTGTGACGAATTGAGTCTGGGTTCGGTATCTTGTGACGAATTGAGTCTGGGTTCGGTATCTTGTGACGAATTGAGTCTGGGTTCGGTATCTTGTGACGAATTGAGTCTGGGTTCGGTATCTTGTGACGAATTGAGTCTGGGTTCGGTATCTTGTGACGAATTGAGTCTGGGTTCGGTATCTTGCGCTGAACTGAGTCTGGGTTCGGTATCTTGCGCTGAACTGAGTCTGGGTTCGGTATCTTGCGCTGAACTGAGTCTGGGTTCGGTATCTTGCGCTGAACTGAGTCTGGGTTCGGTATCTTGCGCTGAACTGAGTCTGGGTTCGGTATCTTGCGCTGAACTGAGTCTGGGTTCGGTATCTTGCGCTGAACTGAGTCTGGGTTCGGTATCTTGCGTCAGGTTGAGAGCACCACACGCAGACCAAAAGAGATGAGAGCACTACAGGCAGACCAAAGGAGAGACCACGGAAGATACAGAGCCACATGAACTATAGCCTGAGGAGCCTCAAATAGGCCTTCTCATGGCCTGACTTTCAGCGCTAACGCCTCAGCCCTTAATTAAACGAATGCATACCTAGCCAGGGCTAGCGTGCAGTCTATGGCTGACGTACGATGGTCGCTTCTTCCTCGACCATGAGGGACGACCATGACTGCCCCATTCAAGAATTTAGTAACGTCTGTGTACTTGTGGCCAAATGTTCCCTGCCTGCATGACGCGTGTGCTCATGTATTGGGTCTCTGTACACTCAGACCTAACCTTTGTTGTGCTAACTGATTTTGAGGTGGAGTTCTTGAGAAATTAGTCAAGGAGCACAAGGGTCGTGTGTCCTGCATGAAGAGAGATTTGTCTGTTTGCTTATTCCAAGGGCTTGATTCATGGCGTTTCGATGTTATTAATGATGTGCATGGAAGTTTTGCTTGCAAAATCACACTATTGAGAGCACTTGTACGTTACCCTGAGCAATGAGAATTTACTTTATGCACATTTATAACATGAATAAGAGTGTTTTCATCATTGACTTGAAAACGATATGCGTGCTCTCTATTCGTATTTCTGTGAGATAACTGTTTATAGGCGTGTACAGGCGTGTTCCCTCATCGTAGAGCAATGAGGATATAAAAATTAAAATATACTTTTTAGAATCGAAGTATTCATTTTATTTGATGGGAATTAGAAATATTGACATCTTGCTACGTTGTAACAGCGAAAAGTCTACAAAATTAGGTTTGTACTGCATCAGAGACGGCAAGGAACCCGGAGCCCAGTAATCCACGGATAACAAGTACACCTTCAGTGTTCTGGTGCACAACGCCAGAATAAAGCCCCTCTTGTAGCTATTAACACGAAATCCCATTAAGTAATATGTTCCGCTTCATATCAGGAAAGTGCGTGTGCTCATGTTGGTCCCTGCCTTGTATCTCGGCTGACTGCGAGGTTTTGGTGTCGTGACGACACTCGTGCAACTCGCAACGGGGTTACTGCAGGTCTCGTGTTCACCTGCCTACGCCTCGTTACTCGGTGTCTAGGTTAAGTGAGGTCGAGTCAATCGGCGAGATGATTTTGCCAATGGAGTGTACGAGGCCTCTTTAATGTGTTTGTAATATTTGAGCGTGTGGTGCGCTCTGTAGGGCTGTGAGGTACTCTACAGAGTTGTGAACTAAGGTGTAAGTCGCCCTCAGCTCTCATTAAGTAGTAACCCCGCTTCTCTACGATAAATTTGTACTCCCAAG
The DNA here is from genome assembly GCA_030386875.1 of Morinoia aosen. Taxonomy (NCBI): domain Eukaryota; kingdom Metazoa; phylum Arthropoda; class Malacostraca; order Amphipoda; family Talitridae; genus Morinoia; species Morinoia aosen. The sequence continues at coordinate 89,038,131 of CM059559.1, read as the reverse complement.
CTCAGTCACCTCATCTAATCAGAGCCATTGATTAATTTATGCGGAGTATCTGTTCCAAGCTTGAGCTTAGTTATTAATCACGTGTTTAATGATTTGTACCCAAACATTGAAAATTATCTTCGAGAATTCGTAAGTACTCGGTTTGTCAGCATAATCCATAAATAATGATGCGCAGTTGTTGCTTGGTTGGTCCGTCTCTCTTTCATGCTCTTCTTCATATCTGTGCAACGAGTTTCACCAGTTCACACGTACAAAGATAATTTAATCGCGGGTACCATAAGGATCGATATATTTCTTTGTCTTCCCCACCTGGAAGATTTATTCAAGGAAAACACTGAATCTCGTCACTTTTCACGGGCCGTGCACACTAGTCTGTCTATAGTCATCAAGCTTAACTATGTATGAAATAGGCGCTTGTAATTTTTTTCAGCTGTTTAATGGATGACCCACACTTTCGTTTTTCACTCTAGTTCATTCCCATTTTAAATGGTTAGGAAGTCTTTCTTTTATTCCAATCTAATATTCACTCTATTTCATCACGTAGCTTGTGATATGACCCACCGGTGAGTCAGGGTTAAGTTTTTCCAGCTGCGAAATGACCCATCGATGGGTTGTTTGAAAAATTTTTAACAATCTTTTTAAATTCATAGTATTTAATATCCCAATTTATATTCGCTATTTAGAAATTTGTTAACAACTTTTGACTTTAAATTTGAGTTGGATATTGAACTTCAGGTTAACCCATCGCATTTAACGTTTTAAAATAGGGGAGTTTTGCCACCCTATTCACTATTTTCTCGACAAGTCACATTTCTGGAAAATATAACAATTAGGCACAACGCAAGGTCTATGAGCCAATTTGCATAATGAATTACTCGCTTGCGCATCTCGTGCGACTTTCCCAACCACGGCCTGTCGCGTCACCCCTTTTCTTTTCAATGAACGAAGCCCTTTTTTCATACTGTAGTGCTGTGTCTTGCTAAGACGTGTGAATGAGTTGTTTAAGCGAGGTTTCTCGCACAATACGAGTTTAATTGAGCACATTCGAGAACAGCTCGTTTTCGAATGCTTCATTGAGAAACGGTCATTTTAACATCATCCTCAGAAACGTTTGCTGGGTAAGCAGTTGGTTTGGCTACACTGGAAAATTCTTAAAAGATCTGGACAATTTTTAAAAGATGTGGAAAATTCTTAAAAGCCCTAGAAATTTTTTGAAAACGCTGGAAAAACACGGGAATTTTATTTTTCAAGAAATATGGGTTAAAATTTATTTTGTATTTGCGATTCTTCCCCTTACTCCCCCTCCCTAAGCATTTTCTGGAGTCGTTTGAATTTGCTGTCATTCGGAGGAAGTTAAAAATTTTCAAATTTCTTTCCTCTGTGCGGCGCCTTGCCCATGGTGCTGTTGACCACCGCGTGCTTCCGGAGCCGCCCAAACGAAAACGCTTTGCTAACCAAATTACAATGTAAAGTAGAATGTGGGGTTGTTCGCTATTTTTGGGTATTTTATTGATTGTTAGAACGTTAACCCTCTGGTGGTGATGATACTCATGACAGTACTGTCTAATGCGCTTAATATGATGTATGAAATGTTTACTTATTACATAAGTTTCTAAGTCTATGTTAGGCTTGAATATTTATCAATGCGCTTGGGATGGCATTGATAGGTGAGGTATAAAACTTGTATTTCAAAACTTAAAGCTCCTAATTATTTGTGTCACTTTTGCATAGTCTTGAATTTGTTTGAAATATGAGCGACGTTGCTAAGGCTCAATAAACTGTACTGACCTCATGTTATTATATAGTATTTTTATATCTATTTTTAAATTCCTTCTCTAATTGCTCAACACAGCATTTCAACAGGGAATTTGAATTGAAGCACTTGAGATGTGGTGAACATTTCGAAGTTCACTATCAACGTGCGATATGACAGCAGTCATTTGACGGCATTATTCACAAAATATCCTCCTCCATGCCACATTAATTCGTCAGGTGCGTGTGCTGTCATCGTCAGAACGTTACGTCCTTCCAATCGAGTTTCAAGTTACATGGCGTATCTCACGGACGAGAGCTACGCCTCTCGTCCACACCTGACAAATGTTGTGCTTGTGTTGTTCATGCAGTGTTGGCTTATATGGTGTTTCCTTCTTACTGAAACTGTAAATATTCTAACAGAGTGTTAGCACTACGAGATTGAGCTTCCAACTGCTCAAAATATTTTGGAGAACTTGTGTAGCGCCATTAACTGTGCGAGGTACCCGAAATGGGCATGCTGGGGAGGACAGCTGACGTTGAACTTAGCGTGCGCTCATCTTGCTTAGGGCACCGCCCTTAAAATGTTGCCTTCTTCGTCAGCGTTGTAGTTTTGTTTTTGTAGTGGCGTTTTTAAATGCAAATATCGGACGATTTGATTTTTAATTCATTATCGCACAACATTGTGTTTTTTGAAGCATTATAACTCTATACATTGTATTTTTTAATGCATGATAACTTTGCATTGTGTGTTTTTGATAGATTATAACTCGATATTGTATATTTTTAATGCATTTTAACTTTACATTGTTTATTTTGATACATTATGACTTTACATTGGTTATTTTTGATGCATTGTAACTCTACAGACATAGGCTATTTTTAATCCTTTATAACTATAACTCTAAATTGGTTATTTTTGATGCATTATAACCCTACATTGGTTATTCTTGATGCATTATAACTTTAAATTGGTTATTTTGATGCATTAAAACTTTACATTGGTTATTTTTGATGTATTTTAATGCATAGGTTATTTTTAATGCTTTATAACTCTACATCGGATATTTTTGATGCATTATAACTTTACATTGGTTATTTTTGATGCATTATAACTCTGTCATTGACACGTGTTCTCCACGCCATGTTTTTCCGTAATATTATCCTCATCTTACTCAATAAAAAAGGTTTATACGCAAGTTATTGTAAAAATTCGTGTTGTAATACAGCATGTACTTCCTGCTTTGCAATTGCAGACAAGTTTATAATGGCGTAAAGAGTCTCCTTCCTACGAGTGATTGCAATAGCTGGCCTCGCGATTTGTCCCTCAGCTACGTTTAATTCTGTCCCTTCAGACCTGTTATTACTCTCCTTTACGAAGGAGCGTCGAAAAATTTTGACCTTCGTGATACCATTTACGGACCTCGTAGTTGCTCTCAGGATTTCAGATCCAGATGATTTCATAGAAACTTCATCAAAGTTGACGTTGAGGATGACTAAATTGTTTCTTCGAATTGGGTCCATCGCTTTTTTGTGATAATTATCCCATGCCTTTACGTGGTATGGAAATTATGAAATGTGGAAATGTGAAACAGAGAAGGAACAAATTTTCGAACAGATTTTACTGTGCAGCAGTCCAGCTAGAAGCATAACTTTCTCTGACAACTTGGCTGCACACTGCCTCGTGTTATGCTGTTGTAGCGGTGCAGCTGTAAACGTAAGTTCATCTAGCGACTTGGCAGTGCTCTACATTGTGTTATTTTCTGGACAAAATCCTTAAGTTCAAGTAATTTCAAAATAAGACTTGGTTACTCAACTTCTGGCAACCCTGCATGGTTAGGGTGTCAGATACTGAGCGCTCAAATTAAAAAAAAAATAATTTTAACCAGAAAAATACCACGTAGCGTAGCCAAGTTGCCTAAAGAATTTACTCTACCAGCTGTGCTTGCATAACGACGCAAATTATTTGAAAATCTGTCGCCAGCCACTTCACACGTGTTGACCACTTTTCAGTGACCTCACGTGCCTCCACGCACTGACCATTGGTATTGCGGTCGCTGACGCCAGGTTACTTCCAGGGAGCGCAGCTCATTGGGAAACTGATCAGATAGTTGCCAATGAACAGGTCACCGATTCTCAAAATCTTGACTTATTTAAGGTAGTGCATCAAATTTCACGGTTACGCAAAACGCTGAAACGTACATTTTCTTTTTCGCTAGGTAGTGAAAACATTTACTCCTATCTATAATCTGGTGCTTCCTATCATTCATTTATAATACCTATAGCTCGACTTGTGGTAAGATCTTCTCAGTTTCTTCGTTTATCATCGTGTCTAGTCTTCGGTTCATTAAATTTTATTCCCCTGCTTGCTTTACTATGTACATAATTTTATTCAGAGTTAGACTGCATGCGTTGTGAAGTGTAGCAACAAATCAACATCCGCTTATCTTTTCGCGCACCGTGTCGTAATCTGATTTTGTGTAGAAATAATCATTTAGCTTCGAATTTATTGTCAGTAACTTGGCGTGTGGCGACAGCTTTATTCTAATTTCAAAAACAACCTGCTATTTCAGCTGAGGTCAGGCCAGGGTTGGGGTTAAAAAATCCACCCTAACGAAAAAACACCCAAAAAAGCCCTCAAAATATCCTTAAAATGTCCATTTGTACAGTTGTTCAAAAATTCTAAGTGTTTTTCGGGTTCGTTGAGTATTTTTGGGTACTTGAATTCTAATCCGGGCACAATCGTTGTTTTTCTCAAATATCAAGTGGTAGCTTCCCTCCCAGTTCTGCGGTTGCCTGCTGGGAGAAGCCGGCGAGTGCGCGGGCCTGCGCCAGTTGTAACGCCTGGCAGGTCTCGTAAAGTGCTCTCCCGCACTGTGCCAAGGTCACATGGTGCATTTCCACACATATGCTCGCCTCACTTTACTGCACGTATGTCTACATCCGCTCTTGATTCTCGAGTATCTTGTTCACATCCGAACTAAACGTTTGAATACTTTAAATTCTATGGACGGTTGCAAAATAGAGCTAAGTGCTTGTTATCTGCTCACAGTTTTTATGTCTTTGAGGTCGTCATAAAATTCGCGTCCTTTAGTGGCCGAAAACGATTTTTTATACAAAAAAACACTTGTGCACGTAGACGAACCTGGTCATGTATAATTAACAGTAGACATTCTCTTTGTAACGGTGCAAATGTTCATAAAACAAACATGTTTAGAGTTTTTCTTAAGAACTTCATTTCTATGGTGGTTTATCTGGCTATATTTTCCTTGTTCTTCGAACATTTTACAGTCTATCCTCGCCTCTCAAGGCGATGTAACTATTCAATGCCTTCTTCCTTTTTCTCGTGGGTAAACCTTCGTTTGGTTAAAGAGGCTTAAGCTTACTCATGATCCAATCTTGGCATTCCTCATATTATAATTTTTTATTTTAGCTTCTATCTTATCAACACGAAATCTCTCACAATTTGCTTTCCATCTGAAAGGATGTTCAAATACTTTTGTTGTTCATTTTCAATGTCCAAAAAACGATGATTCAACCATTTTGACTGGAAAATTTAATTTGAAAGTCTCACTTCAGTTACTTCTTTCAAGTAGATCCCCTGAGTCCCCCACAGCTAGACCGCAAGTGTACGCAAGAAGAGAGATGAAACTTTTGAGATGTTGTTTGCACTGCTATACGAATTTCCTAAGGACTAGTCGTGACGTGAACTCGAACCTAATTTTGTAAGTAGCATGGATAGTTATCGCGAGATACTTTTGAGTAAGGTGGTAAAAAGCGGTGCAGTTAAATGATGTTCGACGTATTTTGTGCTGAAAACATATAGTGCATTTTGACACTCGAGCCATTTTAGTGAACCTCGATTGCATTTGGTAATACTTTTCATGCTATTATATTTGCTTATCAGAGATGCTTCGAGAGGTGACGTTTGCCGGTTGGTCTTATTATCTCAAACAATCTACTTGAAAGGCATGCATATGAAGGAAGACAGATGAAAGAAAAACCAATAATTTAAAAAAGTCGATACATGAAATGTGTTACAACAAATTAGATTTTTAATATTCCTTAACATAAATGTCGCAAATTGAGTGTGAGCGCCAACACAGAGAGATATCGCAACGGATGTCGTTAGCGCATGTCCGGTGTGCGTGCTGATCAGTAGTAATGCAAGGGAGTCACGCACGCTGAAATTCTGGGCTCCCATAGAATGGGTTGAGTGGAGCGTGTGTCCGTTTCTTTTGAGCGTGTGCCTCTTGACTGGGATTTTGCATTCGGTGTGCGTGTGGTCATTTCTGCAATGATTTTTTCTGCAATGGGGAAAGAAAAATCAATATTTTAGGGAATGAAATGAGGCTAATCAGGTTGAGAAAATTTCGAAATGGACTCGAATGTTCCATGCTGAGAAAAGTCTTTGTGATTTTCTCATTTAGTTACCGATATTGGTGGGTATATAGTGCACTGGTTGAACTGACTGCTTGCGTTAAAAAAAGAATAATCGGTTCAGGCTGGCATAATTAAGAGCAGAAACTTGAATTTTTTCGCGTTTATTTTAGTGAAACTGATCCAAAGAACATCTTTGCCGCAACCTTGCCGTGTCATATCACATTCTTTGCAAACCATACGCACTTTTCATCATTATGCACCTAAGAATTGATAGATTTTGCAGTTTCACACCATCACGATACTCATTAACTGAAATCCTTCTTGGACTGATAGGTGGTATTCATTGCTCTGATGCTAAAAAAATATCTTTCATCCGCGGGACCAGGGTGACATTGTCATACCACTCTTGATATGTTTATGGGTAACAACTCTCAGTCTCATCTAAAAAAATGAACTAAGAATAACTATTCAATAATGTAAATAGAAAACGCATTTAAAATAGGAAGACCATCTCATATCATGTTCTGGTCCTTTTTGAGTTAAATATTCCGTACAGAAGGTTCACAATCTCATCTTCTCCAATTTTTTGACCTTACGATATTTTTCTAGTTCATCACTCGTTAAAAGACGAATAAAATTACTTATCATCTTTGCTAAAACACTCTGCTTACTACTTTCTTCTCTTCTTTCTTCTCTTCTCTGCTTACTACTTCTATCTTACTTTTAACGCGTGATGAACTAGAAAAAATCCCATCTTGTTATGAATGGGCGCGCTTACGTTATGAGGCTGTTCTTTTCTCTGCAACGCGTTGACCCACACAGAAACAAACGAGCGCTCTGACCTTAAATTTGCGAGCGCCGTCGAGGGCATTGTTCGGTCGCAGCAATGTCATCGTTGCATAACGCGTCTCTGCCCATTACACAGCATCAGAGCACACTTGCACAACGCTCGCCCTTCACGGTTTCTTCATCGGCCGAAGCTGTCGCCTTGTACTACTTCAAAATGAATATATCATAACTCGCTCGTGGAAGTTACGTGGTTTTGGATTCAAGATCTTATTTTCCGTAGATTTTTTCATTCTGTAATTGGTCACAGTAAATTTGCTTGGGTGTTCGTTTTGACTGCATGGACTCAACGAAGAGTGAAATATTCTGTCTTAGCGGGTGTCAATTGTCGCCTGTGTTACTTGAGTCGCTGTATTGAAATCTCGTGCGAGCAATGCCAGCATTTTGCCTCAGATGACCTTTTGAGTCAACTGTAGCCTGCTATTTGGCTCTGTTAGTTTGCCTCCTACGAGTGCAATTTCTTTGTTGAATAATCTCTAGCAAATCCTCATCGCAGTGTTCCTGTATTATGAGAAATAACTGAACATTTTTATCTTGGGGTAGCCGATTAGATGTTCAAATTTCACTTCCAGTTCGCGTGTCTTTGGTAACGAAGTAAAACAGCCACTTGCGAAGGATTGGTTATTGCTGTGTAATAAGTTCATTAGTGCCTTTTGTGTTAAAACGATTTTGTTCTGAAATTTACAATTTAGATGAAACCCTCATTCATAACCTGCGCGAATACCAAGAAGCGTCTTTTGAATGCTGATATTTCACATTTATTTCACCAGTATCGAACTCTGCTTACTTTCGTTCTTTTCTACATCGAAATGTTAATTACACGAATATTATTTTCCGACCGATCTCGCACTTCTAACTGTACAATTGCCCTACAACTGTTTACCTTCTAATGACACGCTTCTATCATTTGAATCTCCGTAGGTAGTTGATGACGCAATGTTCTTCGCGATAAGTGAAACACGACACGTTGCGTCATGATTATAAAATTCGAGAACTAAAAAGGTTCACTTGGTTACTGTTCATGCTCTGTGTCGGTATCGGACGGTGTCCTCAGTATCAAATGACACTGTGTAGCTCGAGCTCACCTTTAGTTCACTCTTGTTATCGTCGGAGAAAAAAATTTGATTCATTTCATAAGTCTGGATCTTGCTTGCTATTTTTTTTTTTCAACCATAGGACCGGACTCAAACAATTTGAAAATATCCGTGGTAGATCTTTTCGTAAAACGCGTTGCAGTCTCCACTCATGACACCAACTGCAACATTACAAACTTTGATGTATCTCGTGAGTGTATATGATAATTCCCTTTTGAGATATACAGACAATTTTTTGAAAAATACCCTGTTTCCCTTTTTTGGGTTCCCGCACCTCTCAGGCGATAAACTAATTTATCTATGGGAAGTAGCACTCCCAGGGGGAACATGGTAGGTCCCGTGCTGAGAGTTAGGAAGACCTTCTTTTTGTTGAAATAAAATTTTTTTGTTATGTTAGGGATCATCTTTTTTCGGTTCACTGCTGTCCTGTTTTTCAGCACCTACTACTTCTTTCTTCAACTTTTATCTGGTTTCATGGAGTTCTTTCTCAACTTACTATTTCTATGCACCTCGTGCAGAAATTCCGCGTTCCCTTAACTCCATACTTAATGGTACCTTCTTCCTTCCTCTCTTTGGAACGTCTTATTTGCGGTTAGGGAGACTTGAACTAGCCTAAAATCTAATCTTCGAGCTCTCGCAAAAAGTTTTCAAGGAACGCAGTCATTAGCTGAGACGAGCTTTTGGCGTTTCCTTGATCCCGTTTGACTAATATGCTGAAATATTTCTCACCTTTGCTGGGTGCCTGCGAAAAACAAGATATAGAGAGACGTTTTCTCGTTACAAAGGAATATCGTGGCCCCGCACGTCTGCACCAGAGGTCTCTTCCTTGTGGCGCACGCGTGGAAACATGACTTGCGCTTGTGAGCCAAGCGGCCTCTTGTAACGGGAGGTGTTCTCAAGACGCCCATCAGCCCTTGGTGCTACAAATTTTTGATATTACACCGCAATGCAGCGTATTATGGGAAGTGTTCTAAGGACTTTTTCATCAGCCCTGCGTGCTACAACTTTTCGATGTTGCACCGAAATACACCCCTCAGGGGGATACAAATATTGTATATATGGGAATTAGCGCTCCCAGAGGAACCATGCATGTGTGGGCCCGAGCTAAAGGTTAGGTAGGCTTCCTTTTTTGTAATAAAATAGGTTTTTGTTTTGTTACGGACCATCTTTTTTCGGTTCACTGCTGTCCTGTTTTTCAGCACCTACTACTTTCTTCTTCAACTTTTTTCTTGTTTCATGAACTTCTTTTCTAGCTTACTGTTTCTGTGCACCTTGTGCATAGATTCCACGTTCCCTCAACTCCATACTAAATGGTGCCTTCCTTTTTCCTCTCTTGGAAAATTTTTGTCGTGGTTAAGGGAGGCTAAAACTTTCTTATATAATAATAATAATAATAATAATGCACCGAAATGCAGCGTGTTGTTACGGGAGGTGCTCTCAAGACGCCCATCAACCCTGTGTACTACATCTTTTCGATATTACAATGTAATCCAGTGTAATGTTACGGGAAGTATTCTAAAGACTTCCATCGGCCCTGTGGGCTACCAATTCTCGATATTGCACTGAAATGCAGCGTGTTGGTACGGGAAGTGTTCTAAAGACTTTTCCATCAGCCCTGCGTGCTACTGATTCAATACGGAGTCTTGTAACTGTGTGCAGAAGACCTTTCCGTCAGCCCTGTACGTTACGGTTTTCGATGAAACTTTCGGGAAATAAATAAAAATTACTTCAGAATCCCGTTGTTGCTTTGTTTGGTAAACGGCGCTTCCAGTGGATGGCTGCAACTTATCAAAATAACTTTAAGTGCAACAAAAAAATCAATGGTGCTTCGACTTGCGGACGTACATTTGCTAAAAAAAGGAAGATTTTCGTATCCTCGGTCTCCAGTGTGATCGACGCCCTTGCTTCATCATGCAAGGAAGGAACCGCTACATCTTCTGCATGCCTCAAGGAAAATTCATGTCGCCCTTCAATCCGTCAGGTAATTACAGTCATATCGTACGTGAGGAAATGAACGCGAGTTTTTTCTTCGAGAGGTCGTCTCATCTACATGGGAATGGTAAAGTGTACTTGTGTTATTTTTATTACAGATGAATGAATTCGTCGCTTTTCGGTACTGTAACAGAACGCGGTTGCAAATTAAACACGTGTAGGCTTTGAGAGCGTTCTCTAGGTTAATAAAGATGAATTTTTGGGAGAGAAAACGGAGAAACTTTGGTTCCTTAAGAGCATATGCAGAAAAATTTTGAATTACCAACTGCTGGCTATTAGGTTGCCGTATGAACCTCAAAAATGTGCTGTTTTTTACCTGGGCAAGTCTCGTACACTCTCTATCACATAGAATTTATGTTTGTCAGTAACGAAATAAGCGCTCCCTATTACGTACTTCTCGCCCACAAAGCTCATAAAAATGAAAAAATAGCACTACTTTTGCACAATCCACAAACTATAAAAATTGTATTCCCTTTACCAATTTCCGGACCTATTCTCAAACTGTAATTTTCCACTCTTCATCTTGTAATACTTTGTGTAACTCATGGCTGTCACTAGTTAGTTGTACGAGTCTCTCGCTTGCTTAGTTTACTCAACAGTTGCTCAAAAAAATAGTTTCTGTATTTTCTCGCATTCTTTCCTGTACTAGAAGCTGTGGGAGCGATCTGAGGGTTGTCACAAGGGCTCTCACCATGCATTCTACTTCGCTTATCGTTGCTGGTAAATATAACTTTTAAAACACGATCATTACGGTCTGGTTAATTTTTGCTTTGTATGACAGTTAGTTGATGAGGATTTGCCTGACATGCCTGATTTTCGAAAAAGCGTATTCATCTAAGTAGATTCACCGGCAACACAGTTATTTGAAACTATATCGATTACAGGAGCATAAATGTCTCTTCCTAGTTGCAATATACTTGTGTAGCTTTCTATCCCAAATTTGCCGTACATGCCCTAATAATTCATTTCTGTATTAGGTCCAAACAAATCTGGTACGAGCAGTTCTTGCATTATGTCACAAAATTCCTGTTTTTCTCGCAAAATACAATGATCACGTCTGACCTAGTGATACTCATCGCAGGTGCCACTGTCTCAAGTTCGGCGTGCAGCACAGCGACACGCACCCTCTCAATGCGATAAGAGTTTAAATATCCTTCTCACCTGCATTCCCTTTCCCTTTCGACATTGAGAGACAGACGTGTCTTGCTTGATTCATGCTGAGCTAACGTGGTGAGTCTCTCTTAATTTTCGCAAAAAGTAACTGCCAGGGCTAAAAAAAATAACAATTAAAATAGAAATGATCTTGGCGCATGTTCTGCTCCGCAATCTAAGACGCAACTTTGCTCTTTACCCTCGATGTCGACGATCATGTGAACCCCTCGTGTGTGGGTGCTGCTTGCTGTGCACTGACTGAAATTTAGAGATTGATTCCGTCATGTACGTTGAATGTAGTATAATTCCTGAGTGTCCTACATTACTCCTATATAGTGTTAACTTAGAGTTCTGAATCGTATATGTTACTCGATCTCATATTCTGCAGAATATTTCCTTATCTTGTTGTGGTAAATTTTATGTTACTCATTTACCCTATAAAATAATTATATACTTTGTAATTAATGTTTCGTTACTGTTATATTCTGGGAAGTCCAGGCATGCAACGTTAGGAATGTGAATGTGTAAGTAATAAATTTCATATGATTGTTATTCTATGCATTGTGTGCTAAATTCATTGCACCATGTGAGTAAAAAAAGACGTGACAAGATTTGAAGGTCCCTCACATAACGTGCCCTGAATGTATTTGATTTCCGTGCAAATGATCTAGGAATTTGCTCAGGACATCTGATCAACGGAACAATTATTTTAGCGGCATTGTTCTTCATGAGGAAGCTGCGCCTCTGATGTGTGTGCACGAACTGGACACGTGAAGCTGCTTCATAGTTTACTTCATAATAAAAACCATGTTGCCAATGATCCCGCACTCTACTTCAAAATAAAAAACCTTCACGTTGCGCCTGATTCCGCTCTCATTAACGGGGTTTGGGAGCTGAATGACACGTTTTCCTCTTTGTAGAAGTCGATATACACGCTTTAACATTGTACTACGCGTTGACCTCTTAGGAAACCCCTTCCTAGGTAAGTTGGTTACCTGTGAGTAACCCTCATAGGTAACAATTGTTCTTATGGAAATTAGCGTTCCCAGCGAGAAGATGTGAGGCTCGAGCCGATGGTTAGGTGGGTTTTCCTCTTGTTGAAATTGAGTGTTTTTTGTTTTGTTTCGTTACGGACTTTTTTTTTCATAAAGCTGCTGCCCTTTGCTTTAGCAGTTGTTACTTTATTGTACAAATTCTATCTTATTGTATTAACGTCTTTCGGTCATGCTGTTTCTATGCAAAAAATTGAGGTGCAGGAACAAACTTATGCATAGATTCCCCGTTTTCTCAATTCCATACTGATTGGTGTCTTTCCTCTCTTGAGGGCACATTTTATGTGGCTAGAGAGACTTGAACCAAAAATCTAATCTAATTTTACCTCATTGGAAACCAATAAAGATTTTGAGAAATGAGTAGAAGTCCCCCAACGTATTACACTTTACATATTATCCTAAAAGATTTTACAAAGAGCTGGAATGATTGGTTATCATCAGGGTTTCATGTATAAATAACTGAACTTGAATGAGAATTATTTACTAAATGCGCGACGAATATTCTTCACCAAAAAAATTAACACAAACATCCTGTTTTGACGTCAGTACGCACTACAGTAACAATGGTGTACGTAGCTATGCACAGAGGAAGTGATCTCCCACACCACGCGGGGAGGATCCCAGCGACAGCTGTGGTTACCTTCTGTATCACCGTCATCGAGCTGTAGCGCAGATACCGCGCTGGATTGTTGCGGTGCCGCGCTAATGCCGCGCGTTATTGCTCCAAGGTCCTTGTGATGTCCGGTCAGGCAATTTTTTGTCAACTTTGTTGTTACTGCTGTAGCTTCATTGTACATTGTAACACATTCATTCGATGTTTCGCGTCTTGTTTCTAATATTGTTTTGTAAGAAGGAATTAACTGGTAGTTTTATTTTATAATTTTACTTTCAAAACTTAGATGTTGGGTGTGTTCATTTTTTTAAATACAGTGAAGAAATCTTTACGTTTTTAAATATTGATAGTATATATTGTTATTGACTGTTTTGGTGAAACCATGCATGTTCGATGCCTGTGGTGTACGGATCTCTGTGTGCTACTCAGAAGTGGTGTATTTTTGAATCAATATCCTGTCTCATGATAAAAGTAACTATCTTTGGGGTGGCTTTCTTAAAGTTCATTGTTTTGAAATTTATAAGTGTCACTATAGCTCAAATACAAGCAAAATTATGAGAAAATAATAAAATTTCTCAATTGAATACGATTAATATGAAGCGTCTATCCCACGAGTAGGAAGTTTCACAAAAACTCCTCGATAACGATAAACTTATAATCAAATCACTGTGTTACTGAATATTTTTTGTAACTACGTTATCCTCATCGATCTGATCCAATCATCGTCTTCAAGTTACAGGCTGACTTCATTTGTCCTTTCTGTGTGGTGACCTCCTGGGCTGTGTGGGTATGTCAACGCGTTGCGTCAACGTAATAACGCTCACCTGTTTAGCAAAGGATTTGATAGCCAAGTTTTTGTCAAGGCTCTTCTTTATTGCACTCGTTTTATTTTGTAGCATGATGTACATTTTTTGATTTGAGCTATTCCACACTTTATTCAATCTTATTTTAGCTGTTATAATTTTATTTCAGCCGTCAATATTTAATCTAGTAAGATGGTGTAGATTTTGAAACATTGAGATTCGAGTGGAGAAGTGCTAAGCGAGTTTACGTTCAAAACTTTTAACGTCAAGCATGCGACATTTTGCTCAAAAAAATCCTGTTGGTTAAATCATTAACTCTAGGCGGTCATTAACTCTAGGCAGAGTTCTAGGCGGTCAAACTCAAAGCTATGTTGTCTTAATAGATGTTCCCTATCTCAACAACGATGCTTCTTTGTAAAACTATAAACCAATGTTACTAGAGCTACCATTACTACAATGTGCAAATCTACATTGATAAAACAATACGGTTCGCTAAAGAATCTCTACCGAAGAACACGAGCATAAATCAAATTTTGTAAAGCCATGAAAAAGAGAAGCACAAGTAACATTGACGCACCCCCAAATTACGAAACCTCACTTAAGTACAGCGTGACACAAGGGTGTGACAGGGTCGACACACGTCGGCAGTGACGCAGCTGCAGCGTGAGCTTGACCCACTCACTCGGGCGTGGAGTCAGCCTAAGGTCACGAGCCGCGTAGCTCTGGCGGTAACGTTCGCTGGGGCGGTGCAGTTACACGTCACTTCTAGCTGGCAATCTTCGATTGGGTGCCAGGAAGTGTGCCGTGATGCATCTACATAACCATTTCTGGTCGGACCTGCTGCCAGGTGAGGGAGTAAGTGCAGAAAAGCGTTGTAGAGTCTGTGCCTTGTTAATCGAGATAGCTCGCCTTCCTATAGTGAGGTGTGTGTATTTGATATGCAAAGTGCTATCCTGCCACGCATGTTGCGATTGCAGTGTTGTGATGGAATTACGGCGTGCAACTGTGGTCCTTTCGCTATCGCCCTCTGCTGCGGGCCGCCCTCGCTTGTTAGTTTCGCCAAGTTTCCCTGTGGAGTCTCTCGGATCTCTTCCGGCCGAGGAATCTGGTCTGGAACACTGGGGCTGAAGCACACCTGAATACAGTGAAAGTTTCTTAGGCTGTATTTTTATAGTTCGCTCACGAAAACTTTTAATCATAATAAGAATAGGTCCTCAGTTTAAAAAAGAGTGAGAAATGCGACGCAAGGGTATAACGATTGCGAGATGCTTGAGGATTAATGTTTGCATGAATTGTTCGAGATAACACAATCCATCATGCGTTGGCAAGAAGGTATATTAATACCTCTTCATAGGGGAAGTTCTTTCTCTTGTTGGAAAAAATAAACTTCTGCTGCCTTAAGCAAGTTTGGTTACGCAAGTTGGCAACCATTGTTTCACTAAACGTGGGTTCGGCATAGTGCGTTTTTTTTTTTAATGAAGATTTTTATTAGTTTCTCCTTAGAGCTAACAGCCAATATCTAACAAATTATTGAGGTCGTAATTCTAACTCGAACACTGACGTAAATACTTTATTTTCGTCGAAAACAAAACAAATGAATCATATGATACCTAAAATCGAAGTTCACATGGCGGACATCTCATGGAACCCAGCGCGCGCGAGAGAGAGAGAGCATTGAAATGTCACTTCATCACATTTTATGGAGTATAGGACGCTTATTACCGCATGTCCTGCCATATAATGGTTAAATTTAGCGCAATTAGCGTCGCCTCGACGATACGGAGACCCCGGAAGGAGGTCACTCTAGCGTGTAACGCCGGCGGCGGGGGTGACTTCTGTACGATGGCCTTGCCGAGCGCTGGATGCTGCACAGAAATGCGCTGCTCCTGCTGCTGCCCACGGCTGCTACATTGTGTACGAGGCCTGTCGAAAAAGTATCCGACCTTAATTTTTCCCGCGCAAAGTAGTGATTCTAAGGCGGCGCCACTGTGCACGGTGGAAGGAGGAATCTTAATGCGCATGCTTGACTTTTTTCACCGCATTCACTTGGGCCACTCACTAGCTGGGGGTCGCCAAGTAAGGTGCTGTTCTAAGTGTTTGTCGGATTTAGTTTTCTTGCAAGATGACTGAACGAATTGAGCAAAGACACTGCATCAAATTTTGTCAAAAGCTTGGTGATTCTCAAATTGAAACAATTCGTAAGATTCAGCAGGTGTTTGGGGAAGATGCTATGGGTGTAACACAAATTAAGGAGTGGTTCAACCGATTCAAAGATGGCCGCACATCAGCGGAGAGTGAGCAGCGTTGTGGCAGGCCCAAAACTTCTCGGAGTGCAGCTGTTGTTGAGAGGGTGCGAAATTTGGTGATGGCAGATCGTCGTTTGACCGTGCGGGAGATTGCCCAAGAGGTTGGAGTGAGTAAAGATTCTGCACATGCCATTTTGACCAGACATGTGGACTGCGAACAACTGGCACTTGCATCACGACAACGCGCCCGCACATTCATCCCATTTGATCCGCAATTTCTTGGCCAAACATGGAATTACGACCGTCCGCCAACCTCCCTACTCTCCAGACCTGGCTCCTTGCGACTTCTGGTTGTTTCCAAAATTGAAGACACCACTGAAAGGATCCCGTTTTGAGAGTAGAGAAGAGATAATGCGGAACGCGACGACAGAGCTGAACACCATTCCAAAAGAAGACTTCCAGAGGTGTTTCCGGCAGTGGAAGGATCGGTGGGCTAAGTGTGTGGAAGCACAAGGAGTCTACTTTGAAGGGGATTAGGGTCCCAACCCCGTCAGGTTGTTGAAGTATTTTTTCTGGCCAAAGGTCGGATACTTTTTCGACAGGCCTCGTATTCTGTCCAATATTTTCAACACTTTGACCGTAATCGGTTAAACTGAAGTTCAGCATTAAACCCAAATTTAAAGTCAATTGTGGTAAGCAATTTTCAAAATAGCTAATATTTGGTAGGTCGTTCCTTCGTTTAGTTTTGATTAAGTAATTATGAAAATTGAGTTTGTGTCTTCTGGCCAGTCAACAGCATTATGAAAATTCCCTTCGTGCTCACCGGTGGTGCACGTTGCGGTCAAAGTGTTGAATTTTGACTTTCCTCCTTGTAAAACTAAATCATGAAGCTATCTCTCTGTTTCTTTGTGTTCACGTTTTATTTGGTAAAAGAAACTTGAAAATTTCGGGCGGAAAAACAACATAGCAACTCCACAGCTGTCAGAGCTCCCGCACCTTCAAGTTGATAGGAAAAATCTTCGTTATTTTGGTGCATGCCATCTCCTCTGTTGCCAACTGGGCATTTGTTATCCCCGATCGTGACGGCGATTGAATTCAAGTCTGAGCGTATATGGTTGGGAATCTTTGTTCTCGTCGTGTTTGGTTTTAATGAGGTCTGAGTCCGATTTTTACGACGAAGTGTAACAATTGCTTGTAATACCACACGTAAACTTGAACCTTCCCTCAACCTGTCTTGAGTGTCACTTGTGATTCAGAAATGAGTGCGGTAATGTTGTGGTAGTTCTGGCAGTCGGGGTCGCGGAATTTTCTATTATACCCCGGGCTGCGCGACCCCCACTTTACCAGCCTAACCAACGTAAAGCACGGGTCGTAGCGCTGCTACCTTATTTTCAATGCCCTCCAGGATCCGTCTTAATTAATCTATCAACTTATCTCCAGAGCATCCAAGGCTCGAATCAGCCGACAAATTCCAAGACGTCCCAGACTTCGGTACAGTCGCCAACAAAAGGGTTTACCAAAACACACCCGAACGCAAATTACGACCGAACTTCTCTTGACCTCTTCGTACCAGCTTCCTGTTAGTTTCTAGGCCCAAACTTATGGCGCTATTCTAAAATCCGGCCTTCATGGAAAACAACAACAGGCAAAACTTACGTTTATTGGTATCCACATTCAGGATATTTACACTTTAAAACAGACCACTTACGATAAAACCGGTCGGCCTGACTGTGCTACATGAAACTATACAATCCTGCTTCATACATTTGGCGACTATCTTATGGCGGAGTCTTCTAGCACCGGACGTTAGCCTTTATTACTTGTCCTTGCTCAGACCCACCATATCACGCACAACGTAGTCACCGATGAAAGTATACACGGAGGGGTGCACAGGTAGCCAAACCGACCTCTACAGCTTCAAAACTAACTCTGTCAACCTATCCCCGGCAACCCTCCACATGCTCTCGCTATTACGCGTAACAGGTCGCGCGTGGATGTTACTTTCCGGAGTATACAAAAACGCAACTACCAACAAACAAAACGCAACTAACAATAATAGAGATTCAAAAATAGTAGCACACTACTATAATGTAATAAATTTTTTTTTCATTTTGGTAAAACATGGCACACTGCAGTCGATTGTTGAGTTATTAATAATCACAATTATTTGTGATTTGTGACACAAACCTGTACTAATGCGGCTTAAATTTAATCCCAGTTGATGAACAAATTGATTCAAAGTATGAATAACTGGGGATAATTTTTAGTCATGTAAGTTGAGGTTTTCGTAAAATGATGTTACAGCTGGAGAGAAAAAGCGACCATCTTCGCAATAGTATTCTTATGGGTTATTACTTTGGAACTTATAAATATCACCATCGCTGAAATTCAACCAAAATTATAGAATTTTTAATCTAATTCGGCCTGACGAGTAGAAATGGTAGAATAAGTCGAGGTCAAAGTAGGACCGCCGTCGTGCGCGCACGTATTTTGTTCATCGATATTTCTTGTTCCTTAGGAAAATCCCCGGCAAGGACTTTCACTCATCGTAGGTGCTAAAGAAAAATCGCAATGCCCTATTTGCTTCTTACGCAACGTTTTATTCGAGCTTACAACACACGAAAAGAACAGCTGAACGTTTGAGACGCAATGATCATACTTCCAATTGCCGCCTGCAGAATTTTCAGCTTGGGTATTCCTTAACTTTGACCTGGCAAAATGCACGGTTCCGTTGAGCCCTGAGCCACCCAGGTGTCCGATTTTCAAATAATTGACGTCAAGGAATTTATAGCAATTTACGTCGTCTTGGCTGCAGCTGGCAGTCTGAGTTATCCTAAGTCTACCTATAGCCGCGCTTGTGTTGTTTTTTTCGACCATCACACTCATGTTAGATCATTTTTCAAACTTGAGCCTGAGTAGCCAGACGCTGAGAAATCAAATTTTTTATATGTTAGCGGAATTTCACGCAATGAAAATGAACTTACAAATTATGTAATCTGTCGAGAAGAATGGGTTATGTTTATAATACATTTGAAAGCATGAATTACGCTTTGGCAGATTTCAGATGTTTTTCTGAATTATTTAGCGATTGTGAGCGTAGACTCCTATGATATCTGCTTGAAGTTGTTGCTTCTCTATGTCCGGTGCGCTCATTTTTGTTTCGGTTGAGTAGTTTGAAAAGTGAGAGTGGTCGAAGACTGCCCAGTCATGAAATATAGCCGCCGCCTGAACTTTCCAGTGACGGAAGTCCGAAGTCACTTCAGATCGCAGTTCCTGGACCATCAACCGAGACAAACAGTACCGGATATGCTGTCGGATCTGCGCTCCAGTCTCAGACTAAAATAGTTCCTTGTGAGCGACTCACAGACTTAACAGCTCGCGGATGCTGTGAGTCTAGAAAAAAATTTGGGAGAGAAAGTTCCGAGAGCTGGGACCGTCTTCGGCAATACCTTTGGATCAGGTTTGGCACTCTATCGCCGACAATGTTCGTTTTTGGTCTGTTGAATGCTTTCACGGGCACTATGATCGAACAGCAGATTGAGGAACGCTACGGAAACATAAACGTTTAAGTATGTCTGAAAGAACTGAGTTGAATCTTGCTTGAGGTCAATGAAGATAACAGGGAACAAACACGAGGCCGACGAACAGGTGTGATTGATATCTACCCTACGAAACGGATGTATCGATATTTTGGTAATTTTCGATTCTCACGCTATATGCCACTCTATCTAATTTTTGGTACTTAGCCTGCCACGTGAAAAATGCGTCAAAAACTTGAAATACATGACCAATCGTGGTTAAGCCTCATAGTTAGCCATTGCAAATATAGTTGTTTGTATAAGTACCAAGGGTTAGAATGATCTTTGTGTAGTTTAATGATTAACTAAGTTCAGAGCCTCAGGCCTGGTATGGTTGAAGATGACTCGCATTTGGAAATGTACAAGGGAACAGTTTTATTTATTTGACAGCAACATTAGAGTGTAATTTCACCTGAGCATTGTGAGAATGTTTATACGGCACACTTATTTTATGGTGGTGTACCCCGGTTTTCAGTGCGAAATAATAAACGCGTGAAATTTTTTTTTTTTTGCTAATCAGCAAAAGTTACTTTCTTCCCAGTTCTGCTCATTCAAGTCCATTCATACTAAGAGCTCAACTGCCGTACATCTTTCAAATGCCGGTGACCAGGCAACGCACGCGTACGTTGCAGTAACTCAAATACTCCTCATTCCTTTATTCCGCCAGGTATTTGGACATTTCTCCCGAGGGGGATGCAGGACAAGTTAAATACGAGTTTTTGTAGGCGTGAAGCTGATATATTGTCGATATTTAAATTTTGAGTTCGCCATGCAACACAGCTGATCACACTAGCCCTTGGGTCGACCATGTTGCCCTTGACTTCACTCTTCGCGTCTTGTTTACTTTGCTGTTCACACTATCAGCTTCCGTTTGCATTGTTCATAAGCCTGTAGAAGATACAGCACCTAGAATGCAAAAACGGTAAATAATATCTCACAGACCAACATAGTTTTGGAAAAGGGAAACTACTTTAGGTTCTGATAAATGGAGACAGCTATCATGCATTCTGAATTTAAACGTAATTTTGAAACGTTTGAAGCCATGTCTGTTCTTGTAAGGTTGAGCTCCTACTAATGAAATGAATAAGTACTTCAGGGAGACCTGTTTCGTACGCTCAATTTTACAGAGATTACTGCAGAGGGTAGAATGGTCGAATTAGCTATAAATAACCTTTCAGCATTCCAATAGGAGATTGTTTCTAGGTCCCTGCGCCTTATTACGAATTTGTTTAAATGTAGCCGCCAAACTCAATCCATTGCACCGATTTAAAACTCAGTTAGTGTAGATGATGACATTTTAATTCTTCATTTTTTAAGTTCAAATATACGGAAGATCTCCCTAACAGTGAAACTCATCAAACGAAGCGGTGTTCTAAATGGGCCGTGTTTCACCTCTAAATTTAGCCCTGATCCACGCAGAGCTGAGGCATCCTTCCCCTAGCACACACGAACCAAGGCTGTTCATGGTCAACCGCATACCACGCTCAAGCGCCCGCCAATCTGCTCTCCCGCCTCCTGCGCATGCCTTGCCTATAGCTACTCCATCACGTATCGGACATGAAAGAATCTGCCGCTGCCGCCCTACAGCACTGCAGTCGTTCGGGTTAATTGATGGTTCCAGATTTCGAACTTTTGCTTCGACTGAGGTTTTCTTTACGAGAGGTATGCCTCTGTTTCTTTTATGCTAGAGGTGAACGATTTACATGAGGGGGCATAAGAGAGGCAATAGCTTTTGGTTCGTTTGGTTTATCTACCCTATGTTATGGGGACTAGTGCCCCTAGGGTGATACTGTTAGGTTACCTCTGCTATAGATAGGTCACCGTGGCGTCTTTCACGCCCACTTTGTTCGTTTTCACCCCCCACTTGTTTTATCTTCTTAGTTAATTTTTTATTGTCTTCTCAACATGCCATTTCGGTGCACAGAGCATCGTGAGTAGGAACACACCTTGTGCATAGATTGCTCGTTTTCCACAGTCCATAGGAAATTGTCCCTTCTCTTCGTAGTCTTGAGATCACCGTTGTTAATTGTGGCTAGGGAATTCTCAATTAACCAATGTTAAAGTAATAATAATAATTAACATTTGTAAACGACCAATTGTAATACTCCTTAATACTCCTTTTAATTCCGGTCGTGAAAAATTATGTTGTTATTATTATACCTATCAAAATGACCGTACTCCAAACTTGATGATGGAATTTAAACGAGAAATTACCGGTGAACTTTTGGGAACATTTTTACATTCAAAACATTTTTGTATTCATCTGTTCAGCAGTGGGTTACCTGAAACCCTCTATCGTAATTCTTCCTGTAGCACAGGCACATGATTGTCTGCATAGATGGTGCTGTTCTAATTTTATTGGCATGCCCGTTTACTTCGCAGAGTAGTGGCCAGCACTTTTTCCTCCTCCTGTGGAAAATTATTGTTATTGTTCTTTCCATCAGTTCAGTAAAAAAACTGTATACCGTAGTGAACACCTGCCATTGCTCTTATGTCGTGTTTGTTCGCGCCCCTCGCTAATAGTACATTATTACAATCCGCAAGTGTCATTATAGTTTGTGCCTCCCGCGAATACCATGCCTCCCTTCTTTGTTCACAAGATTACCATGTCGGAACTCCAGTCAATATCGTGAATCCTCCAAGGGATGTGGTGGAAAGAGTTGTCCTTCAGGGTACTTTGGAAACTTAACGCCGTAACTCGATTCCATTCCATCGGTACACTGATGCTACAGTGCGCCTTCCCTCGATGGTGCTGGAGGAGTATCTATAGGATTCCTGCACTCGTTCACCGTGCGCAGCAGAATTGGAAATCGACTTTACTGCTCGAATGTATATTTATCCCTCCTTAGAAATATGGAAAATATAATTGCACGATATTTCACCTTGTATGATAAGTGGATTTTTTAGAAAAAGTTGCAAAGTAGATGAAATGTTATTCATTTATACCGCCATGTGAGTGAGCAATTTGCCTATAAGCACACATGTGTCCCAAAACGCGATGAGTGTGTTAACTTGAGTCTGAATAGTACACTGACCATAATGCGCATCCTCGTTAGTACTGAATTAAGGAGTATGTGTGATTCCTAAACTCGACCCAACCCAAATGGATACACTAACACAATCGCGCCTTCCCTCATTGATGGGCCTAGGGAAATGGCGATCCTTGATGAGACTTGTGGATTTAGCATTGCTTCTGAGTGGCGTTCGATCGTTGAGCTTAATTGTTAGGCCCCAGCTCTCCCTTCGTCCCTGCTGTCTATTGCTCGAAAGAGGGAACAGGGTACAATCCTGGCGTCTAATTTTCTTACGTAAGTTTTCGTATTTGCCTTTTCTATTTCTTCACTCTTAGGTTTTTTATAGATGCACCCTTTTTCCGTGGCTTTATATCACAGCGCCACCGAAAGTTGACTTTTTTTGCTTATCGTACCAAATCCTCAACCTTGGGTGAGATTCACTGTCTGGAGAGCATACTAAACATTACGAAGAAATCAGATCACTGAAATTTTTTTTTCAGTCAAGAATGAAATCTCACCAGGCTTTGACACTGCGAAACTATACATTCTCAACCACAGAATGCAAAAGCGACCTCTCACTAGTCAACGTCCCCCAAGAACAAGCGCGTATTGATTTATAGGCGAAGTAAAACACTCTTTACAACAAGCGATTTTTTTTAAATTCCCCTCAATCATGCGACACACGCCTTGGCCTAGCGTTCTTGTGTGGCAAATGTGGACTATCTCGACCTGGAACTCCAGCCCCAATATGCAGCTGTTTCCAACTGTGGTTCGTGTGTTTTGTTTTGTCAGGCTCATCACGTCTCATGATTAGTGCTCCTCCAGCTTGCGAGACCTGAATTACACCATTTGGGGGATTGTGCACGCGTGAAGAACGAGTTACCTGCATGCAAGAGGTACAGATTTCGTTTGCTTTGAGTAATACGTTCAGAGTTACGTCTTCTTATTCTGTACCCTGGAGCTTGCTCCGATAAAGTTATCCTCAGAGCGAGAAAAATGGTTCGTGTACAAGAGTCGTAATTTCCTATCATTACGGTGTTAATTTTAACCTCATTCAGTGCAAACTGTTAAGAAATCTATTGGGTTGTCCGGTAACTTCGAGCCGATTTTTAGTGGTTCATTTTTCGGCTTATTTTAGAAAGTAGGATTTGACTACACCTCCATTTAGAGCACAGTTCAAGCTATCTGTTCATGGAAGGAGGTTTGAGCTCCTATATCATTGTTAATGCTGTAGCCCTTTGAAATGAAAGATGAAATGTTTACTTTCGGGAGTTGATGTTTTCCTATTCCCATCAAGGAAAAAATTCCTTATGAGCAACCAAAGAAATATGCGCAGTTTGCGGTGATGATTCTTTATCCGGAAGAACAGTACGGAAGTGGTTCGCGAGGTAGCATTGAGAAAGAGCAATCAGGCTGACCATTCTTTACAGATGATGACCAAATCAAGTCATTAATTGAGAATGACCCACATTGCACCACCCAAGAATTGATAAGAAGCCTCAACCTATAAAAATCCGTTGTTCAAGAGCACTTGAAAGCTTTGGGTTCGCAAATCGCCACTTTTGGGTGCCACATGACTTATGTGAGAAGAACCTTTAGGATTGCATTTGCATCCCATCTGTGATTTGCTTCACAAACGGAATGGAAATGTGTTTTTTTTTAAAGCAAATTGTAGCCGGAATTCAAGAAAACGTCCTGCAGAATTAGCCAATAGGAAAGGTGTTTTCCATTGGGATAATGCAAGACCACACGTTTCTCTGGAAACCTGACAAAAATTGTTGCAATTGGCTGGGATGTGTTAACCCCATCCTCCATATTCACCAGATATTACTTTGTTGGATATTCACTTCTTCAGTTCTTCTCAGAATTGTCTTAATGGTATAGATTTCAATTCCTTGGATGACTTGAAAAGATACCTTGATCAATTCTTCGCCATGAAACCACCGCAATTCTGGGAGAGGGTACTTTCAAGTTGAATGAAAATAGAGACCATTGTGCGACAAAATGGTTTGTATTTTGTTGATAAGAGATGTAATGGCTTATATTTATTAACTTTTTCTTCCTATAAAAATAGTCACGAACTTTCCGGACAATCCATTAGTTACGTATCGTTATGACAAAGGCAGAAAATGTTTTTGTTCAATAGACTCGTCCTTCTGTACCAAGTAACTTGATGCGTCACTCCATGACTTTATAATTATGATACACAGTAATTTTTTTCCAAGTTTGGATAATCACCAGGACCGTTGACTATGTACCGAAATCCATTTCTGCCCCATGCCCTGCTAAGGTGAGCGCATCATCATTCTATAGCGCTTGCAATATTAGAGTTCTTGACCAACGCGTGGAGAGGAGACGCCTGGACTGCTAATAGAAGGCTCCATTGATCTGGAATTCCCAAGCTTCTTAAATAGTATCTTATACGGCCATTCGAGTGTTATTTACAACAATGTATGTCATTTATCCCCGTATTGAAAATGTCTGGCAGACTTATAGTAGCTCAAAATTTTGCTCGAAGTCATGAATATCATCGTCTATAATATGACAGTGATTTTTTGCCTCTCGGAAAATTTGACAATACAGGGGACACCGCGATGAACTTAGAAACAGCGATGCTGCATTCACACGATAACAAAAGTTCACAGCAAATTTTAACCGGTCAGTCTTTCAAGTTTATTGTCATCAGATACATTGAAATCGGAGTCGTTTACCCTGAGGTAAAACTGTTGATACAGCAAAGGATGCACACTTGCTGGGTTTATATGCATATCTAATAGCTTTTTTATGCCAGTTATTTCGTTGGGAATGTTTTAGATGTGAAATTTGTGTTCCCTCGAAGCTACTACTCAACAATTCGTGAATCCATTTCTTCACGGTATTACGATGCTTACAAACAGGGATTGCACTTCTTTTATCTTTACATGAACTTTGAAGCTTGTTTTCATTAAGAGGAATATTACCTTTCAGTTCAAACTTGAAGCTGTGCATAAGAAAAAGGTACTAACCCCGTGATATGATGTTTTAAAAATGTGAATTTTTGTGCTGATATCAACGTGAAATGAACGCTTACGACATTGGATCCAACTCTTTCTCTGCATGTACATTGTTTAGAAACAACGGACGGTCATTAATTAATATTGCGAGGAATGCATAGTTTATAGTGTTCTTATTGAAGGTTTAAGGTAAAAGATTACTCCGAAAGTAAAATCTGAGAGCCCCATCTGCTTAACACAACACTCTTCGAACATAACTTCGACTGTACTTCAGTTGAAAAAAAATGAACGCTCAGAAAGCATGATCTAAAAAGTTCAACCTGTTCTATCACGCACTCCACAAAAGCAGGCATTTTAACAAGGAATCTCCCTCAGCGACCTCACTTGCGGTACGTTCGACGCACCTCCCACCGAGGAAAACTTGAGTAAACCTCGACAGGCAGGCGTTACTCAGCGCTGCATTGGAACGTTCGGCCGCCCTAGAGAGTGAGAGCTGGGCGGGCGCGAGGGCATGTAGGCCAACGCGTAGTCCTGCGGTCTGCTGACGGCAGCCACAGGGGAAAGTCCCGGCCGGACGCTGCGGGCACAGCTCGCTTTCTTAGTAACAGCGTCGGGCTTGCGTCTCATGGCAGGTAATCTGTGTGGTAACTGGAGCCAGCATGTCTGAGCTGGGCTTCCTCTTTACTGTGGGGTGGGGCATTATATTTGTGTTGCTTCCTATCATGGGAACGTCTTCGTGTTGGGAGCGTTGCCGTCTTTCTACTGTATTTATTGTTTGCGCTGTTTTTTACGGAGTGTTTTGCTATGCGCAGCTTTTTTTTATGGTCCGAAGTGAATGAATTGCTTCAAATTCTTGACCATCGTTTTCATTATTTTCCTCACTCTTATGAGTAAATGTCTCCTGTGCTATTTGTGTTAACATGCTTATTTTTTCCTAGTGAAAATTAATGTCAATAATTCCTGAAATTGGGAGCACATTGAACGGAATTCATACAATTTCATTTTTGCGACAATTATTTTCACCATGTACTTCTGGTTCACTCGTAGAGTTGAATAACATTTTCATTTCATTAAATAGCGTCGAAACCAAACCCTGGGGTGATTGGGGTCGGCATACAGTATACTTGTTCTACAAGTTGTGTTGGCTCTGAGGAAAATGCAGAGACATTATCAGGGGCTAGAACTACGGTGTCAACCGAGAATACCGTGATTATAATTATCGTCTCACTAAAGTGTCGTTGTACAGCATACAGTACACCGTAATTAATCCTGCCCGGCGCATCTCTCATTCTCTGAAAGAATCATAAGCATTCACCATAACACTGATTCTCTCGATCTCTAAGCAATGTATTAACTTCACACCTTCGCTTCACTTCAGCTCGTCCCAGCTCAACTTAGTAGCTGGGTTAGTCCAGGTCTGCGTCGCTCATGCTAGAGCCGACATAGCTGCAGTGCGTCAGAACGAATTACACGTGATGTGACCTGGATAGCCAACCTAGCACGGGAAACCCAAGCGCGATAAAGTACCGCTTCATGCCAGTTTCGTCTTTTCATTTAAAGGCTTGGGAAACGCATCGTGAAATTCATCCGGTTACATGTGATGTAGATTTCTCCACAGCGGTGGAACGATTTAATCGAACGTATTTCTATTCCTTTTCTTCTCTATAGAAGCGAAGGCAACCAATGTTAGTTCTCGTTGAATTGATGGTAAAATTACGAGTTTGTGATTTTCTTTTATCACAATTTTTTTAATCTCCTCTTCGAATCGTCAGATTTTTCTGTCTTACGTTGTGTTGCAGTTCCTTTCCTGTGAACGTTTCTGTGTAACTCTGTTGAATAAGAATACAAAGAGCAGAAACCAATTACCATTGCAGCACGTTTGAATGAACTCATTCACACCCCTCAGGGGGATACAACTATTGTATCTATGGGAATTAGCGCTCCCAGGGGAAAAATGTGAGGGCCCGAGCTGAGAGTTAGGTAGGCCTTCTTTTTGTTGAAATAAAATGTTTTTTGTTATGTTAAGGACCACCTTTTTTCGGTTCACTACTGTCCTGTTTTTCAGCACCTCTGACTTTTTTCTTCAACTTTTATCTTATTTCATGAACTTCTTTCCCATCTTACTGTTTCTATGCCCTTTCTGCATAGATTCCTCATTTTCTTATCTCCATACTAAATGGTGCCTTCCTCCTTCCTCTCTTCGATACGCTCTGTTTTTGCAGCGGTTAGGGAGGCTTAAACTAACTTATAATCTATAATCTGAACTCATTCACATCCAAGTATCATGTAAATATAATCTAAAGGCACGGATATTATTCTTCTTTTACGTAAATCGATTTTCATTCTTTTCGATTTCGATTTTCACAAGAAAAAATGATAAAATTTGGAAACTACACCAGGCTCAGGAAAAATCGTATAATTGTTGAAGCGCTGGACACCTTGTGCAGCACAACTATTCAGCCCACTGAGCTCAGTTCAGTTTGCCTCTCATTAATTTCGTTCTACAACGTCATTTAGCTATAGGGTAACGTTGTGCTCTTTTTTTGTTTTTCCATTAGTAGATGACAAGCAATCGCGAACGTCTCTCACACTGGGAGCCCAATGCAAAAGCACTCCATCTGACTTAAAATGCAATTCTCTGTCGACTTAATTACCTAAAGATAATTGATTAAACCAAACATGAATTCGCTGCAGATATTGCTCCGTAAAATAATTAATTTAACCTAACGAACAATTTCTTGTAGACTTTACTACGTAAAAATTACTTGATTTAATTAAACGTATAATTTACTCTAGACTTCATTTTGTAAAAATATTGTTATTCAAACTAACTCAAAATTCAATGTAAAATTAACTACCCAAAAATAACTATTTGTCCATTCGTACTATACACAGCAAATCACACTCGTCCTACCTATAAAAATCCCATTATTTGACCAATCGTACAATTCACTGTAGACTTGAACGCTTACAATTTCTTACCGTTGACTATACCACAATTATTCTACTAATGCGTACAATTCACTGTAGACTACACTACCCTAAAAATCACAATATTTGACCAAACGAACAATTCTCTGTATACTTGGCTGCATAGCAGTCGTGTGACAGAGCGAGGCAATTACTCACGCCAAAAATTCCACGACGGCTTACCCTGGCAGAAGACGTGGGGAATCCTCAAAATCTCGTGCCCGGCGCCTACGACCTCAAGAGTTGCGCGACTGCGACTCACCAGGCAAGTCGGCCTCAACCCTTGGCTCAGAGCGGACGTACCCTAGCACTCCACTCACTGGTTCCGCACCTGCCTGTCCAGGCGCCGCTCTCACTCGATTAGCGGACAAATCGAAGTTTCCGTTCGTGTGATTGGAAGAATTGTTGAAGCTGTTAGTGTTCCCGAGTGTTGTAAACTGGTGCATTTAAAAAAATTATTATAATTCCCGGAGAGCCTATCTTAAACTGGAAGTTTGGTTATTGAACATTTTGTTTTTAATTTGTGAGAGTAAAGATACTGCATCCGTGTGTCGTATTAAAATACGAGTGCCTAGTCTTGATTCCTTCATTCAGTTGCTATAAAATAGCGATTGTGAAGTTCTATTGCGTAAGGAATTGAACTGCTAGTCAGTTCTTGAACGTGAAATAATTCAAGAACGTAAGAAGTTATAGTTAGAACAATGGCATATTGTGCGACAATAGATGAGTTGCTGGTGCTTCCTGCAAATATTCATGTAAGTTGGAGGCAAGATAATGCACTGCACGTGTGATTAATAGTAAAAAACAAACTGGCAATTTAGTGCTTTCACCCAATTCTCGCGATTCGATTTCATTTTTTGTGTGTATATGTGTGAAGGGGAGGGGATCCAAGTTTCGTCGAAAATTTCAGGTCAATATGTTTTTCTTCAATCGTTACCGTGTTGCGCGCTCTCTTAATTGCAATTAAAGGATGTTGTATTTCTTCTCAATCTCGAGCAGACGTACTTGCGCGGTCTGTGAAATCATTTTGATGGCCTATTTCAATGACGATTCCTGCCGTCGGTAAATCACTCACACAGCGTTATGAAGTCCGCTCAATCATAAACCTTTGTGTGGTGAACGTAAGTCATAGCCCTGAAAAAACCGGACGCCTCTACAAGGTTCTAATGTGGCATATGGGATGCATAAGAGGCCTGTATTTGAACGAACATTTCTTTCACTTAATTTGAAATTTAATTTAAGTTCTTTTTGTTTTTTTTGTGCAATATGTGCCTTGAAGATATTCTGTTCTAAGCTTGCCTTCGGAAGTGTGCTACGGAGGAGATTGTCTTGCAATGTTTCGAGAGTAAATACATAAAATTTATGAACTTTCTTTTCGAGATTATTGTGCCATTTCTAGTCCTCACTTGAGTGCAGTGGGAAAATTATCATGACCCTAACTAAAGTAACTCGCCACACAATTGCTAACGAAGGAATGTGATGACCTTCTAATATAATATTCAGGTTTAGTAACGTCGTATGTTTTCTAAGTCGCGTCGTTCTTCTGAAGTTATTTTTGCTCTCGTGAAAGAAGTCTGCGTTCTGTGATACTGCACGAACCTCTGGATGTGTACTTGGCAAATTTTTTCAAATTTTTGTATTAATATGCTGTCTGTAGCTTGCAAAAATACTCTCCAAATCAATTCAGTTATTAAAGTATATGTATGATGTTTCAGGTTTTTTACAATTATGTAACGTTTCACATTTTTTTCTAGTCTTTGTTCCGTACATTTTAGCTACACGAATTTCAACAATGAATTTACGTAATAGCTAAATAAATTCTACAATACTCGTACGTTAGTTAATACGCTTCTATTCAATTCACCACATTTCAAATACTTCAAAATGAATTGATTGAAGGTAATTGATTATTAATTTAACCCATTTCCTGCGAAGTGACCCACCAGTAAATCACTTAGGTGATTTTCATAGTGCTGCTGACCCACCTGCAGTCACTAACTCATTTTTTAATGATACTTAATGAAAGCTAAATAAAGGTCCAATCCAGTTAATGTTAGCTATTTTCAAAGTTGAATACCACAAATGACTTTAATTTGAGTTGAATATTGAACTTCAGTTTAGCCCTTCGCAGTTAACGTGTTAATTCTCTGTTTGCAGGGCGGCTACAGTCCTCCAAGCAGTGACATGCGGGAACGGCGCTCCTCTGCCCAGCGTCTCTCCCCGTACTTCTTCCTACCGACAGGAAGTCACTCGCACTCATCCGGAGGCAGCAGCTCCCACAGCCCACCCATGTCCGTACACAACATGTATCACGCTGCCCCTAACTTCTACTACCCGTCTCCCGACTACCCTATTTCTCCAAACTCCATGTGGCATCTCAAAAGATACAGCGAAGACGAAATTCCCAATATGTCCTCCAGCATGGCTGCTGCTGCTGCTCTCTACCCTCAGCTGCAGGGAGTCGTGCAGCAATCTTCGAATCCCCAGATGAGCAACAGAAGATACAGCATTGCCTCCGTCTCTTCTGCCAATTATTCTCAACACCAGCAGTCTCAGCGTCGTAGAATCTCCGTCTCCAAGTTCCAGAACATCCCACCTGCCAATTATCTGCAAGTGCCATCATTTCATGAATATGACCACAAGCGTCGCTATAACTCTAAAAAGTCTCAACAACGCGTCGAACATCCTGCCACTTTCGATTATATGAAGTACACGAACCAAACCACCCCTCCATCACACTCCAAAGCGGCTTACGTCCCCCCGACGAGAAGATATTCTTCTGGTCACATCCCTAGCTCCGCTCAAACTAGAATGAGCAAATCTATGTCAAGAGAGAGTTCCAGATCTGCTTCGTCTGATGACAGCCCTAAAACTTCAAACGATCGATCGCGGTCCACAAGTTTAGAAAGAATCCCTACACCTGATCCTACTAACGCACCTGCACCAGCTTTCGAATTCACCTCCAACCACCTTCCTCTTCGACCTCCAACCATAGACGTCAATAAGTGAGTGTTGCTTCATGCAATAAATAGTTTCAGGGTCTTACAAATGAAAATATGTAGCTTTACTTTGGAGTTTGAATTGTAAATCAAATTAGCGAGACAGCGATGATATACATAATGTGGTTTCAAAGATCAGAATTTCTGAGTTTAATGATCTGAAAGTCGATTCGAGTGCAATGAAGAACTTTTCCCCTCTAGTCTGCTATCAGCTCACCGACTCGTCAGTAGCAACTATTTCAGGACATTCACAGTATTCATTTTTAACAATATTTTATTTTTCAGAGTTTCATCCGGGTCTGGATCTGGTTCTGCTTCAACCCCTGAAAGCCAGAGAATAGAATCCAGACAAATGATTCCAACTTCTAGTAAAGGCCCCTACTCTGCTATGGACGAAATTCGCAAGGAAGCCAAGAAAGAATCCAAAGGCAACGGTGATAGGAGCATATTTTCGATCTCTAAACCTGCCAAGTGGTGTCGACATGCCGAAGGAAAGACGTGTGCTAATTGCAACACTAAGGTGAGTTCTCTTCTATATGCCGTGCTCAGTGCTTCGCAATGAGTCCGTGCAAGCTTAGCGTTGCAGTTAACTATTTATGAATGTTTTTCGGCTTTCTCAATTCCAACTTCAAGATTTTTGATCGAAATTAATTGAAAGGGTTTAATAAAATCCCGAACGCAATCATAAATTGTGGCCACCGTTAAACATTCTTTCTTTTTTAATGCGTTTGCTATTGAAAATATGTAGTTGATTTAATTTATCGCTGCCCGGCGAAAAATTTAAAAGATCGTGATTGCTTTTGAAAGCACAACGTTGTTGGTGGATTTGAAATCGTTTAAACTATCATTATGTAAAACGGATTATAAGGTGCTACTGTAAAAAGTTGAAAGGCCCAGAAAATTTTCGTACAATATTTCCACAAAGAGTTGTTCGCAGAAGTCCGACGGATAAATGCTTACTCGAGAAACATAGGTTGAGAAAGGCAATAATGCCTAGCAATGGTTCCCATTGGCCCAGAATACCAGTTACGGTGATTCGACCTATCAGGCGGTCTCTAAATCATGTCTGACTATCAGGGTTGAGGCCTTTCAAGATAACGACAATATCACGTGACGAGCACGTGATAGGGGAATTGCCGGCTCTTGCTGGATGTGCTGTGTATGGGTCATAATTAGGAATGGGTCATTCGACCTAGAACAGTATGTTTAAGCACTGGGACAAGGTCGGGGACTGATCGGTATACGAGGTATGCTGGGTACTGTGACCTTTTTAATCTGTCAGGTTCAACTGTTGGAGCTTTATTGTAGGTGTAGGACAGACTATTTGATCATCAGTTTAGATGCAGAACCAACTATTAGACCATTGGTTTCGGTGTGGGACCGACTATTGGACCATCAGGTTAGATGTGGGACAAACTGTTGGACCATCAGTATCGGTGTAGGACCAATGAAACGTCATGGAAGTACCACATTCCGCTTCAGTAGTTACTAAAACGAAATTCTATGCCTGGAAACACGCGTGATATTTCATATATTGAAACATCATCATCTATTATTACAGGGGGACGCTGCGTCGGTGTGCTCGTCAGTGGGGCCTCCCCCAACCTTCACTGCCCTAGACAACTACCAGCCAGTACGCAAAAGGAGCCGCTTCACTTGCAGTTGCAGCGCCATCTTCAGCATCACAGTCATGATCGCGGTCCTCGTCATGGTCTTCATCGCCGGCTTTATCCTCTATGTTGAAAGTGAGTGAGAGAACTGTTGATCGCGTCGCCTACTTTTTTCTGTGAAAGCAAGAGAAATACTTAGTTGCATGAACATCAAAAGTGATGTGGCATGTGGTATAGTCGTTGTAGCTGTAGAAGCTCAGTGGGGTCTATTGATTACCTCATTGAAGACGAACGAAGTGTAAACGGGATTAGTATCGTTTCAATTGAAGGCGTACATGGTGTTCATTATCTTCCTTATCGTGTGTGTTGGAAATGAGTGTTGTCAGTTTGCTGGATGGATAATAAAAGCTTCTCATTATGCCATCAAGTTTGAAGTAGCAATGATCTTGAGTGCTGGCTTTTATTCTATGTTTGAAAGACGAGTATGTTCCTCGAGCATTCACTTCACTGAAAGTGTTCACGAATGCTCCTTTAGAGCTGTGATAGAATGATGTACGATTGGGAACAGATCACTGCTAGGAAATATAGGAAGAATACGAGTAGCGTATTAAATAAAAAATATAAGAAAACGAGTATAAAAATTAAATTTGCGCGACGTTTTTTATATTTAATTAATACTCTTTACTTGCTTAGAATTTTGCTCTCCGTTTGTATATCATTTTGAGAAATATTCATTACCTTATTCTGTTTTTTTTTGTGGGCGTAATTTACAAAGCTTCTCAAGTATCCTCGTACCCTGCTGACAATGAACACCAGGGAAACAATCCGTTTACACATGAGACCTTCAATCTACTTGGACAAACGCGGTTGATGAAATATCCGTTGCCCTACACCCCTAAAGTACGCATGAGTTGGGATCTGGTCTCGGAAAGCACCTTAATTTGTTTATTCATTCAAGTACACGCAGCAAATCATGTTTTAACGTCGTTTATGAATCAGTTCTGTTTAACTTGTAAATTTTTCCCATTTGCAGTGGTACTTAAGCACCAAACTGCCAACGTGATGGACAAAATGTAACGGACATGCTTCGGGGCTGGACCCAACGGCCTCACGTGTCATCGAAGGGACAAGTACGACATCTTCTTGGCAACTGTACATTTTGTATTTGAAGACATGCAAAGATCTCTGTCGTAGTTTTCTACTTTGTAGAAAAGCACGTCCTGCGTTGTAATGTATTATAGAAGCATCGGTCATTTGCATATCAATGGTGTTGAAGTGAGAGTCAAGCAGCATTCAGAGATTCTGGTTTGCATTTTTTAGCGCTTAGCGCTGAGGAATATTAAGTTCCGTGATAAGCTCAGTCATTGTTTATTTCTCTTTATTGAGAAAATTAAAAGCCAGTCGGGTCCTTCATTTTCGGCGAAAAATGTTTGGACTCCACAAGTTATTCTGCGAATACCATCCGCGTAAACTTGCTCATACTGAGTTCATCCTGCAAAATGTGCTGGAGCAATGAATGATGAAACTTGGCACTATCTTGCTTGACTGAGGCTATAGTTCTGTGATGATAGTGTGTATACTCGATTTATACTTGTAGGTATTAGAAAAAGTAGAATAAGATTGATAATACTCCGCTAAAGCGTTTTTTCTGCTGCAAGTCGTAGAAACTGGCGTATCTCTCCCTGAGTCTTTTTGTTGGTCGGCGAGCTCTTTTATTACAGTCGGACCCCAAGTTGTTATACATTTTCTTATGCGAACCTCAACTTGTACGTGTAAAATCAGTCACAGTCATTGAACTAATACAATGCTTGAATCATGTTAGGAATAATATGCAAAGCTGGCGCTTATTTTCAAGTGTACAAGTTGAGGTTCGTATGAAATGACATCGTATAACTCGAGGATCCTGTATACTCATAACCTTGTTCTTCTTTTGTTTAGAACAAAACTATATCGATCTTCATTAAATAAGAGTTCTTGTTGATTCTCCATTGTTCTCTGCTCCCTTGATCTTGCTGAGAGAGTCTTAGTTTTCAAAGCCTCTTATGGCTCTATACGCGTGCTAGCAAAACTAAACCTTCGGCCTGTATGTCTCTGAAGTCGTACGATATATGATATATGTAGCTGCCGTAATATTCTGATGCAATCATTCATTTCTTTGATGCTTGTTTGTAGCCTTTCCTAGAAAGCAGTTTCCTTTTTCTGTTGGTTCTGCCTTGAATTCATTTTGCTTTTCATATCCCGTACAACACTCATATCCTGTTTTATGATGTACTCATAAGGTTGTATACTCATTAGCGCAGGAGAAAGAGATTTGACTTGGGCTGAGATACATTCCAGCTTGTATTGGCTGCTTTGAGTTGTTCCCCCTGGATTTTCCCGGGTGATGCTTTTTTGTTTTGCATTGCATTGCATGATTGTGTGATATTGCAATTTTAAGCCGACTTTAGCTCAGTGTGACCAATGGTTTCGTATTCGAGGCCATTAGGGATCGAAGTATCTGAACCTTCATTTTATCTTGACTGAAGCAAATTAGTTTGAGTTCATTTTTCTCTTTTTAAACTCCTTCTGGAGTTCTTGTTGATAACTTCTAGAAATGATGACCCCGGTTGAATGATATTCAGCATTCACCTTTTTAGAGTGTCTCATTTAAAGTCATTTCTAAAAACGAGAAAAATCTCTGAAATAATTTGCCCACTAAATATTTTTCTCATATATTGAAGCTCAAATTATTCGCAGCAAGAACGTGCTAGAGTCTGGCTTTAAACTTGTTTCGATGTATACTTGAATAGGTATGCCCCTTACGCCACAATCACGTTTATTTTGATGAGCGAATTATTTTGAATCTTGCATGAGTTAAGCACATTTGAACGTCCAATGTAATAGCCTTTGCTTGATAGGTTTGTCGATGCGGCGTGCCTTCTAAAACGAGCTTTCCCCATTCCATTTTAGGCAAATGCTGTCTCTAATCAGTGGAGAACCGCCATTCTCAGGAATGAAAAGCTTTCTACGATGCAAAAAGTTTGAAAAACCGAAAAAGCCAAATCAATTTACACTCACCGGTGTTTTAAACTCAAATGTGACTGAAAACATGGCCAGCTCACAAATTTTGAATTCACACCCCAAAATTTATGTAACATCAAAATGATGAAACTTAATCGTGTGAATTACGGAATGATTTGTGGTTATGGTCAGTGAATATAATGAGATCGGTGAACAGAGTTTAACTCATGGTTTTGTTACTGAGATTTTGCAGATGAATCGAAATAAACGTGATACAAATGAGACGGTCGTTTTTTTGCCCTGCCATTTTGTCTTCATTTTGAGGTAACACGGAATGCTTGTCTCCCCTACATGATTTATCAAAAGGTAAGTCGGCAAATTAATCTTTTAAATTTGTGGCTACTTGGTGGACATGTATGTTGAGTTTCAGTGAGAGCATCACTCGGAGGAGGCATGCTGGAGGATCGAGTATGTGTCGTCAGTGTACCTGCACGAAGAATTAGTGTTATTCAGTAAAAACCGGACCTACTCATCAGAGACATAGCAGCACTCTCAAACAGCAAAGTTTCTCTAGCTAAGTTTTATAGATAGAATGTTTGTTTCCTTCTCCCTGAATCTTTTTTTTTCGTCTCGTAAGGGAGGCTGTGTTGAATTTTAAATACTGAACTCTTTTGCGAGTGTCTGGTAATTCATCCGTCTCCAAGTCCTCATATTTGATATTTTGAGATGTCTTCTGTATTCTTGAAAAACCATGAGCTGCGCACTCCTGCTTGGCAATAATTACATTATGTCCTTAATTTTACAACATTTTGGCACATTCTACTCATTCATTCCTGAATCACCAACAGCTGGTCTTTTCTGTAAAATACATGGAAGGTCGCGAGCGCTATCATATCTATAGAACTTCTGCTGGAACGTATCAGGAGTGAAATTTTTTCACATTTTTAGGGAGATTTTGAGTAATGACTAATCAGTGTTGGTCAAAACACTGACTAATTTAGAATTTTAGATCCAGTTAGCATAAAACTTTCAGTTTGGCAACGATATCGTCAAAATTTCACTCACTAGTTATTTCCGAGAGCAGTTCTTCAAAATTATCCGTGAAATTGAAGAAACTGTTTCAATGAGAACATGAGCGTAGATATCTTACTGATTTCTTGTTACAATACCCCTCAGGGGGATACACTTATTGTATCTATGGGAATTAGCGTTCCCAGGGGGAAAACATGAGGTCCTGAGGTGAGAGTTACTTAGGCCTTCTTCTTGTTGAAATTAAATGTTTTTTTGTCTGGGACCATTATTTTTCTGTTCACTGCTGTTCTGTTTTTCAGCTCCTCTAACTTTTTTCTTAAACTTTTATCTTGTTTCATAACCTTCCTTCTTATCTTACTGTTTCTGTGCTCCCGGGATCTCTAACGGGAACAGACTTTGTGCGTAGATTCCATGTTTCCTTAAATCCATACTAAATGGTGCCTTCATCCTTCCTCTCTTTCAACATCTTTATTGTGGTAAAGGGAGACTAAATCTAATTTATAATCAATCAATTCTTGTCACAATATTACGGATGCTGAACCGACATGGTTGCTGACGCTCAACGATGTTTTATTCTAGCCTTATAGCATAGCATCTAGTACATTAGTTTTTCGAATGCTTTATTACTAATATCAGAACTCGAGGATTGTTTCCTCCAGTCAATCCGTTACCCATTTCCAACACCTGGGTAGAGTCAAGAATTATGGCTGAGTTCTCTCGTTTTTCAACTGGGAGAATTACCGGGCGGCATTGCCGGGATTCGAACTGCTGACCCCTCTCGTGAAGGGTGCGCGCTCTAAACCACTCGGCCAAGGTGACCACTAAGGGGTGCTTTACACCATAGGTCCGGTCACGTTCCGTTCTCGATCCACTCATGGTTCGTTCCCAGCCCTGGAGCATTCACATGTTCGGTCTGGTCACGGACCGTTCTCGCTTCAGTCCCTTATATATCATCAGGGGCGAAGCATATGTGGTTTTCTTCAACCGATTTGGCAGTGGTAGCACTTGCACTTGATGACGAAGAAGATGAAAGAAAGCAAAGAAGGAAGAGACTATGGGTTCATCATATGCCAAAGATAGAAAAAGTGAACGAGAGTTTCGCACATATCCTCATCTTATTGATGAAGAGACTAAATTTTTATCATTATTTTCGAAACATATTGGAACATATGAAAAAAATTCTATCAAAAATTTAAGATGACCTGAAAAAAGAAAACACGGAATACGAAGAAGCAATCACTCCAAGAGAAAACTGGCTGTATGTCTCAGGCAAGAAAAAAGGTGTGCTAAAAATGTTTCCCTACTCTTCAAGGATTAAGATTTTTTATATGATGTACTGTTTTTGCCCCAGCATCTGGGGCAAGGGTCAGTGGCAGATTAATGCCAGCACTGGCCACTAACCTTTTGTGGAAAAGGTTTTCTTGTGAAATTACCCAGTTTTTACATTCATGCATGGAGGCTGATTGCCAATTAACTATCGGGAAGCCCCCCTCCCAAGCACAGACCTCAGTAACCTCGCAGGCAACCACCTTCATATTCCGCTGACTCAGCTATTCTCTCTCAGCAGTCCACAGCTGCATCGGGACTCGAACGTATGCGTTTGCGGTCAAGTGTTCTCCGAGTAGTACCTTAGATGATTGAGTTACTGAAGCGGCCTCTAAAAGGATTAAGATGAAAACACAAAACATATAAAATGTATCCTTTATATTTGTGCACTATTTTTCTATAATGCAGACAAATCATAATTATCGTGCTGGTTAGGCCAGTTAGGTACAGGGAGGCTGGAGCGGTGATGGCGCCTCATGAATGGACTCTTGGTATGGTGTGTGATGCGGTTGTTCAATATGTTGACTACTTGTGGAAGAGGCGGTAGAGTAATGTGACAGAGCAGGTGATACAGATAGTAAGGGACATGTATCATTTGTTGGGGGTGTTTGTGTCTGTACGTTTTGGTTATGAATGTACTTTGCTTCAACTTCACTGACTAAAGAAAACACTTTTGTTTTGATGTAATGTTGATCAGGTGGGTTGAATTTTTTGACAGTCGTAGCCATCAGTGAAAAAAATATGTCTATTGGGTCTGTGGGTTGTTCTTCTCTTTCCTTCTCGAATAAATATCTCATAAGTGTAGCAGATGGACTGGTGTTATTTTGCAGCAATTTTCTTTTACGTGTGTGAGGTTCTTGTTGAGAGAGTGTAACATGTGCATCACGAACTTCGTCTCTTTCTTCATCTACGCGTTGACATGATTGTTGTGAGCTGGAGCTGTTGTTTTCAGAATAATCTACTTGTTCTGATTCATCCTGCTGCAGAGATGTTATTCGCGTTCTATCCTTTGATAAGGCACGCAGAAACGACATTTGGTCTTCATATTTCCATTTTATGTTATTGCTAGCCGCATGTCCACTCTTAGTTACTTTGTTCATGTGTTTGCGATATTGTGCTCGCAGGCTTTCCCACCGTTCCTTGCACTTAGAGCCTGAAAATCAATAGAAAACAAAATGAGTTAATCCCCTATTTTGTTTCATTTCAGGTTTCTGGCAACGGTAGATTCATACAAATTAATAGCTTACAGCTATAGTCTCGGTCATTCAACCATTCAGAGTATTGTTCTACAAGGATCAAATTTCATGCGAGAAATCAAGAATCTAATGACAGAAGCTATACTGATTCTAAGTAAAGAAAGAAAAGAAAAGAAAGAAAGAAAAACATTTCATTTCCAATAAAGTACAAACATGAAATGTCGATACATTGGTTTTTAAGGAAAACTGGAAGAAAGTTGCTGATGAATAATGGACGCAGTCGAACTTCACAAACTGTATTGGCACTGGATGGTAAACATGTAGTAATTGAAGAACAAGTAAATAGTGGTTCCCTATATTTCACTTATAAAAAGACATTTTCTATTATTTCATTAGCTTTGGTTGATGCAAATTACGGTTTCACATGAATTGATGTAGGATCATGTGGTGAGAATAGCGACAGCAAAATTTTTACTAACTACTTGGCAAATATCTGGACGAGGACCAAATGAATGTACCAAATGATGTTGTACTTCCTGGCACGGATGTGGTAGCACCACATGTTACGTATAGTAGAAGATGAGGCTTTCCCTCTGAAGAGAAATTGGTCAATGTGAAGTTTCATGCAATCACGGAAAATAATAATGCCGATCCCAGGAATCACTAAAGGAACACATTTCAGAACGTTTTACAAGAATGACATTCTGCTCGCTGATGCGTTATTTTCGAATAATTGAACTTTGAAGTTGGCCTTGGCGCCAAAGGAAGCGAGCGCGTGAAACGTAATTTAATTAATAACGGAAGCTATTACAAACGTAAAGAGGTTGGGTCGTGAGGGGGAGGCACAGTTCTTCTAGTGAAAATTATAAATAAAGCTTCTAACCCACCCATTAGGGTGACGACCGCAATCTTGTTGACATCGGGTCCAAAATGGCGGCGCCCATGGTGGTCGCTATGTTAGACCCGATGTAAACAAGATTGCGGTCGTCACCCTAATGGGTGGTTTAGAAGCTTTATATATACTTTTCACTAAAAGAACTGTGGCTACCCCTCACGACCCAACCTCTTTACGTTTTTAATAGGGGGTTAGCTTCCGTTTTTAATTAAATTACGCTCGCTTCCTTTGGCGCGGGAAGGCCAAGTTCAAAGTTCAATAATTCGAAAATAACGCATCAGCGAGCAGAATGTCGTTCTTGAAAAACGTTCTTAAATGGGTTTGGAATATCATTATCAATTTCCGTGATTGCATGAAACTTCACATTGACCGAGAAATTTAATGCGGCCATACCCAAGTTCACAAAGTAAACATGTTGTAAAGAAGGGGGGGATTAACTAAAGGTTATCTAGAGCAAAGAGGATAGTTTAGTTTTCATTTTGTATACGTACTTTTGCAAATCTTCACGTTATATTTAAAAAAACTTAACGCTAGGCCTTCTAATGTCAATGCGATCATTACAACAACGTGCATACTTCACAATCTCATACACCCTAACATCGTTGCATTACCAGATACTACTGACATGCCTTCTTCAAATACAGTAAGCTTACTTCCAATGAGAGGAACGGGGGGAAATGCAACAAGAGAAGCTTTTGGTGCTAGAGAAATGCTAAAAGACTACTTCAACTTCCCATTTAGTTTAGTGCATTGACATAATGATAAAATATAGGCCATCATAATATCGATTACTTTACCTTTACAATCCATCAGTCTGCTTATTTCCACCCAACTTCTTCTTCTCACCACGTTATCACTATAGTATGGAGAAGTGAGGTCATACAGTTCAGGCTTCATTTTCACCAATTCGATCAGCATTTCATCTGAAATCATAAGGTTTAATTAACTTTTAGAACATTTTAATTCAGCGTGCGTACATAAATAGTTCGTATATAAGCCTACATGTCAGAATTCTAATAGTTATATAAGTGTTAAGCTTGTCGTAGCCGTGGGGTTAAAGAACCCGCTCTTCCGTTAAAGATGTCGAGGGTTCAAATCCCGATGTTGTGTGGCGACTTTCTTCGTTGTGTATTACGGAAAACTCAATGCACAATACTCCACTCTACCAGGGTGTCTGAAATGGGCACCGGTCTTGACCGGGGGAAACCGTCTTGGCATCCTGGCGTTAGTTAAAGGCCTTTCTAAAAACCAATGTACGAGATGATATGTATCAGGCTTGATTTAAAATAAAGCATCCTTAGACGCCGACGATTGTTTGTTTTAAGTAAAATAATGCTCTCTATTCAATTATTTAATGTATTCTCTATTCAATTACTTAATTTACCTTTTGTATGATCCCATTGCGGTGTTTTGTTATGATTCTCCATGCAAGATGCCATAGTGAATATTAACTGCGGAGAAGCCAAGGCAACTGCACCTCTTCTTACGAAGGCTGAGAGACGACTGGACAGCCATTTAAACAGTTATACCAGGTTGCTAGATTGGCAATTTTACAACCAATTTATACACAATTGGCGATTTTTTAACGCTTTCCAGGCGCTTTCGTCGTGATATTGTCAATGAAGGTATCAAGTTTATTTGTATTGTGATTTTTAATAAAACGAATGTCAATATATTTCGGAGTGTTCATTTTGGCCATTTTACGGAGAAAATGGCGGGTCAGGGACAGGGCCCGTTCGGTTCTTGCTTTGGTCAAAATATCTTTTGACGGTATTGCAACCGGAGCGTGACTGGAACGAGATCTGACCGGTACTGTATTGCCAGTGTGAATGCTCGTACTGTTTAAAACTATGTTGCACCGGACAATGGCTGGATCGAGAACGGAACGTAACCGTACCTATGGTGTGAACCACCCCTAACTAGAACGATTTGTTGAATTGCAGTTTGGACATCAGTACCTATCCATTTAAACTATTGTTAACCCAAAATGATGCATAAAGTCTGTTTCTTAACACCAATGCTATGAATAGAGTTACTAATGAGCTGTTACTAGAGATGAATAGAGTTACTAGAGTTACTAAAGAGTTCAACGACTTCTAAAGCCTTTTATCAAAACTTGATTTTGAGCCTTTTAGTTTTATAAATTTTAGTTTATTCAATCAGTTACGTGCTGGGCCTTCCAATTATAAATCATTATTTTTCAAATGAGACAAATTTCAAAATGGATTTAAGATTAGTTTATTTATAATTAGCACCAATTTACATACGTTCTACAAAATGACACTCCTGACTTTTCCCTATGCACTAAACTCTCTCAAGAAAAATCAAAGGAGACCGCGGTTCAATACTTGAGTATAGTAGAAATTCTCTGTGGTTGTGCAAAAAATTGTTAGTTGCGGAAGAAGATAGCTAGTTAGAGTGCTACCATTGCCGGTAATCAAACTAATGTTGAAAATTAGAACACAGTGATTAAGATTCCTCTTTCTAAGTCAGTGATGAGCCAAAACTTGACCAAGCTAGGAGAAATTTGGGTAAATCTGAAGGAGATGACAGTTGTTGATATTCCACTTTTTGGTGCCTGAACCTAATTAATTGAATCAAAATAAACAAGTTTTCTTCTATGCAATTTTCGTCTCAAGTGAGTATTTTACGATTTATAGCGGTAAGTTTAGTTTTGTCATTGATGACGAATGCGCTCGAATAAACAGCTACTCATCGATTTTTAA
Source organism: Morinoia aosen (assembly GCA_030386875.1). Lineage (NCBI taxonomy): Eukaryota > Metazoa > Arthropoda > Malacostraca > Amphipoda > Talitridae > Morinoia > Morinoia aosen. The sequence goes on along the minus strand of CM059559.1, from coordinate 88,994,859 downwards.
ATTTTTGTTGCTTGAAACATGGTAATAACATCGAAATAAACAACTTTTCTTCTATACACTTTTTTCGTCAAATGAGTATTTAACGAGGTATAGCGGTAGGTTTGGTTTCGTCTTTCAAGACAGAGCGCTGGAAGCGAGACGCCATTGCAGTATTGCCATACAACTCGATCAAAGAATTTCTTTCCGCTTCAAAGACTGGAGTTGCGGCAAGTCATTTACCGCTATAACTAATAAAATACTCATTTGAGACAAGAAGTGCATAGAAGAAAACTTGTTCATTTCGATCTAATTAACTATTCTAAGGCATCCAAATTTACAAAATCGACAACTGTCATCTCCTTCAGGTTTACCGAAATTTGTTGCTAAAAAAAATGTTTATTGAAAGTTTCTGTTGGGAGGGTTTTTTACACTATTAAAACTAAAATATACCCAATAAAAAATTCATATTTCAATTATTTCAATAATTTAATACAAGACAGTATTTACTAGAAACTGATTGTATCCTTATTCAAGTTTTGAAAGCTAACTCCTGTTTGCAGTCAAGTTAAAAATTCAAGTATATAGATAGAATAGGCTCTGTGTTGTAATGTTTTAATATCTTATAAGGGTAAATCTGAAGGATATGTCAGTTATCGATTTTGTACATTTTAATGCCTAAGCATAGTTAATTAGATCGAAATGAGCAAGTTTTCTTCTGTGCACTTTCCGTCTCAAATTAGTATTTTATTAGTTATAGCAGTAAATGACTTACCGCAACTCCAGTGTTTGAAGCGGCAAGTAATTCAAGGAGCACGTCGGACAGCAACACTGCAATGGGCACTTGCTTCCAGCGTGATCGTCATCAAAGACGAAACCAAACCTACCGCTATACCTTGTTAAATACTCATTTCATGAAAAAAGTGTATAGAAGAAAAGTTGTTTATTTCAATGTTATCACCTACTATGTTTCAAGCAACAAAAAATCAAAAAATCGATGAGTAGCTGTTTATTCAAGAGCACTCGTCATCAGAGACGAAACTAAACTTACCGGTTTAAATCGTAAAATACTCATTTGAGATGGAAAGTGCATAGAAGAAAACTTGTTTATTTCGATCTAATTAACTATGCTTAGGCATCAAAATTTACAAAATTGATAACTGACATATCCTTCAGATTTACCAAAACTAAATACTATACTGCAGTCATAACATCTAACATTCTGTGAATTTTTATAGGTTTAAATACAAAAAAATACTTGATATCTTTATTGAAATGCTTGAGTAAAGTTTTCTATCTGCCTGTCTATAAAATGCAATATTTTTGGTCAATATGCAGTTAAATGCATTCACTGAAATTAAAAATTCTGTTCCGAAAAATTGCTTAAGGAATACATTTGAAAACATTGGTCAATATGTATTTTAGGTGCCTCACGGAAATTAAGAATTCCGTTTCAAAGAATGATTAAAGAAACACATTTAAAAACGTTTTACAAGAATGTCATTCTGCTCGCTGATGCGTTATTTTAGAGTTATTCAACTTTGAAGTTATAAGAGCGTCGCTCAGAAATGGCTTCCGCGCGCCAAAGAAGAGAAGGTTCCAACAACGCAGCAAGCGCGCCAAGCAAAAGAGGGCAACTGTACCAAATGGCTGCCATTTTGGAGCTGATGTAAACACAATTGTGGGTGTCATCCTAATGGGTAGGTTAGAACATTTATTCATAATTTTCACGAGAAGAACTGTGTCTCTCCCTCACGACCCAACCTGTTTACATTTGTAATAGGAGGTTAGCTTATAATTAATTAAATTAAACACTTCTACAATGCCAGCCATCTTTCAACTAATGTGTCTCTGTACAATGTGAACAGTATTAAAGTTAAATAACTCTAAAATAATGCTTCAGCGAGCAGAATGACATTCCTGTAAAATGTTTTTAAATGTGCTCCTTTAGTAATTCTTTGGAACGGAATTTTTAATTTCCGTGAGGCGCCTAAAATACATATTGACCAAAATGTTTACAAGAATGACATTCTGCTTGCTGATGCGTTGTTTATGAGTTAATAAACTTTGAAATTTTCATCTTCCATAGCAGTTGCATTGTGCGCTTGAACCGTTTGAGTACGCTTGAGTACTTTCAACTTTGTTATTTACTATTAGCTGACCCCGCAGAGCCTGCAAAGCCTGAACTCACTTCTAGGATGTTTTAGTTTATAACACAATAAAGGTTATCACCCAAAAATATCAGTGAGACTGGAGTAGTGAATACTAAAATCAATATGCAGTTAGCATCAGTTTCAATATGGCGGCCCCTGTATAATATTAGTGAAACCTGAGGAGTGAATACCGTAGATTTAAGTATTTGCTATTCCAGTCCCGCTCATCTTTTTCCTGCTCATCATAAAGGTGATAATTTTTATTATGTTATTATTATTTAAAAGATCCTAGAAGTGGGTTCAGGATCCAGAAGGTCGTTTAATAATAAATTACTAAGTACCCAAACGTATTCTAACAGCGCCAGCTCAAGCCCGCAACTCACTGGAACTGCTATGTAAGGCGTGAATTTCAAAGTTGAAAAACTCAAAAATACCACATCAGCGAGCAGAATATCATTCGTGTAAAACGTTTTTAAAGGTGTTCCTTTGGTGATTATTTAGAACGGAAGTTTAAATTTCCTTGAATGCATTAAACTGCATGTTGACCATATTTTGTTATAAGCAGCTTCATCCTTGGGTTGAAAAGTTATAGAAAAATTTTAGTCACATTGATGAAAATGTAAATTCAATATTTGAGCTAAAACTGATTTAAAAAATATTGAAAATTAAAGAAAAAAGATTATTAAACAAATTTTTATCACAAAAAATTTGAATTATAAGACTGGGTCTTATGACCAATAAACAGAACCTTTATATGGAAATGGTATAAGAAATAAAGACAACATGGACAACTGATCTAATCTCTAGGCTGCAGTCCTATTGAATGATTTGAGATGTTAAAGTCATTTGAATTTTTGGTAAATGTTCAGGAGAGGATCATGATTGATTACCCACTTTTCAGTGCCTAAACATAGCTAATTAGATGTAAATAAAAAATACTTCTTCTATATTCTTTCCGTCGGAAATGAATATTTAACGAGTTGAAGTGGTAGGTTTAGTTTCAGTAGAGTATGTTTGGGTACTTTTTAATTTATTATTTGCCCGCTCCGCGGAGCCTGAAACCACTTCTAGGATGTTTTAGTTAATTATACAACACAAGCTATCATCCAAAAATAATGAATTATAACGGTATGTTCACTTTTATCTTAGATGACGGGAATGCGCTTGATCATTAGAGCGTGTCGATGGAGCATACATTGCAGTGTTACCATACGACGTGCTCCATGAGTTACTTCCCGCTTCAAACACAAGAGTTGCGGTAACTAATTTACCGCTATAACTTGTAAAATACTCATTTTAAACAGAAAGTGCATAGAAGAAAACTTGTTTATTTTGATCTAATTAACTATTATTAGGCACCAAAAAGGGGAAAATCAATTATGGTCCTCTCCTGACATTTACCAAATTTTTATTGGCAGGTTCAAGTTTATGGACATGTAATGCACATTCCCAGGGGGAGACAACTATTGTATCTATGGAATTATCTTTGCTACAAGAGAAGTGTGTCAGGGCACAAGCTTAGAGTTAGGTAGATAAGCCTTTTTTTGTTGAAGTAATTTTTTTATCATGTTAAGGTTCATTTTCTTTCTCTTTTTTTTGATTCACTGCTGTCCTGTTTTTCAGTACCGGCTATTTTCTTCTTCAACTTTTATCATGTTTCATAAATTTTTGTCTCAATTTATTATTTCTATGCCTCTTCTGCATAGATTATGCATTCCCTTATCTCCATACTAAGTGGTGCCCTTCTGTGCACCTCCATTACCTAGTTCCCCGATGAGTATTCAAAAGCATCAATGCGGGTGCAGTTTTGCATTGTGACTGTGCTTTTCCTACTGTAAACAGCACCAGTCCTCCACGTCGTGCGTCTGTTCCCAGTAAAGTAATCTTCGAAGACCTTTGTTTCCCTACCTTACCAACCGCAACACGCAGTCACCTCCACTGGCTGCAAATTTCTCCTTCCTCTCTTTAAAAGACTTTTTAGTGGTTTGAAAGTCTTGAATTAATATTTAATCTATGTAATGGTTCCATGATTTGAGTATGTTTTTTTAACAATGTTTTATCAAATATTTCAGCTGAAAAACAGGTTTTCTATTGAGGGCTTGCAACAACAGTTAGCATGAAAATTATTAAAAATAAATTCTTGAAATTTGTATGAATTTATTTATGTTCCAGAGTCATTCTGTTCATGCCAATTTAATAATAATTAAGAGATTTACATTCTCTTCCATGTAAGCTCTGTTTAGATTATTTTTAAGAGGTCTCTGATTGCTTGATTTTTAAAACTCATTTTAATTAATGTATCTGGATCTGCTGGCTGCGCAAAAGTTTTAACAATGCTCTTAAGGATAGCATCTAGCTAAAATTGGTCAGGTGGTTTGATTTTCTGTTTATAGCTTTATGTTGAAGAGAATTTTTTCTTAATATAACGATATGCTTCACTGCTTTGTAAGTATGCCCATTCATCTACTACAGCTTAGCAGGCAAAAAATCGATAAATATTTTGGGGAATGTTAATCATACATTCTGTTAGATTTTATGCCATAGAGATAAAACCATTATATGATATAGCAGATCCACAAATAAAGTTTTTGTTTTATTATTATTTATTTCACTTGATTATTATAATTTAAATTTACTAAAAAGTTTCTGAAATTTAATTATTGATTGTTCATCCTAATAGTAAGTGATCATTGGCATTACGAGAAAGTAAGCTTTATCAAAGGTAGTATAAAGAGTGGCTTCTAAAGTTTCCAATTCCAATTGTTTTCATTGAGTGCTTCTATCTCTATTTATTGCTTAGATTTGCTTTCTTTTTACCAAACACAAAAGTAGTTGAGTACCTAGTTCTTAGATTGCTGCCATCTGTCTATTAAATATATTTTTTTGTAAATGCAGGGAATTTTTGTATTTAACAAACTATGTCATTGTCAGCATTTGTATCTCAAGCTGCACGTAGCATTGCTGGCACAAGGAGCATTAGTGCTCTGTCAGTTTCGTCTAAGATCCCTTCATCAGATTTATGGTAAGTATAACAGATAAAAACTATCATAAAACATCTTTCCTTCCTTGTTCTGATATATTTATGTGTGAGTGTATTTTTACAGCAATAAAATGTTGAAATTATTTTGTATCAATTTATTTGACATTTTATGTGTCAAAAATGTAACATTCACTTATGAATGGCATGTGAGCACCTCTTCAGCATCTGCAGATCCTCTACATGTTTAATTTTTCTTATTTTCTGCTCATCCGTGTCAAGAATATATTTTCATTCAGGAGTGGCACGCGTGCATCACCTCAGCATCAGCAGATCAGATGGAGAAGTGCAAAAAAGAGACGCCACACCGTGCAGCCCTTCTGGCATGCCCAAGTCACTCGTACTGTGAGTTTAATCCTTCACTTTGCCTTCTAGATTTAAAATAAGGGTCTCTTTTCTTCTAATTTGTGAGGTATTTTATGAGAAATTACTTAACCCTTTAACGCCCAAGTGGACTGTATGGTCTTCTTTTAAAAATAACAATAATATATTGTATTTCTGATTCAATTTGTTCACCAATGTGTCCTTTGAACTTCACTGCCAAGTGGCAGTTCCTTCCTCATCTTGATAACAGTGACTACCTAATGCCAGTGTCGGTTTAGTGATAGTGGTTGTCATAACGGTAATATGAGTATAAAAATGTGGGCGTTAAAGGGTTAAACTGAATTGCTAGCTTGCTCCATGTGTGAACAATTTTAAACATCATAGAATCTGCATACCTCTTACTCTATTCTTCAGTAACTTAGTTCTCCAGAAGTTGTCTGTAGTATTTTTCATCTCATGTTTTATTACTTGTTTGTTACTCTATTGTGCATTTTACATAATAAGCTATTCTCCAAGTTTATCATGCCAAAAGCAATTTATTGTGTCACTGAATTAGGGATGTATAATGTGACTTAAGAATGTCCACATAAGCAATTTTCTCAAATCTTAGTAGCTACTAAGTACCCATGACTGCAAAGCCCTGAAATTGGTTGTCAATAGAAATTTCTCAACTGTTGTTTTTTCAAGAAATGCACTAGCTGAATTTTTTTGTGCTTTATATTATTTTATTTTAGTATCATTTACCCTTGTTATCATTTGAACCATGATAATATTCATTCTTAGGGATGTATAGCCGTTTCAATGAGGTATGTCTTGATAAATATGATTTAAATGAAGAAACCTAAAGTCATGCTTTGCAACAGGCTTCCCTCAGGGGTATATTACTATTGTATCTGTTGGAATTAGCACTCCCAGATGGAAAATGTGAGGGCCCAAGCTGGGAGTTAGGTTCTTCTTGTTGAAATGAAATGTTTTTGCTATGTTAAGGACCATATTTTTCTTGGCTCACTGCTGCCCTGTTTTTCAGCATCTACTGCTTTCTTCTTTGATTTTGATTTTTTTTCATAATTTTCTTTCTCAAGTGACTGTTTCTATGCCCCCTCTGCATAGATTCCATGTTTCCTTAAGGCCATCAAACGGTTTTTCCTCTAAATTTTCAAAAAATAAATAAAAATACTTTTGGAGTAAAATAGGCTCTGAGGTTTTACAAGCATGTTTATGAAAATCTAATAAACATTCATAGCCCATAAAATTGTTAAATATACCCATACCCCTCTTCCCTCCCCCTCAAAGAGAAATTTCTATAAAATCATATTTCTCGGCCAATATTGTACCTAGAGATGATTAGTTTTTTTTGTTCAATTCACAATGAACTGGTTGACAAAGTTAAGATCCAGTTTTTTTTATGTCGCTTAAAAAAAAACTTAAAAAATGTTTGAATTAAAAGTTGTTTTTTCTTTCAATTTTTTATTCTTCAAATGGTTACAAAAAAATTTCTAATCAACTTACTGAAAAGCTACATCTCAACCTAATAGTACTGACCTTTATCTTTACTATGCTGAAAAGATCTCCTTCATAAGTGAAAAATTGTAGGAGAAATAAAGCCGCACGACAAAAAAAAAAATAATTTTTTAAGAAAAAGCGCTCAACTTTTTCAAGTATATCTCCAACAGTTTTTTTACTTATAGAGGAGATCTCTTTTGCATTGTAAAGATCAAGGTGAGTACTATAAACCTGCATAGTTGTTTTTTGACAAGTTATATAGAATTTTTTTATTGCCATTAAAAGTAATAACTAAAATGTAATATATTTAGTGATAAAAAATTCAAAAACTTCCCAATTTTTTTTTTGAAGCGATATCAAAAATCTGGATCTTAACTTTGTTGACCAGTTCATTGTGAATCGAACAAAAAAACTAATCATCTCTATGTACAATAGTGGCTCAGAAATAGGATTTTTTAGAAATTTCTCTCTGAGGGGGGGGGGGGGGAAAGGGAGGGTATGGATAAATTTCAGAAATTTTATGAGCTATGAATGTTTATTAGATTGTTATAAACATGCTGTTAAAACCTTAGAGCCTATTTCACTCCAGAAGTATTTTTATTTATTTTTTGAAAATTTTGAGGAAAAAACCGTTCGATGGCCTTAATGCCATACTGAATGGTGCCTTCCTCCTTCATCACTTTGGATTGCCTTGTTTGCTGATCATGAGGCTTAAACTAACAAATAATCTAATCTAAACTTTGCAAGGGGCTCTGAATTTATTGCAAATTTCTTGGAAGTGTTTTGTTGTGCATGCTATGGAATATTTTCTTACACCAAGCTAAATGTACAAACCAGAAGCAGTTGTCCAAAACTCAATCAACCAGTCTTTTGTATTGACACTAGTAAAAATGTGCAACTTGTGATGCAAAATTTATGCCGGAGAAATAATTGCATTACTTACGTGCAAATTCTGTGTAATATTTGTTTAGTCGTTCTATAAATATTTGAGGATAATAGTCCTTCATCATAAAATGGCTTTTGAAGTTTACGAATGCCTGAGCTACTACTCATGTTTTTCTCCCCTATAAATATTATATGAATTTATCACGCATTTGTGGAAACTCATTAGTTCTTATAATCATGTTTGACTTTCTACTGCAAGCTTTTCTCAGCATGCGTGACATTTGCTGGCAATGAAAGTAAGTTAATCTAAAGTTAACTAAGATGCGAATGTCAATATTCTTAAAATTTCTCAAAATCCCTCAATTAATACATTTTTTAAGTTTTGCCAATAGCTTATGTTCATTTACTAAAGGTATTTTTGAAAAGTGGTCAAAGATATGTAGGAAAATAATAAGGCATAAGATTATGAAAAGACTTGATATTAGTTAGAAAGACATTATATTGCATTTCGGTTTGAAAGGGAAAAAATAATTTTCTATACACAGTACAAAGTTCTACACTTGAAATGTACTGCTCTGTGGTGTCTGTATGTACATTTCATAGTCTGTTTTGTAAGCTCAGGTTAAATTATATGTAAAGTTTTTCATTCTATTTTAATTAGAGAAAGCCAAGTTTTGTGTTGTGCAATTTTTGTTTATAAATTGTTATTATTATAAGCTTGCAGTCTGGTATGGTCATTTTTCCTAAGGATGGATTATACCTTCTGAAGAATATTTCTAATTAACTGCTCTCCCTTTGCTTTAATACCAATCAAAAGTGATAGGCTTTTCTCAAAAGTCGGAGTTTGATGACAAAAATGAAAATACTTTTCCAATATTTGCTGTTTGACATAATTTGAGTCAATCAAAATGCTCATCTTCAATAGATATTATAGATTACCAGTGAGTATTCGATAATAGTGAAAGTCATGAATCATTCTTTCATCTAATGGCTGATTTTTACCATTTTTTACAGATGTATCCAGAGGGGATCACTCCCGAGAATGAAGAGTTTGTTAAGCAGGTTATCAAAAGCACGTATGATGCTAAGCAGGAGGAGTCTCCGTTGGAAAGGGCTCCTTGGCCAAGAGGGGAGTGGGCTCCTAAGTCCCAAAGATGCGGGCTTGTTGGCAAAAAGTTGGGTTCAATGATTCTCTGGAGTAAACAAGGGGACAAACTACTCACTACCATGATACATGTAAGTTGATGCTATATGATGAAACCGAGAGAAAGATGCATCCATGGAAAAAGTGCCTTTTTGTTTTTGAGATACACATACGCTGTCAGATTTGCTTTTTAACTAAGCTTTGGGATGAAGAATTGGACTGTAGCAAATACGTTGTTTTTTCATTGTGTGAGTTCCTCATACTCCTGCCAATTTTCTATATCCTCCTTGATAGTCGATATGTATTCTCAATTATTCCCATATATTCCCATATATTATCTAGGTCTGTTGCTCGTCGACAGTTGAGCTGAGAAAATGTCTGCCAATGGATGTAATGAAAATTCATTTGACGTTTTTTTTTCACGCTTTTCTTTTGGACAACACTGGATTCTTTTTATTTTGGTGTCAGTAATCTGGAGAGCTGTAGTGGGGTTCCCTGAATTGCATTTTAATTGGTCATCCTAACAGACTCTGTCATGACTGAGTGATATGTGAAGTGGCTTTTCTCAGTATATCAGCAGCTACCTGATTCCAAGTCTCTTCACTTATGACTTGTAGGTTGGTGTTAGGGTCCAATAGACTTACTTGGCACTATTTCCTCTTAATATAGGTTTGCTGGTTGTAACTATCATGAACGTCTCTTACTCCTGTGCATTCACTTTTGATCCTTCATTTTTTACCGTTTTGCAAGGTGGGATGATTTTCAGTGGTCAAAGTATTTTTTGTGTCAATGTACCTCAGAAGTCTGAAAAATGTTCATTGTCTTCTTTGCTTAAATTTCTGTGTTGAAATTGTTGTGCAATTTTCCACTTTAGAGGTTATTATTTAAAAAAAATTGTTAATATGGAGCTGATCAGAGATGCAGTATGAATGTCCTCATGTAATTCATTTTTTCTTGCTTTATCAGAGAAATAGGGAGTACTGAGGGAGCATTAACTGCTGTGAATATCAAGGCATTTCAGGAACACAGGATATGAACTGTATTCGATCAAAAATATTTTTGTGGAGGTCACGATACGGTTTATTATTGTAGAATAGAAGGAAATCTCTGGATGACTATTTACATGTAACATGTGGTGTGAACTGACGTGGAATTGGGTGCTGTATGAACTGTTCAGATAAGCGACAACCACGTCATCCGGTACGTACCAGCTGAGGAGATGATCAAAAACGCGCACCTGCACCACGTCCGCCTCAGCAAGCGACCGCGAGGAGCTCTCATCGTGGGCGCTGACTCTGCTGACCCCAGGCTGGTGAGACCCTTTTGTTGCCAGCACTGGCCGGGTCGGGTGGAATGAAAGGATTTCGGATTCTCTTGTGTCATTTGAGTCGTAAAATGGTGAGACCCTCTTGTTGCGGGTGCTGGCTTAGTAGGACGATAGAATTTCGGATTCTCTTGTGTAATTCGAATGCTTAAATGGCAAGACCCTCTTGTTGCCAGTGCTGGCCGAATGGAATGAAAGAATTTTGGGGTCTCTTATGTAATTTGAATATTAAAAATGGGTGACTCTCTTGTTTCAAATGCAAGACGAAAGAATTTTGGATTCTCATGTTTAATTTGAATACTAAAATGAAAAAACCTTCTTTTAGCAAGTTATGGCAAGGTAGAATGAAAGAATTTTTGGTTTTTGCACGTATTTTGAATATTGAAATATTGCAAAGTATTATTCTCGCCTTCCATATTTTCTTTGGGTCAGTCTGCCTCTTGTTACACAAAAAAGTGATTGCTCTTAGTACCTGTATGCTAAAGTTACTTCAATGATTATCAACAAGTATTTGTTGCATATTCTTTCCCGTTTCACCTGATGGGTTTCCATTTTATCCATCTGTTAGATACTTGTCTTGGGTAATCTCTTGGTGTACCCGGTCTCACTGTTTGCGCAAGGAATTTTAGTTTATTTTCTTTTCATATCTATCTACTGCTGCACAAGAAATTTATTGTTGGTTCAATAATTATTTTTGCGGCGTATATAAAAAAATTCTAGTTAAAACTGTCGAAATTTTGACATGAATTTTCAAGTTCAGTTTAAATAAGCAGAAGAAGATATTTTTGCTACCGTATATCCATTGCCAGGGACCTTTCTAAGACCTCAGGATATATGCTATTGTTTCTACTTATTCAGAAGCACAACCAGCTCTTGGTAAGTGATGGACGTAGAGCTTTGAAAACTGCTAAAGCCCTGATAAACTTTTTTTCTATAGTTTTTATGCTTTTTATTTAAATCGAGTTATTCGACAATGGCTCATTTTCAGGGCTAGTTCCGTTCCCAAAGCTCTAAGGTTAAAGGCCAAGCTGATGAGTGAAAAGAACCCTCGATGTCAAAGAGATTTGTTTATTACTATTTATCTAAAAGATTTGAACAGATGTGAACTTTACACCTTAAAAAATATATATTTTTTTAATCAATTTTTTTATACATGATTTCCACATTTATTTCTATAATAGTTAAAATGTTACAGTCTCTTCAAGTGATACTGTTATTGTATTGATAGGACTTTAGCAAGTCCTGGCGAGCTTCAGCTTGCTTTTTGTGCACTCATGTGGAAGATTTCAAGTCCCTATAGGAAAATTAGGCCGGCCTTTTAACCTTTTTTGTTGAAATAGAATAGATGGTTGTTTTGCTAAAAACCATCGTTTTCTGATTCACTACTAATTATTTTCAGCACCTACCACTTTTCTAATTAACTCATAGTTTACTTAGTGAACTACTATCAACCTTGCTGTTTCTATGCGCAGGGTGCATTGACGAACCGATTCTGCGTTATCTCAATTAATAATAAATGGTGCTTTCATTTTATCTTCCTTGCCAGTACTTTCAGTGTGTTAAGGGAAACCTAAAATATCTAATTGTCCAATTTGGATGTTACAGTTCGCTAAGGAGTACTACAACATGTTCGAGGAAGCGGGTGTCATGCCGAAAAAGAAGCTCACGAAATTCTTGGTGACTGACAACGCCGTCCTGCAGCCCGGCACGCCGCTCTACGCGACGCACTTCAGGCCCGGCGACTACGTCGACATAGCGGGCTACACGTGAGTGGTGCGGCCGTAGGATTCTGTTTCACGTGCGCCGAAGTGGGCTGGATGTGTTGAGATTTTCACTGAGCTGTGATTTTTGATGTGAAATGTTAGTAAGTATGAGAACTTAGGGGTTTGATGTGTAATGTAAGCAAATACATTACAGTTTTGTTGACTGTTGACTTTTGAGGTTTATTTCGAGAAAATATACGATTTCTGGAGAGGTTTGATATGATGAAAAATATGATGGGTTGTTTAAAATATGACATATCTGGGGTAGTTTGATTTGAAATATGAGAAAATGTAATGGGTAGTTCAAAATATGACAGATCTGAGGTAGTTCAATATAAAATTTGAGAAAATATGATGGGTAGTTAAAAATATACTTCTAGGGTAGTTTCACAGTAAATTTAAAAAAAAATATGAGACTGCTGGAGAAGTTTTATACGTAATTTTAAAGAATTTGAGGGCATGGGGTATTTCAGGGTGCTACATGTCATTGTTTATGAGGTAGAAGGAAACAACTTAAAAGATAGAATATTGAATTTCAGTCCTAGCTTGGAATCTAAGTGTCTTGGTTCTTGAGTGGAGTTTATAATTTAAAAATAAAATTGACGGTTATTTGTTCCTGAAAATTGGCTATAATTCATAGGGGCTTCTTTATGAACTCTCCGTAAATTGTTTATCTACTAATATGAAGCATTGGTTGTGTTAACATCAGGAACAGTGTAATTGTTTTTGGCTTCTTTTTGGTTAAGTTGCGGATAGGGATGCTTACACTAACTAATATCTAATAATTCAAATCTTTTTAGTTAACTGATGTATTTTACAGCCATCTTTTTGCAACACTAAATTCTGTCAGGTATTAATTATGTGTATATATATTCACATTTGAAACAGATCTATCTCAGTTTTCCCTGAGTGTAAGAGTTTCAACACGTTTTTTATTTGAGGAAGTGGAGTAAGTCAGCTATTCGATAGCTATGCTTGATCTAGTTACTTTGTTTTACCCACCACGGAGATATGACGGCTTGTTCAGGCTAGTTTTTTTCTACTGTGTTCTGCTTTGGCGAGCGTAGCATTCGAGTAGCTGATTTCACTCTACTTTTTGAAATAATTTACGTGTTGAAACTTCTAAACTCACAGGAAAATACGATACATTTGTTTTCAAATGCATTTATATAATTATGCCTAACCGTACTTATACTGTAGAAATAAGCATGAATGTAAAATATACCTAACAAAAATTTATTCTTGAAATTATGGAATTAAGTTTATTAAAAGGAGTTTGGGTTTCGTTTTTCCTTCTCCAAAAGGCAAGTCTCCAACGTGACGTTGTTACTCATTTTGCATACTTTGTTTCCGATCGATTTGTGAATGCTATTAATGAAACTAAACTGTCAGGGTATGCTGCTACTATTTACGTATTCGTATTTACAGGCAAACTTTTTCTTTGTTAAAGAAAAAAAACTTGACCATCACTGTAAACAGTATATTATTCACTATTAGATACACCTGGGAGGAAAACTGGTTTTCTATCATGCCTACTCAAGCATAATACTATGGATGTATTTGGAGTGCTGAAACTGGATTGATGCATCATAAATTGTACTTTGAGTTAAAAAAAAAGTTCATTCTTGATTCCAGCATAGACCGGGGCTTCCAAGGCGTCGTGAAGAGGTGGAGTTTCCGAGGAGGTCCCGCGGGTCACGGCTCTACAAAGTTCCACAATAAGGGAGGCTACATCGGGTGTGGAGGGGCGAGGTCCATTGTCATGCCTGGCAAGAAAATGCCGGGCCACATGGGAATGGAGTTCCGGACATCTCGGGGGTCCAGGGTGGGTGACATCTACTGTACTGTTTTATTTTTTTAGGCAGTGCTCTTCTCTTGCTTGAATTTGTAACCTCTCGTTTTTACTTTGAACTGAAATGCACGACTCGAGATTAGGTGCAAAATATTGAAAGTCGCTGGGAGATTCCATACATGCTGTTAAGAGAATTTTTATTATTACCGTGAAAGCACTTGTAGATGTATTAGCGCGCCCAGGAGGAATATGTGAGGTCCTAAGCTAAAGATCAAATAGGCCTTCCTTTTCTTTAAGTAGAATAGATTTTTGTTTTGTTATGGACCGTCCTTTTTTCGGTTCACTGCTGTCCTGTTTTCCATCACCTTCTGCTTTCTGTTTCAAGTTCTATTTTGTTTCATAAACTTATTTCTCTGCTTAGTATTTCTATGCACCTTGTTCATATTTTCCACGTACCCTAAACTCTATAATTGATGGTGCTTTCCTCCTTCCTTTCTTCGGAACGCCTTTGTTGCATTTGTGCAGGCTTAAGCTAACTTCTAAGTAAACATGTAGAGATTTAGTTATTATATTAATTTTAGATGTTCCTCATCGTATTTGAATAGTGAAATAGTTTAAGGCTTTCATAAGCAGGCAAACTGTGAATAAGAAAATTTTTATAAATTTATTCGAGCTCGTGAATATAATGATCAACCAAAGAATGCTACGATTGTGCTTGACTTACATTCTCGTTTTTTGTTGAATCAGATGATTCACGGTTGTTTAGTGAATAACGAAAACACCGACCGTATCAAAGTTCCAAATTCTAATAACTTGAAAAGTCAATTATAATTAATTTGACTTCCAATATATATCTTGAAATCTAAATCGTAGTTTTTTTTTATTTTTTGTTAAGTATACTGGTAAGAAAAGATATATTATACCCATGCGATATAAAACATTTTTTTAATTTTGCGTAAATGAATCTTCTTGAAATTTACTTTAGTTCTAATGCCATATTTTTTGAATGAAATTCTCTCTAAGGAAAACGATGCAGGTTGATGTTAACTTCTTTGCACATAATTTTTTCATTACGCTTTCTGTTTTCAGGGCAAATAATCAAGACAAATTGCGGGGTTTATTTGTATGGCCATAGGTAATAATAATCAAATTTGACCACTGTACTAGACTTGAGAAATAATCTACTTCTGTATCGCTTGTGGTAAATTGTGCAAAATTGTTCATAAAATTGCTGATACATTGAAAGGCTTTGATGTGTACGGCATTAGTTGCTGTTAAATTTTAGTGTTTCTGAGGATGAAAATAATGAATTTATCATGGGTGCTTAACTGATTTTGAGTTCGAAAACACCCCCTTTGGGGGATACAACTATTGTATCTATGGGAATTAGCGCTCCCAGGAGGACCATGTGAGGGCACGAGGTAAAGGTTAGGTAGGCTTTCTTTTTGTTAGAATAACATAGGTTTTTGGTTTGTTACGAGTCATCTTTTTTCGGTTTCTTTTTCAACTTAGATCTTGTTTCATGAACTTCTTTCTCATCTTACTGTTTCTATGCCCTTTCTGCATGGATTCCGCATTCCCTTAACTCCATACTAAATGGTCCCTTCTTCCTTCCTCTCTTCGGATCTCATTCGTTGAGGATAGGGTGTAATAATCTAATCTAATCTGAGTTAGAAACACCTAAAAGTATCTTCTATGCTTTATTTTAAGAGTTGTTGCTCTTCTTAGTGGACTACGGTAGTTTTTAGTGGACTTGGCTAATATTGATGACCATTAGGTATTGTTTATTTTTGTACCTTGTAGCAATGTACAAACTTGAAGTACAGAAAGCAACATTAGTAAAGACGTCATTTTGGAACATGCAAACGATAACTGACGCAACTCATGTTACAGATTCTTCGAATCAATTCCCATTTCAACGTCATTTGGGTGCTCGGCAAAATTCCTGGTGCCATTGGTGACTACGTGAACATATACGACAGCGGCCTGTTCCATCTCCGCTGCAAGGACCCTGAGAACCATCCTCCGTTCCCCACGCATTACCCGGCAGAGCAGCCCATCGAAGAGGCTGACTGGTATGCTGACCACATCCATAACTTCAAAGACAAGTCTATTGTTTTTGAAGACGAAGTTGCTGCTTAAAATGGTCAGCTAATTGCATCACTTACCTCATTGTACAGTGTTGAAATATTGTCGGCGAAGTTTCAGTCTATGCATTCAGCTCATTAAAAGTATGTGATTCAATTGTATACTTGCGTAATTACTGTATCCAACTCACAAGTGAAGGTTACAATCTAAATTCATGTTTTGGTTGACGGCCTAATACAACAGGCGATAAAAAGTATTCTTGGGAAAATTATTCATTGTACTGAAACTACAAATTTACACATATTCAATTCCGGTGTTGTCCCAGAAGCTCCACCGCTGTTTCTCCAGTGTAGACCACAGCTCTTCATTGCATTCGATGAAATCCTTGTTGATTTGGTCGATGTCGAGGGGTACATTCCATTCTGAAATGTAATGAAGGATTCAATCAACATAAACAGGTTGCAACCGCAGATTTTGTATCAGCATCCCCTAACTGCATGTTAAATATTGCAGCAAAAATTATCATACGAAACAATCTGATTCAAGTCTCCCTAACTGTTACAAAAAAAGCGTATTGAAGAGAGGAAAGAGGAGAGCCCCATTTAGTAGGGAGATAAGGGAATGCAGAATCTATGCAGAGAGGGCCATAGGACAATAAATTGAGAAAGAGGTCCATGAAACAAGGTGAAAGTAAAAAAAAAGTAGTTTGTAGGTGCTGAAAAAAAGGACTGCAGTGAATCGAGAAAAACTAGCTTCTTATTTAGTTCTCAACATGACAAAAAAATTATTTCAACTAAAAGAAGGCCTACCTAACTCCCAGCTCGGGCCCTCACACATTTTCAGTACTCCCCGAGGGGTTCAGTCCTAAAATAAGCAAGTCAAGTTTTGCCTCATCTGTTGTAACCTGGAAACTGAACTTATTCCATCTGACTGATACTTCACTATTGCATAGCATGTTCCTTAAAACGAAAAGCTTATCATTCTTCAGTTTTATAAAGTTATTTCTTTATCTACTTTATTGTGAGATATTACAACGAATGAAATTACTGTAAGAATTAAGATGTCCAAATCCGCCGTTAAATTTTGAGCTTTTCTTAGAGCGAAATAATCTGTAACGAAATTTAAACTTGCCTTTTTCAGGTTTCAAGTCTTTCCTAGTAAGATTTCAGAGAATTTTAAACATAGTCAATTAAAAATCGATTATGTTCAGTGGTACTTCGATTACAAAAAATCATGACATAAATTTAATTAGCCTGAATTACTATTTATCTAAAAGACTATAGATGTATAGTAATTCAAGCTGAATAGCTACTCAGCTAGGGGCCTCCTCAAAGTGCCCTCAAATTTGAAAACAAAAAAATCAATTTGAATAGAAAACCAGAACAATTAAATTAAATTGTCGTACATTAAGAAGCGTTCATTAAAAATTCGAACGAAAAATATCTGCATATAAAAAATTAGAAGATTTCTCAATCACCCTGTGTGTCATAATTTTTTATAATCTCAGTACTATAGAACCTAATCGATGTTCAAATGACTAGCAACTTACTGCTCACACAAGCAGTTGCATAGGAAATTTCCATGCATTTCCAGCAAGAAAACGTAACGCTACGGAAGTAATATGACTTATTTCATAATTAGTTACCAAAGCAGACACTTCAAAATTTTATAACATGTTCGTACATGATTCGGAAAAATTCGCATCAAAAATATGTATAAAAGCTCGTATTTGTGACTTCTGGCTCCCTACATCTGAATTTATTTAGCATGATTACACAGTTGATGCGATACCAATAATACCTATGAGCGAGGCGTTTACAGACCAGGTCGTCTGTATTAAGTATTCGGAGGCAACTCGCACGAAACCTCGATAAAAAGGAGCAACTCGCAGGACTAGCAAGAGCAGACTCACGCACGACAACCACCGAGTCACAAATGCAAGCTAACCACAAAGGAATTAATCTCGACTACCAATAATCCCGAAGGAGGCACGGACTATCGAGAATTGACTTTTTAGAAAAACTGACCCCACATCAGACTTCTACTACTACTACAGGTATTGCAACAATAATGAATCGCTGAAAATAGGTACATTCAAAGATGGTTAAATTCTGTAACGATTAAACAATGCTTTAATCTGCATAATAGGCTTATCTCAGACATTAGTGCATCTGACACAAGCATAAATATGAGACTCTACAAACACGTCTCTGAGAACGACCGAGACTCAGCAAGGATTTCTCACACAAAAAACAAAACTTACCGACAGGCTCGAAGTCTTCTTTGGTGGGTCTATCGTCCTGCTGAGCAGAAGCAGGCTGGTCATACTCGGTGTAGCCTCCAGGTCCGCTGTTGTAATTATCGTAATACTGCGAGTCGGGACCGCCACTGCTACCGTAGCCAGGCCAGGCCGCGTAGTTGTTCCAGTACTGGTCGTAGTATTGCTGGTTGTAGTCGCCGCCTCCTTGCGGCCTGCACAGCGGCAATGATTGTTCCATGACAGCTAATTCATATGAGAGGCTCCGTGACAAGGATGTGAAATTCTTCAAAAAATTACATTCTAAAAAACACGGTAGGTCCTATAAAACTTAGAGCTTTACATCCCATTTTGAACAAGGAAGAAATATGTGGCAACTGTTTCTGAAACTCATAGCAGCACCAACTTCAAGGGAGAAAGTATTTTGCTATCATTTCATGTACGAATTTAGGAGGCTATCTCAAGAAAGCGAAAAGGGACAATATAATATGGACGGTGGAAAATGGAGAAATTCATGCACAAAGTGTGTTCCCACACAGGATACTCTGCGCACATTATGAAAGAAGAAAAGAGAAAGAAACAATGAATTCACGAATTCTTCCTCAACACTGGAAATTCGCTAGACGTCGTCATATTACTTATTTCTTAGTTAGCTTCCTAAGGGAGAAATAACACAACAGAGTTCATCTATACTCCTATAGGGTAACAAGAAAATTATCTTAAGTATCTGTTTTCAAAGCGTATGGAAGCATACAATTCAACAACTATACGTTTTTTCAGCGTTCAAAGTTTCGATTATACTTCTCTAGCAATGAATTGAAGAGAAAATATATTTCCTCCTTGTTAGAGCACCCAACTGCACAACTGAGTGAATCTAGAAACACGGTGATACTTACGTGACTCAAGGAATGTAACTCAGACATGAAATGCACTTTTCTGCTCGATACCCTTAGAAAACAATACGAGACTTTACAACAGTAACCTTCTAAGAAACATGTAATAACCAAACCATTCGAAGTTACTAGCATGTTACGTTACAATTTTTAATGGCAAGTAAGTTATGCACAGCATAACGATAAATTAGAGAAAGAAAAATTAAGATGTTCTCCCAACACCGACAGCAGTTTTTCACAGGCAACTTGACGTGTAAGAAATTTTGCTCACTGAAAATTGAATCCTTCGTTCAAAACCAAAATTTTTAACAAAAAGGGAAATTTGGGTAACAATATCTTGATACAGGAAAACTTTGGTCCAACAAAGCACTGATAACTACTACTTGTACACGCAAGGCCGTAGTACATGTATACCTGAAGTTCAAATACTTGAAAGCATATTTACCTTCCATCAAATTTTCCCTTCTAAGACCAGATGAGTAAGTAAAATATAACCGATTACAAGCGTTGCACTGCCTAAGGGCATTTCATACCAAAAGTCTTATTCACACGAAATTTAAAGAACATACCAAGTAACTACAAAGAAGTTACGTAGTCACAGGGAGGGCGAAAAGATTGCTTTTGCAGGTATAATGAAGAGCCATACAAGCAGAAAAATACTTGTGCCTGCAAGTCTAAGCCCCTTTTGCGTTAACAATTACATTTCAATTTGAGAAACTTGAACGGCAGTTCGTAACTTCACGTTCGCACAACCATACCATTGAACTTATATGTAACATTCTCATGGCATCTATATTGAAGGCCACATGACGACCAACTAAACTTGAGGTTGCATCATCCCATGAAAAGCTAAATACTCACATGCCCGGGTAGCTCTGCTTCTTAGGTACGGCATAGCTGACTTTCAAAGGCTTTTGACCAAGTCCCTTGAAGTTATTCATGTGCGTCAACGCGTCTCTGTACTCGTCCTCTTGGTAAAATCGCACAAACGCAAACCCTTTGCTCTGTCCAGAAGGGTCGTATATCACTGAAAAAATATTGAATTAGATCCACTAGTCCAAGACTTCTACTAGACATCTGTATAACTATACTCGCTTTTGCATGATTATAAAATTGTTTCAATGAAAGGAATCATCTTCAATGTTTGTGCTGAATCATGAGGTTTACACAAAACAGCTTTGTCAGTCCATTTAACTTTCTAAGCTCATGCTTAGAGAGTTAGAATTAGAATTTAAATATTCTACACAAAGTAAGCCCATGCACAAATAAAAAAAATAAAATGAAAGGCCAGCATTCTACACCCCTATTCTCGTATATCTACAATTTAAAATAAAGAAATTGGAAGCAAAATTTTCTCTATATACATATTCACGCACAGCAGAGTATTTTTGCCCTAGATCCTCACGCTGAGCAGTGTGATAATTATCCACCCTTGCATATAAGAAATACAGGTTACAGACAATGCAAATTATCTTATATTTTCAATTTCAGTTCATGAGCTTAGTTAACTGCCATTCTTGAACAATACAACGTAAGTTCAAGCCTTTTTTAGGTAACAAGATTAGCTTAAACCTTAAGAATTGAATATTATTCAATTGTTTCTGTCTCAAATATTTTTACCATGCTTTGCTTTCAACAACACAGGACAGAGCTAGCCTCTAAACCACTGCCAGGGTAAATATGATCACCTAGTATAAAGCGAATGTGTGACTACTTAACGATTTATAAATACCTTTGGCAGTTTTGATGCTGTTGTAGCGCGAACCAAAAGTCTTGTAGAGAGCAAAGTCGTCAACATCCGGCGTGAGGTCGCCGACCCACAAAGAATATTCCTTATCGGTAGTGTTGCCTCGGGTGCTGCTGTGGTTCAGCTTGAACCTGATCGGCTGGAGGCACAGACAGATGTCAGTATGAATGTTCGATAATGAGCAATATAACCTCCAAGAAGGGAAGGCCAGTCAAACATGACGGGATTCAATATTTTTCCCGAATAAATTTCCCAGCTATGGATGACAAATATGTCCATCCTAATAGTACCCACGATTAAAAGATTCTTGTACTTGTGCACTGGTGAAACTCGAATCACAGATACGGTCATTAAGCATCCTTGTGAGCGTCACAGAGAGACGGAAAAACCGGACACCAAACAAATAAACACACCAAAAGTTTTATTAGGTAAGATGGACTAAGAGCAGAAATCTCTAAAGGTTGATCACATAAACAATCGATTATTTAAAATGGGTTTTCCAAAATGGCACACATGAGCATGAACTACAATGGTTCAAAGGAAAAAACTTTTCTTTTTGACACAGTTTTGAAACTAACTACAAAACTTGTTCCTAAACAAGAGCATCCAAACTTGTTGGGAGTGCATACCTCACAACACCATCTACCTCATTTTTTATCATGCAAGTAGTACTAGTAGTAATAACATCAATTTGCTAGCAAAGGTCATGCAAAGGTGGACTTTTTGAATAAAATAGAGTTTAAAATTGTGCAATGATAAAATTCATGGCTACAAATTAGCTCCCATAGAGTTTAAAATTGTACAATGATAAAATTCATGGCTACAAATTAGCTCCCATAATTCTCAAATAGCCTATACTTGTTAACAATGATACCTTTGGCACAAATTGACTTATTTTAATAAAACTTCGGTTGCATTCTTATTTGTGATTCAAACAAAAGTGTCACTCGATTTGACTGCATTAATTAGGACTTATAGTGTAAATAGCTGGAACTTATCACACCAGACTTTTGGCTGGTTATTATGGCTAAAAAATTGGCAACTAAATATATTAATGAACACGGATATCATAGTTAATATAGTGATGTAATAAATAGTGATAAAATATAAGACAACATTAAGACTAAAAATAAATGTGAAAAACAAACTTGACGTATTCAATTTTAGCCGTTTCACTACCCTGCATAAAAAAGTTGACAAAATTGAATTGAAAACTTGATTGTGGGAAAACTCGGTTCATTGTTGAAGGATTGCACACATTTATTTTTTGGCGTGCAATAAATATTTGAAATAAATATGGAAAGAACACACATTTAAAAATCCTGAGTTCAACAATGGCAAGTAAATAATTCAATCATAGCTGTTGCTGATTACACCTGTATACTTCAAACCATAAAAATATCATCCAACAGAAGCTTATAAAGTTCTATCATTGAAAATATGATGAGACTATGGCTGGTTTTTATATATCTAATTTCAATACATGCTTGAATGATTCTCTTGACTTTAAGCTTGTATTCCATCAATAAATTTTAATCATCCTAATAGATTTGCAGTTTTTGTACATAGCTAGTATTTATGTACCTTCTTTTAATTAATGCACCTTCACAGTTTCAATTTCATTCTATAGCCAAGATGATGGTGTTTATGCTAATAAATTTTATTTATCTCAAGATGAAATGATGAAACTTTTCCCAGCAACTGTAAACCATTGCTAACTTTTTCATTCAATCTAAAAGTTTCTAACTTCTTCAGTAAACTTTATTTCCTCTGACAAATAGTTGTACATTTCAAGACATAACATTCATTTCAGAACATCCCCTGAACAGCAAAATCTGTACTTCACAAGAACCATTGGTTCAAAAAAGGCACTGAAATGTTTGAAGAAATGAAGATTCACATCACATACAGAAAGAGAACCAGTCTTGAAATCAGTGTTGTAAGACTATCATGACATTGCATAGGTTAGACTGAAAATTGGACTAATTAATTAAGTTTTCACCCATGGAAAAAAGCCCCAGCAGCATTTTCATCAGCTGTATATGGATTAAATATAAACATTGTGAAATTCCACATGGAATAAACAAAAAAAAAGTTGCGTCTCTCACTGCCATTGCCATTTATAGATTAAATTATAAAAGGATACCCAAGCAACTTATTTCAGTTTGAGAAAAATGGAAAAATGCAAACAAGTTTAGGAGAACTTGGAAAACAATGAAACTCACACCATACAAGAAGAAATTCTACGTCAGACACAAGTGTTATACTTCACAGTATAACTGTAAAGGAGCAACGCTAAGAATTTGACAAAGCGACTGGCCAACGCTTTTGTTCAATAAAAATTCAAAAAGAGCCATATAAGCTTGAGTCTACGAGAAAGCATCACATCGTCTATGCCTTCTAGAAGAAACGTTATCAGAACATCGATGAAACAAGAACGCCGAGTGAAAATGCCTGGAACATCAACTTGTAATTTCATGTAATGTTTTCTTAATATTAATATTGTTATGTGGGGAAATTTAGCATAAATATATTAGCAGAAGTAAGTACCAATGTATTTAAATTGTTTTAGGAAATATCTTCCGTTCATATGTAAATCTTGCGATACTATAATTACTACCTAGCATCTCGAGAGGCAGCGATAGCGTCGACCGAGGCGGTTGCTTACGAAGGTCGAGTTAGTCACATAGGAGCACTCATTAAAGACGGGCGTGAACAACGTAAATCAACTCCCGCCCCAGCTTGGGCAGAGGGACTCTTTACGTCAAATGTATTAACGTAAATACATCAATTAAGATATTGATAATGAAAATTCGTGCCCTTCATTCAAAATAAGTGACCTTGCCATCAATATTAGCCAGTTGTCGACCGTTAACCGTTGATCACAACGCTCCAACATGGCGACCCGACAATGAGAGCCCAGCCTGTCAACAACAACCGACAAATATGAGATGAGTGTTCTACCTTATCCATTTACGTCTATATGTTCCCCCTCAAAACTTCTAAGTATATAGGATGTGAATTTGAGTAGGTGATCGATTAATATCTTGATTTCTTTTATTTCATCAATAGTGAAATGTCAATCTTTCGTGTCTTCAATTTCCTCCGTAATTAGGAAGAGACGATGAGATGATGATAAAGAGGACATAGAAAAGAATGATGAATGTTCGAAGCCATGAAATACGGCTAAGCACATAAATAATAGCCTTCAGCTCTGACTTAACGCTTACCGAAGATCATAAAATTATGTCAAATATAAATATTGTTAGTCCGAGTATCGTACTGGTGGCAGCTACCGTGATTAATAAAGACTAGAAAATAAAAGAATGTGACAAATAATAACAAATGTCACGACAAATAAATATCACGTAATGAATGTCAGCGGCGATTAAAGATCTTAAGTCAGCCATACAAACGTAAAAAGGGGAGAAACATAATAATGACCTGACAACAACAAGCAGAACATAATGTTGGCAGCGATGCAGGATAGAACATAACACAAGCAATAGCACTCACTGGTTGACTGTTGGGAATTATTTTGCCATTTAGCTTGTGCATGGCAGTCAGAGCGGCATTATCAGACGAGAAGTTCACAAAACAGTACCCAGCAGGATGGCCCGTGTATCGGTTCTTCATAACCTTCACATTCTGGACACTCTCCTCTCCCAGCGCTCTGAAGGCTGCCACAATGAAGGGCTCGTCCATGTAGTCAGCCAGCTGAAATGAACACATTACATCAGTATCATTGATAACCATGCTGCATTCCAATAAAACTTCAAGATTAGACTACATGTTAGTTTAAGTCTTCCTAAACCGCAAGAAAGGCCTTCCATAGGAAGGAAGGAAGGAGGAAGGCACCATTTACTGAGGACTTAAGGTTAAAAGTTGAAGAAAGTAGAAGGTGATAGAAGACAGGAGAGCAGTGAACCAAAAAAAAAGGCCCATAACAAAACAAAAAATCTATTCTATATCAACACAAGGAATGCCTACCTAATTTTTAGCTCAAGACCTTACATATTCCAACTCAGAGTTCTAATTCTCATTGATGCAATAGTTGTACCCTCCTGAGGGGCCACAAAACTTGAAATTACACCTCAAGTGGGTTATACATATACCTAATTTTGCAGCCAATTTTGTGCATTAAATTCCACATTACATAGGTTTGTGGTAAAACACACAATTGGTTTCCTCAGCATTTTATTATAAAAAGCTTATGGTTATGTATGATCCACTCATTGAAAGCACTGTAACTTGAGGTAAAAAAAATTTACAAAGTGGTTCACAGAAACAAACAAACATACTCAAGTATATACAACTTGCTGAAGAGCTAAACTGATTCCATCAATTCATTTTTCTGCAATGCAGTTTTATACTTCAAAAACAAAATGTTGTATAAAAATTATTACATTTAGGTTACATTAATAATATTAGATAAAGGATTAGAGCATACCCTTCATTGGGTCTCCACTAATCACATGTTGTAAGAACATGAAGATGCAAATAGCTAATTCAAAATTACAAATGCTTACATTCAATTGAGAATGATCACCTCAGTTATGAATGCACATTTGCACTCACTAACAACCAAGTTGATATGATCAAAACTAACAGTCTATGCAAAACTACAGTACATATTTAACACAATGGCAATAGTCCAAATAGGTTCTTGTTCATTAGCTTGTTTGGAATTATTCATTTCTGAAAGCATATTGCATAAATAGTAAGAAAGTGTTGTCCCAATTGTAATACATTTCAACAAATAACTGTTATATCTTCACACTAAAACATTTGTCACTTTGGTAAAAATGCAGTGGAGTTGAACCTTAGCAATGCAATGTAAAATACAATTGAGGATTTACAAATTTGATGATAAAAATTGTGACAAAAAATTAATTTTGCAGATACAGGTCATTTTCATATTTACTGAATTCAAGACTCAAGAATATAAAGTTAGAGAAGGAGCTAGGAACTTACTAGGCAAGAAAGCCTTGATAGAACAGCAAAAAAGTAAAAACCAAAAACAAAACTGATCATGACCCTATATAATGCAAGCTATCACCTCCACCAAAGTGCAGCAGCAGTATTGTGCTGGTTACAGTTTGGCATAAAAATAAAATTGTGGTCATGAAAAGGTTATAACTATAGTGCTCATCAAAAAAAAGCCAATACCTCTCAAATTTATTTCTTGCACAGTTCTTAATAGTGAATTTATAATTGTTGATGATAATTTAGCATACGACATTGCAACCCTCACTGAGAACAATTTTGCTGCAGTATTGCAGTTGGTAAAGGGCTAATTTAAATGGTCAGTTTTTTTTCAAAATAAAAGAATTTTGCCTTTAGTTCATAAATTTACAGGTATAAGTTATTAAATATATATATATATATATATATGTATATATATATATTTCAAGTACCCTTGCACCACTTCAATACCAATGTAACTTATTTCATACAGATTAGCAAAACTATCAGCTTTGTCAAAATTGCAAGATTTTTCCATTTTAGATGTAAAATGAATCAACAGACTTGATTTAACTAATAATGGTAATTATCATTAAATTGATGAGTTTCAACTCCCATTAAATTCCACATTACATAGGTTTGTAGTGAAACACACAATTGGTTTCCTCAACATTTTAATATAAAAAGCTTATGGTTATGTATGATTATAGTTTATATGTTAGTTTAAGCCTCCAAAACTGCAACAAAAAAAACGTATCAAAGAGAGGAAGGCACCTTTTAGCATGGTATATGAGGGAATGCAGAATCTATGCAGAAAGGGTGTAGAAACAGTAAGTTGAGAAAGAATTTTATGAAATAAGATAAAAGTTCAAGAAGAAAGTAGTAGGTGCTAAAAAACAGGACAGAAGTAAACTGAAAAAAAAGGTGGTCCTTAACGTAGCAAAAAAAAAAAAATTTTATTTTAACAAAAAAGAAGACCTACCTAACTCTCAGCTTGGGCCCTAACACATTTTCCGGTAAGAGCGCTAATGCTCACAGATACAGTAGTTGTATCCCCCCGAGGGGCCAGTTACATATGAAAATTTATTTTGAAGTTAGAAAAGTATGATAGGGACATAGAATTCAAGATAAAATGCTCGACTTTATTATTAAATTTGTCTGAAGATACCAGCATATAACAAAAATGGCTACTTCAATGGAAATGTTAGGAAAAATGTAAGCACTGGTAATGCATAGGTGCTGTAGAAAGTAAGGGAAATTGAAATTTAATTTTTAGGAAAAATGTAAGCACTGGTATTGCATAGGTGCTGTAGAAAGTAAGGGAATTTGAAATTTAATTTTTAGGAAAAATGTAAGCACTGGTAATGCATAGGTGCTGTAGAAAGTAAGGGAAATTGAAATTTAATTTTTAGGAAAAATGTAAGCACTGGTATTGCATAGGTGCTGTAGAAAGTAAGGGAAATTGAAATTTAATTTTTAGGAAAAATGTAAGCACTGGTATTGCATAGGTGCTGTATAAAGTAAGGGAAATTGAAATTTAATTTTTAGGAAAAATGTAAGCACTGGTATTGCATAGGTGCTGTAGAAAGTAAGGGAAATTGAAATTTAATTTTTAGGAAAAATGTAAGCACTGGTATTGCATAGGTGCTGTAAAAAGAAATTGAAATTTAATTATTAATATCAGTACATTTACTAACTCAAATACAAAAAAGTTTTAGCAACTACAATCATTTCCTCTCTATTAAACATGAACTATAACCTGTTGACCATCAGTATCCAGTTATCTACCTCCTGGTAAGTTGAATTTTCACAGTCACTGTCCACTTACCTAGGTCATGCAAATTTTTTCTTAATTGCATCTGTCCATGAAGTACACATACGCTTTTTTTATTTGTCTATGATAGTCTCTGTCTATTATTTTCATCTATGATGGTAACTGATAGGAAAATGATAGTAAAATAAAGATCACTGTTTACTCAGAGTTATTTATATCATATAAGTTACTTTAAATCTTTCTAGCCATGGCAAAGTTGTTTCCAAGCAAAAATAAAGGTCAATGTTCAGCGTGATGCAATCAAAGGAAATGGGAATTTTATTCCCAAGAAACACTAAAGAAATCCATTCAAGAACGTTTTACAAGAATGACATTCTGCTCTCTGGTGCGTTATTTTTTAATTATTCAGCTTTGAAGTTATAGTAAAATCGCTTTCCCGCGCAAAATGTGGAACACAGAGTACGACCAGGTTGGGTCGGGAAAGGCAAAGTTTGGATCATGAGGTGTTAAAGTTTTCGCCAGAACTTCGTAGAAATAAAAGAATGATAGAAATTGTTTAATAGGATAATAAGAAATATCATTATCAGTAAATAACACAAAAAAGTTAAAGTACTATTTCTCGTACTTGGTGCTTTTTACGTTTTTTTTAGTCGTCATTATTACGTCGTCACCTTTACAGTCAGCTCATAGATGCGCCACCCAGTACGGCTGCCGCCATCATGGAGCAGATGTAAACAATTGTTAATAGACCTTAACGGGTTGCTTTCAACCATTATTTATAATTCTCACTAGAAGAACTGTGGCTTCCCCTCACGACCCAACCTCTTTACATTTGTAATAGGGGGTTAACTTCCGTTATTAATAAAATTCTGGAAGGCGCGCTTGCTTCTTTAGGCGCGCTCGCTTCCTTTGGCGCGCGGAAGCCAATTTCAAAGTCGCATAATTCAAAAATAATGCATCAGAGAGCAGAATGTCATTCTTGTAAAATGTTCTTAAATGGGTTCCTTTAGTGATTCTTTGGAATAAAATTCCCATTTCCTTTGATTGCCTCACGCTGAACATTGACCAAAATAAATATCGTTAAGCATAAAATTAAGGAAATGTGAAATCTATATAGGAAGTATTTACAGAACCTATAATAGAAACAGCACAATTAAGGACACCGTCTAGGTAGAAATCAGGATATGTGTTGATTTTCTGCTTTTATATGCATCTTATAGAGGATTTTCTTGTGCTTCCATTGGTACTTTCCGTTTTCGTCTACTCCGAATAGTGCGCCCACCAGAGGGGGGGGAAAGCGATGGGGGTGGAGTGACCTTGAACCCTCCCCCCCTCATTACTGGGGGTCAATTGAGCGTGTTTCTCTGCGGCAATGGCATTATAGTTCGTTCATGGGCTACTCAAAGTGCTTTCATTATTCAAACAAAACATTCTAACGCTGAATAAATATTTTCTGTAAAATTTTGACCATTTCAGAATTTAGCTGTTCTGCCGTATCTATGATAATGAAGCAGGAGACCGTCTTGATAGAAATCGGGATATGTGTTGATTATCTGTTTATATATGCATCTTATAGAGGATTTTCTTGCGCTTCCATTGGTACTTTCCGTTTACGTCTACTCCGAATAGTGCGCCCACCAGAGGGGGGGGAAGCGATGGGGGTGGAGTGACCTTGAACCCTCCCCCCCCTCATTACTGGGAATCAATTGAGCGTTTCTCCGCGGGAATGGCATTATAGTTCGTTAATGGGCTACTCAAAGTGCTTCCATTATTCAAACAAAACATTCTAACGCTGAATAGACATTTTTTTTGTAATTTTTGACAATTTCAGAATTTAGTTTATTCTGCCGTATCTATGATACCGCAGCTTTCATTCGTAGCTCGATGACAGCTGCAGTATCATAGCTACAGCTATGGCAAGCACACCAATCCAAAGGGCTTGAAATGAGCTATAAAACAGAGGAGTTGACTTGACAAAAAAACATATTTTGGTCGAAAACAAATGAAAAATAAAAAAAATTAATTGTTTTCATGAATTACACCTATTCTCTTTTGTTGTATATTTTTTCTCAGAGTTACAGAGCTACAGCAATGTAAATTGTATCAATCGAAAGGGCTTGAAAAGAGCTGCAAACGCTCAAGAGTTCATTGTAGAAAACCCTGTAGTTCAAAAGATAAAAAGAAAAACAATTTTTTTTTGTGAAAAAACTCATTTTTA
This sequence comes from Morinoia aosen, assembly GCA_030386875.1. NCBI lineage: Eukaryota > Metazoa > Arthropoda > Malacostraca > Amphipoda > Talitridae > Morinoia > Morinoia aosen. Next base: position 88,965,016 of record CM059559.1, on the reverse strand, counting down.
TGGAAACTTGATAATTGGTTTCTTAAATGCTACTTCTTCCACAATTTTAGAGCTACGAGAATGGTTTATATACCATTCGATAGGACTCAGCAAGGTGTATCCTGGCGCAATACCATTTTTTGATAAATTTATTATTTTGAAAATTACACGACATGAAAAAAAAAAATGAAAAAAAGTTCATTTTTTTCTTTTATTTCCAAAATCCACAAAAAAAAGTTATCGAAATTCCCTATTGCGAGTGGTTATATAGACATCTAAGTAATCTAAAAACGAAGTACTGGTTCTGTAACTTCAAAATTGTAGAAGAAGTAGGATTTTAAAAAAACCCCTATTTTATCATATTTTTCGAAAATAAAAAAAAATCCAGTGCAGATACAAAAATTTTGTCAAAATAACAAATGATGTTTGCATCATTTCACACCTACTGTGAAAATTTCAGAGAAATCCATCTATAAATAACGGACTTTTTTTTACCTAGACGGTGTCCTTAAAGGAACTTTATGAAACATGGTGGAAGTCAAATAAAAATGTAATAGATGGCAGAAGATATAAGAAAAAAAGGTAAATGTGAAGGAGAGGACAGTACTCGATTTTCCACTTTTAGGTGTCTAACCATAGGAAATTAGATCTAACTAAAAAAAATTTTCTTCAATGTACTTTCTGTCGGAAACGAGTATTTAACAAGTTAGAGCGGTAAACTACTTACCGCAACTCTAGTGTTTGAAGCGAAAAGAAATTGTTCTGAGGGAAAGACTACAATGGACTCTCCCTTCCAACGTGCTCGAATGATGGAGCGCATTTCAGCCAGCATAGATGCAAATTTACATACTGCTATAATGGTCAATAAAACATTTTAAAATGGGTTCCTTTAATAATTCTTTCGATTGGAACTTTTAATATCGGTGGATGACATATAATACATATTGTCCGCTATAACTCGTTAAATACTCATTTGTGACGGAAAGTGATAGAACAAAAATTGGTCAATATTAAGTTTAGGGGATCCAAGGAAATTAAAAATTTTATTTTGAAGAATCACTAAAGGAACCCATCCATTCTGTCAATAATAGGAAGGGTTGCTAAACTCTCAGTGCAGTACCTCACATCTTTACTAAACATAGGCTAATTTCTATGAATATATCAGTAGTTTCCATTAAAAGAAAATATTTTATATTTTTCCTCCACATATTATTTGTGTCCCTTTCTTTACTTTAATGCAAGATGTTCTTATAGCATTCAAAGTTCAATATTCAGTAAATGTTGAGGAGTTGACCATAATTGATTTTCAACTTTTGGATGCCTAAACATAATTATGTGTAAATGAACAACTTTTCTTCTATGCACTTTCCGTCTGAAATAATTATTGAACGAGGTATAGGAATGAATTACTTACCGCAACTGTAGTGTTTGGAGCGGGAAGTAATTAAATATTTAACTTTGAAGTTGCCTTTCGCAGCGATCGCGCCAAATTAAATGGGTAAATCTGAAGGATATGTCAGTTATCGGTTTTGTAAATTTTGATGCCTAAGCATAGATAATTAGACCAAAATAAACAAGTTTTCTTCTATGCACTTTTCGTCTGAAATGAGTATTTTATTAGTTATAGCGGTAAATGGCTTACCGCAACTCCAGTGTTTGAAGCGGCAAGTAATTCAAGGAGCACGTCGGACAGCAACACTGCAATGCGAACTCACATTCAGCGCGATCTTCATCAGAGACGAAACCAAACCTACCGCTATACCTTGTTAAATACTCATTTGACGAAAAAGTGTATAGAAGAAAAGTTGTTTATTTCGATGCTATTACCATGATTCAAGCAACAACAATTCAAAAATCAATAAGTACCTGTATATTCGATCGCATTTGTTAGCACAGATGAAACTAAACCTACCGCTATAAATCGTAAAATGCTCATTTGAGACGGAAAGTGCATAGAAGAAAACTTGTGTATTTTTATTCAACTAATTAGGTTCAGGCACCAAAAAGTGGAAAATTGATAACTGACATATCCTTCAGATTTACCAATCAATTATGATCAAATCTTCAACATTTACCCAATATTCAAAAAGCATTTGCAAGCATAAGTCATTCATGTCAAATGTCTCAAAATGTGTCCTATTACCTACGCATGGCAAAAAAAGTAAAAATTAAGAGCACTAATAAAAATATTTAACAACAAAGTTACATCTAACAACCATGCATATCCAAAATACATACAACCTATGCAGATTCATTTGAGAGTGACACACACAAACTATGTAAAATTTTGATTAGGATTGAACAAGCCATTACATGAGACACTCAAAGCCCCAATTTTTTGACATTGGAAAACTAATGACAAAGGAATGATTTTGTCAGTATTAAATATAAAACTACACAATCCCAGGTAAATAATACACTGATAAGTTGGTAATAATAAAATGAAATTGGTCTATCACATTTCATCAATGTCTCTTTATTGAGTTATTTAAGCCTCCTGCATGCTGATTTACAGGGGGCTGTAAACCTATTAGGAATAATCGCAGTTGATATAATGCTCGATAACTTCTCTAGAATAGCTTTACTATTCTCTCAACTCCACTAGGTAGCTTAGCGTTGAACAAGGTTGTGCAACTTAGTAATAAAAAATTCAATCTCTAGTTAAACACATATTTATAATTAGCACAATTGGAAGTATCCTTACATCGCCCATCCAGAGTGCGCCTTCTCGTGCCATTTCGCCACAAAAATTCTTGCCGTTTCTAACTAAAGACAAGTGAAACCTAATTTTTTTTCACTTGAACTTGAACTTGAACTTGAGGGCCGACAGTGTCGGGGCCTTTGTAACGGCCTACAATTCCCTCCACAATTTTCACACAAAGAGTTCAGCGCCTGGTACCAGAATTGTCCACTAAACTACTCAGGATCTACGATCCTTGTCACAAGCCTCCATTGGAAGGCACCACCGGGACAGCCAGTGTGTCAAAACACCATCCCCAGGCATATTGGGTCATTACAGCCCATTCTACCAGACTGGCTCATTCCAGTCACTGTCTCTTACTCCAGGCACGCACAAGAAACACTTTCATAGCCTCAGTGATACTCGCATTACACTCCTGATCCAATCCAGCAAGACAGCTCATACCGCAATCATCTTCAGCACATCTGGCATTCCACTCATTCTCTCCATACTGCTCAGACACCACATTCATAAAACTCTCTCTCTCTTGCTCATACTTGCTACATTCCAGCACAAAATGCTCAATTGTTTCCTCTACTCCACTATTACACTGCTGACATAATCTGTTATTATTCTCATTCCATCTCCATGTACGTCTGTTCACACTCAATGACTTACATCTCACAGCAAACAAGAGTTGACTTCCAAAACTACCATCATAGAACAGCTCAAACTTAGGTGCTTTCTTTTTCATATACCAGTTAAGTGTAGGCTTCCGCATCATGCTAAGCTTCCACTTATTCAATCCATACTCTTTTGTTTGTCTCTCAATCTCTTTCTTCCACCTCTTGCAGTCCCACTCAGGCCCTACACCTCCTACATTTATTAAACTCCAGTCATCCACAGGTCTCCCAATTCTAACATGAATAATCTTTTGCATACTGAGTTTCCTTGCATGCCCCCAACATACTTTCTCCCAATAGCTTACACTCAGATTCCATTCAAAGATTCGCCTTACCCACCTGCTATTCTGCATTCTTTCAATTCTCACCTTATAATTCAGCACAGTTTTCATCATTCTTTCTGAAAATAGGCTCCACCCTAGGTCACCTCTAATGGCTTCTATAGCTGTCCATTTCGGAGCACCCAATGCTACACGTCCTACCTTATTTTGTATCACATCCAGCTTTTCAAGATCACTTCCATTCCAAGCAAGAGCACTCATACCATACATGACACTAGGTACAGCAACATACTTCCACATTCCTCTCACACATTCGTACTTGTTTGCTCTGTATCTGGCCACACTACCTAACCGTCCACTCCACTGCATTGCTTTAGCCACTTTCTCACCTTTAGTTCTAGTACATCCATCTTCACTCATCATACAACCTAGATATTTGTATTCTTTTGTTCTACCTATTCTGATTTCTCCAATATTCCACAGTCTGTCTCTATCAGTCTCATCACTATTTATAACCATGACGTTACTTTTATTGGCACCAAAGTTCATCTTGAAATCTGTACTATATCCATTCACAATGTCAAGCATCCTTTGTAGTTCATGACCACATTCACTAACCACAACCACATCATCAGCATACAACAAACAGCTCAGTCTCTCATTACCAACTTTCAGTCCTAAACCACTCCCTCTCAGTCGAACTGCTAATTCTTCTGTGTACAATCCAAACAACAGGGGGAACAGAGTACAGCCCTGTCTCACTCCTCTAACACTCCTCACTTGCCCTGTTTCCAAATTTCCTAACCTGTAGATAGCACTTGTGTTCTCATACAGACTCTGTACAATGTTCACTATTTTTCTGCTAAAACCAACTTTTCTCAAAATTTCAAACAGCCTAACCCGATCCACTCTGTCATACGCCTTTTCAATATCCAGGAATGCTAAATATACCTTCTTGTTATCCTTCTTCATTTGCTCAATTATTTCACTCACTACAAACAGATTATCCTCCCCCCGTCTATCTTGCCTAAAACCATTCTGTTCTTCTCCCAGGACTCCTAATTCCTCAACTAAATTTTTCATTCTCTCATTCAAAATACCACAAAAGATCTTACATACGGTGTCACCCAGTGCAATTGGTCTGTAATTTTTAAGTTCTTTCATACTCTTATGTCCACCCTTATGCAACAGAACTACATTACACTTGTTCCAGTCATCCGGTACTCTTTCACTCTTCCATATCTCATCAAATAAACATTTCAACATACTGACTACACTCTCTCCTCCACATTTATAGAACTCATATGGTATCTTATCAGGGCCACATGCCTTTCCATTTTTCACTTTCTTCAAAAAACTTACAATCTCTTCACAAGTGATTTCGTCTTCCATTTGCAGTTCATGTTCATCTATCAGAAAATTTATTGGTTCATCATCTGTAACCTGCTCATTCATTCCACCAATGTCCTCCCAGTATTCTTCAACTGCTTTCACCATTTGCATCCTATCTTGCACACTGCAACCATTGACTACTAATTCATCAACTTGAACTTCACTACCTCTATCATTACCTTGTATAAACCTATACCAATCTTTTATTCCATCTAGACCTTTCTTTCTTAGATTTTCAACTTGGTGTCTCTCTTCTTTAACCCTAGCCTCATTGATCATTCTCTTTACTTTCTTCTGCTGGTCCTTGTACTCATTCCATACACTCTGCCATTCATCCTCAGTAATTCTGCGCCTTTCATACATTTTCCTCATACTGCGTTGTTTTTTATTTAAAGTCTTCCTTCTCGTTCGTTCTTCCTTTATCTCACTCGTAAATCACCTAGCATTGCCTGTACTTTTCCTGCATTTCATTCTACCGATCTTTTGCTCTGCCACATCATACAAGGTTCTTGCAATCTCCTTATTTAGGTCATTTACATTTCCACACCTGTTCCAGTTACATCTACTCAATTCATTTCTAAATTCTTCCCAGTTTGCCATTTTAATACGCCAATTTTCTCTTACTCTGCTGGCCTTCTGCATCGGCTCCTTTCCACCCCAATTATATTCTAGTACAAGCATTTTATGGTCACTATCAATATCAAAATCATCTTCATCTACAAACATTTCTTTGACACACTCTCTTGCTCTACTATTCACTATCATATAGTCAATTGCAGTTTTACATTCCCTGCTTTGCCATGTATGCAAGCCATTTCCTATTGTTACATTTAGGTTCTCAAGTTCATTCTCATCACAGAAATCAATCAATTTTTGTCCATTTGCATTCACAGGCTCACCAAGTATACCAACATGGCCATTCATATCACCCATCAAAATCAGAGGGCATCTGCAATGCTCTTGCACAATTCTTGTTAATATTTCATACTTTTTTACATTCTCTTGATGAGCTAAAATACCATCAGTTGTCATATAGCATACAACCACAATAACACATTCTCTGGCATGCATTCTTTCACACTTTATTACTAACAGATCTTCACTCTCAGGTTCATTTCCAACAGGAATTTCTTCTAATTTCCAATTTAGAGCATTTTTTACAATGAGACCAACTCCACCACCTCTTTTTTGCCAACTTACACGCCCTTTTCCAATCATGTAGTACTTACTCTCCTTACACTTTAAACTGACTATCACGCATTTGGGTCTCTACTACACCAACACAATCCAAATCTCCATTCTCAAATTCTGCTACAAGGTCATTTAACTTTCCTGCATTCCATCCACGCACATTTATACATCCAAACCTTACAACACTATTGGACAATTCACAACATTTTTCATTTTTGCTCTGACAGCTTTCCATTCATCCAGTTCCACCTTCCATTACAATATGAGTACACCCAATCCACTGGATGTATCTCCTGGAGAGTTTCATCTCACCTTCTTGAGTAAGGTGGACTCCATCTCCACGAAAACACCCACTCTGGATCAGGTTATCCATATCAAGGAAGCTGGAACCCATTTCACGCTTTCTCATACTCTCAGCTTTCATACTCATGATCCTTTTATGCACTTCCCTATTCACCTCCTTTCGCACCCTTTCATACTCCTCACCACATGCAGGCCTTCTCAGCAGACTGGTCACAGCCACTCTTACATTCTTCTTTCGCGCCCTTTCAACAACATTCATAATTGCATTCACCGTACACTCTCTCCCACATTCAAGCAATCCATTGCCACCTCCTTGCAGTACAACCATCCCTTCATCCATTCCATCTATCACTTCCTCAGCATGCCTACAAATCTCATTCACTCCCTTTCCTCTCATGCTTGTACATCCACTACGGTCAGTCATACTCACAAACCTATCCACATTCTTCACCATGCTGTCACCACATATTCTAATCGTAGGTCTCACTCTCCCTTTCATACTACTCTTTCGTTCAACTCTTCCACTCACATCACTCTTTCCATCCATCTTCCTTACATTCACTTCCACTACAGGCGCCTGCACCTCATGTGGCATATCAACAGGTTTCTCCTTCACTCTCTTCCCATTCGTACTTCTTCCATCATGCTCATTCATCCTTCTACTCTCATCTGGCACATTTGCACCACCATTCACTTCATTTATTGCATTCACACTCCTTGCACCATCATCCACTTCATTTGCACTCCTTGCACCATCATCCACTTCATTTGCACTCCTTGCACCATCATCCACTTCATTTGTACTCCTTGCACCACCACCATTTACCTCTTCATTCACTGCATTTGCACCATTCTCATTCTTTCCTTCATTCAACTTCCTTTCATCCTTCAAATCAGCCTCTAAAGCAACCATCAGAATTGTCAATCTCTCAACCTTCTCTTCCAACTTCTTTCTCTCGTCATTCAAACATTTCCAGCACGTAAACACAAGATCATTCAACTTCCTCCGACTCATCTCTCTCAAACCTTTGCATGCATCTATATCTACCCACTCTTTACAAGTCATGCACTCAATCTCCTCATCCATTCCACTTGCACCTCCCTTCCTACAACCAGTCCTATTTCTTGCCATCCTCAGACACAGACTTCTATCTCAGTACAAATTTCACAGGCAGAAGGAGTCTTCACTCGCCAAATCTACTGAAAATCAAGTTATCAAAAAAAAAGAAACAAAAACGTTTCCTACTACTCACAGTCACTCTCTACAATGTCAAACACTATACTCTTTATATGCAAAGAAAGCTTAACTACCAGTCAAAACACCTCAGTCAAAAATTGCAAGTCACCACACCAAAGTCCAATGCTCAGTCTCAACTCTCACGCAACAAAAAAACAAGCAAAAAGCAACGCAGCACTTTTCCACACACGTACAAAACTACGAGCTGGATAACCTAAACTTCTAAACCACGGACGTAAAAGCTGCTGTATTCATGAAGTATTCAAACTTCAGTGTTGCATTACTACCCTTTTAGAAAAAATTACCCTGAATGCACCCGTCTCCTACAATGCATCGTTTACTTATTAATTATACAATTTTATTAAGAGCACTGCATGGTGTTTTAATGTAAACCGTGCTAGAAATTTTTCCAGTTAGAAATGGCAGGACAAAATGCTTTAATTCACCACAATATTCGTCGGAGGACCAGAAACACGTGCACACCGCTCCACCGGATATATTTCACCGGATATATTTCTATATATATATCTATAGACCACGCAGCTAAGCAACGCAGCACTTTTCCACACACGTACAAAACTACGAGCTGGATAACCTAAACTTCTAAACCACGGACGTAAAAGCTGCTGTATTCATGAAGTATTCAAACTTCAGTGTTGCATTACTACCCTTTTAGAAAAAATTACCCTGAATGCACCCGTCTCCCACAATGCATCGTTTACTTATTAATTATACAATTTTATTTAGAGCACTGCATGGTGTTTTAATGTAAACCGTGCTAGAAATTTTTCCAGTTAGAAATGGCAGGACAAAATGCATTTCGGGATTTGGTTCAAAATGTGCATATTTATTTTATTCATAATGAATAAATGTTGTGAAATATGTATATCCTGATCTTCCAGTAACTTTTCACAAGTTTTAGTTGTCAGATTTGTAGTGAATCTCTATTCCGCAAACCAGTCGAAATTTCGAAATTCTCAGAATGATCATCTAAAAATCCAGTAAAATTAGTTCGACCATTAGCATAAAATCACATTACGAAATTCACTAATCTCTATCCTCAATTCTATTAAAATTGTGTAACAAACAAATTCAATCTCTAAAAATTCACAATTTCTTCTTAACGAAACCTCTCACGCACGCGCGACAGCAACATCGTATGCGATCTAGCGCTCATTGTTCCAAATCATACAGAGCGTGCATATCTAGGTGTTTGGCTGGTGAGATTTTAATACTGTGTTTTTGTGTGATAATTTACGGGTAACTATATTTATGCAATTCATGTAAAGTGTCAAGAATATTATTGTATGCATTAAGAAGTGTTCATGTGCTTAAATTTTCCAAGAGTGCTAAACGCTTAGGATCCCGTGCCCAGTACTCTTGTTTCCCCACAGTCCATTTTCCTGGTGCACTGTTGTGTGCCATTTAGAAGTTTCTTTTAGCAAACAATTCACTAGTTAATATAAAACCATGTTAAGGAAATTTTCCCTTTTTTTGTGTTATCAAAAATTCCTTTTTTATCAAAAAAAGGATTTATTATGCCAAAATTCAATAGGATGTATTTTTGTGAGCAAGTCAAGCTCATTGTTTTTAAAAAGTTTTATATCAACATCTCAATATGATGCATTTAAATCAAACTAAAATTCCCTTTGTTTAAAGCATTCCATTGGATGTATTCTTAGTCAAGCTAAAATTCCTTTTTTTTCTATCAAAAAGGATTTATTATGCCAAATTCAATAGGATGTATTTTTGAGCAAGTCAAGCTGGCCCCAATTATCTTTTTAGTCACAACTATATCCTTCTTAATTGCATCTAAGCCAATACTCACTGTATTATATATTTATCAAGTTTAGGATTCTCCCTGTTGTATCAGACATAACATTCTTAACCAATTTTTTAGTCAATATTCAATCAACTCAACTTGCTCATTATTTTACAGCTGTATTGTTTTCACAGCTGTATTCTCAATTAAGTAGAGTGTTGATACAGTCAACATTAAAAACCATTCTTAACCAATTTTAAGTAAATATTGTTGTTAGGATATTTACAGCTGTATTGTTCTCACAAACTGTAGTCTCAATTAAGTAGAGTGTTGATACAGTCAATATTAAAAATCATTCTTAACCAATTTTTGTATTGTAACTAGGAATCTCCCTGCAATTGTATTTTAAGGAAATCAGAGTTAAATAACTGTCTGGAATTCCTTAGCAATTTTTCAAGAATTCTTTTATAATCCCTGTAGTGACAACTCTCACTATTGATTATTGTTAGTTCAATTTTTGTTTATAATGCTAATGATTAGTCGCTACCTACTCAACTAAATTAGGGTGTTATTGCTTATCTCTGGTGAAGTATCTGAATATCCTAAATTTCCAACTCCTGGAAATTCTAATCCAGTAAACCTACTTCCAGAGTTGTTGTTCATTCTAACTCCTAGGATGCCCTAACACTATTCTCATATGCATCATCATGACCAATGTTTTCTGAATCCTTCTTGTGTTCTGAACTTCCTCCTTAGCAACCGATTCTGTGCACTTTGTGCATGGATTCCGTGTTTCCTACTCTTTTCTAATTGGTGCTTTCCTCTCTCCTCTCGTAGGAACACCCTTCAGAATAGAGGTTTCACCTTTCTCGTGTTATTTTTGTGTGTCTTAATTTTCTTCTAATTGTTAGTTCATATTTAAACACTTTTGCCTTTAGAAATTAGTTCCCTGTACAGGAGGTTTAGATCTCCAAGTCCCATGCTGAGTGCTGAGTGTAGTTTTGCTTTGACTCAAGCACATTTTACCGCTGATTTTTCCTAATTTTTACATTAAAAATTAGTGATGTTTTATTTAGGTTTAGTTAGATGGTAATTGTATAATTCTTAGTCATTGTATATTGATGATTTCAGTTAGGAAGAACTGGGAACATGTGTTATCTAGTTCAATGGCATTTAGCAGATGCTGTATGTATTTTTACATTAAAAATTAGTGAGGTTTTTCTTGGTTTAGTTAGATGGTAATTGTATAATTCTTAGTCATTGTATATTGATTATTTCAGTTAGGAAGAACTGGGAACATGTGTTTTCTAGTTCAATGGCATTTAGCAGATGCTGTAGATTTTTACCATTAGCTATTAAATTAAGTGATTATGCCATCTTAGTTTCGCAAGGCAAAAGTTTTGCCTGTGTGAGTTACTAGTGCAGAATTTTTAGCTTCATGCCTTTAGAAATACTAAAATTAATATTGGCTCCGAGCAAATTGCCAGTGCTCCGAAGTTGATCCCCGCTTGCACTCCGGCGCCAGAGTGCTGGTGGGGGTCGTTTTCGAAGAGACTTCTCGCTTTGAGGCGGCATGTTAATGCCAGAATTGTTGCAGCATAGCATGTGTTGATATGTGGTTTTTCCAATAGACCGTGTGCATTTTAACCCAGCTCTCTCGTCCCGTACAGGATGCTACGAGACACCTTACACTCCATTGCCAACATCACCACCATGCCAAACTTGACAAAGGGCAAAAAGACTACCTCCTTACCTTAGTCCTTTTTTTTATCATTCAATATTCACCCAATGACTGGACGCCAAGTGCAAATACTCATTCCTCATCCACCTCACTCCAAACTTAGACCCTTGTAGTGCAGCTAAACCACTTGCTGCTTAACCTACAGTCTAGGTGCAACTCAAATCTCGAAGGAATCGCACTTAACGACCTCTATGTTATGAGACACCATTGCCGTCTCGAACCATTCTCTACCATTGCACACGGCATTTCCACAATTACATTTTCCACATTGCCGACACAGCTGCGTTCCAGAGGCGGGCCCTACTCAAGATCGGACCTCAACATCAGCGCCGTGAAGATACCAAGCTGCCTGGCATCCCACGAATAAAGGCCAGAAAATTCGTAACATATCTCCCTTCTTATCCTTTTCGATGGTCCCAGTCCGAGGTACAAAACAAATAAAATAGAGTATTTTATGTCATGATTAAAGACGCTAGAAATACAGCGTCCGAATAACCTGAAACTCCTTCAGAGTCAGAGGCCGCAATCATTCAAGTAGTAAATTAAGTGTGTTCTAGCTGAACACTGGTGACCTCGCACTATTAAATGAACATTTCTTGTACTCGATAACTTCCTTAAAGTAAAGTAAAACTAATACTTAAAACAAATCACCAAACGTTGAAGTTCACAAGACAAAAGATTGAACTTTACACTGGTGATAACCCAGAGTAGTTTAATCTGATATAAATGCTCACCCGGACCACCATCGGAAGGATCAGGAGCGCATGTCTAGTGCTGTCAACTTCTGTGCATGGTTGACCTTGAAGGAGGTAGTCTCTTTCCCTACTCTCAGTAGCTAAACAGAGTATTTCCTCTCCAAACTCTTCCCTAATAATAAGTTATTGCTACTGCAGCCTATACTAACAAATTCTTCATGTTTATCCATTGCTACTGAAGCCATCTTTTACAAAACTCTTCATGCATTTCCATTGCTACTGAAGCAAAACCATAGGTGATCTGCTAGGATTATTTCAATTGCTACTGAAGCTCTTTACTAATAACCTTCGCAATTTCCATTGCTACTGCAGCACCATTGCTACTGAAGCACAAAAGTAACATAACAACTTATACGAAACAAAAAGCTATTGCAACGCGCGTTATCATTCATTCTTGGGGAACATATTTGAAGCATTATGGCGCCAAACGATGGCAACGAGATTAACGACAGTCAGGTGGTTTCCGTAAAATTAACACCGTTCGCGATACAAAGTTTGGATTCTTGGTTCTTCCAAACCGAAGAACATTTCGAAAGCCTATCCATTGATTCCGAAAAAGTCAAATATTATTCTCTGCTAAGGGCCCTGCCCTCTACTTGCCTAGACGACCTCTCTGAGGTTTGTAACGCTAACTCAGCCGAACCTTATACCACCCTCAAAGAGCATGTTTTAAAATGTTACAGCAAGGATAGAGCCCAGAGAATCCAAGCTTTGACGAGTAATCTTACCACCTACATTAGCCAAACACCTCTAGCGCTACTGAAAGAGATGAGGAAACTGGCGAAGGGCGTTATGGATGACGATACCCTTAAGACATTGTACATCCAACGTTTGCCCTTACGCCTTCAACCATTCCTCCATACACAGGATGCCTCTGTGAAACTGGACGTTCTCGCAGAATTAGCCGAGAAAATTATTGCCTGTGAAAACCAGACTCCGAATACCTCTGTCGCTACTCCAATGGTCAATCAAACCGGCCCAAACGAAACGGAAAGATTATTGCGCGAGTTAGTTCAGCGCGTTGGAGCACTAGAAGTTGCTACCCAGCAAGCCGAACACGCGGATAGAGTTCATGGGGTTGCACACCAAACAGCGGCGTATCAGCAAGCCGATAATCCCACACACACCGCCCCGTTTGATAGGCACAAAAAGCCTAATCGCTCGTTTAAACAACAAGGGGCCGGTAGTTCCAATACCGCTCAGGGCCAGGATTCACGAGGCAATCTGGAGGAGGAATGGTGTTGGTATCATAGGAAATACTTACACAAGGCTCGTAAATGTGAGTCGCCGAATTGTCCGCTTTCTGTACTCTTGTACCCAAAAAACGGGAACAGCGCGGCGTAAATGCGAGTCAAACGTCAGCGCCCACTAAATCAAATTCCACTCGCTGCCTATTCCTTTCTGACCCGACTTCCGGTTTTCGATTTTTGATCGATACCGGGAGTTCGGTGAGCCTAATCCCGGCAACGGCCAAAGACAAACGCGCCACAGGTATTCCAAACTTGCGTGCTGCTAATGGCACTCCTATACTCTGCTACGGCACGCGGTCGTTGTCATGTTCCCTAAATCTCAAACGTACCTTGAGCTTCGAGTTCATAGTGGCTGATGTGGACACACCCATCATTGGTGCCGATTTTCTGCAGAGATTTGCATTGGTGGTGGATGTGAGAAATGGATGCCTTTATGATAGCGAAACCAGAGTGAAAAGACCCCTTAGTGCCGTCGATATGGTGAACGTTACGTCAAGCGTCTCCCCTAACCTAGAGAGTACATGTCCCTACCAACGGGTGTTGCTCGAATTTCCCTCACTCTTTCAACCTAATGTAACGTTGCAAAATACCACGCTGACGCAACACCACATATCGACGAGCGGCCCCCCTGTTTACGCGAAAGTAAGACGTTTGCCCCATGATCGATTGCAGGAAGTAAAAGCCGAGTTTACAAAAATGGTCCAGGAAGGGACAGTTCGCATCTCGAAAAGTCCCTGGGCCAGTCCCTTGTTGATTGTGCCAAAGAGTAACGGCGAGTTGCGTATTTGCGGCGACTATCGCCAATTAAACTCCGTAACTGTACCCGACAGATTCCCCATTCCCCACCTTCACGATTTTACTGCAAATCTGTCAGGGGCAAAAATCTTTTCCACCGTGGATCTGAAGAGAGCTTTCCATCAGATTCCAATGGAGGAAAGCTCTATTCAGAAGACCGCAGTCTGTACGCCGTTTGGTTTGTACGAGTATCTTCGTATGCCGTATGGCTTGCGAAATGCTCCGCAGACTTTTCAGCGGCACATGACTGAAGTCCTTTCCGACCTCCCGTTTTTGTATTGTTACCTCGATGATGTGCTTGTGGCTTCGGGGACGCCTGAGGAGCACGTGCATCATTTGAGAGAGCTGTGCAAACGACTAGCGTCGCACGCTCTGCTGATTAACCCAGCAAAGTGTGTACTGGGAAAGAAGGAACTGACTTTTCTAGGTCACCACATCTCAGATAAAGGCATTAGGCCACTTCCCGACAAGGTAGAGGCTATCCGAAATTTCCCGAAACCCTCTACACAGAGAGAGTTGCGCAGGTTCTTGGGATCGGTGAATTTTTACCACCGATTTTTAAGGAACTGTGCGGCGACTCTGGCACCACTCTCCTCACTCATTAGAGCGAAGAAACGAGGGAAGTCTGTACTGATCGAGTGGAACAGTGAGGCTGAGGAGGCATTCACAGTAATTAAAGATGAACTTGCGAATGCGACGGAGTTGGCTTACCCACACCCGAACGCAAAACTGAATCTAGTAGTAGATGCGTCAGACCTTGCTGTCGGCGCGGTACTACAGCAGACCGTGGACAACAACACGACCCCTCTGGCGTTTTTCAGCCGGAAGCTCTCTCCCACCGAACAGCGTTATAGCACGTTCGGGAGAGAGCTCCTGGCGATTTACCTTTCAATAAAACACTTCCGATATACCTTGGAAGCATGTCAGTTCACGGTCTTCACCGACCACAAACCTTTGATCAATGCAATAAGAATGCCTCCTGACCGCCACTCCCCTCGTGAAAGTCGGCACCTGAGTTACATAGCACAGTTCACTAACGATCTCAGGCACATTAACGGGGACGAGAACACGGTCGCCGACTGCTTATCGCGTGTGCACAACGTGGTATTAAACCCGTTGGCGCCCGAGTTCCGACCTTCTGTGCACATGATTTCGTTAGCTGATATCATCACCGAACAGAAAAACGACACGGAGATCCAATCTTTGATTGAGTCTCCTAGCTCGTCGCTAAAACTGTCACTCAGAGAAGGCGTTTACTGTGACGCTGACCGGCCTAACCGATACTACCTACCTACCACCTTGCGTTTGCCCGCCATCAAACACTATCATGCGCTATCTCATCCTGGGACGGAGAGAACTTTCCGCCTAATTGCGGATCGTTTTGTCTGGCCCGGGATGCGTAGGGCCATAAGAGAGTACGTTCGCAATTGCCCAGATTGCCAAGCTAGCAAAGTAACTCGACACAACAAAGCCGCAATTCAACCTTGTGTTTTCTCTGGAGGTAAATTCGATGCAGTCAATATAGATTTGGTAGGCCCGCTTCCAAACTCTCGCGGGTTCTCGTATTTACTCACTATGATCGACCGCTTCTCTAGGTGGGTCGAGGCTGTTCCCATTGCTAACATAACGGCAGAAACCGTAGCCCGAACCTTCGTAGAGACGTGGATCTCCCGTTTCGGGGTCCCTCTGAGCATCACTCATGATCGTGGGGCTCAATTTACCTCCTCCTTGTGGTTAGAAATCTCCAAAATCCTAGGTAGTTCAAACATCACAACCACCTCCTTTCACCCCCAATCAAATGGACTCATTGAGAGAGTCCACCGCGACCTTAAATCGGCACTTCGCTGCCTTAAATGCCACGACGATTGGGCGGACCGATTGCCGGTCGTATTACTTACCCTACGGAACCTGTTCCGGCAGGATCAAAAGTGCACGTCCTCCGAATTGCTGTACGGGAAGTCCTTAAGATTGCCCGGAGATGTTATTGATCCCGTGTACAAAATTGACGACTCTTTCAGTACAATTACTGATTACGCGGCACGTCTCAAACGCGCCATGCGCGAAGTGGTTTACCACCCGCCTCGCCTGCCTTTACCATCCGAAAGCCTTGATCCATTGTTGAACACGTGCACACATGTTTACGTTCGGGTGGACGGTGTAAAAACCCCCTTACGGCGTCCCTATGATGGCCCCTACAGGGTCCTAAAGAGGACGCCGAAATATTTTGTAATTGAGAGGGGCACCAAAAGCGATAGTGTTAGCATAGATCGACTTAAGGCAGCATATGTGTCCTTCCCTGATGATAGTTCTACCAACACTCATGAGCCGCAACCTAGGGTGCAAATTACCCCCAGGTCAACACCTGTCGAGGCCACCGGGTTGCACCTTTCTGTCTTGGCTAGGAACTATCCTCCCACTATGGAGTGTAACGAGTTCGTTGTTCCCTTGAAGACCGTTCAAAGAACGCTGTCGGGACCTCGTAATTCGGGTGCCTCCGATTCGGTTGACCTCCCTGTTGCTGTTGTCCCTCATCACGAAAAAACCTCTGAGACCCGTTCGTTGTCCCAGTTGGGAATCCGAACGTCAACTTTCACAGCTCCACAGCCTAACCCTTCTGTTGCCCCCGAGCGCGTTAGCAGTTTTGGCAGACCTAGTCGTCCGCCAGCTCGCTACGCGCAGACTTAGGGCGGCGACTTCTGTTCTGTCAATATTTTTTTCTTCTATTCTCTCCTGTCAAACCTTCTGTTAGGATTTTCCTTTATGATCATTTCGGGCAATTACAGGTAACAGCTTCACTGTTACCAGACCTTTCGGTCCACATGCGTTGGGGAGTAGCTGTAGTGAATCTCTATTCCGCAAACCAGTCGAAATTTCGAAATTCTCAGAATGATCATCTAAAAATCCAGTAAAATTAGTTCGACCATTAGCATAAAATCACATTACGAAATTCACTAATCTCTATCCTCAATTCTATTAAAATTGTGTAACAAACAAATTCAATCTCTAAAAATTCACAATTTCTTCTTAACGAAACCTCTCACGCACGCGCGACAGCAACATCGTATGCGATCTAGCGCTCATTGTTCCAAATCATACAGAGCGTGCATATCTAGGTGTTTGGCTGGTGAGATTTTAATACTGTGTTTTTGTGTGATAATTTACGGGTAACTATATTTATGCAATTCATGTAAAGTGTCAAGAATATTATTGTATGCATTAAGAAGTGTTCATGTGCTTAAATTTTCCAAGAGTGCTAAACGCTTAGGATCCCGTGCCCAGTACTCTTGTTTCCCCACAGTCCATTTTCCTGGTGCACTGTTGTGTGCCATTTAGAAGTTTCTTTTAGCAAACAATTCACTAGTTAATATAAAACCATGTTAAGGAAATTTTCCCTTTTTTTGTGTTATCAAAAATTCCTTTTTTATCAAAAAAAGGATTTATTATGCCAAAATTCAATAGGATGTATTTTTGTGAGCAAGTCAAGCTCATTGTTTTTAAAAAGTTTTATATCAACATCTCAATATGATGCATTTAAATCAAACTAAAATTCCCTTTGTTTAAAGCATTCCATTGGATGTATTCTTAGTCAAGCTAAAATTCCTTTTTTTCTATCAAAAAGGATTTATTATGCCAAATTCAATAGGATGTATTTTTGAGCAAGTCAAGCTGGCCCCAATTATCTTTTTAGTCACAACTATATCCTTCTTAATTGCATCTAAGCCAATACTCACTGTATTATATATTTATCAAGTTTAGGATTCTCCCTGTTGTATCAGACATAACATTCTTAACCAATTTTTTAGTCAATATTCAATCAACTCAACTTGCTCATTATTTTACAGCTGTATTGTTTTCACAGCTGTATTCTCAATTAAGTAGAGTGTTGATACAGTCAACATTAAAAACCATTCTTAACCAATTTTAAGTAAATATTGTTGTTAGGATATTTACAGCTGTATTGTTCTCACAAACTGTAGTCTCAATTAAGTAGAGTGTTGATACAGTCAATATTAAAAATCATTCTTAACCAATTTTTGTATTGTAACTAGGAATCTCCCTGCAATTGTATTTTAAGGAAATCAGAGTTAAATAACTGTCTGGAATTCCTTAGCAATTTTTCAAGAATTCTTTTATAATCCCTGTAGTGACAACTCTCACTATTGATTATTGTTAGTTCAATTTTTGTTTATAATGCTAATGATTAGTCGCTACCTACTCAACTAAATTAGGGTGTTATTGCTTATCTCTGGTGAAGTATCTGAATATCCTAAATTTCCAACTCCTGGAAATTCTAATCCAGTAAACCTACTTCCAGAGTTGTTGTTCATTCTAACTCCTAGGATGCCCTAACACTATTCTCATATGCATCATCATGACCAATGTTTTCTGAATCCTTCTTGTGTTCTGAACTTCCTCCTTAGCAACCGATTCTGTGCACTTTGTGCATGGATTCCGTGTTTCCTACTCTTTTCTAATTGGTGCTTTCCTCTCTCCTCTCGTAGGAACACCCTTCAGAATAGAGGTTTCACCTTTCTCGTGTTATTTTTGTGTGTCTTAATTTTCTTCTAATTGTTAGTTCATATTTAAACACTTTTGCCTTTAGAAATTAGTTCCCTGTACAGGAGGTTTAGATCTCCAAGTCCCATGCTGAGTGCTGAGTGTAGTTTTGCTTTGACTCAAGCACATTTTACCGCTGATTTTTCCTAATTTTTACATTAAAAATTAGTGATGTTTTATTTAGGTTTAGTTAGATGGTAATTGTATAATTCTTAGTCATTGTATATTGATGATTTCAGTTAGGAAGAACTGGGAACATGTGTTATCTAGTTCAATGGCATTTAGCAGATGCTGTATGTATTTTTACATTAAAAATTAGTGAGGTTTTTCTTGGTTTAGTTAGATGGTAATTGTATAATTCTTAGTCATTGTATATTGATTATTTCAGTTAGGAAGAACTGGGAACATGTGTTTTCTAGTTCAATGGCATTTAGCAGATGCTGTAGATTTTTACCATTAGCTATTAAATTAAGTGATTATGCCATCTTAGTTTCGCCAGGCAAAAGTTTTGCCTGTGTGAGTTACTAGTGCAGAATTTTTAGCTTCATGCCTTTAGAAATACTAAAATTAATATTGGCTCCGAGCAAATTGCCAGTGCTCCGAAGTTGATCCCCGCTTGCACTCCGGCGCCAGAGTGCTGGTGGGGGTCGTTTTCGAAGAGACTTCTCGCTTTGAGGCGGCATGTTAATGCCAGAATTGTTGCAGCATAGCATGTGTTGATATGTGGTTTTTCCAATAGACCGTGTGCATTTTAACCCAGCTCTCTCGTCCCGTACAGGATGCTACGAGACACCTTACACTCCATTGCCAACATCACCACCTTGCCAAACTTGACAAAGGGCAAAAAGACTACCTCCTTACCTTAGTCCTTTTTTTTATCATTCAATATTCACCCAATGACTGGACGCCAAGTGCAAATACTCATTCCTCATCCACCTCACTCCAAACTTAGACCCTTGTAGTGCAGCTAAACCACTTGCTGCTTAACCTACAGTCTAGGTGCAACTCAAATCTCGAAGGAATCGCACTTAACGACCTCTATGTTATGAGACACCATTGCCGTCTCGAACCATTCTCTACCATTGCACACGGCATTTCCACAATTACATTTTCCACATTGCCGACACAGCTGCGTTCCAGAGGCGGGCCCTACTCAAGATCGGACCTCAACATCAGCGCCGTGAAGATACCAAGCTGCCTGGCATCCCACGAATAAAGGCCAGAAAATTCGTAACATATCTCCCTTCTTATCCTTTTCGATGGTCCCAGTCCGAGGTACAAAACAAATAAAATAGAGTATTTTATGTCATGATTAAAGACGCTAGAAATACAGCGTCCGAATAACCTGAAACTCCTTCAGAGTCAGAGGCCGCAATCATTCAAGTAGTAAATTAAGTGTGTTCTAGCTGAACACTGGTGACCTCGCACTATTAAATGAACATTTCTTGTACTCGATAACTTCCTTAAAGTAAAGTAAAACTAATACTTAAAACAAATCACCAAACGTTGAAGTTCACGAATCAAAAGATCGAACTTTACAGATTTTGCACATGTGAGTATTGTGCAAAATGGTATGCAAAGGAAATTTTAATAAATACGATCATGTCACCCCTCTTTTAAGAAAACTCGACTGGATCCCAATACCGAACAGATTCATGATCCAGAAAGCTCGACGAGTATTCTCCTCTCTGTACCTCCCCCAAAGTAATGCAGAGGTGGTAAAATTTTTTCCATCTAATATCCCAAACGAAAGACCAAACCGGAGGAACGATGTTTTAGTCAGTTACCGTTCATCTAACGTGGGACAAAAAGCTCTCTCAGTTTCTGGAGCTTTTTTGTGGAACAAGCTTCCCCAGCATATCAAAAACTCTAAAACTGGAAAAGAATTTAGAGTAAATGTGTCACGTCATTTTACATCTCTGTCATAGGGCCTGCAGCATCTCGGTGTGAACTTCCCATCTATCAGAAATTTTAATTTTTCCTGAAATTTCTGTTAGAAATTTAGAACCTATTTCATTTTACGTTTGCTAAGCGATTCGTATATTCATCTTACTTATTTCTGTCGACAACAATGAGCACCACAGCCGTCAGTTCAGTGCAGCAGAACGAACGTTCTTTCCATAATTAGGAGTATTTCCTCATCATTATTTTGTTATTTCTTTCTCTTTTCTGTATTAATATTTAACGTCCGTATGACAAATATACCATGAAATACATTTTGTGTGTACACCAATAAACAGGTTTATAGACGTGAGGGTTGTGCAAATTTATAATGAATTAAATTTTTGGCTAACGTTGTCTCGCTATTTCAAAATCATTCTCGAAGATGTTTTCAATCGATTTTCGGCTGAGCTGGAGGGAAAGGGGTAATTTAAGCATTGCATTTAGTCTTTTTATTTTTTTTTCTTTTCGTGCGTTCAGCGCACACTAGCACTGAACTTTCAAATCGGAAAAAACTCTAAATTTCTGTAATCAAAATTATCATTTTGGATCAAGGCCTAATCTTCCTATATGTGCCAATTTTGTGAATATTCTCCACTCAGATGTGATATCCGGCCACAATGTTACTCCATTTTATCCCACGTACACATGTCCCTATAATGCTGAAGAGTTGTGTTGCTTCTTGACTATAATCTGATTTTTCTTAAAAATTTCTGTGAAGAAATTAAAAAACAGCTCATTTTTATGTTTTTCGAAGTCTTCTCTTCCTTTTAGTTATTTTTTTTGCGAAAAATTTCTTAGGATTACAGTGAGCTCAGCTGTCATTTTCTGTGTAGTAGATGGTAGGTTGCTTCTATCTTTTATGTTATATATGTATTTTTTTTTTTTTTTTTTTTTTTTTCTAATATTTTATTTTCAATAAGTATATAAATTAATATGTGTGTGTACGTGTGTAGGTATATATATGTATCTACATAAATAGATATACATGTTTCTATTTCATTTCTTTACGCAAAAACCATTCGGTGAATAAATTTTATTGCAATTGCGAAATGATTCAAAAATAGATCTAGCACTTCCCCAGAGGGCGTTTATGTGAATCGGATTAATGTCATATATAATTAATGAAATAAAGTGCAATTTGAGCATATGAATCGTAGTAAAATTATCTTTCTGTCCGTGTTTTGTACAAGCTATGAATTTTGATATTGAATATATGTTTGTTTACCCATTTCTACCAATATTTTGTAGATATTTGTCAATCATGAGTGGTAACCGGCTTACACTGTATCTCTATTTTATCCCATGTACCCATGTCCGCATGATGTGGTGAATATCGAGAAGATACGAAATATGTTTTTGGTGGTGATATGGCTTTGCATATTTTTTAGGGCATATTTTTCATTTCTCATTCAACTACCCTTGACAGAGATAGACTATTGGCAAGCCACGTGTGGTTTGTCTATTAGTACGCCTCGTATATTTTGTCTATTAATATGCCTCGTATGGTCTATCTATTTTGTACACCTCTGATAGCTTGTCTATTAGTACACCTCGTATAGTTTGCCTATTATTATTATGCCTCGTATGGCTTATCTATTTGTACACCTCGGACGGTTTGTCAATTAGTACTCCTTGTATAGAACTTTTGTTAGACTACTAGCACACCACGAATGGGTCTGTCTATTAGTACGCCTCGTATATTTTGTCAATTAATATGCCTCGTATGGTCTATCTACTTGTACACCTCTGACAGTTTGTCTATTAGTACACCTCGTATAGTTTGTCTATTATTATGCCTCGTATGGCTCATCTACTTGTACACCTCGGATGGTTTGTCAATTAGTACTCCTCGTATGGAACATTTGTTTTAGGATGCCCTATATTTAAGAAACTTTTAAAAGCCAATATGTTGGCATGTATCTCATGTGACAATTTGGAAATAAACATTTTTTTTTTTTTTTTTTTTTTGTCACTATAAATGTAGAGTTGTGGTTATGATTGGAAAAATGGACAATTACTACCACAAGAGCTCGACAACGAGTGTGATAACTTCCATTCACTTCTTCATATATCAGCTGCCATGTTAAAATATACTTGTTTTCTTCAGTTCAAAAAATTAAAACCTGCTACCTATTGTTAAAAGGTTGTGAGGAATAGAAGCAACCGAAATGATTTTGGGGAACGTGGCCAAACTTTCCCCTAGCTCGTCTCTAGTTCAATCAAGCATGTTTCAAAACTAATAAAAACAACAAGCGCTTATTTTTTCGAGAAAAACTAATACTTTTGCACATCTCAAACCGGAAATTCTCATTTACGACGAGTAACAACTTCGGACACAAAAGCGAAGGGAAAAAACACACGGAAGATAGACGACTAAATCTTACCACTAGACACCTATTGTTGTCGTTTGACATGCCAAGATAGACCTCGCCAACAAACTTCTGGATTCACAGTAAAATTACTGAATCGCACCTAGGCAATACTACAGCAGTAATTCGAAAACAAACATCGGCATCTAAGGATGCTTTATTTTCAATTCAAGCCTGATACATATCACCTTGTACAATGTTTTTTCAAATGCCATAACTAACACCAGGACGGTTTCCCCCGGTCAAGACCGGGACCCGTTTCAGACACCTAGGTAGAGTGGGATATTGTGCTTTGAATTTTTCCCCTATATCCAACGGAGAAAGTTGCCACCCATCGTCGAGATTCAAACCTTCGACGTCCTCACGGATGGACGGGTCCTTTAACAAAACGGCTATGACGAGCACTGAAAGTAAATTTTCGAGAAGCGATATTTTCTTCCAGCCTCAGTGTCTTTACTTAGGTGTTTGAAAAAGCATGATAATTGTAATACCCACAGAAAATTTACTTTCAGAGCGCGGTTCACAAGCTTAGATTACAGCAAAAAATTTCTATATCCTTTCTCCTATCGCGTAGTTAGCCTGTGGCACATTACCGAAGCAAGTGGAGATACTTTTCACAACAGCAACCTTATAAAACTCGAATTCATTCTTTGTGTAGGCTAACGCAGTCTGTGGAAGGAAGCCACGTTGTAGAGACGAGTAATAGTCTTGCACGAGCGTTAACTAACAAAACTTCTTTAGCTAGAAATATTTGTTGAAACAGAAGTCAACAAGCGCGCTTAGAAAAGTGAGCTCATTCATTTACTCCGCACTGGGATCGTGATAGCTTAAAATCGATAGTTACCCATATTTCATTTCCACAGAACTTGCGTGTTATGGCTAAATTCCGACTATACGGTAAACCGAGCGTTTTTTTCGGACGAAGGTAAATGAAATTCAATGGCATTATATTTTTGTTATTTAAGAAAAAGCACACTATGCTTCTGACTGGCACACACCAACGTAAGCAAAACGATGACTTGGTACCTGATGAAATATGAGAGCATGAAATGTGTAACATGAGATAACGTTATATCCCTAAATATAGAACAGAATCCCCTAATCCTGTGCTTAAGCTTCAAAACTTGCAGAACAACGCATTCGCGATTTCAGACATGTACACGACATCGTCTCCAAATTAAAATTTTAAAAAAATAAATCAGAACACACTACTAATCACGGTGAAATAACTTTACAACTATCTTCACTAAACCAATACAGAATAAAATGCTAACACTCTACGGTATGCACTTGGATCAGTCAATTGGTAACTCCGAATTCTGCCTAAAGTAAATTGCCAACCGTAGCTTGAGCTACGGTTACGTTTCCGCCAGCAGTCAAATTTAGATCTTCCTTCGTTACTTATACATAAACTTGTGTCGAGAGTTCATACGCAAGGTAACATAAGATCCGTTTTTTTTTCTGATGCTAGCTGGACTGTTCTTGGAATGAGCAGGATAGATACAAAAACACGTCAAAATTACTTCATTTGAAACGGTCGACATTACCGACTCAAATTCATTTGAATTTCATGATTCTTCTATTCACTATCAAGTACAAATATTCCGTCTGTATACCAACCTAAACACAGGAACCTGTTTTGCGCAGAACATCACAATGGTTGAGCTTCATGACTCAATTCCTCAACTTGAAATTTACAACTTCAGAGATCTAGAGGCGCACCGTGCATCGTCTCTCGAGAAGCTTGGGCCCGGGAGAGAGAACACTACACCATGTGGCAAGGGTGAACCAGCAACGGCTGCCTGGCCCACAAATGCCGTGACACGTCCCTACTCAATAGACACGATAATAATGCTGAGGTGTTCTCACTCAAATTTTCACGAGTTTCCAACAAAAATACTTCAAGGAAAGAAAAACCATCATCAAAATAAGTGGGAAAGGCGGAGCGAATTACTTGACATGACTATTAACAAGCAACTGACGCACCACAGACTTGGCCAGCACTTTTCATGGCGTCGTAAATAGCTACGGCAAACTGTCGAGCAGAAGACTGATGCAACAAAAAATCCCGCTAATGAAGAACGGGCTACCTCAACGACAGGCAGCCATGAATCACAGTCTTAGAACCATTACAGCTAATGCAAACCTAGGGGAGTAAGAATGGTGGAGATGATCAGGTGCTTTAATAATGAAATAATCCTACGTGCGAGCGGTACCACTGTCGTGTGACTTCAGTTGAATTTGCATTTTGAGAAATCCATCTCGGGATGACTCGCCATGAACCTGGAGGGAGAATTAGATTCCGTTAATAGAAAGTCTTTGATATATGAACCTAATGCGGATAATACATAAAGAATTCTGATGATTGCCATTCAATTGACAAAATAATTATGGTAGAAAACAATGAGAAAAAACTGAAAATAAGTGTATTTACAGAACAGCAGTACCGGGCATACGCTTCATGATATATAAACAGTTCGATCGAGTTGAATGGATTTTAAATGTGCTACAAAAAAGAGCAGAATACAAGCAAGATGAATATCTTCATGGACTATCAGTATAAGATAGATGCTGTCTTTGACGCCCCGGTAACGTTAAGTAACAATGCCTGCAGAATTGTCTTTGTGCCTCCTCTACGACCGTATATGAAACACTGATGCGAGTCTGGTTTTAAATTATTCGTTTCCAAATTATCGTACTTTTAAAAATTTTACACATTATTGTACTTCATTTCTAGATAATTCAAAATTTTAGCTACAACAAATGTCGAGTAAATGCATTCGGTTGAAAATCACTATATACAAAAAATGAAAAGTCCCCCTTCACTACCTCACACACTAATTATTTAAATCTAAAGCCTGACAGTTCTCCAATTGATATATTTACCTAAATCGTTTTCAAATCACATTTAAAAAAAACAAATATTGATGGTATTTTGTTTGTAATTTACCCAAAAAACATACGATACATTTACATGAGTATGAACACAACATACCATAGTACCAACACGATATACCTGAGTATTAGACATAAAAATTGGAAGAAGTACTGCTCATAATAGGTTTGACAATATTAAAATTAAATATTATCAATCAATATTCAATAACATAGCTTATGTTTACCCATAACACCAAAACGAACTATACATCAAACATACAACCTGAGTATTACCCATAGTACATCCAAATTTTTTTCAATAAACCCCCTACATAAAGGCAACATTCTTTCAGCCAAAACAAAGTTTGTCAAGTTTGATGATTATCATCAGCCTACCCACCAAAGTACTGATATGAAGTAATCACTAGGTAATAAGTATGCTCACAAAAATATATCAAGAACTATTTTCAGTAATCCTCACAGAAAGGAGGAACGTTTAGGTCTGGAAATCAAGGTGGCCACAGTGTGATACCTAAACACAATACTATGCTTGATGAAAAATTATCTTCTACACGAGTAGTCAATTTATTTTATATGCAAGAAAACCACTTCTATCATTTTAACTGATCCGATCAGTTCACCTAGGTTGATTACTGCAAGAAAATCAACAATATATCGATTACTTATCCCTCAACCCGCACTGAAATACGCAAACTTCCAAATTAAGAATGACTCAATTTCTAGGTGTACGTCACTCAATACACAAGCACAAGTTACCAAGACCATACAACTCAGAGCTAAAGAACAAGTCACTCAATTCTAAACCATAAGTTACCAAGACCATACAATTTAGTGCTAAAGAACAAGGCACTCAATTCTAAACCATAAGTTACCAAGACCATACAACTCGGTTCTAAAGAACACGTGACTCCGCACTGAGACATAACCTACTTTTTGAGGACATCTTGCTTTTTCTGCTCATCAGAAGTGGGGAGGCCCATCTCCTTCTGGCGCTGGTCGTACATCATCTTCTCTACCATGCCTCTCGTCTCGCCGTCCAAGTCGCTCAGGTTGCTTTTCTCAGGATTGACCTTGCGGGTGTTGATCTCGGGGTCGCCTTCCACCAGCTTAGACCACCACTCCATCTTGTTGATCTGCAGCAAAGTTTACACCATAACTATGTGAACAATCATCAGTATGACGCCTATTGCACATGGTCTTCATGTCAGCAATTATACCACCTATTGCGCATGACATTCGTCAACAATCATGCCTGAACCACCAATTGTGTATGCTTATGCCAATAATCAAGCGTATGCTACCAGTTGCTTGAGTCTTATACCAACATCATGCATCTGGCGATAATTATGATCAAGATTAGACCTTAGTTTAAGCCTTCCTAACCGCCAAAAAAAGCCTTCAGATGAGAGGAAGGCACCATTTAATACGGAGATAAGGTAACGTAGAATCTACGTACAAGGTGCATAGAAACAGTGAGTTGAGAAGTAGTTTATGAAACAAGATAAAAGTTGAAGAAAGTACCTAGTTAGGCTACAGCCACTCAAGAACGTACACTAGAATTTACCCTAGTTTTTCCAGCGTTCCTTCAGATGTCAAAAATCACCTCAAATCCTCACACATTTGCCTCATTTATAATTGCTGAAATTCTCACTTTCATTGCCGTACATCTCATTGAAGAGGATACCTTACTAAGCAACAAAGCTCTCACATCATCTAAACAGCGTACATCACCAGTGTATTAATAGCTGTGGAGATCGGTAGCTCACCTTATAACCCTGAGTAACACAGTACGCTTTTCTGACTAACAACCAATGAAACCCCACTCCATTTCGGCCGTCATCACCAGAAATTATGCATATTGTTGGGCATACAAAACAAAGTCATTTTTGCTAAAATAGTTTGATCATCTTGCTAAACATAGTAGAATGAATGTGTCTTTGTGAAGGCTATCAAAAGCTGTAAAATAACTGGAGGGCAAGAGTGCAGTCCAAAACTAGAGCAGTAACATCAAAGTAATGTCGTGATCTAACGATCTTTCGAAAGGAGGGACGCCTCAATAATTCGAAATGATTCAAATCAGCCTGAGGATTGTCGGGGCCACTGGCGGTTACTCATTTCTACATTAATCAACTTCGCATCGACCTCAAGAACGACATTAACTTTCAGGACTGCAAGCTTAGCATTTCACACTCCGGGTGGCAACCGCTGCTGGCCTGACGACAGCCTGGCCAACGCCACCAACGGAAACTGTGGCTGCATATCGTGACCGTTAGATGACTCAATAGCTGCGGCAAATTTAACGGATATCGTCCCTATTTTAGGGGAGACCAAGAGTTAGGACGAGAGGAGATCTTCATCATAGAACACCGGGCTGCCACAGAGAGAAGCTGCTATCCATAAGTTAATCAGCCTTCGGGCTTGGTTTCGTCTTTGCTTTGTAATGTAAACCAGTGTAAATTACGTACATCTCTTTAACGTAAAATCTAAGCAGTCACGGAGCACTCGTTAGTTATCATCCTAGGGTCAACAACAACTAAGATAAGTTCTATTCAGTGCATATTCCCATTTAGCATGTTCATACTGATTCTCCCTGTGCATAGGTTTATATAGGAGTATTATTTGTATTTTAAAATTAGGTGCGTTAAATTCTTTTCATTAAATGTGTCATTTTCCATATGTCGAGATGAGGAATTAAATGATTGATGTCAATGCCTTATAAATTTCCCGTTATATAGGAGAAAAGTTGTCAAAGCTGTTGGAGACATATTTCATCACGCTACCATTTAAATTGATTGGCCATTTATATGCTCATTAATTATAATACAGACACTGAAACGTCTCGATCGATCATTGCTAACTAAAATAAAAGAATTGTGATCTTAATCACGACTATCAAAAGAGAGCAAAAATGACTGAAACGACGATGAAAAAATAAAGAGAACAGAAAAAAAATAGCTCCATAACAGTAAGAACTATAATTATAGTTCTTAATTTTATGTTACTGCTCTAGTTTCCTTGAATAAATTATTATTTATTCAAGGAAACTCTGATCAAATGAAAATCCTTTTTAATCGGTTCCTTTACGTTAAGATAACTTATGAATGAACTTGAATGAGCAACCATGCATTGGAATTCAAAATAATGCTTGCTATCATTATAGATCCAGTGTTCAGGTGTCTACTTCACAGGGTCTGGGTAGTGACAGAGACCAATGCAGCAACAACAAACTACCTTTAATTATCCTGGGACATAAAATTTCCAAGGCTCATTTAGTAGACAAAAAACTGTGTTCACGAAGAGCAAACCATTTCTATTAGTAGCATGATGATTTTCAACTAACTACCTATAATTATCCTGAGGGCATAAGAATTGCAAGACTTGTCAAGCAAATGGTAGGAGATAAACTGTGGCCACCATTTGCAAACCTTTTCAATTTGCAGTATGATGGCCTTTTCGTTGTCGAGGTACCAACTGCACTCCTCCACTTTGATTTCCTTGAGCAGATCATCGTCGATGATAGGCGGAGTGTTCTTGAGCCCCACCTTGAGGTGGCGCCGGGCGAAGTCTACGCAAACGTCTCGAGATTTCACCCTCATCGGTAAAGGAATGGTCACCTGTGGACATCGGACACGTAAAATTGTTTCTCCTGTGCTGTAAATATTTGACCTCTGCCAATCCTGCCGTACACTAAAACTGATTGATGTTATTTTTATATAATTTGTGTTTTTCTTATACTCTGCATGTTCATTTGAAAGCATCACACCTTATAGAAAATTATTATTAGTGATAATATGAGGGATAATTTGTTCACAGGAAAGTAACCTGGCAGGCTAAGAGTTGAAAGTGCTAGTATTTATTTGATATTTCTTGACAGAACATCCCTCCTGTCGAGCCAAGACTGTTTTTGAAGTCCAGAAAGCAAGTAGGTACAAAAAAGCAATTCTTAATCATAGATAAAACACATAAACTAAACCAAATGGTGTAGTTATGATGAATTGGAACTAAAAAAACGCAATGCTCTGACTGAAAGAGTTACTATTGTAACTAGTAAGATGCTATCTAACATGAAGTAACCTAGGTTTTAAAAAAAATCAACAATAATGGAAAATCAAAGATCATACAATTAGGGCTAAACCCCACAAATGACAAAATTTCATGTACCACCCCCCATTTATTCAACATCCTTCGAGTCATTTATTTTGGAAGTCAGTATTTGTAAGTGAACAATATGAAGGAAGTTCACCCTTCGCCCTTACTTTCTAGTTAATGAATGGTTATCCAATGGAATGGTTATCCAATGGAATGGTTATCCAATGGAATGGTTATCCAATAGAATGGTTATCCAATAGAATGGTTATCCAATAGAATGGTTATCCAATAGAATGGTTATCCAATAGAATGGTTATCCAATGGAATGGTTATCCAACAGAATGGTTATCCAATGGAATGTTTATCCAATGGAATGGTTATCCAATGAAATGGTTATCCAATAGAATGGTTATCCAATGGAATGGTTATCCAATGGAATGGTTATCCAATGGAATGGTTATCCAATGGAATGGTTATCCAATGGAATGGTTATCCAATGGAATGGTTATCCAATGGAATGGTTATCCAATGGAATGGTTATCCAATGGAATGGTTATCCAATGGAATGGTAATCCAATAGAATGGTTATCCAATAGAATGGTTATCCAATGGAATGGTTATCCAATGGAATGGTTATCCAATGGAATGGTTATCCAATGGAATGGTTATCCAATGGAATGGTTATCCAATGGAATGGTTATCCAATGGAATGGTTATCCAATGGAATGGTTATCCAATGGAATGGTAATCCAATAGAATGGTTATCCAATAGAATGGTTATCCAATGGAATGGTTATCCAATGGAATGGTTATCCAATGGAATGGTTATCCAATGGAATGGTTATCCAATAGAATGGTTATCCAATAGAATGGTTATCCAATAGAATGGTTATCCAATAGAATGGTTATCCAATGGAATGGTTATCCAACAGAATGGTTATCCAATGGAATGTTTATCCAATGGAATGGTTATCCAATGAAATGGTTATCCAATAGAATGGTTATCCAATGGAATGGTTATCCAATGGAATGGTTATCCAATGGAATGGTTATCCAATGGAATGGTTATCCAATGGAATGGTTATCCAATGGAATGGTTATCCAATGGAATGGTTATCCAATGGAATGGTAATCCAATGGAATGGTAATCCAATGGAATGGTAATCCAATAGAATGGTTATCCAATAGAATGGTTATCCAATAGAATGGTTATCCAATAGAATGGTTATCCAATAGAATGGTTATCCAATAGAATGGTTATCCAATGGAATGGTTATCCAATAGAATGGTTATCCAATGGAATGGTTATCCAATGGAATGGTTATCCAATGGAATGGTTATCCAATGGAATGGTTATCCAATGGAATGGTTATCCAATGGAATGGTTATCCAATGGAATGGTTATCCAATAGAATGGTTATCCAATAGAATGGTTATCCAACAGAATGGTTATCTTTACAACAGACATCACAACATCACAGCTGTGAGTAAGTAACACCACCACCAACACCACCACAGATGCATCTAACACACAAGCCGCAGATCTAACCTCAATTTCCTGCAAAGTTTGAGTCCAGCTGTACTTGTCAAGGTTGGCTCCATTGCCTTCATTGGGTTTCATCTTGCCTTTGTCTTCTTCTTCAACGTCATCATCTTCATCAGCATTTTTCTGCGGGGAAACAAGTTGCTGTTTAATTTCCAAGCACTTGAGCATCAAAAACAGTAGGTGCTCAAGTTGTTATTATGGTCAAGTGACGAAAACATGGTGCGGCAGCCCTACTTCATTTGTAACTCCTTTTCTCCTCAGTTAATTAGCTGAAAATGAACATGTTTCACAAAAAGATATAAATTATGATGCATAAATGTTACACAGTGCACAGTGTGCTAACCAGAATTTTAGCTAATATAAGTGTAAAAAAAATTTCAAGGAATAAAATAAAAATTTTGGTGAGTATGGATGAAAACTCGAATTGTGATATTAAAATGGATAAGTAATATTTGAAGGATTAAAAATAGAGTAATTTTAAATACTGTTGACAGAATAAAATCAATGTTTATATTTTAATTCAAATGAAGAAAATTAAAGATCACACTTTAAAATGATAAAGCTAACATACAGTTTATGACATATATAAATATTTTTCAAACACTAGATTTCTGTGACAACTGGTTTTACATTCATCAAGTTACAAAAATGGAGTAAAACTATCAGTTTCAAATAAATGAATCTAGAAATTAATGTATCCAAAACAATATATCTACTTGACATATCAATAAAATAATTCACTATCAAACACAATACATTACAGTCGAGTGAAATAATAGGAAGTGAGCATAACACAAATACATACTAACAAACACAATAACTTATCTACAAATTAGAATATCAGTTCAGAAACAAAGGCTTTTTAACATGATTACAAATCTAAGTATCTAGTTTGAATTGAATTCTTCTCAGAAAAGTGGGCAGTAATTCATGACCCATACAAGTGTTCCTTATCATGACCAACAAACACACAATTCATCATTTTGGCAGTCCATACCCAGTCAATTAAGAAGCTAGCAGAACTACAAAATAAAGTTCCCCTTGACAACTGGTCTTTCTGATGGCAAGAAAATCTACCCAACAAAAAATATATAACATTGACAAGATCTTCCCAATGACAACAAAATTGTTCCAAAAACTAACAGGTCTTCTTGATGCTACAATCTACCAAGTGATTGACAAATCAATGCGTCAACTAAGTCCTCAATAGAGCATAACAACAAAAACCTAAACCCTGACATCAAATAGCAATAGATAAATCATGACTATCTTCATTTTTCCACACCACAAGCTGCAAAAATAATTAACATAGTTCCCTAAAAATGCATTGTTTTTAATATCCAAGTAAAGGTCCCTGTAGCCTACACTGCACTTCCCAAGAAACAGACCCCATCAGCACGCAGAGCTCATGCAACAAACACTTACGTTGTTAGCTGCAGCTTCTGTGACGGATTTTTCAGACTCCTGTACACCTGGTGTGACGATCTCTTCAATGACATCTCCACTGGTTCCATTCTAAAATGAAATGTTGCAAGTGATACCAGAACATAAGACAAAGGGTTATATATGTACACAGGGAAGCTTTGCATCATACAGGGTATCTTAAACCTAATACATAGCCCATTTTATATTAAGAGTAAAACAAATTCAATGACTATGATCCTCATATTTCAGTATCAACGCTTTTTGAAGATGCCCAACCTTAGGACCGGGAAGGAACTAACGCAAAATTTATGCAAGAACTGAGTACATTAGTTCAACAAAGCAGTTCATTAATAAATCCAATTATTTCAATGAATTTTTTTTATGGTACAGTAGATTATTATTATTATTATTATATAAGAAAGTTTTAGCCTCCCTTAACCACGACAAAGATGTTCCAAGAGAGGAAAGAGGAAGGCACCATTTAGTAGGGAGTTAAGGGAACGCGGAATCTATGCACAAGGTGCACAGAAACAGTAAGCTAGGAAAGAAGTTCATGAAACAAGAAAAAGTTGAAGAAGAAAGTAGTGGGTGCTGAAAAACAGGACAGCAGTGAACCGAAAAAAGATGGTCCGTAACAAAACAAAAACCTATTTTATTACAACAAAAAGGAAGCCTACCTAACCTTTAGCTCGGGCCCTCACATGGTCCCCCTGGGAGCGCCAAGTCCATAGATACAATAGTTGTATCCCCCTGAGGGGATTGTACAGTAGAACAAAATCAAACTAGTGCAATAATTTTCTGCAAATCACACACCCAATGTCACTAGGTATGGCATAACACTAGTACACAGCTTCACCTTGCACAACCACACAAAAAAGTTGAAGCTCCCCCTGACATGCATCAATTTGTACACGTTTAGAAACCTCCATCTTCAAGTTCAGCATCAAATAATAGAAAAGCTTAGCCTCAAATATTGTCAGCAGCCACAGATTACTTGTCTTACTGGAGGAAGAAACCAATTCTTACAAACATTCACACAATCCTTGCACTGAATGGACTTTATATAACTAACCTGATCAAATTTTTCTCCCTAATTTTAACTTGATGCAGGACCTGAACTCCAACTTAATTCTAACCTGAATTCTTGGCATTTCAAGTTGCTCACTAATTTTAACACTTTGACAGCAATGTGCACCACTGGTGGCCAAGGAAAGTATTTTGATACTGCTACTCATCAATCAGTAGACACAAACTCAATTATTATAAATACTTAATTAAAGCTAAATGTAGGCATGATCCAGTTAATGTTTGGTAATTTCAAAATAGCTTACTTCAATTGACTTTAAATTCAAGTCAAATACTGAACTTTAGTTTTACCAATTTTAATCAAAGTGTTAATGCACTTCATTTCTCAAGATAAATCCCATGATAAAGCAGAGTAAACAGGAAGATTTCCAACAAACCTGTGCGGCATTTTTCTTCTTCTCTTCCTCTAATTTTTTCTGCTTTCTTTCTTGCCTCCGCCTTTCTGCAGCTTCACTTTCAGCTTTCTTCCTGTCATGTTCTTCAAATGCCAATTTCTGGTGTTTTCTGAACTTTTCCAACAGAATCTGAAAAAAGGAAAAGTTTTAAAATATAAGCTTATAGATATGAGGCACTGAACTTTTAATTGATTAATTTAGGTTAAGAATCTTTTATAACATGTCACCCATGAGTTATTGTAAGTAAAATATAAATGAACTAATACTGTTTCCTCTAGCAATGAGAATTTTGATTTATTCATCATGAATATAAACATCCTCCATTCCATAACTTTTGGCAGAATGACAGGGTTACTTACTCTTTCACTTTCCTCAGAAGATGTGCCGGTGTAGAAATCTGTTTTACGTGCCAAGAATCCAAATATGGTTTCCATCAACTGAAAGAAAAATTACATTAGAAAAATGTTTACATTACATTACATTAGAAAACTGCATATAATCATTTCTCCAGCAATTTAAAGATACATCCAGAAGCTAAAACGCAATCAATATAGTAAATGCATATCACCAACAAAGCTCACAAAAATTTAGAAACTTAAATTGAACAATAATAGAAAAAGCTTTCATTCCTAAAACAAGCCAGTAATGAAGTTCAATTACACTTACTTGCAAAAAATTCTAAAATTGCTATATATATATACCAACTAAAAAACTTAGATGATTTTCAAATTTTAAAAGCTATCTGTTGTGTAATGCTTGATAATTCAACAGCAATATGTGTCATTATTCGGTATTTAATTGACACAAAAAATGGCTTATGTCTTACTTCAAATATTTTGATTTTACAAATATTTCCTCTTCAACAGCTATACCCTATTTATCAACATTCAACAAACACTTGTAATGCACTTAGATTGGCATAAAAATTTCTATTATCAATATTTTTCAATAGATCAATATTCACTGAACAAAAAATACACTGATTGGTGCAAAAATCTCACCTCAAGCACTCCACCAGGATGCTGCTGAGCCAAAGCCATCAACATACCATCAAACTTATCAATATTATCAGCCATGACTGAAATGTTATCAACACCTGAATAGAAATGAAGTATAGATCTAATAGATTATCTGAAAATAATCACAAATTTATTCAAATGTAATGTCAAGACAAGTAAAACTGAAATTAAAGTACAAGCTAGAGTACATATTGTAGAAAAACTCTTATGAGTAGCCTATGAATAATAATATCAAAATTAGCTTTTTTCTCACAATCTATACAATTATTATACTAACAGAAAATTCAAAACTTGCAGATTAATCTTTACTGAAGTAATCCAGCAAGTAACTTGCCAACAGCTTCTGTACTACAAATTAAGACAAAATATACCAAATATATTTTATGGTCAATATGCAGTTTAAGGGATTCACGGAAATTATAAATTCCGTTCCAAAGAATCACTAAAGGAACCCATTTAAAAAGTTTTACATGAATGACATTCTGCTTGCTGACTCATTATTTTTGTGTTATTCAACTTGAAAATTTTTGTCTTCCATAGCAGTTGCGTTGCGCGCTTGACCCGTTAAAGTACGCTGGGGTACTGTGTAATTAATTATTTGCCAACACCGCAAAGCCTGAACCCACTTCTAGGATATATTACGGTCAATGTGAAGCGTGATGCAATCAAAGGAAATGGGAATTTTATTCCAAAGATTCACTAAAGGACCCATTTAAGAACGTTTTACATGAATGACATTCTGCTCTCTGGTGCGTTATTTTTTAATTATTCAGCTTTGAAGTTATAGGTGAAATCGCTTTCCCGCACAAAATGTGGAACACAGAGTACGAACAGGTTGGGTCCGGAAAGGCAAAGTTCGGATCATGAGGTTTTTAGGTTTTTGCTAGAACTTTGTAGAAATAAAAGAATGATAGAAATTGTTAATAAAATAATAAGAAATATTGTTATCAGTTAATAACATAAAAAAGTTAACTTACAATTTCTCGTACTTGGTGCTTTTGACGTTTTTTTGTCATGATTACGTCGTCACCTTCAAAGTCCGCTCAAAGATGGCGGCACCCAGTACCGTCACTTTTACAGTCAGCTCATAGATGGCGCCACCCGGTATGGCCGCCACCATCATGGAGCAGATGTAAACACAATAATTAACATGACCTTTATGGGTTGCTTTCAACCTTTATTTATAATTTTCACTAGAAGAACTGTGGCTACCCCCACGACCCAACCTTTTTACGTTTGTAATAGGGGGTTAACTTCCGTTATTAATGAAGTTCTGGTTTGCCCACTCACTTCCTTTGGCGCACGGAAGCCAATTTCAAAGTCGAATAATTCTAAAATAATGCATCAGAGAGCAGAATGTCATTCTTGTAAAACGTTCTTAAATGGGTTCCTTTAGTGATTCTTGGGGTCGGAATTATTAATTCCGTGATTGCATCACGCTTCACATTGACCTATACTAGTTAATAACACAATAACAGTTATCACCCAAAAATATTACGGTTTAAAAATATTATGATATTAAATCTATAGCATTCACTCCTACGGTTTCACTAATGTTCTACTGGATGGCCGCCAATAACCCCGCCATTTTGAAACTGATGTAAACAAAGTCTTCACTAATCCAGTCTTGCTATTATTTTTGAGTGATAACCTTTATTGTCTTATTTACTAAAACATCCTAGAAGTGGGTTCAGGCTCTGTGGGACTGGCAAATAATAAATTACAACTAATATTGCACAAACAATAACTTTGGGCTTTCCTATAACTTCAAAGTTGAATAACTCAAAAATACCGCATCAGAGAGCAGAATGTCATTCATATAAAACATTTTTAAATGGGTTCCTTTAGTGATTCTTGGCAAAGAAATTTTTAATTTCTGTGAATCTCCTAAAATGCACATTGACATATTTTATTGCTAAGGGCAATAGGTATAGGCTATATAACATGCGTTTAACCCGTCGCCACGTCCTGGACTCTTAGAAGGTCGGCAAAGCTAGCACATGTTTCACATCAGCAAACCTAGGGTTGCCATTAATGCCATATATGGTCTTAAGCGTCTTGTTGAGCGCTATTCATTGGTGTAAGGGAAAATTAGGTGGGAGGAACAGGGAAGGAGAGGTATCAAGCTCAAATCTGTATGAATTCTTCTGCTCAGTCTGGAGTGTAGCTACCGGCGCTGCACAACCTCTTAGAAGGCCAGGAGTGTAGCTGAGGCATACCAGCACACACTCTGCCTCTAAGAAGGGCACCATCATTTTTATTTTCTTATGTTTTTTGTTCCAAAAATGGGAGTCCAAATCCACAGATTTACTCTTACGCAAAAAATAATACCACCATTGTATTTGGGAGGAAAAGCTCTACTGCTCTATGCATATCAAACTCTTTACAAACAATGAAACTGCTTGATAACAGCCTATACACAAAATGAACTAAAAAATAAAAACTGTGTTTTACATATAGTGCACATAACTCCGGAACTATTGGACCTGAAATAAAATCACATACCACAAGATTCAGCAACTCAGAATCTATGAAAATGCATCATAAAAAAACATAAAAGTGCA
Source organism: Morinoia aosen (assembly GCA_030386875.1). NCBI lineage: Eukaryota > Metazoa > Arthropoda > Malacostraca > Amphipoda > Talitridae > Morinoia > Morinoia aosen. The sequence continues at coordinate 88,927,075 of CM059559.1, read as the reverse complement.
ATAAATAAAAAATGGGCAGTGATTTTCTGATTTCTGTTTTTTGTATTTTACCAATATAAAAACTCGAATTTCGTAGATTTTCATTGGGGTAGCAGTATTTTTTTTCCCCACTGACAGAAAGAGCAACTCTCTCTCTTTACAATGAACCCCCAATGAAACTTCTAAAATGATTAATGAATGTACAGCAAGTTGCACAGTTGACCCATTTTCTTCAAACCTCTTGGTAGGGCGACCATGTGGAGACGGGTTAAAGGTGGTCAAGCATATTTTATTAATTAGTTAGAAAAATTTTAATATAGGTCCTAAAATAATGAAATTTATTAAAATATGATTGCAGTAGAAAAGATAGAAGCAAAAAAATTTTCTAAATGTTTTATTCATGCTTATACCTAGGTAGTTATAACTATTACAGGTAAATAATCAGTCTCTGTTCATCTCTAGAACACAGTACAAAAGTTTTAATCAAAGTATAAAATATATATAAAATAATAATACATAAGATAAGGCCTAATTATATTTCATAATTCAAGATAAGCATCCAATACCAATTGAACAAAAATTTTAGCCTTATAATGAAGCCTAAATTTATTAGTCTTCTTAGTCTTCTAGCACCAATATACCAATCAGTTCAAAAATTTATTAATTTCTATACCATGCAAACAATTTAACCAAAACATAAAAATGAAATAGGTCTACTAAAATAAATCAATTTTTGAATATTTACTTGAGGGCCATATTTATGGTAGATGTTTGTATCTTTAACAATTGCAATTTTAAACTTGACATTTGCATTTTGCATAGCTTCAATCAAATCTATGATTCTTTTATGAAAATCTAATGTCAAGTCAATTGATAAGTAATTTCAAAATCCTTAATTCCTCTTTTCCTGTGTAAAGCACAATTTATTAGCTGGTGATATTTCATCTGGCCCCTTGAGAAGCTTGGTCTTAAACAAGTTTTAAAAAAGTAATGAAGCCTATTCGGTAGAATCAAGTTTGTGCAGTTTATGTATTAGGTTCTTGAATTTGGAGCTTGGATACCGCTATATCGGCCTATACTGACTTACGAAATCTTAAACAATTAGAAAAATGAAACGCGTCTGCTACTCGACTTAGTAACCTTTTGTTTACAAGGAAAGAAAAAATATTGTTTGCTGACAGCATGAGCACTTATTTACTTCTATGACGTCAGGCACACATAATTACTTTTTTAGAGTACGGCGCGTCACCCGATGCTGGTATTGGCGCCCAGGCACACATAATGACATGAAGAACTGAAAAGTAGTCACGGTAAAAGTAGTTGTTTAGACTGCCGCCCTATTCACGCGTGGACATCCGTGAGCACGTAAACAATTCCCTGGAACTATCATGCAGAAACGTGTGAGGAAGGATTGAATCACGAATTTTCTGGAAGGATTTTCATGTTTGCATAGAAACCGGTACATAGATACGACAATTTGTTTATCAAACAGTAAAACCATTGTTAGCACCAAGGCCCATATATTGATTCATAAAATGCCAAAAGATGCAATAACGAGATTTAAACAAAACAAACATGCATTCATGATGAAGAATTGACGTCAATATATAATATAAATGTACGAGGAGTTCGTGGACTAGAACTCAGGACTAGAGATCACCGCGCCAACACGCTATCGACTGCGCTAACGATCACCCTAAAAGGTGATCACCCTAAACCTTGTGGAAGCAGTGTCTTCCCGTACCAGATTCTTCAATTGTTTCTGGGGGTGACTAGACTTTGAGCTCTCGATATAAAAATGGGAATAAAAATATCTGTCAGGACAGTGCGCCTGCTTTCACTGTGCCAAAAACATTGCTTTCGTTGTGCTGCGGTCACCTTTTAGGGTGATCGTTAGCGCAGTCGATAGCGTGTTGGCGCGGTGATCTCTAGTCCTGAGTTCTAGTCCACGAACTCCTCGTACATTTATTTCATTTGAAAAAAAAAACCTTGTGGAAGCAGTGTCTTCCCGTACCAGATTCTTCAATTGTTTCTGGGGGTGACTAGACTTTGAGCTCTCGATATATAATATAATATAAATATAATTGTCAGTGCTACTTGGGCACTTTCTTTCGCATATACGAGATTGGTGTAGGCTTTCGCGTCATGCTACGCATCCACTAATTCTGTGGAGCCATGACTTATTCCATCCAAACTTTTTAGTGGATTTGTGTCGGGTTTTCGCGACCGTTGGAGGGGGTAGTTTGAACTGAATATGTTAGCCCCCGAACGGCCAAAAAACTCGAACAATTCTCGATAGTGATCTGGGAAAATTATGAGAGGGACAATGAAAAACGGTTTTGGACTCAGCTCGTTTCAGGTGGAGTTTATTGGAAGAGGAAAAAACCAGGAGGTCTTCGCTGAGCTTGACTGGCAATCCCAGTGAGGTCCGGAGTGCCGGTGGTGAGCTTCGGTGAGGGCTGGTGTCGCTCCGGCCGGCGGATGAGGTTTTTAAGTGTATTGAGTTCAGAATATTCGCTTTACGGTGGGCAATTTTTAAACTAAGCACAAATAGGTGAGTAGCTATTTGTGTGGGCAAAGTATGCTTAATTTTGGAGCAGGTGAATTTGATCAAAGGTGCCGAGCCTGATGGCGATGATGACTCTTGGTTTGAATAGTACTTAAGGTCCAGGCACGCGGAATTCAGCGAATGCAAAGCTAATTCAATGGTGCCCGTACTTTTAGGCAGTTGAGAATTAAGGCTCGTAATTTAGAGAATATATCCGGCTAAAGGCCCAAAGCATAGCCCAACTCCACTCAAGTAGAAAAACCAAAAGCGGCCCAGGAGCGGCCCAAAAGCGGCCCAGGAGCGGCCCAGGAGCGGCCCAGGGAGAATGTTGTAAGTGGTGTGTGTGATGACGTGGAGGTCGAGAATTTGCTGTAACACCGCTAAAGTATGCCGCCAAAGTAAGAGTGGCTTTTTGAAAGAAGAGACGCGCAACTGCGCAGTGTTGCCACCAGAGGGCTTCTCTCTCGAAAAATGTAAATTGTTATTTTATCGTCTCATGTATTTACACAAAAACTTCAATGATTACGAATTAGAAGTAGAAAATAATTAATAATAAATTAGAGTAAGATTTTTAATGCTACTAATTAATTTATTTAAGTATGAATGGCAAATTTGTAATTTTTACGCTTATGTAGCGGTATGCTACATTACCCCCCAAGGCGCAGACCGAAAGGTCCACCCGCTGCAATCATCTGTAGCGGGAAGGAGGGCGAACTACACGACCCTGCCGAGTTCGGCAATTGGCAAATGATACTGAGCGGGGAAGTTTCACCAAACGGGTCTGCAAGTTTAGATCGGCAAGAGTCCTAGGAACAGGAGTTACTGCAGCGGGCTCGTCTGGTCTCTCCAGACTTGTCGCTGTGTCAGTAAGAGGGCTAGAATTAGAGTCTACGACAGGGTTAGAGATAGGGTTTGAATGTACAGGCACATAGAAAGGGTTACACTCAAGTTGACTAGGCAACAAGGCAGCCAACTGAGGAAGCTGAGATGGTAGATATGATTTAGTCTCAGTGGAAGGGGAAATCTGCGGAGAGGAGGATGAGTTATGAGTTACACTATGATCAGAAGTGTATGCGACTTTTAATCGATCAATGCTCACGGGGTCGTGTGAACCGCCTCTTTCGAGGATGAAATATTTTTGCTTGCGTTTAAGTACTTTGAATGGGCCATCATAAGGGCGCGTGAGTGTAGGTTTTATAGCATCATTGCGGACATACACATGTGTGCAGTCTTGCAGGGCAGAATCCAGTTTGTCGTGAGTCTGAGGCATTCGTGGAGCCACATACTTGATCTTACGCATGCAATCTTTGAGACAGGTTACATAAGCGGAACGGTCGGCGGATGAAAATTCAGGCAAAGGTTTTGGGTCAACAATGTCGCCGGGGAGACGAAGCGTTTTCCTGTACAACATTTCAGCCGCTGTGCATTGCTGATCCTGTCTGTGTAAATTTCGGATGCTAAGTAGTACTACTGGAAGTCTATCAGTCCAATCGTGACTGCAATTAAGGCAGCGCAATGCAACCTTGAGGTCTCTGTGGACTCTCTCAATAAGTCCATTTGACTGCGGATGATACGCTGTAGTTGATGTATTTGCACACCCTAAAGCGGTGCTAAGCTCACTCCAGAATTTGGAGGTGAATTGTGATCCCCGGTCATGTGTGACACTTAAGGGAACCCCAAATCTAGAGATCCAGTTTGACAAGAAAGCGCGCGCTACAGTCTCAGTTTGGGTATCAGGAAGAGGGACAGCCTCAACCCAACGCGTGAACCTATCGATGATGGTCAACAAATAAGAATAACCGCGCGATAAAGGCAAGGGACCCACCAAATCTAGGTGGACCGAGTCGAACTTGTGACCTGTGAATGCACAACTCTGCAGCGCCGCACGATTATGTTTCACCACCTTACTACTCTGACACGCATGGCAATTTTGCACAATTTGCTTGACCTCCTTACGCATCGCTGGCCAGACGAAACGATCAGAAATCAAACGCACTGTACGGTTAATACCTGGATGAGAGAGGGAATGGTAGTGGAGGACAGCTACTCTGCGGAGCGTCGCAGGAAGATACAAACGAGAAGGTCGCTCGGCATCACGGTACACGCCGTCAACCAAGGTTAGTTTTGGAGGGGAAGTGTTAGAAGGTTTGAGAAGGTCCTGAAGTTCAGGATCCGCCTTCTGCGCGTTTGCTATGTTGTCAAAAGTGATTTCCCCACCGGTTTGGACAGAGTTAATTCTGGAAAGACAATCAGCGACGGTATTGTCCAACCCTTTTATGAAACGGATGTCAGTGGTAAACTGACTTATAAACGACAAGTGTCGAGCTTCCCTAGGGGAATGTCTTTCAGAAGGCATTTTGATCGCTGAGGTCAGAGGTTTGTGATCTGTGTAGATCACAAACTCCCTCGCCTCTAGAGCATAGCGGAAGTGTCTCACAGACAAGTAGATAGCAAGAAGTTCCCTACCGAACGCGCTACAACCACGCTCAGTGGGCGACAGCTTTTTGGAAAAGAAAGCAAGAGGAGAGATGCTAGTCCCTACTTGTTGTTGCAACACAGCACCTACGGCGGTACTGGATGCGTCAACAACTAGGCTGAAATCAGCATTAGCAATAGGATAGGATAGTTCAGTCGCGGAGGCTAACTTGTGCTTGATTGTTTCGAAAGCTTTGCGCGCTTCTTCTGTCCATTTTACCTCAATAGATTTGCCTTTTCGTTTCGGTTCGAGGAGGTCAGACAAGGGCGCTAAAGTTTGAGCACAGTTGCGTATGAAACGATGGTAGAAGTTAACAGAACCTAGGAACCTTCTTAGTTCCTTCTGGGTCTGTGGAAGAGGAAAGTTTTTGATCACTTCTACTTTGGAAGGCAAAGGTTTTAGACCTAGGCTAGAGATTTCATGACCTAAGTAAATCAGTGATGGCTTTCCGAGCTCACATTTTGCAGGATTTACGAGGAGTCCATTGTCGGACAATCTTTGAAAAACGACCCTAAGATGGTCTTTGTGCAACTCCGGGGTTGTGGATGCCACTAGGATGTCGTCTAGATAGACATAGGCGAAAGTGAGGTCAGAGAAAATTTCAGCCATGTGCCTTTGGAACGTTTGAGGTGCGTTCCGGAGACCATATGGCATCTTTAGGAATTCAAAGAGACCAAACGGAGTGATTACCGCGGTCTTAGGAATCGCAGACTCATCCAAGGGAATTTGATGGAAGGCAGACTGCAGGTCTATCTTAGAGAAAATTTGTGCTCCCTCTAAATTTGCACTGAAATCATGAAGGTAGGGAATAGGGTATCGGTCAGGTAAAGTAACGGCGTTCAACCTGCGGAAATCCCCGCACGGTCTGAATTCACCGTTAGCCTTGGGTACTAGCAAAAGAGGGCTAGCCCAAGGGCTTTTGGAGGTGCGGATGATGCCATTTTCGAGCATGCGCGCAAATTCTTTCTTAGCTAACGCCAATCGGTCAGGCGGCAATCGCCTTGCACGGGAGAAAACTGGCGGTCCCGTCGTCTCTATGAAGTGCTTTGTGCATGTTTGCATGTTATTAGAAGCTAAGTTAGGGTTTGTTAATGCTGGGAAATTTTTAAGTTCTTGTTCAAACATGCACTCCTCCTTGAAAGCAATCGAGAAGGAATGCAAGACATTTGCTCTAGTTATGCTACAAGCGGGAATTGAGATCTGTGTCTCCTCGTCCCTAATTCTACGGTTCTTAATATCTACAATTATGCCATACTTGGCTAGAAAGTCTGCACCTATTATGGGCTCTTGGACTTCAGCTACCAAGAAAGTGAATACAAATTTTCTCCTCAATCCCAGACCGCACTCTAAAATTCTTTCACCGTAACAAGGTATTGGCGTGCCGTTTGCGGCGCGTAATGTCGCCAACAATGGGTTGTTTTTGTCTTTCACCGTGGCTGGGATAATTGATACACTGGAGCCAGTGTCTATTAAAAATCGATACTTGGTGACGGGATCGTGAATGGTCAAGAGGCGAGTAGTCTGGGAATGAGGCAACGCAGTACTCGCTACTATGCGTCGCTGTTGGCGTTTCCCGAAGTCATTTCGGTATAACGAGGACAGTATCTAGATGCACATTTGCGAGCTTGGTCACCAAATTTCATGTGGTACCAGCATAAATTGCTACTAGCATCACGAGAGCGCGACCTGAAGCGGCGGTCTTGATTTGACCTATCATAAGATCTACCTCTATCAAAGCGTTGAGGAGGAGGAGAAGGATAGTTTGAGTGATAGTCAGAGGGATAGTCGTAGGCATTTTGGTGGCTTTGGAATCTCCCTGGGCCTTGCTGAATGTGAGCCACACTCTGACCTATTTGAAAATTTTGGAGAGCTTGCTTTATTTCAGCGATGTCCTGCTGCATCTTATCTATTGTGGCTGAGGATTGATTTTGCGCCGTATTTGACGGGCTAAATTTTGTAGCTCCTACATTCAAGGAAGCAACTTGCGGTTCTCGTGACAAATTAATATTCCGCATCACTGTTTCTGCGGACTCAGCTAATTTTTCTAACGTTTGCTCGGGCCCTGCTAGCGATAAAAATGGACGCACGTTCGGCGGAAGCTTAGTCATGAAAACTTCCTTCAGAAATCCCTCAGCTACGGCAACACCCGTAGCGAGTTTCCGCAGTTCTTTCACTAGCGAAGTGGGTGAGAAAGAGACAGAGACAGATGGAATCGCTGAGGCATCTACAAGACTTCGGAATTTGTCCGCATCGGACATCTGAAGCCTTGCCAAAATTTTGCCTTTCAAGATTCCGTAAGGATTGAGAGGTGGAGGGTTTTCTAAGATTTCGTTTGAGTCATTTAATAGTTTTGTGGGCGCGGCGCTCACAAGAGCATAGAATTTGTCTATGTCATTTATTATTTTATGATACCTAAACACGGCTTCACACTGTTGAAACCAGGTGTGAGCATCCTCCGGAATAAAGGGCGGGAGCCTAATGGGTTTTGAGGGGGCTCGATCTTCATTATCTGATTCAGTCATGCTAGCGATCACTTTTGGGATGCACAATTAATGATATCAGTGCCTAAGATTTGGGATTAAGTAGCAAAGGGGTTGCGTTAATTCTTTACCTACTCAATCATTCAGGTTGAGTTGAAACAGAAGGAAGGAAATATGAAATTGGAAACGAGAAAAATTTCTGCGGTATGCGGCAATTTGCGTAGGCACAAAAATAAAGCAGGTGAAAAAAAATTATTTTTCTACCTACTCAATAAATCCTTAATGTTGAAAAAAAAACGGAAAGAGAGAGAATGGAAGCGAAGATTTTTACGGTAGTCAGAATGAACGTGAGCACGGAAATAGAAAAAAAAAATATTTTTCCTACCTACTGTGGCACATGAAACAAACAAACAAGGACAGGATAGCGCTGAAAAAAAATTTTTGTTAGAGCTGCTCAGAGAACCATTAGTACGGTCAAAATCCACAGGAATCTCTCAAACTACCACGAAATGGGAAAACTTATCACTACAATGATACGCCAACATTATCCTCTCACAATCTCTCAAACACTCCGAGTTGAGTTCTTTTATTTTTAAATTTCCCGGCCGATGCACCAGTGTCGGGTTTTCGCGACCGTTGGAGGGGGTAGTTTGAACTGAATATGTTAGCCCCCGAACGGCCAAAAAACTCGAACAATTCTCGATAGTGATCTGGGAAAATTATGAGAGGGACAATGAAAAACGGTTTTGGACTCAGCTCGTTTCAGGTGGAGTTTATTGGAAGAGGAAAAAACCAGGAGGTCTTCGCTGAGCTTGACTGGCAATCCCAGTGAGGTCCGGAGTGCCGGTGGTGAGCTTCGGTGAGGGCTGGTGTCGCTCCGGCCGGTGGATGAGGTTTTTAAGTGTATTGAGTTCAGAATATTCGCTTTACGGTGGGCAATTTTTAAACTAAGCACAAATAGGTGAGTAGCTATTTGTGTGGGCAAAGTATGCTTAATTTTGGAGCAGGTGAATTTGATCAAAGGTGCCGAGCCTGATGGCGATGATGACTCTTGGTTTGAATAGTACTTAAGGTCCAGGCACGCGGAATTCAGCGAATGCAAAGCTAATTCAATGGTGCCCGTACTTTTAGGCAGTTGAGAATTAAGGCTCGTAATTTAGAGAATATATCCGGCTAAAGGCCCAAAGCATAGCCCAACTCCACTCAAGTAGAAAAACCAAAAGCGGCCCAGGAGCGGCCCAAAAGCGGCCCAGGAGCGGCCCAGGGAGAATGTTGTAAGTGGTGTGTGTGATGACGTGGAGGTCGAGAATTTGCTGTAACACCGCTAAAGTATGCCGCCAAAGTAAGAGTGGCTTTTTGAAAGAAGAGACGCGCAACTGCGCAGTGTTGCCACCAGAGGGCTTCTCTCTCGAAAAATGTAAATTGTTATTTTATCGTCTCATGTATTTACACAAAAACTTCAATGATTACGAATTAGAAGTAGAAAATAATTAATAATAAATTAGAGTAAGATTTTTAATGCTACTAATTAATTTATTTAAGTATGAATGGCAAATTTGTAATTTTTACGCTTATGTAGCGGTATGCTACATTTGTGTACCCGAAATACAGTTCCGAATTTCACTTCTTCCCTGTAGAACTTTAAAATTTTTCACTTATATCACAAATAACTGAGCTCATATGTCAATGCATTTCGAGACTGTTAAAAGCGTTCTTCATCAATGTGACAATGTTTTTTATGTGTTTTGATTTCATTTTTATTCCTCTCGTCTTTATGTTAAGAACTTACCAAAAATTTTGTTCAGATATGTTATCATGGATTCTGGATATTCACTGATTTTCTTTTCCCTACATACGACTTACGAATTAACTTCTTTGAAATAAAATGTTCACTTTTCTTTTCATTCTTGTTTCATTTTTCTAACTTGTTATGTCTTTTTTCTTTCTTCTTTAATTTGTGTGTACCAATATGCACTTAAAACAAAATTATTCCGCAGGTGCAGTACCAAATATGCGATTTTACATAGTTCAAGATGTATATAGTATTTTCTTCACTTGCGACAGCATTGTTGTGCTTTTTTCATGGCTTTTAATGGATCAGCGCCGTAACCGCGCAAAAAAACACATTTAAACAGGAAATTATAATTTCTTTCCAACAGCATAAAAAGAAATAGCACAGTTGATGTATATTTAGGATTTACTGCTAGAAATTTCCTAGTTCCACGCAATACTTTTAGTCAATTCTTATCGTTGGCCCTAATTTCATACAGCAACGTGAGAGAAATTTAAACTACTCCCAAAGTGGGGAAGTTGAGTTAAAGGATTAGAATTTGTAGCTTAAATGGCTTGATGAGCAAGCTAATTGACTGGTTGAGAATTTAATTGAATGGTATTCTTTGATAAGGCGAGGTCACCAGCGCGAGGGGACGCGCATTGAATTGCAAATGAATTAAGTATGGCCACTGACTCAAAGGAGTTTGTAGCGAACCTTCGGCACGCAACTCAGTATAAATTTCGGAAATTCTCAAAATGATCTTTTAAAAATTCAGTAAAATAAAATCCACCATTAGAATAAAAATGTAGCATACCGCTACATAAGCGTAAAAATTAGAAATTTGCCATTCGCACTTAAATAAATTAATTAGTAGCATTAAAAATCTTACTCTAATTTATTATTAATTATTTTCTATTTCTAATTCGTAATCATTGAAGTTTTTGTGTAAATACATGAGACGATAAAATAACAATTGACATTTTTCGAGAGAGAAGCCCTCTGGTGGCAATACTGCGCAAGGCGCGTCTCTGTTTCAAAAAGAGCACTCTTACTTTGGCGGTTGCCTAGCTCGCTCACAGCACTTTTCTCGTGAGTAATCAGTGTTAGAAAATAATCGTGTTCTTTCTTCGTGTTCAGTGAGTATTAATAGTTGACAGTGCAGTGTTATTTGGATACGTAGTTATGCGTAGGAATTGTGATGTAGCATGTTTTCATTCAGTGTTTTGTTTTTTTTTCTCAACATGACTTAGCGTAAAATTTTGCGTCAGATGTGCATTGTATTTCCGTGTCATGATTTTATTATCAAAACATAATCATGTTCGTTCCTTTCTTTACTACAATAGTATATACCTGCAGTTTCCATTCATGATTCGATACTCGGAACGAACGCGGCGGAATTGCCGGCGTTCGTTGTCGATAGCGTCTTTGTGTAATGGCGGAACATCACACCGTCGTCTCTTGTCACTACTCCGTGACTATAATTCACTATAGGCATGTGTTATAGTAGCATTTATTATTTTTTTTACAAACCGACTTGCAGTAGTTTTAAATTACGAAAAGTATTCATGTCTATGCTTGCTAAGTTTTGGAATTTCATTTCTTAATTCCATACTCTTTGAAACCTTTACGTAACCGCACTTATTTCAATATAAAACATTTCAATAAAATTTAATTTAACTCATCGCATTCTTGTGACAAACACCCACTACCATCTGCCTATCTTGAGTGTGTGCAAATTGCTGGCGGCTTGGCTGAGGCCGACGTGTAAAGCCGCCCGGCTAAATCGCCGCACGGAATTTTCATGCTTTCGTTTTTTTTTTCTTCGCGTATTTTCCGTCTGTGAAATCAACGCTTAGGTTTCCTTTTCCTTTTATCATTGGGGATATATATATTCCTTTTATTCCTTCATTATTGCAAACGATATTTATCAGTAAATTTCAGTAGAATTTATAAATGAACTTTAGGAATTTCTTTTCTCTGTATTCTTGTACCGTTATGGAGATTTTCTAGAGTACATCAAGAAGCTTAAATCTTCATGTTAAGCATTTCCTTAATTACTAAATTCTTAAATTTCATGCCTTGCATTTAAAGCTAGAGCATTTGTATCAGAATCTCTTAATTGATTTTTTCCTATCCTTCCTTAACTTAGCTGGTGTTGGATCTTTAGGATTTTTCTCGGAGGGATCTACTTTATGGGAGTTTTATCATGTACTTTGGGATAACTTCAGTGTGAAATTTCCTTGATGTCTCCTTGGACTGCTCATCCAGTGTGTTGGACTCCTTGCAGGACCTCCACGTCATCACAACACAACACACTCACAGTTAATAATCTCCCTGGGCTTACTAGTATCCTAGTATGCTATGCTAATATGAGCAGTAACTTAACTTGCTCCTGCTAATGTGCTAATGTGCTAATGTGCCGACTTGCTTCTGCTCACATGAGCCGGATTTAACTTGCTCACTCACACCTCACCTTATTTTGAGTCATTAGTTCTACCTGAGCTACGTCATTGACCCTCGCTCAATTATCTCAAATTGCCTAATTCAAGTTCCCAAATACAACTCACTCACCCTGCCTACTCCATCGCGTGACGGCCTTCGCCAACGCCAGCCTGGCTCTCCGGCACGGATTGCCCACCTAGACAAGCTCTCCGAGATCAAGATCCAAGCCAGTTCTCCTTGGTTTTCCTTCAATAAACTACACGGCAGGAAAAAGCTGAGTTAACCAAAAATTGTCATTCATTATCCCTCTTATAGTCGCTCAAATTTACTTGTCGAGAGATGTTGTAGTCTTTGCCCGTCAATTCACCCCAGCGGACAATCAGACTTACACACTGGTGACCCCAGTTAAAATAACCCAAAACTTTCTTAAAAAAACTTAAAAACAATTCAACTCGATAAGTGTTTGAGAGATTGTAAGAGGATAATTTTGGCATGTCATTGTAGTGATAAATTTCCCATGTCGTAGTCTTTGAGAGTTTTCTATAGATGTCACTGTGCTAATCTTTCTCTGAGCAGCTCTAAAAATTTTTATGCTGTTTTCCTGTCTTTGTTTGTTTTCGTGCCTCAGTAGGTGGGAAAAATATTTTTCTCCTATTTCCGTGCTGTGCATTTATTTCTGACCACCGTAAAAATCTTCGCTTCCATTCTCTCTCTTTCCGTTTTTTTTTTCAACGTTAAGGATTGATTGAGTAGGTAGGAAAATAATTTTTTTCTCACCTGCTTTATTTTTGTGCCTACGCAAAAATTGCCGCATACCGCATAATTTTTTCTCGTTTCCAATTTCATATTTCTGTTTCAACTTAATTTGAATGATTGAGTAGGTAAAGAAATAACGCAATCCCTTGCCACTTAATTCCAAGTCATAGGCACTGATATCTTAATTGCGCATCCCCAAAGAGATTGCTAGCATGCCTGACTCAGATAATGAAGATCGAGCCTCCACAAAACCCATTAGGCTCCCTCCCTTCATTCCGGAGGACGCCCACACCTGGTTTCAACAGTGTGAGGCGATGTTTAGGTATCATAAGGTCACTAATAACACTGACCAATTCTACGCCCTTGTTTCCGCAGCCCCCACAAAATTGTTGAATGATTCAAATCAATTGCTCGAAAGCCCTCCCGCCGTTGATCCGTACGGCACCTTAAAAAGAAAGATTCTGCAGAAGTTGCAGATGTCCGATGCGGACAAATTTCGTAGTTTGGTAGACGCCTCAGCTATTCCTTCTGTCTCTAGCTCTTTCTCTCCCACTTCGCTAGTGAAAGAGCTGCGAAAACTCGCTACGGGTGTTGCCGTAGCTGAGGGATTTCTGAAAGAAGTTTTCATGACTAAGCTTCCTCCGAATGTGCGTCCATTTCTATCGCTAGCAGGCCCCGATCAAACGCTGGAAAAGCTGGCGGAGTCCACCGAGACGGTGATGCGCAACATTAATTCGCCACAGGCACCGCAAGTTGCGTCCCTTAATGCAGCTGCTGCAAATTTTAGCCCCGCAAATACTCAGAATCAATCCTCAGCCATAATAGATAAGATGCAGCAAGACATCGCTGAGATAAAGCAAGCTCTCCAGAATTGCCAGTTAGGTCAGAGTGGTCAGAGCGTAGCTCATATTCAGCAAGGCCCAGGGAGATTCCAAAGCCACCAAAATGCCTACGACTATCCTTATGACTATCCCTCCAACTATCACTATCCTCTTCCTCCTCCTCAACGCTTTGATAGAGGTAGATCTTACGATAGGTCAAATCAAGACAGCCGCTTCAGGTCGCGCTCTCGTGATGCCAGTAGTAATTTATGCTGGTACCACCAGAAATTTGGTGACCAAGCTCGCAAATGTGCCTCTAGATACTGTCCGCGTTATACCGAAATGACTTCGAGAAACGCGAACAGCAACGCATAGTAGCGAGTACTGCGTTGCCGCATTCCCAGACTACTCGCCTACTTACAATTTTAGATCCCGCTACCAAATATCGATTTCTCATCGACACTGGCTCAAGCGTGTCAATTATCCCAGCCACGGCAAAAGACAAAAACAACCCATTGTTGGCGACATTACGCGCCGCAAACGGCACGCCAATTCCTTGTTACGGTGAAAGAGTACTAGAGTGCAGTCTGGGATTGAGGCGATCCTTCCTTTTCACCTTCTTAATCGCGGAAGTCCAAGAGCCTATCATTGGCGCGGATTTCCTAGAGAAGTATGAGATTATTGTAGATGTTAAAAACCGTAGAATTAGGGACGAGGAGACACAGATCTCAATTCCCGCTGGTAGCATAACTAGAGCAAATGTCTTGCATTCCTTCTCGATTGCTTTCAGGGAGGAGTGCATGTTTGAACAAGAACTTAAAAATTTCCCAGCATTAACAAACCCTAACTTAGCTTCTAATAACATGCAAACATGCACAAAGCACTTCATAGAGACGCAAGGTCCGCCAGTTTTCTCCCGTGCTAGGCGACTGCCGCCTGATCGATTGGCGTTAGCCAAGAGAGAATTCGCGCGCATGCAAGAATGTGGCATCATCCGCACCTCCAAAAGTCCTTGGGCTAGTCCTCTTTTGCTAGTACCCAAGGCTAACGGTGAATTCAGACCGTGCGGGGATTTCCGCAGGTTGAACGCCGTTACTTTACCTGATCGATACCCTATTCCCTACCTTCATGATTTCAGTGCAAATTTAGAGGAAGCACAATTTTTCTCTAAGATAGACCTGCAGTCTGCCTTCCATCAAATCCCCTTGGATGAGTCTGCGATTCCTAAGACCGCGGTAATCACTCCGTTTGGTCTCTTTGAGTTCCTCAAGATGCCATATGGCTTGAGGAACGCTCCTCAAACGTTCCAAAGGCACATGGCTGAAATTTTCTCTGATCTCACTTTCGCCTATGTCTATCTAGACGACATCCTAGTGGCATCCACAACCCCAGAGTAGCACAAAGACCATCTTAGGGTCGTTTTTCAAAGACTGTCCGACAATGGACTCCTCGTAAATCCTGAGAAATGTGAGTTCGGAAAGTCATCACTGATTTACTTAGGTCATGAAATTTCTAGCCTAGGTCTAATACCTTTGCCTTCCAAAGTAGAAGTGATCAAAAACTTACCTCTTCCACAGACCCAGAAGGAACTAAGAAGGTTCCTAGGTTCTGTTAACTTCTATCATCGTTTCATACGCAACTGTGCCCAAACTTTAGCGCCCTTGTCTGACCTCCTCGAACCAAAACGAAAAGGAAAATCTATTGAGGTAAAATGGACAGAAGAAGCGCGCAAGGCTTTTGAGGAAATAAAGCACAAGTTAGCTTCCGCGACGGAACTATCCTACCCTATTGCTAATGCTGATTTCAGCCTCGTTGTGGACGCATCCAGTACCGCCGTAGGTGCTGTTTTGCAACAACAAGTAGGTACTAATATCTCTCCTCTTGCTTTCTTTTCCAAAAAGCTGTCGCCCACTGAGCGTGCTTATAGCGCGCTCGGTAGGGAACTTCTTGCTATCTACTTATCTGTGAGACACTTTCGCTATGCTCTAGAGGCGAGGGAGTTTGTGATCTACACAGATCACAAACCTCTGACCTCAGCGATCAAAATGCCTTCTGAAAGACATTCCCCAGGGGAAGCTCGACACTTGTCGTTTATAAGTCAGTTTACCACTGACATCCGCTTCATAAAAGGGTTGGACAATACTGTCGCTGATTGCCTATCGCGCATAAATACTGTCCAAACCAGTGGTGAAATCACTTTTGGTAATATTTCCAAAACTCAGAAGGAGGATCCTGAACTTCAGGACCTTCTCAAACCTTCTAACACTTCCTCTCTGAAATTAACCTTGGTTGACGGCGTGTACCGTGATGCCGAGCGACTTTCTCGTTTGTACCTTCCTGCAACTCTCCGCAGAGTAGCTATCCTGCATTACCATTCTCTCTCTCACCCTGGTATTAACCGTACATTGCGTTTGATTTCTGATCGTTACGTCTGGCCAGCGATGCGTAAGGAGGTCAAGCAAATTGTGCAAAATTGCCATGCATGTCAGAGTAGTAAAGTGGTGAAACATAATCGTGCAGCGCTGCAGAGTTGTGCATTCACAGGTCACAAGTTCGACTCGGTCCACCTAGATTTGGTGGGTCCTTTGCCTTTATCGCGCGGTTATTCTTATTTGTTGACCATCATCGATAGGTTCACACGTTGGGTTGAGGCTGTCCCTCTTCCTGATACCCAAACCGAGACTGTAGCGCGCGCTTTCATGTCAAACTGGATCTCTAGATTTGGTGTCCCCTTAAAGGTCACGCATGACCGGGGATCACAATTTACCTCAAAATTCTGGAGTGAGCTCAGCAATGCTTTAGGTTGTACTAACACCTCTACGACCTCTTACCATCCGCAGTCAAATGGACTTATTGAGAGAGTCCACAGGGACTTGAAGGCTGCATTACGTTGCTTGAACTGCAGTCACGATTGGACTGACAGACTTCCAGTAGTATTGTTGAGCATCCGCAATTTGCATCGACAAGATCAGCAGTGCACAGCAGCAGAGATGATGTATGGTCAAACACTTCGTCTCCCCGGCGACATTGTTGACCCAAAACCTTTGCCTGAATTTTCATCTGCTGACCGTTTCGCCTATGTAACCTGCCTAAAAGATTGCATGCGTAAGATTGAGTATGTTGCCCCGCGAATGCCTCAGACTGAGGAGAAACTGGATCTTGCCTTGCGAGACTGCACACATGTGTATGTCCGAAACGACGCCATCAAACCTACACTCATGCGCCCTTATGATGGCCCATTCAAAATAATCAAACGCACGCCCAAGTATTTTGTCCTGGAAAGATCGGGTTCACACGACCCCGTGAGCATTGATCGATTAAAGGTCGCGTACACTTCCGATCATAGTGTAACTGCTAACCCATCATTCTCTCCACAGAATTCTCCTTCCACTGAGACTCGATCATATCTACCATCTCAGCTTCCTCAGTTGGCTGCAATGTTGCCTAGTCAACTTGAGTGTAACCCTTTCTATGTGTCTGTACATTCAAACCCTATCCCTAAGCCTATCGTAGACTCTAATTCTAGCCCTCTTACTGACACAGCGACAAGTCTGGAGAGACCAGACGAGCCCGCTGCAGTAACTCCTGTTCCTAGGACTCTTGCCGATCTAAACTTGCAGACCCGTTTGGTGAAACTTCCCCGCTCAGTATCATTTGCCAATTGCCGAACCCGGCAGGGTCGTGTAGTTCGCCCTCCTTCCCGCTACAGATGATTGCAGCGGGTGGACCTTTCGGTCTGCGCCTTGGGGGGTAATGTAGCATACCGCTACATAAGCGTAAAAATTAGAAATTTGCCATTCGCACTTAAATAAATTAATTAGTAGCATTAAAAATCTTACTCTAATTTATTATTAATTATTTTCTACTTCTAATTCGTAATCATTGAAGTTTTTGTGTAAATACATGAGACGATAAAATAACAATTGACATTTTTCGAGAGAGAAGCCCTCTGGTGGCAATACTGCGCAAGGCGCGTCTCTGTTTCAAAAAGAGCACTCTTACTTTGGCGGTTGCCTAGCTCGCTCACAGCACTTTTCTCGTGAGTAATCAGTGTTAGAAAATAATCGTGTTCTTTCTTCGTGTTCAGTGAGTATTAATAGTTGACAGTGCAGTGTTATTTGGATACGTAGTTATGCGTAGGAATTGTGATGTAGCATGTTTTCATTCAGTGTTTTGTTTTTTTTTTCTCAACATGACTTAGCGTAAAATTTTGCGTCAGATGTGCATTGTATTTCCGTGTCATGATTTTATTATCAAAACATAATCATGTTCGTTCCTTTCTTTACTACAATAGTATATACCTGCAGTTTCCATTCATGATTCGATACTCGGAACGAACGCGGCGGAATTGCCGGCGTTCGTTGTCGATAGCGTCTTTGTGTAATGGCGGAACATCACACCGTCGTCTCTTGTCACTACTCCGTGACTATAATTCACTATAGGCATGTGTTATAGTAGCATTTATTATTTTTTTTACAAACCGACTTGCAGTAGTTTTAAATTACGAAAAGTATTCATGTCTATGCTTGCTAAGTTTTGGAATTTCATTTCTTAATTCCATACTCTTTGAAACCTTTACGTAACCGCACTTATTTCAATATAAAACATTTCAATAAAATTTAATTTAACTCATCGCATTCTTGTGACAAACACCCACTACCATCTGCCTATCTTGAGTGTGTGCAAATTGCTGGCGGCTTGGCTGAGGCCGACGTGTAAAGCCGCCCGGCTAAATCGCCGCACGGAATTTTCATGCTTTCGTTTTTTTTTTCTTCGCGTATTTTCCGTCTGTGAAATCAACGCTTAGGTTTCCTTTTCCTTTTATCATTGGGGATATATATATTCCTTTTATTCCTTCATTATTGCAAACGATATTTATCAGTAAATTTCAGTAGAATTTATAAATGAACTTTAGGAATTTCTTTTCTCTGTATTCTTGTACCGTTATGGAGATTTTCTAGAGTACATCAAGAAGCTTAAATCTTCATGTTAAGCATTTCCTTAATTACTAAATTCTTAAATTTCATGCCTTGCATTTAAAGCAAGAGCATTTGTATCAGAATCTCTTAATTGATTTTTTCCTATCCTTCCTTAACTTAGCTGGTGTTGGATCTTTAGGATTTTTCTCGGAGGGATCTACTTTATGGGAGTTTTATCATGTACTTTGGGATAACTTCAGTGTGAAATTTCCTTGATGTCTCCTTGGACTGCTCATCCAGTGTGTTGGACTCCTTGCAGGACCTCCACGTCATCACAACACAACACACTCACAGTTAATAATCTCCCTGGGCTTACTAGTATCCTAGTATGCTATGCTAATATGAGCAGTAACTTAACTTGCTCCTGCTAATGTGCTAATGTGCTAATGTGCCGACTTGCTTCTGCTCACATGAGCCGGATTTAACTTGCTCACTCACACCTCACCTTATTTTGAGTCATTAGTTCTACCTGAGCTACGTCATTGACCCTCGCTCAATTATCTCAAATTGCCTAATTCAAGTTCCCAAATACAACTCACTCACCCTGCCTACTCCATCGCGTGACGGCCTTCGCCAACGCCAGCCTGGCTCTCCGGCACGGATTGCCCACCTAGACAAGCTCTCCGAGATCAAGATCCAAGCCAGTTCTCCTTGGTTTTCCTTCAATAAACTACACGGCAGGAAAAAGCTGAGTTAACCAAAAATTGTCATTCATTATCCCTCTTATAGTCGCTCAAATTTACTTGTCGAGAGATGTTGTAGTCTTTGCCCGTCAATTCACCCCAGCGGACAATCAGACCTACACAAAAATTCATTACGAAATTAATTAACTTCTATCCTCAATTTTATTAAAATTGTGTACTGAAAAATTCAATCCCTAAGAAATCACTTTTGAATAGTTACGAAACCCCTATGTCGCCGTGTCGGCAACATTTCAACCCGCACAAGCGTCACTCGTTTCAAGTCATTCAAAGTGTGTGCATCTCGGTTTCTTCTCTGGTGAGAATTAAAGTATTGTGTGTGTTATTGCTGTTCTACGGGTATCTATTTAATTTATGTAGTATGTAAATAATATGTTGTGTAATATTAAGTAGGTTTTCTCAAATAACTAATCGTGTCACATGTGATGTAGGGCTCTTGCCAAGAAGTGTGATCTCTCACACCTCCCCTGTGCCGGCTATCGCTGCATACCTTATATTTGATGGCAACATAGTTTTTCCAAGAAGCAATTCTAATCAATTGAATATTAATAATCTATCATGTTGCCATTGTGTCAAGCCTCTAATCAAGTGAATATTTATAATCTATTCTGTTGCCATTGTGTCAATTTTTGAGTGCTAAATTAATTGTGTCAAGCCTCTAATCAAGTGAATATTAATAATCTATTCTGTTGCCATTGTGTCAATTTTTGAGTGCTAAATTAATTGTGTGTTCAAGCCTCTAATCAATTGAATATGAATAATCTATTTGTTGCCATTGTGTCATTAGTGGTTTGCTCATCTTTTGTGTGTTCCAGTATTAATTAATTGTGTTCTCTATTTTTTTGTATTTTAATTAAGTCAGATTTAAATAATTTTGGAATTCCTTTTGCAATTTTTAGTCAATGTTTGAATTCATATCTTGAGAAATGAAGCTATGATAGTTTATTTACACCAATAGAGATTGTATCTTCGGTAGTTACTCACTTCAAGTCAAGTCATATAAATAATCATTCTTTCGTGATCAGAACCATCCCACTGTCTGATTGCGTGTAACAATGTGTAGTAACGGTAACAAGAATTCCTATCATAATCACTTTAGTGACAACTCTTACTACTGATTTTTGGGTTAGGTCAATTTGTGTATAATAATGTTAATAATTAGTCGTTACCTGATTCAGCTAAATTAGGGTGATTGTGCTTACCTCTGGGAAGTCTCTGAATATTCTAAAATCCCAACTCCTGGGAATTTTCAGTCCAGAAATCATCCAATTATCTGATTTGGGGTTTAATTTAGTTTAACCGGCAATTGTTGCTTTCAATTGTAGCTACCTGCTCCTTATACCTCATGTCAATGTCGGCTACCTCCAGTGGTTGTTGTTCATTGTAACTCATAGGATGCCCTAATACTATTCTGATATGCATCCTCATGATCAATGCTTTCTAAATCCTTCTTAACTACCGATTCTGTGCACTTTGTGCATAGATTCCGCGTTCCCTCTACTCTTTTCTAAATGGTACCTTCCTCTCTCCTCTCGTAGGACATCCTTCACGTTCAAGCCAGGTAGACTAGAAATTCCGCATTTAATAATAGATAATAATAATAATTAGGCTGTACATGCCTTCCTGGCACGATTCCTAGCTTAAGTTAATGGATCTTTTGACAACTTTTAGCCTTAAGTAAGATCAGTACAGCAAGCCCTTTGCTGTTGCTTAGTGGGAACCGTTCTAAGCGTCCAATACCGATCTTTAGGGTACTCATTGTAAATAGGCACCACACCCTAGATTAATCGGCGACCACAGCCTTGATTTATAATACTCTTGATCTTGTGAACTAATGTTGCACTCCATTTCGGAGACGATTTAGAACAAGACGCGTCAAGGCTAGTAGTACCCGGAGAAGACTCGTTTGTTGGAGAGATAGCATGTGGGGAGATTCATGATTATCCATACGAGTACTTATTGTTGCGACTGCCTCGCCCTTGTTCAGGCGCCAGAATTGGGTCGAGGCACCCGCATATAATCCTCTATTTGAGGCAATCCTGTAATTCAGCAGTAAAGCTCGCAGCCTGGCTTGCGTAGCGACTGTCTCTCCTTGTGTTATCATGCTTGAACAAGTAACCCAAGCTCTCTTCCCGTACAGAAGAACCTGCGAAGCCGAAACACAAACATCACCACAAAACCCTATAGTAACGTTTCCAGAACCACTTGAAAACGTACTAGAGGTGCATTCGGAACGTTCTCAGAATCACTTGAGACGTTCGTAAAATTTATTCAGCCTAAACGGCTATCAATCAACAAAGTAAGCCACAAGGCACTGGCAGATATTACTGCCTCCTTCGAGATACCTCATAATACAAACTGTTACCGCACCTGCGGAATATTACACTAACAAATCCACTCTCGCCGGGATCCACCCCGGATTCCCTCGAGCCACGGCACCTGCTGGAGTGCGTCAACTCTCTGGACCCGGACCTTCTTCCTCAAGAAGTGGATCCCCCCACTGCTGCCGTAGTCACGGCACTCAGAGTCAACTAATAAACATCAGGCGAGAGTATAAAAGTCCTTTCATTGTCCTGCAGAGGTCAGGTCGTGCAAATGAAATTAGGTGCCAGTAGAGCAGCCCGAATACCGTCACTTAACTCCTTCTGAGTCAGATTAAGTCATTAGTTTATTGAGTGTTGCCGTTCGATGGCGACTGGTGGCCTTATTCAGAAAACACCAACCTTGTCCCTTAAGCAATCTTGAATCAAACCATTCTAACAGCTTATCTTAAATCTTCCAAGGCAAATCATTTTTTAAACAACTTCCCCACTTGGGAGAAGTTCATATTGGTGACTAATAATAGCATTAATACCAGAGTGTTTTTTTCACTTGCACGAGTTGTACTTTTTGGGTTTATGAGCGCATGCCAGTGCTGTCAACTTCTGTTTAATTTAATTAACCATCAATTGATGGTTGTCTTGAAGGAGGTAGTACTCTGCTCCTCATTATTCATAGTCAAACATAGCATTTCCTCCCTAAACTCTTCCTGTGACTGCCTCAACAATTTCTATCGACGAGGGGAAGGTTCAGAAAAGTCCACGGATGATGCAAAACTTGTCTTAAGCAGCCATTTATTGTACCTAAATTTTCATTTCCTTCTCTGGAGTCTACACACTACTTCAACACAACTGGCCGCCTCTACTCAGCTCGCCGAGTTTAAATACCTAATGTACCGGAAGAGGGCGTTTCCGGAAAACGAGTGAACGTGCGGACTGGTTCCCTCGATATTCGAAGGCACAAATTTTCTACCGCTGTTTGAAAATAGAAATTTCCTAAATTGCTGCGAAGGCAGCACACTCCTCTCTCTCAACAGTGCTAGGTAAGATTACTACAATATCTTTAATCGATCGCTCACAACTTTTGGTACCTCCGGAATTGTCCGTCCGCCGCAGCGTCGCCCCACGCACGCGTCCGTCCGATCCCGAGCGATGCACCGACTCTACCCGAGCCAGGGGCCACTGACATCTTGGAGACTGCGAGTCTCGTACCAGTACGATGTCCCCCTGGGACAAGGGACGCCTTGGTGTCGTCCATTTTCTGCGACGACTGATTTCTTGAAGGTAGAATTGTCTCCATAGTTGCCAGAACTGGTCCGCCAACAGCTGCACTCGCCGCCATCTTCGTGGACCATAAGCGAGGAGGTCGCGATCTGTGAACGAGTCTGACGACTGTGTGCGAGAGGCGTCCCTCATGGTTAGCAAAGTGGAGGGACTGATAGGGAACACATCATTGGGGTCTTCGGAAGGGGCGTACAGGGGCGTAGAATTTACAATGGCCGCGGCTTCTATCAGGAGGGTGTGCATATCATCACGGTTGAGTGTCACCTTTCCTGACCTCCCCAAGGTCAGGTCGAGTACCTTTCTGATCGCTCCAATTTTTCTCTCCCACACACCTCCATGATGACTCGCTCCAGGGAGATTAAATTTCCACTCGCATCCCCTAGTCTCCATGTCCTTTGATACTTTGTTCAAATCGCAAGATTGAGACACCGCACCTGTAAAGTTGGTGCCTCGATCGCTTCTTATCAGCTGGGGGGTGCCTCGTACAGAGATGAATCTACGCAATGCGTTCATAAAGGAAGGAGTATCCATCCCACAGAGAGGTTCAACGTGAACTGCCCTGGACACAAGGCAGGTCACCAGTAGGCCATACATTTTCTTCGTGGCCTTTGCGATTCGGGTGCTCTGTCCGTCATGTACAGTGAACGGCCCGAAGACATCTAAGCCCACCCGGGTGAAAGGTGGGGTGGGGATGAGACGATCTTCCGGGAGGTCGGCCATCATCTGTTGCTCAAAGGGAGCTCTCAGCCTCCTACAAATCACACAGCTCCTCAGGAGTCGTTCTATTTGCTTTCTACCTTGCGGGATGAAGAAGCCCAGAGATCGCACCTTACCAAGGGTGAGGAGACGGCCCTGGTGAGCCACCAGCTGGTGTGCCCGTCTTATAATTATCTGAGTGAAGGGATGGTTCCTGGGTAGGATCAAAGGGTGTTTTTGATCCACTGGTAAGTCACTGTGCTTTAGGCGGCCTCCTACACGGATCAGACCCTCTTCATCCACAAAGGGGGCCAGTGGTGTCAGTTGATGTCCTTCCGGTAGCTGCATTGGACCTGGTTTCCCCATCTTGGGTAGTATTTCGCTGTAAGATTCTTGTTGGACGGCCTTAACGAGGTACATTTCAGCTTCCTGGTCGTTCTGAAGTATACGTAGTGTCGGTTCCGAAGAAGTGTTGAGGTTAGATCTCGCTCGCATCAGCCACTTATGTGCCAGGTTGTGCACGGTGCGGGTAACCCCGAGAAGCCTGGTCCACCTACTCAGTCGGTCCATCACCGTACGAAATGGAGGTGGCGAACCGGTCAAGGTCGTGAAGGCTTTGGTCTCCGGCAACGATTCTGTTAGTTGCGCTTCCTCAAAAGGGGGCTGAGCGTCGACGACGCAATCTTCTAATATCCAGGCAGGGCCGGTGAACCAATGGCTGTGTACGAGCTGCTCTACATCCGTGGGACGAGTAGCCATGTCTGCGGGGTTCTCTTTCGTGTCTACGAAGTACCACTGAGTCGGAGAGCAATGCTTATTAATCAACTCTATTCTCCGGGTCACATATCTGGTGAAGCGTTTATCCTCATTTTTCAGGTATCCATGAACAATTTGACTGTCCGTGTAGTATCTGACTTCTTGCACATTCACCTTGAGGTCGTTGAGGGTCTCTCTTGCTGCCAGTACTGCTTCGACTGCGGCGCACAGTTCCAACCGTGGTATGGTGGTAGCTGCCCTAGGTGCCACCCTCGAACTGGCGTTGATCAAGGTGGAATGTTTCTGCTCTCGGGTACTGGTCAGCCGCAAATAAATCGCATAGCCAATGGCCTCCTGAGGGGCGTCACAAAAAACGTGAAGCGAGTGCCGTGAAACCTCCCCAAAGTCGCGCGGCTTCACGCACCGACTGAGGCGTATTTCCTTTGATCTTCTCAGTCCGTCTTTCCACGATTCCCAATGCTCTTCCAGTTTCTTAGGTAGAGGTTCGTCCCACAGAGTGGAGCTTTGGTTAGTTTCGGCAGTGCTATCAGACAGCGCCTTTCTTTGTAGAAGTCTGCCACCCAAAATAAGAGGCGCAGCTAGTCCGAGGGGGTCAAAGAAGGAGTTCACAGTAGACAGCACACCCCTCCTAGTGAAGGGTCTGTCCGGGATATTGACCTTGAATATTAACAGATCTTCGGAGACGTTCCAATGGATCCCCAATGTTCGTTGGATAACGGATCCGTCCCAAGTGACAGTCTTTGGTGCGGCTAGTTCCTCGTCTGGCAGACCCACCGTTACCCGAGTGTCAGACGTGGCAACTTTGTGAATGTTCAACCCATACTTGTGCAACAGAGACCGCACCTCGCCAAGCAGCTCCCTGGCCTCGTCTGGGGAGTCCAAACTAGCAGACCCATCATCAACGTACGTCGCATGACGGAGAAAGTCAGTGGCCCGGCTCGGGCGTCCGGATGCATCGCCCAGGTCGGCGATATGGCGAAGGGCGAACGCAGCGACGGCCGGAGAGCTCCGCAACCCGAAGACATGGACCTTAGCTCTGTAGGGGACAATCTCGTTAGTAACCCGATTATCTTTGAACCAAAAGAAACGCAGATAGTCCCTGTCTTCAATCTTGACTCGAAAATTGTGGAACATATTTTTTATATCAATTGTAAAGGCTACCTGGTGGAGTCGGAATCTCTGCAATATTCCCCGAAGGCTGTTGTTCAAGTCGGGGCCCGTCAACAACTCATCATTGAGGCAGTGTCCCTTGTGCTTTGCTGAACCATCGAACACCAACCTAACTTTCCCTTCTTGGGCTTGCCTTACCGGGAAGATAGGCAAGTACCATCCCACGCCTTTCTCAGGAAGTTCCCCTGCGACTACTTCCTCAACGTGATCATTGTCAATGTACGATTGCATTTTCTCGAGACTTAGTGTAGCACTTGAGGGATCTCGACGCAGTTTTCCCAACGTCGTGTTCGTTCTTCCCAATACAGACACGTAATTATTACACAAATTTGGTGGATCTCTAGTAAAGGGTAGGGGCGCAACAATCCTATCGTCTTTCACTTCGATACCAGCTCTCAAAATACTTACAAATTTATTGTCTAACACACTCAGACCCTGGAGCTCGTCGTCGACTCGCTCCTCAAAGACGTCGAGCGTCTGCCTCCCAGGGTTGGGCCCACGTATCTTGATCGAGAAGTGATGATCCTCGTGGTTCACGAATGACGTCCGCAGGGCAGTGGTCTGCTGGGTTCTCGCTCCTCCGTTCAATGATCCCAACAGTGCCCAGCCCAGGGCGGTCCTGCAGGCAAGAGGACCTCGTACTCCATAGTGTCTAGATGCCATGAGCGACACGGCATCTCTTCCGATGAGTATCAGTGACCGAGCCAAAGGATCCTGCTCATTGAAGTGCTTGACCAGGTGCGCAACGTGGCTGAGCTTCTTCACAACGTCGGGAGTGGCTACTTCGTCAGTCGTGTCCGGGATATTTTCGTTGGTCCATGTAGTGGGTAGCTGATGCCATCGGTTCTCACCCACACCCCTTATCTTGAGCCCGGTGATGGCGTGTCCTTCCACCTCAGACGACAGACCACTCAGTGTTCTGAGGGCGTACTTCCAGGAAGTGGCCTTAAGATCGAGCTGTTCTATCAGAGAAGGGTCCGCAAAGCATCTTGAGCTTTGCTCGTCAATGATGGCGTAACAACGCACTTTTCTCTGGGTGGACGTCGAGGTGACATCTACTAACAGCGTCTTGGAAAATTCCCTGGACTCGAGACCGAGGCATCCCGTTCTGGTGCAGGTGGCGACCTCACCAGGGGTCACCGGTTTAGTGCTTGCCCGGTGCATGACCGTCAAGTGTGAGCCTTGACAGTGAGAACACTTCACTTGTTTGTCGCAGTTCCTGATGTAATGGGGACCAAGGCATCGGAAGCATACCTTCGCCTCGGTGATGAGCTTCTTCTTCTGGTCGATGGGTAGTCTTCCAAAGGACCGGCACTCCCAGGTTCCATGGGCGTCGACCTTGTGGAAAATACATTTGTTGATTCTATGGTCCGTTTCCGGAGGTTTTTTGTTGTGAGGTCCTTGCGCCTCATATCTTGACTCAGGTTTGTTGTAGGCCACCATGGACTGATCACCTTCACTAGACTCTTTCTTGGTATTCTGGTCAGCGTTTGTGTGCAGGACCCGAACGGGCTTGGGTCTTCCGCCTGACAGTGCTGGGTTGAAAAATGGATCCCTCATCGCTCTTTCTTCGTCTCTTAGGAACTGGTTGAAGAAGGAGAACGTTGGGCGCTGCCCACTCTTGGCTCGTAGGTCAGATGCTTTCCTATGCCATCTGCGTTGCAGATCTGGCGGGAGTTTGAGTGCCAAGAGCCTCCTGCCTCTGGTAGTGCAAAACTCCTCCAGCTCGTCCGATCTTGCTGCGTTGGTAAGTGCGGTACTCGTAGAATCTAAGAAATCCTGGAGAGCGGTAAGATCCCCAGGAGGGATGTTTGGGAAGTTCCGAAGTTGGTCTGCCGTGTGTTCTGCTAGCAACCAGTCCGAACCATAACGCTCACGAAGGGTGTTCCATACCACCTGCAATACTGCCTCTGCATTGTTTCCGATGACTGACCTCATAGTTCTCTGAACGTACTCCTTGGGTTTACCCGCGGTATTGGCCGCCAAAACTTGTAGCTCTTCGATGGGGCCCAAAGCTAATCCCTGCAGTCGATTCTTCAGATCAGATTCCCAGCAATGGTACAATCCGATGTCTCCTTTGAAGGGGTTGGCAGGGGTCTTCAACAGCTCGGCCCGGATAAGGTGAACAGAAGCTGCATCTAGAGTGCTTCCCTGCCTAGGAGCTCTCAGTCGATGGTTTGCCTCTACTCTAGGCTCTAGAATCGACCTGCGAGAGCTCACGGAAGCGTGTTCCATCAGCCCTGCCAGATCATCTAGGTGGCTTTCCTGCTCTTGATATTCTTCATCCTCTCCTTCTGAGATAGTAGAAACCTCAGAGGCTACCGACAGTGGTGTGGAAAAAGGTCCAACTTTTTCTCTTCTTACGGAGGTAAGTTTACTCATTCTCTCACTACGCAGAGAAGACAGGTCTTTGGGATCAAGGTTGGAAACCATGTCCCCTCCAAGCCTCTCCATCTGTTTGTTGAGCGTCGCGATGCGACCAAAGCAGTCTTCCAGCATCACACGTCTCTTCAAAAATTGCTCATGGTACCGCTGCTTATGTCCTGCTCGTTCCAAGGAACCTTCAAAGGCTCTGCTTGAAGTGATGAACTGATCGCGCTTGACCTTAAGTTCAGCTATGAAAGATAAGATGGCCGACGTCTCATCCTCTCCTGGACTCTCCCTGGACAGGGCTTCATAAAGATCGTCATAGGTCTTTACGGCTTCAACTTCAGCTAGTTTAAGGGTTTCTTTGAGCTTCTTTTGGCCATTTGAGACATTGCAGAGATGTTGTTGAAAATTTATTTGTGACTGCCTCAACAATTTCTATCGACGAGGGGAAGGTTCAGAAAAGTCCACGGATGATGCAAAACTTGTCTTAAGCAGCCATTTATTGTACCTAAATTTTCATTTCCTTCTCTGGAGTCTACACACTACTTCAACACAACTGGCCGCCTCTACTCAGCTCGCCGAGTTTAAATACCTAATGTACCGGAAGAGGGCGTTTCCGGAAAACGAGTGAACGTGCGGACTGGTTCCCTCGATATTCGAAGGCACAAATTTTCTACCGCTGTTTGAAAATAGAAATTTCCTAAATTGCTGCGAAGGCAGCACACTTCCCTAATAATAAGTTATTGCTACTGCAGCCTATTCTAACAAATTCTTCATGTTTTTCCATTGCTACTGAAGCCACCTTTTACAAAACTCTTCATGCATTTCCATTGCTACTGAAGCAAACCATAGGAGACCTTCTAGGATAACTTCCATTGCTACAGAAGCTCCTAACTAATAACCTTCGCAATTTCCATTGCTACTGCAGCACCATTGCTACTGAAGCACCATTTGGAAAGACCTGTGTCAAAATTAACCAGAATGACGACCCCAGAGGGCTCAAACGATTACGCAAACTCCCCACTAAAATTGGCACCTTTTGAAATTAACGGCATCGATGCCTGGTTCCTACAATCAGAACAGTTTTTCGAAAGCCTGAACATAACGGACGAAAAGCGGATGTACTTTGCCCTAGTTAGGAGTTTACCCACGCAGGTAATAGATGACGTTTCAAGCTTCATGAACCCTAACCTTGATAACCCTTATACCCTCTTAAAAAACGAAATTTTAAAAATATACAGTAAGGATCGTTTTTCTCGGATTCTTGCCCTTTCGCAAAATCCAACAATTCAAAATCAAACCCCTATAGCGTTCCTTAAAGATATGAGACGTTTAGCGAAGGGGTACATGGACGACGAAACACTCAAAGCATTGTACATCCAGCGTTTGCCTGCTCACGTACGACCCTTCCTCATTTCCCCTAACGCCCTCGTGGCACTAAATGAGATAGCCCAATTCGCCGAAAAACTCCTCGATCCGGAAATATCGGGTCTGAATAGCCTAGACACGCCCCCGGCAGTAAATCAAACTAGTAGTAGTAGTAACAGTAGCGGCAGCGCCACTGACGCGCTGTTACGAGAACTAGCTCAGCAAGTTGGAGCGTTAGTCGCTATCCAGCAAGCCGAGCGTGCCAACACTCGGAGAGATGTGCACGCGGTAACTCAACACCAAATATCACCGCATCAGCACGCAAATTACCTTCCTCAAAACCCTCCTCCGTTTGACCGCCAGGCCCGTACAAATAGGTCATTCAATCAGTTTCAGAGGAACGACCCTAGACCTAACAATAGGCAGAATCAAAATCCTCAAGCTAAGGATTTGTGTTGGTACCACCAGCAATATCTGCATATGGCTCGGAAATGCGAAGGCCCTAACTGCCCGATGTTTGCACTCCTACACCAAAAAAACGGGTACAGCGCGGCGTAAGAGCGAGTCAGGCGCCGTCGCTTACTAAACCGATATTGACTCGATGCCTCACGATTTTTGACCCTTTAACCAGCATTAGATTCCTCATAGACACGGGTAGCGCTGTCAGCCTTATCCCGGCCTCCCAAATAGAGAAACAGGGTACGGGAACCCCGAGCCTTAAAGCCGCGAACGGCTCACCCATCCTATGCTAAGGCACAAAATCCCTTACTTGTTCCCTGAATCTCAAGCGTTCAATGGAGTTCGTGTTCATAGTGGCGGATGTGGACACGGCCATCATTGGTGCAGACTTTCTTCAGAGGTTTGCGCTCGTGGTGGACGTGAGAAACGGATGCTTGTTTGATAGCGAATCCAGTGAAAGAAAGCCTCTCCACTCTGTCAATATGGTGAACGTCACAGCAAGCGTGACTTGCAACGTCGCTATCACTTGCCCATACGAGCGGGTGTTGGCAGAATTCCCTGCCCTTTCCTTACCTAACGTAAACCTTAATCACAACACGCTGACGGAACACTATATTGAGACGAGTGGTCCGCCCGTTCACGCTAAAATAAGGCGTCTTCCCCCGGACCGATTGCTGGAGGTAAAGTCTGAATTCCAGCGGATGATAGCTGATGGGACAGTTCGCATCTCAAAGAGTCCCTGGTCTAGTCCTTTGATCTTAGTGCCTAAAGCTAATGGCGAGACGCGGATCTGCGGGGATTATAGGATGCCTAACGCAGTCACCACACCCGATAGATTCCCCATTCCCCTATTGCAAGACTTCACTGCGAATCTCGCAGGGGCAAAAATCTTCTCTAAAGTAGACCTCAAGCGTGCCTTTAATCAGATTCCGATGCACGAGAGTTCTATACAAAAGACTGCAGTGTGCACGCCGTTCGGTCTGTTCGAGTATCTTCGCATGCCATATGGCCTGCGTAATGCTCCTCAGACCTTTCAGCGGCACATGACGGAAGTCCTTTCCGACCTACCCTTTTTGTATTGTTATCTTGACGATGTGCTAGTGGCTTCGGGGACGCCTGAGGAACATGTACATCATCTGAGAGAGCTTTGCAAACGACTAGCGTCGCACTCACTACTGATCAATCCAGAGAAGTGTGTGTTGGGAAAGAAGGAATTGACTTTCTTGGGTCACCACATTAGCGAGAGGGGAATTAAGCCGCTTCCCGAAAGAGTGGCAGCCTTACGGAATTTTCAAAGACCAACTACCCAAAAACAGTTGCGCAGGTTCTTGGGATCGGTTAATTTTTACCACCGATTCCTGAGGAACTGTGCAGAGACCCTTGCCCCACTCACCTCCTTGATTTAACCTAAGAAAAGAGGCAAACCCGTTACGGTCGAGTGGACTGGGGAGGCAGAGAGAGCGTTCGAGCTCATCAAAGAGAGACTCGCTACTGCTACAGAATTGGCTTACCCACACCCTGAGGCAGATTTCAGCCTGCTGGTGGATGCGTCGAGTATAGCGGTCGGTGCTGTTTTGCAACAAACAGTCAATAATGTCACTTCGCCGTTGGCGTTCTTCAGCCGCAAGCTCTCCCCAACCGAACAACGTTACAGCACGTTCGGGAGAGAGCTTCTGGCCATTTACTTAGCGGTAAAGCACTTTCGCTACACCCTTGAAGCTCGTCAATTCATAATTTACACAGACCACAAGCCTATAATCAACGCAATCCGAATGCCTCCCGAGCGCCACTCCCCTAGGGAAAGCCGGCACCTGAGTTTTATCGCGCAGTTCACGAGTGACATCAGGCACATCAAAGGTGAGGAAAATACGGTTGCTGATTGCTTATCGCGTGTGTACAGCGCGGTACTAAACCCGTCAGCACCCGAGTTCCGACCCTCAGTACAAGCGGTTTCGCTAGCCGATGTCATTCATGCGCAGCAGTGCGACTTGGAAATCCATAACTTGATTGAGTGTCCCGACTCTTCCTTAAAACTCTCACTCAGAGAAGGCGTTTACTGTGACGCCGACCGGCCTAACCGATACTACTTGCCTAACAATTTGCGCTTGCTCACCATTAAGCATTACCATGACTTGTCCCATCCTGGGACGGATAGAACTTTCCGCCTAATCGCAGATCGTTTTGTCTGGCCCGGGATGCGTAGGGCCATAAGAGAGTTCGTTCGTAATTGCCCAGATTGCCAAGCAAGCAAAGTCACTCGGCACAACAAAGCCGCAATTCAACCTTGTGCATTTTCAGGCGGCAAATTTGACGCAGTCAATATCGACATCGTAGGCCCACTTCCTAACTCTCGTGGGTATAGTTACTTACTTACTATGATAGACCGCTTTTCACGCTGGGTTGAGGCTGTTCCCATCGCTAACATAACTGCGGAAACTGTAGCACGCACTTTTGTCGAAACGTGGATTTCCCGGTTTGGAGTCCCTCTGAGCATCACGCATGATCGTGGGGTTCAATTCACTTCCGCCTTGTGGTTAGAGATCTCCAAAATCTTAGGTTGTGCCAATATATCAACCACCGCATACCACCCCCAATCAAACGGACTCATCGAGAGAGTCCATCGAGACCTCAAAGCGGCACTCCGCTGTTTAAAGTGTCACGATGATTGGGTCGACAGGCTGCCTATAGTATTACTCACCCTGCGGAACCTCTTCAGGCAGGACCAGAAGTGCACGTCCTCCGAACTGATGTACGGGAAGTCCTTACGATTGCCTGGTGATGTTATTGATCCCACGTACCAAACCGATGATTCCCCCGATGATTATGCATCGCGCCTCAAGCGCGCAATGGGCGAAGTAGTTTACAATCCGCCTCGTCTACCTTCACCTTCTGAAACCCTAGACCCTTGCTTGCAGAGTTGTGAACATGTTTACGTGCGGGTGGATGGCGTAAAAACCCCACTGCCACGCCCTTACGATGGCCCCTATAAAGTCCTCAAGAGGACTCCGAAATTCTTCGTAATCGAAAGGGGTACCAAAAGCGACAGTGTCAGCATAGATCGCCTTAAGGCGGCGTTTTTGTCCCTTCCGGACGACACCCCCACACACTCTCGTGAACCACAACAACCCAGGCTGCAAATCAGCCCCAGGTCAACACCTGTCGAGCCCACTGGTTTGCACTTGTCTGCTTGGGCTAAGACCCTTCCTCCCACTATGGAGTGTAACGAGTTCATAGTTCCCCCGTATACCGCTCAAAGAACCCTGTTGGAACCTAGTAATGCGGGTGTCCCCGTTTCGGACAATGCTTCTGGTGCTATAGCCTCCCATCACGGAAATCTCCCAGATACTCTGTCATTGTCACAGTTGGGGATCCGAACGTCAACTTTCACAGTTCCCCAGCTTATTCCTTCTACAGTCCCCGAGCATTGTAGCAGGTCTGGCAGACCTCTTCGTCCGCCAGCCCGTTACGTGCAGACTTAGGGTGGTTAACTCTGTTCTGTCCTTCTCCCCTATTTTTTTTGGCTGTCACGGCTCTTTGGGAACTCCTTCGGAGTCTGTTATTTTTCCGCGTAATTGTCGGGGATCGGCTTCGCCGCTCCCAGACCTTTCGGTCTCCTTTGGGGGGAGGGTAGCTGTAGCGAACCTTCGGCACGCAACTCAGTATAAATTTCGGAAATTCTCAAAATGATCTTTTAAAAATTCAGTAAAATAAAGTCCACCATTAGAATAAAAATTCATTACGAAATTAATTAACTTCTATCCTCAATTTTATTAAAATTGTGTACTGAAAAATTCAATCCCTAAGAAATCACTTTTGAATAGTTACGAAACCCCCATGTCGCCGTGTCGGCAACATTTCAACCCGCACAAGCGTCACTCGTTTCAAGTCATTCAAAGTGTGTGCATCTCGGTTTCTTCTCTGGTGAGAATTAAAGTATTGTGTGTGCTATTGCTGTTCTACGGGTAACTATTTAATTTATGTGTTATGTAAATAATATGTTGTGTATTATTAAGTAGGTTTTCTCAAATAACTAATCGTGTCACATGTGATGTAGGGCTCTTGCCAAGAAGTGTGATCTCTCACACCTCCCCTGTGCCGGCTATCGCTGCATACCTTATATTTGATGGCAACATAGTTTTTCCAAGAAGCAATTCTAATCAATTGAATATTAATAATCTATCATGTTGCCATTGTGTCAAGCCTCTAATCAAGTGAATATTTATAATCTATTCTGTTGCCATTGTGTCAATTTTTGAGTGCTAAATTAATTGTGTCAAGCCTCTAATCAAGTGAATATTAATAATCTATTCTGTTGCCATTGTGTCAATTTTTGAGTGCTAAATTAATTGTGTGTTCAAGCCTCTAATCAATTGAATATGAATAATCTATTTGTTGCCATTGTGCCATTAGTGGTTTGCTCATCTTTTGTGTGTTCCAGTATTAATTAATTGTGTTCTCTATTTTTTTGTATTTTAATTAAGTCAGATTTAAATAATTTTGGAATTCCTTTTGCAATTTTTAGTCAATGTTTGAATTCATATCTTGAGAAATGAAGCTATGATAGTTTATTTACACCAATAGAGATTGTATCTTCGGTAGTTACTCACTTCAAGTCAAGTCATATAAATAATCATTCTTTCGTGATCAGAACCATCCCACTGTCTGATTGCGTGTAACAATGTGTAGTAACGGTAACAAGAATTCCTATCATAATCACTTTAGTGACAACTCTTACTACTGATTTTTGGGTTAGGTCAATTTGTGTATAATAATGTTAATAATTAGTCGTTACCTGATTCAGCTAAATTAGGGTGATTTTGCTTACCTCTGGGAAGTCTCTGAATATTCTAAAATCCCAACTCCTGGGAATTTTTAGTCCAGAAATCATCCAATTATCTGATTTGGGGTTTAATTTAGTTTAACCGGCAATTGTTGCTTTCAATTGTAGCTACCTGCTCCTTATACCTCATGTCAATGTCGGCTACCTCCAGTGGTTGTTGTTCATTGTAACTCATAGGATGCCCTAATACTATTCTGATATGCATCCTCATGATCAATGCTTTCTAAATCCTTCTTAACTACCGATTCTGTGCACTTTGTGCATAGATTCCGCGTTCCCTCTACTCTTTTCTAAATGGTACCTTCCTCTCTCCTCTCGTAGGACATCCTTCACGTTCAAGCCAGGTAGACTAGAGATTCCGCATTTAATAATAGATAATAATAATAATTAGGCTGTACATGCCTTCCTGGCACGATTCCTAGCTTAAGTTAATGGATCTTTTGACAACTTTTAGCCTTAAGTAAGATCAGTACAGCAAGCCCTTTGCTGTTGCTTAGTGGGAACCGTTCTAAGCGTCCAATACCGATCTTTAGGGTACTCATTGTAAATAGGCACCACACCCTAGATTAATCGGCGACCACAGCCTTGATTTATAATACTCTTGATCTTGTGAACTAATGTTGCACTCCATTTCGGAGACGATTTAGAACAAGACGCGTCAAGGCTAGTAGTACCCGGAGAAGACTCGTTTATTGGAGAGATAGCATGTGGGGAGATTCATGATTGTCCATACGAGTACTTATTGTTGCGACTGCCTCGCCCTTGTTCAGGCGCCAGAATTGGGTCGAGGCACCCGCATATAATCCTCTATTTGAGGCAATCCTGTAATTCAGCAGTAAAGCTCGCAGCCTGGCTTGCGTAGCGACTGTCTCTCCTTGTGTTATCATGCTTGAACAAGTAACCCAAGCTCTCTTCCCGTACAGAAGAACCTGCGAAGCCGAAACACAAACATCACCACAAAACCCTATAGTAACGTTTCCAGAACCACTTGAAAACGTACTAGAGGTGCATTCGGAACGTTCTCAGAATCACTTGAGACGTTCGTAAAATTTATTCAGCCTAAACGGCTATCAATCAACAAAGTAAGCCACAAGGCACTGGCAGATATTACTGCCTCCTTCGAGATACCTCATAATACAAACTGTTACCGCACCTGCGGAATATTACACTAACAAATCCACTCTCGCCGGGATCCACCCCGGATTCCCTCGAGCCACGGCACCTGCTGGAGTGCGTCAACTCTCTGGACCCGGACCTTCTTCCTCAAGAAGTGGATCCCCCCACTGCTGCCGTAGTCACGGCACTCAGAGTCAACTAATAAACATCAGGTGAGAGTATAAAAGTCCTTTCATTGTCCTGCAGAGGTCAGGTCGTGCAAATGAAATTAGGTGCCAGTAGAGCAGCCCGAATACCGTCACTTAACTCCTTCTGAGTCAGATTAAGTCATTAGTTTATTAAGTGTTGCTGTTCGATGGCGACTGGTGGCCTTATTCAGAAAACACCAACCTTGTCCCTTAAGCAATCTTGAATCAAACCATTCTAACAGCTTATCTTAAATCTTCCAAGGCAAATCATTTTTTAAACAACTTCCCCACTTGGGAGAAGTTCATAAGTTGCAAGGGTGTTCTTGGCTTTATGCCTCTGTTTAATCAAACCTACAAGCGAACTTTACCACGGACTGGACCATGTCGAAGGTAAAAGGAAATATGGTTTATAATCGTCTGGCCTTTTTATTGAAGCTGGCAGATTTGTCAATCCTGTCGGTCTCTTCAGGGTGAGCTGATGTTGTGGTCCAATCTTGAGTAGGACCCCAGTCGGCTCGCAGCAGTGGTGGTTATATGGCAAGTGTAAATGAGGGAATGGTCGTGTGCATGGAACGCCCAATGGTTTGAGACGGCTAGCGTCAATGGTGAAAGACAGACGGCGAAAGGCTCAGTTCCCCAGGTTGATAAAAATTGATGAATTGATGAGTTGGGTTAACATCAAGTGATTTAGATGCACCCTAATGTCTCAATTAGTCACGTCGCTTGGATGGGGGACGTAACGTGTATGAGAAATGAGGTAAAAGGGGAATGAGGGAACGGAAATCACCGTCCAGTAATTGAGTAACAAGACCAAAGGAGAAGGAGGCAGTTTTTGTCCTCTGCCAAGTTTGGCTACCGGGTTATTTACCCCCTTAATATGAGTGGGCAAGGTAGGTGACGTGGCAGTGGAGTGTAAGTGTCTCGTGGCTTCCTGTACGGGAATACAAGGCTGGGTGAGGATGCACATGGTATCTTGGGAAGCCATATATTAACACACGCTATGCTGCAAACAATCTGGCATTAACATGCCGCCTCAAAGCGAGGAGTCTCTTCGAAAAACGACCCCCACCAGCACTCTGGCGCCGGAGTGCAAGCGGGGATCAACTTCGGAGCACTGACAATTTGCTCGGAGCCAGATATCAATCTTAATATTCTTAACGGCATGAAGCTACAACTTGATACTAGTAAATGCACAGGCAAAAACTTTGCCTGGTTTGGAGCATGATAATAAACGGTACAGGTACTAAAAATACACATATGTTTTTGGCCGAAAGGGCTCATGAGGCATTGAGGGAGCTAGTGCAATCCCTTGAACTCTGAGCAAGACTTTTCGGGTTTTCTTTTGCATTAAGAACAACATAAAAGAAAGGCAAAACTACAATGGCAAAAGCAGTGGCAATTGAGCCTAAAGTCTCAGTTAATTAATTAACTATGGTAAAAATATCTACAGCATCTGCTAATGCAAATTAATAAGGAAATTCTAAACAATATAAATGAGAAAAGGGAAAACCTCTATTTAAGAAGTTCCAGAGTAAGATTACAACTATCTCAGCTTAGCAACTAACTACCTTCAAGAAAACAGCGGCTTGTGATGGCTTATTTCTGGCTTACAAGAATTACTTGTCTTCTCCAATACGTCAGGCAAGATTTCTAATACTAATTGAACTAAAACAAATGTTCCCAGTTTTCCTAACTGAAATAGTACTAACTAGTTTGGATTTTAACGTGGAATAACTGAGTTGTTATTCCACGCTAGGAATCAATGTACAATGACTACTTAATTAAATTTACTAACTACTATTCTTCAAAACATCTTAATAGTTAAATATACAATACTGAGTCTATTAGGAAAAACATGTTTGTCAATTGTAATTAGGTATTTATAAGGATATTTCTGCGACAGGCTTCATAAGAAAAAGATTGAACGTTGCCTGTAAAAAAAAAAATGGAAAATATTTGTAAATGATTCAAAACTTAACTTAACTAAAAATGCAGCAATGGAAAACTACCAATGTTTTTAATTGATTCAATAACCTAATTTAATTCAAAAATACAGCTGTGACAATAAAATGATAATTGATGCAAACCTAACTGCATTAAGAAAAATACAGCTGTAAAGATTAAAAATGATAATTGATGCAGCCTAACTGCATTAAGAAAAATATAGCTGTAAAGATTGAAAATGATAATTTATGATTGCTTCACACCCTAACTTGATTAAAAGATACAGCTGTGGAATTTAATATAAATTTTAAGTGATTCAAAACCTAATTTGATTAAAATACAACACTTGAGAACACAAAGATTATTCAGAGGCTGGAAACACAAAAAAAAGAAAGAATAAACAAACACACTTGATTACAATGCCCGACAGTAAATGAAATAATCAAAATTCTAGCTACTGCAGTGTCAAAAGTTAATTGACTTATAATGCTAACTGAACTGGTAAAAATACCAGTGCGAATCCGTTAAAATAAACAAATTCCAATTGGGATCTGATGCTAAAGTGAATATGCAAGTTTGCACAGCTAAATTAATTCAGGGAAACACAATGACAAAATGGCGCAGTACTTGAGCACAACAAAGGAGACGATCCTAAGTTGCTCAACTTTTTAAGCTATCGGAATAAACTCAGGCACGTGAAACACTTCTTGGGGCAACACAATTATAAAGGAGACGACGTAATATGTACTAACAAATAAGCTGTAATTCACAGAATTTAACACAAAATTTAGTCTCACCCGTCGCGGCAAAAAACAGAACCGAAACACAAGGAAGTTATAGTTAGAGTGCGTTACTATTCAAAATGGCTAGACAGTGTTGCCAAGCGCAGTTACGAAAGTGACGGGCGTAGGTACGCAAACGGAAAATATTTACGAGACACATTTTTGGTAAAAATTTTGGTTTTGACGAATAAATTCGGTCTTGTAATTTTATGAAAATCATTACTTTGATATAAATAAATTTTAGGATGTTCGTTTTAACGTTTTTATAAATTCGAGTGAAATGAGTCCCAAAAGTTCACTACAGAAATACAATCCAGGACGAACGAGTAAAACTGAATAAAATTAGGGAACAACTATTTACTGAATTTAAATTACATTGAGACATCTCTGCAGATGCGGAGTGACCCACATTGCCTGCGGATGGTTTTTTACGTACTGGTTTTCCCAGTGATGCCGTCCAATGGTAGCTTGTGACAAGGATTGGTGGATTCTGAGTAGTTTATTGGACAATTCTGGTACACAGGTGCTGAATTCTTGCGCGGATATTGTGAGTATTGCCGAGGAAATTGAAGGCCGTTACATAGGCTCCGACACTGTCGGCCCTCACCTTCAAGTTCTAGTTCAAGGAGGAGAGCGAGTAAGTGATTGACTTTAAACTTAGCACGCATTACCGGGAATTGCTAATAATGGCTGGGGAAACCTCAGCATTCCTCAAGGTCGTCTTTTACAGGCATTGTAGATACTCCTTTAAAATCAATAGCAAATTTTGAGGCCTAAATAATTAAGTCACGCAGATTGACACAGGAAATGAGTATAACGAATCTTCACCCGCTCGAGCAAGGTACGTGAAATTTACGCGTCCCGCCGTAAGAGGAATCTCTTGAGTACTGACCACGGCAGTAGAGGAAACGGGTTTCTTTACCATGATACTGACCATCGGCTGTGCTGCAGCCCGAGAGTATGCTAACGAGACAGCTAACCTAGGCTAAAAAGACTCGTTTGTTCAGTGCATAAAAAATATGTTCAAATAATTTCAACACATAAGAAATTAGGCCAAAATCAATCGATGACCTATGAAGAATTCATTCAAAGAAAACTGTGTAAGCCCCTGAATTCCTAGCACTTATGGAAAGAGTAGGGAGATCAGAAGTACATCAATATGTACTGGTTGTGGTACACTCAGTGTAAAGAAAGTGTTCAGGCTGAATTATTTGATTAATACAGAAACAACTCAAGAAAAATCTGTCGAAAACTCTATCGTATCGAGAAATCTATCGTATTTTCCTATCGGAATTTGCAGGTGCTGACTGACTGCCGTTACTTATGAAATCGACGTGTCAGAATAATTACCTGAGTATGTAAGTATTTCGAAAAATGAAATAATGATATGCCAATAAATATGCTTTCACATGATCAAAATAATAAAGTTGATATGTTTCGGCATCAATGACATAATTTGACTTCATGATCTTCTGTACCATACCACTCACGTTTTAGTTTAGATAAAGCTGTATGATAGGCATAGAGATCACAATAGCTATTATTTTTTTGATAATTCCATTCAGTACTTTTTGGTTGCTTACATTCATCAAAAATTGCATTATCAGGAAATGCAAATAAGTTTCAATGATATAGAAAGAAACAAAAGAAAAGAAAAAAATGTTTATTTCCAAAAAGTTGATTCATGGCATGGACTGCAAGGCATTGGATTTTAAAAATTCCTTAATATAAAAGTACTTAATTGATAAACAAACCGTATGAGGTGTACAATTGCCGTGCCAGGGGCAATTTTGGGTGCATATGGATCTTGCGGGTCCACTACAATGTCATTGAGAGAAACAAACAAAATATATTCTCTGGGATATTTCATGCATGATAAGATGACTGAGAGCTTACAAATGTTACTAGAGAATGCACGGTAAGTCCGTCGCTTTGCATTTGAAAAACCAATGTACAAGGTGATATGTATCAGGCTTGAATTGGAAATAAAGCATCCTTAGATGCCGATGTTTGTTTGTTTGCTATAAGTTAAAACGAAAGAAAAGAACACAAACTCTCTACCGAAACTGACTGAAACACCGTCGTCAATGATTTTCAAGTGGTGAGACAAGGTTCGCCAAAAGTAATTCATAAAACTCACAGCACAACCCGTACGTCTAGAAACATGTAAATAAACATACAAAAAAATGAATTTCAGAGCTTGTTTATTATCCGGATAGTTAATATTTTGTTCACGAATCCTAAGCTCTGATTGCGTTTTTTTTGTCTATTTACATACTGGGAAACAGAAACGTTCGACGTTCATTGAGAAGCGATAAATCTCTTTTTGAAACAATTAGCAACTGTGAGAAATTTGTTTACGAAAATATGGAGTAGTTTCTGATTAATGGTTCAGTGCTAACTGGTCGCAAAACACCTTCGTCCTGCTGCATTGAACTGACGGCTTTATTGCTGATTGTAGTAAAACGGATGAGTTAGGATAAAAATAAAATGAGAAAAGACTTAGCGAACGTAAAAATGAGCTGGTTTCTAATTTTCTAACAAAATTTTCAGAAAAGTCATGTTCAGCCTGAACATAAAAAAAATCTTTGGTTTCTTTTCCTCTCAGTTTTCTCTTCGACAACATACGGACATGGTACATTGGATAAAATAGAGGCATTGATATAGATTGATATTACTTATGAGTAACAAGTAGGAAAAAAAAATCTACGCATGGATTACATATGAACAAAATTACGGCTTCATAATCTATTCCGCTTCCCACGCTAAGTGTGAGGTCTTCGTAGTAGGGATAGTAAGAAATGGACGAAGGTAGCTAGAATCAGTATAGGCCATTAAACTTAACTGAATTCGATTAGAAACAAAAGACTTTGTTTTCTAATTGTAAAATTTTATGGAACCGGACACCTTAAAAGTTAAATCTCAATAAACAAGGAAGCTGAACTATTGAAAAAGACAGTTTGTGGATGTTACAGCATAAATGAATTTCAAGAGCCATTTTAGGGTAACCTTGTTCCTTGTTAGGGTAGTAGCCTTGGCTGTGAGGGTCAGAGCGAAGAATACATGACGACAGTGGCAGAGCGGACTGCGGAAAAATCTGCCACTGCCAGTCGGCAGCTGGCTGTACCGTCAACTACCGTGCAGTCGGCGGCCGGGCTCAGTTTAATCAGTTGGCACTGTGTCGTCGTGTGTGGTGGACTGCAGTCAGACGAGCCGTCTCTGTGTTGGAGTGCCGAACTCACTGTGCCAACCTGAGCATATAGTACAAATCTACTAAACGTTTATATATTTTTTTCGTATCACAATTTTACTGCAATTAAAGCCTAAGAGAAAACTGAACTCGGAGTTAAAAATTCCTCAAATTTTGAGCGTCCTTGAGATGGAAATTGATAGCCTTTCAATGAATATCTATTTATTTGTCCTTCCTATATAATCATCCGTCTGTCTCTACGATGTTCTGTCAAAGGGTGTGAAATTTATATAAATTATGTTTTTGAACCATTAATATTATTGATCACTGTAACGAGTTGTTAACATGTAGACGTCGTATGTTAGGAGTTCTTCAGAGGTGTGAGAATATTTTCGCGCATATTATTCAAGATGGGAAGAAAAAATTGTCCTCTGCTTCAAAGCATATTTACTCATCATAATCGTGCATCGTAGTTTTATTCTCAGTAAAACTAAAAAAGAAACAAGCGTAGAATTTTTCCAACTGATACGAGGTCATCAACGCTAAACTTACCGCTTACTGCGTGACTTTGACTTACTCAAAGCCGCTCATGCTAAACTCGATCGTAGTCAATGCTACGTGCGCAGCTGCTGTTTAAGTGTTTTTAAGAGACATACAAATGCGTTAAAATATCTGTGCTCCTCTGTTCAGACGATTTTTAGAATTTTTTATCCATTACAGCGCACTCACCCACTGCTCATCCAGTGTTGCAGAGACAGAGCAAACTTTTTAGTTAGCATAGTTTATGTTTTGCAATTACGAAGATAAATAATAAATAAAGAAACATGAGCAAAATATCCATCACTTATAATGATTTAAAAAAACATAAATTTTGTTAATATACGTAACTTGATTTAGTACTTTATACTCGAATGACAGCGATGCTAGACGTATACGACAGCTTTGGTTCAGTTAGACGATACAAGGACTTATTTTGGCAGTCATCACCACGAGCCTACTCGCCATCTTACCGTGATACATTAGAAGCATTCCCTAAAATTTTGCAGGGCAGACACTTTACTGACTATTTTCTCTTAGAAAATCCCACGTGAGAAAAATACGTGAGTTTCCTTCATAATGGTAAATAATTACAATATATATGACACTCACCTCTTTACCGGTACCCTAATCTCTTACAGACGCTTGAAAGTTCGACATCAATATTTTAATTTTAAATTGAGAATGCCTGAGAATTTTGAGATTAGAGTTGGTCTTAATTTATGCATTAATGCAAGAAAATTACAAGATAAGGGTTTTGGTATAAATTGATGTATGAATTTCATGGAAAAACAGCGGCATAAAAGCTCTCTACAACACTTGCGCACCTTGAGTTGATGTCAGTGTATCATGTCTTAGCTGCGTCACCGCGGAATGGCTGCTAGCAAACCCGTGGTGATGACTGCCGAAATAACCAAGTGTATCGTCCGCCTTAGGAAGAAACCGTATATTTCCTAGAAAATTCACATGAAAGGACGATGGCAAGCAGTCTGTGTGATCTACTTCAGCCGATTGGATGCATGTTCTGAAATTTTGATCACGATCTTCCTTGTACGCGACAAGAAAGAGACACGTATTGGAAGAAAAATATGTTCCTTAGTTTGTAACAAATCAGGGTTGCAAATAGGAGGTCTACATTCAAGTCATAAGGTATTTGCTGCACAGGTTGAAGGGAAACAACCATTGAAAAAAACCGGTTGCTTTGTTCATAAGGAATTTGGGTTGTAAATATGGGGTCAACAATTAAGTCAAGGGATGCGCTTTCGAGAGCGCGAATCGAAAATAAACATCCTATTTATGAAGTGTTTATGTCACGAGAAATGGTCCCTTCACCTCCTTGTTAACATTTCATTAACAGGAAGATTCGGCTCTCGGAATTGAGGAATGGCCCACCTCCAAAGTATACATATGCAACACAAATTAATGAATAAATATCGGCAATTACAGCACATATACTAAAAAAAGGAAAGGTACTCACCGGGGATCGCTGACCCACTTACGCAGCGCATTTTCTGGGCGCCCTCCGTTGCATTACGATGGATTGCTTCTAATATTGTGGGGCATGATACACAGGGTGAACTATGCTTAACATTTATAATTCCCAGCTATACGTGATACAAACATCAATGAGCGCACACACAATGATTGGTGTTAGGAACAATGCTAATTAAGT
The DNA here is from genome assembly GCA_030386875.1 of Morinoia aosen. Lineage (NCBI taxonomy): Eukaryota > Metazoa > Arthropoda > Malacostraca > Amphipoda > Talitridae > Morinoia > Morinoia aosen. Next base: position 88,883,408 of record CM059559.1, on the reverse strand, counting down.
AATGAAAGCAAATAGCATACGTCAAATGACCTACTGCACATAATTACACAGAAATTTGGCTGGCCAGCCTTTAACCGCAGATTGCTTATGCATCCAAACATAACACAGATAATGCCTACAATCTCTAAGTACTCCCAACAGCCAGTAGGCGAAGGTCACTTCAACCACCGAATTCATCCACAACTCGCTTCAGTTCAAGGCCTATCTTATGCACTGTTCAGAAAATGTCTAGTGATGACGTCATCTTGCTCATCCCGTTTCAGCATGTTCACACGTCGATTCCCTTCATTCGAGCTGATCAATCCTCAGACATATGACTGAATAACCGTCCCGCCTGTCAAAGATAAAAATTTAACTTGTTACTTTTTAAGCGCATCAATGACTGAATGACAATGAATTATCGCAATATTTATCTCAACAATATCTTTACTCTTTCTTTTTAAGAAATGCATCTCTTACCCTCCCTTCTAGTGCAGCATCTCCATGTTCCATCAATAACTCCCACGGTGGGTTATGTTTTGATAAATTTCCCCTTTGTGAACGTGGTGACGGGAACACGTAAATTTTCTGCAAGTGAAACGAGAATGTGTTACTTTCTGGATTACATTATAGCGTGAAACTTAGTATAATTTTCAATATAGCCACTTTTCTTATTATTGCGCTTGTTATTGTGAACACACCCGCGTTTCTAGGTTGCACCTCACGTTACGGTTTCGCCGGTCGAACTGTCCATTGTGCCTCAGACGCCTTGAGCCCTGGCGTATTTTCTTCGAGGGTTGTGCACTCTCACCTTCGGCCTATGAGAATCCTCAGACCCTGCCAGTGACCGCCCACATCTCTTCTCATTGGTAGTCCCGCAGTTCGTCTTTATTTATTTTTTCTTAGCCTCATTGTATCCCACGCTCAGGCTCCTTCGAAACCGTTACTCCGTTCACCCTCGCAGCTCAAGGGTCGCGATTTATGTGTCGATTTATCTTTGACAAGAAGGGCGACTTTGTTCGCGCTTGTGTAGGCATTTTTTCGCGCGTCTCAGGTTTTCCAAGGGCTCGCCTCAATGAAAGATTTGCCAAAGTCCCCTCCAGAGACAACACACACTGTAAACATACATCGTTTGGCTCTCGCACCTTATCGCAGCCTCCTAACATTGCTGAGTTGAAAGAAAACATACAGGCGTAAAAACATACATGTTGAAGCGACATAAAACATTCATGTTGAAGCGACCCCTCTGGCTGCTGGGATTTTCTGAGCTATTTCAAGACACACTTTTTACGTACGTAAGCACAAATTTGTTACATTACACACAATTACAAGAATTTTCATTTTTAATTCGCAAAATTTGATCATTCTGAACATATTCTCGACATTTAGTATTATTTCGCTGGCATAAGTTATGTCATAACTGTAATTGTCGCTTCTAAGTTTCTTTACTCGAATGAGGGAAAAATAATCATTACAAATTTAGAAAAATCTATATAAATAAAATATTATTTTGTTATGTTCCTTAATACATAACTGCAAAAGGCATCTGCCAACCGCCATATGAAAAGGAGAACGGAAGACCTTACGCTCGGTCGGTTAGTGATGAATTACCATGTGAATTACCTTCAAGATAGCAAGCTCAGCATATCCACAGTTTCGGATAGCAACCGCTGCACCTGAAGACCGTTGAGCAGCCTCGATAGCTGCGGTAGAACCTGAGTAGTTTAGTGGACAAGTCTGGTACCAGGCGCTGAACTCTGTGTGAAAATTGTGGAGGGAATTGTAGGCCGTTACAAAGGCCCCGACGCTGTCGGCCCTCAATTTCAAGTTCAAGTTCAAGTTCAAGTGCGGCAGCCTTAACGGAAATTCTTACTACTTAAGCTTTGGCCGACAGTTAGATAGATTCATTTTAGCACGAGAATTTGTCTTAGAAGGGTCTCTTCGGTGCCACTATATTAACTTGTTAATTTAAAACTCAGACGGCATCCTGAGTTGGTCTTTTGATAATTCCTGTGTAACCTCATCTTAAAGTACTTATTTAACGTAAAATACGAGACTCTTGTATCACCTTCGTTACCGCTACATATTCCGAGTTGAGTATATATTGATTGATTGTATATTATTATCATTCCTAATTTGCGTGTCCTCGTCCATTCCTCATCATAGGCGGTGTTCACCCTTCATTAAAACAGTAAAAGCCATACTTGATGCGTGTTTCAAAACCTACTGAAAATAAACCATAAATTTGAAGGTCGATCTTGAAAATGACCCTTAAAGTAGAACGATCGATATATTTGATTTGAAAAGAAACGACGATTATAACATTTTGAGCAATTATTTTGAATACAATTTTATCATTTAAGTTGAAATTACGAATTGAAATTATATTAGCTGGACTAGTGATTTTTGTAGGAAGAATACTTCGTTAGTTCAATGATCAAAATTTTATAGGTACTCCGGACAAAAATGGTCAAATTTAGCGCTTTATTTTAGCACTTTTTTCCATTAAGTACGCTATGTATGATTGCTAAACCAATATTAAATAAAAGCATGGAGTGCTATTCAACACAAAAAATGTGATTGCTCTAAAATTAAGACTTCAATTGATCATGTTTGAGCTTCTTCAACTACTTCGATGACTACAAAAATTACGTTTAGGGTGCGCCAGACACACGTAAATTTCTACACCACGTTATTAAAATTCCAAACACTTGGCAATTTTGCTGCTACGCTATCGATGTTGTTGATTTTTCACGCCCATGCGACTCACATTTAATGTTTTCTTTTTTTTTCAGTATCAGCAGACGTTCATTTTTAAAGAGCAAAAATGTCTCCCATCAAATTCAAAACCATAGCCGAGACTGGAGTGGTGACAGAGGGGCCGTATTGGGAGGAGAGGAACAACAGCTTGGTTTATGTCGATATCCCCCCTGGCAAAATATACAGATATTTCCCGGGTACGGGCCTCACTCAAAGTGTTCAAGTTGGTGAGTAAACCCATGAATACTTAGTTGACATAGCTTTTTCATCTTTTGAGGCTGTGTGTCTTATATTTAGGTTCCTTTACAGCAACAAAGGTGTTCAAAAAAAGGAAGAAGTTGAGTATAAAGTTGAGAAAACGTGGAATATATGCACAAAGTATGTTCCTACGAAAAATAATTTGTGCATAGCAACAGTAAGTTGAGAAGGAATGCAGGTATAAGTTGAAGAAGAAAGATATAGGTGCCGAAAAACAAGACATCAGTAAACCGACAAAAGATGGCTCTAAACAAAACAAAAAGACCTGTTCTATTTCAACAACCACTAAAATCTTACCTAACTGTGAAGACGAAACCTCAAGACACATTACATTTTACCTAAAGCTCTGCGACCAGTAAACACTGAACCATATTTCAGAAATAAATTTATTTATTGAACTTGTTTGATGATTCAAAAATAGATCTATCACCACCCCAGAGAGTAAGAAAGTTTGTCTGTGAATAGACAAAATGAAGAATATGAGCAGACAAATGAAATAATAGCGCTCATGAAAAATTATCAGCTCTCCATACGTATGCTGAACAAGCCATGAATTTCTTTTTACGTGTAAGTTGGTTTACGCGTTTCTTTTCTAGATGTGCGTGTTGTGTTGCGTGATGTTCTTCAGAAATTACTTTGTGACTAACTTTCTCTCAATACTTGATAGTCATTTACAACGGTGTTTCGAGCGGCTTCGGTATAGCGTTTTTTGTCTTTTCTTACTTTTGGTTCAACAAATAATTTAGGAATTCTGAAAAATTCTCTTGTAGTATTTTAAATTATTAATAAGTTGTCAGTCATCTCTTGGGCTAGGCCTATAAAATATCCAAGAAATGATATTTTCGAATGACTAGCCCATGACAGGGTTAATCTATTTTGCACGGTACGTATGTAGTGTCTATTAGTACGCCTCGTAAGGTTTACCTATTTGTACGCCTCGGATAGTTTTGTCTATAAGTACACCTCGTATGGATTACCTATTTGTACGCCTCGGATAGTTTGTCTATTAGTACACCTCGTATAATTTGTCTATTAGTACACCTCTTATGGTTTGTCTATTAGTAGACCATGTGTAGTCTGTCTATTAGTACTCCTCTTATAGTACTTTTGTCTAATGATGTCTTATAGTAAGAAATTTTTAAAATCCAATATGTTTGTCACGTACCTCATGTGCTAACCTTTTTGGAAATAAACGTTTTTTCTTTTCTGTGAGCTCAGGACCTGTTCCCCCGAGGAGTGCTTTTATCCATAGGTACAATATTTGTACCAGGAAGTCCAACTAGGCGGTCTGTGCAGAGTAGATCCCAAAACCCCAAACCTGTTCATGATATTGAAGGTTCATATCACTGATACACTCGTTCTTACATGGATAGAAACCACACGAGATTTATTTAATGATCACTAAGTTATTGTCGCCTAATGCTCGCCATAGCCGTGTGTCTATAGGCCCTGCCCGCCGTGCGGGAAACGCGGGTTCGAGTCCCGGCGTTGGATGGCGATTTTCTCTGTTGGGTATAGGGGAAAAATTCCAAGCACAATATCCCACTCTACCCAGGTGTCTGAAATGGATACCGGTCTCGACCGGGGGAAAGCGTCATGGCGTCCTGGCGTTAGTTATAAGGCATTTGAAAATCCAATGTACAAGGTGATATGAATCAGGCTTGAAATTGGAAATAAAGCATCCGTAGATGCCTTCATTATTATTATTATTATTATTATTATTATTATTATTATTATTATTATTATTATTATTAGTATTATTAATCTCAGAGTGAAGATTTTTGCAGCCAACCCAGGGCAGCAAAATAAGAGCTGTTTTTATGGTTGTTAATCCCTGTTTTTAGTTTATTTGCTCTCGTTCTTCTGGGTAACTGTAACCATGATACTGAGTGTGCTTCTAAATACAGAGTGACCACGGTGGAAGAAACAAGGTAGGGTCAAACCAGTCTTTTCTTCGTTGACCGTGTGGCTATGCGGACGTCATGGTAATGAATCAACAGGAGCGCTCAGATTGCATCTGACAACACTACCAGCCCCAAATCTGGCACCACTATTGGTCTACCGACATGCCGCAATGGTGATGTCATGAAGTTTGTTTGAAATGAAGCCACTCTATTGGCTAGCCGAACAAGAGGAGGTGTATTTTCCCCATAGAAATGAGCCTACCTTGTATGTTTCCTAGCTCTGCCGTGAGGGTGACACACCATGCAAAATTTGATCATCCTGTTGCGTAATTGGTATTCATGATCAGCGCAGTCGGTCGAAGAGCCGGCTTTCAGATGAACTTGTACAACACAGATCATTTTGTTGGTTAGCTTAGGTGATTGCTTCTACCGTCAACGGTCTGCTTTTAGTGTTACCACGTACATGTGCAGGGTAAAATAAAAAATCCAGATTTGATAAGGTTGAGATAGTTCAGGTTTGGTTTACATGCATTAGGTTAAGATGGTATAAGCTAGGTAGTGATGGGATAGGTTATATCAGAATAGATTAGATTAAGATAAAGTTGTGAATGGTTCGGTTATTCGAATTAAAATATTACAGGAATTTTTTGCACAGGTCGAAAAATGTCTACACAGATCTAACAATTCCTAATTATTTTATGAATATAGAATTATTATTAAGCAACGTAGCAAAACGGGTTTTGCGGGATCTAGTAGCGTAACATAGTAGGCGTTGAGTGTTTGTGTTTAAACACATCATGTAGCTCTTTTACAATTAGATAAAACAAAAGAATGCACGAGTATCTTAACTACAAACTTCATCTTGACGTTTGCTATTTTCTAATGACGACGTTTTACAATGTTGATACCACTGCTCCAAAAGAGTTTTTTAAATGATCGTACAATTAGAATTATGACCAATGGAAACTGAAGTAAAAGATTAAAACAATTTTTTGAGCGGTTACTCAATGTCTTCCTTCATATCCTGGCTGTAGGTCTAAGAGCAGAGACCATAAGAGTTAGAATAAAAGAGTCCATGTAAGCCTGAAGACATCAAGTTCCTTTCCTCCTCATTTGAGACGACCTGGTCTTCTTCTATGATTCTGAGTGGTCGGAAGTGTTGAAAAAATTCTATAAAGCATGTTCTATAAGTCTCGCACACCCGAGTCATATTGACGTGGCGAATACGATCGATTCAAATAAACCGACCCGAAGAGATATTTAGCACAGGTCACAGCAGTCATTCCAGCATTTTCGGCTCCCGCAACCTTTTTGAAAATGCAGGATTAATTGCTGCACCCAGTATTACCCTTGTTTTCCTGCCGCAGCTCGATCGTTTTATCAGGTCCAAGGACGAATCAGAAGATAAGAGGAGGAAAAGTAGTTATCGATCGCATGCGGTAGCTGTTATGTAACAACTGATTTGAGTATTTGATTTACATGCTTTATCAAAAATAGTTTTGAAACAGCCTGCTCATTGTGGTGTAAATCTTTGGGTCTGCATCTGAATAACTAAAGCGTTTAAAATATTTTAAAATATTTGTTGAAAAATTGATGCCATCATGACAGGGTGTGTGATAGATGTTGTCTTTTTTGACAAAATGGGTACACTAGACCATGTATTCATAAATACACGACTGTTATTTATTATTTCTGTGGATGCTATGAATGATACTTCAAACATCTAAATTTCTATTCAACCTAATATTCACTTCTTTTGAAATTTATTCTATCTTTCACATGTCTTCTATCTTTGCCATCGAACGTTTTCATGGGGCAGACTCAGACCACTGGTGCTGAGAGAGACTTTTAGACACTTCTGACTGAAAGAAGTTAGTCCAAGATAAAATTTTGTTCAATATCTATTGTAACAAATTTATAGTGATATAAAGCGCCCTCAGAAGGATGTTTATCAGTATTTCAAGTGCGACTAGAATAGAGTTAATTCCAATGAAGTTGCATGATTTCGCCATTTTATTATCACAACTCACCATATTAAAACTTATACTTGACCTAAATTTTCGTCAGGATTTGTTTTATCCAACATCAGGCAATGAATGTATGTCTCTGGAAAGTACAAATCGTATCTGAATGTTTTTAATACGCAATTAAAAGTACAGTGTTATACCGCTCTCCCCATTTCCAAAAGCTCATAAGTTCAAAGTCAGTATTGCCTCATTCCATTCTTACCTAGTCGCCTCTACGCATAACAACATTTTAAAGTTACTTTTTTTAAATTTGTTTCATTGGATTGGATTTTGTGAATAGATAAACTTATTTGCCGGTACAGGATCAGTTGCTGAGTACTCATTTTGATAATATACCTCATGTACATTAATTTTTTTCTAATTCTCAGACCAAGTTCACAATAATTGGAATTTTTTCATTTCCCATGTAATAACGTGCATATTCGTTGGTGCACCTGCGTCTTGATCATCTGTCAACTGCGCGCAGTAGTGAACCTAACATGTGATCCAGTTATCTTCACTATTCCTTCACTATGTCTCACTGAATCAAATAATTGACCAAAACACTCTCGGAGGCCAACAAAAAATTAAACCCTCGCGCAGCATTCTACATCATACGAAATTGCTTTCGATTAAAGACCGCTAATTATTTGAATAATTTTTCAACACGTCCTTGTCTAAATTAGACCTATATGTCTTTGGGCACTATTTTGATATGATTGCACGAAAAGATGGTTGGTTTTGAATTGCTCCCATGTCGACTTTTTTACTTTAAATAGAGAATTTTTTACCCAAACTCAATATACTTTCAATATTATCTGAAATCGTAAAAGCCAAAGCACAAATGTCATTGTAGGTGGAGGCTGTCAAAAGCGTTCCTCATCCTCAGTTTTTATAGTTTTATTATTACATAACCATTATCAATCTTAGAACAATTCGACCTTGGGAATGCATTTTTGTGTCTTTCTCTCAATCTTTTTGTACAAGCTTTAACACGGGCTGTCATGACACCCATCTAAATTTACCACTTAAATACATTTTTGTTGGGACATTTCAAATACCAAGGCTGATTATTGTATCAACTTCATTAAGAAAAACTATTTATTTTCTTTTTTCCTCCAAGCATGACCTTCGTTCAGGAGATCTAAGGTCCAACGAGAAGTCTTTACCATGGGATTTTATATTAGATAATTAGGGTTATCTTGCCATGCAACTTACATTGCAGAGAGCGAAGTACGATTATGAGTTGAGCGATATCTGGCTTTGCTATCTCCAACGCCGGTCACGTCAATTCTCTGGTCCAATTATATCAGTGATGTTTTAGGCGTGGTGGGTATCTTGATTGGCTTATCTTCTGGAGTTTTATCGGATACATCCCTGCAGCTGTCATGTATTGCACTTACGTAACTATCGTGTAGCGATGCCACTTTAATGTTTTACTTATGTAACCATCATGTATCCATGCAACTAATACGTGCTTTACTTATGTATCTATTATGTACCGGTGAAACTCTTTTACGTTTTACTTGTGTAACCATTATGTATCCATGGAAAAAATATACGCTTTACTTATGCAACTATCATGCATAGGTAGAACTTTAATACGTTTTACTTATGTAACCAATATGTATCTCTGGAATAAATTTATGCTTTACTTATGTAACTGTCCAAGCAACTATGATAAAGTGAAAGTGTGACTAGAATGCATCTATTTAACTGTATATCATGTATCTGATGTATCGAAAGTATATCAATTGTGACTACAATGCATCCATGCCGCTACAATAATTGTTACACACAGATCTAACTTCATTGGGCCTATGTAGCTCTATTGGTGTAACGTAACTAAAATTTTAGGAAGGAAAAAAATGTGCACTTTCGTCCCGCAGGAGTGCAAGATGCGGTCCGTGTTACTGATCATTCATTCTACTTGATTTGGAAATATCGTTTTTAAGCTGGCGTCGAGGAAAAATCTTACCGTTAAGGATGAAATCTTGGAAATGTAAAACATCATTTGTCAAGTCATTCATTGTTTATTTTTATGTATAAATGTAAAGCATGACGTACGGTATTGCTTATTTAATACGGAGTCCTACAGTTAAACTTTCCGCATTACATTATCCTTTTTTTTTACTATCGCAAGACCAATCCTAAAAATCGCAGATTTCGACGCTCATGCATTGAGTGAGTGTAGCGAGACTTTTACCGCATTAAGTGAGTCTCTCAAACAACAAAAGTACTTAGGACATCAGCATTTGTGTCTCTGAACTTGGGAAAAAAAGAAAAAGAAAAGAAAGAAAGAAAAACAGTTTATTTCCAATACAGATGGTACAAAAGTACCATCATTGGTTTTTAAAATATCTTAAAGCTAATACACTTAGATGATACACACACACGAGTATTGTAATACCCATGGATGTCACTAGTCAAAAAAAATGATTGAGGGTAAGGTACTCCTAATCTTGCTTAATCTACATTTGATGATACAGGTAATGATAAGTGTAAGAGAACACAATTTCATGGACGATGCATTTTCATTGTGGGGTGAGACACTTTTGACAGTTTACATATACGTGACATAAAACTTTGCAATTCTTGACGCCAGGAAATAATATATGAATCGCTTGTTTCGGCCGATTGTTCAAAAATTTCATTTCAAGAAAGCATGAAAAAAATATATATATATGTATATGCATGAGGATCACGAAAATTACATGTTTTGTATGTATAATTAAACAATTAAAAGAGATAGCTATACCGCGCGGATCCGAAAGGAATACTTTTCATTTGATAGGGGCAAAATTTCGACAGCTTTTTAAATAAAGATTCTTGAAGCCAATTGGAAGCATATATGTACGACAGAGAGCATTGCTATTTCCAAGCACCTGTGTATAATCAGTTCACTGTGTGTGGCGTGGTGCGTTACGTAGGAGATATCTCAAGTCCAGTGATGATGAGATAAGGAGTGTGTTTGTTCTACCGCCATCTATAGCTCACGCTACAGAACAAGTGAGTTTCTGGAGAACGGAATGGGTTAAGATTTATCGGCGATGTAATGGCGAAACTATATATACCGAAATACTATGAATCGGTATTACGAAATTGTAGAAATTTATTGTATTTCTGAGCACTGGAAATGGAGTTTTTGTAAGCCGGAACGTTTGTTTTTATCCCGAAATTCTTAGCCACGTTGGTTTTCCTTTTTATCCTATAAGTGAGATTTCCTAGAAATCAGTCTATTTCATTGAATTTCAATAAGGGATCGATCATTAAAGATACAGTAGTTAATTTTTAGTTTTAAAATAAGATATTCGATAAAGGCATTTACTTCTTTAGTTCCAATAAGACATTCGATAAAGATATTTGCTCTTTAGTTTCAATAATAAGATATTCAATAAAGATATTTCTTTTTTCAGTTTCAATTATAAGGTATTCAATAAAGATAGCTACTTTTTTAGTTTCAATAGTAAGATATTCAATGATGACATTTGATTTTTTAGTTTCATTAATTAGATATTCAACGGAGATATTTACTTTTTCAGTTTTAATTACAAGATATTCAGTAAAGATGCTTTATTTTTTAGTTTCAATAATAAGCTATTCAATGAAGACCTTTGCTTTTTTTAGAGAAAGGCCCCACCGGAGAAACCGTGTCGTTCGTGCTACCATCTGCTGCGGACCCTGACGTGCTCGTCATCGGACTGGGCCGCAACATCGCCGGTGTGAGGTGGCCCTCTAGTTCGCCTGATATCGCCTCCCTCAAGGCGGTAACCTTCACTGACGTAGACGAAGGCAGGAAGACGCGCTTCAATGACGGAAAGTGTGACCCTCGAGGACGCATTTGGGCAGGTATTACATATATCATTTGAAAAGTACGGATCTTTAAAGAAAGACCCTCCTACTCAATCAGCTTATATTTAATTTCCTTGCCTTTTAGTTAGCAGCTGAAGAACCACTATAATAGCAAGACAATATGCTGCTGTGAAATGGAACAACCTGCATTTTTACGAGTGCATGCAACGTAACGAGCCGTTCTGGCTTATTTCTTCAGGTACCATGGGACTCGAGACATCTCCTGGAAACCTTGAGAAGTACCAGGGCGCTCTCTACCGCTACGATGACAACCTCAAACCCGAAACTTGTGTCGATAAGGTGACAGCTCCGCAAATCGCTTATGATAGTTCACGGTTTATTCATTCGTGGAAAAGTAAACACATGATTCATTTATTTATCGGGTACAGAAGATGATGTCCGTTTTAATGTGTGCTATATGTACTCACTGTACACCACCGAATGATAAAGTTCGCAAATACTGGACGAATTTTCGTTCGTGTGTCTACTTTGAAGAGTGAGCATTTTCGCCCTGTTTATTCTGTTGGCATCCTGGAATAAGTCTAATTCGTGGACGTCAATGTACAGCATTTAATTAATGATCTTTTGTTAATGCTTATAATGCTATGAACCAATGTTTTGAAATTGTTCAAGGAGAAGGTTTTAAATTTAATTTAAGAGTAAGGCGAGTAAATTAATTCGCCTGATCACCTCAAAAAGTTTAAATGTACTCCGAAAAACTGTCGCGATGATCGAGGGTCAATTTCACGACGTCAAAAAAACATTATATACCCAGAAAGTTGATACAAAAGTTGATTCAACATATTGGGCTTTAAAAGTTTGTCAATGCGAAGGGCCTTAAATTTAATTGGTGGTAAAACCACTATAAGTTTTCTAAAGTATATCACAGTGATTGAGTCTTCACATGTCGCACAAGAAATTTCTGTGCATGAGAGATAATGAAATTGCGCACCTTTCCTCAGTCAACATCAGTAGCCAATCGGTGTGGGGTGTATTAGAAATAATTTATTGAATCATAATTATCTAAGGTGAATTGTCAATAAATTAGGTAGAAAATCATCAAGCTAATCAAGTTATGAGTTCTATTCTGTCCGTGTCGATGTTGACTGCGCAGGTTGATTTTTCAGATTATGATTCATGTAGAATTCTGTAGAAATTTGTTTGTTCAATAGCATGTCTCTTTATTCTGTACTGATAAAAGATCGAGAAGTCATGAAATGGAAACATTTTTATTGATTGCCGAAAGGGATCAGAATTCTTCAGATGTCATTATATTTTCTCCATCTAAAGCACGACAATTGTCAAGTGAAATAGAGAGTGGAGTGAAAAGCCTTCGAGTTTAATGATGATCATCAAAAACACAAAACGAGCCACACTTTTATCATGCAGTGAATTTTGAACTTTGACTCACTCTGAACAATTAACTCTGAACATATGCATTTAAAACTGTGAGGAAAAGCCGCTTTAATGTAGAATTCGCCATGTCAACTAATACGTCACTAAAAAACAACCGGCGTTTCAAAAATTGCCGTTCGATTGAGCTGCGGGATTGCTGTCTTGTTTTCCGGCGTGCAGATCTCTCTGTCCAACGGCCTCGCGTGGTCGAGTGACCGCAAGCACATGTACTACATCGACACCCTCGAGCGGCGCGTCGACGTGTTCGACTATGACGACATCTCTGGCAAAATAGGTAATTACAAATGAAAAGTATGAGCAGTATAGAAACTAAGTACAAAGGAATGGAAATAAGCGAGTTCAAGTTAATGGGTTCAACATAACGATTTTTTTAGGTGAGCTTGTTTTATAGTGAATTGAGATCACGAGTGTATGAAATGACGTATTGTAAAATTCCTGCGCTCTGATTTGAAGTTCATTTCAAAATAAAACGGAGTGAGCAAATGAATGAGTACAATCGAGGTTATGATAAGGAACATGATTTCTAAATAACGACTCATATAAACAAATTCTGAACTTTCAAAGGTTTTAGTGTGTAGTGTTCGGGTTTTCATTTTTTTGTGTTCTGATTTGGACAAGAGAATTTCATGTACCTTTATAACACATGAGAGTTCGTTTGAATTTTAAAATGGCTTACAAAGTAAACAGCAGTGAGATCCATTCTTAATACATTGAGTGCAAATGCCGTACTGGGACTCGATTAGCACATCCTTCTCACTCCGCATAGCGCAATCACGCCGAAAAATGCTATGTACCCATACCTTCTGCCTACTTCAAAATCTTAGAATCTGCCTCAACCCCCTTAGAGTCTTTTATTTTAGAGTCTTACAATATTTTTAACCGAAACCTGCTTTTAGCTATTCATCACTCAATCTGAATTTGTTTTAAAAATGTTAGCCGCTGTGCGCCTCGAACGTGCGTGTAACGGCTCTGCGACGGACACTTTAATTCCTGCATAGCTGTACTTGTTCGTCCTTGGCTTCCTGACTCGTTACCAGCTTGGTAGATCTGCGCACGCACTTGCGCATCCGAAGAGACCTTGTGGCGTCCTTGTTATTGTGTAGAGTGCAGGGCAGAAATAAAGCAAGTTATGTACAGACTTGAAGGTGTGAGTGAACTCGTGGTCGGACTTGCGGCACAAAACGTTATATGGTTGCACCAATTTATTTTAAACGTCACATAAGGTTACTGGGACAGAAGTTTTAAGCAATTATCGCGGTACAGCTGGTAGGTTGAATTATTTAAAGAAAGTTTACGGTACCAAGTGCACCGCTGCACTAGCTTGAGTTATTTAAAAATCCGACTTTCGGCGTGTAGTTCACAAGTTCACGAGCTGAAATTATTGCGTTTGCATCGCATTTAATGTTAACTTTAATGGCTTTGCATTATGAAATTTCATTTACAAGCACCTTGTGCTTAAAGAATATGCATCCGTGCAAAATTTCGTTTTGTAAAGCTATTTTATGGTAAATTTATAAGGTATTTATAAATGGGATGAATCTCAAATTAGAATTAGTTATAGAACCAGTCGCTGATATTACATCAGTATTTGTTGCAAGCTTGTGAAGTATTTTTTTCACATAAATAATCGCTTTGAGGATACAAGGTAACCAATGAACTCAAAATTATTCAAGAGCTCTAGCATTTTAAACTTCGAAAATCACTGCAACCCACGAATGTTACAATTAAACAAATTCAAGCCTATACAAAAAATTCGTTCCGTTATCAGTTAGCAAATATAACCAACATATCAAATACGAGAAATTCAGAATATGTTTTCACAAATTTAATTTGAATTTGAGCTTTAAAAAAATAAACGACGTCAATTACGGCTTAAAATTCCCGGTAATATCGCATTGAAAACGGTACAACTCTCAAGTTCCTCGTCTGTGTTCCAGGCTCATCTGGAGAAAAATCTCGTAGGTATAACGATGTATCATTCATGCAAAATCAACCATAAGAGGGTACCACAATAAAAGAAATATCATGTGAGGAATATATACGATTTTTTCCGACAGAGAACCGTCGCACGGTCCGCGACTACAACTCTATCGGACTCACCGAAGACTTGCCGGACGGTATGACCACAGACACAAACGGCAACTTGTGGGTGGCCAACTATTTCGGTCGGAAGGTGGGTGACAGTGTTACCATTACAGCTATGTTAGAGTTATTTTATGTGTGAAATGAGATTTATATTTTCTCCCATAAAGGACGCAGTTTTTTCTGATGTTCACCGTAGTTTCCATTACTGTATGATGTTTCGTTGACGGGTATTTATTGTCTACATACTTAAATTTTTCAGAGAATGAATCACGTTAGGGAAAAAGAATTTTATTTTGCGTTGCCCTATAAAAATTAATAAAGAATTTCACCGTAATTTCATTTTGCAAAGGTCGATGAGAACAAATTCACGATTTCACCGATTACAGGAATTTTTATTCTAGATATCCTCTTTCAATACTGAACGTGGGATTTCTCTTTGAAATGAAATTCCTTTCAGCTGATCGTGATTTCTCTTTGCTATGAAATTCCTTTCAGGTGACCGGGATTTCTCTTTAAACCAAGATCCGTTTCAGGTGATCTGCTTGGACCCACTGACGGGCAAGCTCATACGTCAAGTGGACACCGGCGTCAAGTGCCCCACTTCCGTTTGCTGGGCGGGCCCGGACTACAGCACGCTGTACCTCACGTCCGGCAGCGTCGGGGCCGAAGACAAGGATGGCAAAGCTCACCCCAACTCCGGTGGAGTGTTCGAAGTCACCGGACTTGGGCACAAAGGCTTTCCTTCCGTCCCCGCACAAATCAGCAAGGCAGTCCTTGACCAGATCAACGCTGGTGTTTAGATTTCTTGCGGGAGTGGGTTACGAAAAATTATCACTTTGGCATTTTTACGAAAGTTTATTCGTTTGAAAAAAAAAAATTCATACTTCCAGCAGGGTGCATCACTGTACTGAAAGAGAGAAAGAAAAATAAAAAACGTTTATTTAAAAAAATTTAATGAATGATATGTATTACTACACATTGGATTTTAAAATGAAAGAGCAAGGAAAGTAGAAGGAAGCTTTATGTCACCTTCCGATATCATACGGTATGTGTTGTGTGAGTGAAGGAGAGCAAAATTGCGAGCATTCATACTAGGAAAAGATAAAGAAGAACATAATGAAGGTGTGTAACTTAATGTTCACATTGAAGCACAATAATTTTGAGATTGTTCTTTATACTCTCATACGTATCTATTTTGAAAGCATCGATTATTATTGTTGTGCGTTGTTGGGCAAAAAATTCATTTTCACATTCCGAATAGTTGTTATTATCTATAATTGTATCCACCGTGAACCATTTATTTTTACAGTAATACAATTGAAATAAATGTGTGGGCGATTTTACTTGAGCTTTTTGTGTTGATGTTTTACTCACAATGTGCATTTATCTAGCTTTAAATCCCAGAGAGGGGTGGATTCTATTCATAAAATAGACTCAATGTCTTTCATGAGGTCTAAATGACGTCAGGCAGCTAATATATTGCAGTGACATTTAGTAAATCGTAACTATCATTGTGAGTGATTAAAGCATTTCCTCGCGCCTTCGTGTCAGGAGAGAGATTTTGTACTGCTATTGAGCTCGTCAGAATTCGAAGCTGTTGTATCCACGATGTTTTAAGTGTTTGAAGTACAACTCTACGTGTTTTGTTGATTTCATTTCCCTCATACAACAACCTACCGGCGCGAATCAAAGTCGTACCTGCGTACGTCGTTGCAGGCCTACGAAACATACGTACCTCTGTGCCTTGCTCCCGTGCCTTCGTAGAATGCAAACGTACAGCCATACCATGCAAGCGTACCTCTCTGTACAATGCACGCCTATCTTCGTAACATTTACGCGTACTTTTGTATCATGCATACACACTTTAGCATCATGTGTGCGTACATTTGTACCATGAGCGCGTACTTCTGTACTTCACACATGAGCAAACCTGCTACCATGCATTCGTGTCTCCGTACCATGCACAGAGTAAATACTGAGGAGGCAACTACTTCCTGCAAATGCACAAAGTTCGACCGACATCGCACTCTAAGAAATCGCCAGATTTCGATTGTACACAATAGCCCAGTTCACCGAACTGACATGGACGAGAAGTTTTTTCGCTTAAGTGTTTTGGCGAGAACGTATGCTTTCGAGTACCACAGTAAATTTTCGTTAAGTTTTTAACCCTCAAGAAAAAAAATAATTGGTTTTTGAAAATAATTAGATTGTGAAACTCCCGTTTTGAGGATAAAGGATGTTTTATTCCAATCAAGCATGATACCTATCATCTTCAACATTGTATTTTTATATGCCTTATAACTAACACCAGGACGCAATGATGGTTACCCCCAACCAAGCCGGTACCCATTTCCGACACCTGCGTAGAGTGGGGAATTGTGGCTGAGTTTTCCCTTTTCCCAACAGAGAGAAAAAAAGAAAAACAGTTTATTTCCAATAAAGATCGTACAAAATAGATAGCACCATCATTGGTTTTTAAAAATATCTTAAAGTTAATACACTTAAATGATACACACACATGAGTATTGGAATACCCATGTCACTAGTCGAAAAGAAATGATTGAGAGCAATATACTCTAATGTTGCTTAATCTTCATTTGATGATACATGTAATTATAATTATAAGAGACAACACAATTTCACGGACGATGCATTTTCATTGTGTGGTGAGAACACTTTTGACAGTTTACAAGCCCATGACATTCACGGGGCGTCATTGCCGGGATTTGAACTATACCGACACCTTCTCGTCCCGTGAAGGGCGCGCTCTCTTAACCACTCGAGTAGCGCTTTTTCTAGTATATCTCATTCTTATACATGCCACCAGCGGGGTGAGCATGTCTTGGACGTGAAAACTTGAAAAAGTTCACATCGTGCCCAGAAATTTTAGAGTTAAGCGCAAATACTAGAGGAGATAAGGATCACAGCTGAACCGCACGTGTCTCACAATTAGTATACATAGTTTTTCAGAACAAGAGATATAAAATTGCACAACGAGTAGAAAATGGCCAACTAACACTTTGAGTTCTATGAAATATTTTTTCGAATAAATTCGAGTTTTTGAGATATTAGCTGTTTATAATTTTAGAGGAGGAAATTTAATTACACAATTACTCACAATAATTATTAGGAATTTACGTTACAAACACTTCTATTCTATGAGAGTTTACAATAACAAAATTTAGTTTCAGTGATATTTGGCAAAAAAGTTTTAGCAAGAAACTTGTTTACGCCACACCCATTGAATCTGAGGAAGATCTTGTGGCAAGAATTGCAGTGGCTGCTGGTGAGGTTTCTGAAATGCCAGACGTGTTTTCTAATATCCGGCAGTTGTTAAGGCTAAGGTTTAAAAAGTGCGTTGATGTAGGTGGAACACATTTTGAACAATTTTTAAGTAAATTCAAAATAAATATCGCGAGTAATTGTGTCACTAAATTTCATCCTTTAAAACAATAATCAGCTAATATCTCACAAATAAAATTTTTTCGGGAAAATTTCATAGAAGAAAAAGTGTTTATTTGGCCATTTTCTGCTTGGTGTGCAATTTTGTACCTCTTGTTCTGAAACACCCTGTATGGCATTTGCTCAAAATTAAATTATTGCCTCTAGTTATAAACAGTTTCTGATGCAAATAAAAACTGACAAATAAATAAATAAATAATGAAGGCATCAACGGATGCTTTATTTCCAATCAAGCCTGATACATATCCCCTTGTACATTGGATTTTCAAATGCCTTATAACTAACACCAGGACGCCATGACGCTTTCCCCCGGTCGAGACCGGTACCCATTTCAGACACCTGGGTAGAGTGGGGTATTGTGCTTGGAATTATTCTCCTATACCCAACAGAGAAAATCGCCACTGCCAGTGCCGAGATTCGATCCCGGGTCTCCCGCACGGCGGCAGAACCCTCTAGCCACATGGCTATGGCGGAAGAAAGTTATTAAATTAAACTTCGTTATCGCAAGTATGCTCTAAACTTTATTCCGTAAGTCTTGATAAAAATCAGCCAGGAAGTCCAGATTAGATAATTTAGACAATAGCATACGCGTATTTTTTAATCAATATTTGATGTACTTTGAAAGTATTGATTAACTTTTATTCATGTTAAAATGAATGAGGTGCAAGGAAAAGGAAGAGTTCCTGTAGAATTAACAAGTTTACATTCCATGAGCAGCGCAATTAATTTATGACCAAACACATCGAGAAAAAATAATAGTTCTCTCCGCAACCGTAAGTTAAGGATATTAATATAAGCGATCTTTCTGCCTATAGAATAAAAGCACACAATAGTTCTCATATCATTAATTATTACTAGGTCACAAACTTTTTACTGCGCAACTGCTGCGATATTTTGCGAGAAAATCCTGAATGTTCCATTTAATTCATATAGTAATACAATAAACAAATGTTTGATTCGAAATATGATCCTGTTTCCGTGACAAAAATATATTTTCAACACTTCGATTCAAGTTATCGACGCTTCTAAGCTGAAATGAAGCTGTCAACTGTGAATAAAGAGAGATATTCGTTTTACATGCATCGATTTAGTTTATCCTCAAGATGTACCTGGGAAGGCTTGATCCTAGCAATCAATAGGGTGTCCCAAAAAAATGTATTCACCGTTTGACTGCCCAATACTCATGCATTTTGTTTTGACGTATCTTTATTGGCAGAGATACAAGTCTAACGAGTTGAACAAAGAAAAAAATTAAATTTAGGAATATTAAATATCAAAAAAACATTGTCGCACCCGAGGCAAAAGCAAAAAATGTATCAGTAATCGTTTATCACTGGATGAGTACATTTTATTGAGACACCCCGTATCTCGTGTGCCCATTGTTTCATAAAGGGAAGTACAAATCAATGGAAAACTATACTATCACCTTGCGACGCTTTGTTTCAAAATGATATCTTCAATAAAGGCAGTTCGTTAGGGTATCATCTTCCTACGTTTAATTTCATCAACTTTGTTTGGCAAAGCTAATGAGGATCTTGATTACTGAAAACGATGACAAATGCAATCTGATAAACCGACGTCCGTGTGCGTATCTCTGGCCACACTGACATAGAGTTTACCCGAGACAACTCGATAAGACATCACCATTGTGTGGTGTTGTGAAGCGATAAGAGACGACGAAAAAGCTTAAAATAAGTCTCAGCTTAGACAAAAGAACTGACAGCGAATTTGCTTGCGTAGGTCTCCGACTTTGAGGAGCCCAATTCTCATTAGAAAATATCATTTCATCTATTCTCTTTACTATTTTACGTGTGCTCGCGATAGCCGTGTGCTATAGGTTCCGCCGCCGTGCGGCCGGGACCCGGGTTCGAAACTCGGCGCTGGCAGTGGCGATTTTCTCTGTTGGGTATAGGAGAAAAATTCCAAGCACAATACCCCACTCTACCCAGGTGTCTGAAATGGGTACCGGTCTTGACCGGGGGGAAGCGTAATGGCGTCCTCGCGTTAGTTATAAGGCATTTGAAAATCCAATGTACAAGGTGATATGTATCAGGCTTGATTGGAAATAAAGCATCCTTAGATGCCTTCATTATTTATTTATTTATTCCGCTATCAAAAATAACGAGGTATTTCATTAAATAAGAGAAGTACACTGGCTCACTGATCAAAAAAGAGGTTTATCGCAATCACTGTCATAGGCTTTAGAACACCTTTTGTTTTGTTACCCCCAATCAGATATAAGTTATTTCATTTAATAGAATTTCCAAAATCTTATGCAGTTATTTTTCATCCAAAATTTTTAAAAACATCCATTTTCGTTCTCTCTTTTTCGGATCGTAAAATATTGTTGGAAGCCTAATGCGACAACCCATTCTCGTTCCAGACTCTTGAATTTTTTGTGCCGGCATTATTTTGGTAGAAAAATTCGAGAAAAATATATTATGTAGTAAAGCAACGTCTTTGTTGAGATTCAACTTCAGTATATATATATATATATATATATATATATATATATACTGCACTATATATAGTGAAATATATATTATTCATTTATATATAGTAAAATATATATAATATATATATATGAGTTACGCAGTCACCCATTAAATTTCATCCGTTCCATTTTCTATGTTCATGAGTAAACTTCTTGTGGGGACTCACTGTCTGAGACCCTTCTTCTTCTTCTTGACGCCGAGCCTGATGGACGTACAATATAATAGCTCCTAGTTTGAACTGTTGTTTTGTTTCCCCACATCTCATACATGTAATCGTTGCCGTACTCCATAATCCAAGATGGAACGATGCCTAACAGGTAACCTTACTTTTGATGGCAATGGTGAAAGGTATGAATTGTGGGAAGTCAACTTCCGAGCCTACCTAGACTTGAAATCGTTGAATTCCGTCCTTGAGGGCGAAGAATCAAGTCTGGATGTCGAGAAGAACAAGCAAGTGTTTTCCGAGCTCGTGCTAAGGCTCGATGATAAGAGCCTCTCGTTAATTATTCGGGACGCCTATGGAGATGGAAGAAAATCTATGAAGATACTGCGTGATCATTACATCGGTAACAGTGAACCGAAAATTATTCCTCTGTATTGCGAGTTGGCCGCGCTGAAGATACAAAATGGCGAGACTGTAGCCGACTACTTCCTGCGTGCTGAGACCACTGCCTCCTACCTGAAAAGAGCCGGCGAAATTATCAGCGATGGACTGATAATCGCCATGATTATCAGGGGATTGCCAGCCGCCTATAACGCGTCCCCTACCGTCGTCTCACAACGTGACAGTGCAGAAATGAACTTTCAAAAATTCAAACCAGCCCTCTTGAGTGAAGAGGAAACAAAGAAAACCATGGGCCACAGTGAAGATGAAGAAAGAGTTATGAAAGTGAAAGACACTAAAATTACTTGTTACTTATGTGGTAAGTCAGGTCACAAGAAATTTGAATGTAAAAGTTATAGTGCAAAGAAAAATCGGTGGTGTTCTACTTGTAAAAGTGCATCTCATGATAATAATTGTTGCCGAAAGAAAGATACCGTGAAAGCAATGGCAACAGACAGTAGTAAAGACGTGAAAAGCTCTTTTTTGTTTTAGGGTATCAACAGACTCAAAGTGCTTCTGTTGTAGACTTGTAGATAGTGCTAATTTACTGGTGGAACTATTTCCGAAATTTTGTAGCCTGTATCGTGGTAATTACATCTAAATAAGCAACTTTTCTTCAATGCACTTTTTGGGGCATATGTGTATATAACTAGTTATAGCGGTATGTTAATTTTCGTCTTTGATGGCTGGAATGCGCTCGATCGTTGGAGCGCGTCGGAAGGGAGAGTCCATTGTAATCTTCCCCTCTGGACAATTTCTTCCCGCTTCAAACACTAGCGTTGTGGTAAGTGATTTACCGCTATAACTTGGTGAATACTCATTTGCCCCAAGAAGTGCATAGATGAAAAATGGTTAATTTCGATGTAATTACAATGATACAGGCAACAAAATTTCGAACATCGGTTAGTTGCATCTCTTTAACGAAAACCGGTGTTACTAAAAGAATGAAAATCAACAACAAATGAAATTTCCATTGTGAGATCTGTGTCCAGAGTAAATTGTGTCGGTATAGGAGCAGAGACCCTAATGAAAAATCAAAGAAACCTTTCGAGCTAGTCCATAGTGACCTAGCTGGACCTATAAGTCTTACCTCTTTTTGGGAATTCCACGTATGTCATGTCTTTTGTGGATGATTTTTCATGGCTTATATATGTATATTTTCTGAAAAGCAAAAGTGACTGTCAGAGCATTCAAGAAATTATTGGCTAATTCTGCTCCATTTGGCTCTGTGAAGCGTTTAAGAACAAACAATGGCACAGAGTACTCCTCAAACTTGTTCAAAGCTCGTTATGTAGCCAAGGGATATCTCCAAGTAGCTGATGTAGACTTTACGAAAACGTTTTCTCCAACATCACGTCTAACTTCCGTTAGAATGCTGATGGATATTGCTGTGCAAAAGTTATACACTGTGCACCAGATAAATGTGTGCACAACTTATCTTCATGCAAAAAATAGGCTGTGATGTTTTTGTTGAACAGCCTGAGGGATTTATTGAACTTGACAAAAATGGAGAGAAGTTAGTCTACAAACTCTAAAAAATCTTTGTATGGCTCTAATCAAAGTGGTCGTAACTGGAACAATCTCTTGCATCAAAATCTTGTTGAACAAAATTTTTTTCAATCGCTTAGTGATACTTGTGTTAACGTGAGATAAAGCGACTCTGGTGAAGTGATTATTATTGTATGGGTTGACGATTTAATTTTGGCTTCTTCTAACGCTGTTGTATTGAGCTAGGGCAGTCAAGCATTTACTGTAAAAAAGGTCAAAATGTAGGATCTTGGCCCAATTTCATGTTTTTTTGGGCATTGAATTTGTTGTGAAGCAGGGCTCAATTGAGATGAGGCAGTCAAAGTATGTTAAGAAAATTTTGTCAAAATTTAGGATGTCTGTTTGTAATCTCAAGTCTATTCCATGTGATCCCAGTGCCAACAAGCTTGATGTAAGCTCTGAGTCTAAGAATTTGTGCGATCCTAAACTGTTCCGTGAAACTGTTGGTAGTTTGATTTACTTGATGACTTGTACTAGGCCTGATATTTGCTATGTTGTTGTTACATCACTGTCACAACATTTAACTCGTCCGAAAGATGCCCATCTCAATTTGTGCAAATTTGTGTTGAAGTATCTTGAAGGGACTATTTCATATGTTTCGAAATTTGTAAAATCCGAGAACCCCGTGCCAAATCCGCCGAGCCTGATGGACGTACAATATAATAGCTCCTAGTTTGGACTGTTGTTTTGTTTACCCCACACCTCATACTTGTGATCGTTGCCGTACTCCATAATCCAAGATGGAACGATGCCTAACTGGTCTAACAGTCGCAGAGCTGCTTTGTACGTACACGATTGTTGATACCCATGCACGAAACATTGGTTTAAATTTGTGAAATGTTGATTTCTTGGCTTAATACGTGAAGTCATTTACTTCCATCCATTATATTCTCGTCAATATCAACGGCTGCTGCAGAAGCCTGCGCTAAAATGTGAATGTCCGTGGCATTCTTCATTAATCTTGACTGTATTTAGAAGCTTTGAGTTCTCGTACCAATAGTGATCATACCATGCTTTCAAGTTGAACGCACTTATTTGCTGAGTAAATTAGTTGCAAGCAAAATTTTTAATCGGAATTTGAGTACGAACTGTTGTCATAAAAATTTTTGAGTTAGAAGGCTGTAAAGGTAAATCATTAGTGAAGATGGATAATAATGAAGCTCTACTAAACGTGCTCGTCATAGCCGTGTGGCTTTAGGACCTGCCTCCGTGCGGGCAACGAGGGTTCGAGTCCCGGCGCTTGATGGCGATTTTCTCTGTTGGGTATAGGGGAAAAATTCCAAGCACAATACCCCACTCTACCCAGGTGTCTGAAATGGGTACCGGGGGAGAGCGTTCTGGTGTTAGCTATAAGGCATTTGAAATCCAATTTTGTTAGTTCATTTGTTAAATACTAGCGAGCTAAGGATAGATCGACCCTCGAGGATGCCAAAACTTTTTTGGATAGATAGGGACGATTTCTATCTATACGAACTGCATGAAATCTGTTGGGTAACTTTCAAAACCCTGTGTATCTACTCTCAAGTTCGATTTTTTTATAATATTCGCATTCAATACTGTCAAAAGTTTTGAAGAGATGAAGCAACATATAGTGTTTCATTCTTTGGATTGATATCACTACATACTTTTCAGTGGCGTTTAGTAGAGCGTCTTCAGTACTAGTCTTCCTCCTTTGAGCACATTGATTGATGAAGTAAATTTGCTTCTTCCAAGTGAGAAAAGAGCTAATTAGTTATTAGTTTAGACTGTCTTAATTATATCGCATCCCTTCTTTCAAATAATTTCTATAACTTCCATTTTTCCAATACAAAATAGGGAAACTTCAATAAAAATGGAACTTGCGGAGGCTCGTTGAAAGCGGCCACCATGTCCGAATAGTCTGATTTTCAGGACGAAGGTGTCGATGCTAAACTCGAATTTATTCATTATTTTTCTTAGTGACCAAAAAAGAAAACGTTATAGAAACATGTCGTCGCTGTGACCGTGTGGTTGAGAACGCGCTCTTTCGAGAAGGTGTCTGCAGTTCGAATCCCGGCGCTGCAAAGTGATTTCTCCCCGTTGCATGGTAAAGGGAAAACGTAGTACAATTCCCCTACTCTAACCCGTCTGAAATGGGTACCGGCTTGACCGGAGGTGACCGTCATTGCGTCCTGGTGTTGGTAATAAGACATTGGAAAAACCATGTACAAGATGATATGTATCAGGCTTAATTGATTGGAATAAAGCTCCTTTATATCGAGAAGATAAAATTCTGCTTCGATTTTGCATCTGAGTATTATATTTGCGAGAGTAAGCAAGCTCATCTGGTGATGTAGAAAGTGGAATCCCAAGAAAAAAAAAGAAATTGTTTTTTATAAAATGTTTTAAAATGATTGGACTTTGAAGATTTCTTAATATAGAGGTCCTGAACTATAATAATAGACAATTAAACCGTAGGAGGTGGACACTATCCGTGGCAAGGGTTGTAACTATTTTGGGGAGAAACAACATAAATTTATTCTCTTGGATATGTTAACTAAAGTGTAAGGTTTGAGAGCTTTTATTTGCTTTAAATACTACTGGAGAATACCTCGAATGATATTTGTTGTTAGATAAAAAATGCAATACTTAACTGAATAATCTTAAATACAGTTCTAAATGATTTTTAATAAGCAAAAGTTGGCCAAAAGTATTTTTCATACATAGTGCAGATACGCACGTTTGAAATAAATAAATAAACATACACGTGGGAATGAATTTTAAAGTTTGTTCATCATACGATGGGTGAGATAATTTTTTTATGAATCTTACACTCAGATTACGTTTTTTCTTTTATTTATGTATATTTTTAGATGCAGAAATGAGAGTCGCTTGCTGGTGTAGCAATCGATGTCTTTTCAAAACTTTAAGCTTGTGTACTAACTATATTTACTTAAATATCAAATTATTTCCAACCTAAAGTTCAATACTAATTGATCCCAGAGCGCTTAGCGAAATATAATCATTTCGTTTTATTTTTTATCTTAGTTTTGATTATTTTATTTATCTAAAATTCTAGTTTTTTCGCGAAAAAAATTAAACGCTTCTTCGTGCTACATCTGTTAGGATCTAGCCGTGGGATAAAGCCAGTCCTAAACAACCTCAATAAGCATTTGTAATAGACCATGAGAAAGGATAATAAGCACTCAGGAACTCAGCTTTTCGTTGGTAGTTTTATTCTTGAGAAGAGCCGAAAAAGGATTGCCAAATCTTGCTCTTCTGAAGGACTCGGCTGACGATGGTTCGCAGTCCTGGCAGGCGGTAGGCTCCTGGAGAAATGCTGAAGCCGACCGCGTGTGTGTGTGTGGTTTAAAAATGATTTTAACCCAATGTTATAAAACTTGGAAACGACCCGAGGCGATTGTTAAGGGCAATTTAATTGAGTTGAGGCCAGGCAAGTATAGACTGGTAAGATGAGGCCAGCTAAGGTCGGGCCAGTTCCAGTAAAACCAGTTCAGTGAAAAACCAGTTACGTGAAGACTAAATCCAACAAAGTCAATCCCACTAAGGCCCAGGGAGTGCTGGTGTGTTGGCGTTGGTGATGACGATGAGGTCTGCAAAAAGACGAGGGCTGGATGAGCAGTCCAAGGAGACATCACAGAAAATTCTAGTGCTGACAGTCCCCAACATCGACATGATAAACGCCCACACGCAACTCCGAGAAATCCTACAGATCAGACACAAGCTATCTTTAAGGATTCTCACTTTTGGCAAAACTCAAGGAGAAAGGACAAATTCTTTTGTAACTGGCAACTTGTTCACAAATGCCTTCGGCTTTAATCTCAGAGCATGCGGTTTAAGACTTTCCGGTAATGACAATCGTTATTCATTACCGAAACTACATGCAAGTAAACACAAGATCTACGGAATATCATGAAAATATCAAGAGACTGCAACTTTTGCAAGAATCTGCAGGACAGCAATATAGGAGGTTAAATTGGTGGAGTTTTTGGAAAAAAAAGAACACGTGATTTCATAACACAAGATTCATGAAACCGCGAAAAGACATAACACGGCTAAAATTGCGTAATATTGAGAATTAACGCTTGTTCAGGGCTCTAGAAACATCCCTATCTCCGTACAAGAATCAACAGAGAAAAGGAATCCTACTTTCATTGCTATAAATCCTACTGAAAATCACGGATAAATATCATTTGCAATAATAAAAAAATATTAAGGAATAATCTCCACAATAAAAAAAAAAGAGAAACACTAAACGTTTTACTTGCACAGAAAGGAAATATGCGCAAAAACGAAAACATGAAAATCAGTCGATTAACTCGGCGGTTTCAAGCGTCGCCATTTGCAATAAACCTTGCACGTTCACGAAGCATTTTTATGCGAGAAGTACTCGTTTACGATGGCAGAGGCTAATATGTATTTCTGCCGCAAAAATAAGAAAAATTCGATTTTAATTTGGTGATGGTGATTTATATTGAAATAAATGCGATTAACGCAAGATTTAAGGAGTTATAAAAATGAAGAAAACTAAAAAAACTTTAGCAGGCATATACATGAATAGTCTTCGTAATTTATAAACGTACGAAATTATTAGAAGACATTTCCCAATTAATAATTCCACGCTAAACACAATTAAGAAAATTACTGTACTTTATGTTGTGAAAAAGAAATTAAATCCCGCGTACAAAAAGGTACGAATTTTAAATGACATGAGTCGGCAGCATTGCCTCGCCATTTTTGGAAAACAACGGCACCGCGAACACAGACGCCAGCAGCTCTGTCGTGCTCTAACGGCCGTATTCGTAAACGAGTCTTGAGATAATATGGCAGCGTAAAATGTCGAACTTTGTTAGTGAGGCAAAAGGTGAACGTAGTTGAATATAATAGTAATAATAAAAAAAATTCGACAAGAATTGAAACATGACACGCAAATGTTTACGCTATTTCACGTTGAGGTAGCATTCGAAATACACATGCCCGTCTAAGAGCTTTAACACTATTTTAAGTTCATCCTTAATTCATGACGATGAACAGATCCTTAAGTTAATCAACATGCACACAGGGAATTTACACTTGTATACATTACCAGATTACTTCTTCTTATTTAAACACTAAATATCTTCACTTACACGAACGCGGTATGCACGAGCTAGTAAGGCACGAGAAAATGTGTTTCAAAAGGACGCCACGCACAGTGCTGCCAGATTCAGAGGCTTGAAACACGAACATGTCAATGTGACTTTAATTTTTATGCTTTTTGCACAAAAACTGTAAGGATTACGAATTAGAAGTAGAAAATAATGAATAATAAATTAGAGTAAGATCTTTAATGCTAATAATTAATTTATTTACGTGCGCATGGGAAAATTTATAATTCTTACGCTTTTGTAGCGATTGCTACACATCGAACCAATCGACTGTGTTGCTTAGTGTTGTTTCAATAACAACTTATAAAAGGTAAAATGCGATTATTTCTTTTTTCTGACAGAATTATTAGAACATCCAGTTACAGTTTTAGAACAAGAAAAAAACTTTTAGGTTTTTTCGTCTCTCGGTATACCATATAATAACAATATTCAGACATGGGCAGATGAAATAAAATAGAAACATCGTGATAAATTGGCATCGCTTAAAAGTAACCAATAACTACAAAATTTCTACACGTCGATTACAAATGAACCAAATTGTGGTTGCATAATCGACTTCTTTATACAGGTTTAGAGTAAGGTCTTCGCAGTATGAATAGCAAGAAATAAAACAAGTATTGGCATTTCAGCCTCACAGAGTTTGAAATGCTAACTAATGCAGTGTGTAGTGAACCTTCGGCACGCAACTCAGTTTAAATTTCGGAAATTCTCAAAATGATCATTAAAAATTCAGTAAAATAAATCCAACCATTAGAATAAAATTTCATTACGGAATTAATTAACTTCTATCCTCAATTCTATTAAAATTGTGCACTGAAAAATTCATTCTCTAAGAAATCACTTTTGCGTTGTAACGAAACCTTCCATGACGCTGTGTCGGCAACATTTTCACTCGCACTAGCGCCACTCGTACCAAGTCATTGAAAGTGTGTGCATCGCGTTGTTTTCTCTGGTGAGAATTAAAGTATTGTGTGTGACTTTGCTGTTCTACGGGTAACTATATTTATGTATGATATGTAAACCGTCAATAATATTATTGTGTATGTATTAAGAAAAATTGCCTAAATTTTCCAAAGTGCTAAACGCTTAGGATTTCCTTGCCCAGAATTTGGGTTTCCCACAGGCCATTTTTCCTTGTGTATTGTTGTATATCCTATCTTAAAGTTTTAGCAAACAATTCACTATTCAATGTAAAGCCATTGTTAGGGAGTTTTCCCCTTTTGTTCTTAAAATAATTTTATTTCAACATTTCAATATGTTGTCATTTTATTCAGGCTAGAAATTCTCCTTTCTTAAAATAATTTTTTATGTCAACATTTCAATGTGATGTTATTTCTCTCAAGGTTAGGATTACCCCTTTGTATCAAAAATAATTTATCATGCCAAAATTCAGTATGGTGTTATTTGTTTATCAAGCTAGAATTTCCTTTTTTTTTGTCTAAAATATTTTTGGGCCAATATTTCAAAATGTGTTTATGTTTTATCAAGTTAGGCTAGCACCAATTATTTTTTAGTCACAGATGTATCCTTCTGAATGCATCTAGTCCTGCATCAATTACCAATTATTGGCCCAACTGTATTTCTAAATTAAATTAGGTAGATAATCAATTAGAAAAACACAAATAATTCTTAATTCTGAAGAATAGATAGTTAGTAAATTTAATTAAATAGTCATTGTACATTGATTATTTCAGTTAGGAAAAACTGGAAACATGAGTTCTCTAGTTCAATTGCATTTAGCAATGCTGTAGATTTATTACCATAATTGATTAATTAAGTGAAACCTAGGCTCAAGTGTTACTGCTTATGCCACCTTAGTTTGTCCAGGCAAAGTTGCTGAGGTGTTCAAGCCTCTAATCAATTGAATTGGAATAATCTATTGATCGCCATGGTCGCATTAGGGTTTTTGCCATCTCTTGTGTGTTCCAGTTGTAATTAATCGTGTTCTCAAGTTTGTATGTTTATTAAGTCAGATCTATTAAAATTGTGGAATTCCCTTGAATTTTTAGTCAATGTATAAATGTCATATCTCGGGAAATGAAGCCATGATAGGTTATTTACACAATAGAGATTGTGTCCTCGGTAGTTACTTTCCTCAAGTCGAGTCACATAAATAATCATTCTTTCCTGATCATTAACTGTAGCAAGAATTCCTATCATAATCACCTTAGTGACAACGCTTACTATTGATTTTTGGTTAGGTCAATTTGTGTATATAAAAATGTTAATAATTAGTCGTTACCTGATTTAGCTAAATTAGGGTAAGTATGCTTACCTCGGAAAGTCTCCGAATATTCTAAATTCCCAACTCCTGGAAATTCTAATCCAGAAATCATCCAACTATCTGATTTGGGGGTTAAATTTAGTTTAACCAGTAATTGGTCGCCCCAACTGTAGCTACTTGTTCCTTTGACCTCTTGGCAATGCCGGCTACCTCCAGTGGTTGTTGTCATTATAACTCATAGGATGCCTTATACTATTCTGATATGTATCCTCATGATCAATGTTCTCTAAATCCTTCTTGTGCTCTGATCCTCCTCCTCAACTACCAATTCTGTGCACTTTGTGCATAGATTCCGCGTTCCCTCTACCCTTTTCCAAATGGTGCCTTCCTCTCTCCTCTCGTAGGACACCTTTCACGTTCAAGCCAAGGAGACCAGGGATTTCTCATATAATAATAAATAATAACAATAATTAGACTGCACGCGCCCTCTCTGGCACAATTCCTAGCTTAAGTCAAGCAATCTTTATGACCATTCTAGCCTTAGTTAGGACCAATACAGTCAGCCCTCGACGGCGGCTTAGCGTAAACGTTCGAATTAAACACTGCCAACTCTTAAGATACTCATTGTAAATAGCAGTCAAAGCGTAGATTATTGGGCGGCAGAAGCCTGTAATATTAATGAAGACAAACTAACTTACATTGCCTACCCAGTAATATTCTTATCTCATGTATTAATCTTGCACTCCAATCCGGAGATGATCGTACACGACGCGTCACGATTAATAGTACCCGGAGAATACTAGTTGGGAAAGTAAAGGCATGTAGGGAGATTCATGATTGTCCATACGAGTACTTATTGTTGCGACTGCCTCGCCCTTGTTCAGGCGCCAGAATTGGGCCGAGGCACCCGCATATAATCCTCTATTTGAGGCAATCCTGTAATTCAGCAGTAAAGCTCGCAGCCTGGCTTGCGTAGCGACTGTCTCTCCTTGTGTTATCATGCTTGAACAATTAACCCAAGCTAATCTCCCGTACAGAAGATCCTGGGAGGCCGACACACAAACAATCACCTCCAACATTCAATCAACATCCCTCAAAACTCTGTTCGCCACACGGCTATCTATCCAACTAAGCCACACGGCTACCAATCAACCACCCAAGCCACAAGGCACTAGCAGAAAATAACTACCTCCTTCATATACTCATATAATCAAACTATTACCGCACCTGCGGAATATTACACAAACAAATCCACTCTCGCCGGGATCCACCCCGGATTCCCTCGAGCCGCGGCACCTGCTGAAGTGCGGCTACTCACTGGACCCGGATCTCCTTCCTCAAGAAGTGGACCCCCATACTGCTGCCGTAGTCACAGCACTCAGAGTCGTCAAAATAAAACCGAGGCGAGAATATCCCGTTCCTTCATTATCCTGCAGAGGTCAATGGTGCAAGTGAGAAAATAGATGCCAGGAAGGCAACTCGAATTACCCAAACAGAAACCCCTTCTGAGTCAGATTCATTCATTTGTTATCAATTAAGTGTGCTCTACCCCGAGCACTGGTGGCCCTTAAAATAATAATAACATCCTCCTAGTTACTTGAGAAATTCCTCGCTATTCCACCTTTAAAAATTTCAAACTCAATTAGTTCCCCAATTTGGGAGAAGTTCAAAGTGCATATTGGTGACTATTAATAGCATTAATACCAGAGTGTTTTTCACTTGCACAGTTGTCCTTTGTGGGTTGATGAGCGCATGCCAGTGCTGTCGACTTCTGTTGATGGTTGTCTTGAAGGAGGTAGTACTCTGCTCCTCATTATTCAGTAGTCAAACATAGCATTTCCTCCCTAAACTCTTCCCTAATAATAAGTTATTGCTACTGCAGCCTATTCTAACAAATTCTTCATGTTTTCAATTGCTACTGAAGCCACCTTTTTACAAAACTTTTCATGCATTTCCATTGCTACTGAAGCAAAACCATAGGAGTTCTTCTAGGATTATTTCCATTGCTACTGAAGCTCCTTACTAATAACCTTCGCAATTTCCATTGCTACTGCAGCACCATTGCTACTGAAGCACCATTTGCACCATTTGGAAACACCTGTGTCAAAATTAACCAAAATGACGACCCCAGAGGGCACGAATGATCACGCAAACTAAGCACTAAAATTGGCACCCTTCGAAATTAACGGCATCGATGCTTGGTTCCTTCAATCAGAACAGTTTTTCGAAAGCCTGAACATAACGGACGAAAAGCGGATGTACTTTGCCCTAGTTAGGAGTTTACCCACGCAGGTGATAGATGACGTTTCCAGCTTCTTGGACCCTAACCTTGATAACCCGTATACCCTCTTAAAGAACGAAATGTTAAAAATTTACAGTAAGGATCGTTTTTCTCGGATTCTAGCCCTTTCGCAAAATCAATCAAATCAAAATCAATCCCCTATAGCGTTGCTCAAAAACATGAGACGCTTAGCGAAGGGCTATATGGATGACGAAACACTCAAAGCATTGTACATCCAGCGTTTGCCTGCTCACGTACGACCTTTCCTCATTTCCCCTAACGCCCCCGTGGCACTAAATGAGATAGCCCAATTCGCCGAAAAACTCCTCGATCCGGAAATTTCGGGCCTGAATAGCCCAGTCACGCCCCCTGCAGTAAATCAAACTAGTAGTAGTAGTAATAGTAGCGGCAGCGCCACTGACGCGCTGCTACGAGAACTAGCTCAGCAAGTTGGAACGTTAGTCGCTACCCAGCAAGCCGAGCGTGCCAACACTCGTGGAGATGTGCATGCGGTAACTCAACACCAAATACCACCGCATCAGCACGCAAATTATCACCCTCAAAACCCTCCTCCGTTTGACCGCCAGGCCCGTACAAATAGGTCATTCAATCAGTTTCAGAGGAATGACCCTAGACCTAACAATAGGCAGAATCAAAATCCTCAAGCTAAGGATTTGTGCTGGTATCACCAGCAATTTTTACATATGGCCCGGAAATGTGAGGGTCCAACCTGCCCCATGTTTGCACTTCTTCATCAAAAAAACGGGTACAGCGCGGCGTAAGAGCGAGTCAGGCGCCGTCGCTTACTAAACCGATATTGACTAGATGCCTCACGATTTTTGACCCTTTAACCAGCATTAGATTCCTCATAGACACGGGTAGCGCTGTCAGCCTTATCCCGGCCTCCCAAATAGAGAAACAGGGTACGGGATCCCCGAGCCTTAAAGCCGCAAACGGCTCACCCATCCTATGCTACGGCACAAAATCAC
Organism: Morinoia aosen; assembly: GCA_030386875.1. NCBI lineage: Eukaryota > Metazoa > Arthropoda > Malacostraca > Amphipoda > Talitridae > Morinoia > Morinoia aosen. The sequence goes on along the minus strand of CM059559.1, from coordinate 88,850,419 downwards.
TTACCTGCTCCCTCAATCTCAAACGTTCAATGGAGTTCGTGTTCATAGTGGCGGATGTGGACACGGCCATCATTGGTGCAGACTTTCTGCAGAGGTTTGCGCTCGTGGTGGACGTGAGAAACGGATGCTTGTTTGATAGCGAGTCCAGTGAAAGAAGGCCTCTCCACTCGGTCAATATGGTTAACGTCACAGCAAACGTGACTTGCAACGTCACTATCACTTGCCCCTACGAACGGGTGTTGGCAGAATTCCCTGCCCTTTCCTTACCTAACGTAAACCCTAATCACAACACGCTGACGGAACACTATATTGAGACGAGTGGTCCGCCCGTTCACGCTAAAGTAAGGCGTCTTCCCCCAGACCGATTGCAGGAGGTAAAGTCTGAATTCCAGCGGATGATAGCTGATGGGACAGTTCGTATCTCAAAGAGTCCCTGGTCTAGTCCTTTGATCTTAGTGCCTAAAGCTAATGGCGAGACGCGGATCTGCGGGGATTATAGGATGCTTAACGCAGTCACCACACCCGATAGATTCCCAATTCCCTTATTGCAGGACTTCACTGCGAATCTCGCAGGGACAAAAATCTTCTCTAAAATAGACCTCAAACGCGCCTTCAATCAGATTCCGATGCACGAGAGTTCTATTAAAAAGACCGCTGTGTGCACGCCGTTTGGTCTGTTCGAGTATCTTCGCATGCCATATGGCCTGCGTAATGCTCCTCAGACCTTTCAGCGTCACATGACGGAAGTCCTTTCCGACCTACCCTTTTTGTACTGTTATCTTGACGATGTGCTAGTGGCCTCGGGGACGCCTGAGGAACATGTACATCATCTGAGAGAGCTTTGCAAACGACTAGCGTCGCACTCACTACTGATCAATCCAGAGAAGTGTGTGTTGGGAAAGAAGGAATTGACTTTCTTGGGTCACCACATTAGCGAGAGGGGAATTAAGCCGCTTCCCGAAAGAGTGGCAGCCTTACGGAACTTTCCGAGACCAACGACCCAAAGACAGTTGCGCAGGTTCTTGGGATCGGTTAATTTTTACCACCGATTCCTGAGGAACTGTGCAGAGACCCTTGCCCCGCTCACCTCCTTGATTAAACCTAAAAAAGAGGCAAACCCGTTACGGTCGAGTGGACTGGGGAGGCAGAGAGAGCGTTCGAGCTCATCAAAGAGAGACTCGCTACTGCTACAGAATTAGCTTACCCACACCCTGAGGCAGAATTCAGCCTGTTGGTGGATGCGTCGAATATAGCGGTCGGTGCTGTGTTGCAGCAAACTGTAAATAATATCACTTCGCCGTTGGCGTTTTTCAGCCGCAAGCTCTCCCCAACCGAACAACGTTACAGCACGTTCGGGAGAGAGCTCCTAGCCATTTACTTAGCGGTAAAGCACTTTCGCTACACCCTTGAAGCTCGTCAATTCATAATTTATACCGACCACAAACCTATACTCAACGCTATCCGAATGCCTCCCGAGCGCCATTCCCCTAGGGAAAGCCGGCACTTGAGTTTTATCGCGCAGTTCACGAGTGACATCAGGCACATCAAAGGCGAGGAAAATACGGTTGCTGATTGCTTATCGCGTGTGTACAGCGCGGTACTAAACCCGTCAGCACCCGAGTTCCGACCCTCAGTACAAGCGATTTCGCTAGCCGATGTCATTCGTGCGCAGCAGTGCGACTTGGAAATCCATAACTTAATTGAGTGCCCCGACTCCTCCTTAAAACTCTCACTCAGAGAAGGCGTTTACTGTGACGCTGATCGGCCGAACCGTTATTACCTGCCTAGCAACTTGCGTTTGCCCGCCATTAAGCATTACCATAACTTGTCACATCCTGGGACGGATAGAACTTTCCGCCTAATCGCAGATCGTTTTGTCTGGCCCGGGATGCGTAGGGCTATAAGAGAGTTCGTTCGTCATTGCCCAGATTGCCAAGCAAGCAAAGTCACTCGGCACAACAAAGCCGCAATTCAACCTTGTGCATTTACCGGCAGCAAATTTGACGCAGTCAACCTAGATTTGGTAGGCCCCCTACCTAATTCTCGTGGGTATAGTTACTTACTTACCATGATCGATCGCTTCTCCCGCTGGGTCGAGGCTGTCCCCATCGCTAACATAACTGCAGAAACTGTAGCACGCACTTTTGTCGAAACGTGGATATCCCGGTTCGGAGTCCCTTTGAGCATAACGCATGATCGTGGGGTTCAATTCACTTCCGCCTTGTGGTTAGAGATCTCCAAAATCTTAGGTTGCGCGAACATCTCGACAACGGCGTATCACCCCCAATCGAACGGACTCATCGAGAGGGTTCACCGCGACCTCAAAGCGGCATTACGCTGCTTAAAATGTCACCACGATTGGGTCGACAGGCTACCGATAGTATTACTTACTCTGAGGAACCTGTTTCGTCAGGATCAAAAGTGCACGTCCTCTGAACTGCTTTACGGGCAATCATTACGATTGCCTGGCGATGTTATCGATCCCACGTACCAAACCGATGAATCCCCCAGCCAAATCGCCGATTACGCAGCACGCCTAAAGCGCGTCATGAGCGAAGTAGTTTACATACCACCTCGCCTCCCTTCACCATCTGAAAGTTTAGACCCTTGCTTACAAAGTTGCACCCACGTTTACGTCCGGGTAGACGGGGTAAAGACCCCTCTGCGACGCCCCTATGATGGCCCCTTCAGGGTCCTCAAGAGGTCCCCGAAACATTTCATTATCGAAAGGGGTACCAAGAGCGACAGTGTCAGCATAGATCGTCTTAAGGCGGCGTTTTTGTCCCTTCCGGACGACACCCCCACACACTCTCGTGAACCACAACAACCCAGGCTGCAAATCAGCCCCAGGTCAACACCTGTCGAGCCTCCTGGGTTGCACCTGTCCGCTTGGGCTAAGACCCTTCCTCCCACTATGGAGTGCAACGAGTTCGTAGTTCCCCCGTATACCGTTCAAAGAACGCCGTTGGAAACTAGGAATTCAGGTGCCTCCACCTCGGATAGTGCTTCTACTACTTTAACCCTCCATCACGGGAATCCCCCAGATACTCTGTCATTGTCCCAGTTGGGGATCCGAACGTCAACTTTCACAGCCCCCAAGCTTATTCCTCCTACAGCCCCCGAGCATTGTAGCAGGTCTGGCAGACCTCTTCGTCCGCCAGCTCGTTACGCGCAGTCGTAGGGTGGTTAACTCTGTTCTGTCCTTCTCCCCTAATTTTCTTTGGCTGTCACGGCTCTTGGGAACTTCTTCGCAGCCTGTTATCTTTTCGCGTAATTGTCGGGGATCGGCTTCGCCGCCCCCAGACCTTTCGGTCTCCTTTGGGGGGAGGGTAGCTGTAGTGAACCTTCGGCACGCAACTCAGTATAAATTTCGGAAATTCTCAAGATGATCATTAAAAATTCAGTAAAATAAATCCAACCATTAGAATAAAATTTCATTACGGAATTAATTAACTTCTATCCTCAATTCTATTAAAATTGTGCACTGAAAAATTCATTCTCTAAGAAATCACTTTTGCGTTGTAACGAAACCTTCCATGACGCTGTGTCGGCAACATTTTCACTCGCACTAGCGCCACTCGTACCAAGTCATTGAAAGTGTGTGCATCGCGTTGTTTTCTCTGATGAGAATTAAAGTATTGTGTGTGACTTTGCTGTTCTACGGGTAACTATATTTATGTATGATATGTAAACCGTCAATAATATTATTGTGTATGTATTAAGAAAAATTGCCTAAATTTTCCAAAGTGCTAAACGCTTAGGATTTCCTTGCCCAGAATTTGGGTTTCCCACAGGCCATTTTTCCTTGTGTATTGTTGTATATCCTATCTTAAAGTTTTAGCAAACAATTCACTATTCAATGTAAAGCCATTGTTAGGGAGTTTTCCCCTTTTGTTCTTAAAATAATTTTATTTCAACATTTCAATATGTTGTCATTTTATTCAGGCTAGAAATTCTCCTTTCTTAAAATAATTTTTTATGTCAACATTTCAATGTGATGTTATTTCTCTCAAGGTTAGGATTACCCCTTTGTATCAAAAATAATTTATCATGCCAAAATTCAGTATGGTGTTATTTGTTTATCAAGCTAGAATTTCCTTTTTTTTGTCTAAAATATTTTTGGGCCAATATTTCAAAATGTGTTTATGTTTTATCAAGTTAGGCTAGCACCAATTATTTTTTAGTCACAGATGTATCCTTCTGAATGCATCTAGTCCTGCATCAATTACCAATTATTGCCCCAACTGTATTTCTAAATTAAATTAGGTAGATAATCAATTAGAAAAACACAAATAATTCTTAATTCTGAAGAATAGATAGTTAGTAAATTTAATTAAATAGTCATTGTACATTGATTATTTCAGTTAGGAAAAACTGGAAACATGAGTTCTCTAGTTCAATTGCATTTAGCAATGCTGTAGATTTTTTACCATAATTGATTAATTAAGTGAAACCTAGGCTCAAGTGTTACTGCTTATGCCACCTTAGTTTGTCCAGGCAAAGTTGCTGAGGTGTTCAAGCCTCTAATCAATTGAATTGGAATAATCTATTGATCGCCATGGTCGCATTAGGGTTTTTGCCATCTCTTGTGTGTTCCAGTTGTAATTAATCGTGTTCTCAAGTTTGTATGTTTATTAAGTCAGATCTATTAAAATTGTGGAATTCCCTTGAATTTTTAGTCAATGTATAAATGTCATATCTCGGAAAATGAAGCCATGATAGGTTATTTACACAATAGAGATTGTGTCCTCGGTAGTTACTTTCCTCAAGTCGAGTCACATAAATAATCATTCTTTCCTGATCATTAACTGTAGCAAGAATTCCTATCATAATCATGTAGCATACCGCTACATAAGCGTAAAAATTAGAAATTTGCCATTCTCACTGAAATAAATTAATCATTAGCATTAAAAATCTTACTATAATTTATTATTAATTATTTTCTACTTCTAATTCGTAATCATTGAAGTTTTTGTGTAAATGCATGAAATAATAAAAATACCACTTGACATTTTTCGAGAGAGGAGCCCTCTGGTGGCAACACTGCGCAGTTGCGCGTCTCTTCTTTCGAAAAGCCATTCTTACTTTGGCGTCCTACTAGCGGTGTTACAGCAAATTCTCGTGAGTTTAAAAGTGTTAGGAAATAATCGTGTTCTTTCGTCGTTCTCGTGAGTAATCAATGTTAGAATATAATCGTGTTTTTCTTTGTGTTCAGTGAGTATTAATCGTTGACAGTGCAGAGTGTTACGATACGTAGTATGCGTGGAAATTGTGATGTAGCATGTCTTTTCATTCAGTGCTTTGTTTGTCTTTTTTCTCAACGTGACTTAGCGTAAAAATATTGCGGCAAATGTGCATTGCATTTCCGTGTCATGATTTTATTATCAAAGCATAATCATGTTCGTTCCTTTTCTGTACGATAATCTACTAATCTACGATAATCTCTACTCGGAATGAACGCGGCGAAAATTGCCGGCGTTCGTTGCCGATAGTGCTTTGTTTAATGGCGGAACCTCATACCGTCGTCTCTTGTCACTACCCTGTGATTATAAATACTATAGGCATGTGTTATAGTAGCATTTATTCTTCTTTTTTACAAACCGACTTGCAGTAGTTTAAATTACGAAAAGTATTCATGCCTATGCTTGATAAATTTTGGAATTTCATTTCTTAATTCCATATCCTAGCAAACCTTTACGTAAACGCCTTATTTCAATAGAGAAACATTTCAATGAAATTTAATTTAACTCATCGCATTCTTGTGACAAAACACCCACTACTATCTGCCTATCTTAAGTGTGTGCAAATTGCTGGCGACTCTGGCTGAGGCCGACGCGTATAGTCGCCGGTTAAATCGCCACACGGAACCTTCATCCTTTCGTGTTTTCTTTCTTCGCGTATTTTCCGCCTGTGAAATCAACGTTTAGGGTTTATATCCATGAACTTAGGATTTTTTATGTGTTTTTTTTACTGCTTTCAAAAGTGCAGTCACTTGATATTTTCACGATATTCTCGTGTTTACTTGCCCGTAGTCTCTGTAAGGAATCACGATCTTTATTACCGGAAGTTCTTAAACCTAATACTCAGATTTTTAAAGCCAGAGGCATTAGTGATTAAACAATTTATTTATTGATAAAATCTGTCAACCAAAAACCTGTCCTATCTCTTTTGAGTTTGCCAAAAGTGAGAATCCTAAAGTAGCTGGAGTCAAACCTGTAGGAGTTTCTCGGATTTCTCCGTGTGGGAAGAGTTGTCATTATTATGTTGGATTGTCAGTAGTGGAATGTCTTGATGTCTCTTCTGGAACGTTTATCCAGCGTCTTGGACTCCTGTGCAGGACCTCTACATCATCGCCATACACACAACCCTCACAGTTTTGAATCTCCCTGGGTTCCTGAGTGCCATGCTAAATGCTATTCTCACATAAGCTGTGACTTAACTTGCTCCTACCAATATGAGCTGTGACTTAATATGCTAAATGCTAAGGACCTGGGCTTACTAGTATCCTAGTATGCTATGCTAATATGAGCAGTAACTTAACTTGCTCCTGCTAATGTGCTAATGTGCTAATGTGCCAACTTGCTTCTGCTCACATGAGCCGGATTTAACTTGTTCACTCACACCTCACCTTATTTTGAGTCATTAGTTCTACCTGAACTACGTCATTGACCCTCGCTCAATCATCTCAAATTGCCTAATTCAAGTTCCCAAATACAACTCACTCACCCTGCCTACTCCATCGCGTGACGGCCTTCGCCAACGCCTGCCTGGCTCTCCGGCACGGATTGCCCACCTAGACAAGCTCTCCGAGATCAAGATCCAAGCCAGTTCTCCTTGGTTTTCCTTCAATAAACTACACGGCAGGAAAAAGCTGAGTTAACCAAAAATTGTCATTCATTATCCCTCTTATAGTCGCTCAAATTTACTTGTCGAGAGATGTTGTAGTCTTTGCCCGTCAATTCACCCCAGCGGACAATAAGATCTACACAATCACCTAAGTGACAACGCTTACTATTGATTTTTGGTTAGGTCAATTTGTGTATATAAAAATGTTAATAATTAGTCGTTACCTGATTTAGCTAAATTAGGGTAAGTATGCTTACCTCGGAAAGTCTCCGAATATTCTAAATTCCCAACTCCTGGAAATTCTAATCCAGAAATCATCCAACTATCTGATTTGGGGGTTAAATTTAGTTTAACCAGTAATTGGTCGCCCCAACTGTAGCTACTTGTTCCTTTGACCTCTTGGCAATGCCAGCTACCTCCAGTGGTTGTTGTCATTATAACTCATAGGATGCCTTATACTATTCTGATATGTATCCTCATGATCAATGTTCTCTAAATCCTTCTTGTGCTCTGATCCTCCTCCTCAACTACCAATTCTGTGCACTTTGTGCATAGATTCCGCGTTCCCTCTACCCTTTTCCAAATGGTGCCTTCCTCTCTCCTCTCGTAGGACACCTTTCACGTTCAAGCCAAGGAGACCAGGGATTTCTCATATAATAATAAATAATAACAATAATTAGACTGCACGCGCCCTCTCTGGCACAATTCCTAGCTTAAGTCAAGCAATCTTTATGACCATTCTAGCCTTAGTTAGGACCAATACAGTCAGCCCTCGACGGCGGCTTAGCGTAAACGTTCGAATTAAACACTGCCAACTCTTAAGATACTCATTGTAAATAGCAGTCAAAGCGTAGATTATTGGGCGGCAGAAGCCTGTAATATTAATGAAGACAAACTAACTTACATTGCCTACCCAGTAATATTCTTATCTCATGTATTAATCTTGCACTCCAATCCGGAGATGATCGTACACGACGCGTCACGATTAATAGTACCCGGAGAATACTAGTTGGGAAAGTAAAGGCATGTAGGGAGATTCATGATTGTCCATACGAGTACTTATTGTTGCGACTGCCTCGCCCTTGTTCAGGCGCCAGAATTGGGCCGAGGCACCCGCATATAATCCTCTATTTGAGGCAATCCTGTAATTCAGCAGTAAAGCTCGCAGCCTGGCTTGCGTAGCGACTGTCTCTCCTTGTGTTATCATGCTTGAACAATTAACCCAAGCTAATCTCCCGTACAGAAGATCCTGGGAGGCCGACACACAAACAATCACCTCCAACATTCAATCAACATCCCTCAAAACTCTGTTCGCCACACGGCTATCTATCCAACTAAGCCACACGGCTACCAATCAACCACCCAAGCCACAAGGCACTAGCAGAAAATAACTACCTCCTTCATATACTTATAATCAAACTATTACCGCACCTGCGGAATATTACACAAACAAATCCACTCTCGCCGGGATCCACCCCGGATTCCCTCGAGCCGCGGCACCTGCTGAAGTGCGGCTACTCACTGGACCCGGATCTCCTTCCTCAAGAAGTGGACCCCCATACTGCTGCCGTAGTCACAGCACTCAGAGTCGTCAAAATAAAACCGAGGCGAGAATATCCAGTTCCTTCATTATCCTGCAGAGGTCAATGGTGCAAGTGAGAAAATAGATGCCAGGAAGGCAACTCGAATTACCCAAACAGAAACCCCTTCTGAGTCAGATTCATTCATTTGTTATCAATTAAGTGTGCTCTACCCCGAGCACTGGTGGCCCTTAAAATAATAATAACATCCTCCTAGTTACTTGAGAAATTCCTCGCTATTCCACCTTTAAAAAATTCAAACTCAATTAGTTCCCCAATTTGGGAGAAGTTCAAAGTTCATAAGTGAACAGATTTAAGGTAAAACCGTTGATCGTTTGGTTTGAGTTTACAACTAAATGCTGCAGTACATTATTCTCTACGACAGAGAGTTGAGATGGCGTGACACGTTTGCCTTGAATTCTTTTACAGTTTGAGAGTTGTTATACGTTATGGAAGCTTACTCCACAACAGAGCTTCAGAAACTGAAAAACCTTTGTCCCAAGTCAGATGAATGGTAACTAACTAAGACGTCATTCCTTCGATTTGGCCTGTTGTTCGGAATATAGGGGAGAATTTCTCTTACAACATCTGCATTATTCCGAAGGAGGTAGAGAGACAATACCTGTTGGGCTTTAAGAATGTAGAATCTTTCTGATATTGTGGTCCAGCCGAATCCACTAAACTTTTGTAAACTTTCGTGCTCTCTAAATAAAAAGTCAGAAAACCTCAAAATTGGGAGTAAAAAAGTAAACTTGTACGATCATTAAGCATATTCTTGCAAAATATGGTGTTTCCAGTAAGGTGGCTGCAAGCAAACCAGTTTTTCGATCTTCTACTATCCGCAAAAGCGAAAGCAGCAGCTAGTTCTATGGGAGAGAAATATCGTCCGGCATAACCCGTGGTGTATTACTATCGTTAAAGAAATTCTAGTTTGCGACAATGACTTGAAGGCAACATGTCAGCAAACAAGTAACAAATATCAATGTGGTCTACAAATGGATGCCTCATGGTACCACAAGAATGCTTGACCGGCATAGCCAAGCTCGACTACTCAAGCAAACGGAGAGAAAAAAGTCGGGATTAAAATACCTAGTTATATACTTTTTGAAAAATTCGTTGCGGGACTGTTATCTTCAGAAATAAAATGTTTATACAGTGTTGCTCAGAACAACTCTGAGCAACACAGTGTTCAATCTACTCATAATATATATTGAATCATCTTCTGCACATCTTTCATTAGTGATCAGGTTGAAAGCCCAACTCCAGTGTTTAGTGGGATATTTACGCATTATTCATGTTCCATATTTGCACAAAAAATTGATTTAGTGCTTTTATAAATAGTTGAACAAAAATAACTATGTCACTGGAGTAGTGGAAAATTTTTGCTCAGGAAATATGGCTTAGTTAACTATTGTCTGTTTACCACTGCCTAGACCCTAGAGGAGATGAAGTTAAATAAAGGCAAAAGGAGCTGTATTATTGTATGTGGTATCTCTGATATCCTTCATATTTAGAAATATAGCTTTGTGATATAATTTTTGTAAGACTATTCTGCATTGTGTATTAAAAAAAAGGTCAATATTGAGTTCAGGTGATGTGGGGAAATTGAGCATTCTGTTTCACATAATCACTCAAGAAGCCCATTTTAGAACGTTGTACATGAATGACATTTTTTCCGCTGATGCTTAGTTATCGAGTTAGAGCGGTAAATTAGCCCGCCAAAAGAAGCGACCCCACTAAGCAGAATTTAATTAATAACGGAAGCTAACCCCCTATTACAAACGTAAAGAGGTTGGGTCGTGAGGGGGAGGCACAGTTCTTTTAGTGAAAATTATGGTAAATCTGAAGGAGATGACAGTTGTCGATTTTCCACTTTTTGGTGCCTGAACCTAATTAATTGAATCAAAATAAGGTCAATGTGAAGTTTCATGCAATCACAGAAATTGATAATTATATTCCAAACAATCACTAAAGGAACCCATTTAAGAATGTTTTATAAGAATGACATTCTGCTCGCTGATGCATTATTTTCGAATAATTGAACTTTGAAGTTGGCCTTCCCGTGCTATAGGAAGCGAGCGTAATTCAATTAAAAACGGAAGCTAACCCCCTATTACAAACGTAAAGAGGTTGGGTCGTGAGGGGTAGCCACAGTTCTTTTAGTGAAAAGTATAAATAAAGCTTCTAAACCACCCATTAGGGTGACGACCGCAATCTTGTTTACATCGGGTCTAACATGGCGACCACCATGGGCTCCGCCATTTTAGACCCGATGTCAACAAGATTGCGGTCGTCACCCTAATGGGTGGGTTAGAAGCTTTATTTATAATTTTCACTAGAAGAACTGTGCCTCCCCCTCATGACCCAACCTCTTTACGTTTGTAATAGCTTCCGTTATTAATTGAATTCCGTTTCACACGCTTGCTTCCTTTGGCGCCAAGGCCAACTTCAGAGTTCAATTATTCAAAAATAACGCATCAGCGAGCAGAATGTCATTCTTGTAAAACGTTCTGAAATGTGTTCCTTTAGTGATTCCTGAGATCGGCATTATTATTTTCCGTGATTGCATGAAATTTCACATTGACCCAAAATAAACAAGTTTTCTTCTATTCTTTTTTCGTCTCAAATGAGTATTTTACGATTTATAGCGGTAAGTTTAGTTTCGTCATTGATGACGAATGCGCTCGAATAAACAGCTACTCATCGGTTTTTGAATTTTTGTTGCTTGAAACATGGTAATAACATCGAAATAAACAACTTTTATTCTATACACTTGTTTCGTCAAATGAGTATTTAACGAGGTATAGCGGTAGGTTTGGTTTCGTCTTTCAAGACAGAGCGCTGGAAGAGAGACGCCATTGCAGTATTGCCATACAACTCGATCAAAGAATTTCTTTCCGCTTCAAAGACTGGAGTTGCGGTAAGTCATTTACCGCTATAACTAATAAAATACTCATTTGAGACAAAAAGTGCATAGAAGAAAACTTGTTTATTTCGATCTAATTAACTATGCTAAGGCATCGAAATATACAAAATCGACAACTGTCATCTCCTTCAGATTTACCAAAAAAAGTCCGTTATTTATAAATGGATTTCTCTGAAATTTTCACAGTAGATGTGAAATGATGCAAATATCATTTGTTATTTCGACAAAATTTTTGTATCTGCACTGGATTTTTTTTATATTCGAAAAATATGAAAAAATAGGGATTTTTTTTTAAACCTATCTTCTTCTACAATTTTGAAGTTACCAAACCAGTACTTCGTTTTTAGATTGCTTAGATATCTATATAACCACTCGCAATAGGGAATTTTGATAACTTTTTTTGTGGATTTTGGAAATTAAAAAAAAAATGAATTTTTTTTCATTTTTTTTCATGTCGTGTAATTTTCAAAATAATAAATTTATCAGAAAATGCTAATGCGTGAGGATACACCTTTCTAAACCCTATCAAATGGTATATAAAACACTCTTGTAGCTCTAAAATTGTAGAAGGAGATACATTTGAAAAACCAATTGTCAAGTTTCCAGAAAAACATGTTTTTTCACAAAAACAATTTTTTTTCTTTTTATCTTTTGAACTATAGGGTTTTCTATAATTAACTCTTGAGCGTTTGTAGCTCTTTTTAAGCCCTTTCGATTGATACAATTTACATTGGTGTAGCTCTGTAACTCTGGGAAACAATATACCACAAAAGAGAAAAGGTGTTATTCATGAAAGCAACCAATTTTTTTAATTTTTCATTTTTTTCAATCAAAATACGTTTTTTTGTCAAGTCTACTCCTTTGTTTTATAGCTCTTTTCAAGCCCTTTGGATTGGTGTGCTCACCATAGCTGTAGCTATGATACTGCTGCTGTCATTGAGCTATGAATGAAAGCTGCTGTATCATAGATACGGCAGAACAGCTAAATTCTGAAATTGTCAAAAATTCTAAAAAAATATTTACTCAGCGTTAGAATGTTTCGTTTGAATAATGAAAGCACATTGAGTAGCCCATTAACGAATTATAATGCCATTCCCGCAGAGAAACATGCTCAATTGACCCCCAATAACGAGGGGGGGGAGGGTTCAAGGTCACTCCACCCCCATCGCTTTCCCCCCTCTGGTGCGTGCACTATTTGGAGTAGACGTAAACGGAAAGTACCAATGGAAGCGCAAGAAAATCCTCTATAAGATGCTTATAAAAACAGAAAATCAACACATATCCTGATTTCTACCTAGACGGTGTCCTTAATAATAAAGTAAAAGGTTCGCAAGAGGGACGCTGTCCTTACTAAAAAAAATGAATATAGGAAATTGTGTTTCCATTTAAAAATTACATATTATAGTCAAATTTCATAAGAACCAGACTACAAGTATAAAAGTTCATAATTTTTATAAATAAAGAAAATTTTTTTCTTGTAAATTACAATTTGCAGTATGAATATGAAGTTATGAATGAAGATTATCAAAATTAAAATGAAAACGGCATTCAATTACATAAATTGTCCATTATATTACAGTTCAGATGAAAATTTATTTATGCCTTAATACTAACAACCCTCATTTTCAACATTCTAAAGAATGGAAGTCAGTGAGTTTTTATGCTAGGAAAAAAGCAAAAATAGTTTTAGAATCTTTGGAACATTCCTAACAAAGTTGCGGTCCCTTGTTACCCAATTGTACATAATTTTTTTAGCATAGCTTAAAACCCAAAATTTATGTATATTTAGTTAGTGATCAAATATCGCATATAAAAAACGAAACGTTTCAAATGGAAAATTTGAGACCGTAACTTTGTTTGCAATGCTTCAAGGATTCTAAAACTGTATTTGGATTTGTTTTAGCATAAGAACTCTGACTTCTATACCAAAAAACTAAAATTTCATATAAAAAAAAATAAAGTCTAAATCAAAAAAGTTAAAAGAGTAAAATATGTTCATTTTGAACAAATATGTATACTGGCCAAATTTTAGACCAATCAGTTCAAAATTTAAAAATCGTTTGGATGACCTCCTTAATTGACACAAACCTAATATGACTGTTAGTCTGTATTGAATATTATAATACATTCATCTTTGAGCCTTAAATGTTGATGATCAAAATACTGCCAATTATTTACTAAGCAAATAAAATTCAAATCAACTTTCATAGCTAGGCCTAATGCTCTGAATTTTTTAGTGACACTTCTGAATAAGCATTAATTTGCCATGTATAAAAGTGTGGGTGGTGGAAGTAGTATATTTATAGCACTTGAATTTGTTATTTTGCCTAAATTTAGACGAAAATGTCATTTATGTTTTCAATTTGTTTAGGAATTTAAGAAATGTGATCAAAAATAATGCTAATATTTTTATATTGTTTTCTAATGTCTTGACAATTTTCTTTTCATTCAGAAGTTTTTTTGATGGTTATGTAGAAATTTCAAGACATACCTATTCATCTTAAATTGTACCTTCTTCTTGAAGTATAATATTTTTGAATTATGATTTCCTGGATATTGAGTTTAAATATATAAAAACAATCTGGCTGCTCTGGTTTGACTGTAAAGTAAATTTTCTAATTGTTTAATTTCCTTGAGACTTTGAATTTATAGATACTTTGTAGTTTGCAGTAGATATTCAAAAACATTTTTGAAATTATATCACCTGAAACCTTGGAATTTCTGTACGTCTAAATGTGCATAATTTTTTCTCTGTAACCATCCATGATTTGCATAAGTATTTGATAGCTCATTTGTTCTACAGGTTTCATTTCATCTTGGACTAAAATACAATATTTATGTTTTAGTTATGGAGAGTGATATATTTGTTTAAAATTTATTCATAAAAGATTGTTAAAGAAAAATTTAAAAGAAGTAGCAATGCCATATCATTGTTACACTTGTTAAACACCCTTTCTTTTGTTAGGAATGGGAAAGCAAAGTTGTTTTATATTATGATAAAACCAATATAATTGAATGATTTGCATACTATTCTGAACACTGTTGACTTCCACCAATTTTGATAAACATGTATGCTGGACATGGAATGTTTATTTGGAAGTATGCATTGTTATTTATTTTTTGTGTATTTTTTTAGCATAACACCTAATATATTTTGCTTTAACTATCTATTGAAAATGTAGGCAATTATTGATCCAATTACTAATTATCTATTTCCCTAGCAGGTAAAGGATATGTTGGATACTGAATTACATTAAGTTTTGTTGTATTTAAAAGACTCCTAAATTTTGATCATGCAGCCTATAATTGTTGAAAACAAAGACTACGTTACTGTCACATTACCGCCAGTGGCTGAGCCATGGCTTTCACAAAGAAGGTCACTAAAGCGAGTAAGTACTACAATTTCTTTTGATTAATTCTTTAGCTTCTTACCTAGTGGTGGGGGAACTATATTGGAATTTGATTTTGTTTGTTTTAATCAAGTATTTCTCCTGAATCTAGTATCCTAACTTGTTGACTACGTATTGTAACACGTGTGTATCACTAGGTATATTGGTCATTCATGAACTCATTTATATTGCTCATTCATCATAATAAATCTTAGCAGACACGGCAAAATATTATTGAGTAATTATATTTTTCACACTCCTTAAAAAGGATAAAAAGGTATGAGTAATAACATGAATTTTTCATTTTTGCTACTTACCACTTATCCAATGATGAAGTGCAACTGTACAAATATAGTCAACGTGTTTAAAAACAGCCCGGTTTAGAAACTTCCGGCCTTTTTACACTCATCACGTCCCGCTCCCTAAAAAGTTGCCCATCACTGCATCAAGTGTAATTTATACAATTTCAAAGAAAAAATGATGGCTTCATGTAGTTCAATAATATTACAGTGTCAGTGAAAATTGAACAATATAATTTTTTAACCTTTGTATATATCGTTCAATATAATAATTTTGTGTACATAATTTTAGCGTTGGAATCAGTTGCCCCACTTGCTGCGTATGCTGCTGTGTGTCCTGGGTGTGCTGGTGCTGGCATCCTTCATTCTGCTGTGGGAGAGACACCAGCAGCAGCTCAGGGAAGAAGCTGCAGCAGCTGCTGTGATGCTCAGACAGGAAGAAGAATTGATAAAGGCTAAGGTGGGTGTATGTATTGTCATTATTTATATTTAATGATTTAGTTATGAGCTTATTTCTGACTGCATATACTAATTATACTTTTTGAGTAAGATATGAGTGGAATTGAACAAGTAATCTGATTCTGTTCTACCTTGATTGTTTTAGTTGTCTTATCTGGAAGACTTTTTATTCCATAGTAAGCAATTCATAATGTTATATTTCCTTAATATGTTGCGCAGACCAATAATGACAAGAATGTGGCAAGTTCCGTCCAAAACAACCCAGCGAGTCAGAAGAAACCTGTACTGTAAGTTGTGTGTTGCTGAATAGGTATATACATGTTCTCCTGAACTCTTGTACTTTTTATGACTTCGTTTTTTGTGGTTTATTAAATTCATTGCAGGGAAGAAATTTTTCATCATTAAGCAACATTTAGTAAAATTGTGTTGTAGCTTGTCTTGAATTTTTATTGTGATCCTATTTCTGTGTTTTTTCTAGTTCTGAAGTTTCACATCTATATTTTCAAATATATATGAGGGTTATAAGCTGAAGCTCTAACGAGGCAAACTTTTTTTGTCCAAAGCATATCTAAATCCAATATCCTACACACATCTTGCATAAATGTTGGGAATGATTGTGGTGAGATTCAATACAAAGAGAACTGCATGAATTATAATATATGTTGACAGCATCTATGGGGCTTACATATTTCGTCAAAAGTTATCTTCAATTGTTAATTGAGACTGAGTCTTTTAATTTCTTATAATACTGAAGACCTTCCATATTAGATACATGAAAAGTTTCTTTTTATGTAGATATACTATTTGTCTTGAAGAAAACATTAGTATACACAATAAGTTATTCTAAATTCAGAGCAATATCAATAGCTTGAAAATCCTCAATCACATCATAAATCATGCAGAAATGACATCTACGCTTTCCCTAAAAATTGTATCATTGGACAGCAAACTGATTAGGCTACAGACACAAAAAGTGGAGGCCAGGAGACACTTGGGAGGATCAATGTCATTCCAAATGTGCTGAAACTTGTGTGCTTGCTTCAATATTTTCTGCCTCATAGTTCTTCGTCTATGGCAAAAACAGAAAAAGTGACTTCCCTCTGTTCTGAAAAGCACATTTGAAATAAGTGTCAAAGCCCTAGGTTCCAAATGGTCTACAGAGTTTTTTTGGATTGATGACCCTTTAATATATTTGTATAATTTAATATAAATATACCATTTATGCATATACTTTATTTAGGGAGAAATGTTCTACTGGGCATGACATTCGTTTGATCATTATCCTGTGTGGTCAAAGCTGTACTTGTGTGAACTGTAAGGTCCACACAGCTTGTTGATAAAACCTGAATCTTTGTTGCTAGTGCTAAGTTCTCCCTGTTGTGCAGACCTGTGGATGTTGGCATACCGGGAGAGAACAACGCCCTTAACCAAATTCCACCGCCTGGAAGCCGTGAGTTTTCATAAGATCTAAACAAAAAAGTGTGGGGATTATTTTCTGTTGCCACAGTTACCTTCAATGTTAATCATGAGACTGTGGGTCATTTGATCTGTTGAAAGGCAGTCAAATGACCCACAGTCTCATGATCAACATTGAAGGTAACAGTTATGCTACTAGCTGTTACTCTGTGGCATAATATGGTTTGCATAATTGCCAATTTATAACTAGACAGGATATTGCAAAGCTGCTAATTTTTTGCATAATAGTACTTGTCAAACAGCTACCTTGTGGCATAGCAGGGGTTGGGTTGCAGAACTGCTATTTTGTGACATAACAGGACTTGCAGAACTGCTGCTTTTGAAATGCAAAGAGAGTCTTAAACTATCTAGCATTACTAATAATGAGTTTTAGGACTAAATAAGCTATTTTAATGTATTAGTGTGGGATTTAATTTCAAAGTTATTGAACTAAATTGCTGTACCAATCATTGAGCTAAATTTGTGTACTAATAATTAAGCTCAATTTGTGTACTAATCATTAAACTCAATTTGTGTACTAATCATTAAACTCAATTTGTGTACTAATCATTAAACTCAATTTGTGTACTAATCATTAAACTCAATTTGTGTACTAATCATTAAACTCAATTTGTGTACTAATCATTAAACTCAATTTGTGTACTAATCATTAAACTCAATTTGTGTACTAATCATTAAACTCAATTTGTGTACTAATCATTAAACTCAATTTGTGTACTAATCATTAAACTCAATTTGTGTACTAATCATTAAACTCAATTTGTGTACTAATCATTAAACTCAATTTGTGTACTAATCATTAAACTCAATTTGTGTACTAATCATTAAACTCAATTTGTGTACTAATCATTAAACTCAATTTGTGTACAATCATTGATCTAAATTTATGTACTAATCATTGAACAAAATTTTTTTTTTCTAATTGAACAAAATTGCTAGGTGCTCCAATTGTATGAACTGTTGCTGTGCAGGAAGTGGGCGAGCAGAGGCGGTGGTGGCAGCCATGAAGCACGCGTGGGCAGGCTACAGGCAGTTTGCGTGGGGCCACGACCACCTCCGGCCCATCTCCATGCAGTCCCATGACTGGCTCAGGCTTGGCCTCACTCTCATTGATGCTCTCGACACGCTCTGGATCATGGGGCTCAAAAAAGGTAAACTTGACCACTCAATTGGCACTCCAGGATCATGAAGCTCAAAAAAGGTGAACTTGAACATTCATTGATGCTCTCGACACGCTCTGGATCATGGGGCTCAAGAAAGGTGAACTTCACTGTTATTGATGCTCATAAAACTCTGGATCATGGGGCTCAAGAAAGGTGAACTTCACTGTTATTGATGCTCATGAAGCTCTGGATCATGGGGCTCAAGAAAGGTGAACTTCACTGTTATTGATGCTCATAAAACTCTGGATCATGGGGCTCAAGAAAGGTGAACTTCACTGTTATTGATGCTCATAAAACTCTGGATCATGGGGCTCAAGAAAGGTGAACTTCACTGTTATTGATGCTCATGAAGCTCTGGATCATGGGGCTCAAGAAAGGTGAACTTCACTGTTATTGATGCTCATAAAACTCTGGATCATGGGGCTCAAGAAAGGTGAACTTTCTTCTGATGGGCTGAGAGTACTCATGAGGCTGATGTTATTTGCCAAGCTCAAAAAAATGACTTTTTCTGTTTGAAGAAGGGTGCTCATTTGGCTGAGGTTTTATGATGGGGCCCTAAAAAGGTGAACGTTTTCCGAGAGCTCATAGATAGTAAGTTCTCTGTTGGCTCAATGATGGAAGGTGTTCTTAGATATAAGAAATGAGATTTTCTCGATGTATGGGTTGAAGATTATACGACGGGGCTAAAAAATAGTGTTGTTCTCTTCTTCGAATCTCTAAAAATAATATGGGGCTATGAAAAGTAAACATTTTGCATTTTGTTTTAGTGGAGACAAATGAGTGTGTGGCCCGTAAAGGATGAGCTCTGATAACGTTTTGAAAATGTTAAAATATCTCTCTGGCGCTCTGAATAATGGAGAATAATGCACAGAGGTGCATGAAGTTTCCAAAAATGTCCACCGGACCGTAAAAATCTTTTCAAAAATGTCCATTGGACCATAAAAATGTCCACCTCAAATATCCGTGAAACTCCTCTTTTTGCCATGGTAACCTTGGCTGCCATCTTAGATTCTGGGGTGACCTGCTCTCACGCTAGCATTACTGCACTGAACTGCACTGCATCTCGCTATGCTTATCTGTTGATAGCCCTCGGCAATTTTCTATCTGAGTTGTAGGTAAGGCTTGGTCATCAGAACTTTGACTTATTCATGTATTGAAACTGGATTATCATCACAGATTAATGTTATAAGTTTCCAGTATTGTTTTGAATAAATTAATACAGTCCAAAACGCTGTTGGCAATTCATTGTAAGGAATAAATATATATCCTGCAAATTTGAAATAGCCTGTTGAAATTAAGTTCTCTTTGGAAATCTTCTATTGTTTCATGTGAAGATCTCTTCACAGTTTTCGACATCACTTTTTTCTGGTTAGTTGTCTTTCAACAAACATGATCAGTGCTAGCGAGTAAATGCATCGGAGTGAACAATTTCAGATGCGTCATTGATATATCATGTAATGGGAATTCGGTGTCTCTTTGTCTGTTACCTTAGCATTTCTTGAGAAAACTGATGGCTATGCAATGAAAGGTATAGGTTGTCGGAGGAATAAAGGCAGTGAGAGGAGCAGGTGGTACTCAAAATATTCCAAATAATGCAAAAATATTCCAAATATTTCAACTTAAATAAGAGTGGAATTTGCATGCGCTTTTGGTTTACTGTCTTTTTTGCATGAAAATAGTGGCAAAGCACCGCTAAATAATAAAACTTTATTATTTGTCCACCTCCATGATGTTATAGGGAAGTGCAAGGGAAAATTGTTTACGAAACTTACTTTCACGCACATTTTACTGTTCTAATTTGAACAAGAATTATGCTTTTTATTTTCAAACATTTCTTGCCATAGGTGTGTCTTTTGGGGCACATTTCTGTACTATGAACGACATCATTGTTGGTTCAGGAATTCATTTTACAGTGCCGAGTTCAAAGACGGTTGTAACCGGTACACGTTTCATCGCCATGAACGGTTACATGTTTGGTTCAGGAATTCGTTGTACATTACAGAATTCTAAGATGGTGGTGACTAATGCATTCTTCTTCACCATGAGCGGCTTTATGTTTGGTTCAGAAATTCATTTTACATTGCAGAGTTCAAAGACGGTCGTGACTGGGTGGCGAATCAGCTGGACTTTGACATCAACCAGAACGTGAACCTTTTTGAGACAACCATTCGTGTGCTGGGCGGCCTGCTCTCTTCCTACCACCTCACACACGACCAGCTCTTCCTGGACAAGGCCGTGAGTGCGGCAGGTTGTCTTTGGCAATCCTGTTATGTATGTACACACAGTCATAACGTGATTTGTACACCATCTCATATAAGACGTGTTTTCTTAAAGCTTTGAGATAAGTTTTATAAAGTAGATAGCTGTGTTGCTACTTTTTTAACAAACAACAACAAATATCGGCTTCTACGGATGCTTTATTTCCAATTCAAGCCTGATACATATCACCTTGTACATTGGTTTTTCAAATGCCTTATAACTAACACCAGGACGCCATGACGCTTTCCCCCGGTCAAGACCGGTACCCATTTCAGACGCCTGGGTAGAGCGGGGTATTGTGCTTAGAATGTTTTTCCCCTATACCCAACGGTCATAAGATTTTTAAATCATGCACTAAAGTACTGAAATAAATAGAGTATGGGGGTTACCTCATTAAGCATTCTTTTGGGAAATTGTCAATTTTCGTTTCTGTGGAAGTTGATCTTCACATGGAATATTTTTGGCTCATTTCTCCCTGCGTGTTTGTACCTACCTGGCTGACAAAGGATGTCAACCCAAAACATGCCTCTTCATTTTAATGAATCTTTACTCGTTTATCTTTGCCCTTTTTCTGCTTTAAACTTAATTTCTGTGTGTGTAAATGATCCAGCTTGTGTCCGTCACTCTCGGCCGCAATGGTTATTCAATTTTTATATAATTATAATTCAGTATAATTACATAGTATAAGATGATATTATTCAATTTTTTTGGCTTTGTTTTTTACTTAAGTTTACATTTCGGATGATCTTAATGTTGCCAGATCTGTCATCCACTACCCATAAACATGATTTGAACTTCCGTCCCTTCACAGGGGTACGATTGTTGTTCCTATGGGAATTTTCTTTCTTAGGCGTAGATGCGAGATCTTGATTTGAAAGTTGGGAAGCCCTCTTTTGTTTGAAGGGGACTAGGTTTTTGTTTAATTGCGGATTATGTTTTTATGGTTTACTGCTGTCATGTTTTTATGGTTTACTGCTGTCATGTTTTTATGGTTTACTGCTGTCATGTTTTTATGGTTTACTGCTGTCATGTTTTTATGGTTTACTGCTGTCATGTTTTTATGGTTTACTGCTTTCATGTTTTTATGGTTTACTGCTGTCATGTTTTTATGGTTTACTGCTGTCATGTTTTTACGGTTTACTGCTGTCATGTTTTTATGGTTTACTGCTGTCATGTTTTAGCTTAATTCAACCCACGTTAATGATGCGATGTTCAGTCAATATTCGGTTGACTGCTGTCATGTTTCAGTCTAATTTAATTCAAGTTGATGACCTCGGCATTTAGTCTATTTTTCGGTTGACTGCTATCATCTCTTAATCTAATTTAACCCACGCTGATGATACCACATTCAGGTCGACATAGCAGACAGACTGCTGGCGGGCTTCAACAGCGAGAGCGGAGTGCCGTACAGTGACGTGAACCTGGCCACACGCAAGGCCTCCAAACCCAAGTGGGGCCCTGACTCGTCCACCTCAGAAGTCACCACCATACAGCTCGAGTTCCGGGACCTCTCCACCGTCACGGGCAACCCTGCTTACGCGGTCAGTGCTCGCTTGGTCTTTTTGGCCAGTGATGCATTATGTGTACTGGCTCTCTTGTGTCCTCTTCCTGCCTGTGTGGGCAGTGCTCTCTTGGTCCTCTTGGTAGTGTTGCATTATATGTACAGGCTCTCTGGTTTCCTTATTGCTTATGTGGGCACTGCTGGAGGTATTCAAAGATTGCATACGCGGTTCATTTCTCTATTAATTTAGGGTCCAGACTTATAAACCATCAGTCAAGCAAAGAGATGGGGATTAAAGTAAGCTGCTATAGCTTGTGGTGAAAGGCTCGGTTATTCCTTCAATGTATTGAAGCCTGGATTGTAAGCAGAAGCACAGTGTTACAACACTCGAGGTGTTTTAAGTTGACCTAAACTGGGTTTTCAGTGGCCAGAAAGGTCATACTTCGTTGTGGGACGTGAAGCCTCACACAGCCTGATATGAGCCACAATGGGTAGCTTCTGTATCTCGAGATGGAAAGTTACATTCCTCCTGAACTGAGAAGATTTGCGCAGTGTACTTGTGATAGCAGAGTTACCTGTTCTTGCCCGTTGTGTCATGATGAGGACTATGTCGTTTGTTAAATCTATAACGCCCCATAAAACTATTTTTTTGAAAGGCTTCAAAATATTGCATTGGGATTAAATTTGTTCCCTAATGTGATCTTTGAAGTTCTGTGGAAGTCGATTCCTCATCCTGATATCGGTGACTACCTGGTGTCAGTGCCAAGTTAATGATGGTGGCTGTAATGACGGTAATACCAGTACAAAAATGCTAACATTAAAGGGTTAACCCTTGAAATTAATTAAGATGGCAGCAGACGAAAGTCGAGTGCTTGGTATTTACTGTGATGTGCTTATTCTCTGGTTTTTGATTTCCTTTTGTTCCTCATCCTGCATATTCAGGCGGGTATCTGACCCTTCTCTCTGTCAAAGTAAAAAACGAGTCCAAATAACAATCCAGAACGCACTAACCTTGCGTAACATACCGCAACAACTTGAAGCAAAAAACGATTCAAGATAATAAAATAGAACGTGTCAAAATAGTAACACAAAAACGCACAAACCTTGCATGACATACAGCATCAACTTGAAGCAAAAAACGTGTCAAGATAATAAAATGGAACGTACCAAAATAACAGTACAAACCGCATAAACGTTCCATAACATACCGCATGGAGATGACGAGTCACCTGCCTATGCAGGCTGCGGTGAACAGGGTATCAAAGCACGTACACGGCCTGGTGAAGCACGACGGCCTCGTGCCCATCTTCATCAACGCAGCCAGCGGAGACTGGCGGCCCCACTCCACCATCACCCTGGGCGCTCGGGGCGACACTTACTACGAGTACCTCCTGAAGCAGTGGCTGCAGGGGGGCAGAAAGGAGACCTGGTGGGTTACGCAACTTAAAAGTGCGGGGAAATGAGTCTCGGGTTTCTCTTATAGGGATTGTTGACAGTTAACTTGATTAATGGCCAGATTATGACAGTTTACTGGATTAATGGCCAGATTATGACAGTTTACTGGATTAATGGCCAGATTATGACAGTTTACTGGATTAATGGCCAGATTATGACAGTTTACTGGATTAATGGCCAGATTATGACAGTTTACTGGATTAATGGCCAGATTATGACAGTTTACTGGATTAATGGCCAGATTATGACAGTTTACTGGATTAATGGCCAGATTATGATAGTTTACTTGATTAATGGCCAGATTATGACAGTTTACTGGATTAATGGCCAGATTATGACAGTTTACTGGATTAATGGCCAGATTATGACAGTTTACTGGATTAATGGCCAGATTATGACAGTTTACTGGATTAATGGCCAGATTATGACAGTTTACTGGATTAATGGCCAGATTATGACAGTTTACTTGATTAATGGCCAGATTATGACAGTTTACTGGATTAATGGCCAGATTATGACAGTTTACTGGATTAATGGCCAGATTATGACAGTTTACTGGATTAATGGCCAGATTATGACAGTTTACTGGATTATGGCCAGATTATGACAGTTTACTGGATTATGTTCAGATTATGACAGTTTACTGGATTATGTTCAGATTATGACAGTTTACTGGATTAATGGCCAGATTATGACAGTTTACTGGATTAATGGCCAGATTATGACAGTTTACTGGATTAATGGCCAGATTATGACAGTTTCCTGGATTAATGGCCAGATTATGACAGTTTACTGGATTAATGGCCAGATTATGACAGTTTACTGGATTATGTTCAGATTATGACAGTTTACTGGATTAATGGCCAGATTATGACAGTTTACTGGATTAATGGCCAGATTATGACAGTTTACTGGATTATGTTCAGATTATGACAGTTTACTGGATTATGTTCAGATTATGACAGTTTACTGGATTAATGGCCAGATTATGACAGTTTACTGGATTAATGGCCAGATTATGACAGTTTACTGGATTAATGGCCAGATTATGACAGTTTACTGGATTAATGGCCAGATTATGACAGTTTACTGGATTAATGGCCAGATTATGACAGTTTACTTGATTATGTTCAGATTATGACAGTTTACTTGATTATGCTCAGATTATGACAGTTTACTTGATTATGTTCAGATTATGACAGTTTACTGGATTAATGGCCAGATTATGACAGTTTACTTGATTATGTTCAGATTATGACAGTTTACTGGATAATGGCCAGATTATGACAGTTTACTTGATTATGTTCAGATTATGACAGTTTACTTGATTATGTTCAGATTATGACAGTTTACTGGATTAATGGCCAGATTATGACAGTTTACTGGATTAATGGCCAGATTATGACAGTTTACTTGATTATGTTCAGATTATGACAGTTTACTTGATTATGTTCAGATTATGACAGTTTACTTGATTATGTTCAGATTATGACAGTTTACTTGATTATGTTCAGATTATGACAGTTTACTGGATTAATGGCCAGATTATGACAGTTTACTTGATTATGTTCAGATTATGACAGTTTACTGGATTAATGGCCAGATTATGACAGTTTACTTGATTATGTTCAGATTATGACAGTTTACTTGATTATGTTCAGATTATGACAGTTTACTGGATTAATGGCCAGATTATGACAGTTTACTGGATTAATGGCCAGATTATGACAGTTTACTTGATTATGTTCAGATTATGACAGTTTACTTGATTATGTTCAGATTATGACAGTTTACTTGATTATGTTCAGATTATGACAGTTTACTGGATTAATGGCCAGATTATGAGAGTTTACTTGATTATGTTCAGATTATGACAGTTTACTGGATTAATGGCCAGATTATGACAGTTTACTTGATTATGTTCAGATTATGACAGTTTACTGGATTAATGGCCAGATTATGACAGTTTACTTGATTATGTTCAGATTATGACAGTTTACTGGATTAATGGCCAGATTATGACAGTTTACTAGATTATGTTCAGATTATGACAGTTTACTTGATTATGTTCAGATTATGACAGTTTACTGGATTAATGGCCAGATTATGACAGTTTACTTGATTAATGGCCAGATTATGACAGTGTTATATCGTGGTTTTTCATCACGATATTAGGATTAGTAATTGTAGCTGCAAACTACAGTATCGGTAGCTGTAACTACCGTAACTGAAGCGTTAACTTCAGGAGTATGAAAAGGAAACTCTTAGCTAGGTTCCTATTCTTGTACTGAATCATCCAAACACCGACACTGCTTATAAGCTATAGCGCTCGGAAGTTAAACAATGCTCTTCCGGTGCATACCAATGCGATGCGCTCCCAAGGCACGGTTTCCGGCGCGTGCGGTCAGGGCGCTTCCGACCCATTTGAACCCAAGTACGATATAGACATAGGGTAATCCGCAACCAGCGCTTCCGTCGGCTCCGTCTTGCGGTTAAGACGCTTCCGCCGGTGCCGCGATATCCCAAACCAAGTGTGATAAGGACATCATGCCTGAAAGGCCTATGTTGAGATACTACAATTTCCCTCCCTTTAGATGAATATTTAACACAAGGAAGGAAGACTCAGCAACCTATTCGCATTACAGGTTTAGTTATTCTACTTGATTTACGAGGTTCATTTTGTACAGGTGAACTGCTAACAGGTTGCAAAGCAGGAGTCTCTGTTTCCCCACTACGGATAGATCCCAAACTACTGTGCAACAACTGATTTGAATGTCTCTTCAAGATTACATTCAATGCTAATATTAGAACATGAAAGACATTAACAGCTACTTTACTAACAATAATTCCCTTCAGCCACTTGGGACCATTTCTTAAATTCAGAGCAAGAACATGATCACCGACATCAAATTGAGTTACATACATAGGCTTAGACCTGGACACAGAATGTTTAGGATGAACTCTATCTCTAGAAGTAACATATTTACGATTGTTTAGCGCAACAGAGGGAGCAAGTTTTGTGACATTTTGAGGAATACAATGCGACTGAAATAACGCGTAATTAGCTTGTACATCAGAGAAATTATGAACATAGTTACCGACACAAGTATCGTTCCTAGGCTTTTGTAGAATAACTTCGTTCTACTGCTGTAGAGGCTTACTTGAACTCTTCATTGACACATCTTCTCTTCCGACGTAGCACTGACAACCGCTCCTTTCCGGCTGCACTATGTAAGTGCGAACTGCGTCAAATTCTTCTCGTGTAGGTCCCCTTCGTGTAACAGGAGGAGGTCGTGCTGCAGTCGTAGATTTGCAAACTTTAGAAATGTGACCTATTTTTCCACATTTTTTTGCGTTTTATAAATTTAATTTTAGGGCATAGCAATTCTTTGTAAGGTGCTTCTGCCTAGTTCCGCAGGGAATACATATGTAATTCGGCTGTAGTTTTTCTGTAGTGAAAAACGATGAAGATGAATCCTCACGAATAATATCTGGAGCGTCGAAGCTTTACTGTTCAATGAGTTTTGCATGTTCAACGCATTCGTTGAATGACTTGCTGTCACACTTCTGTAGAACCGCGCTGAGAATTTGCGCTGAATGTAGCCTAGCCACAAGAGCATCTCTCAAGAGACGATCGCGACCGCACTTTTCGTAGTTGCACGAAGATGCTAAGTCATTTAACGTTTTAGCATAACTTTGTATGGATTCATTAACACTTTGCTCTCTGTTTAGAAATGTAACAGATGCGCCAACAGTGGATTTCTTGATTTTAAATTGTTGTATGAACTTTCCTTCAAGTTCCTCATATGTAGCGTAGGTTAAATTCTTCGTTGTAGATCAGTAATGATGTTCACAGGCGAAGCTTCAACGATAATTCTAGCTTTGTTACCACCATTGTTTCCCGCCTTCTGAAGAACGTCTGCACACTGTACTTGAATCGTTGTAGATATTACTCACTGTTTCCACTCCAACGTCGAATGCAGGACAGCAAACTGTAGAATGCGCCATCTTAATTTCAGAGCACTTGTAATGATCAAATTTACTTTGGAGATTCGAAATCTTCGTCGCCATTTGTTATATCGTGGTTTTTCATCACGATATTAGGATTAGTAATTGTAGCTGCAAACTACAGTATCGGTAGCTGTAACTACCGTAACTGAAGCGTTAACTTCAGGAGTATGAAAAGGAAACTCTTAGCTAGGTTCCTATTCTTGTACTGAATCATCCAAACACCGACACTGCTTATAAGCTATAGCGCTCGGAAGTTAAACAATGCTCTTCCGGTGCATACCAATGCGATGCGCTCCCAAGGCACGGTTTCCGGCGCGTGCGGTCAGGGCGCTTCCGACCCATTTGAACCCAAGTACGATATAGACATAGGGTAATCCGCAACCAGCGCTTCCGTCGGCTCCGTCTTGCGGTTAAGACGCTTCCGCCGGTGCCGCGATATCCCAAACCAAGTGTGATAAGGACATCATGCCTGAAAGGCCTATATTGAGATACTACAGACAGTTTACTTGATTATGTTCAGATTATGACAGTTTACTGGATTAATGGCCAGATTATGACAGTTTACTGGATTATGTTCAGATTATGACAGTTTACTTGATTATGTTCAGATTATGACAGTTTACTGGATTAATGGCCAGATTATGACAGTTTACTGGATTATGTTCAGATTATGACAGTTTACTGGATTAATGGCCAGATTTTGACAGTTTACTTGATTATGTTCAGATTATGACAGTTTACTGGATTAATGGCCAGATTATGACAGTTTACTGGATTATGTTCAGATTATGACAGTTTACTGGATTAATGGCCAGATTTTGACAGTTTACTTGATTATGTTCAGATTATGACAGTTTACTGGATTAATGGCCAGATTATGACAGTTTACTTGATTATGTTCAGATTATGACAGTTTACTTGATTATGTTCAGATTATGACAGTTTACTTGATTAATGGCCAGATTATGACAGTTTACTTGATTATGTTCAGATTATGACAGTTTACTTGATTATGTTCAGATTATGACAGTTTACTTGATTATGTTCAGATTATGACAGTTTACTTGATTAATGGCCAGATTATGACAGTTTACTTGATTATGTTCAGATTATGACAGTTTACTCGATTATGTTCAGCTTATGACAGTTTACTTGATTATGTTCAGATTATGACAGTTTACTTGATTAATGGCCAGATTATGACAGTTCACTTGATTATGTTCAGATTATGACAGTTTACTTGATTATGTTCAGATTATGACAGTTTACTTGATTAATGGCCAGATTATGACAGTTTACTTGATTATGTTCAGATTATGACAGTTTACTTGATTATGTTCAGATTTTGACAGTTTACTTGATTATGTTCAGATTATGACAGTTTACTTGATTATGTTCAGATTATGACAGTTTACTTGATTATGTTCAGATTATGACAGTTTACTTGATTATGTTCAGATTATGACAGTTTACTGGATTAATGGCCAGATTATGACAGTTTACTTGATTATGTTCAGATTATGACAGTTTACTTGATTATGTTCAGATTATGACAGTTTACTTGATTATGTTCAGATTATGACAGTTTACTTGATTATGTTCAGATTATGACAGTTTACTGGATCAATGGCCAGATTATGACAGTTTACTTGATTATGTTCAGATTATGACAGTTTACTTGATTATGTTCAGATTATGACAGTTTACTTGATTATGTTCAGATTATGACAGTTTACTTGATTAATGGCCAGACTATGACAGTTTACTTGATTATGTTCAGATTATGACAGTTTACTGGATTAATGGCCAGATTATGACAGTTTACTTGATTATGTTCAGATTATGACAGTTTACTTGATTATGTTCAGATTATGACAGTTTACTGGATTAATGGCCAGATTATGACAGTTTACTGGATTAATGGCCAGATTATGACAGTTTACTGGATTAATGGCCAGATTATGACAGTTTACTTGATTATGTTCAGATTATGACAGTTTACTGGATTAATGGCCAGATTATGACAGTTTACTGGATTAATGGCCAGATTATGACAGTTTACTTGATTATGTTCAGATTATGACAGTTTACTGGATTAATGGCCAGATTATGACAGTTTACTGGATTAATGGCCAGATTATGACAGTTTACTGGATTAATGGCCAGATTATGACAGTTTACTGGATTAATGGCCAGATTATGACAGTTTACTTGATTATGTTCAGATTATGACAGTTTACTTGATTAATGGCCAGATTATGACAGTTTACTGGATTATGTTCAGATTATGACAGTTTACTGGATTAATGGCCAGATTATGACAGTTTACTGGATTATGTTCAGATTATGACAGTTTACTTGATTAATGGCCAGATTATGACAGTTTACTGGATTAATGGCCAGATTATGACAGTTTACTTGATTATGTTCAGATTATGACAGTTTACTGAATTAATGGCCAGATTATGACAGTTTACTGGATTAATGGCCAGATTATGACAGTTTACTGGATTAATGGCCAGATTATGACAGTTTACTTGATTAATGGCCAGTTTATGACAGTTTACTGGATTAATGGCCAGATTATGACAGTTTACTGGATTTATGGCCAGATTATGACAGTTTACTTTATTATGTTTAATTTATGACAGTTTGCTGGATTTCTGACTGTTTAGTTCCTTATGTACTTAGGATCATGGAATATAACTTGGCGTGAATGACTAGGGAAACGTAACAGGCGCTAGCTACATTAAGGGTTGTTCTTTTCCCTAGTTATATTTTACTTCTTTGCAATTTTTAATAACCATTTTTGGCGCCTAGTTTGGTTAAGAGCAGCCGAGCTGATATCTCTAGAGGACTTAGGTAGGTTTCTATAAATGACACGCAAATATCAGTGTGATAGATTAGATTAAAAGCAGACATCGTGTAATTTCAGTGATATATCCTGATTGGTTTCTCATTTCTTAGCAGATTGATGTTAATGATGATAGGGTAAATGCTTAAAGTGGTCGTGTGAATGGTGTCATGTATCTTTCCTCCATTGCCTGCAATGTAGACTGAAGTATTTGTATCAGCTGTTTCACTGCTTAGCTGGTTTTTATTCTCCTCTAGGAATTATTGTTTGAAAAACTGTTAAAACTGAATCTATGCCTATCACTGCATAAAGAATGGGGATTACGTCAAGTTCTCCCAATGTTTTTTGTAACAAAATACAGTTGAGATATGAAGAATTTCTCAATTACAGTGATTTAGTTTTCCCATCTGGAGGCCTTTATGGATCTCCATAAAATTGAAAATTTTACTAAGGAACCCGGGAACTTTAGTACAATTTCCCCAGACACTCGGAGAACAACTTACAACGCAATTTGAGAACAATTTCCCGGACACTCGGAGAACAACTTACAACGCAATTTGAGAACAATTTCCCGGACACTCGGAGAACAACTTACAACGCAATTTGAGAACAATTTCCCAGACACTCGGAGAACAACTTACAACGCAATTTGAGAACAATTTCCCAGACACTCGGAGAACAACTTACAACGCAATTTGAGAACAATTTCCCAGACACTCGGAGAACAACTTACAACGCAATTTGAGAACAATTTCCCAGACACTCGGAGAACAACTTACAACGCAATTTGAGAACAATTTCCCAGACACTCGGAGAACAACTTACAACGCAATTTGAGAACAATTTCCCAGACACTCGGAGAACAACTTACAACGCAATTTGAGAACAATTTCCCAGACACTCGGAGAACAACTTACAACACAATTTGAGAACAATTTCCCAGACACTCGGAGAACAACTTACAACGCAATTTGAGAACAATTTCCCAGACACTCGGAGAACAACTTACAACACAATTTGAGAACAATTTCCCAGACACTCGGAGAACAACTTACAACGCAATTTGAGAACAATTTCCCAGACACTCGGAGAACAACTTACAACGCAATTTGAGAACAATTTCCCAGACACTCGGAGAACAACTTACAACACAATTTGAGAACAATTTCCCAGACACTCGGAGAACAACTTACAACGCAATTTGAGAACAATTTCCCAGACACTCGGAGAACAACTTACAACGCAATTTGAGAACAATTTCCCAGACACTCGGAGAACAACTTACAACGCAATTTGAGAACAATTTCCCAGACACTCGGAGAACAACTTACAACGCAATTTGAGAACAATTCCCCAGACACTCGGAGAATAACTTACAACGCAATTTGAGAACAATTTCCCAGACACTCGGAGAACAACTTACAACGCAATTTGAGAACAATTCCCCAGACACTCGGAGAATAACTTACAACGCAATTTGAGAACAATTTCCCAGACACTCGGAGAACAACTTACAACGCAATTTGAGAACAATTCCCCAGACACTCGGAGAATAACTTACAACGCAATTTGAGAACAATTTCCCAGACACTCGGAGAATAACTTACAACGCAATTTGAGAACAATTTCCCAGACACTCGGAGAACAACTTACAACGCAATTTGAGAACAATTTCCCAGACACTCGGAGAACAACTTACAACGCAGCAGAACAGTTTGCCGCACTACCTGTCTACAATATACTCGAGAAAGCAGTTCAGTTTAGACTCCCATGCCAGGATGCTGGAGGACTACGTAGAGGCCATCAATGGGATGCAGCGACACCTCGCCCAGCGCACCAAGCCCAACAACCTCCTCTTCTTCGGCGAGCTCCACGGCTCTGCCAAGTGAGTCGTGGCCCTAGTGAGCGTTACTGATGTGTTGCTTTCAGTGCAAGTTTTTCCATGATTTGTTGTAAGTTGATTTAAAAATGTTAAAACTTATGGTAGTTGTCAATCTCACACAAGCAGTCCAAGATATCGTGGCTCTAGCGAGCGTTACCAATACATAGCTTTAAGTACAAGTTTTATGATAATTTGTTGTAAATCTATGTAGAAATGTTGGGCTGGTGGTAGTTATGTCAATCACACACTGTATCCAACACAAACATTCCAAGTGAGTGGGGCTCTCTTGGTCTTGGCGAGCGTTACTGATAACTTTAAGTGCATGTTTTGCAATTATTTGGTCAAGTTTAAATGTTGGACTGATGCTTGTTATGTCATTCCCACAGAAATATTTCAAGTGAGTTGGGCTCTCCTGTTCCTAGTGAGGGTTACGTGTCCACGTCTCCTCATCAGCAACTCTTTTTGAAATTATTTTTCTATTAGATTTTTATTTGTCTTTTGCTGTTGTTTTCGAAATGTTTTTGTATAATTTTCATTTTGATTCCTTTTAATTTTTTTGCTAGAAATGTTCTTCTCTTTTACGATTGTTTTCAAAATATTTTATCTAATTTTCTTTGTCCATTCATTTTAATTTTTATGTCTGAAATGTTTTTCTTTTTACATACAGTTCTTGCTAAATTTTTTCTTTTAGTAGTTTTTTTTTTAAATTTGTTCGTTTCAATCCTATGTCTGTAATGCCATGTGGATCAGTTGCGACTACATAGTCAAGTTTCCACGTCCGTGTTCCTTATTTATGCCGCAATTCAGGTTTTGTGTGCCTTCTCCTAAGGTAATAATATCTAGAGCTTATGTTAGGTGGGAACAAACTCATAGTGAAAGTAGGGCATTCGAAATTCTTATGTTTGTCAAAATAGTGCATGTAGTGAGCTAATTGTAGTTAAATAGGTCATGTGAATAGTGAGTTGTATTGAAACTGGCTCATGAAACTAAATTGTAAGAAAAATAGTTCTGAGTCGTAGTGAAACTGGCTCATGAAACTAAATTGTAAGAAAAATAGTTCTGAGTCGTAGTGAAACTGACTTATGAAAGCCAAATTGTAATAAAAATAGTTCTGAGTCGTAGTGAAACTGACTTATGAAAGCCAAATTGTAATAAAAATAGTTCTGAGTCGTAGTGAAACTGGCTCATGAAACTAAATTGTAAGAAAAATAGTTCTGAGTCGTAGTGAAACTGACTTATGAAAGCCAAATTGTAATAAAAATAGTTCTGAGTCGTAGTGAAACTGACTTATGAAAGCCAAATTGTAATAAAAATAGTTCTGAGTCGTAGTGAAACTGACTTATGAAAGCCAAATTGTAATAAAAATAGTTCTGAGTCGTAGTGAAACTGACTTATGAAAGCCAAATTGTAATAAAAATAGTTCTGAGTCGTAGTGAAACTGACTTATGAAAGCCAAATTGTAATAAAAATAGTTCTGAGTCGTAGTGAAACTGACTTATGAAAGCCAAATTGTAATAAAAATAGTTCTGAGTCGTAGTGAAACTGACTTATGAAAGCCAAATTGTAATAAAAATAGTTCTGAGTCGTAGTGAAACTGACTTATGAAAGCCAAATTGTAATAAAAATAGTTCTGAGTCGTAGTGAAACTGACTTATGAAAGCCAAATTGTAATAAAAATAGTTCTGAGTCGTAGTGAAACTGACTTATGAAAGCCAAATTGTAATAAAAATAGTTCTGAGTCGTAGTGAAACTGACTTATGAAAGCCAAATTGTAATAAAAATAGTTCTGAGTCGTAGTGAAACTGACTTATGAAAGCCAAATTGTAATAAAAATAGTTCTGAGTCGTAGTGAAACTGACTTATGAAAGCCAAATCGTAGTAAAAATGGGGCTGAGTCGTAGTGAAAATCACATATGAAAACCAAATCGTAGTGAAAATAGGGCCGAGTCGTGAAGAATCGAGATTTTCATGGGAAGAATGATAATCTCGCAGCCATGACTGACCTGCTATTTACCAGCAACCTCGTTGATTTAGGGTAGGATTATGCTCAAGTTTGTTTTTGTTTTGCTTTAAGCAGTTGTTCTACTTCTGACCTACGTGCTCATTATTCTTCGCTCTCTACTATAGTTGCGTCTGCAACCTTCTTCTCACATATTTACATATAGTACTATATTCAGGCTTCATCTTTATTTTCAGCAAATTCCAGAAGAAACCCATAAATGTATAAATATTTTGTTGGAGTAAAACTTTCGGTTTCTTCACCAAGATCGCTTAGTAGTAACAACTGAAAATGATCGCAAATTTTTTATCATAATTTGGAATAACTAAAAATTATTTTGTGGCAGTATACTGCTCACATGTTTTCAGTGTTTCACCCCTCAGGGGGATACAGCTATTGTATTTACGGGAATTAGTGCTCCCAGGGGGACAATGTGAGGGCCTGAGCTAAAGGTTAGGTAGGCTTTTTTTTTGTTAAAATAGAATAGGTTTTTGTTTTGTTGCGGACCATCTTTTTCGGTTCACTGCTGTCCTGTTTTTCAGTACCTACTACTTTCTTCTTCAACTTTGATCTTTTTTCATGAACTTCTTTCTCATCTTACTGTTTCTATGCCCTTTCTGCATAGATTCCGAGTTCCCTTTACTCCATACTGAATGGTGCCTTCTTCCTTCCTCTCTTAGGGTCGCATTTGTTGCTGCGGGTAGGGAGACTTAAACTAACGACTAATCTAATCTAATCTTATCTTTCAGTGTTTCATGTTTGATATAAACAATGGATACGTTTTAGTTTACATCCCTGGCCAAATGTATTTGAGTTCCCTTGCCTTGAATTTTAGTGTTTGTATCTTGCCTGTCTATCACGTAACAACTGACATCTTAGTTTTTGAAATCTAGCGGAACGTTCGTTAAGAAAACGAACGAGTTGATGTGCTTTAAAATTTTGTGTTTGCATCTAGCTTGTCAGTCACGGAACAATTACCATGTGTTTGAAACGTAGCAAAACGTTCATGAAGATGATGGATGAGTTAACTTACTTTAAAATTTTGAGTTTGCATCTTGCCTGTCTCTCGCGTGACAACTTTCATGTGTTCGAAATCTAGCAGAACATTCTTGAAGAAGAAGAAGGGCGAGTTGACGTGCTGTAAAATTTAGTGTTAGCATCTTGCCCGTCTCTCACGGAACAACTTCCATGCGTTGCGGCAGAACGTTCGTGAACAAGATGGACGAGCTGACGTGCTTCCTGCCGGGGACGCTGGCGTTGGGCCACCACTTCGGGGTGCCCGGGGAGCACGTGCCCTCCGTGGTGGCTGCCGCCGGGTCCCACCTCGAGCTTGCCAAGGACCTCATGAATACCTGCGCCCAGACCTGGCTCAGGCAGCCCACCAGCCTCGCCCCTGAGATCACCTACTTCAACTACAGGGTTGGTAGTGGCGCCCGCTTCGTGCTATGCCACTCATGGATAACAGTAGCATATGCAGGGTGGGCTACGAAAAAATTCCTTTTTATCAAATACTCATAACCGCGATTAAATACTTATAACTGCGACTGCAAATACTTATAACTGCGACTGCAAATACTTATAACTGCGACTGCAAATACTTATAACTGCGACTGCAAATACTTATAACTGCGACTTCAAATACTTATAACTGCGACTGCAAATACTTATAACTGCGAATGCAAATACTTATAACTGCGACTGCAAATACTTATAACTGCGACTGCAAATACTTATAACTGCGACTGCAAATACTTATAACTGCGACTGAAAATACTTATAACTGCGACTGCAAATACTTATAGCTGCGACTGCAAATACTTATAGCTGCGACTGCAAATACTTATAACTGCGACTGCAAATACTTATAACTGCGACTGCAAATACTTATAACTGCGACTGCAAATACTTATAACTGCGACTGCAAATACTTATAACTGTGATTTATAACTTCAATTAAATACTTGTAACTGCAACTGCAAATACTTATAACTGCAACTGCAAATACTTATAACTGCAACTGCAAATACTTATAACTGCAACTGCAAATACTTATAATTGCAATTTATGACTTCAATTAAATGCTTGTAACTGGAACTGCAAATACTTATAACTAGCAACATTACTAATACTTGTAACTACGATTAAAAACTTACAAATGCGATTAAATACTTTTAACTGCGATTCGCAGTTATAAGTCTTTGAGAAAAGGAAATTTTTTTGTAGTAAACCAGAAAGTCCTGGCTAACTCTGGTATGAAGCTTGAGGAAAATTTAGTGTAGATTATGAGAGTTGAGAAAGTTTAAATCGTTTATACAATTTTGTATGGAAGTTTGATAGATTTAAACAATTTTATATGGAAGTTTAATAGATTTAAACAATTTTGTATGGAAGTTCAATAGATTTAAACAATTTTGTATGGAAGTTTAATAGATATAAACAATTTTGCATGGAAGTCTAATAGATTCAAACAGTTTGTATGGAAGTTCAATAGTTTTTAAATAATTTTGAGTTGGGAACTGGAGAGTACAATCATAAAATGCAAAATTTATTTCGAGCGCACTGTTTATATCATTTGCATTAGTGGCTTGACATCTTGTGTGAATTTCATCCCCTCAGGGGGATACAACTATTGCATCTATGGGAATTAACGCTCCCAGGAGGAAAATGTGAGGGCCCGAGCCGAGAGTTAGGTAGGCCTTCTTTTGTTGAAATAAAATGCTGTTTTTTTTTGTTATGTTAAGGACCACCTTATTTCGGTTCACTGCTGTCTTGTTTTTCAGCACCTCTGACTTTCTTCTTCAACTTTTATCTTGTTTCATGAACTTCTTTCTCAACTTACTTTTCTATGCCCCTTCTGCATAGAATCATTCTCTGATTTCCATACTAAATGGTGCCTTCCTCTTTCCTCTCTTTGTGGACGTTCTTTTTTTGTAGCTGTTAGGTAGGCTTAAACTAACTTATAATCTAATCTTGTGTGAATTTCATGCAAGGAGATCAAGTAATTTTGCTTATTAGGTCCCTCCTCTGGAGTGCGACTATTGTATCAGTGAGAATTAGCGCTCTCGGGGGGAAGATGTGTGGTCTTGAGTTTAAATTTAGGTGAATATTCCTCTAATTGAAATAGAGGTTTTTTAAATATTCTCATTGTGGAATAGGAGAGGTTTTTGTTTTATTATGGACCCTGTTTTTTCAGTTCCCTGCAGTCTTCTTTCCTAGCAGCTGTTAATTTTTTCTTTAACTCTTTTTTTTTCATAAATTCATTCCAACTCCTTACTGTGTCTATGCGCAAGATGTTAGGGATGGCTATTGTGTCATACTGGGTAATTTTGCGTATTTCTTCACTTTTGTTTGCGTGTTTCAGAGCGGGAGTGAAGATTTTTTTGTGAAGAGCAACGACGCTCACTACTTGCTGAGGCCAGAGACCGTGGAGAGCCTGTGGTACATGTACCAGGTCACCGGCAACACCACCTACCAGGACTGGGGCTGGACCATCTTCCAGGTGAGTCTGAGTTTTGAATTACTAGGCAGCTACTTTGTAAACTTGGTGGGAGTTTCCATTGCAAATTGTTTCCATTGCATGTACCACAGTTTTACCTGCCACAATCAAAGTGTTCAGTGTTGTAGACAGACGGGGCTCTTATCATAGCACCGCATAGAGTGCACGTCTCGTCAAACGTGATAATCTTCAATAAAGCACAAAATCGTTTTATTAGGTTGGTAGTAAGATAAAACAGAAATAGCTTGAACGACTGAAGGTGTGCGATGAGTGTATCTATGACACAGGCATCACTAGCTCTTGAATTTAACTTAAAATGATCCTTCACGTTTAGACACCAGTCAGATATGTATATCAATTGTAACAATGATCATAATTTGAATGGAAACTTCCTGCCCGTGGTGTAGTGGTGACGGAGAAAATTTTCATAATGCTGCTGACCGACTAGTTGTCATAAACTCAATTTTTATAAAAACTTAATTAAAGCTGCCTGAAGGCATGATTGGTTGCGATTTTCGAAATTGAATACTACGATTGGCTTTAAATATTAGTTGAATATTGAACTGCAGTTGGACCCACCACAGTTAACATGTACGCTTCGCCAAGGCAAGCTTCATTCAGTGTTTGTGTGCCAGTCGTCTCATTGTCTCAACCTATTTGTACAGGGTGTTTTTTCAAATACGGGACCTGGAATATCCTTTGTAATTTTTGATACAGTGAACGGATTTCTTGAAAACAAAACGGCATTAGAATCCTGAGATTTATATCTTTCATTTGTACTAATTTTTGAAGATGACATTCATGTGGCGTCCACTCGACTGCAAGCAATACTGAGGGAGTGTTGCATGCTTCTCATTGCGGCACTGGTGAGGGTGGGACTGATCAATCCTAATTCTGAGATGGTGGAATACTCGAGTTGAGCCAGATCCGTCGGTTTGTCACGATACACCCTTGCCGTTAGGTATCCCCACTAATTAGAGATATCTAATCCTCAATCGTTTTTTTGTCCAGTTCGTCATCATGGCTGCAGTTTCAAAGCAGGATGAATTTTATTGTATCCTCTGATTCTTATTTTGACTGTTGTATCAGAAATACGTAGGTACCAAATAAAAGATATGCAGGATTCCACTGCCATTTTGTTTTAATAATTGGTTTATTGGGTCAAAAGTTACCTGAGATTTTTTAGGGTGCTGTATTCAAAATTTACCCTGTATAATATTCATATGATCCTAGGGCATCGAGAAGTACTGCCGTGTGGAGCACGGCTACACAACCATCGGCAACGTACGCAACCCGTCCGACACTCGGCCCAGGGACATGATGGAGAGCTTCTTCTTGGGAGAGACCCTCAAGTATCTCTACCTCCTCTTCTCTGAGGACCAGAACTCTTACTCCATTGACCGGTGGCTCTTCAACACGGAAGCCCACCCTCTGCCTCTCGTGCCTCCCTCCACCGCTACGTAACTGCTGCGAGTTTAGTGTGCGCGAGCTTCAGGTGATGTTTGTGCGCCAAGTTTCGCATTCTTGTCTATTTCTTTTTATTTATTTATTGAAACGTTCTTGTTTCCGTCTGCTACACATGTATTTGCACGCTGCGGTTTTGTTTTTGAGTCGGAAGTTTGAAGTGGAAGCTTTGCTCGGAATTTTGTATGATGAGAACGAGGAATCAAGTTTCCTCGCTAATTCAGGGTAACTTTAGTTCATTATGCGCACGCAGCAGGTATCTGGGGATGGGTTTTCAGAATTTTGTGTTTTACCACTGACCATGAAAGATTGTCAATTTGGCTGTTCTGGGTGTGTTTTTCTGGACAACATATTCAAGTTTTAAATTTCATACAAATTTTACCTCTGTGCATCAACTCCATAATGTTGTCAGATGCTCAGCGTTTGTTTTATTTGAAAAGTTAAAACTCGATAATTTTGGCAGTATCAAAAACACGTGTAGCATAGCCAGTCGACAGAAAAATCAAGTTTAAACTTTTTGCCGTTGTATCTATTATTTTGGCTTCCCCGTGCAGAAGCTATACATGGAGGGCTGAAATCATGGATGCCCCGGCGGAAAAGTTAGACTGGGCAGTTGTATAGCTGATATGATATAAGTTATTTGACAACCCGACTTTGGTCTAGTGAGTAGTACGCATCTGTTCTGGTGTCCTCCCCTTCTGCATTGTTATTTTTCATTTTTTCAAACTGGAACTGTAAATTATTCATCGACTTGAGGTCGGCTCGTGTACAGCATGCATATTTTTCTGATGTATTCTACAGCGTTAGTGTATACTTATATCTTTGACTGTAAAGAAGAATCTGCATATTCGTTGGTGTAAATAATATTACTACTAGCAGAGAGTTGACCATTTATCTATTCGAGTGTCAGTATTCATTAGGGTGTAGTGTGTGTTCGGACTCGGCCCCTGGTGTGGATGTTTGTTTTTGGTGATGAGGCAGTTCCGTAGAGTTTTGTGATGTTTGAGTATTGGGCGTTTTTACCGTTTGGAGACGCGTTCAATTTCTTTTATTGTACTTATGATGTATAAATGTATCTTGAATTTGTGTTAATTTTTTAAATCTGTGATTTGATGAGTAGAACTGCTGAGCACAAAGTGAGAAACGTCTTCTTTGATTGAGCACACCAGCACTGGTTTGCTTCAGTGAAGTATGGCAGTGAAACTACGAATAACCGAATTGAATCATGGCATTATGACTAGTTCATGTCAAACACGCATTAAAGTATCTCTTAATTCGACCTAATCTCAAATTTTACTTGAAATTTCGTCGGTGTGTGTCACAATAAGGAACGAGTGAAATGACTGGGTTTCGAAGAAGCCTAATCGAGATAGGGTTAGGTGGTTGCAAATGCTGCTGTCGTTTGGTTACAGTAGTCAATTACAGGGCTCTGTAATTGACTTATGTTTGTATTCTGTAATTGCGCAAACGAAATCAGTTACAGTTAGATGATGATAGTAGGGCGCCTAGATAACCAACATCAGTGAAACGAGAAGAAAAAACTTGTTTGTAGTATTTCAGTTATGTGCCTTGTATGTCACGCTCTTCTTGTCTTGGAGAAATGTAAATGTTTTAAATTAAATACGTGTGTTGTGAGAATTGGCAGGTTGAAGAGCAGGTGAGGGAACGCATGGTGTGGACTTCGTGAACGAGTGTGGGAATGAATGAGTGAAACGTCAAAGTGAAGTCAGGTGTTTTTGGGGTGACCGAGATGAAGATTTTCGAGTAAAAAATGCTTTGATTGACGCTCGCTTAGAAAGCTCTGTTAGTGTGAATGACCGCCAGATACAGGCATACGAGGAGATTTATTGCAAGTGGATCTGATGCAGTCATTACCACTTTGAAGAACATGAGAGGAACCGCAACTTGAATTGATATATCTTAGGTCGTAGTCCTCACACGAATGACCGATATTGGTGAATGTAACAGAAATTTATGGAAATCATTTAACTCGTCCCTGGACGCCACTTCTCCCCCGAGTTGTAATTTCATTAAAATATTCTCAATAAGGTGCAATTAGTGCTGCAATATTTTGAGCGATCTTTATATGTATTTATAGAAAAAGTTTTATGCAGAAGGACCTTGTAGACCATTATTTCTGTAAGATCTGAAGTATAAGTGTATATTGATAAGAGTTACATAGCTGTGCTGTCATATATCGAGTATAGATAATGTACATGGTTTCCATTATTACCTGTTTGAAGTTGCATAAGCTTGAAACTATGCTATTTATTGACTTCTTGTATCTCACATGAGCTTTGGGTTGTCTGGTGGTATCACGGTTACGAATAAATCAGTGGGGAATATCTTAACCATACCATTGACTTCTTGTATCTCACATGAGCTTTGGGTTGTCTGGTGGTATCACGGTTACGAATAAATCAGTGGGGAATATCTTAACCATACCATTGACTTCTTGTATCTCACATGAGCTTTGGGCTGTCTGGTCGTATCACGGTTACAAAGATATCAGTGGGTGAAGGAATATTTAAGAACAGGAGCATAGTCGACATGCATGTTTTTATGGAACCATCTTCATTTGTGAAAGATCGATTTGAAATAATTAGATTTATGAAAGTGTGTTTTAACACGAATTGAAAACTTTTCATGCTCTGGTAAAATGTGATTTTGACAGCGATTTTATAAGTTGTTCTTGTACGCACCCGATAGCTTGTGAGCATCGTCAAGGAGTGGGCAAGTTGTGGTGTGTGTTTCTTCTAGGACTCCGACCAGCGACTCGTCAATTCCGGTTCGTTTGGGTGCTGTATGGAGGAATTTTTAAATTTTTTTTAGCAATGTTAGACATGATTAGCAACAACACAAGGAAGAGCTTCCCGTAAGACTAGGGAAACTCTTGAAAGTGACACAATTCACAGGTTGATGCGCGTGAAAAAGGTCATGTTATTCTGTCAAAATTTGGGCAATTTGCCTGGGAAATCCTAAGTAGGGTTGTCTGGTGGACTTGAGTAATTCTGCTGAATCGAAGTTATTGAGAAATCTAAGCTAAGTAAATATACCAGAAAGATCCAAGTAATGTTGTTTGAAAAATTCAAATATTTTCTGATTAAAACATCCCTCTTATTCTGATAGAGAAATTCGGGTTGTTTATGAAATAAATCTAAGTTATTCTACCTATGAAATCATATTATTTAATTTGAGAAATTGAAATAATTCTGCGTGAAAATTTAGGTAATTTGTTCAACTAATCGTGAGGATCGTATTTTGTTATTCTTTTAAAATTTATTCCACTAAAACGGAAAAATTGACGCTTCTCTTAGCATAAAACACGTTTAAGTGTTCGATGCTCATTATGTTCTATTGAGGTTTGTATTTTACTCACATGTGTAGCAAGGGCCAGCCTTGACTCCATTTCAGGATGAAAAGAAAGTACTCAATAATGTCCGAAACTGCCTCATAGTAAACATTCTATTTTCAGCATTTGTGAGCAAAACTGTATTGTTTCTGCCGACTCAGCGGCCAAACCTGTGTGGACCAAAGAACCTTTGAATTATTACCTATTGGTTAACTTCTGTTTAGTTTTGTATGTATATATAGCGCTGCTCTTCTCCAGCCATACAAAGTTCTACTCAAGTTGCGCAACTCAAGCCTGATTTACCAAACGAGTAATGGCTTCATAGCGGTGCAGCTGGCAGCGTAGTTCCCAGTTGATTTGGCTACCCTGCGTGTAGTCGACTGAGAAGAACTCGCACTGTGCCGTTATGGCGATGTAAATGTCTTGGAAAATCATGCCGTTGGTCATGGGTGTCAGCCCTAGGGTCTTTTATGTATTATTTGGAAGGTTTTTGTTTTAAATTGTACGTGTTAGATCCCTGCTTTAGTTCATCTCGGGATAAGGTTCTATTAATCTTTCACGGTTGTTCTTTCTCACCTAAAATTTGAAGATTACACAACAAAAGTGAACGGAGTAGTTTCCAAATTCATGTGCACCCTGCTCTAGTTTTCACATGTTTAACGTTTATCAAAAAGTTGTTTTTCAGAGAAAAGAAAAACAGATACTTTGTATTAATGGAGCTCACTCGGTTATTACCGCTGTTTTAATTTCAAAGATACCATTTAGTGGTAGTCCTGATACTAGCAATAACCCTTCATCTGTGTAGGGGCGGTGCTGTGACTCACATCTGGGTTACTTTTTGCCTTGTTGACTGCCTGCTCGGTCGTATGTGAACATTTTCTTGTATTTTAGCATTGATGCAGAGATCGGAGAAGTCGTTCAATAGCGAATATTTTGCTGTTGAAGTTGTTGGTTTGGGAGCAGTGCTTTAGAAGTTTTACTATGGTGCTTGATGTCCGTAGGTTACTTTATTTCAAATTGACTTCTGTTTTGATGCTCTTTTCTTGTCTGTAAAGTTGGTAGATTATGGTGTTGCGGTTATTAACGGATGTGAAAAACAAGTGGTTAAGGTGTCATTGCAGTAGAAACATCGTCTGCTGTTGTTATTGACGTGCTTCTCTACATGAAATTCATGTTTGTCGCTGCTCTCTACTTGATATTTATGTTGATATTCGGTTGTATGCGACTCCTCAGGGGAGACAACTATTGTATCTATGGGAATTGGCGCTCCCAGGGGGAATTTGTGAGGTCTCGAGCTAAAGGTTAGGTAGGCTCTCTTTTGTTGAAAAAATAGATTTTTTGTTTTTCATCACCTACTACTTCATTCTTCAACCTTATCTTGTTTCATGAACTTCTTTCTCAACTTACTGTTTCTACACCCGCGTGCTGCCATGAAGGTTGAGGCTATACTGCCGGGGCCCCGGTTCTGGTAGGTTCAACCATGGTAGGCTGGCTCAACTGGAGCAGCCTGACAAAAGGGGGACCATGGGTGAGGTTTCCCATGTAAATATAAACCGGGCCCCGACAGTTACGGGTTATAAAGTCTCTGTTATCTCGGGCGTACTTGGAGACTGCCACGGGCCGGGGTCGACGGTGGGAGGAGGTATTTACTTCCTAGTGGTCAGCGTGTGCCCGCCTTAAGTGCAGAGATGCATCAGAATGCTGCTGATCGCCCGAGGGGTTCTTTTCCGGCTTGAGCGGGCCTGGATAGGTGAGGGGCAACCCTCACTGAAAGAGAATCCTAAACCACCGCTTGCTTCCACCAATGAACCCTCTTCTCGACTTTCTGGTGACGACCTGGCCCCTCCTCTGCTTCCATCAGAGGAGCCTCCCATGGATATTTCCACTGATCATTCCGCCGTTCTACCTGCGAGACAAGCACCATCACAGCTTATGGCTGAGAGTGGAGCTGGGTCCGGTGTGAACCAAACAGAACCCAAACAAGTACTACAATCTATGGCCTCAGAAGATGCGCCCACGCTGTCATCGACCGCCCCCCCTGATGATGGTGGGG
The DNA here is from genome assembly GCA_030386875.1 of Morinoia aosen. NCBI lineage: Eukaryota > Metazoa > Arthropoda > Malacostraca > Amphipoda > Talitridae > Morinoia > Morinoia aosen. The sequence goes on along the minus strand of CM059559.1, from coordinate 88,805,955 downwards.
ACAGCCATCGGGCTCATGAAGACAACAGAAATCGAAACCTAACTCAGATTCAGACGCTTGAACCTTTCCAGCCTGCCTCATCTAGAGGGCGATGGAGGAGAAATAGGAGGGTCCGAACCGGTAGTGACGCCCCTACATACCCTCCCCTTCAACAGTGGCAGGAGACTGACTACAAAAAGTTCTTCTGCATATCATCTCCATCTAATACAAATCTGGCCACTATCAACGTCATCCGAGCAAACGATGAGATTTTGCGAACTATTGGGGGCCGGCCCAAGAATATTAATGAGACTCGTTCCGGAGGTGTGATTGTAGAGGTGGCGAATCGAATGCAGAGCCAGGCTATTGTTAATTTGAGGACCCTGGACATGAACGAAGTGGTTGTGGAGCCTCACAAAACCCTCAATCAAACTAAGGGAACTATTCACTACAGGAATGCTCCAAACTTCACTCCCGATCAAATACTCGAAGGCTTGAAGCGGCACAAGGTAACGGATGTGTATCAGACGAAGAAAAGAATTAACGGAGTTCTGATGAATCAACCTGTCTATATTTTGACTTTTGATGCCTGTCAGCTCCCAACTGAAGTCTCCATTGGGTGGACCAAGTGCTCCGTACGGGATTACGTGCCCAGACCCAGAAGATGCTACAAATGCCAACGTTTTGGACATGGCGCTGGGTCGTGCAGGGCGGCCGTGGGTGTTTGCTACCAGTGTGCTGGAGAAGTGCATGAGCTGCCCTGTTCTCTCCCAGCCAGATGCTCGAACTGTGGAGGTCCCCACCCAGCCTCATCGTTCAATTGCCCAACCTATAAGCAGGAACAAGAAGTTGTGGCTCTACAATGCAAGGAAAAACTATCTTTTGGAGATGCTAGAAGGCGCGTGGCAGCCCGATATGTCCGTGAGGGGGTCACGTTTGCAGATATTGCCAGGCCCATGGGCAGCAGTAGCGCTGGTCGAGGTGACCCGTCAGGTCCTGTTGAGGCTGCGCCCCCAAGAGGAATGGTTGTGCAACAGACCATGAGGGAGCTTGATAAAGGTCATAGACGACAGGTGAACACAGACGACGAGGGTCATGCCGAGGGTGAGGTGCTGGTGACGTCCCGAGGCCGTACCGAAACCGGCTCTCCACCTAGGGCAGTTCCTGTAGTGGAAGGCCCAGTTCTGAATAAGGATGTTCCTCCCGACAGTGCCACCGCGACGCTTCCGGAGGGTGGGACTGGCCAGATTCCGTCTGGCCAAGGTAAACCACCGAACGTTACTGCAGGTCCTAGCGCAACTGCCTCAGCCAAATCTACCACTGCTAAATTACCACCACCAAAAATGCCACCGCCTAAGGTGCCAGAAAAACTTCAAGCTATGGGAATTCCACGCAAGCGCCTCCAGAGTGGAGCGTCGCCTACCAGCACACCTCACTCAAAAGTAGCTCGCGACCAGTCGGGCGAACACAGTACATCCCAGAGAAAATATTCATTTGACCGTGTTAGACATGTACCCAAGGGGCTGAGTGATGAGTTGCTGAAGAAGTATCCTCCTCCTCCCGGCCTTCCCTCGAAACCACCACCTGATATCGAGGTGCGAACGTGGCGCGAGGGAAGAAGGAAACCAGACGAGGCGAGACCTATCCCAACTCTGGTCAGTCAACGTGTAGCAAGCACTGAATCTAGTGCACCACCTCAGAAGTAACAACTGTAACTTTTTTATCAGACTGGCTTTTACCATCATTCATTGGAATTGTCGCAGCTTGCGACGTAACTACAGTGATCTCAATGCTATCCTACTAGAACTTCAACCAGCTTGTGTACTCCTCCATGAAACTATGCTCGGAGGCAGTGCTCCGCCCCGACTTAAGCACTACCAAGTAGAAACTTACTCTACAAGTAATAATCCTCTTCCTGGAACAGGACTGGCAATCTTTGTGAAGCAGAGCTTCCCATATTACAGGCTGCCCATCAATTCACGCTTGCAGGTGATGGCTGTCCGAGTGGAGACTGCGACTGCACCGTTTACAGTATGTAATCTGTACATCCCTCCTCTTCGCATAGCTACATGTGAAGAGCTTTTGGACGTGATAAGGCAACTCCCGGAACCTTTTGTGGTGGGCGGTGATTGGAATGGGAAGCATGCTGCGTGGGGTAACAACAGCATCGATCAACAGGGCAGAGAAGTGGAACGACTCCTTGCTACCACAGATTTATGTCTGTTGAATACGGGAAGTATGACTCACTTCCACGTCCAAACCGGGACTACTTCCGCAATAGATATCAGTTTGTGCTCCCCAGACTGTTACCCAGATGCTCGGTGGACTGTCATGGATGACGCACATGGAAGTGATCACTTTCCAGTGGTGGTGACTTTCCCCACCTACCTCCCTTTTAACTCGGAGCCTCACTACTTACTTAAACGAGCTGATTGGGAAGCTTTCGAGGCTCTGACAGCCTTGGAAGATGATGAGGACCAGACCACTGTTGACGAGGCGCTAGAGAGGTTTACTAGCACTATTCGAACTGCCGCATCTATTGCTATACCCCGCTCGAAGGGAGGGAAAGTGAATCATCGAGTCCCATGGTGGAGTGACGAGTGTGCCCAGGCTAACTTTGAGCGAAAGAGGGCCTTACGCCGGTACCAACGGAGCCACAACCTTGCTGATAAGATACTCTACCAAAGAGCCAGAGCAAGAGCACAGTTTGTGAAGGATACGGCCAGGAAACAATCATGGCAAAGGTACGTATCCACGTTAAACGCTGACACGCCAACTCCAAAAATATGGCAGAGAATTCAGAAGATGAGAGGACGAAGCGGACATGCCCTACCTTGCCTCACGGACAACGGAGAGATCACCATGAACCAGGATCGCGTTGCCTCCTTGCTGGCGGAGCATTTTGCCGACGTCAGTAGCGGAAGGCACTATACACCCGGCTTCCAGATCATCAAACAGCGCCACGAACAATCTCACCTTAATTTTGCATCGGATGAACAATATCCATACAATTCACCCATAACGTACCTTGAACTGTATCATGCACTCCGACAATGTAAGAATACATCCCCTGGACCAGATGGCATCCACTACAAGATGCTAAAGAAAATGCACTCATCAGCAATCACCTACCTTCTTCATTTGTATAATAAAATCTGGACAACCCATGTATATCCTACAGAATGGCAATCAGCCACAGTACTTGCCTTCTTGAAACCCAATAAACCATCCACTGAAGCATCTAGTTACCGCCCCATAGCCCTAACAAGCTGTGTGGGAAAGGTACTGGAGAAGATAATCAACATTAGATTGATGCGCTGTTTGGAGGCCGGAGATCATCTCTCTCCAGTTCAGTTTGGGTTCAGATCTCTTCGTGGAACCACGGATGCCCGCCCTCCTCAGACTGCAGAACCATATTGTTAAAGAGCGTGCCCAAGGAAGACACACTGTGTGCGTCTTCTTCGATTTGCGGAAGGCTTATGACACTGCCTGGCGATATGGGATATTGGAGCAACTGCATAAGATTGGTGTACGAGGTCACATGGCAATGTATGTACGCGAGTTTATAAGAGAACGTCGGTTTAGGGTTAGAGTGGGCACACGGTTTTCTGCCCTGATGACTCAGAACGAAGGAGTACCTCAGGGCAGCGTTATAAGCTGCACGCTCTTCCTACTTGCAATGGACGCCATCACGAAGGACCTACCAAGGCATGTTTCGTTTTCTTTGTACGTGGATGATTTCATGCTATATGCATCCTCTAGATACCTACCCGCCCTGACTCGTCGAGTACAGGAAGCCATTAACCGTATTGGAGCCTGGGCCGACAAGCGAGGCTTCTCCTTTTCAGTTGAAAAGACTGTGGCACTCCATGTGCAGCCCCGTCGCACTAATGAACCTACGCCTGAGCTCTTTCTCGGTGATAGGTTGGTCAACGTCTCGCCCACAGTCTCCTTTCTGGGCATGTTGTTTGACAATAAACTGTCATGGAGACCTCATATACAGGCTTTAAAAGGAAGATGTTCTAAAGCTCTGAATCTCCTGAAATGCCTGTCCAGATTAACGTGGGGTGCTGATCGAACAACCATGCTGCGACTTAATAGAGCCACCGTTCGTGCCAAGATTGATTATGGCTGCGTCGTCTACCAGAGTGCCAGCCCATCATGCTTATCACTCCTGGACCCAATCCATAACTCTGCTCTGAGGCTGTGTACGGGGGCCTTTCGGACATCACCGGTGATGAGCTTATTGGTGGATTGCGGTGAACCAGCCTTGCAACTTCGTCGAGTACAGCTTACTCTACAGTATGTTGTACGACTCGGACAACTACCTTTCACGGCCACGTGGAATAGCGTGATGGAGGGAGTAAGGGGTCGGGAGTTGTTTCCGTATTATATCCCCTCCTCTACTGACTACGAAGCACTAGCGGAGATGATGCAGTTGCCCTCGTTCAAAGTTGAGCGTGCCCCCACTCTGGAAGAGCCAACCTGGCAAATTCCGATTCAGACTTTCTGTCCAGGACCGCAATACCCAAAGAAAGAGATGATGACAATATCCATACTGCGACATATTTTCCAAGATCACCTTCACAGTGACCACGAGGGAGCTTTTCATATCTACACTGACGGTTCTAAAACGGATGACGCAGTGGGCTGTGCTGCAGTTTTTGATGGCGGAGTGGTGGAGGAAAGACTGCTGCCTGAAACGTCAATCTACTCTGCGGAGCTGATCGCCATCCGTGCCGCACTCCGCATGATTGAGGAGCGGCCTGCTTCGGGTTCTTATGTGGTGTTCTCCGATTCCAAAGCTGCCCTCCAGTCACTGAGATCCTACAACTCCACACATCCAATAATTTCCGGAATAATGTCTAGCCTTTTGCGACTTGCAAGCTCCCCAAAACTTGTAACTCTATGTTGGGTACCTGGCCATGTTGATGTGTGTGGCAACGATCGGGCAGACGAGCTAGCGCGAAATGCTGCAACCTCTGCTGCTAACCCAACAAATACCAGAGTACCCGCCCGAGATTACTACCCTATAATTAAAGCTGCATTAATCCAACTCTGGCAGCGACAGTGGGAAAACACCCAAGACAACAAGCTGCGCAAGATTAAGAACAGTGTCCGAGCCTGGCCTTCTTCAGCATGCCGGAACCGCCGCGTGGAAGTCCTCCTATGTCGACTGAGGATTGGTCACACCCGCCTCACTCATGGCCATTTAATGGAGCGTCGCCCGGCCCCTCTTTGCGATCGCTGCTTGGTGCCGCTGTCGGTGCAGCATATATTGGTTGAATGCCTTCACTTTTCCGATGTACGTTCCCGTTATTACCCTGGTATACAGGGCGCTGACTCTGATTTTGTTTTGTGTAAGATGTTGGGAGAACCGACTCGTGGGCGTTTTAATCATTGGCGGCTTATTGGTTATCTCTCTGACTCGTCTCTTTTGAACAAATTATAGTGCCTCTGTACGCTGAGAACTACGAAAAGTTTTTCATGTTTGAAGTCTTTTGGAAGATTTTAGATGAAGAAACTGCAATATGGCCGGACGCGCTACGTTGGTACCTTGGGGGGTTTCAGCGTGGGTAAGGCGTCCGGCCATAATGGGTGGGCAGCTGAAACCCCCTAAGGGGTTTGGCTGCCCAGTGATTTGGATGTACTATAGTATGTACAAAATTTCAATGAGGAGACAATTATAATCTTGAGTTGTAATTAAATCATGATCATGTAATTTGTGATGTTCATATAATGTTGATGTTCACCTTGCGTGGTAAATCGGAAAAGCTTGATACCGATTAAATTATGTGACCTTCGGTGCGATATAGTTTAAATAACTGAAGCGCTAGCAAACCTATGTTACTACTACTACTACTACTGTTTCTACACCCCTGCCCCTCAGGGGGATACAATTATTGTATCTATGGGAATTAGCGCTCCCAGGGGGACAATGTGAGGGCCCGAGCTAAAGGTTAGGTAGGCTTTCTGTTTTGTTAAAATAGAATAGGTTTTTGTTTTGTTACGGACCATCTTTTTTCAGTTCACTGCTGTCCTGTTTTTTCAGCATCTACTACTTTCTTCTTCAACTTCGATCTTGTTTCATGAACTTCTTTCTCATCTTACTGTTTCTATGACCTTTCTGCATAGATTCCCCATTCTCTCATCTCCATACTAAATGTTACCTTCTTCCTTCCTCTCTTTGATACGCTCTTTTTTTGTAGCGGTTAGGGAGGCTTAAACTAACTTATAATCTAATCTTCTACATCCCTGTGCATACATTCCACGTTCCCTGGAGTTTAAACTAAATGCTGCCTTCCTCCTTCCTCTCTTTGAAACGCCTTTGTTGCAGTTAAGAAGGCTTTAACTAACTTATCTAATCTATTTTATGCGCGACAGCCCGTAACTTGTTCGATCACACGTTATTTAGGTTGCTAAGTTTTATGATGTTTTTCCCGTGAAAACGATATTTTAGTTTAATATTCTTCACCTTACCCTGTGATAGAAGTTCAAAAACTTTCCCTATGTGAGTATTAAAAAAAGGAGTTTACAATTTTACCCTATGTTGTTACTGGAAGCAAGGTGCTTAATTTTATTCCGTGATAATACTGAAATCCAAGTGTGGTCGGTCCCGAGTGAGCAACCCTCTAAGATTTTCAGAGTTTTCCCAAACATGTTGATATCAAACTGCTCCGCTGGTCATCCCTTCTCTATCACTACGCAAAAGTCTGACTTTTTCTTTAGACACTGACTTCAAGAATTCCCAATGTGTGAATATTATCTTTTGTGCTGTACGAGTTACGTTTGGTGTGCACTTTGTTGACTTGTGTGATACCTATTTTACTAGTGTATTGCTCTGCATTGCGCCTCTGGGTTCTCTGTGTCTCAGGATGAGGCGCCATGGAAGAATTGTCAGTGACGTGTGTATTGAAACTTGTTCGTTTGCTTATTGCTTCTTTCTCCCTCGTTAAAGGCTACGGTCTTTTGTATCTGCATTTATGCCTATCTTTCTTGTTTGTTTTCACTTTTGGCTGTATTCTTGCTTTGTTTTTTTTTGTTGACTGCAGTAGAAGTTTTAAAACCAACTCTGAAATTTTACAAGCTGCAGCGGTTGTCTTAACTTGAACTATAAATCTTTCCAGGCCACAGCGGTTGTCCTAGCTTGAACTCTAAACTTTTGCCTGCTGCAATGTTAGGGTGAACTTTTTCTTACTGTGTAACTTGAATTAGATATTTGTTGAGTACCTGTGCTTATTGCCTTTGCGTAACATTGCTTCTCCTGACCATGAAATGACTGCTAAGTTTGGTGTCCAGTGAGTTGCGACTTCAGCCTGCTTTCTGCCTTGTTCAGTTCTTAATACCCAGTTGCTTCATATCATGTTCTTTGTCAATTTGTTTTTGGGATGTCCCAGAAAAGTCACTATTGAAGGGAAACCTTGTTTTATAGTGAAATGAAATGTTATCAATCGTGTGATGTACAGCAACCCTGTTTGTATTTATCCTGAGTCAGATTATTTTTGTACGAGTTATGTGTGTATATTTATTTTTGCTTGTAAGTTAGTAAGGTTCTTGATGTTTTTGTGACGTTCGCGAATACATTTGAAGTTTTGTCTGCAACCTGAAGGTTAAATAATCTGGAGCATGTTCAGTGTCTGCCAAAACCTGACGAGTGTTCCATGGTATGGGCGCGTGTGGAAGCAGGCTAAAATGAATCCAGGTTACTTTTTGGTATGTTCTATGACAGAGGAAATTATAATTGTTGGCATAACTAAACAAGCTGCCATCAATTATTTTTGGTACGAGTTTTGGTGCAGTTGGCGTAAAAGTGTAGTTACATTCTATCATCTCTTCTTTTTTTTCTTCTTCTGAAACCGCACGTTGAATTTTTTGTAGAGGACGAAGTGCATCCCAGCTTCTGCAACTAACTGCTTAGCAACAATATAACTCTCTTTTGATAATAATGTGTTCTTGAGGCTTTTGAGGGTTTGCGGAATATTTGTGATAGGTTTCACGGTAGCCTTGCATCTAGCTTTACTTTTCTATTTCAGTGCTTTTGCGTGTTTTTCTTTGCTTTTATTCTGCAAACTTCCATACTGGGGTACGACTTGGTTCGGAGACTTAAAGCCGCATGAATGTTAGGTAGAGGAAATTATTTGGTCGTGTAGAAATGTAAGTGTATTCTGTGACCATTCCACAAGTTGTGTGAAATAGACGGTGCTAATGTGAGGACGCTGTCCCATTTGATTGCGTTGTGCTAGCCGTGAGGCAACTCGTGCTTGAGCTGCTGTGGTGACCTACTAAGTGCTTGGTGAGTGTTACTCCGAATTATGAAATTTTTAATTAGTGTTTTTTTACTTTTTTGCTAATAGTTGATTCTTTTGTAGTATTTACACCTCAAAGGCATACGGCTATTGTATCTATAGAAATTAGCGCTCCGAGAAAGAAGATGTGAGGTCCCAAGCCGAAGGTCAGGTTGGCCTTCCTGTTGTTGAAATAGAATAGGTTTTGTTTTGTTACAAACCGTTTTTTCGGTTCACTGCTGTTCTATTTTTCAGCACCTATTAATTTTTTTTCAACTTTTATATGTTTCATAAACTTTTTTCTTGCGTACTGTTTCTGTGCGGAATTAATCTTGCGTGGGAACACACCTTGTGCGTAAGTTACCTACTCGTTCTGTTAACTCCATACTAAATGGTGCCTTCCCGTTTCTCTCTTTGGGACTTTGGGACACATTTGTTTTGATTGAGAGGCCTAAATTGACTTATGATCTAACCTAGTACGTTTGCGTTGTATAATAGGCCTTTCCTGCTGCAAATAGCTGGCAAACCCTCAAGGTTCTCAAACTAGCTGCCTCAAGCATACCCAACACACGATTACTCTTGCATAATCGTTTAGCGAGCCGTATTTATTCTTTTTAGTACCTGAAACTGTTCACTTTCACTGTGTTTATAACGCTCCCAGGGGGACAATGTGAGGGCCCAAGCTGACAGTTAGGTAGGCCTTCTTTTTTGTTGAAATAAAATGTTTTTGTTATATTAAGGACCACCTTTTTTCGGTTCACTGCTGTCCTGTTCTTCAGCACCTACTACTTTCCTCTTCAACTTTGGTCTTGTTTCATGATCTTCTTTCACAACTTACTGTTTCTATGCCTTTCTGCGTAGATTCCGCGTTTCCTTTACTCCATACTAAATATTGCCTTCCTCCTTCCTCTATTTGGATCGTATTTGTTGTTGCTGGGTAGGGAAGCTAAAACTAACGACTAATCTGTGTTTATTTACTCACTGCTGTTGTGAGTGACAAGCTTCTCGTGCATTTCCAGGAGGACCATGTGAGGGCCTAAACTAAAAGTTAGGTAGGCTTCCTTTTTGTTGTAATAAAATAGGTTTTTGTTTTGTTATGGACCATCTTTTTTCGGTTCACTGCTGCCTGTTTTTCAGCACCTACTACTTTCTTCGTCAACTTTTTTCTTGTTTCATGAACTTCTTTCTTAGCTTACTGTTTCTGTGCACCTTGTGCATAGATTCCGCGTTCCCTCAACTCCATACTAAATGGTGCCTTCCTCTTTCCTCTCTTGGAACATCTTTGTCGTGGTTAAGGGAGGCTAAAACTTTCTTATATAAGAATAATTATATAATAATAAACTATTTTGAAGATCCCAAACATGAACTGGATTGTGCTTTCATTTAGCTTTGATTAATAATTTATGAAAGTTGAGTTTTCAATTACTGGTCGGTCAGTAGCATTACGAAAATTACCTCCGTGTACCACCGGTGGCGCACGTCGCAGTCAAAGTGTTAAGAGTTACCTGCTCGTTATCTAAGGATCCCCACTGCGATGGGCTTCGACCAACAGAAACGGTATACGAAGCCTGTTTTATCATTTCATTCTTGCCAGGGTACTGGGAATGTACCCAAAAATACATGACCAGCTTTTTATGGAGGTAGTTTGTGCTTGTTTGTCATCGTCTCTGTGCGACCTAGTCATGTCTTCTCTGCGCTGCAATATCTTGCCGATGCTTTTATCACACCAAGGTAGGAAATTTCAACAACATAAAGCAATGAACTTATACCCTCGCTAGGTTTTCCATGCTTTCTCTCCGGGAAAATCGTATCATGTCTGTTTTTTTGTCTTATTGTTCTGAAATGATTTTCTTAAGATTTTATTTTGGCCTTTAACCCTTTACTGACCCTGATTGTTTTAGAAATTCTAAATATCATTTCCATAATTTGATGTTGCATCAAAATGTTGGCATCTCATTATATACATATAATCAATGACAACCAAGACGCCTAAATTTCGCTCTCAAGCGGTGCCTCTTGAGCTCCAATTACGCTGAGCTATTCCGTGTAATAATCTCTTCATTCACCCCAAGCAAAGATTGGAGTATGAGTAAATAAATGTAATGAATGAGTTTTATGAATGATAGCATTTTATATTTGATTCGCATGTGTACGAATTGGTCGTTGAAATGAAATCAGCGTGATAATTATTTATCAAGCCCGCGTTTGGAGGCACAACACAAGGTGAAGCGCTGTCAGTTCTCTGTTTTATCGTTACCTTAAATTTTATTCTTCTGTGTTACCTGAGTCTCTTCTGCCATCGATCAGAATATCAATCATTCCTTCATCCTAATTTAAGAGCTCATTCCTACTTAGATTTGCATTGGTTCAAGTTTATTGTACAGTATTTTAGCTTTCTTAATTTCTGAAAACATTTTTATACTTTCGTTTTGTATTAAAATCGGTTTTCAACCTGAATATTGCGTGCAGTTAAATGATCGGAAAATGTGTGTTGTGGGACATGTAACTTCGGTGAACGTCTTGAGCATTTCTTGTATAATATCGGGTGGTATTATGGTAGATTATTTATTTTGTGTTTTTGTTTTTCTGTCGTTTGCGAAGCGTTGAAATTTTTTAGTAGTTTCTTTTGTATGCAGAGATGTATCGAGTTTGGAGTGCTTGCTTATTTTTGTGGGTACTGTTTTCAGGAAGTAAAATATCACCAACACTTGACATCGACATCGTATTATCTAGCTTTAAATGCCATTTTAGAAATAACAGTACTCATTTCGCCCACATTATAAAATGTGCTGGTTGTAAGCAAATATTTTATTTAACGTTTGGATTTGAATGTTGAATTGATTCTTTTTCATCTAGTTAATGTCTAGGATGAAGAGAAATTTTAACCTGCGCTCAGTTGTAACAAAACGGCGAACGCTGACCCTTGTTTTGGAGGCATGCATCGAAGAGAGTCGGTGACATTCAGCGACAGAAATGCTACCTGAACGTGGTCGATGAGGTTGTTCATGTTTTGAGAAATAGAGATTTTTGGCTCCTGTTTCTTTTACCTACCTCTTAATTAAGGCCTGCACGGCGTTGTATCGAACAATTTTCGTGGTAGGTTACAGCCTTGACGTTGTTCGCTTTCTTCAAGACGCTATTTTCATTGCCAATTCTGATGACACCGGGCTTCTGTGTGGAAATTGTGTATCGTCAAACAGCCGCAGGGAAGCTCGGTCGAACAACAGCAGCATCAGGAACATTAAACTTATTTTCAAGTACATGTTTCGAACCATTGTTATTTGAACTTACAACAAGGTTGTACATGAGTTCATTTATTTCCTAAATGACTCAAAGTTTCACGGGAAATGCATCTCAGAAGCATCATTGAGAGCGCAAGCGCTTAAATATGAAAATCGGACTTAGCCACACCTGAAATTGGCACATCACTGCAACGACTCGTTTTTGACGCAACACTGCGTCGTTTATTTGTAAACGTTTTCTCCCAATCTTCCTACGACAGATTTGTAAACGCATTTTTATTGAAAACTATTATAAATCAAAACCTCCACTGCGAAGGGTTGTCTTCATCAGCTGACTTCCAAATTTTATGTCCTGCTCTGCGTTGTTCGACTCGAGCTCGGGGAACTTGTTTGCAGCAATCCTCCGGCTTCCCTAGCTGCGGTCACCATTTTTACATGTTAATAATTTATACACGTTTCATTATTTCTACATGTTTATATTTTTTTACACATTTTATTATTTCTACATGTTTATATTTTTACATGCTTCAGCATTTTTACTTGTTCCGATAATTCATTCATGATGTCCAGAGCAGTTGCTAAATTTTGTATCATAAACTTAGTAGAGTGCCCTCAAAGGAAGTGTTTTCTATAATCTTTTGGGTTGTTTTTGGGTCCTCTAGAGAGGAACGCTGGGACTTTGTGCTTGTAACGGCCCATGGGATTACAGAAGTACGCTCAAAGTCGTATACTAACAGTGTTAGACTTTGTCAGTGTAGCTTGGGGAACTAGCGCTCCTCAGTTGTTTTCTTTGCTACTTGTCATAAAATCAAGAAGCTTTTGTGCTTATCATAGCCGTGTAGCTTTAGGACCTGCCTCCGTGCGGGCAACGAGGGTTCGAGTCCCGGCGCTGGTGGCGATTTTCTCCGTTGGGTATAAGGGAAAAATTCTAAGCACAATACCCCACTCTACCCAGGTGTCTGAAATGAGTACCGGTCCTGACCGTTTGAAAGCGTCATGGCGTCCTGGTGTTAGTTATAAGGCATTTCAAAAACCAATGTACAAGGTGATATGTATCAGGCTTGAATTGGAAATAAAGCATCCGTAGATGCCTTCACTTTTTTTGCAGGAGTCAATTTATATTTTCAGTTAGACGCGCCTCATCTTTCATTTTTTGATTCCGTTTCTTGTGAAGCAGGCCGGCATACCGTGCAACTGACCTACTTTAGTAGCTCGCTCCGTTTTTTATTCTCGATTCTCATTCACGACTGCTCGACATGGTTCTACCTTCTTTTGCGAGCGTAGTGAGCCATCCCAACCGAAACGCCCAAAGTTTTCCCCCTCGAATCGCCCCTGGAATTTGAACTTCACCGTACTTCTCTGCGGTAATCAATTTAAATGAGCAGAAATGAAAGAAAAGCTGAGGAAGATACAATTATTTATTCTTGGGGGAAAAGTCTCCGATCGACTCCAGACTTTTCATTTACTCGGCAGAAAAGAAAGCCAGTCAAATTTAATGTTAATGTACATCATCTTATGTGAACCTTGACTTGAACGGATGCAAATTAGTCTCAGCTGTTCATTTAATACGTCATTTGTATCAAAATATGAATAAGTTCTGCTAATTTTTTACCAGTCTAAGCTGTGGTTCGGGGTTCCAATATATTGTTTCTCAATACGGGTCCTCGGGGAGACTCGGTCCAACCAACCCACTATTTTTGGCGGTTCTAATGCCTTAATTTTAATAATTTGAATCTCTAATAACGAGGCAACGTGCATTGCTGCATTTCTTAGCTTATTACTCGTGTGGGTTACCAGAAATAAATTGGTCATTGACAAGTTCTTAGAAATTTAGATTAGTATCTTCTTCGGCGACCAGATGCTACTTTTATACTTTGATACTTTTTTATCAGTAGTCTTATCATAGTAACCATTCAGGTCTCATCTACCGTAGAAGTACGGCCTCGGGACGTCACCAGCACCTCACCCTCGGCATGACCCTCGTCGTCTGTGTTCACCTGTCGTCTATGGCCTTTATCAAGCTCCCTCATGGTCTGTTGCACAACCATTCCTCTTGGGGGCGCAGCCATACCGAAACCGGCTCTCCACCTAGGGCAGTTCCTGTAGTGGAAGGCCCAGTTCTGAATAAGGATGTTCCTCCCGACAGTGCCACCGCGACGCTTCCGGAGGGTGGGACTGGCCAGATTCCGTCTGGCCAAGGTAAACCACCGAACGTTACTGCAGGTCCTAGCGCAACTGCCTCAGCCAAATCTACCACTGCTAAATTACCACCACCAAAAATGCCACCGCCTAAGGTGCCAGAAAAACTTCAAGCCATGAGAATTCCACGCAAGCGCCTCCAGAGTGGAGCGTCGCCTACCAGCACACCTCACTCAAAAGTAGCTCGCGACCAGTCGGGCGAACACAGTACATCCCAGAGAAAATATTCATTTGACCGTGTTAGACATGTACCCAAGGGGCTGAGTGATGAGTTGCTGAAGAAGTATCCTCCTCCTCCCGGCCTTCCCTCGAAACCACCACCTGATATCGAGGTGCGAACGTGGCGCGAGGGAAGAAGGAAACCAGACGAGGCGAGACCTATCCCAACTCTGGTCAGTCAACGTGTAGCAAGCACTGAATCTAGTGCACCACCTCAGAAGTAACAACTGTAACTTTTTTATCAGACTGGCTTTTACCATCATTCATTGGAATTGTCGCAGCTTGCGACGTAACTACAGTGATCTCAATGCTATCCTACTAGAACTTCAACCAGCTTGTGTACTCCTCCAGGAAACTATGCTCGGGGGCAGTGCTCCACTTAAGCACTACCAAGTAGAAACTTACTCTACAAGTAATAATCCTCTTCCTGGAACAGGACTGGCAATCTTTGTGAAGCAGAGCTTCCCATATTACAGGCTGCCCATCAATTCACGCTTGCAGGTGATGGCTGTCCGAGTGGAGACTGCGACTGCACCGTTTACAGTATGTAATCTGTACATCCCTCCTCTTCGCATAGCTACATGTGAAGAGCTTTTGGACGTGATAAGGCAACTCCCGGAACCTTTTGTGGTGGGCGGTGATTGGAATGGGAAGCATGCTGCGTGGGGTAACAACAGCATCGATCAACAGGGCAGAGAAGTGGAACGACTCATTGCTACCACAGATTTATGTCTGTTGAATACGGGAAGTATGACTCACTTCCACGTCCAAACCGGGACTACTTCCGCAATAGATATCAGTTTGTGCTCCCCAGACTGTTACCCAGATGCTCGGTGGACTGTCATGGATGACGCACATGGAAGTGATCACTTTCCAGTGGTGGTGACTTTCCCCACCTACCTCCCTTTTAACTCGGAGCCTCACTACTTACTTAAACGAGCTGATTGGGAAGCTTTCGAGGCTCTGACAGCCTTGGAAGATGATGAGGACCAGACCACTGTTGACGAGGCGCTAGAGAGGTTTACTAGCACTATTCTAACTGCCGCATCTATTGCTATACCCCGCTCGAAGGGAGGGAAAGTGAATCATCGAGTCCCATGGTGGAGTGACGAGTGTGCCCAGGCTAACTTTGAGCAAAAGAGGGCCTTACGCCGGTACCAACGGAGCCACAACCTTGCTGATAAGATACTCTACCAAAGAGCCAGAGCAAGAGCACAGTTTGTGAAGGATACGGCCAGGAAACAATCATGGCAAAGGTACGTATCCACGTTAAACGCTGACACGCCAACTCCAAAAATATGGCAGAGAATTCAGAAGATGAGAGGACGAAGCGGACATGCCCTACCTTGCCTAACGGACAACGGAGAGATCACCATGAACCAGGATCGCGTTGCCTCCTTGCTGGCGGAGCATTTTGCCGACGTCAGTAGCGGAAGGCACTATACACCCGGCTTCCAGATCATCAAACAGCGCCAAGAACAATCTCACCTTAATTTTGCATCGGATGAACAATATCCATACAATTCACCCATAACGTACCTTGAACTGTATCATGCACTCCGACAATGTAAGAATACATCCCCTGGACCAGATGGCATCCACTACAAGATGCTAAAGAAAATGCACTCATCAGCAATCACCCACCTTCTTCATTTGTATAATAAAATCTGGACAACCCATGTATATCCTACAGAATGGCAATCAGCCACAGTACTTGCCTTCTTGAAACCCAATAAACCATCCACTGAAGCATCTAGTTACCGCCCCATAGCCCTAACAAGCTGTGTGGGAAAGGTACTGGAGAAGATAATCAACATTAGATTGATGCGCTTTTTGGAGGCCGGAGATCATCTCTCTCCAGTTCAGTTTGGGTTCAGATCTCTTCGTGGAACCACGGATGCCCTCCTCAGACTGCAGAACCATATTGTTAAAGAGCGTGCCCAAGGAAGACACACTGTGTGCGTCTTCTTCGATTTGCGGAAGGCTTATGACACTGCCTGGCGATATGGGATATTGGAGCAACTGCATAAGATTGGTGTACGAGGTCACATGGCAATGTATGTACGCGAGTTTATAAGAGAACGTCGGTTTAGGGTTAGAGTGGGCACACGGTTTTCTGCCCTGATGACTCAGAACGAAGGAGTACCTCAGGGCAGCGTTATAAGCTGCACGCTCTTCCTACTTGCAATGGACGCCATCACGAAGGACCTACCAAGGCATGTTTCGTTTTCCTTGTACGTGGATGATTTCATGCTATATGCATCCTCTAGATACCTACCCGCCCTGACTCGTCGAGTACAGGAAGCCATTAACCGTATTGGAGCCTGGGCCGACAAGCGAGGCTTCTCCTTTTCAGTTGAAAAGACTGTGGCACTCCATGTGCAGCCCCGTCGCACTAATGAACCTACGCCTGAGCTCTTTCTCGGTGATAGGTTGGTCAACGTCTCGCCCACAGTCTCCTTTCTGGGCATGTTGTTTGACAATAAACTGTCATGGAGACCTCATATACAGGCTTTAAAAGGAAGATGTTCTAAAGCTCTGAATCTCCTGAAATGCCTGTCCAGATTAACGTGGGGTGCTGATCGAACAACCATGCTGCGACTTTATAGAGCCACCGTTCGTGCCAAGATTGATTATGGCTGCGTCGTCTACCAGAGTGCCAGCCCATCATGCTTATCACTCCTGGACCCAATCCATAACTCTGCTCTGAGGCTGTGTACGGGGGCCTTTCGGACATCACCGGTGATGAGCTTATTGGTGGATTGCGGTGAACCAGCCTTGCAACTTCGTCGAGTACAGCTTACTCTACAGTATGTTGTACGACTCGGACAACTACCTTTCACGGCCACGTGGAATAGCGTGATGGAGGGAGTAAGGGGTCGGGAGTTGTTTCCGTATTATATCCCCTCCTCTACTGACTACGAAGCACTAGCGGAGATGATGCAGTTGCCCTCGCTCAAAGTTGAGCGTGCCCCCACTCTGGAAGAGCCAACCTGGCAAATTCCGATTCAGACTTTCTGTCCAGGACCGCAATACCCAAAGAAAGAGATGATGACAATATCCATACTGCGACATATTTTCCAAGATCACCTTCACAGTGACCACGAGGGAGCTTTTCATATCTACACTGACGGTTCTAAAACGGATGACGCAGTGGGCTGTGCTGCAGTTTTTGATGGCGGAGTGGTGGAGGAAAGACTGCTGCCTGAAACGTCAATCTACTCTGCGGAGCTGATCGCCATCCGTGCCGCACTCCGCATGATTGAGGAGCGGCCTGCTTCGGGTTCTTATGTGGTGTTCTCCGATTCCAAAGCTGCCCTCCAGTCACTGAGATCCTACAACTCCACACATCCAATAATTTCCGGAATAATGTCTAGCCTTTTGCGACTTGCAAGCTCCCCAAAACTTTTAACTCTATGTTGGGTACCTGGCCATGTTGATGTGCGTGGCAACGATCGGGCAGACGAGTTAGCGCGAAATGCTGCAACCTCTGCTGCTAACCCAACAAATACCAGAGTACCCGCCCAAGATTACTACCCTATAATTAAAGCTGCATTAATCCAACTCTGGCAGCGACAGTGGGAAAACACCCAAGACAACAAGCTGCGCAAGATTAAGAACAGTGTCCGAGCCTGGCCTTCTTCAGCATGCCGGAACCGCCGCGTGGAAGTCCTCCTATGTCGACTGAGGATTGGTCACACCCGCCTCACTCATGGCCATTTAATGGAGCGTCGCCCGGCCCCTCTTTGCGATCGCTGCTTGGTGCCGCTGTCGGTGCAGCATATATTGGTTGAATGCCTTCACTTTTCCGATGTACGTTCCCGTTATTACCCTGGTTTACAGGGCGCTGACTCTGATTTTGTTTTGTGTAAGATGTTGGGAGAACCGACTCGTGGGCGTTTTAATCATTGGCGGCTTATTGGTTATCTCTCTGACTCGTCTCTTTTGAACAAATTATAGTGCCTCTGTACGCTGAGAACTACGAAAAGTTTTTCATGTTTGAAGTCTTTTGGAAGATTTTAGATGAAGAAACTGCAATATGGCCGGACGCGCTACGTTGGTACCTTGGGGGGTTTCAGCGTGGGTAAGGCGTCCGGCCATAATGGGTGGGCAGCTGAAACCCCCTAAGGGGTTTGGCTGCCCAGTGATTTGGATGTACTATAGTATGTACAAAATTTCAATGAGGAGACAATTATAATCTTGAGTTGTAATTAAATCATGATCATGTAATTTGTGATGTTCATATAATGTTGATGTTCACCTTGCGTGGTAAACAGGAAAAGCTTGATACCGATTAAATTATGTGACCTTCGGTGCGATATAGTTTAAATAACTGAAGCGCTAGCAAACCGATGTTACTACTACTACTACCGTAGAAGTAGCGCAGACTTTAGTGTGTGCAGACACCAGCGCATTTTCAGGCCAAAAAGCAAAGGGCATCACGATGTCGACGCCGCTGATCGACTTCGAGAGCAGCCGCGTCAGGGACCAGCGGCGGCTGGAGGCGCAGCAGGCACGGAAATCCATGCTGGAAAAGGTAACTACTAAAATGTGTCTCTTGAAAAGATGGTTTTGCAGTTTCTTGGTATATTTTGACGCGTGCTTTAAACCTGCATCGGACGGTAGGACATGTGTGCGCGAGTGTGTAAAGGCTATCTGCTCATGAGAATTTCCGATTTATTTACTATTTTCTGAAGAACATTTTATGAGAATGTTCATTTCTGCGTTCTTTTTTAAATAGTGACTGTCTTTTTATAATTGTATGCTAACTGGACCTAACCTAAATTGATTAATCCCTTCTTATAACTGAAGTTTACCAGCTATACCTCTCATAAGGTTGCATGTTTTTTTCATTCGCGTACAATTTTTCCAGTCGAATTAATTTTAACACGTTTCGTGCGAAGGTTAACACCGGTGGTCACTGAGGGGATTTCCATAATTCTGCTGACCGACCTGCAGTCACTAACGCAATTTTTATAAATGCTTAATGAATGCTAAATGAAGGCACGATCCTGTTGATGTTTGCTATTTTTAAAACTGCTTACTACAATTGACTTATAATTTGAATTGAATATTGAACTGCAATTTCACCCATCGCAGGAAACGTGTTAAGAGTTGAAATCCTTTTGAATTGGAACATATAGAAAACTAACACAAATAGGGTATGTTCTCTTTGTAAAATTGTCAAAGAAATAAAAGCCTAAGATAAAACCCCCAACTTCTGGAATGAAATTAATGAACTAGCCAGCCTCGTATTTATGTACTTAAATATTGATGTCAATAATGCAGTTTCTGGACCTTTTCAATTGTTTATTACAAGACAGCCATTTCAAGTGTTTCACAAATACAGTATTTGTTTTGTAAGAATATAGCCGTTACAAAATTTGTTGAATATAGCAGTTGATAGCCATCAAAAATGCTTTTTTTTTGCAGACAGCTGTTAAGAATGCTTGTTTTGTAGATAGCTGTTAAAAATACTTGTTTTGTTGACAACCGTTAAAAATACTTGTTTTGCTAAGAGACAGCCGTTATATTCAAGTTGGGAATCGTTTAATCATTTTGGAACTGTCGGCAGGTGCGAGCACAGCACGACGCCAAGCGCCAGCAACTAGAGGCGGCGAAGAAGCAGGGCGAGGACTCCTGGATGCTGCCTGCTGTGGAGAAGGCGCTGCTCAAGCAGGGGGATCAGCAGCTCAAAAAGAAGAGCAAGAAGGATAAAAAGCAAAAGAAGAAAAAGAAGAAGAAGAAATCAAAGAAGGATTCTTCTAGCTCATCAGTGAGGAACTTTTAAAACTTTCATTTGATGTGCTTTGATCTGAATACGGTATCTAGTTTGATGTTTTTTTTCTAAATGAGGTTCATAACATAATTTTGCCACTCTGACCTGTTAGCCATACAGTCATGTCAGTACTCATAAAATGGTACCTATACAGTCATTTTGGTACTGATAAAATGGTACCTGCACAGTCACTTTGGTACTGATAAAACTGTATCCGTACACTCATTAAAGGATAGGGAGCAAGTGTAGCATGGGAGAGCCGACTGCCCACAGGTAGCAACACTCGAGGTTTTGTCAGAATCAGTAATGGTGTCATGCAATACAAAGGAGTCGATATGCATACATGGTATCCAATCTACTATTGTGCTTTCAGTCAATCCTATCTAGTTTACAAGTGTAAAATACTTGTGCTATGTAAACATGTAATATAATATGATACATTTTTTTTCCTGTAAAATTAAACCTTTCTAAGTTTTCCTATCTATTCTTAGTCCGCTGCTCTTGAAATACCTTAAAACGAGGTCCGCATAATTGTGGTCTATAAAAAATTCATCTATGAGTGGTCTCCTTTCTACCTTGCAATTCAGCAACCTCAAGAATTAGGCAAAAACAATCCAACTCTTCACTTGCGGTCAATAATGTAGTTCTTCAGACGATCTTGGATGTCTTGCTGGCGTTACTCAATTATTTTCTGTTAAATCAATTTGGGTTAACTTATGACATGGTGTTTTATCTCGAGACTGACCGTGCGTCCGACGGTCCGACCCAGACACGTTTCTTTCTAGTTTCTGAGGACTAGTGATTTGTAGAGTTTGCAAAGAAGCATTGAATACCATCATTTATCATTGAAAACTGCTGAACTAAAATAATTCAAAATTGCAACAAAATGGAAATTGTCAAAAGAATTTTTACACTAAACATGATAGACACATAGGAACATAGAAGTGTACTTCCAATTGAGAGTTCATACCTGTCTGAAATTTGTGTGCTTGCATTTTCCTGACAATGGTTTGTCAACAGGACAGCAGCAGTGAAACTGAGTGGGTCGAAAAAGCTGCGTCCGCTGCTCGACCAGAAGAGGACGCTTCTTCCGGAGATGGCTGTCGCGCCACGCCAAAGGCTGCACAGTCTCCTGAGGTCCAAAAGCCTTCACGAGATGACTGGATGGAGGTGAAATTTCAACTCTGTAATGGGAACGTTGTGAATTTTGGAAACACTTTGCTCTGTCAGCATCGTTATTACAATCATGCGCATGATTATGGATATGATAGTCATGCAGGTTATGTTATAGTCATAGAGGTTGTAATCATACAAATTTTCATCATGTACATTATAATCGTGCACGTTATAATCGTGCACGTTTTAATAGTGCACATATCAAGCTGTTGATGAGGTGATGAATAGAGATTGCTTTCGCTGTGATGGCGGCTACCATAGCGGATTATTTTGAGTTTTCATTCAAATCATCATGGTAAATACCGCAGGGCAAAGGCAATTCTCGTCAAATGATTGCGAGTGTCATAATTATGTAAAAAACGGTATGAAAACATGTAAAAGAATCAGTAACTAAACAGACTTTAGGTCTTGCTCATTATACCATAATCCTCGGTGAATATGCTAAAAAAAATCGTCTGGCTATTTTAACACTTGTTTTGGTCTCTTCAAAATTCGATACGAGAAGAATGATAAGGGGTTTTAGCACCGCACACCTCTTTGCTAAGCAGGAACTCAATGTGGTACGAGTCTATCGCGCTAAAAGCTGTCCTATTGCGTGGATCATACTGCATTAAGTAGGTAAAAGTTTAAAATGGTGAGTTACTTCTTCACTTGCGAGGCTTATAACGCATACAGAACATATCTGTGTTATCAAATAGATACATCTGTGTCTTCATACGCAAAAATGGGTGTTTATTTTGTAGCCCAAAAAAGAAACTATCATAAGAAATAAATAAATGTCTAAAAATCTTACCTTTTTTTACTATAAATTTTTAAAACTTCCAAACTGCAATAATTACGCTAAAATTGATGGGTAGATACAAAGAGCTTCTTTTCCAATAGAATATTTTACCTTGAAAGTATCGCGACTAACATCGTCATTTTGTTAATTAAGGATTTTGTTTGGAAAACATAGATGGAGTTCATTCCCTTCAGTAGACCATTAATAAAGTAAAATTTTCAATCATGTTCGTTGCAGTGAACTTAATTTCAATCTCCAAGCTTTAATAAGTTGTAAACTATTACATTTTCAAAAGGGCTACTTTTTACACCCTGCATGAGGAGATTTGTGTGTAACCTTAATTAGGAAACTTCAATTGACGTTTCAGATGCCGTCACTGTTCGGAACGTACACGCGTGACGAGCTGAGGCAGAAAGAGGGCGGCAGCAGGGCACTTGCCAAGCAGCTCGAGAAGCTGAAGGCCAGAGAACCTGATAAGGTTGGTGTTCTAACGGAGACATGGGAAAACTTCTGAGCTGAACCATCGGCTAGTACTTCAAGCCTCTATAAACTGTAGTGTAATTGTCTGTACTCGGTATGAAGGCTTTTTGAATTAAGATGTGTGTTTTTGAGGATACAAATCACGAAGATAGGTGGTTTGGTTACCTTCAGAATATTCACTTTGGTTACCCTGTTCAGAATAGAAATTGGCCTTCGTATTTGCGTGCATTTCAATGCAGAAAAAGTGTATTTTGTTCTCAGCCATGCTTAGATTTCCATAATAAATCTGCATTATTCATCAGAATAACTTAGTAATTTGCTATTCAGCTTGTAGGCTTTTATCCATTTCATCAAAAATTTTCGTTTTGCCGGTAAGGTCAAGGAGCTTTGGTGTAGATCAGTAGAAGGGATAAATATACATTTACAAGGAAATTGAGCGAGGAGTAGCTGTTAATACTCAGCCTTAGCTGTTCTTTCGTTCTAACCATATCACCACGACATGCTTGAATTATTATGCCACTAGTGTATTTTTCATTCAAAAATGAAACTTTTCACTATATATAGTATCTAATTCTCACTGGTGAAATCTTTTTGGGAATTAGCGTGATTTTCTCTTGCGGAATGATTTTCTCTTGTAGAATATGTAAATGAATGTTGTGATGCATTAAAAAAAACTATCGCATTAAATTGTATTCTTTTAACCAATAATTGTGCATCATCTGGCAGCCAGGCTCTCACGCGCTGGAGCTGAACCCTTATTTCAAAGACGGCGGTAGCGGGCTGCCGCAGTGCGCCTCTGGTGCTGGAGACGCACGCTCGGGAAGCGCCGCGCCGCTTGTCGGGTTTGGAGCGTCAGCAGCATGGCTCAAGAAGTCCTTGCAGCGAGCCAAGGAGCAAGCTGCTGAAGAGAGCGTAACGTTGGAAGAAGTTGCCGAAAAACGCTGGGGTGTGAGTGATCGCAATTGTTCTTTGTTTTTAACTAACACGTTCAAGTGTCGATTATGCAAACATATATTCTTTTCTTGTGATTATTACAGATGGTGCTTGAATATAAATTGATTTGTGTATTAAAAAAAAGCTTACGCTGCTTTGTTCCACGAGAAATTCTCATATGTGAATAATTTTTGTAAAATTTATTAATCACAACTATTTGTATTGCGACGAGTAAAGCAAAAGAGTTACTGTATATAACAGTCAATTTGATACTGTTTTATATGCTCAACTGATGCTGAGAGAGAAACACAAGTAATCTTGATTTTTTCCTTTTATTTTTTGCCTGTGCTATCTCGTGACCAGATTGCTACATAAAAGCATCGTTCCTTATTTGGCCCATAGGTCTACTATTTTCCTTATGAGATATAAAGTTTATTTTCGTGTCTAACTTGTAGCAATAAACATACTTGTTCATAATTCTTTCAAATCAACTGCTTCTATGCACCGTAAAATTGACCTTTGGTTGCCTGCGGGTAATTCTTTCAAAGCAGTGTGTGGGGTTGAAAAAAGATACTTTTAAGCAGTGTAAAATTAACATCTGCTTGCCTGCAGAGTCTGGATAAGTTTTACGAGCTGCTACGAGAAGCGGAGGCGCGAGACGCGGCAGCGATGGAGGCGCGATCAAGGCGGATGTATGCACCTCGCGCTGACGGCTCTGCTCTGAGGTTTGGATTCTTTTTACCATTTTGGCTGCGACGTGAGTCACCGGTGGACACAGTAGGGATTTTCATAATGCTGACCGACCAGTAGTCACAAACTAAATTTTCATAAATGCTCAAATCAAAACTAAATAAAGGCTCTATCCAGCTGATGCTTGCTATCTTCAGCATTGAAGATTGACTTTAAATTTGAGTTGAATGTTAAACTTCAGTTTTACCTCCCTCAGTCAAAGTGTTGAATATGCATAGTGGTACACATATGCACCACTACATTCATGAGTTATATAACCCGTGGTATACATATGTACCACATTGGCTTCGACGCGTTTAGAGCCTTTATGGCGTCGATACTGTATAGCAGGTGATGACAGTTCTTCTGTCCACTTGACAACGCTACGTGCTGCTTTCTGGCCAAAATTTTAAAGTTTGAATTGTTTTTTTTTTTGCATGAAATTTGAGCACGCAGCCTTCTGGTAGAGTTGCCAAATGCTGTGCACCCAGATTTTATGAATTGTGTGCCCGAGTTGCAGAACCTGCTCTGTTGGAAGTATTCCGTGCTAGTAGTTAATTGCAATTGGAAGGTTCTCTTAATATCCAGTTATTTTATGGCTGACTATCTATAGCAGGGCTTCTCAACCGGGGGTACATTTATCATACTTCATATGTTAATACTCGTATGTACAATATATATTTACATACAACCATATAAGTATGTATAATTATGAATCATTTAGTGTATTTTTATAGTTTCTGAAGCCTTTAACTGTGCTGGGGGTACATGAAGATACACATTTAAGCTCAGGGGGTGCACGACAATAGAGAGGTTGAGAAGCCCTGATCTATAGGTTCGTAGTGTGTTGATGAATTTCGTCATGCTAAAAAAAAAGCTCCAAACGACAGATGAAGTAAGAAACACTCGTATTGTTGTGATGAATGGAACATTTCAATTGCAATGGATGTGTTATTTTCTCAGCGCATTTGGTTGCTTAGGTCTAATCTCATTTAATTGTAGTCTCATTTATTTGCAGTTTCATTTAATCTCAGTCTCAGTGTGTTTTTTATCGTAGCCTCTCTAGAAGAAATTATTGTTTTGCTTACAGCTTCTGAATTCCCTTGATTATAATTACCCATTATCAGTAACTTTATATTGAGCACGGAGCAGACTCGTTGACAGTAGCATTCGTAGACTTGGCACCGTATTTACTACGAAAGTAGGTGTGATTTTCCTTTTTTCTATTTCCATTTCCTTTTACGCTATGTGATTCTCTGTGTGGTGTGACAACATCCAATCTTAGCGTGACTTATTGATGTTTCTTATTATTGATTCTTTGGTTTGGATTTTCGAAAATACAACACGTGTATAATTTAACTAGCATCACTTTGACTTAGGAGTATTGCTGTGATAGTGACTGACTGGATATTTCGAATTGAAATGCTGTGAAAATTATTTTAGCACTTGATTTGTTTGAAATAATTTTTTCTTCATTTATAGGTCAAGTGACACCAGAGACGCTAGGCAGCAAGAATATAGCTTCAGAAATGAAGGTAAAGACAGTAGGAGCAGAAGAGAAAGCGATTCTCGCTTCAAAAGAAGAAGTCGATCTCCTGATGGCCGAGCTCGACCGAGAAGCGCCAGTAGCAGCAGTAGAAGTGGAAGTCGGAGTCGATCTCTCAGTAGAAGGCATCGCCAGCGTGAAAGACAAAAATCACGAGACAGAAAAGGATCCTCATCCTCTAGTCGTTCAAGAAGCAGAAGTCCAACTCAAGGTGGAAAAGAGAGTTGCGGTAAACAATCATCGAATAAGAGACATCAATCTTCCGAGTCAGAAGATGACAGAAGAGCCCATAGAAGGGATGGGAGACAGCCGTCAGCATCTAAAAACAGAAGGGTATCTAGAAGGAGGAGCTCTTCTTCCCATACCTCTTCATCATCAGAAGATGAGCAAATTTCTCGCAAACACAGCAAACTTTCTACTTCACAAGTCCACTGCTATGAGAACCGAGATGATGGTAGAGACCAGCGCTCTTCTTCACGACGGTTGCTGAAACCTGGTGATTCTGAGCGGTCTTTAGTGAATGATCACGACGGAAGGTAACTCTGAGCTTTGGAATTCAAGAAAGTGTATTTGTTTTGCTGAAGAAATGTAGAAGCAAGTTTAGTTATGCCACACTACCCCGTTAAGCGGTTCTACATTTTCATATTCTGTGGTGAATTTTCAGTTTTTTGCTTTCAAGTCATGTTTGGTAAGGTATCTGTAAAACAATTAAAAGTTATATTTTATAATACTTCGTTCTGGTGCAATGTGAACAAAGAACTGAAGAATGAAGTATTGATGTTCTGAACAAAAATCTCCAATATTCTCTGAAGACCTTCGTTATCGTGCTATGTTTCCCATTTTTTTCTTGCCGCTAATTTTCAGAAACGTGATAGTGGTCTGGCATCAAATAGACCTAGCAATTAACTACATTTTTTATTCAACTTTGGAAATAAAACCACAAGAAAACAACCAACGTACTACCTGATATTGTTAAGAGAAGAGGTGAGGTATAAGGATATAGGAAGTATAAAAAAATTAATATACGCTGCAACTAAAACCACAATTTGTTTTAAAATCTATGCTATAATAAGAGCCTTGCCTGCACGTACGTCCGTCGCACTTTGAAAATCTAATAAGATAGGGAGACAGCTACTTTGTATTCTTGAACGTGTACACCATGATGTGTGATCTGAGTTCCGTATTCTTAGTTCGTTTAAAACTCGAAGTGGTTTTCCAGTTCCGTCGCTTATCACCGTACGGAATGCCACTATTTTTAACGTACTGCGTGCACTAGTTTTATGCCATTTTTTAATTTTTTGACTGTAGAATGAACTCTGGTTAGATCAGTGGTCAAATTAAAAGCTGTAAGTAGCCTATTTGACTTAAAGAAAAATTAAAAAAATATGGTATTTTAAGTACAACCAACTACACATTTCAACTTCCATGGTTCTTTTAATATTAGAAGCAATCATCACTGAACAAACAACCCAGCAGCGTCGATTATTTTTCGTCATTGCTTAGAAAATCACGGGAAGAGAAACAGTTCAATCACTCAGTTGCCATCTCGTGACTACCATTAGGAAAGTAGAAAATTATTGGCTAAGTTAGGTAAGAAGGGGTTAGAATAGCCCAAGTTAAAAAAATTCAGAATAGGGTGAGTTAAATTGCTCTAGTATTTAAAAAAATGCCATGAAATATTTAAAAAAATGCCATGATCACTAATTTTGTGTTTTTGAAGGCTCGAGTGAAGCAGTTATAATACAGCAATGCCACTGAGAACCCATACCTCTTACACTCCATCACTAACAAAACCGAGGATAATTTTTTCGTATAAATCAACAATGCATTATTCAATGATCTCAAAATTGTGTTCGTGTTGACGCTGGGTAGTTGCTGAGCTGCTGTTTAAATAATTCAACCCATTTCAAAATCCGAGTTCCACCTCGGTATTACAAGGATTTTATTTTCATGAACTCAAGTCAGAATTACGAAAATTTCCATTGAAATTAGATTCCGTGTTCCTTTATCTCCATATTTAATGGTGCCTTCCTCTATGGAACGCTTTTTTTAACGCGGTTAGGGAGGCTTAAACTAACATCTGATCTAATCCATTAGAGATAGGAAGATTTTCTTAACGTGAACAGTTGTATTCATTTCTCCATTGGTGCGGTGCACAGACGAGAGCGAGCTGTGTGGGAGAGCACACGTCAGCTCCCAAGCAGCGCAGCGCCGGCGAGCGGCGGCTGGAGGAAGAAGGAACAGCAGACCCAACGTGCGTCTCCGGCAGAAGCTATTTCTTGTGCAGACCGAGTCGACAAAGAGGAAAACATGGAGTCGAAGTGTGCTGAAGGCAGCAAGGTTAGCCCCTGTTTTTTTGTGTCGTTCATTGGTTGGATCCTTAATAAAAACAGAAATTTAGGACTTGGTTAAACATCTTTGGTTACATTATTGGTCTAGCATCGTTTTAGAGCAAACAAACGAGTGCACTCATTCGACTATCTCACAGCAGATCATACGGTTCAATGCTAGCTAAGATGAAGCAAGAAATACAATTCTGCAAATCTCAGTTCTCGAGACATGCTTCTCATCGATGCAATAGTGTTATTGTAATTTACGTTTTCATTCTACTTGCTTTTATTGTGCTGTTTTTGCTGGAAGATTTTTTTCCCTTGAAACGTTTTCTTAAGGGCCAACTTTACTCGAAACAACGCATAGCAATATATGCTGGGCCACTGGGGATGACCCAAACTGTGATATTTTCAATTGATGTATCCCTGATTCATTTCTCCTTGTAATAGTAGTACCCCCTCAGGGGGATACAACTATTCTATCTATGGGAATTAGCGCTCCCAGGGGAAAAATGTGAGGGCCCGAGCTGAGAGTTAGGTAGGCCTTCATTTTGTTGAAATAAATTGTTTTTTGTTATGTTAAGGACCACCTTTTTTCGGTTCACTACTGTCCTGTTTTTCAGCACCTCTGCTTTCTTCTTCAACTTTTATCTTATTTCATGAACTTCTTTCCCATCTTACTGTTTCTATGCCCTTTCTGCATAGATTCCTCATTTTCTGATCTCCATACTAAATGATGCCTTCCTCCTTCCTCTCTTCGATACGCTCTATTTTTGCAGCGGTTAGGGAGGCTTAAACTAACTTATAATCTAATCTGTAATAGTAGTACTCGTATGCAAATGATTTAAATTAATTACCGAGTTATTGCCTCTCATGATCAGAATTCGAGTTTTTGGGTCCACTGTCTCGTTCGTGCAAAGAAGAAGAGATTTAGCAGTGGCAACTTGTGGCAGTTTTTTTTTCTCTGAACTTTTCTTGTAATCATCTACCAAGTCGGTAATGCTCGTAAATATTGTGCACTATGTTACAGGTTCTAATTGTCAGCTTTATCTCTTACAGTTTTGATGCCTTCTTTGCTATTTTTTCCGTCCGCTCCCATCTAACTTGTTATTGCAACGCTCTAGGTATGATGTGGAAGCTCACCTTTGCATAGATACCCCATTTTCTACAATCCACGCTTAATGATACCTTATCTTCGCCTTCTTAAGATCGCCTTTGATTTTAGGGGAGTTTTAAATTTAGATAATAAAATTTGTCTGGGAACTAAAACTAATGCAGGTCGAGCACAAATGCGTGCATCTGTTTTCTGTCCTAATTTTCTGTAAGGTGTGATAATGTTCATATTATGGTGCATATCAAGGTAAGCATTTACGTTTTCTCATGGTCAAGTTTGAATGCTTTCGATAGCATTTTTTTGGTCGTACTGTTCTTCCAAATATACAAGTTTTCAGGATTAAATTAGACTTGTTTCTTTATGATATCTTAATTTTATGTATGAAATCTGCATTTACGCTTTGATTCGTTGAAAGTGTAAAATTTTTAAGCTTTCCTTTATTTTCCTTTCAGTCCCCTCAAAATTCAAAGACAGCCTCTCCTGTTCGTGCGGTGCCGTCAGAAGACAAAAATGTAAAAGTCGAATTGAAACCAAAGAAAGTGTACACCACTCATGAGCTGAACCAGATCGGGGCAAAAATAGTGAAAGCCGAGCTCGTTGGGAACGAAGCTCTTGCTACAAAACTCAAGAAAAAATTAGAAAATGCCCGCAAGGAAACACAAGAAGCTCTTGCAGCAGGTGGTCAAAGTGGCGGAGAAGATAGAGGCACGGTTGAAGAAGAAACTGTGTTGCTGACGACTACAGATTCTAAAGGTTAGTTTATGAAACAGAGCTATGTTGTCCAATTTTGTGCCTTTCTTTCCGTGGGACGAGATGCTGACGGTTACAAATCTCACAGCATTTGATAGCATTTCAGTTCTCTGCAGAAGCTTGTAGGATCCCTTTACTCTTAGCAATAAATTATTGCTATTAGTGTAAATACTTCATAGCATCTATCATAGTCTGGCGGAAATGACATCGCACTCATCATCGATGTTTCTAGCTTCTGTGCGTTTAGTATTGAGATCGTGAAGATGCGTGTGGGTTTAGATTTAATTATAACAATCTTCTTCATGTTTCATTCTTTATTTTCTGGCCATGTATCCCATCGAACGTATTTGTTTCTTTTGAATTTTTGACAGCTTGTGATAGCTTCTTTTTAAATAGCTGGCTAAGCTTACTTTTTGCAATTTCAGTTACAGGACCGCAAATGCAATACTTTTGTTATGCATTTTTTTTGCCAAATTATTGGTTTTAAATATTAAAAGCATCAAGTTCCGATTTTATGTATTTCAGAATATAAAATGCATTGTTTCGATGGTTGAAATCTTATTACTTATTCGGGAATTATTCAGAATTGTGCTTCAAGATCGCATTAAAATATTAAAAATTAAGTAAATCTATTGAAACAATACAAATTATGAGAAATATTGCTTTGGCAATGAGAATCAAAGCCTTGACAGGTTACCTCCATGTCATAACTGGTCATCCAACACGGCAGGGTTCACTCGACCAATAACATCTGTGGACAACGAACAACCTTCCTCATCGAGGCGGGCAAAGAAACCCAAGATTTCAGCCGTTGGAGCTGACGGTGGCCGCGACAAATACTTCCCCGACGACCACAAGTTCAGTCTCAAGCAGATGTTTGAGCAGGAGAAGCAGGGTGGAACTGAGGAATCAGACGCCATGTTCGTTAGGGCAGCGGCGCGCTCCCAAAAGGCATCACTGGACGAAGACTACACGCTCGATGATTCCTTCGTGGACAAGTCAGCTATGCGCGAGGATCGCGGAGGCCAAGACTCGAGGGATAGGATGAAAGCCATCATGGTGAGTGTGAAACATTTGTACTCGTAAGAATGAAGCAATTGTTCCTTCACTGCATTTGTGTTGTGGCTACCTCTTCTTTGTGGAGCGAATAGGCCTTGGTAAATTAATAGATAGTTGCTAAATTTCCAGGAAGATGATTCATTTCTGCAATTTTGGTAGGTACGAAGCAATTTTACTAGATACTGTACTAGCGTTGGGTTCTTTCACTGCGTTTGTGTTGTGGTTACCCGTTCTTGGTGGAGGGAATAAGCCTTGGTGAATTGGTAGATAGATAGTTTCTAGATTTCTCGAATGATGAATTATTTCTGCAATTTTGGCCAGACAAGCCTGAGATGTTAAACTTGATGTTCCTAGTGCTAGCTCAATTTCTTCATGTCTGAATCCACGCAGAGATATAGAATTGTATGTACTCTATAAAATGGGTATACATGAGTTCATAGGGACAAATTTCATTGTTTAATGAGGT
This sequence comes from Morinoia aosen, assembly GCA_030386875.1. Taxonomy (NCBI): domain Eukaryota; kingdom Metazoa; phylum Arthropoda; class Malacostraca; order Amphipoda; family Talitridae; genus Morinoia; species Morinoia aosen. The sequence continues at coordinate 88,774,888 of CM059559.1, read as the reverse complement.
TTTTGGTAGTACAAACTTTGTGCTTCAAATCTTTCACAATGCCCTCGTCATATTTAACATTTTATGCGTTTCATGACGCTGAGAAATTTCCCTTTAATATTTTGACACAACTGCTATCCCTGGTTATTGGATACAATTTGGACATGCAGTACAAGTACATACTTTTAAGTTTTAAAAATCCAGATCAGTTGATGAATCAATCGAATTGTAGTCACCATTGAAATTCTACTAATAGGCTAATTTATTTTTAGTAACTGTCTAACTCTCAATACTGTGACCCGTTGTTGGTTCAATCAAGACTTTTAGTAAATTTTTGGTTTGCATTTTGAATAAAATTACACAGAATACAACCTTTTCAACACGTTGACCAAATTGCGCGTTCGCTACGGTTGGTTAGGTTTTGAGTAGTAGAATTAAAAAACCGTCTTCACTGCTCAAATACATTTCTTTTCTTTTGATGAAGAATGGAACGTATAGTTTTAAAATTTTTTTGCCTTGCTCGTTCGCTACAATGTGGTTAAAAACGTCAAAAAATTAAAATGTTATCCATTCATACCTTTACGTGAATGAACAATTCACCAAGTGGCACTTATATGTCCTAATGCGTAAGGAACATGTTAAAGCGTACATATATTTTCGAAGTTCTTCTTCCTCACAATTTGTGTTTTCTACCCCAGGACCACCAGCGTCGCGAACAAGCCCTCGCGTCGTGCAGCTACTGCTGTGACAGCACCCACATGAAGAAGCATCTCATCATCTCCCTCGGCTCCAAGAGCTATTTGAGTCTACCCTCGCATGAGAGCCTCGTTGAGGGTCACTGCCTGATTGTTCCTCGTGACCACCTCGCCACCTCAACTTTGCTCGATGAAGACGCCTGGCTTGAAATGATGGTACGCTCAAAACATGTGGAAGTTGAACTTATTTGTATACGCACGTAATTTGTAGTAAACGTGCTTAATTTGTGGTCAACGCACGTAATTTGTAGTCAACGTACGTGTTTTGTAGTAGTATACATAACTTGTATGCAACTTAGTGTTTGAGCGGTAACGATTGTCGACTCAGACTGGTAGTTCTTCTAGTAGTTTAGGAATATATTTAGTGTGACAAGCATGAAAGTGAACTTTTTTGTGGCAATACACGTAAGCATCTTCGCTGCTTTTCTTTTAACTTGACTTCAGAGGATCACATCTGGGTTCTTTGTATTAAGTTTCAACACTCGACGATATAGTTTGTTTTTTACATCTTCCATAAATCGAGGTAAAATCCTCATTTAGTAAGCTTCTACGCAAAATATCAAATGATGCTTGATTATTTTTCCAATGAAGCCTTGTCTCCTTGTGTTGTTTGCTCACTATAATGAAGCTAATTTTTAGCATTGCAGTCAAGGGCCACATACAGTTCACACCGTAGTAAGTTTAGTGGTACATACCTCTTTTTCAACTGCCATAGTAAAGGAGTGGGCTTCTCACTCATAGGTAGGATAGTTAACCACAGGTAGTTTTTCTTGTTTCTTAGAACACAGCTAGTTCTTTCATTACGCATTTTGTAGTCACGCATGACAATTTTGGATATGAATCGTAAACTGTTTGTACACTCGCGGCGATTATTCTGGTGGCATGTAGACTGCTAGTGGTACTGGATCTATTTTTCCAGGTTTTTTAATTATTTCACACGGTGGCGTGCTTCTATAATTATTTTTATTTAGGTTTCGTTCGGCATTTTTAAAAGCTTCATTTTCTCGTTTTTCTTGAATATCTTGTCTGCTTTTCACTGTATCCAATATAACTAAAAAAAATCTTATTCTTGTGCTTTGCGTGAGTGCTGATTCGGTCGCACATTGTTCACAGGATTACCGGAAGTCTCTGGTCCGGTTCTTCAACTCCCGAGACGAGGACGTGGTCTTCATCGAGGGCTGCATGCATTTGCGCCGGCAGCCTCATACGGTCGTGCATTGCCTCCCCCTACCCAGGGAGCTCGGCGATCTTGCCCCCATCTATTTTAAGGTTAGTTTGTATCCAACTTGTTTGTTCAAGGTTAGTTTCCAACAAACATGATTGCTCAAGGTTAGTTTTTAACAAACATATTCGCTTAAGGTTAGTTCTTAACAAACATATTCGCTTAACCCTTTAACGCCCACATTTTTATACTCATATTGCCGTTATGACAACCACTATCTTTAAACCGACACTGGCATTAGGTAGTCACTGTTATCAAGATGGGGAGCGAAGTGCCACTCGGCAGTGAAATTCAAAGGCCACATTAGTGAACAAATTGAATAAGAAATACAATATATTATTGCTATTTTTGAAAGAGGACCGAATAGTCCAGTTGGGCGTTAAAGGGTTAAGGTTAGTTTTTAACAAACATATTCGCTCAAGGTTAGTTTCCGACAAAATATTCGCTCAAGGTTTGTTTTCACCGAACATATCCGCAATTTTGATTAATTATCTATATACTTAATAGCAAAACTCAAAATTTGTGCGAGTCCGTTTGGAAAATTGGCTGAGTCTACATGGTCGAGTGAGGTATTAAATTGAAGCCACTGGTGTCTATATTTGCAGAAAACTATTTATTTAAATTTTTTTAATTTTTTTTTTTTTTTTTTTTTTTTTTTCTTTATTTATTTATTTTTTTTCCATTCTATTTTTTATATTTTTTTTATTTATTTTATTTTTTTATTTATTTTTTTTTTATTCTTATTTTTTATTTTTTTTTTATTTTTTTTATTTTTAGGCAAGTCGGACAACCCGATACTCGGGTTGAACCGGCCTTAAGCTTATGGCCTCTTTGCCGTCTGGGTTACTAAATTATTAGTAACCTCATATTTCGAAAGCACATGAGGCTGGCCATAAATTTTTGTCACTCTTGTATTTATATTATTGGCTGCTTGTTTTATGAGGTACGTTTTCTTCATAAGGAAGCAAGTTGTTTACAATTTCTCCAACTTTTGCCTGTCTGTCACGATCTAATGCTGAGGGTCAGTGTGGTACTTTTTGATGATAACCAGGTTCATTTACATTTTTTAATGTCTACGCCCTCTTACGATAAAATTTCAAATGATAAATTTTTTTACTTTTTTCTGTATATGTATTATGAATCGAATGTATATTCATTGACAATTCATTAGACGTTGAGAAACGGATCTGAATGACCCAGTCAAAATGAGTTAAATTACATTAAAAATGCAGAACAGCCCAAGCCTTCTTTTATCATTGAAATTCAGATCGTTTGTTTAGTGTATTTTTTCAAAATCTAAGCTGAACGAATACAAGAAACCCAAAAGGATATGAACTTTCAACCATTTGATATTCTATGGGCATCAGTCAAGTCAATTACGGGTGCAAAGTGTTGGGTTCGCTTCTGGATCTTTCTACGAGACGATTGGAAAGTCTCTTCATTTTTCTCGCTCGACAATATGTTGGAGTGTTTTTAAATGCCATCTGTTACAGAGGAAGGCTTTTGATAAGTATTTTGAAGTCCTTTGACCGAAAATGTAGCTAATATCCAACTAAAATATTTCAGCAGAATCATACTGTAATAGTAACAGTAAACATTACTGATGAATTGGGGTGAAGCGGTGAAACATTCACAATAAAATTAGGTTGAATTCTCAACATTGATCAGATTGTCAAGGTAAAGATCATATTTCACTCGTTAAAACATGAACCGCAACGCATGTTTTGTTGCAAAAGCCAATCTCTTCATGGGAATACAACTTAAAAATGGCTCTCTTCAGGGGAAAACGGGAGGCTCCGAACTGAGAGTTAAGGAGGCTTTCTTTTTGTTGAAATATATATTTTTTGGTTTTGGACCCTTTTTTCGGTTCACTGCTGTCCTGTTTTTTTGCCCCTGTCATTATGATCTTCAATTTTGATCTTGTTTCTGCAATTTCCTTCTCAACTTACTGTTTTTATGTGCGGGGGATCTTGTTATGCACCTTGTGGGTTGCTTCTCTTGATCGTGTTTGTTCGTGATTATCTTGTTCATTTAAGAAATCTTTTTTCTCAAGTCGTCATTTCCATGACGTGCATTTTCAATTTAATTTCCACTGATTTATCGTTAATTTTCCAACAAGTTTCATGCATTAGAATCGTGCCAAGTAATTACATTTTCGGAAAAATTAGATTAAAATTTAGCTAAATGTGTTTCATTTCGATATTCATAATTCAATTGAATATATTTTTAACACAATTATAATATATTCAGCGTTGAACATAAATTCGCAAGTTATATGTGACAGAAATAGCGAGAGCTCGCAGTGTGCATAGATTCCTCCTTCCCCTTACACCGTACTATGATAAATGGTGCTTTCACCCAACCACTCTTTGGAACAACTTTGTTGTTGGTAGGGAAGCTTAGACTAACTCATAATCTAATGTAATCTGCAAAAGCCAATTTAATTTGAACAGAAAGCGATCCAAGAGAGCGAGAGCGAATGGAACCAGAACGTCAAGCTCGTAGATCTGAAAGGCCGAGACGTGCGGCGTGCCATCCCTCGCGGCTTCCCGTACTTCGCCGTCGACTTCGGCACGTCACCGGGCTACGCTCACGTCATCGAGGACGAGGCTTCGTTCCCGAGACATTTTGGTCAAGTAAGCGCCTCCGGATTTTTTCATTTTCTGTTCTTTCGAACTATGATGCAATAAGATCTTCCTTGATGTAAAATCAGATTGGGCCAAACCAGGATACTTTCTATTTTTCAAGTTCCTCCCCCCCCATACAGTGACGTGTCTTGTTTTTTTCTAAACAATTAGGGTTTGAATAGTAAATTTAGTAGTTTCGAGCTCCATAACTGGTCGTACGCTACGGAGAAAGTTACAAATTAACTTTTTTTTTATCCTCTCGCCTCCTTTCCTCAGACGTAATGTTACTATTATATTAACTAACCATAAAACTATCAAACTAAACTATGTATTGACTAGCATTAGGTAACTCTAAATAATACAAAAGTGGCACATTATTTAGAGGTTAGTTCCCTAGGGAATTAGTTCGAATAGCTGTATTTTGAGAAATAATGTATCGTCATTTTCAACAGTAATATCAACATGGCATACGCTTCTTTTCGTTCACATTCATAATAAGTGCTAATTTATATCTTTTCTGTGTTTAAGCCGCCCACTCTGGCTGCTCAATGTGTATTCGGAATAAATACCTTAGTAATGTGTTTTCCTACATATTCCAGGAATATATTTCTGAGTAAAATCCTAGTTCATATTATATTAATAGAGGGCTATTAATTTTTACTCTTACAATTTTGTATTAATGCCGGACAGTCATCATTCTTCAATATTTTGAATAAATTCATTAGTTACTCTCTTTTTCATTAGAACTGGGTAGATGTGTCCTACTAATCTTCAGTATTTAAAGTAGACCTCAATTCCTATTTATTATTCAACCATCAGTCGTTCTCCAGTAGAGTAGACTTCTCCCACTTCTTTTGTTCAATATGCGGGAGAGAATATTATCTGGATTCGATATTTACCAGCTCAATGTGAGTACTTCATAAGTGAGTCTATAAATGATATTAACATCAATGAAACACAATACATAAAAACTCATATTTAATTACGTAGAAGTGTATGATATAAATAATAAATATTGTTTGTTGAATACAATTCGGTACGGTAGTTGAAGAAATAATAGTATTTACATAGAAATATACGTACCAAATATAACTTATTAAATAACAAAATTTATTCTTTAAAACTAACGACGTTAACGTTTTGTGCCATTTGCAGCATTGATGTAATTGGATACTCTTAAATTATAAAGAAAATTTGGTTGAAAATTAAGGGGGTTAAATCACAGCAAAATTGATATGTAGAATCCCTGTCTTAAGTATTTGCCGCACAAGTTTTAACTCATTAGTTGGCACTTTTCAGTCTGTGGTGGGAGGGATGCTGGACGTCGAGACGCAGTTGTGGCGGAAGCCCAAACAGGAAAACTTCGACCAGCAGCGCCGGAAGGTGCTAGCCTTCGCTAAGGATTATGAACGATTTGATCCTGTGCAAGAGATTTGATCTACCGGCGTGATCATGGCAGAAGTTTTCAGGTGATCTCATTTTCTGCTCCTACGGAATAAGAATCAAAATGCAGCGCTGAATATAAAAACTTGTCTATTAAAATGAATGAAATCGGTTCTATCTATTTAACAACCTAATAATATCAATCTAATAAGTGTATATGCCTACATGGCACAATGTGCGATAGCGCATGATGTAAAATATGAACGATTATTGGATAAAAAAAGAAGGAGCATTTTTGAGCAGTTACTGCTATGAAACTTCTCAGTTGAAACTAGTTGTTCAACTAGTAACTGAATTTATTTCCTTTTACTTTATAATATCTACGTATGTTAATAGCAGGTTAAAGTTCCTTATATCAGGTAGCAGGTTTTTTTTTTATAGATGACAAATGCTGTTTCGAGAGAACCTGTATCAGGAAAATTCTTATCTTTAAAATATGAATGCTCTCAAAATCCGCTTTTAGTAGTTTCATCGTGCAACTATACTTTGAACCACGGTCAAATTTTTTGTGAGTTTACAGTTAGTATTAAATTATGCATTGCACTGAAGTTTCAGCCTGACCAAATTTTAATACAAAACGTGCCAAACAAATTCCGTCATTAACTTATTATATGACGCGTAATTATAAAAGACATTGTTCACGACACAATACCTTTAGCAACATACTCACCATTAATTAGATCCTTGCATTTCTATTGATCTTGTCGTATACCTCAGGGAAGGCTTTAGTCGTGCCTGGAAGCTCGAGACGAAGTTTATCGTACAAGCTGTGATCGAACATCTCTCGGAACTCCTCTCGCGTCATGTAAGAATCGGCGTACAGCATCTGGAAACTAAAAACCCACTAAATTAGTCATGCAAAAATTTTGTTAAGAAGTGGCTACTGTTATAAAAGAAGAAATAGACTCAATAGGTGAAATAAGTGGCAGAAGTAAAACCAAGTATTAAGGAACAACTGCTAACTAAATATAGGAGGCATGGACTGACAGATGCGAAAGAGAATAACACTAAATGATTCATTAATCACAAAATTAATGACGCACAAACAAGAATCGTAAATGGGTTGAGCTGTTTATCTCTCGCAATGGATAGGGATCAAGCTCTGAAAGACGTTAAAATTGCTTATGTCTCTAAGTGAAGCAGCAAAGGAGAGATAAGCTTCATACTTGTCGAGTATTAGAACATGATACATCTCGCAGATCAGTCTTGATTTAAGGTTCTAAAACACTATGTAAGACAGGAAAACCAGATTGAAACTGAAATCTGGCAAAATGCCTGTTAGATAAGGTAAAGTTTGACAAGAGACGACATAAGGCTACTTGTCGAAACGAGCCCTCGTTTAGAAGAGGCAGGTAATACAAGGGCAGTACCAAGTTCTATGTTTAATTAGCCATTTGAAACGATACTGATGAGTAGGCTTTTAGATATCTCTTCGTAATATCGTGAAGTGAAAAATATGGATAAGATATTTTGTCAGCGTGAGTATAGCACAGAGGTACGGAACTGCGAGTGAAATATATTATTTTATAGCGAACAAGTGATGGTTGTATTTAGTTGGTGATAAGTATGTATAAAAAATATTGTACAAAGAGAGAAGATATATTTTAGAACTTTCTTTATCTTACACTAAATTATTACTGAGTTGACAGAAACACTGTGTAAGGGACAGCAGGCTTAAAAGAATAAAAATTTGGTGAATGTAGAGACATAATTTAAAATGAAGAGAACAAGCGATTTCGCTTCAGAAAAAAACTATGTAGTTGGTTTCTGGCGCAGTTGGGGTCGAAATATGATTTTTTGTGTAGCCTCGTAAAGGATAATGCAATCACTGACAGTTGTAACGTCATAACCATTTGATCAGGTTAGTAGTAACTATTTGGAAAAGTGAGATTAATATTTTGCGGACATAAGCCGTAACAATATCCACAAGGAGCCGCTGTTACTACTCCTCACTTACCCTTTCTTTTCACGCACGAATTTTTCCACTCGTCTCGTAGTTTCAACTGGATGGAAATTTTTGACATGCGGGACTCCATAGGTGCCGATGTCGACATACAGGCTGTCCTTACCAGACACTGGCTTCAGCATGCCAGGCCGAGCCGGTAGAACAAAGGGACACAGCCAGATCGGGTATATCTGTTGATACAATTGATTTATTTAGATAATCAGAGCTGACAGTTCAAATACTAATTCAATTCATGGCCCTTGTTTACGTTAACGAATCAATAGCAAAGATACTGAAGTTGGTATCGCAAAGTTATTTTCAAGATTTATTTTGAAGAAATTTCACCTATTAGTAAATGTAAACTAATCGGCAGTGAAGATTAACTATTCGACTTAAAAAATTGCTTCTCAATTGTTACCACTAAAAAATACTCGTCACCAATAAATAATCGTGATTCGTTCATGACACAAATGATATTATTCAAAACCAGACGTTATTAATGTTGCTAACTCAATTAACTCAAATAAGCAGTTCCATCTCCATTCTGATGTTGGTGATAGCCTGATGCCAGCGTCCGTCTAATAGCAGTGGTTGTAATTAGAGATGTGACTCAAAAAAAACCATGCCTTTTTTTAAAAAAACACGTTTTTAACACGTTTTTTTTTTAAAAAACCGTGGCCAAAAAAAACGTGGATATTTTGTTTTTTTTTTAAATATTTTGTCTGTAAATAACTCAGCAAGAAAAAGAACCACATTACATTATTTGTTTTCATGTCAAATTACAAAATAAAACAGCATAGTTTTTAATTGATGGTTTTCCATGGTTTAATGAAATTTTTCATTTTCTGCGGTTTCATGCTTTGATATTTCATTTATTTTACAATACATGTGAATTACAATACAACTCCCAAAATGGTGTGTTATAATAACATATCTTTACTTATGGTCATTGATAGAGATGTGACTGAAAAACCATGCTGTTTTTTTTAAAAAAAAACATGTTATTTATACAAAAATTATGAATAAAAAACATGGATATTAATATATTTATGTGACTTTAAAAATCCAATGCTGTTTTTTTAAACATTGTTTTTTAACAGAAAAATCTTGACTAAAAAAACATGGCTATTATATTTTATGGGACCAAAAAAAAAATTTTTTTCTAAACATTTTTAAAAAATCATGACTAAAAAACACGGATGTAAATATCAGGAAAGTTATTTTTCTTTAATCGAATTGTCTTTAAAAACTTATAAACAAAGAATGCTGTTAATATTGAAATCATGTTTATTAGAACTGTACTAGGTCTTAGAATAAAATATCTACGAAGAATCTATTCACTCCATAAAACCATTTGGAGACCAGCTCCATCCTCAGTCATTCAGTAAAATTTGGTGAAATGGACAATGAATTTTCACTGTTCCTTTGAAAAACATTTGACTGAATGACTTACCGAGGATGGAGCTAGTCTCCAAAAGGTTTTATAGAGTGAATAGATTCTTTGTGGATATTTTATTCTAAGACCTGGTATGGTTCTAATGGATATTAATATATCTTATGTGACCAAAAAATCCATGCTGTTTTTTGAAAAACATCTTTTTTACAGAAAAATCATGATTAAAAAATTGGATATTAATATATTTTATATGCCAAAAAAAACCATGCTGTTTTTTTTAATCATGTTTTCTTTACCAAAAAAATCATGACTAAAAAACATGGATATTAATGACTTTTTGTGAAAAAAACATGGTTTTTAAAATGTCGTGTTTTTTTGGTCAGATAAAATTTAATAACTCAGGTTTTTTGTAAAAAATCTTTTTTTCAAAAAGCATGGTTTTTTGGTCACATAAAATAAATTAATATCCATGTTTTTTTTACAGATTAGATTAGTCATTAGTTTTAGCCTCCCTACCCAGCAACAAATGCTATCCAAAGAGAGGAAGGAAGATTATGAAACAAGATCAAAGTTGAAGAAGACAGTAGTAGGTGCTGAAAAACAGGACAACAGTGAACCGAAAAAAGTTGGTCCTCAACATACAAACATATTATTTCAACAAAAAGGAGGCCTACCTAACTCTCAGCTTGGGCCCTTACATTGTCCCCCTGGGAGCGCTAGTTCCCATAGATACAATAATTGTATCCCCCTGAGGAGTTTTTTTTTTACAAGGAAGTCGTGACCAAAAAATGAATAATAATAACTTTTTAATAAAAAAAAACATGTTGAAAAAAAAAAATGATTTTTTTGGTAACATAAAATGTTAATATCCATGATTTTAAGACACGATTTTTTAGGAAAAATACATAAAATAAAACAGCATGGTTTTTTGGTCGCATAAAATATATTCATATCCAGGTTTTGTTATACATCATTGTTTGTAAAAAACATTTTTTAAAAAATAGCATGGGGTTTTTAGGTCTCATAAATAAATTCAAGTTTTTTTAGTCATGATTTTTTAGTACAAAAACATTTTTTTGGTCTCATAAATATATTATTCATGTTTTTTCAGTCATGATTTTTTAGTAAAAAACATGTTTTTTTAAAAACTGCATGGGGCTTTTTAGGTCACATAAATTATATTGTTTTTTAGGCATGATTCTTTGTAAAAAAAACAGCATGGTTATATTTGGTACCAGAAAATATATTAATATTCATTTTTATTAGTCAGAATTTTTTGTAAAAAAAACATGTTTAAAAAAAAAAGCATATCTTTTTGGTCACCTAAAATGTATTAATATCTATGGTTTTTAGTCATTTTTTTGTAATTAAAACATGAAAAAAACCATACAGTAAAAGTGGTGGCAGATGTAACGACCACGAGCCTGATAACGTTTAGTTACTGGGAACCGACCTGTCAGGATGCCGGCCAGACGGGGAATAGCTACTCAGGCTTAAATAGCTAAGGCCAGATACGAGGTCAAAGTACGGCACGGACAAATACTAAGAGCGTTTATTTACAAGGGAACTAGGATAGTTCAACAGAACGGAATCGGGGCGTGTCTTGCGGTAGCCGCCTCTCTCACACGAGATCGTAACTCTACCGCTGACTTAACACCCCGGCAGAACACCCTAAGTTCCAACAGATAAAAGAGGCATAGGATTCGGGCAAGCACGACCAAGGTCACTTACGAACATCAGGCAACCCGCTTTATTAGCCTGCTCGTAGACCAGTGTGCACACCATGAAGGTTCCGACGCAACTGACCGCTCCAGTCGAGCGGCCGCCCACTTTAACTGCAGCCAAGCAGCAGCAGGACGGAGCTCTATATACACGCCAACGGTACAGTTGCCGTACATAATACGTAGTGAAGTCTCCTTCACTACACTACATCCCTCTTAATTCAGCAAGAACTCATCGCTCCAACTAACGCCTCTAATCCCAAATTACCGCACAAGATTAAAAATTTATACATTGAGGAAACATGCTTCTAGCACGTGACAACTGGACAACTACTAAAAGGTTTACTATATACATCATTATTCTAAAATTGATAACACTATCCGGTTCTTCTGTCTTCCAAGTTCCCGCCAGTTTTGCAGGTAACGACGAAACGTCCGGCTGCAGATTTGCCGCGTGCCTGCCGCCCCGACTGCAGATTGCACCCCAGCGACTGCTCCTCCATACTGCAACCAGCGCTGGGCAGGCTTCACTTTAGCAGCCAAACAGGCGGCGGGGAAGTCCAGCTCCCATGGCGTGCTCAGCTCGCAACAGAGACCACGATCTCTGAAGAGTATGCGCCTCCGCCCGTCACATCCGACCCGGACATCCAAAGGGCTTCACACCAGTCGGGTTGCGATGGAAGGCAACCATCAGCACCGGCCGCGCCTCAGAAGACATCCACAGGGTCGGGACGCGAACAGGCAGCCCAGGTCGGACCCTCGCACCCCGTGCACGTTGGCCCACCGCCTGCAGCAACAGATCCCCGGGCCTGAAACAAAAACAATTCGAGCAGTATCGAAGTAGACACTCAGCATTTATAATCTAACCTCTTTTTAGGTCTCAATCGAGGCAATATTTCATCTTCTGGCTCCGAAGGTTCCGTTCTCTGCCAAGTATTATCACCGGCACTCACCTCTGTTACCTCCAAACACCCTGCGTCGCTACCCCTTTCGTCACCTTCCTCCGCCGGGGTAGAAGTTCGTACATCTGGGCGCGCTCTCTCCAATGGCGACCACCCCCCAAAACCTGAAAAATCGGAGGTGTCTTCTGCTGCAGCTCTGCTTTCACTCGCCTCTCCCCCACTCAAAACGAGAGGTCCGCGCTCTGCTTCCGGCACCTCCGTTCTCCCCATTCGCAACAGAGGGGGATCCGGGGTACTGGCCAATGAACCCCGAAAAGTCGAGGCTCTCCTCACACGGTGGAAGATCTGGGTATTGCCCGATAAATTTCGAGAAGTCCCCGCTCGTGTCGTTGCCCGTCACCTCCTCCTGCTGCATCGCCGGAAATGGTGGTAGCGGATGAATTGGGCGACCCAACCACTCATCCTCTACGGGAGCCACTCGGTCTCCGCCCGCTGCGCCAGTCCCGTCTTCCTTCGGCCCCACTTCTCGACGGGTCCTCTTGCGTGGCTGCCTCTGTGGCAGACCTTCTGCCTCGTTCTTCCTTTCGGGTTGCACTGGCTGGGCCTGACCCACGTCGTTTCCATGATATTTCTTCAATTGCCTCACGTGCACCTTGAAGGGAGCTCTTCGCCGCTGCAGATCCCGTATCTTATAGGTGACCTGGTTCCTGTCAACCTCCAGCACCTCGTAGGGACCCTGGAACTGCGGGGCGAGTTTATGCCTCTCGTCCTCTCGTGCGTAAGGTACCCGCCGCAGGACCAGCTCTCCCACTGCGAACGGTCGGAACTTCGGTCCAGCGGGCCGCCACATCCGGGGTGGCCTTGGCAGATCTGGCACCGCAGCCTCCTTCACGAAGAATTCACTCGGGGCTCGACCGGTCTCACTGTGGGTAAGTCTATTGTACTGGGACATCACTCTTGCTATTTCCAGATCCCAGCTCCCAGGGTTACCAGCGCAGGCCGTGGCGAGTCTCTCCTTGATGGTCCGGTTGAGTCTCTCCACCGCTCCATTGGTATGCGGCGCATAGGCGATCGAGCGCTCATGCCGCACCCCGTACCTGTCCAACAATTGACCGAACAACCTAGCTCGAAACTCGGGACCATTGTCGGACCGCAAAATTTTAGGGGTTCTAGGGCAACTAGCCAATATACCATACTCCAACGCACGCGCAACTCCTGGCGCAGCTTTTGAACGTATAGGTATAGCGTGCCCGAATTTAGAACATAAATCAATACCCACCAATAATCCTATATGTCCTCTGGGAGTACGTGGCAGTTGCATCAAATCAACCGCATAAATATCATACGGCGCCGTGCATTTAGCACTCAACCCATACAGCGGGTAATCTTTTGCACTTACTCCTTTATGCAACTGGCACGTCCGACATTCTTTTATCACTTCCTTGATAGTCTTGTATGGGCTGGGATGAAAGTAACACCGCCGGAATGCCTTGCTAACCTTAGTCTGTCCCGCATGTGCTACATGTTCATGAAACTGTCTAACTAAGCCCTTCAATTGACTGTCTGGAATAACTGGTAGGAACTTTTCCTCGCCCCCTAGCTTGTATTTGTAACATATGGCACCGCTATGTATCACTAAGCTATTAAAATGCCGTCGCAAATATCCTAATGCTGGGTCTTTTTCCTTCCTTTCCAGAGCCTCGCGCACCCTCACCAACCTCTGGTCCTGCAGTTGGTGCGGCGCGAACATCTGTATTTCCTCTCCTAACCGAAGGTCAGCCAACTGGCAAGCACCCTCCTGGCTACCTTGCCCGTGGGGCGCTGCTACATTGACCCTTTCTGCTGGCATACCTGCTATGATGACATTAAAATGCACGCCTCCTTTACATTCCAGTTTAACAGTTCCCTTCTCCCCCACAGGATTTGCAACAACCAACCCTCCTGGCTTACAAACTACCTCCACTCTCAAGTCAAATAACTGCGCAAACGCCACGAGAGCCTCCCATGGAGGGAAAACATCAGGATTTTTCCAACTCGAAATCATCCTACGATCCGCGGCCTTACCAGTCCTACCGAATGCTTTGGGTTCCTGCAATAATTTGTCTATCGCCTGCTCTCGGAGCGTCAACGCGTCTCCCAGACCCGAGGCTCGGCTCAACGCCACAAACAAAGAATTTGGGCCCCCCTCCACTTCGGCTACCTGGTACTCCCCACATTCTGGCTCAGGAGCATTCTCGTCTCCCTCTGGAACTGACCAAGGAAAATTCACCCGGGACAGACAGTCAGCAACTACATTAGTTTTCCCGGGCACATACTCGATGCTATACTGACCAATAGCCAAGTCAGCCAACGTCCTCATCAGTCGGTCGTCGGTACGCTTCATATTGTGAAGATATATCAAAGGCTGATGGTCCGTTCGGATCACATATTTCCTACCACTCAAGTAAATTCTGAAGTGATTTACTGCAAACCTGATTGCCGCTAGCTCTTTGTCCGTTGCGCTGTATCTCATTTGAGCCTTATTAAAACTGACCCCGGCATAACCGATCACTTTTTCTTGACCGCTTTGCACCTGAGACAGCACAGCGCCGGCTCCCCATCCGCTAGCATCAGTCGTCAAAACGAATGGCTGTCCCGTCACAAAGTCTGGGTACGCTAGAATTGGAGCGGTCACCAATACGGTTTTCGCGTTCTCAAATGCTTGCTGGCACTCGGCAGTCCATTCCCATTTCCCCATGGCTGTCGCCAGGTATAAGGGGTGCAGTAAATTGGCAGAGTCTTTTATAAAACTCTTATAATAGTTCACCATACCCAGGAAGGATCTTAACTGCCGTACCGTTCGTGGCACTGGAAACTCTTGGATCGCCCCTATATTCTTTTCTAGCGGACTCACACCAAGTCTACCGACGGAGTGACCCAAGTAATCGACCTGCTCTTGAAACAAACAACATTTTTCCAAGTTCAGCTTGAGCCCGTGAACTCGAAGCCGGCCGAACACTCTCTCCAGCGCCTGGACATGTTCCGCAAACGTCCCACTGGCGACCAAAATATCGTCCAGGTAAGCTTGCACAGAGTCACTCGGTAGCCCTTTAATTACTAAACTTATTAGCCGTGAGAACGTAGCCGGCCCATTGCATACGCCAAACGGAAGCCTAGTGAATTGATACAGTTCCGTACCAGTAGAAAAAGCAGTCAGTTCTCGCGAAGATTCAGTCAGAGGCACCTGATAATATCCCGACTTCAAATCAAGCGTAGAAAAATAATAATTTCCCGAAAGTTTGTTTATCGTATCTCCTATATGAGGCAGCGGAAAACAGTCTGGTTTTGTCAAGCTGTTTAACATTCTAAAGTCCACACAAAGTCTTAGTTTTCCGTTCTTCTTCCTAACTGGCACTAACGGAGACGACCATGGTGACTTAGATGGCTCAATAATACCTTTTTCCGCTAATAGTTTTACCTCTAGGTCGATTTCCTCTTTCATGGGCCCCGGGTAACGTCTATTTCTTTGTTTTACAGGCGCTGCACCCTGAACATCTATATGGTGCCGCACTGTCTCGGTACACCCCACGTCTGCCTCATCTGTCGCAAAAACGTCTTTATGCGCAGTCATCAGTTCAGCAACTATCGTCCTTTGTTCTGCAGTCAGATCCGTACCGTCCAAGCTAAGGTCACCCGGCACCTCGTCCATCTCTTCATCCTGCTCTACTTCTTCCCGACACAAAGCCACCAAAGTACCTAGTCTTGTGTGCTTAGCTAACCTCACATCACTGTCAAATGGGTTCATTACTTCTACTCGAATATGTTCATCGTCTACGACATTTACTGATGAAGCTACCATCAATGGACGAGTCCCATTATCGACTGGCTCTAAATACCCTTCAAATTTATTTGGTGCCCTCTTCACCTGAGCGGACAAACGCAACATCTGCCTAGAAGGTACAGTCACTTCCGCCGCGCTGAAAACTGGAAATTCCGCTCTGCGCGAAGTCATCACCTTCAACCGGGCTATTCTTGTACGATCTTGCCTATTTCCTTTCTCCAAAGTCCTATCTGATGCATTCAACGTAAGTTTGAAGCTATCAAGAAATTCCAAGCCCAACACACAACTGAACGACTGTACCGGCATAGTCGTCACCAAAAACCTATGCCTTGGGAACTTAGTTCTGCCAATCGTTACTGCCAAGTATATCTCGCCTTCTATTCGAATCTCGTTTCCTGAAATTCCTACAACATTACTAACGGCGGAAGCGCGAAGTTTTCCCTGAACATCCGGAATTCTATGGAGCAGCTCTTCTGTAATTAAAGAGATCGATGCGCCTGTGTCTAACAGGCCATCGACCTGCAACTGTCCAACCTCAACTTTCACCGAGTACGACACCGCTACCTCACGCTTCTGCCGTACCATCTCAATGTTTTGAGGACTATCATGACACTGCTCCGGCTGTGCCCCTTCCAAACCGGAGTCACCTAGTTTTCCCGACTGTCGACCTGGTTTATGCGCACACTGAAAACTGCGATGTGTGATTTCTCCACACCAAACACACGCTGCGCATTTCTCCATAAATCCTTGACAGTCGTTCATCAAATGCCCCTTCTTGCCACAATACGCACATTTCAACCCGCGTTCTGAACTAACAACTTCCCCGAATCTGTCTCTATGTGCTACCTGCTGCGTACAGTCCCGCACAAAATGTCCTTCTCGTCCACAACGAAAACAATGCATTGATCGGGCTGGTCTGTGTTCCTGGTGCTCAATGCTATCATTACTTGCTTCTGGCGCGTATGGCGTCGCTAAGTAAATTTGTTCCGCTCGAGTATGATTCCCTATCCTTTCCTCGGTAGCTGTCATATCGGCTTCCAAACTGGCTGCTAGTCGGGCCACTGCACTAAGTGCAATGAACTCCTGCTGGCCAACAAATAACTTAAGCCGGCGTACCAGCTCCGGTGCTAGGGAACTAATAAATTTATTTCGAGCCAAGAGTTCTTTGCCCTCTTTTCCTACACTATCCACTTTTGCTACTAGCCTTTCAAGCCTAATACTATAGCAAGTCAGTGATTCACCCCTATTTCTTTCTGCCCGCAAGAATTCTGTGTACCCATCATCACTTAATTTTTCGTGAAGCTCTAGTTCCTGAATCAACCGATTCTTTACTTCCCCATAGTCAGCTCCCGTTCCGTATGCTTGAACTATATTCTTGGCTTCCCCCTCAAGAAATTCCGGCAATTCCTGAACCCAAGCCGACTTGTTTTCCTGGTACTTAGAACTTGCATAATTCTCAAATTTAGTCAAGAAAATCGAGACCTGACCGTCGCTAGGCTTGCCCGAGAACTTCCCTGGTGGAGGCAACTTGTCGGAACGTAAGCCCTTGATTGCCTCTGTGAGACTAAGCATTACGTCAGCTAACTCAGATTTCGTTTCCATCTTTACTCTTAGCCCAAATTATGCCACGAAAAATGTCTCCTGACAGCAAACGATAATAAGTTTCATTAAAAAATCCCAATTTATTGCACTACTCCTTATCCTACCGACTGTCCCCGTATCTGAAGCCAAATCCCACTCCTGACACCAAATGTAACGACCACGAGCCTGATAACGTTTAGTTACTGGGAACCGACCTGTCAGGATGCCGGCCAGACGGGGAATAGCTACTCAGGCTTAAATAGCTAAGGCCAGATACGAGGTCAAAGTACGGCACGGACAAATACTAAGAGCGTTTATTTACAAGGGAACTAGGATAGTTCAACAGAACGGAATCGGGGCGTGTCTTGCGGTAGCCGCCTCTCTCACACGAGATCGTAACTCTACCGCTGACTTAACACCCCGGCAGAACACCCTAAGTTCCAACAGATAAAAGAGGCATAGGATTCGGGCAAGCACGACCAAGGTCACTTACGAACATCAGGCAACCCGCTTTATTAGCCTGCTCGTAGACCAGTGTGCACACCATGAAGGTTCCGACGCAACTGACCGCTCCAGTCGAGCGGCCGCCCACTTTAACTGCAGCCAAGCAGCAGCAGGACGGAGCTCTATGTACACGCCAACGGTACAGTTGCCGTACATAATACGTAGTGAAGTCTCCTTCACTACACAGATAACCCACAATTACCTAGAGGAGTCTAAGAGGTACAGCAGGAGCCACAGAACTTACCACAGAACTAATATTGATGGAGTCAAAATTCAGAGCTTATTATCTCTGCAAAGTCTGATTTTTTTGGTCACATAAAAATAAAATCAGATATAGTAGAGATAGTAAGCTCTGAATTTTGACTCCATCAATATTAGTTCTGTGGCTCCTGCTGTTCCTCTTAGACGCCTCTAGGTAATTGTGGGTTATCTGCCACCACTTTTACTGTATGGTTTCTTCTTGATGTTTTTATAACAATAAAATGACTGAAAAACATGGATATTAATATATTTTAGGTGTCCAAAAAAAAGCCAGACATATACTTAACAAAATTTAGATGTGCAAAAATAAAAAAAAACAAAAAACACATAAAAAACACGTTTTTTTGCAAAAAAAAACGCAATCAAATAAAACCGTTTTTTTTTGCATCACTAGTTGTAATATTGGAAATACGAGTAAAAAATTGGGCTGGAATGGGATAAATTACACAAGTGAGAACACACCTGAACCTCTTTATGGAAGCATTCGAGAGCATCTCCCAACACCGGCAGAGGCACGAGCATGTCCTGGATGAAGTGGTTGTTCTCGTATAGCTCCTTGACAGCTTGTCCCTGCGTCAGCTTCAGCAGCGATACCTTCGGGGGCACGAGCCAACCGAGCGCGTAGCGGAACAAGGGGTTGTTGCCAAATGGAATGATGTCCTGTAAAGAAAAATCGTTTGTAATCTAAAAAAAATTCATGAATGAAATGCTTTGCTATCAATTGGATTTTGAATGTTTCTTAGCATGAAGGCCCTTATTGATAGACAAACGATAAGAAGTAGGCAATGACAATGGCTATGGCAAGGGTTAAATATATAACTGGGAGAAACAAGATACAAATCTATTCTCTTGGATTTTTTCCTCTAGGCAAGGGGACTGAAAGCTTTTATGTACTATAAATATCAAGGAAGAATGCTTTATAGTCTCAAATTACTTTTACACACGAGCTTAGGCTACTACGGTAGCCGTTGATGCTGCTGAAAGTATAATGCATCTAGAACCAAGAAATTTACATTTCCGAAATTTAAAACTAATTTTGCAGATTGTATCAAACTCAAGATAACCTTGGCCATAATCCATCATCCGAGCCAGATTTGGGCACCGGCTCGACAGAGTTTCCGTCACTGCGTTCTAGCATTAATAATTAGACATTTGAAAACCGACGCGTTACAGGACATGCATCAACTTCAGTGACAAAACTATCCTACTAACTGTCTAACTTAGAAACAGGCGTATGTACCACCTACTTTTCTTGTTCTGTTAGTGTCGGTTGAATAGAACAGAGTTGCATTACGCCATAATTTTGATCATTAGGTATATCTTCATCACGTAGTTTCAATCAACAGTTTCATGTATCCGTTTCAATCAACAAAAGGAGGATGTATATACATGAAACACTCATATAAATGTCCCAAAAATTGAAAAATACTCTGCAAAACAAATGTGCCTAGGAAATACAGTGCTAAATGAGCAACCATGATAACTTAGAAAATTACTTCTAAAAAAATGACTTTCAGTGTTTGGACACGATCGCGCAACCATAAAAAGATCATAATTAAGTTTTACTTTTCTACTTCAGTTAGCCACTGACATAATTCACTACTGGTTCTAACATCTTATTCTTTGTTACATAATGTAGATTGTAGAACAGTAATATGAAGGTTGTTACTCCTCAGGAATACAACTATTGTACTTGTGAAGCACATGTCGGTTTGTATTTTTACAAATTTTAAATAAGAAAATAATAGCGAGAAATAAGGCTTTGAAACTTAGCATTTTATATTAAAGGCTTTACTGTTAAAATTGAATGTTTCGACTCAAAGAGTCATTCTCAACAAAATGCTCTGGAAAAAATAAAATATTTACATATTGAAAATATCGAGAAAACTACAAAACTTAAAAGAGAAAACTTGTGAGTTTTTTACTTGTGTACTTGTGAGAATTAGTACTTCCAGATGGAAAGTGAGATCCCGAGGTAAAAATTAAATAGGCCTCCCTTTACCTTCGAAATGGAATAATTATCTTGATTTTGTTACGCGAAATACGCATATTTTTCTTGGTATGTTTAATAACTGTTCATTCAACTCGAATTTATATTAGCAGCTTCTAGTATTGTTAGCATCCCTAGCCTGTCGGGAGCCGAACTCTCTTTTTAATTTTTACTCTTATTTATGCAATTCCACTAGTGCACTGCTTCCATGCACGAGTATGTGCCCACATATGTACGAGTGAATGATAGGTCTGTAATTCTAAATCTAATTTCGTTTCTAGAACGTTAAAGAAAGATAATATTTGCATGCATTGTTCTAGCGCGGAAGTGCGTGGAAAAAGCTCAATTGAGTAAATTTTATTTTATTTTAAGAGAAAGGCACTATTTTAAGAAGGCACCAAGAGAAAGAAGAAGAGAAAGGCACCATTTAGTATACAATTACGGGAGCAGGAAATTTATGCATAAGTGTGTTCCCACACAGAATTATTTGCAGATAGATTCAACAATATTAAAAGGAGTTTGTAAAAAGATAATAGCTGAAGAAGAAAATTAAAGGCGCTAAAAATTTACAGTAAACCGAAAAAAAGAGGTCCATCACGAAAATCCTCATCAATTTCAACTAAAGGAAGGCTTACCTAACCTTCATCTTGGGACCGCACATCTTCCTACTGGGATCTCTTATTCCTATAAATACAATGGTTGCATCTCCACGAGAGGGGTATCAAGCGCATTTGATAGCGAAACAAGAAACATTAGCTCATCAAAAACAAGTGAGATTAATCTGCAACATCATGGAATAAGTTTGAAACATCACCTGGAGAAGAACATAATCCTATCTGGAACACCGCACAATAGCGTGAGAGCGTCACCTGCAGCTCCCAGAAGATGGAGCGCGTGTGCCGATGGTAGTAGTCCCTGAGGGGGATGTACTCAACGCCACGTCCTGACGCGAGGAAACTTTCGACGTGCTTGAAGAACCATGGCTTGTACCACCTCCCGATGCTGTTCACCTGCGAGCCAAGATCATATTATGGCACACTAGTCCACCCCCTTTATTTGAAGTAAGATGGAAGGCGAAATAAAATAAAAGCCGAATTAAATGAAAAATTTAAATTTCTCTACATTTGATGAGGCCCGAGTACACACGGCCCATCAAAAATGTATAATAATGTTCGAAAAATCACATGACATACGTTTCTATTTCCCAACAATACAATACAATACAAGTGATATTCATTCCCACTCCGAATATGATGTATTAATACACCGAAAATTTTGTGAAAAATTTATAAGACGGGGCAAAAAGATCCCGTAAAATAAAAAAAAAACCTCAAGGACTCATGAAATCGAGAATTGCAGCACAAAAGCTTGCGCATGACCGACAAAAACAGCCCAAGAAATCGCAAGGATAAACATGACGGTAAATAACTAGCAAAAGCATAAATAATTGAACTCCTGGAACCTCATAAGAGCGGAAGAGCATTCACCTCATATAATGATTTAATGATATGCATCGAGTATTCTTCATCGCGGTAAAATATTCAAGATAAACCATCAGAGCCCTTTTCCACTTCGTTGTCAATGCCGCTGCTGTATTTATTATCAGGTAACATGAATATAAAAATACGTAGTCCGACGCACCTAAACATAGTCAGAAACGCATGCTATTCAGACGTACTTCACTGAGCCATGAGTCCATGACTAAGCACTGTAATACTGTAATACATGAGTCCATGACTAAGCACTGTAATACTGTAATACATGAGTCCATGACTAAGCACTGTAATACTGTAATACATGAGTCCATGACTAAGCACTGTAATACTGTAATACATGAGTCCATGACTAAGCACTGTAATACTGTAATACATGAGTCCATGACTAAGCACTGGCGTTACATCGTACGCACACACGTACGTAGCCCATTTTCATGATGTGTTAGACAATAGGTCTAAGGATTATATGAAAGATAATAGTTTTACCAATCAACAAGAGTAGGCAGTAAAAACGGACATCAAGACATGGATAGAAACCTAGCAGTGTAATAAAATTTATTCCACAAGCTCGGTATTGAGCACAAGCTAAAGCGCACAAAAACTCTGCCAAGACACAAGCCTCACAGCATTTAAATAAGTTAAACGTGTTCTGTCCTCCGAGAGATTCTCACTTTCACCGTAACATATCTTGAAAGAGTAGGGAATGCTCTGATCAAACGTAATCTGATAACTAAACTTGGATCCACAAAATATTACATGATACAATACCTCGAGCAACCCCAGCTATTATTTTCCCCCATCTAAAACACGTCTAAATCTAATGCTAAATAGAAACCATACCCACCTTGCCCGGCTCAGCGGAGTTGACCATGTTGCAGACCATGAGCACAGCCTCGTCGTTCGAGAAGCACAGCGCCTCAACGAATTGGTTGTCTACGTCTTGCTGTACAGCAGCCGAGAAGCGTTCGAGGAGCTGCTGTTTGCTGTGGCACGGCTCGTACTCCACACGCACAAACCTGCACGGGCAGACACGTGTAAAGATTAGTTTATAGGATAGTTTAAGCTTCCCAAACCATAACAAACGTGATCCAAAGAGAGGAAGGGTAAAGTCACCATTTAGTATAGAGTTGAGGGACCAGTTATTTTCAAGATTTATTTTGAAGACAAGTCACTTATTAGTAAATGTTAACTAGTCGGCAGTAAAGATTAACTATTCATCGACTTAAAAATTGCTTATCAATTGTTACCACTAAAAAATATCCTTCGATATCCTGTGCATAGAGACAGTGAGTTAGGAAAGAAGTTCATGAAACAAGATAAAAATTGAGGAAGAAAGTAGTAGGGGCTTAAAAACAGAACAGCAGTGAACCAAAAAAATATGGTTTGAAGTTTGAATTTTCACTTTAAGGATTTAAACAAAGTACGCGTGATAATAGGGATACCAGGAACAGCTGTCAGGCAAAAGTTAGTGATGGAGAGCAGATAATGAGCAATAGCATCGCGTATACACAGCAACAAGGAAGAATAATCTTTATTATAATTCTGCTTGTCCCTTCATTAATTGGTTAGTTACTACCACGGTAGAGGAAAAAAGGTAGGTTCAAACAAGTCTTTTTTTCGTTGACGGCGTGGTTTACTGACGTTACGGCAACAAACCAATAGCAGCGCTCATATTGCATCTGGTAGCACTGCTACCTCCAAATCTGGCTCCACCATTGGCCAAACGACATTACGTTTTGATGACGTCATAAAGTTTGTTTGAAATAAAGCCGTTTAATTGGCTAGCCGAACAAGAGGTGTATTTTTCCCCCATAGAAATGACCCTACCTTGTTTCCTCTACCGTGGTTACTACGACCGTGACGCTTGATTACTCAATGATAAGGGTTGTAGTAATGCTTCAACACAGTACCTCAATTAGCTATACATATTTTTAGACGAGAATTCAAGCTACAAAAGCAAGAAAAAAATCATTTGCATTTTACCTCATTTATAACCTGCGCGAATGACTGTAGCACAGATACTCTTCGACTATATATTTCTGCTCTATTACTTCACTTCTTCAACTAGCGGTCAACTGTTCTAGGATTGAGAGCTCTTTAACAGCTGTGAATTCCTATCTTCCTTAAGGTGAGATAAATAATATCACTTTGAAAATGCTTTTGCATAGCTTAGTAGTAACTAGAAATCCATCATATTAAATCGAATTGTAAGCTAAGGTTTTATTCCAACCTTTACATCCGTAATATATTTTAGAGAAACTAATTGCCGAGTCATGATCTTTAACTGCTATATTTCATGATATACAGAATACACAGGGTTCGATTGGTCTTGGAATTTCCACGGGCCCTGCTGCTTGTTTCTAATAACACAAAAATAATAATTAATGCGATATTTTGATTCAAACAGAAAACAAAATAAAAATTTTTTATACCAGATATGAACTCGAGTAAACACAATAAAACACTGTCCAGACACGCGGTGTAGATTTCAAACATCTATGCCAACTTCTCACAAATTTTGAACGAGAAGAAAACAACTACCGAATGTTTGTGAGAAGCATGGTTACCCACCGCTTCGCTGGAATAATTTTGATCTCCACGGCAGTGAGGAAACCGAGAGTTCCATAAGACCAAGGTATGGAGTAGAAAAGATCAGGATTCTCTTCCTGCAACAATAAAGGAACGCTGAACGTCAATACTGCACACTACCAGAAAAGCTCACCTACGGTACAAGCGCAATTAAAAGATAGATTGAATACCTTCAGTTTTATTTTTTTGTTGTAAAGCGAAAAAAATTCTCTTTGCACAAAAGAGTCAAATGTGTTTGATTGTTTTTGTAATGGCATACATGAGTTTTTGGATGCATGAGAAACACATGAAAAATATGTGAAGAGTTTTTAAGATGAATCTGCATCACATAGCATTTGAAAGGTAAGTAAATTTTGTCATCTGAGTAATCACCACAGTTATACATTTCATATCATAAAGTATTATGAAATCGTCCAAATATTTTTCTAATTAAATCAAGTTAAATTAGAAAATACCGCAGTAGGAAAAGATACCCTACAATGCAAGTAAAAATTTATCAGAGTACGGGGTTCAAACACGATAGAACACAAGTTTATCCACAAAACACTCGCTTAGAAGAAAATAATAAACTTTTACCCGAGCACTTCCACATCCTAAATGTTTGGAATAAAACTTTCATCTTTGCATTTCCACATCCAAAATGATTTGAATGAAACTTTTACCGGGTGAATTTCCACATTCAAATGATTGGAATGAAACTTTCATCTGTGCATTTCCACATCCTAATTGTTTGGAAAAACAATCAAAATATTCTTTAAACGCAATGCAAAAAACACTAAAAATAGGGTTCCCACTTTCATCTGTGCATTTCCGCGTCCTAATTGTTTGGAAAAACAATCAAAATATTCTATAAACACTATGCAAAACACACTAAACGAATGAATGTAAATTCAAAATCACGCCCTCGTAAAAATTGAAAGGTCTCGATACATGTAACACGAGTTGCTCACTTCGGAGCAGGTGATGACGGAGCCGTCAGCGAGCACGAGCTCAAAGCTCAGGCAGATGTGCTGGAAGAGGCCAGCTTTGTGAGAGGAAGTCTCGATACCCGTTCCCATTACCAGGCCTCCTGAGAGTGGAAATTGGTTTTTAAAACACTCAACAAGCATCAATTTCGAAGTAACGGAAATTGGTTTTTAAAACAATAAGCATCAATTTCGAAGCAACGGAAATTGGTTTTTAAAACACTCAATAAGCATCAGTTTCGAAGTAACGGAAATTGGTTGGTTTTTAAAACACTCAATACGCATTAATTTTAAAGTATCATGTTTTTAGACTAGTGCTCTGAATCAGAAATCGAAGTATTACTTAGCTCTACAGACCAATCTTCGTTTTTATGCTTTCCGATATCAGTGTTCCTTTTCCTTGCTTGCATGCTTTTTTAAAACACATTAACACTGATACTTATACACTGAACCAGTGTGGATTGAGTGAGGCGCACTTGCAGACGCTCTAAGCACATCTAAAATATGATGCTTCAAGGACTAGTTTCAGATTGCCACCTTTTGCAAAAAAATTCTATAGTCGTTACTCAAATGTCAGGAATTTATTACATGCTTCTCATTGTCCGACTTCCAAGGCTGAGAAAATTTTTTACAACGTCTACAACTACGATAGGAATAATCCACCTCAATAGCAGCAGAATTCTCTACTTAACGTTAACAATGATCTTTCAACTTACTCCAAGTTATACAGAAAGAGTAGCTCTAGATCTAATCAACACTGCTCATCTAGCTTTTTTGAGTATTGAAAATTTTCAAGCAACCTTCCTTCTTGTCGCGAATTTATTTGTAATTTCAAATTATTTTTTTCTCACCGGACTGATTTCTTGTACATGTTGTTCTCTTGGTGATTTTTAACAATACAGCATCGATCAATTTTCAAAGTTCCACGCGTGCACACGTTGGACTCAACGGGTGAAATTTAAAAAAAAGTAACCAGAGTGAATGCAGTAACTTATAAGATAACCGAAAATGTATTATAATCTGTATAAATTGGCTCCCTTCACTTAAAAATTTAACAGTCAAGTCGTGGAACTAATTTGAAGTCATACAAAAGTGGGTAGTAAAATACTACACAACCGTTTTCAACAGCAACAAACGCAGCCCAGCCAGAAAATTCTAGTGATTAAATAAAATTAGAGATTAAAGCGGGACGAGAAATGGATGGCGTTAAAACCTTTTATGCTCAAAGATGATAGTAGAAGTCTGTATTACACTAATCAACAATTGAAGGACAAATATGCAGAGTATCCTAACCCACAAAACACAGAATTTTAGGACACTCAAGTTAGAGGTGTGGTGTTTATCGCAGGGTTGCCAAACTGGCTTTTCTTAGCCAAGTTACTAACTAGGAACTGAACTAGGAACTAGGCCATTCTGCCTGAAAGACATCTACGCCGCTATGAGGTGAAATTATCACTTAATCCACTCTCCAGTCTTGACCTCTGATTTGTGGGTTAGGACACTCTGCATATTTGCCCTCCAATGGCACCTCCTATTATACACTACAGATAACTCGTACTTTTCGCTAAGGGCGGGAATGATGTCAGTGAAAAATTTCTCCCCTGTAAGAATCAACCCTCACTTCTACAAATACGAACATCATCAAAGCGATTGAGAGGACAGCGAGACTCACCGACAGTGAGGTCGTCCATCTCGGGCACCACCGGAATGCTCCAGCCCAGCTCTGTTAGAGCAGCCGTCAGCTGCCCCATGGTCACGAGGGGCTCACATCGTACGCTCTGACCATCAAAGCCTTGTATCATTTCATCACTCTAACACACATTAAATTAGATGTTAGTTTAAGCCTCCCTAACCGCTAAAAAAAAAAGCGTTCAGAAAAGAGGAAAGAAGAAGGCCCCCATTTAGTATTGAGATAAGGGAACAAAGAATCTATGCAGAAGGAGTATAGAAGCAGTACGTTGAGAAAGATGCTTATGAAACACAATAAAAGTTGAAAAAGGAAGCAGTAGGTGCTAAAAAACAGGACAGCAGTGAATCAGGAAAAAATGGTTCTTAACATAACAAAAACATTTCATTTCGACGAGAAGAAGGCCTACCTAACTCTTAGCTCGGGTCTTCACATTTTCTCCCTGAGAGTGCTAATTTCCATAGATACAATAGTTGTATCCCCCTGAAGGGACTCAAATACACAGCAACTGGAGGTAAACAGTGCCTACATACTTGCGGTACGCAGAGAAACTGGAAACAATTAAAGAAAAAGGGGTCATTCCAGAAGGGCGATGCAAACCCAGGTCATCTCATTCTGTGCCCTGAACACGGTAAAAAGATTAGATTAGATTAGATTAGAATATAAGTTTGCTTTAAGCCTCCCTATCCGCAGCAAAGGCTATCCAAAGAGGAAGGAAGAAGGCACCATTTAGTATGGAGTTAAGGAAAGGCGGAATCTATGCAGAAAGGGCACAGAAGCAGAAAGCTAAGAAAGATCATGAAACGAGAAAAAGTTGAAGAAGAAAGTAGTAGGTGCTGAAAAACAGGACAGCAGTGAACCGAAAAAAGATGGTCCGTAACACAACAAAACCTATATTATTTTAACAAAAAGAAAGCCTACCTAACCTTTAGCTCGGGTTCACACGGTAAAAAGGGTTTGGCAGCTATTCCATGTAAGGATCTCTCCGAACCATACTAAACTTGAAATTAATTTGTATTATTAAAGTTGCGTTGAAGTATGCAATACTGTCCATCACACATCAGGACGTAATGAGTTTCTTCTATTTGAACAAGTACCCATTTCAGACACCAAGGTCCTATTTAGAATGGTAGTAAGTTTTTATTTCCCCAATGGGAAAATGCTCCGCGCTGCCATATCAAACCACCATTTTGCCACAATAAAAGTGAGCAATTTAAACCACTAAGCGCTAGGTAACCACTAATTCATATTCATAACCTTTCATCGTACACTGAAAAGAATCTTTAGGATAGAAAGCTCACGTCAATTTTCAGCATTGTTAATTTTTTAACCGTAGTTTAAGAAACTTGAATTAGAATTCAAATCCTTTTGTTCTGAAGAGCCACCAAGTGGCCCCTCGAAAATAGCTTTGTATCATTTCATCAAGATTCTAAGTTAGAAAATAAACATAATTAATTAATTGCCTAATGTCACAAATATATCATAAACATTTTGATCAATAAAAGAAAACGAGCACTTCTGAATACAAAACAAATTTGAGTTCTAAGAAATATTCCTCTCGTCCTACGCAGTTTGGCAGTTGACATGTACGTCAATTTACCCTAAAAAATACCCCAATTTTGACTCAAACTTGCAGGTGCACGCGTGAATTAACGTTGGTCATTTCCCTCAGACTTTTATGAATGCTAGCTGCCCACCAAGTTCACGTTTCGAAAATTCAAGCGAGTAGCAATATTACGTAATGCCATCATACATAATATTTTAAGTATCCTAAAATAAGAAATAAATCCATCTTCAGTACTATTCTCCTATGAGAGAGAATCGTAAAAAATATGAGTATAATTTGGTTCAAGCTTACATAACCACAAAAGGGGTGTTCGTAAGAGAGAAAAGTGTCATTTATCATGATATTAAGGGAATAAGGCATATATCCACAAGGTGTGCCCCCACACTCAGTGCATAGCAACAGAAATTTAAAAAAATGTTAATGAAATATATTTAAGTATTAAATGAAAGCAACAGAGACCATAAAAAAAGACAGCAAAGAACCGTAAAATGATGGTCCGTTATAAAACGAAAAATCTATCCCATTCCAACAATTCGAAGGCCTTCCCAACCTACAGCTCGGGACCTCACATCTTACCCTCGGAAACGTTAACTGCTGTAGATAGAATACTTGTATTTCTTTGGGGGGGGGAACAATATTTTAAAATAAAGGTAGAATACAAAAATTATTTTATTAGCTAGATATTTTCACTCATATTACATCAATTAATGTTCCATAACCTTCGTTTTTGAGTTCGAAAAACAATATCGTAATAGGCTATTCAAATGCGTGTCCTTTTTTTTCGGGTCTTCCATTTTGAGCTGAGATAACGTAGGTAGGAAGTTTTGTAACACAAAGTACAGCGCAAAAAAAAAACGAAATTTGCAGGCATTACATAGTATTGAGGTATCCAGGTTACAAGGTGGGAGTAATGACGCAGTGACAAAACAAGTACTAATTGAGAACCTATTATTAAATAGGAAGATCACTAATCGTCCCTCACGGGCCTAATGAAACGCCAGGGGTAAAACAGCGTCATGCTATTGAGCGTTGCTCTGGAAGAAAAGACGTAGGCGTGTGGCAGTGCGCGAATATGGGTCAAGTTTGACTAATGGGATCTGGTTCTCGCTGGTTGGCTATCCCTCTTACGTGGTTTAGGGAATAAGGTTATGCTCATTTAGTAAGGTTTATTATTATTATTATTATTTAGTTCGCCTTACGCGTTTCTTGGTGTCCACTTCGAGGATGTCGACCAGGTCGATGTGTATGTTGGTGAAGGAGCGCTTGTAAAGGGGCTCTCTGAAACTTATGGTCTGCCACCCCGGTCTTGCGGTGCACATGTGATTGCGCTCGCCTTCTTTCCTCCACTCTCTCACCTGACGTCATGAAATCAGGCCTTACACATGTGTGGGCATGTGTCACGCAATCCAAAATAATACTCTAGCATCCGTACACACAGGCGAAATCTTAAATATAAGAGAAACAGCATGCGCAGCGTATACAGACCCACACGGAATCTATATAATACACCAGCTTACAGATGTATCGCTAATAATACAGATATATCGCTAAGCGAATACAGTTATATCGCTAACTGAGAAGAACTACGTTACAAGGCGATATTCTTGATTTTTCAGAAGTGATTTAAACTTTGCAAACAGCTTTACGGAAATAGTTTTGATCAAAAAAATAAATCCCTCCTCTCAGTCAATTTTGAAGGTACAGTTCTGATTGACGGTTTTACTGTAATGCGTAGAACGAAATGGACAATTTAACAGAATGGATAAGTCAATTTTTAAACTTTCCAATATTTTGAGTTATGACGGTGCGATATGAACACTCAATACAATACAATACAATACACCAGCAAGCATGCTTACATGGAAACAAAGGATGAACAATAAACGATCATCCATAAAAGCATGTACGCACAATTTTTCACCAGTTATCGTTTTTATAAAGTGTGCCTAACATACGCGCCAAACACACACTGAAGAATCATAACTTTTTACGAGATTAGCACCAGTGAGAATAACTGAAAGATATTTTAACGGAAGAATATGAATAAACAATAGTTCGTAATTCCACTTTGATGCAACTGTTGTACCTCGGTATCAAGTGTCTCATTTAGTATGTCATTTGGCAAATTTCGTCCCAGTTGACTGCATCAGTACGGTTTGAATGTGTTATCCAATAACAGAGTGGCGAAGGCTGCTGAACAATGAAGCTACTTTTCAGCTACTAATATTTTATTAGATTAGATAAGATAAGTTAGTTTAAGCCTCCCTAACCCCAACAAAGACGTTGCAAAGAGAAAACAGAAGAAAACACCATTTAGTAATAGTTACAAAACGAACGCAGGATCTACGCACAAGGTGCATAGAAAAAGCAAGTAGAGAAAGGTGTTTATAAATCAATATGAAAGTTGAAGAAGAAAAAAGTAGGTGCAAAATAACAGGATAGCGGAGAACCGAAAAAATGGCTCCTCACGAAACAAAAACATTTTCTATTTCAGCAAAGAAAAGGCCTACGTACCTGACCATTAGCTCGGGACCTCACATTTTTTCATAGAAGCTAGCTAACTAAAAACAAAGTAACAAAGCTCTACGGTTATGAGTAAATTACGTCCTTAATGAGTGCACCAATTACTTTTTTTTTCGATAGAAATGCTTCGTTAGATTTCCAATTCATTTTACTATCGAGTTAAACGCTCGAAAGCACGAGCATATTTAGTTATATCAAATTCATTAAGCATCAATTATTTTAACAACTAGCGTGGCTAGTCACGAACAAACATATGAAGATATATGTAGTTCATTAACGAAATAGTAAAGTTTGAAATAAATAACCTGAAGTTTTAGGTTAGGCAAGTTCACCAGCCGACTCGCAAGTATAATTAGTATAAAAAATAAGTCATTTGAGAATAATGTTATTCAACGGAGAGTGGTATTCAAATTATGGCAGATAACGGTAGCCGCTGGTGAGATGAAAACTACCATATTTCACACGCAGATATTAATTAGAAAGTCATAGAACCTCGTTAATAAAATAACTGGGGAATGTGAACAACAATAGTGAGTAGCGTGCTAGAAATATGGCATTGCATACTAATCAGCATCGTGAGTTGCCCGGCCTAATTTTCGAGTGGAAACAGGTGCTTCAGAATTTGCGCAATATGCAATTTCTTCACTTAGGGAACGAAAAAAGTTGCCATTATCATCGTTGTCTAGAGAATCGTCAGATGTCGGCAGACCGGCAGATAAATGTTATCTGATAAGATCTACATTCAATGTTCACCAACACCCGACTGCTCGAAGGTCATTCGCATCATTTCACTGTTACAGTTTATCATTATTACAGGGGTTTACCACGAAAAAACGTGACCTTGGCCTTTAATGACGACATTTAGAGCGCATCATTCGTTTTCTAGCATCAGTAATTCACAACACAGTACAACATCCATAGAAATAATGTTAAAATTAACCTTTACAAACAAACTCATCTTTTTAAATTAAAAGACACGGCGTGCTGAACGCCCGAAGAGTAATAATAAAAAATAAAAATAAAACAGCTGGAGAAATGATAGAAAATCTAAAAAAATTACCCACCTCTTTTTCTTCAAAAATTGGGCTAAATTATAACATAAAACGAGTTTAATTTCTAGAAAAAGAATCTTAATCAAAATGAAAGAAAAACATCGTCTATTCAAACACACAACACAGAAATTAGGAAAACTTGAATTAAACTTAATTTAAATAACTTGCAACTAAAAAACTTTAAATAATACGCAAAACATAATGCGCAAAATTTTAAAAATTAATTAATTTTATTTTATTAACAACACGTTCACTGTCGATTTATCATTAGGTAAATTGCTCATTTACGTATCGGTATGAATGAACGGCATTTCAATTGTTTCAACATCTTTTCAAAAGAGATTTAAGCATTCGAGTTGAAATATCATGCCATTACATATTCACACTTTTTAAAAGAGACCCAATTTTTTTGGAGCAATAAAGTAGTTTTTTAAACTCAGCTACTTACAGCCTAACTTGACATGAGAACGCTCGACGCACACGTGCGTCCAGCGGCAACGAACGTGTTCACACGTTCGTTGCGTATTGGGCCATATGTGTACCAACAGGTGAATTGCTCTTTCACGTACCGGTATCAATGAGTGACATCTAATCAGTTTTACGACCTTTTTAAGAAGTAACCTTCATCAAACGAGTTGAATTGTTATCCGGCCAATGCATGTTCCAATTTCTCAGGAAGGATACAAATGTATTCGAGCAGTGAAGTCAATTTCCCAATTCTGCTACTCACAACCTAACCAAACCAACCGTTTACAACCGCGGAAACGCAGTGAACGTGTAAAGAAACATTGAAAATTTGAGAAAAGCATACATTGCTTATAGTAATTTAGTTCTCATCCTACCTAAGCAAAGCAGTAACGTAACAAGCGAGTGTCCTCAACCTGTTGTCTCCGAAAAAGTCTTTTCATAGAGTAGACTTCAAACTCTTGATATATAAATTCTATGGCAGGAAATGTACGGAGCAGCACGGCCGTAAGAAGGCAAAATGCAAACAAGAGATTAAATAAGTTAATTCAAGGCTCCTTAACCACATCAGAGGTGTTCCAAAGAGAGTTAATAAAGGCACCTTTATCTAGAGTTAAGGGAACGAGGATTTATACACAAGGTGTGTTCCTATACAAGATTTGTTCCATAGAAATAGTAAGTAAAGAAAGAAGTTAATGAAACAAGATAAAAGTTGAAGAAGGAAGTAATAGGTGCTGAAAAACAGGACAGCAGGGAACCGAAAAAAAAATAATTCTTAACAATACAAAAAACCTTTTCTATTTCAAGAAAAATTAGGCTTACCTAAACATCTCGGGACCTCACATCTTCATCCTGGGAGCGCTAATTCTCATTGTAAAAAAACAAGAGAACGAACGACACACACACACTCACTTGAGCCTGAACTTTCTCGACTTTCTTAGCGTGCTGCTTGGGAGCCGAGTTCAGTTTGAATATGAGCCAGCTGCGAGCGTAGTAATACACGTCGTAAAGCGCAGAGAGCGGCAGCAAGAAAAGCACCACAAAAACCCATCTGGAAAAAAAATTGATGTACATTTTAGCACTTCAATTCAATAGAGCCTGAAGCGAAAACAAGGAATTTTATGATAAACGAGCCTTTACTGTTTAATGCAGTCGGAATAAGCCGGAATGAGCTGAAAGGAATCTTGACACATCTGGATGTGTCACTCGAAGCCATGTGAACGATTAGGAAAGTTCAATCAAATATTAACATTTCAAATTGCAAAAATAATCCATGAAAAATAGACTTCCTTTGCAATTTGTGAACCTACGAATACTCTCTCCAAAGCCTCAAGATATTCACCGTTGGTGTTCAGGTATATTCTCTGTCCATCTGTGCAATTTACAGGCCTGAGAAAGTGAAATTCTCATGTGGAGCACTGAAGACTCGCGATGTGTCAAAATTTGTACAATTCTCATACTATCCATGGCACAGAACAGCGAATCAAAACACATTTGTGACATATAATAAGGGTTGGCTTCGAGAAAAGTTCGCCGTACATATTTAAGTCAAAATCGTGTTCTAGCTTTTACAGAGTTTTTCACCGTACGAAAAGCAGTGCACAATTTACTGTGTGGCACCTCAAACAGCGAGACGACGATTAGAGCTCGGTCGCTCTGCACTTTAGTGGATCAAATCTTCATAGAGTGGTTTTAAAAGTGACAAATCGTTACCTAATTGACTAAAAAAAAATTCAACTCTCTGCTGAAATATTAAAAAACGACGAGAGATTATATGATTAGATTATATGTTAGTTTGCGCCTCCATCGCCGCTACAAAAAAGAGCGTATCGAAGTGAGGAAGGAGAAAGGCACCATTTAGTATCGAGATAAGGGAATGCGGAATCTATGCAGAAGGGGCATAGAAGCAGTAAATTGAGAAAGAAGTTCATGAAATGAGATAAAAGTTGAAGAAGAAAGTAGTAGGTGCTGAAAAACAGGATAGCAGTGAACCGAAAAAATGTGGTCCTTAACATGACAAAAAACAATTTATTTCAACAAAAAGAAGCCCTACCTAACTCTCAGCTCTGGCCCTCACACATTTTCCCCCTGGGAGTGCTTATTCCCTTAGATACAATAGTTCAACAACGACGAATGTTCTTTTTGAAGTTGTTTATGGTCTTAGTGCAAGCTCCTAACTCGTACAAAGATTCGATTACTTTTACCCTTAGCTGTGCTACAGCTTCGTAAATTCCAATTGCATGTTAGAAACGAAATGCCGTAACACATTTCCCGCGAAGTGACCCACCGGTGGTCACGTAGGTGATATTCATAGTGCTGCTGACCCACCTGCAGCCACTAACTCATTTTTTATTGACACTTGATGAAAGCTAAATGAAGGCCCGATCCAGTTAATGTTTGCTATTTTCAAAGTTGATTCCCACAATTGACTTTAAATTTGAATTGAATATTGAACTTCAGTTATGCCCATCGCAGTTTACGTGTTAAAAACGATTCGTTTTGTTTTAAACGCCTGTCCCCATAAAACGGTAGCTCTGCTCAAATAATACTCACTTTATGACAATAGAGAGCAAGAAATCAAGCATGAAACAAACATTAAAGCTTAATGAATAAATCCCTCGAGCCACTTACCTGTAGTGTATCAAAATATGTTGGACGAAAGAGTTCCAGTCCATGGCAAATTATCTAAAAAACGAAGTTACGTTCAACAAGTAGACCCGTTTTTCTAAATTTTTCTTTCTGTGGACACAAAGAATATTTTAAACACATTTAACAAGGAAAAAAACGTACACAAGATATGAATACGCCGAGCGTTAGAGCGCGCCTATTTTGTAAAACAAGACATGTTCATGACTATTTCGTAATGCTGGACGAAACAAATACAATACAAATGCATAAAAAGTGAACATGAATTGACCACAGTAGGGTTTCCAATAAAAAACGAACGAGACTAAAAATCGTCGTAAAAAGCTAAGAAACAGAATCAAAAAGATTTTTCCCCAAAAGTCACATAAATCTGTCGTACGTGACGAAGAGTGCTCTGACAATGCAGTGATTATAATTGAGAGAGTAAAAGAAAGACCCTCCAGAAATCGTCTAAAAAAATCAAGCGTGGCGCTTGAACGCCAAACAGAAAGGTCTCTCTTCGAGAAGTACGATACACCTTCGGGATGATCACCGCTGCCGGACGCTGCTACTGGACTGGCAGCAGGTGCAGCTATGGTGTACGGCATGTCGCAAGGGTTCAGTGACAGCAAGCCCAACAAGGCGCCGCCTACGACGAAGAAAACAGCGTTATCTTTCACACGATTACAAGGTTACAGCCGCCGTATTTTACCGAGTCTACAGTACAACAACGCACTAGGGTTTTTTAAATAAAATTTACGGAGTCTGTTTGTTGAAATGAGCTCGTCTGTGTCGAATAATGGTAGAAAACAACTTGGGTGAATCTTGCCACTCTTGAACAAAGTGGCATCTGTAATGATCTTTCCAAACGCCTGTTCGATGCAATGAGCAGGAAAATAAAATCCTACAAAATAAAAGAAAACAGGCTAAAATCGCATAATATCTGCAGTCTTCATTTTTTTTCCCAAGTCTAAAATTTTTCTTGATATCAGGAGATTTATCATTACATTTGAAGATGATGTTCAATGACATACGTAAATTGTTTCGGCGACATTTTATCAGTACCTATTGGAGCAATAATTTCATACCATGAAAGAATGAATGGCAGTATTCAATAAATGTAAACAAGTTAAAAATTTATAACTATCATTCATTCATGCAAGGAATGATATTATTTCACAAATTGATACTCATAATGCATCTCTGAAACAAGGTACGTATGCCATAATTGAACATCATTTCATTAATGCTCAGATATTACTGTCAGAACCTCCACTTTGTTGACAAAACGCCTCACGAATACAACTACTCAGCACCAGCAATGGAAAATAGTCATTACTCACGAATACAAAATCATCCATTTGTTACTCTCTCGGATTCAAAAAAATGTAACTGTCGCAAATGCACATAAATACGGATTCTCAACCGATACATACATACACTATAGTGTGACATGAAAGCAGAAAATCAATAGATTAGATTAGATCATATGTTAGTTTAAGCCTCCCTAACCGCTACAAAAAAAAAGAGCGTATCAAAGAGAGGAAGGAGGAAGGCACCATTTAGTATGGAGATGAGAGAATGGGGAATCTATGCAGAAAGGTCATAGAAACAGTAAGATGAGAAAGAAGTTCATGAAACAAGATCAAAGTTGAAGAAGAGAGTAGTAGGAGCTGAAAAAACAGGACAGCAGTGAACCGAAAAAAGATGGTCCGTAACAAAACAAAAACGTATCCTATTTTAACAAAAAAGAAAGCCTACCTAACCTTCAGCTCGGGCCCTCACATAGTCCCCCTGGGAGCGCTAATTTCCATAGATACAATAATTGTACCCCCCTGAGGGGGCAGAAAATCAATATTTGTCCGGTATTTGCACACGTACAAAGATGGCGCTGCATCCTTATGAAAGAGCTGAATGGAGTTTGTAACCAGCAAGGTTACCAGATTGGCTTTTTCAGACCGAAGTTCTGTACTTTGATCATCCCGAAAATAATACTCGACCATACCGACCAAAACACATCTGGCAAGCCTGTCAGAATGGTGAGTGGTCTAAAGTTTCGTCGGACCACTTTTATTCAACAAATATTTCCTTCACAGGAAAAGCATTAACTTAGGGGTTTGGCCACAAAAAAAAAGCCATCTGGCTTTTTTTTATTTGTTTTTTTTTTTATTTATTCATGCACACCCAAATTCGTAGCACACGTGATCGCAACTCGGTAGGAGCAGTATTATCATAGATTTGCTAGCGCTTCAGTAATTCGTACTATATCGCGCCGTAGGTCCCACAGATTCGAAAATACAAACTTAACATCATTTCAGCAAAAACCTATAGTCGTTGTTCAATGCTTGTCACAATTACCATCACGGAAACATCGCAACTCGGGTATCCCGGGGATTGATGGCCCCTGAATGCGGGTTGTGTCCGGCATTCCCCTGAGGAAAGTGCACTTTCGTAAGGACGTCGCTGAACTTAAAATTCAAGAATATTTATCAAACCATATTAAAAAAAATGCAAGAAATCAGCGTGTTGTCAATTAACACGTTAAGTGCGGCGTGACCCACCGGTGGTCATTTAGGTGATTTTCATAATGCTGCTGGCCAACCAGCAGTCACTGACTCAATTTTTATAAATACTAAATGAAGTCATGAACCAGACAATGTTTGCTATTTTCAAATTTTCTTACTACAATTGCCTCTAAATTTGAGCTGGATATTGAACTTTAGTTTAACCCGCCGCACTTATCGTGTTAAAAAATTTTCAAAAACCCAATGTGTCATTAGATCGTATAAACCTTTTGGAAATACTGTATACTGTTTTCCATATTTTTCCCCTCAAAAGCGTATTAACTGTTTAAATACTGGACGCTTAAATAAACGTGATGTAACAAATATTTGCAGGGTTGACAAAAAGTTAGATTTACGACACAACCAAATTGTCAATTGCATCTTCATGAGACGAAAACATGGAAAGGAACTTGTTTTATGCGTCGCAGTAAGACTCAAGGTTCCGCGCTACGAGCTTAGCAAAAAGGAGCAAAAAAAACAAGAAAAGCATAACACAGTTTAATAAAAAAGAGACAGTAGCTCACCTTTAAATTAGCATAAGGGCTCCAGAGCCCGACCGGAATGCCCTCGAGCAAACGAGACTCGCCACAGCAAATTGAAGCTACAATACAACAAACTTGTATTAACGGAGCTCTGCCTAATGCGTCAACCTATAACTTACACATTCACTCCCTAAAAAATTTTGAACCAAGTTTCAATTTTTCGCTGAACATTGAGAAACAGAAAAGATCGTATAAGATAAATTATCAGAGACTCGCGGTTCACACAGAAAACGAAATAGCGTACTAAATGTTAAAACAGAACAAACACAAAACATGAAAAACTCGCGCTGGACACAACTTGTGCATGAATATCATCTGTCTTATTCTAGTCGCAGAGGACGTCCGAATTTTTAACCGCCGGGTTAATAATGTAAAAATTAGCGCGACCTCCTCAAAAACCGCGGCATCTTGTAAAACCTGAATTTAGATCAGCCAAACATACACGTCATTACACACGCACAGCGAAAATAGTCTGTTGGTGCTCGTACACCCGTCCAGAAACCACTTTAGAAAGGATTCAATCAGCGTGAACTTTATGACCACACT
Source organism: Morinoia aosen (assembly GCA_030386875.1). NCBI lineage: Eukaryota > Metazoa > Arthropoda > Malacostraca > Amphipoda > Talitridae > Morinoia > Morinoia aosen. Next base: position 88,736,121 of record CM059559.1, on the reverse strand, counting down.
CTTTTTCAAGCACAGCCTAAATTACAGGGTATTCCTCAGTGGTATCTTGCAACTTCACACGGCCTCACCTTATCACCAAGATGGCACGTAGGTAACAGGTGAACTGCACTTCGCATCGTTCCGGCAATGAAGAACCAATGACTCGTTGTTACATACTTGTTGCATACTGACAAAATTTAACGAATTGTGAAGACAAGTTGAAAGTTCACTATGATCATACTCTTGGTACAAAAGCTCGTACACCAAATCCTTTAGGATAAAAGTTTATTGAAATTTTCGAGTACACGTCATTTGAATTTTAAAACCAAAACTCGTTCTCCCTCTCCAGTGGGGATACAAACTCGAAGAAACCATCAAAGCCTATTTTTCCACAAAATTGCCACTGAATCTACTACAGGCAATTTATATCCTACCAAATCAGACCAGGTACGGTAACATACACCAAAATACCTGCGTAAAATTCAAAGAAACGTTCGTATTCTTGAAGCGTTCCACGACCCTTGATCATACAATACCATCAGCACCAGAGTCCTTTCTAAAGGAACTCAGAGTAGCTTAGAGGAGAGCTAAATTGCCAAGAAAACTGAAACATCGAACTTTTGCGACACAGAATGTGCAGCAGGGACATGTCGTCCATGTGAATGAAAGGTAAAATGTTACAACTGAAAACTGTTACTGAGATAAGAAAGATCAAGCCTCCCTAACCACAACAAAGTGCTCCAAGGAGAAAATGAAGGCACCATTTAGTATGGAGTTAAGGGACCGGGGAATTTATGCACAAGATGCGTTCCCACACAAGACCCCCAGAGCTTAGAGATAGTTAGTTAGGAAATAATTTTAGGAAACAAGCTAAAAGTTGAAAAAGAACGTCAAAGGTACTGGAGAAAAGACAAAGATGAACCGGAAAAAGATGGTACGTAACCAAACAAAAACCTATTCTCACAAAAAGAACAAAAAGAAAGTTTACCATATCTTTAGCTCGTGACTTCTCATCTTCCTCCCGGAGATCTTATTCTCATAGACACGTTAGTTGTAGCTCCCTGAGGGGCCTAAGACAAACCACAGCAAATTTAATGAGACATGGGGACAAAGGCAGATTTAACATAACATGAAAACCGTGCCAAAATTAATGTGACACGAGAACAACACTAAAATTTCAGTTTTCAACTCACGTCCCTCTTATGTACTGACTTGCATAGGTTAAATTTCCCCCGCACATACTATTGAATATACGGGAACGGCGTTCACTTCCTACCAGAGGAAGTGAAACCGTTAAATGCAAACGAGAAACAAATAGACAGGCTGAAAACATCACAAGAAAAAATGCACGCTTTTACAAACCAGTTCCAAGAAATAAATTCTCAATCTACTTACTGTTCACAAGATTAACAAATATTTTTCCTTTGACTGTTCAGCAATTACAGTGAGACATGTCTATCCATTCTCAAAAACGTTTACAAGTTATTGGGTCACAGTTATTTCAAAATCAAATCATCACAGCACCCAAAAATACTACGTAAAATTAACACCCTGCCAAGAAAAATTAAACCCTGAATGAAACTGAGGGACGCAAAATGACCTTACCAGATTTTGGGTTAGATAAAATCATGATCTTTACACTGAACTCTAACAGAACCAAACTGCAATGTTGAGGCGTAATTCCTTCAGACCCAGATTCGACGATTCTCCCTTGAAAGGCGCCAAGAAAAAATTGAAAAACTTAAAAGACTCATTAGATGCTCAACTTCTCAATGAACGTGTACATCCATTTATAGTTGAATGCTCTTAGCATATCCGCATCCATGAAATTGATCGCAAATGACATACACATTCATTTATCCTGACTTTATCACACTTGAAAACGACAAAGCTTTAAAAATAATCAGTTCGCTTGGATGTGAAAGTGATAAAGGCTTTCAATAACGGGGCACAAGCCCTTGCCTCATCGACGCGTTAAAATTCGGTGTCAATGCGCCCATGCTGACAGCGATATGGTAGCTCGCTGTTAACATGTCAGGCTGCAGGGTAATCCGTCACACAAAAACGGGATACACATGCTCAAAATTTTAAAAATTCATTCAAACAATTCTGATACAAAGGAAAAACAATTTCAGTATCGATGCAAATATCATTGCACAACTCGATGCGATGGCTATCGCCACTAAAAGAAATACGTATACGTCGTGTGAATTCAGAAAGTTAATCTGAAAATTTCAGATGCAGATGGCATAAATTTAGTTAGCGTTTTTGTGGATTACAGTTCTAAAACCACAAAAACTAATCAAACACAGCAATGCTACGATGAGTGTTGAGAAACCCCATTATTTCTCAACTGTCGTCAATATAAAAAGAACTTAGACGGCCAGTAAGCCAAAATGATTTTTGCTTTTCAAGCCACCAGCGGCTCTTTAGCTATCGTCACAAAACCTGTGGAGAATTTAGACCAGTAACTGAGTCAACGAAACAGTCGAACTTGCGAGGTTAATGAAAAGATTTAATATGCAAGATTCTGTAATGACCAAAAATAAATGAGAACCACTGGTTTACTGCTTAATGCTAAGGCTGTATCATAATGCTTACGATGAACCTATACGTACATGTTAGATGAAAAAATTTCATACTATTGGCAAATCGACTTACCCTAGAAGCGCAACTCGTGTTTCCTGACACACCTTTGTTTCTTGCCCCCACACCTGATGACCTCAGGTATAAAATTACACTCACAAGCACACAAGAGAACAAGACTGCCAACCACAAAATTACATCGATGCTCAGAAAGCTTTTGCTGTGACTGTGTGGGACGTGAAACTACGTTAAATATTACTGGCACTCTGCTGCTGGTCACGGACTCTCTCTCAAATATGAAAAAGTAAAATTAGTGAAATCACTGCACGAAATAGAATAAAATAAGATACAAAGTGAACCCAAACGTCGAAAATAAAACTCAAGAATACTGCCCGTAATAAGTTGAAAGTCGGGTCACCCCTAGTGTTTGGCATACACATAATGACAATTACAGCCCTTCAATAGAATTCGATTTTTAAAACAATTGCAGCACAGTTTTTGCATAAATTACTGAACTTTAGTAACATTAATTTCCGTTTTCTCTTTCACGGCCTTAAGTTGACACGTCTATCGCTGGCTAGTAAAAATAAGTTCGCTAAAACCAAAAACATGAAATAGCCATGAATTCCTCATCCTGAAATCAGTTAGGCAATATACTCAAATACTTGACATTTCTCTACGATTTTACCGCTCAAGTCGTCGATTTCGGCACAACATTTCTCGGTTCAGTTTATGAAGCCCATATTAGAGACATTTGGAGGGCAAATATGCAGTGGCCTAACCCACAAAAAAACAGAATTTTAGGACACTAGTTTAGGGCGTGGTGTTCATCGCAGGGATGCCAAACTGGCTTTTCCTAGCCAAGTTACTAACTAGAAACTAGGCCACTCTGCCTGAAAGACACCTACGCCACTATGAGGTAGGATTATCACTTAATCCACTCTCCGGTTTCGACCTTTGATATGCGGGCTAGGACACTTTGCATATTTGCCCTCCATTTAGCACACCCCTTCCTGAGTGTGGAAAACTCTTGTAATATCAAACTGAAAGACCAGATAAATGTACGCACAAAGTTAAGGGTTTTGTTCACTGCAGCGTCAAGGTCGGTCACCCAACAACTCAGTCATTTACTGAGATACATTTCTACAACGCAAAAAAGACCTGCGTCAAGATATATTACAAATATCTTTATTTGTGTTAAATTGAAGTTAGTTACGTTTCTGAAGATCACGTTTAATTTCAAGGCTTGTTTTTATCCCACCAAAATGAGAAACTCATCAAGCAAAGAAATGATGAAGAACTAAGCTGCTCATGTGAAGACGGGTTTTCCAAACTGAAGGGATTTTATACTGCAAGAAAATACTGATGAAAACGTAGCATTCCGCATACGATATTCTCATATCAATACAAAAACATGATTCCAATTTCAACACGAAAAACAATTTTCTATTTCAATCCAAAATTTATTTCATGTATCAGAAGCAACTTCCAATGATGAGAAAGCTTTTTCTGCGTTGACACAAATTATCATCCATTGAATGCAAAGTTTTATGCCACATTAAATTCGGAACCAGATAAAAATTTCAAATAAATTTCCACTGGGAAATACTATAATTAAAAAATATTAAGAGGTTCCTCACACCTGAAAATCAATGAACGTCAATCAACTCATTTAGAGTGAAGAAAGTATGAGTAACCTGAAAGCACAGTAAAACATCAAACTAGACAGGGAGGAGCCGTAGACTTATGGTTACTTAATCCTTTCGTAGCTAACGTGATCACAGTGCAATAGCATTAAGGTTTACCGACTCAATAGCTAGGCTAATATTTTAGAGGTAGTATATGCTGCTAGGCATTAAACTGAAACTGCTGAAGATTCTTCTACTGCATCAACCTTAACTTTCTTGCAAGGTCTGTAGTCCTCATCTGCGCACGGTTCAGCAGGTCGCTTGGCAGCGCTCATATCACCTGCCTCAGCATTGCCATTCTTCACTTTATTCTGACTCTCTGCTTTGGAAGGACTTCTACTACTGTCATCATCCATCTCATCCGAGTTCAAATCTGTGCCGTCACTGGAATCTTTCTTAGGGTCTTCTTTTTTAGCAGAATCGCCGTTCATATCTTCAAAAGCGACTCCATTGAGGCCTGGTTTGTCTCCTCCAGTTGATGAGCTGGTGAGTTTTGTCTCTTCAGGGTCTTCCTCTTCGTCCTGAACTCCAGGCTCGGCAAAGGAGCTTTTATCTTTGAAGGACACGATGATGCACGTCATGTTGTCGCATCCTGTGCCGTCGCCACCCAAATCCGGAGCTAGGCAGTGCTCAAACATCTGCACAGAAATATAAAGGATTCAGAGCTGAAAATTTTCAATTTATTTGCTGTTTTTACAAGGTATTGAGACTTAGGGATACAAAAGGTAAGGTCTTGCATTCCGATTCTCATGAAGTCCATAATTTAAAAATTCCTGTTGTCATTGATTGCAACTCCATGTTGCAAATATAGGTACCTAAATTAAAAAAAAGGAATGAAATAATCAAATCCACATCATGAACAACTTTGTAGGGAACGGCAGGGATGATATTCATAACAAAATCTTCACAAATTTAGTCAATCAAAGAAATCTAGGGCCAAAAAAAGTAAAAAAAAAATTCACACAATACACAACTATAAGATCACACAGCCCTACATTATACATAGCAAACCAAACTGTGCAACGACCTAATCATGGTTCATTTTCCCTCACTGAACACAGCAAGATTCACAGACCAAGGGAAACCAGCAACGACTTACCTCGTTGCATACGGAAGAGAGAGGCATGTCAGGGTCTTTATCCAGCCGTTCTTTCACAAAGTCGACGGCTTCTTGCGAGGTCAGGGAGTTCCAGATGCCGTCACAGGCGATGATGACAAACTCGTCTTCTTTGGTGATGGTCTTGACGAGCACGTCAGGCAAAGGACTGATCATCTGCTCTGTTGCTGAAACTTTGGTGTTCATTTTGTAGCCGTGGTCACCTGCGGTTCAGCATCATCAATAGAAACATGCTCTCCAAGAAAAACTGCATGCTGCCAATTTCATAGATCACATAAATATAAATTTTAGGACCAACAATAGACGCATTGAGACTCCATGTGATTATTTTTGACAAATGTAGGATTGGACTCAGTACAGTATTCTTGTCTGTTAATATTCCAATATTTTTTAATTTTGCTACAACATCAATCATTTTCCCTAAGCTACCTTTCAAAAACACTCTCTGAACTACAGACAGAACAAGCACTCATCTAATAGTTAAAGTTTTGTTAACTATGATCCTTTTTGCACCGCTTCTTTTGCAAGCATTTGTATTTTATTGGTAAATTATTCCATATTAATTATTTAGCATTTGTAAATTATTCGCCAGCAATGAGGGAATCCTATATCATGCTCATTATATTACAGCGTTGTTTCTGTGTCAATTGAAATGAAGCTAGATGAACTTATACATTGACTATATCACATTATTGAACTTTAACCTTATTAAATTCAATAATTTATCAATTCATATCTCATCTCCCATTGGACTTCGTTCAAATAACTTTCCATTCTTTTATGTTGTCAATTTCTCACAGAAAACTTGTATAAGATACAACAAAATGAACTCACAAGGTATACACGACTTATAGATACGATGTAGTACACACATCGTACAGATCTCATTCGCGACTCTTTGCAGTCAGGAGGATGATGCACAAATTCAAATCAATTTTCCATGCGATTGCAGTATGAACAGAGGACTCTAATGAAACTTAACTGACCAAAACAAAAACACAAAGGTAATCTATCAATACCTGTAGTAGAGAAAAAAGCTTCTTCAATGAGACGTTTAAAAATTTCAGTATAGGTCGTTTTTTATGGTCACCAAACAAAATTTGATTCACAAACAATTAATACAACAAAATGAATGTGTAAAGCGTTCGAAAATTCAATTTGATTAGAAATAATCAATTGCACACAACAGTATGCCTCTCCCACTGCTCTGATAAAGCTCATTGATCCATGCACGCTAAAAAATATCTACTTGACATAATTTACTACAAGTTTCCCCCAACGTGTATGTAGCTGTGAATAATAATTGTTAACGTACTCTCCTATGAACCATTCATGAATAGTAGTATATGTGCTTAGAATACACATGAACCATCCACTCTATGCTGCCCTAATCAAGTGAACTTTCGTTTAAATGGAGTATTGGTAGGGGTAGGTAAATCTGCACAAATAAAGGAAGGTATCCACAGTTTATTAGTTTATTAGTTAGTTTAAGCCTCCCTATCCTCAACAATGAGATGTAAAGAGAGGAATGAAGAAGGCACCATTTAGTATGGAGTTAAGGGAACGTGGAATCTATGCAGAAAGGGCACAGAAACAGAAAGCTAAGAAAGAAGTTCATGAAACAAGAAAAAGTTGAAGAAGAAAGTGGTAGGCGGTGAAAAACAGGACAGCAGTGAACCGAAAAAAAGATGGTCCGTAACACAACAAAACCTATTCTATTTTAACAAAAGCTAGCCTACCTAACCTTTAGCTCGGGCCCTCACATTGTCCCCCTGGGAGCGCTAGTTCCCATAGATACAATAATTGTATCCCCCTGAGGGGGAAGGTATCCCCATTTGATTGCACACATATAGGAAGATATCCACATTCGCGTGCACAAATAAAGGAAGGCATTCACATTCGCTTGCACAAACGGAGGGGAAGGCAGAATTAACATCTCACCAAGAGCTCGGGACAAGTTGAGGCCGCCGTTGACTCTGCCATCATCGGTAACTTTGCCTCCCGCCTTGATGATTCTCTCCGTCTCCACGTCGTCCTCAGGCTTGTGGTCCACGCTCATGTCAACAGCCTTGCCAGCTCGGCTGAGCACGCAGCGCGAGTCGCCGACGTTGGCCACGTAGAGTTTGTTTTGGTGCAGCAGAGCCACGCACGCCGTGCACCCACTGTCGTAGCCGGGCTGGTGGGAAACGAGGGCATTCAAGCACGCCGTAAAATTGATACTCGTTTCTACATGAGTCGATACCTGATGTCATTTTTGAAGGATAGTTTTGACAATAACTGATGAATGCCAGACAACATGGGGTTGTTGGTCCAATGTCAAATTTGAAATGGGTAAACAATTTAGAATGCCAGACAACATGGGGTTGTTGGTCCAATGTCAAATTTTAAATGGGTAAACAATTTAGAATGCCAGACAACATGGGGTTGTTGGTCCTATGTCAAATTTGAAATGGGTAAACAATTTAGAATGCCAGACAACATGGGGTTGTTGGTCCAATGTCAAATTTGAAATGGGTAAACAATTTAGAATGCCAGACAACATGGGGTTGTTGGTCCTATGTCAAATTTGAAATGGGTAAACAATTTAGAATGGCAGACAACATGGGGTTGTTGGTCCAATGTCAAATTTGAAATGGGTAAACAATTTAGAATGCCAGACAACATGGGGTTGTTGGTCCTATGTCAAATTTGAAATGGGTAAACAATTTAGAATGTCAGACAACATGGGGTTGTTGGTCCTATGTCAAATTTGAAATGGGTAAACAATTTAGAATGTCAGACAACATGGGGTTGTTGGTCCTATGTCAAATTTGAAATGGGTAAACAATTTAGAATGCCAGACAACATGGGGTTGTTGGTCCTATGTCAAATTTGAAATGGGTAAACAATTTAGAATGACAGACAACATGGGGTTGTTGGTCCAATGTCAAATTTGAAATGGGTAAACAATGTAGAACACCAGACAACATGGGGTTGTTGGTCCAATGTCAAATTTGAAATGGGTAAACAATTTAGAATGCCAGACAACATGGGGTTGTTGGTCCTATGTCAAATTTGAAATGGGTAAACAATTTAGAATGCCAGACAACATGGGGTTGTTGGTCCAATGTTAAATTTGAAATGGGTAAACAATTTAGAATGCCAGACAACATGGGGTTGTTGGTCCAATGTCAAATTTGAAATGGGTAAACAATTTAGAATGCCAGACAACATGGGGTTGTTGGTCCTATGTCAAATTTGAAATGGGTAAACAATTTAGAATGCCAGACAACATGGGGTTGTTGGTCCTATGTCAAATTCGAAATGGGTAAACAATTTAGAACACCAGACAACATGGGGTTGTTGGTCCAATGTCAAATTTGAAATGGGTAAACAATTTAGAACACCAGACAACATGGGGTTGTTGGTCCTATGTCAAATTTGAAATGGGTAAACAATTTAGAACACCAGACAACATGGGGTTGTTGGTCCAATGTCAAATTTGAAATGGGTAAACAATATAGAACACCAGACAACATGGGGTTGTTGGTCCAATGTCAAATTTGAAATGGGTAAACAATATAACCAAGTCAAGAATGCGTATCAAAACACGATTTCTGCTACTAATGAGAACACCATCACAAGAAAAATGTAACTGCAAACGCGCTATGGCTACTTACACCGTCGGGCATTTTGGCGTAAAATTCCGTGTAAATATCATCATCCTCGGTACTAATGCCATTTTCGTCATCATCCTCATCGTCGTCTTCATTGGCACACTCCAGCCCGCCAGTGTTGGTGTCTTCTGCCGCCTCGCTCTCATCGCTGGACTCATCTTCGTCTTCTGAATTTTCTTCATCTTCGTCGTCCTCGTCCTCATCATCATCGTCGTCGACGTCTTCATCATCATCCAGATCATTGTCAGCCACATGAGCCAAGTTTTCCCTGATGAAAGTTATAAAAATTGAACAAAAGGAATTGAGATAAGAGAAATCTCATTTCTGTTTTATAAAGCGCTCCTAACCATAAAGCAAGCCTAAACAATTCAAAATATAAATCCAATTTCATGTATCTCTTAACAGACGTAGCTAATTTGTATTGACTGCACCATTAGGGTTAAAAAAACTTAGATGCACGCAGTAATATAATTGTGTTAGTTGTTGACTATAATCAACACAGAAAAAGAACAAGCTATTTTCTAATAAATGATGAGTTAACATGATGCTCATAGTTTAATTTTCCAAGCACTAGAACCCAAGCTACAATCAAAATATTTTTTTTGTATTCTAACACCAAGATCTGCGCAAGAAAACATAACAGTGCCAAAGCTTTTCTGAATGAAGAGTGCCATGCTGCTCTAAGATGCAAAATACAGTCAGAATAACTTACCCGACAGCATAATTTTCATCATCTTCGTCTTCATCGTCACTGTCCAAGTCTTCCTCAGACAGCACCTTCCTTTTGACCTCGTCTAATGCCGCCCTCCTCGTCTTGCTCTCGGCAGCCCTCGTGACGGGAGCTTCAGCAGGTGGAGACGATGGCTCTTTGGCAGGCAGGGTAGTGGTTGTGTTGACGGACTTGCCCTTCACCTTGCCACCCTTCCCTCCACTCTTGCCCTTGCCTGCAGATACAAAGGGAATACACCTGTGGTATTAGAGCTTACTATAAATATCTATGATTGATGTCATTTACAAAGAAAATGCACCTGCCTTGTTAGAGCTTACGATAAATATCTATGATTGATGTCATTTACAAAGAAAATGCACCTGCAATATTAGAGCATACAAATATCTATGATTGATATTGTCATTTACAATGAAAAAAAAAGCAAATGGAAAAGGTAATGAATTTTGGGATTGTCTGCATTGGAGAAAAACCACACATATCATTCATGAGTCACGTAAAGTTAGGCAGTGTGAATAGGTGAGACTAAATTAGAAAAATGCCTCAAGTACTCCAAAGCAAAAACAGAAATTATTTTACCATGGTTTATGCTACTATCAAGAGGGCCGTAGAAAGAATCATTGAAAAAGAACCATAAATTTACTTGAAATCGGAGCACAATTTCTAAAAGACTCACCAGTGTAAGCAGGAGAGTCTTCAGTCTTGGAAGAGACATGAGCTGACAACATAGTGGGGACGATTCTCCTCCCTTCCACAACCAGGTCAGATTTGGTTTTCTCACCATTAACAGCTTCCTCAGCGTCATGGTCATTAACATCACCATTAGTTAGCTTCTTGGGGTCTGAACCAGAATCGCTGGATTTTTCTTCAGATTCTCCATTGGTCAATTCTTGTTCCTTACGATTAGGTGATTCTTCCTTAGAGATATCAGAGTTGCATTGAGGTTCCTCCTTGGGAGGCAAGCTTTCCCCATTAGATTTTGTTAAAGAACAATCACTTTCATTATTACTACTACTAATGCAGACGCTGTTACTAATACTACTTGATTTACATCTATCGGGGCTCTCCTCATCAGGTTTCTCACCAAGGTCCGTCATAGGCAGAGCAGTGGTGGATGTCTCTAGGCTATCAGTTTTCTTAGGTTTCAAGGCAGGAGAAACACCAGTTAATTCTGAACTAGCTCCTTCTTTCAACTTGGCTGCAATTTTGCCAGCGTACCGTGAAGCAAGAAGGTCATCAATGGACATGTTCGCATCCTTGCGCAATGCTGACACTATGTCTGGGTCTTCACTGTCTGTGCTTTCATCAGCTTCTTCACCTGCCACAAAAAAAACATTAAGTTTCTACTGTTGACTAAGAAATTAGTTTTTTTGCAATAACAATGGATGTATGGATATCACAAACAAGTCTTGCCCATACTGCAGTTAGGAATTCAATTGGTAAACTCAAATTGTGCTTTGAAATAGATGCAGTACATTTCAGTAATAAAAATGTTTTCTTAAAAATACGTAAGAGGACTTGGTGAGTGACCCATATAAGGAGGCAAGAAATTTTTCATTGCCTAGAAAAGAAAACAAACAAAAGTTACTCTTGAAGCACACGAAATGTGGATCAATTCTGAGTTTACAAACATTAATGATGAATGTCCCTATAACTAAAAAATACCTTTCTTAGAGCTGGCCATCTTCTTCAAAAGGGAAAGGACATCAGATTCTAGGAGATGTTGATCAAACGTCAAGAATGCCTCAACCAAAGCCTGAAAAAGTAATAAGTATTACATGAAGATTAATTTTTTTTAAACACAATGATCCAAATCAGAACTGGCACTGTATCATTCATAGTGTAGCTCATCATTTGCCATCAAATAATCAAACCATGATAAACCAACTAATCTCTAATATTAATGGAGATAGTATAACCTATATTTAACATAAACTTTGAACTAACTCTAAGCTAAAAACTTCTCCTCTCTCTCACTACTCTTCACATGATACAAGGGTCTTATCTAGCAAGGTTGAATCCTCTCATACCTGAATATTTCAGTCAAACGTATTTTATACTACGTCTTCTCCCAATCTTAGAAGTGAAGATGATATCATCCTCATTGCTTACTTATGGCTCATCTTTTTTCAGGACATACATGCTCTACACCAGGGGTCTCCAAACTATGGCCCACGGGCCACATCCGGCCCGCCAAGCAAATCCCTGTGTGGTGGCCTTGGAAAAAAAAAACTATCGTATGACTGATTATCACTGGCACTGATTTGTGTTTTCTTTCATTTCTTATTTCTTTGGACCGGATGAATGTGGGAAATACACAATGTGGCCCTCACATTGAAAAGTTTGGAGACCCCTGCTGTACGCTACCACACTGCTCCTCTTATGATGCTCACCCTAATCAATACTAAATCTACTGATAGGCTTGCATCAAAATCTTTGGCCTGTAACATCTGTTCAATGGCTTTACTTCATACATTACACTGTATATTTCAATCATTTGCTCTGTCAACCGAGCACATTTACCAAGATTAACACCCTTGTTCACAAATATCAACTTGTAACATGCATAATCTTGTTTACTTTCTTGCTTTAAAGTTTGACTGCCACTGACAATCAAATTTATTGTAGTTACATAACCAACTTGGCCCAACAAGTCACAGGTGGCCCTGTACCATGTCAGAAGTGCATGTTGAAACAAAATTGTAGATAATAGGCAAATAGCACAAAAACATTATTCAATAACCTTGTTTTCATTCAATTTTAACTCTAGGATACATCCAGTGAAATCGTTTCCTCTGTTCGTGTGAGAAGTTATCAGAAAAAAATGTGTTCAAATAGTCAACAACACTGCAATACCTAACTCAAAAACTAACAACATTTTGGATAAAGCAGCTCCACATATAGATTGAAACCTGCCTTTCTTGTAATATTTGTTTGTACCCAACTCAAAAACTAACACCATTTTTCAAGGAGTAGCTAAACAAATAACTAAAATCCCTGCCTTTTATGTACTATTTATTGATACCCAACTCAAAAACTATCACCATTTATGATGGAGTAGCTACACAAAAACCCACCTTTCTCATGTTGCCTTCCTTGTAATTTTTATTGGCTTGGAGATGTGAGGGGAAATGCAAGGCAGTGTACTCTGCCACCTCGTGTCCTCCGTGGCCGTCATAGACAGCAAATAAAGCTCCATTCTTGTCAAAGTCAAGAATGGCATTATGGGCATCCTGCAAATACATAAAAGATGAGATTGTAAAATGAGTTAGACATGAAGCAAAAAATTATTTCCTTGTCAAGCCCAAAGACCTTAGAATCATGAATACAAATAAAAATTCATCAATGATGAATATGTAGTAAACACAATATTTATTCACTTGGAAAGAACTTGCACTACAATAAATCAGTCGCCTAACAGAAAAGTGCTTTCAATTTAAGGTTATTTCAAATCTGAGACTAGTTTGTTCATATTGACAACAGCTATCCCATAGATCTTTTGGAGAACACAATGAAAGAAACCTAAGTTATGCTTAATAATACAAAAATCAAATATGGTTACCAAGCATTGCTCTGCTGCTGAGAATAAAACTTACCAGCAACAGCACTGACTATTAGAAACTATAACATGAGAATGAAAAAAAGTCTTCTTCATAATGCAAAAGCAAAAGCATTATATTTTGGGATAAAAGTTCCCTTGTTTCATATCTCAATGGTACATTTACCAAATCAAGCAGCTGAAATAAATCAAGCCCCCTAAATTTGATATAAAAAAAGAGGGCGAAATGAGAGAAAGGCCGTAAGAAATAAAACAATATGTTCTCTCCTCGAGAGTTGATAAGGCCCCGTGAAAACGGCCCATCAAAATATATAGAACTGGAGCTTGTATCACAGATACGCTCATCGCACACTTTCTGCTGGCTTCAGACAGATACACCGACCGATGGACGCAGCTCTTATTATAGTATAAATTTATCCATATAGATATATATATATATATATACATATCAATGTCTATATAGATATATATACTTGATTCTTACCTGTCAGCACTTTAAAATTTCCAAAGTTATACATTTTGATAACTCAAATTAATAATACAGCAAACCATTTAATGGATTAGATTAGATTATTAGTTAGTTTAAGCCTCCCCTTCCTATCCTCAACAAATGAGATCCAAAGAGAGGAAGGAGGTAGGCACCATTTGGTATGGAGTTAAGGAAACGCATAATCTACGCAGAAAGGGCATAGAAACACTGAGTTATGAAAGAAGATTTTGAAACAAGACCAAAGTTGAAGAAGAAAGTAGTAGGTGCTGAAAAACAGGACAGTAGTGAACCGAAAAAAGGTGGTCCTTAACATAACAAAAGCATAATATTTCAACAAAAAGAAAGCCGACCTAACTCTCAGCTCGGGCTCTCACATTGTCCCCATAAGAGCGCTAATTCCCATAGAGACAATAATTGTATCCCCCTGAGGGGTTGTTGTTTTAAATGATGCTATTCAATTTCATTAAGTAAACACCTTATGACACAAAAATTTACATTTTAGAAATTTATTACTTTTTTAACCAACAGTATCTGTTTGTTCAGATGATCCACATTTCAAGACTTTGCTGACAATAAAAAATCATTAACAATTAGTGTGCACGGTTCAACAAAAATGATAGCAATTGATATTCAAATAGTTCAACACAAAATGCAGAAACTTTTAATTGGTGGAAAGCATTGTCAAATGGAGTAAATTTTCTGAATATTCATCTTCAAATGATGAGCAAGTGATGACTATCTGCCATACAGTATGCACCACCTTTACAGTTTTTTCATCTAGATCTAGAACATGTCCACAAAAAACTAATAAATCAATCTTGGTAATATTCTCAATTTAAATATACTTCAAACAACAAGCTAATGAAACTTTTTTCCATGATGTGCTTATTAAGATCTATGATGTGTAACAGACAGAAGAAAAAGTATTTTCAGCTATGAGGTGATAATTAGATTAGATTATTAGTTAGTTTAAGCCTCCCTATCAGCAACAAAGGCTATCCAAAGAGAGGAAGGAAGAATGCATCATATAGTATGGAGTTAAGGAAATGCGGAATCTATGCAGAAAGGGCACAGAAACGGAAAGCTAAGAAAGAAGATCATGAAACAAGAAAAAGTTGAAGAAGAAAGTAGTAGGTGCTGAAAAACAGGACAGCAGTGAACCGAAAAAAGATGGTCCGTAACAAAACAAAAACCTATTCTATTCTAACAAACAGAAAGCCTACCCAACCTTTAGCTCAGGCCCTCACATAGTCCACCTGGGAGCATTAATTCCCATAGACACAATAGTTGTATCCCTCTGAGGGGTGTATGAGGTGATAATTAAAATTGATTAATCTATTGAATATATCAAATTTGCATGTGTGTAAAATACGAGGCCTGTCGAAAAAGTATCCGACCTTTGGCCAGAAAAAATACTTCAACAACCTGACGGGGTTGGGACCCTAATCCCCTTCAAAGTAGGCTCCTTGTGCTTCCACACACTTAGCCCACCGATCCTTCCACTGCCGGAAACACCTCTGGAAGTCTTCTTTTGGAATGGTGTTCAGCTCTGTCGTCGCGTTCCGCATTATCTCTTCTCTACTCTCAAAACGGGATCCTTTCAGTGGTGTCTTCAATTTTGGAAACAACCAGAAGTTGCAAGGAGCCAGGTCTGGAGAGTAGGGAGGTTGGCAAACGGTCGTAATTCCATGTTTGGCCAAGAAATTGCGGATCAAATGGGATGAATGTGCGGCCTGCCACAACGCCTGCCACAACGCTGCTCACTCTCCGCTGATGTGCGGCCATCTTTGAATCGGTTGAACCACTCCTTAATTTGTGTTACACCCATAGCATCTTCCCCAAACACCTGCTGAATCTTACGAATTGTTTCAATTTGAGAATCACCAAGCTTTTGACAAAATTTGATGCAGTGTCTTTGCTCAATTCGTTCAGTCATCTTGCAAGAAAACTAAATCCGACAAACACTTAGAACAGCACCTTACTTGGCGACCACCAGCCAGTGACTGGCCCAAGTGAATGCGGTGAAAAAAGTCAAGCATGCGCATTAAGATTCCTCCTTCCACCGTGCACAGTGGCGCCGCCTTAGAATCACTACTTTGCGCGGGAAAAATTAAGGTCGGATACTTTTTCGACAGGCCTCGTATTATGAACACTATCACCAAATATTTCAAATGACATTCTTATATGAAATTGAGTTGCAAGCAACATGATCATGGCAATAATGTATATTTGTGCATAACCATCTTTCGAAATGGACATTTTAAAAAGTTATTGTTGCAAGAAAAAATAGCCAAAAATACAAAATGAGTGTTACACCCATATTACCAATATAAGTTCTTCAACTTCTTTTCTGCCTTTCGCAACTTTTTTATCGCTCTTATCATCTATCATTTTGGTGGAAATTAAAAAAAAATTTTAAAAAATTTTCACATCTCATGGAGAATTTCTCCGCAAGTCTAACAATATCATTTGCTTGTGTATACTTCCATTGAAAAATTATACATTTTTTATGCATACCTAATGGGGTATTTTTCCAGAAATCTAACAATACCATTTGCTTGTGTACGCCCATTGGTTTGTATATTAGAGTTGATATAAGGTTTCAGAATAATACTAAAAAAATAAGAGAAAATTTTTGTAGAAATGTGGCTATTTTTAAAAACGGCAATTTTTGTCTTTTGAAGATCTCGCCCTACAGTTTTGAAGGTACAGGAATGACATACATTACCTTGAAAATAGGTAGAAATTAAATTTTTGAAATTTGATACCAATTTAAAATTTTACATGACATGACAAAAAAATAGATTTTAAAGGAAAAATATTTCTACAATTCAAAATAAACCAAAATATCAAAAAACTAACTCCACCAAACTTTAGATAAAATATTTAGCTATCTAGTGATGTACCGATACCATTTTTTTGGCCGATACCGATACCCATTTTTTGGCCGACACCGATACCGATACTCCGATACTTGAAAATACCGATACTCTGACCGATACTACTACCGATACCGATACTTTTACAATCATCTAACCTAATAATACGTATTTCGTTGTATGTTTGTTTATGTATTTGTTCGGTGTCCGCTTCTCAAGAAACATAAGATGTCTGAGTTTGCGGTATCATGGATACCGAATTCCTCAGTGTAACATTGAAAGATCGTCTGTACATGCATTGATATGTTTAAAATTTTATCAGGATAGGTTAGTAGTTTTGGATAGGTTGTTATGATCGCCGTAATTTGCCCATTTTTTCTAACCATGTCGCTTTTGTGCAGCATTCAGGCCATATTGAATAATTAAAAGACATTAAATTATATATGGTAATTTTGAGAATAGCTGTGCCCGAAGTAGTTGTTTTTGAGTAATGGTGATTTGTCACTGGAGGGGAACTCTGAGTCAAGAGAGCGTTGTGTGTTCTTGTACATATGTGCTCGGCATTAAAATTTTAAACCTACCGGACTTTCCGTTCTACGTATTGGCAACAGTGGAAAACGCATTAGTGGTGTAGGGCCTACAAGAACCGCAGTTGCTACCATGTAATGATGATCGCTAGGCCTTCGCGTCGCGAACGTGCTTTGTGACGGTGCGAGTTACGACATAGAATTAGGATAGCATAGGTTAGATGATGTTGACGGAATTTTTCCATGGGTCCATCTAGCTTAACGATGACATTGTCCTTGGCATTTCCATGGGTCATGCTGCTACCTAATAATACCCTTGCCCATGGTTTGTTTGTTTGGTGTTTGTTTCTTCCATTTCTCTGTCACTCACGCTCATAAGGATAGTTATAATGACAGTATCTGTGATACGAGTTTCACTAGTGCGCAAGTACAAGAATATTTTTCATCACGGGTCGGGTACCGTTAGGATGGATATACCGTTTTGTTTGTCATCTACATCTTGAAAATTCGTTCATGAAAGGTATTGAATCCCATCTTTGGAGGGCCGTGCACACTTGTATTAAAATAAAACCATTATAAGCCCTACATGGGGGTTATAATAGAATTATTTGCTAATATATCTAATAATATAAAAATATTTACAATAAAGGTTCCGATTATGATAAATAAAATGCTCTTGCTCTGTTAACTATATTGTCGAGAAAAATAACGAAATGAAATCCATTCAATAGATATGTGTTTCTAATTGTATTACAACGTAATGTAGACTAGCTATAATAGAAACTGGCTTCAAAAGTGGACCAAAACAATAATTTATCCAAAAAAGGGTTCTCATTTTCGTGTTATTCACACCAAATATGAGTATATACTTTGGCGAAAAAAAATAGTAAAATTCGATAAGCCCCGAAACCGAAAATATCCGCAAACACGCAACCATCTATAAGATCAACATCTATAAGATGATGAATTTAATAACGAAAATTTCAAGGAACTTGATCATATTTATTAGGAATACGTTTCGGAGTCCAGATCCATCATCAGTTCGTAAATGTACAAATCATTAAGTCTGCAATAGAAGAAAAAACAAAATGTTGGATACAGTCATTAAAGGAAATCAAGAAAATAAAAATAAAATTAAAACATGTCCCAGAAAAACTAAAATTGACAAGACTATTATTTAGTTACAATTTGTAATGGGTAGGAACTATCAGAATTGTTGAGGGCCGGTTTTCGTTTAAAAATATGTAACGATTCTAAAATTCTGAGTTCACATGCAGTTGAAGCCGAATATAAGATTTTGAAGTCCGCAGAGGATATTGGTTCGTTGTATTTTACTGCGTGATTACGTACTGCGGAGTGCGAAGAGTAAGCTAATTAGTTCCCCGCGCGGAACGTTCGACCCTGATGTTCGCCCATTCTGTTATAAAAATATCGTGACGTCATGTCGACGTACGATGATGTGCACTGCACACAACTGTACAACTGTTAAGAATAAATCAGAGAGGCCCGCATCTCCATCGGAAGCGTATCCTTGTACCGGAAAATAGAAGCAACCTTAAAATTATACAATTCCGGTACAAGACAAGGATACGCTTTTGGTGGAGAAGCGAGCCTTCTGATTTATTCTTACAGTTGTACAGTAGTATGCAGTGCACATCATCGTACGTCGGCATGACGGCATAAAATTTTCATATCAGAATAGCCGAACATCGGAGTTGAAGCTTCCGCACGGGGAACCAATTCGCACAATTCGTACGTAATCACGCAGTAAAATGCAACGTACCGATATCCTCTGCGGACTTCAAATTCTTAGATTCGGCTTAGACTACATGTGACCTCGGAATTTTAGAGTCGCTACATATTTTTAAACGAAAACCGGCCCTCAACAACTCTGACAGTTCCTACCCTTTGCAAATTGTAAGTAGATCTTGTCGATTTTATTTTCTCTGGAACATGTTTTGATTTATGTTTTGTTTTCGTGATTTCCTTTAATGACTGTACCCAACATTTACTGTTATTGTAATCATAATGAATTCTACTTTTACGAACTGATGATGGATCTGGACTCCAAAACGTATTCCTAGTAAATATGATTAAGTTTCTTGGAATTTTCCTTGTTTTTAAATTCCTCATCAAGTTGAGATTAAAGCAATCAACTGACCCGTTCAGATGTATTCAACTATAAGATTGTTCGTGGATTTTTCAAACATCTTAACATAGAAGAAAAATACAATATTCGTTATGAACGGCGATATACTTGCTAAATTAAAATAAATTCTTAGCTTCGGAATATATGACGATTTACAAGCTAAATTAAAATAGAATTTTCAGCTACTTCTCTAATAAATTCACAAAAACTTTCAAATGTACCTTCAACTTTATTAAATTGGTTTGGTTTTTGTTAGCCTGTCACATACTTTAAGAAATGGATATTAGGTCAAACTAAATTGGTTTTAGTAGTATAAGTATAATAATTTTATGTCGCTACAGGGTTTAACTTTTCATGCTACATAGCTTTCAGTTATGACCGTGACTCATCGGGAATTCAAAGTAGTGAATTCAGTTAGCGGGCCTGATTAAATGCTATAATTCAACTGTTAGCTAACTAATTTATTAGGTATGAATAGGCTCTTTATTTGATTACAAGTACACACAGCCCATCAAAAATGATGGGATTCACTAACTTTCTTTAAAAAAATTTCCAGATGTGGTGCCCAACGAATGTATCCATCGTAACAGCACCCGTAATGAAAAATATTCTTGTACTTGCGCGCTGGTGAAACTCGTATCACAGATACGGTCACTATAACTCTTCTTATGAGCGTGACAAAAAAAATGGAAGAAGCGGAATCCAAATAAACCAAAGTTATTATTAGATAGTAGCAGGACCCGTGAAAATTCATGGAAAATGTCATGGTTAAGCTAGGTGGACCCGAGAAAAAATTCTGTCAGTATTACCTAACCTGTGCTAGCCTAGCCTATCCTATTCTAAGCTAACCTAACCTATTCTAACAAAACCTTTCCTGATAAAATGTCAAATATTTAAATGCATGAAAACGCCATCTTTTAATGTTACACTGAGGAATTCGGTATCCATGATACCGCAAACTCACACAACCTATGTTTATTAACAAGCGGACACAAAATCGTAAATAAACACACAACGGGTATTATTAGGTTACATACTTTTACTTTCATGATTTATGACCTTAATTTAAATGATAAAATACATATTATTGAAAAGTATCGGTAAAGTATCGGCCGGATTTTGCCGATACCGATACCACTAAAATTGGCCGATACTGCCGATACCGATACATCGGTACATCACTATAGCTATCTAGGAAACATGTTGCTGGCTCTATAACTTAAAAATTGTAGGAGAGCAACTTTTGAAAATGCTAATTCCTTCCCTATTTAAAAATTCAATTTTCTAGTAATATAATAAAAAACACACAAATCAAAAAAATTGTGGCATCAATGTATTTGATTCAACATTGATTCAATATAAATATTTGAATGGCAGAAATAAATTTCATGTATAAAATAAGTAATCAATAAAGCAGTAAATATTTCATTCTAATAATAAAAAAATAAGAAAATAACTGAAAAAATTTTTCAACACTCTACAGTAAAGCAAGTAAAAATTTTCATGGTATAAATATTTAGGAACAGAGGAATGTTACATTAAAAAGAAACCAAAAAAGGACACTTAAGCGAGGTTTCATTTCATTTTACACAGCATTGTTAATAATTATAGTAGATTGATTTTTCTTCATTATGTTAGGAGAATTTGCCCCTTTTTTAACCAAAATATATTTGCTATTTTACCATTTTGAATTTCAATTCAAAATCAACAATTTTAATTGTTAGTGTATATAAATTATTTGGTAAATTAAGAGGGTCGACCCAGGGGCTTTTGGGCGCAATGGGCCACTTTTGTTTCTTTGTTGAAAAAATCCTGAGGTGGTGGGCTAATGTGCCCTAAAATTTTATGGGGCTACAGGCATTAGATTCCCTCAAGGAGAATGTAAGGGAACCAAAGATTATGAATTTTTGACCTTATATAAAAAGAAAACAGAGTGTAAAATGAGAATTCTGGAACAATCAGTTTGTTTACAATGTTACAAGAATTTCAAAGCTGTCTTTGAATTTGTTTCAGCGTAAAAATTAATGATTTCTATTCTTTTGAAATTTCTCTAAAAATAACCTAAAAACTAATGCTTATGTTAAGGAGATGCAAATAATCAATTTTCAATATTTTGTTGCCTATATCATCGTAATTAAATCGAAATGAACAACTTTAAATCTCTATGCACTTTTTGGGGCAAATGAGTATTTAACGAGTTATAGCGGTAGATTTAGTTTCGTCTTTGATGACGAGCACGTCAGAAGCGAGAGTCCATTGTAGTGTTGCCATCCAATGCGGCCGATTAATTACTTGCCGCTTCAAACACTAGAGTTGCGGTCAGTCATTTACTGCTATAACTTGTTGAATACTCGTTTGCCCTAAAAAGTACATTGATCAAAAGGGTCAATATGCAGTACAGGGGATCTACAAAAATTAAGAATTCCATTCGAAAGAATCAGCAAAGGAACCCATTTAAAAACATTTTACATGAATGACATTCTGCTCGCTGATGCGTTATTTTAGTTATTCAACTTTGAAATTTTTATCTTCTGTAGCAGTTGCGTTACACGCTTGAGCCATTAGAGAATGCTTGGGTACTTTGTAATGCATTATTATTTGCTAACTTTGCAGAGCCTGAACTCACTTCTAGGATGTTTTAGTTAATAATACAATAAAGGTTATTACCGAAAAATATTACGTTTCAAAAATATCATAAAATTAAATCTACGGTATTCACTCATACAGTTTTGCTAACGTTCTACGGTCACCGCCATCTTGAAAGCGATGTTGAGTGCATCTCGACTCAAGTCATCACTATTCCAGTCACACTTATATTTTTGGGTTATAACCTTTGTGTTTTTAACTAATACATCCTAGAAGTGGGCTCAGGCTCCGGGGGGACGGCAAATAATAAATTACGCCATATATTGCGAAAAACAATAGCTTTTCTCCTGCTTGGCACGCTTGTTGCGTTGTTGGAAAACCCTTTCCTTTGGCGTGCAAAAGGGTAAATCTGAAGGACATGACAGTAATCGATTTCCCACTTTTGCATCATGATGCCTAAACATAATTAAATCAAAATAAACAAGTTTCCTTCTATGCACTTTCCGTCTGAAATGATTACATTACGAGTTATATCGGTAGGTTTAGTTTTGTCTTTGATGACGAATGCGCTCGAATAAACAGCTACTTATCAATTTTTGAATTTAGTTGCTTGAATCGTGGTAATAACATCGAAATAAACAACTTTTCATCCATACACTTTTTTCGTCGAATGAGTATTTAACGAGGTATAGCGGTAGCTTTAGTTTCATCTTTGATGACGAGCGTGTCGAAAGCAAGACTCTGCCATATCCCGCGATCGATGAATTTATTTCCGCTTCAAACGCTGGAGTTGCGGTAATTCATTTACCGCTATTACTAATAAAATAATCATTTCAGATGAAAAATGAATGGAAGAAAACTTGTTCATTTAGATTAAATTAACTATGTTTAGGCACCGAAAAGTGGGAAATCGATTACTGTCATTTCCTTCAGATTTACTCGCAAAAGCCGGTCAATGTTCAGAGTGATGCAATCAAAGGAAATGGGAATTTTATTCCAAAGAATCACTAAAGGACCCATTTAAGAATGTTTTACAAGAATGACATTCTGCTCTCTGATACATTATTTTTGAATTATTCGACTTTGAAATTGGCTTCCGCGCGCCAAAGGAAGCGAGCGCGCCCAAAGAAGCAAGCGCGCCTTCCAGAATTTTATTAATAACGGAAGTTAACCCCCTATTACAAACGTAAAGAGGTTGGGTCGTGAGGGGGAGGCACAGTTCTTCTAGTGAAAATTATTAATAAAGCTTCTAACCCACCCATTAGGGTGACGACCGCAATCTTGTTTACATCGGGTCTAACATGGCGACCACCATGGGCGCCGCCATCTTGGACCCGATGTCAACAAGATTGCGGTCGTCACCCTAATGGGTGGGTTAGAAGCTTTATTTATAATTTTCACTAGAAGAACTGTGCCTCCCCCTCACGACCCAACCTCTTTACGTTTGTAGTAGCTTCCGTTATTAATTAAATTCCAATTCACGCGCTCGCTTACTTTGGCGCCAAGGTCAACTTCAAAGTTTAATCATTCGAAAATAATGCATCAGCGAGCAGAATTTCATTCATGTAAAACGTTCTTAAATTGGTTTCTATAGTGATTCCTAAGATCGGAATTCTTATTGGTAAATGTTGAGGACTTGACCATAATCGATTTTCCACTTTTTGATGAACAAAGATTGTTGATCAGACCATAATAAACAAGTTTTCTTCAATGCACTTTCCGGCGGAAATGAGTATTTTAAAAGTTATGGCGTTAAATGAGTTACCGGAACTCCAGTGTGCATCACCCTATTACAAACGTAAAGAGGTTGGATCGTGAGGGGTAGCCACAGTTCTTTTTGTTTTATAGTTTTCACTAAAAGAACTGTTGCTACCCCTCACGACCCAACCTCTTTACGTTTGTAATAGGGGGTTTGCTCTTCGTCGGCTTGGTTGGCGCGCGGGAACGCCTGTTTACTTTCACGTCGGACCGCGCGGTGTATTTTTCCCCGCCTCAAACACTGGAGTTACGGTAACTCATTTAATGCCATAACTTTTAAAATACTTATGGTAAATCTGAAGGAGATGACAGTTGTCGATTTTGCAAATTGTAATGGCTAAAAATGGTTAATGACACCAAAATAAACCAGTTTTCTTCTATGCACTTTTTGTCTCAAGTGAGTATTTTATTAGTTATAGCGGTAAATGACTTACCGCAACTCCAGTCTTTGAAGCGGAAAGAAATTCTTTGATCGAGTGGTATGGCAATACTGCAATGTCGTCTCGCTTCCAGCGCTCTGTCTTGAAAGACGAAACCAAACCTACCGCTATACCTCGTTAAATACTCATTTGACAGAAAAAAGTGTATAGAAGAAAAGTTGTTTATTTTGATGTTATTACCATGTTTCAAGCAACAAAAATTCGAAAATCGATGAGTAGCTGTTTATTCGAGCGCATTCGTCATCAATGACGAAACTAAACTTACCGCTATAAATCGTAAAATACTCATTTGAAACAAAAAGTGCATAGAAGAAAACTTGTTTATTTCGATTCAATTAATTAGGTTCAGGCACCAAAAAGTGGAAAATCGACAACTGTCATCTCCTTCAGATTTACCATACTTATTTCTGCCGGAAAGTGCATTGAAGAAAACTTGTTTATTTTGGTCTCATCAACAATCTTTATTGATCAAAGAGTGGAAAATCGATTATGGTCAAGTCCTCAACATTTACCTTCTTATTTTCCATGGTTGCATTAAACTTCACATTGACCTTAAAAATCAATGAGTGGACTCCCTTAATAAACATGAACATAAAAAAAATAGTGCAGCCAAGCAACATGGCCTGACTTGAAACAAGGGAAATGCTCCTATGATCTTAGTAATTTTCATCATGAGAGAAGTTTTGCATCTCAGACTGAACAACAATCTTTGCACTCAATATAACTAACTAGGGTAAATGTAAAGGACTTGACCATAATCGATTTCCCACTTTTTGATCAACAAAGACTGTTAATTAAACCAAAATAAACAAGTTTTCTTCAATGCACTTTCCGGCGGAAATGAGTATTTAAAAGTTATGGCATTAAATGAGTTACCGTAACTCCAGTCTTTGAGTCGGGGAAAAATATACCGCGCGGTTTGACGTGAAAGTAAACAAGCGTTCCCGCGCGCCAACCAAGCCAACGAAGAGCAAACCCCCTATTACAAACGTAAAGAGGTTGGGTCGTGAGGGGTAGCAACAGTTCTTTTAGTGAAAATTATAAAACTAAAAGAACTGTGGCTACCCCTCACGACCCAACCTCTTTACGTTTGTAATAGGGTGATGCACAATGGAGTTCCGGTAACTCATTTAATGCCATAACTTTTAAAATACTCATTTCCGCCGGAAAGTGCATTGAAGAAAACTTGTTTATTTGGTCTCATCAACAATATTTGTTGATCAAAAAGTGGAAAATCGATTATGGTCAAGTCCTTTACATTTACCCTAACTAGGACTAACTATAACATAGTAACAAATATTGTAACATCAAAAGATAAAGAGTTCATGACCTAAATATTAGCTATTAATTCTAATCTTTTCTAGAAATATTTGCTCATTATTTTTTCAAGAAAGAAAATTATGATGACATAATCAAAATATTAAATTAGAAGCCCAAAACCCCCAAAAAAAAACAGCACAAAATTTGGTGAAAAAGCATTAAAATTTATACAAACTGAACATGTCAAGTAAAGTGGTGAAGTCACATGATGAGAATTTTGGCCATTTGCCATTAAACAATAACTTTCAGATCATAAATATAATTCCGCACAGCGTATATAATACCTAGCAAATAAAGGAGGTTTTAGAGCGTGAAACTTTCATAATATAACGTACAAACAAAAATGAGCCTATTTACCTCCTGAGAAGTTCTCCATCCCTGCATAGAACTTGAACCACACTTCAAGAAACTGAATTCTTCATCACTGCACTCTTTATCAGTAACGGGTTTAGAAATATATATTCCCATGGTTCTTCAAGATGCATAAATAAGCTAACAAAACAATTCTGCTAACACATCACTAGCACTCAAGACTCAACTACCGCATAACCAACAGTGCTGGAAGGGGGTACAGGGAGGGTACGTCTAGTGTTGCCATGGCGCGAATACTTTTTCCTCTAAATGAAAAACCTTTTACTTCAAATTTTTTAACATTCTGCAAGGAAACGCTTTCTCTCTCGAATGCATTGCAATTAAGACCCAAAATTTGACAAATAACTTTAATTCCTAAAAGAAGTAGTACTATGATTGTAATTTATAACGTGCGTAGTCATTTAAACCTAATTAATTGGTACACATGTGGTGGTTATTGAGGGTATGTTAGGTTCGTTAAGAAACATTGCATAGTTAATTTAGTCTACGTAATAACTTAGATCTGTGAAAAATGATATCCATATACGTTGTTTATCGTATGATGTTTGGAAATTCCCCCATTTATGCTCTACAGCGGTTATCAGCAAGAAGACATTTGTCGCGATACCTGGCGACTTATATAATGACATCAATATCAAGTAACCTATTAAGTTGCATAAAGAAAAATCTGAAAGAATGTGAGGTGACAAAACATTTGAATAGTTTGGGTAAAATTAGCTCCGGGAAAATAATTTAGTTTGCCATATCGTACCAGAGTGTGATTCTTCGACCTCTCGCGGGATGTACATTTGATCGATCCTCTTTCCCTAGAAATAGGGTAATTTTTTAATAATGGTTTGTTGGAACTATATTTTAGTCTCAAAATTAAGCCCGTCTTATTTTGTAATTCTGTTTACTCGTGTATAATAGAAATTTTTTCCCTAATCCCAAGAGAAGGAAGCAAAGCTACCTTCTACTTTTACGAACTGATGATGGATCTGGACTCCAAAACGTATTCCTAGTAAATATGATTAAGTTTCTTGGAATTTTCCTTGTTTTTAAATTCCTCATCAAGTTGAGATTAAAGCAATCAACTGACCCGTTCAGATGTATTCAACTATAAGATTGTTTGTGGATTTTTCAAACATCTTAACATAGAAGAAAAATACAAGATTCGTTATGAACGGCGATATACTTGCTAAATTAAAATAAATTCTTAGCTTCGGAATATATGACGATTTACAAGCTAAATTAAAATAGAATTTTCAGCTACTTCTCTAATAAATTCACAAAAACTTTCAAATGTACCTTCAACTTTATTAAATTGGTTTGGTTTTTGTTAGCCTGTCACATACTTTAAGAAATGGATATTAGGTCAAACTAAATTGGTTTTAGTAGTATAAGTATAATAATTTTATGTCGCTACAGGGTTTAACTTTTCATGCTACATAGCTTTCAGTTATGACCGTGACTCATCGGGAATTCAAAGTAGTGAATTCAGTTAGCGGGCCTGATTAAATGCTATAATTCAACTGTTAGCTAACTAATTTATTAGGTATGAATAGGCTCTTTATTTGATTACAAGTACACACAGCCCATCAAAAATGATGGGATTCACTAACTTTCTTTAAAAAAATTTCCAGATGTGGTGCCCAACGAATGTATCCATCGTAACAGCACCCGTAATGAAAAATATTCTTGTACTTGCGCGCTGGTGAAACTCGTATCACAGATACGGTCACTATAACTCTTCTTATGAGCGTGACAAAAAAAATGGAAGAAGCGGAATCCAAATAAACCAAAGTTATTATTAGATAGTAGCAGGACCCGTGAAAATTCATGGAAAATGTCATGGTTAAGCTAGGTGGACCCGAGAAAAAATTCTGTCAGTATTACCTAACCTGTGCTAGCCTAGCCTATCCTATTCTAAGCTAACCTAACCTATTCTAACAAAACCTTTCCTGATAAAATGTCAAATATTTAAATGCATGAAAACGCCATCTTTTAATGTTACACTGAGGAATTCGGTATCCATGATACCGCAAACTCACACAACCTATGTTTATTAACAAGCGGACACAAAATCGTAAATAAACACACAACGGGTATTATTAGGTTACATACTTTTACTTTCATGATTTATGACCTTAATTTAAATGATAAAATACATATTATTGAAAAGTATCGGTAAAGTATCGGCCGGATTTTGCCGATACCGATTTTTGTTTCTTTGTTGAAAAAATCCTGAGGTGGTGGGCTAATGTGCCCTAAAATTTTATGGGGCTACAGGCATTAGATTCCCTCAAGGAGAATGTAAGGGAACCAAAGATTATGAATTTTTGACCTTATATAAAAAGAAAACAGAGTGTAAAATGAGAATTCTGGAACAATCAGTTTGTTTACAATGTTACAAGAATTTCAAAGCTGTCTTTGAATTTGTTTCAGCGTAAAAATTAATGATTTCTATTCTTTTGAAATTTCTCTAAAAATAACCTAAAAACTAATGCTTATGTTAAGGAGATGCAAATAATCAATTTTCAATATTTTGTTGCCTATATCATCGTAATTAAATCGAAATGAACAACTTTAAATCTCTATGCACTTTTTGGGGCAAATGAGTATTTAACGAGTTATAGCGGTAGATTTAGTTTCGTCTTTGATGACGAGCACGTCAGAAGCGAGAGTCCATTGTAGTGTTGCCATCCAATGCGGCCGATTAATTACTTGCCGCTTCAAACACTAGAGTTGCGGTCAGTCATTTACTGCTATAACTTGTTGAATACTCGTTTGCCCTAAAAAGTACATTGATCAAAAGGGTCAATATGCAGTACAGGGGATCTACAAAAATTAAGAATTCCATTCGAAAGAATCAGCAAAGGAACCCATTTAAAAACATTTTACATGAATGACATTCTGCTCGCTGATGCGTTATTTTAGTTATTCAACTTTGAAATTTTTATCTTCTGTAGCAGTTGCGTTACACGCTTGAGCCATTAGAGAATGCTTGGGTACTTTGTAATGCATTATTATTTGCTAACTTTGCAGAGCCTGAACTCACTTCTAGGATGTTTTAGTTAATAATACAATAAAGGTTATTACCGAAAAATATTACGTTTCAAAAATATCATAAAATTAAATCTACGGTATTCACTCATACAGTTTTGCTAACGTTCTACGGTCACCGCCATCTTGAAAGCGATGTTGAGTGCATCTCGACTCAAGTCATCACTATTCCAGGCACACTTATATTTTTGGGTTATAACCTTTGTGTTTTTAACTAATACATCCTAGAAGTGGGCTCAGGCTCCGGGGGGACGGCAAATAATAAATTACGCCATATATTGCGAAAAACAATAGCTTTTCTCCTGCTTGGCACGCTTGTTGCGTTGTTGGAAAACCCTTTCCTTTGGCGTGCAAAAGGGTAAATCTGAAGGACATGACAGTAATCGATTTCCCACTTTTGCATCATGATGCCTAAACATAATTAAATCAAAATAAACAAGTTTCCTTCTATGCACTTTCCGTCTGAAATGATTACATTACGAGTTATATCGGTAGGTTTAGTTTTGTCTTTGATGACGAATGCGCTCGAATAAACAGCTACTTATCAATTTTTGAATTTAGTTGCTTGAATCGTGGTAATAACATCGAAATAAACAACTTTTCATCCATACACTTTTTTCGTCGAATGAGTATTTAACGAGGTATAGCGGTAGCTTTAGTTTCATCTTTGATGACGAGCGTGTCGAAAGCAAGACTCTGCCATATCCCGCGATCGATGAATTTATTTCCGCTTCAAACACTGGAGTTGCGGTAATTCATTTACCGCTATTACTAATAAAATAATCATTTCAGATGAAAAATGAATGGAAGAAAACTTGTTCATTTAGATTAAATTAACTATGTTTAGGCACCGAAAAGTGGGAAATCGATTACTGTCATTTCCTTCAGATTTACTCGCAAAAGCCGGTCAATGTTCAGAGTGATGCAATCAAAGGAAATGGGAATTTTATTCCAAAGAATCACTAAAGGACCCATTTAAGAATGTTTTACAAGAATGACATTCTGCTCTCTGATACATTATTTTTGAATTATTCGACTTTGAAATTGGCTTCCGCGCGCCAAAGGAAGCGAGCGCGCCCAAAGAAGCAAGCGCGCCTTCCAGAATTTTATTAATAACGGAAGTTAACCCCCTATTACAAACGTAAAGAGGTTGGGTCGTGAGGGGGAGGCACAGTTCTTCTAGTGAAAATTATTAATAAAGCTTCTAACCCACCCATTAGGGTGACGACCGCAATCTTGTTTACATCGGGTCTAACATGGCGACCACCATGGGCGCCGCCATCTTGGACCCGATGTCAACAAGATTGCGGTCGTCACCCTAATGGGTGGGTTAGAAGCTTTATTTATAATTTTCACTAGAAGAACTGTGCCTCCCCCTCACGACCCAACCTCTTTACGTTTGTAGTAGCTTCCGTTATTAATTAAATTCCAATTCACGCGCTCGCTTACTTTGGCGCCAAGGTCAACTTCAAAGTTTAATCATTCGAAAATAATGCATCAGCGAGCAGAATTTCATTCATGTAAAACGTTCTTAAATTGGTTTCTATAGTGATTCCTAAGATCGGAATTCTTATTGGTAAATGTTGAGGACTTGACCATAATCGATTTTCCACTTTTTGATGAACAAAGATTGTTGATCAGACCATAATAAACAAGTTTTCTTCAATGCACTTTCGGCGGAAATGAGTATTTTAAAAGTTATGGCGTTAAATGAGTTACCGGAACTCCAGTGTGCATCACCCTATTACAAACGTGAAGAGGTTGGGTCGTGAGGCGTAGCCACAGTTCTTTTAGTTTAATAGTTTTCACTAAAAGAACTGTTGCTACCCCTCACGACCCAACCTCTTTACGTTTGTAATAGGGGGTTTGCTCTTCGTCGGCTTGGTTGGCGCGCGGGAACGCCTGTTTACTTTCACGTCGGACCGCGCGGTGTATTTTTGCCCGCCTCAAACACTGGAGTTACGGTAACTCATTTAATGCCATAACTTTTAAAATACTTATGGTAAATCTGAAGGAGATGACAGTTGTCGATTTTGCAAATTGTAATGGCTAAAAATGGTTAATGACACCAAAATAAACCAGTTTTCTTCTATGCACTTTTTGTCTCAAGTGAGTATTTTATTAGTTATAGCGGTAAATGACTTACCGCAACTCCAGTCTTTGAAGCGGAAAGAAATTCTTTGATCGAGTGGTATGGCAATACTGCAATGTCGTCTCGCTTCCAGCGCTCTGTCTTGAAAGACGAAACCAAACCTACCGCTATACCTCGTTAAATACTCATTTGACAGAAAAAAGTGTATAGAAGAAAAGTTGTTTATTTTGATGTTATTACCATGTTTCAAGCAACAAAAATTCGAAAATCGATGAGTAGCTGTTTATTCGAGCGCATTCGTCATCAATGACGAAACTAAACTTACCGCTATAAATCGTAAAATACTCATTTGAAACAAAAAGTGCATAGAAGAAAACTTGTTTATTTCGATTCAATTAATTAGGTTCAGGCACCAAAAAGTGGAAAATCGACAACTGTCATCTCCTTCAGATTTACCATACTTATTTCTGCCGGAAAGTGCATTGAAGAAAACTTGTTTATTTTGGTCTCATCAACAATCTTTATTGATCAAAGAGTGGAAAATCGATTATGGTCAAGTCCTCAACATTTACCTTCTTATTTTCCATGGTTGCATTAAACTTCACATTGACCTTAAAAATCAATGAGTGGACTCCCTTAATAAACATGAACATAAAAAAAATAGTGCAGCCAAGCAACATGGCCTGACTTGAAACAAGGGAAATGCTCCTATGATCTTAGTAATTTTCATCATGAGAGAAGTTTTGCATCTCAGACTGAACAACAATCTTTGCACTCAATATAACTAACTAGGGTAAATGTAAAGGACTTGACCATAATCGATTTCCCACTTTTTGATCAACAAAGACTGTTAATTAAACCAAAATAAACAAGTTTTCTTCAATGCACTTTCCGGCGGAAATGAGTATTTAAAAGTTATGGCATTAAATGAGTTACCGTAACTCCAGTCTTTGAGTCGGGGAAAAATATACCGCGCGGTTTGACGTGAAAGTAAACAAGCGTTCCCGCGCGCCAACCAAGCCAACGAAGAGCAAACCCCCTATTACAAACGTAAAGAGGTTGGGTCGTGAGGGGTAGCAACAGTTCTTTTAGTGAAAATTATAAAACTAAAAGAACTGTGGCTACCCCTCACGACCCAACCTCTTTACGTTTGTAATAGGGTGATGCACAATGGAGTTCCGGTAACTCATTTAATGCCATAACTTTTAAAATACTCATTTCCGCCGGAAAGTGCATTGAAGAAAACTTGTTTATTTGGTCTCATCAACAATATTTGTTGATCAAAAAGTGGAAAATCGATTATGGTCAAGTCCTTTACATTTACCCTAACTAGGACTAACTATAACATAGTAACAAATATTGTAACATCAAAAGATAAAGAGTTCATGACCTAAATATTAGCTATTAATTCTAATCTTTTCTAGAAATATTTGCTCATTATTTTTTCAAGAAAGAAAATTATGATGACATAATCAAAATATTAAATTAGAAGCCCAAAACCCCCAAAAAAAAACAGCACAAAATTTGGTGAAAAAGCATTAAAATTTATACAAACTGAACATGTCAAGTAAAGTGGTGAAGTCACATGATGAGAATTTTGGCCATTTGCCATTAAACAATAACTTTCAGATCATAAATATAATTCCGCACAGCGTATATAATACCTAGCAAATAAAGGAGGTTTTAGAGCGTGAAACTTTCATAATATAACGTACAAACAAAAATGAGCCTATTTACCTCCTGAGAAGTTCTCCATCCCTGCATAGAACTTGAACCACACTTCAAGAAACTGAATTCTTCATCACTGCACTCTTTATCAGTAACGGGTTTAGAAATATATATTCCCATGGTTCTTCAAGATGCATAAATAAGCTAACAAAACAATTCTGCTAACACATCACTAGCACTCAAGACTCAACTACCGCATAACCAACAGTGCTGGAAGGGGGTACAGGGAGGGTACGTCTAGTGTTGCCATGGCGCGAATACTTTTTCCTCTAAATGAAAAACCTTTTACTTCAAATTTTTTAACATTCTGCAAGGAAACGCTTTCTCTCTCGAATGCATCGCAATTAAGACCCAAAATTTGACAAATAACTTTAATTCCTAAAAGAAGTAGTACTATGATTGTAATTTATAACGTGCGTAGTCATTTAAACCTAATTAATTGGTACACATGTGGTGGTTATTGAGGGTATGTTAGGTTCGTTAAGAAACATTGCATAGTTAATTTAGTCTACGTAATAACTTAGATCTGTGAAAAATGATATCCATATACGTTGTTTATCGTATGATGTTTGGAAATTCCCCCATTTATGCTCTACAGCGGTTATCAGCAAGAAGACATTTGTCGCGATACCTGGCGACTTATATAATGACATCAATATCAAGTAACCTATTAAGTTGCATAAAGAAAAATCTGAAAGAATGTGAGGTGACAAAACATTTGAATAGTTTGGGTAAAATTAGCTCCGGGAAAATAATTTAGTTTGCCATATCGTACCAGAGTGTGATTCTTCGACCTCTCGCGGGATGTACATTTGATCGATCCTCTTTCCC
Source organism: Morinoia aosen (assembly GCA_030386875.1). NCBI lineage: Eukaryota > Metazoa > Arthropoda > Malacostraca > Amphipoda > Talitridae > Morinoia > Morinoia aosen. Next base: position 88,702,595 of record CM059559.1, on the reverse strand, counting down.
TAGAAATAGGGTAATTTTTTAATAATGGTTTGTTGGAACTATATTTTAGTCTCAAAATTAAGCCCGTCTTATTTTGTAATTCTGTTTACTCGTGTATAATAGAAATTTTTTCCCTAATCCCAAGAGAAGGAAGCAAAGCTACCTGTATCTCCCCCTCCCAATGAGGTTTCTTCTTCTGTTAACACTCATTTTGAGGCTGCTCTAATTTCTAGCTGAAGGAATTTAAACATTGTAATTTAGTCTCAATTTGAAAAAAACACCTTTTTCTAACTATAAACTAGTTCAAAAAATAATTTTTCATCACGAAAGGGTAGGAGCAGAGCTCCTTACTTTGCTGCCCCTTCTTCTGAAAACACTTTTTTTGAGTCAGCTGTAATTTTTAGACTTTAATATTTAAAAATTGAATTCAGCTCCAATTTTATGCTAACGCTTTTTATTGATGAGCTGAGTTTCTCGTTTATCTAGGAAGGAACGAGTTTTTCTAAAATATTTTAAAATTAATCGGAAATTTTCTTTAGAACTGTGCGAGGACTTTATGAAAAACTTCAATCAATTCAGCGATCGTCAGACGTGGAATGTGAATGTGATCAGATGGACACCACATGGGTGCTCAACGATAAAAGAGACATTCGTATAAAGCGTTCAATATTATCTCATATGAAGTCCTTGTGATAAGGAAACTTTAGAGTCAACGAATGAGCACCCAAAAGGGCGTCGTACCACTTATTTCAATACTCGCTGTGGAAATTAGATATCGCTCTCATCCGTAAACTGAAATAAACTTCTCCAAAGACTAAACATAATTGCACCTATTTTGGCGAATTCGCATTCTTTTAGTACACCTTGTAGTGATCGCCCTCAGCCGTACTTCAGCCTAATTTCATAAAATATTAAAAACTAACATCCTAAAATTAAATTATACAAATGTAATTATTTTTATAATTTTACAAGACCAAATTAATTCGATTAAACTCAAAATTTTACCAAAAATGTGTTTCGAAAATATTTGCCGTTCTCGTTTCCTTCCGTCACTTCCGTTGGAAACATTCGCGTAGAACCATTTCGCAAGCTTCCGCTCAAAAGAGCATATAAGGCCGACTCTGCAGGCAGAGGCGTCATTCTCGTACAGATCCTCCTGAATAGTGCTTGGCCCCAGAGGGGCAATTGTAAGTATCAAGTGTAACGATAAGTGTGTATTATGTCTTAACTTTCCTGTGTCGTGTCTTAACTTGTTCCGTGTTACGGAGCTCTCGTTATTGTGTCGTAGAAATATTCACTATGTTGTCTCTGTGCCAGTGTTAGTTAGTCACCAGCCTCAAGCTCACTGCCACATCTTTGTCATTGTTATCGTGTTTGCTATTCTCCGATGATGCCTTATTGTGCTGTCAGTATTAACCGATGTTGGCATTTGCTCCTTAGATATTTTTTAGTGCTAAGCATAGTGTTAAGACACTTTGCTGTCCACAGAGATCATTTTTGGTTTGCTCATCTTTTGTTGGTTCCAGCTTCTAATTAATTGTGCTCTCAACTTTTGTATTGTAATTAAGTCGTGATTCAAACAAGTATGGAACCCTTTTCACGTTCAACACTCAACGTTTAAAGTCCAAAAAATCTTAAGAAATAAAATAGGATATTGCAGCAAATCGCGTTTGTATTTTCTGCAGTACTCATTTCAAGTCAATTCATAAATAATTGTTCCTTATAAATACCTAACTACATTTGACATGTCTTTTAGGAATAGAAGCAGCGTTCTTATGTTCAATATTTTTCCATGAATTAATTGAGCCTTTTTTAAATCACTGTAACTTTGGTCTCAGCTTAGTTGTTGGGGCTTTCGTGCCCGTTTAGGTGCTGTTCCTTTTTATGTAACTTCTGCTGCAATTCTTGCTCATCTAAATGATAGAGTATAGAGAATTCACCTTTTTTCATACTTATATTTTTTAGTACATGAATTATCTAATTACCTCAGTGCTTTAGCTATTATTTTGGCTGTAGTTCATTTAAACTCAGTTGTGCTGCTACTTGTAATGTCAGGATAGAGCTTTTGACCAGTTGGTCTGGAGCACTGATTCTGGTGTTAAGATGATTCAGGCTGCGACTCGGGCGCTAGAGTTGCGGACTGATTTTTAGCACCGGACTCCTGCCACTGTTCCTCCTGTGAATGTTACAGTTTTGCGCAGTCTTGCACATGTGTATGAATAGACTCAAATTTTGTGTTCAAATTAACTCAAGTCACCTGCTCCCTCACAGGATCGACGGGACCCCACATTCAAGCACTCACAAACACTTATGAAACCAAACCCTAACCTCTTAATTTAAGGAGCTTACCTCCTCCAAGTCCTCGCCTCCGAGTTCTCCTCCAAGTTTCTCCTCATATTCAAATTTCACTATACTGGAAAGGCCTGCATCCCTGCAGTTAAGCCGCTAAAATCTCCAGTTGAGACCATTGGGTCGAGAGTCCTCACCATTATTACCGAGTTTTCCCAACCGGTAACTATTCCCAAACTCTTCATTCAACTCACTACTCACTTGGTGTCGGAACCTCCCACACCTACACCATCCTCGACTTCACACTCCAGCACGCGCTTCACAAGCCTGAGCGGAACGAATCGTCTGGAGTCCTCCAACCTCCTCGGACTCTCCCTAAGAACTCTCGCAACAAGAAGTCTCCCCAAGAACTCTCGCAACAAGAAGTCTCGCCACAAGAGTCAAGTCTCGCACCCCAGCGTGCAACCTTCTCCTCAATAAACCCAATACCGGCGAGTTAAACTATTCTCTCATTTTCCCCCGGTGTTGGCTTGTGGTAATTTTTGGTTGTTTCATGGATTATTTGACGCTTGAAAAATTGCGTCCGAAGACCCCAAACTCCTTCTGAGTCATGAGTCAGTGGCCGTCATTTGTTCATTTAGCTATTAAGTGTGCTCTACACCGAGCACTGGTGACCTCGCCATTATAAAAAGAACATCCTTCTTTTGAAATCAATTGAAATCAATATTCAACCTTTAAAAGTCAAATTCAATTAGTTCCCCATTAGGGAGAACTTTAAACTGGTGACCAGAATTCACACCAGAGTTGATAAATAATCCAACAACTGGGTTGCCGCAGCCATCATTTGGAGGTTTTTGAGCGCATGTCGAGGCTGTTGCAGCTGTTGCATGTTGAACTTTGGAGGAGGTAGTGTTCCTTTCCATCCGTTTCCTCTAATTCTCAGTAATCAAACATAGTTTTTCCTCTCTAAAACTTTTCCCTAATAATAAGTTATTGCTACTGCAGCCTATTCTAACAAATCCTTCATGTTTTCAATTGCTACTGAAGCCACCTTTTTACAAAACTCTTCATGCATTTCCATTGCTACTGAAGCTCCTAACTAATAACCTTCGCAATTTCCATTGCTACTGCAGCACCACTGCTACTGAAGCACAAAAGTAAACAAAATGTCTGTGTGTGAAACTCTACCTTGCCATCCTGAGCAACTTACGGATATAAAAGAACAGCCGTCTGCAGACCGGTTGTCCTTTAATAGTTATCCGTATCCCATACGGGTACGGAATGCTCAGCGCAAATATTTCACCTTCACTTGACTAAGTCTTTCCTGATATCCCATTTTTTGTATGGCTGCCTGGCCGGTGTGCTGTAGCCTTGGGGACGCCTGAGGAGCACGCACGCTGGCTGGGGGTGGTTGTGCAAACGACTCACGTCGCACAATTGCCGTCGTAACCGGCATATGTGTTTTGGGAAGGAAGGAACTGATGTTTGTACTATGGCATACTATAAAAACCTGGACGGCGACTTCGCCTCAGGTCAACACCTGTCGAGCCAACGAATTCGTACGTCTTAGTTCGCTTTGAGTTTCTAAAGTTGTGGAAGTCGACCAATTCTAGATTCCCCGTTACACCGTTCAAAGAACGCAGTCGGAATCAGGAATTCGGGCGCCCCCATTTCGGCGGATACTCTGGCACCTGTATGCCCAGTGATGCTAACCTCACAGATTTCTTATGGTCCCAGTTCGGGATCCGAGCTGAAAATTTCATAGTACCTCAGTTAACCTTCCACTATTTTCTTCTATTTTCTTCTGTCAAAGCATCTTTTGGAATCTCTCCTCCGTATTTCTGACTTGCACTTTACAAGTAACAGCTTCACTGTTACCAGACCTTTCGGTCTCCTTTGGGGGGAGAGTAGCTGTAGTGATCGCCCTCAGCCGTACTTCAGCCTAATTTCATAAAATATTAAAAACTAACATCCTAAAATTAAATTATACAAATGTAATTATTTTTATAATTTTACAAGACCAAATTAATTCGATTAAACTCAAAATTTTACCAAAAATGTGTTTCGAAAATATTTGCCGTTCTCGTTTCCTTCCGTCACTTCCGTTGGAAACATTCGCGTAGAACCATTTCGCAAGCTTCCGCTCAAAAGAGCATATAAGGCCGACTCTGCAGGCAGAGGCGTCATTCTCGTACAGATCCTCCTGAATAGTGCTTGGCCCCAGAGGGGCAATTGTAAGTATCAAGTGTAACGATAAGTGTGTATTATGTCTTAACTTTCCTGTGTCGTGTCTTAACTTGTTCCGTGTTACGGAGCTCTCGTTATTGTGTCGTAGAAATATTCACTATGTTGTCTCTGTGCCAGTGTTAGTTAGTCACCAGCCTCAAGCTCACTGCCACATCTTTGTCATTGTTATCGTGTTTGCTATTCTCCGATGATGCCTTATTGTGCTGTCAGTATTAACCGATGTTGGCATTTGCTCCTTAGATATTTTTTAGTGCTAAGCATAGTGTTAAGACACTTTGCTGTCCACAGAGATCATTTTTGGTTTGCTCATCTTTTGTTGGTTCCAGCTTCTAATTAATTGTGCTCTCAACTTTTGTATTGTAATTAAGTCGTGATTCAAACAAGTATGGAACCCTTTTCACGTTCAACACTCAACGTTTAAAGTCCAAAAAATCTTAAGAAATAAAATAGGATATTGCAGCAAATCGCGTTTGTATTTTCTGCAGTACTCATTTCAAGTCAATTCATAAATAATTGTTCCTTATAAATACCTAACTACATTTGACATGTCTTTTAGGAATAGAAGCAGCGTTCTTATGTTCAATATTTTTCCATGAATTAATTGAGCCTTTTTTAAATCACTGTAACTTTGGTCTCAGCTTAGTTGTTGGGGCTTTCGTGCCCGTTTAGGTGCTGTTCCTTTTTATGTAACTTCTGCTGCAATTCTTGCTCATCTAAATGATAGAGTATAGAGAATTCACCTTTTTTCATACTTATATTTTTTAGTACATGAATTATCTAATTACCTCAGTGCTTTAGCTATTATTTTGGCTGTAGTTCATTTAAACTCAGTTGTGCTGCTACTTGTAATGTCAGGATAGAGCTTTTGACCAGTTGGTCTGGAGCACTGATTCTGGTGTTAAGATGATTCAGGCTGCGACTCGGGCGCTAGAGTTGCGGACTGATTTTTAGCACCGGACTCCTGCCACTGTTCCTCCTGTGAATGTTACAGTTTTGCGCAGTCTTGCACATGTGTATGAATAGACTCAAATTTTGTGTTCAAATTAACTCAAGTCACCTGCTCCCTCACAGGATCGACGGGACCCCACATTCAAGCACTCACAAACACTTATGAAACCAAACCCTAACCTCTTAATTTAAGGAGCTTACCTCTTCCAAGTCCTCGCCTCCGAGTTCTCCTCCAAGTTTCTCCTCATATTCAAATTTCACTATACTGGAAAGGCCTGCATCCCTGCAGTTAAGCCGCTAAAATCTCCAGTTGAGACCATTGGGTCGAGAGTCCTCACCATTATTACCGAGTTTTCCCAACCGGTAACTATTCCCAAACTCTTCATTCAACTCACTACTCACTTGGTGTCGGAACCTCCCACACCTACACCATCCTCGACTTCACACTCCAGCACGCGCTTCACAAGCCTGAGCGGAACGAATCGTCTGGAGTCCTCCAACCTCCTCGGACTCTCCCTAAGAACTCTCGCAACAAGAAGTCTCCCCAAGAACTCTCGCAACAAGAAGTCTCGCCACAAGAGTCAAGTCTCGCACCCCAGCGTGCAACCTTCTCCTCAATAAACCCAATACCGGCGAGTTAAACTATTCTCTCATTTTCCCCCGGTGTTGGCTTGTGGTAATTTTTGGTTGTTTCATGGATTATTTGACGCTTGAAAAATTGCGTCCGAAGACCCCAAACTCCTTCTGAGTCATGAGTCAGTGGCCGTCATTTGTTCATTTAGCTATTAAGTGTGCTCTACACCGAGCACTGGTGACCTCGCCATTATAAAAAGAACATCCTTCTTTTGAAATCAATTGAAATCAATATTCAACCTTTAAAAGTCAAATTCAATTAGTTCCCCATTAGGGAGAACTTTAAAACCTCGTATAGTTTGTCTATTAGTACGCCTCGTATGCTTTATCTATTTGTAAACCTCGAAAAGTTTGTCTATTAGTACTCCTTGTACAGAAAACTTACAGGCTATCCTGTAATCGTTTACAGTTTAATTAACTTTAAGCTTGTTTCTTCAAGAACTTAAAATTAAGGACTAAAATTAAATTAACATTTAACTTATCAGTAAAAATTAATATCTGAATATTAAATCTAAAATTAATGTAGCAAATTTCATTACCTTAATTTATAAAAATTTCTATAACCCAGCTCTAGGCTTGTATTTGGTTCTTGAACTTTAGTTTACCATCCTGAATACAGCCTATTGAATACACCATTTAAGCCAAGCCGCACTTACCTCGTACATTTTCTGGATGCCAATTCAGATCGCCTCCAGCCATTGACCGCACAACTTGATTATCAACTTTATAAATGAGCCTACACAGCCTTCGTCGTTTTCACCTGCCTCCGCATCCCCGGCGGAACCTCCCGTGCTGTCAACGCAGGGACGCCGGGGGATTTTCATCCGCACCGCTTCGCTTCGCTGCGCTTCCCCTCCGTCGAGGACTGAGCGGACGGAGGATGAGAGACTGAGGCGCCATACGTGCTGCTGACTGCTCCACTCACCATCCACTCGCCTGACGGCGCTTCCCGGCATGTTCCAGAGCTGACAAGTACTTGTGGAGGTTCGTAAACTAAAAATTCACGACCAATTACTTGCCATGCCGTGAGCTGGGTACTTAGGACCACGTTTCCCTATGCATTCTTAAACATAAACTTATAATAACTTGCCTTATAACACAAACTTATAATAACTTGCCTTATAACATAAACTTTTAATAACTTGCCTTATAACATAAACTTATAATAACTTGCCTTATAACACAAACTTATAATTACTTGCCTTATAACATAAACTTATAATAACTTGTCTCATAACATAAACTTATAATAACTTGCCTTATAACATAAACTTATAATAACTTGCCTTATAACATAAACTTATGATATCTTTCCTTATAACATAAAAACTTATAACGATAAACTGTACTAAACCTGTAATTAAACTGAATCCCAACTAACCGCAACTAACTCCACAGAGCACGGATTGCTTCCTACGACGGCACTGTCGCAGGCCGCAAGTCCAACGCCCGCCTGTCTACCTGAAGTCCTGCTCCGAGGAGTTTATAGTTTTTTTGTTGCATTTAACTTTAGCGCTTTGTCCAATTCGACCAAATGTCGTGCCGACATTGATCTTAATAAATGGAAGCAATTTTTCCCATTACGTATTCCCATTCAGTGTATTCACTCTCCTATATTTATTATTAACCAATCTTTTTTTTACACTCCTCGTATGGAACGTTTGTCTCGAACGTCTAATGGTAAGAAATTTTCAAAAGCCATTATGTTGGCATGTATCTCATGTGGCAACGTCGTTGGAAATAAACGGCTTTTCTTTTTTTCTTCTTAGCCTTGAGCTCATAACGTCTGACTATTTTCTGCACGAAAGGATTTACGCATCATAAACTCTGAATTATGCAGAGACTTTGATGACAACTCAAAGCAAAGGTAAATTGTTGCAGAATATCCTAATCAATGAAATTGGACTTCATTAGGGTGTCTCTAATATAAATTATCAAAAGCAACGCTAGTATACATCCTGCAACTTTGGTCACAACTTTCTTCAATAAATGCTTATTATCTTACGCTGCTTGATTTATTTTTTCTAAAAGTCGTGATCAAAATTACTCTAGCCGTCAAAGTAAGTCCAGTTCACGATACCTCTAAATAAAACCAGTAAGAAAAACGGTGCATCAAGAACTGTTTACAAAGCAAACATCCTATGCTGTTCTCGAATGTTCAAAGAAGTATAAATAGAACTTGAAAAGGAATAGAATCACCACATACTACCTAATTGTTCTGATTGTATGAAAATAAGTTAAATGAGACTACAATAGCTAAAATATGACCCTGTTAATGCATGACTAGGAGATGCAACGGAAATACAATGAGATATCCGATAGTGGAAGAAAAATCTTATTTGTCAAAAGACAAGCAGCTAGCGTTTCAGCAATTAATAGGAAATTCCCGAGCTCGAATTAAGTTATGCAACTATTTTTACCTTTAAAAAACAGAGTAAGCTTTTAGATGCAAAGTGACCAGATGGCGACTCAAGCGCCATCAGAAACGTATTCGAAAAATAGATCCTATCTTATTTGATGAGAAAAATAAATTTATGAGCTATTGGTCAGGTTAGATGAAGGTGTTAGCTACAAATTGAGACTAAATTGAGTTTTTCAAATTCCTCAAGTTAGAAATTAGACGAGGCTGAACAAGAGTGTTTCCAAAAGAAGGGACCTCATGCATTGGGATGGGGGGTAGAAGGAGCTCTGGTTCCCTTCTCCTTGGGCTAGGAAAAAACTCCTGTTATACATGAACGAACATAGAATTGGATGGACTTCATTTTGAGACTAAGATATAGTTATTACGAGCCATAATTCAAAAACTACTCTATTTCTAGGGATAGAGGACCGTTTGTAAGAGAGTTCGCGCGACCGGTTGAAAATTCTTACTCCGGTCGTTATTGTACGCCATACTGTAGTTGTAAGCATAATTTGTTAGCATAATTTATCAGAATGACTGTATAATGATGAAAGCACGACAATGGTTGGAAATTAACATATATAACGAACATTCGGAAATTTAAAAGATGGAGGAAATTTAAAAGCTAAACATTTAGAATGGAGGGGGGAAGAGGGGGGGGGGGGGGGGCTGAGAGAAAACAATAATTGATAAAAGTGTACGCATTTGCACAAATTGCATAAAAAATACCACTAATAAAAACAAACCAAAATTGATCTTAGTAATTTAAAAATCCTTCGAAACACTAACGTACGTTTCAAATAAATTTGATTGATCTCTATTTTATTTAGTTGGTTCTCATTTTGTTACCGAAATGGGTTTCAGCTCTCAACTATGTCCTAGAGTTTAGTTTCTCGCACCATTTTCGTTTTCTACGTCAAGCAAAGTAGTCTATTGAAAGCATCAAAGCATCACGCATCAAATCGGCAAGATCTTTGTCCACGTTCAGTCTTGCAACCACAGTATTTACACCAAAGCAAAACAGCTCTTCTTGTGATTGTATATAACACAGAAAGTTTACTTATCTGAGAACGCAATCGAGATGAGGAATAGAAATCGAAGGGTTTCTCCTGCGAAGGGAATAAAGAAATAGAAATAGGGAATAGAAACTGAAGAGCAGCCTTTCTACTTATTGAGCCCACACTTCAATTTATCCCCTTCGGATAAGAAGCTAAATAAATTAATATACATACAATGCTGTTTTAGGAATAGAGTGAGATTTGCAGGAGTTTGCTTGAGCAAATGTGCTGCCAAACGAAGGATACCAATCCAGAAAATTCTGTGTAATGTAATACTGTCAGGTGCCGCAGAAAATTATAATTTAGAAAATGAATTCAAGAGTTTTGAAAAAATAAGAAGAAAAAACAGTTTATTTATAAATAAAGATGGTACAAAAATATGATACATCATTGGTTTTTAAAATATCTTAAGGTGGGGACCTTAGATGATACAACACATGAGTATCGTGATACCATATCACTAGTGACACCTATAATGCAGGGGTGTAACTAATGATTAATGAAGTTTAAACTTTTAATTTTAAAGACTGGCGAATTACAACAGTCAAGAATTAACTTTTCAAGAATTAACTCACAGAAAACTTCAGTCGGAGTAAATCCAGAATTGTTAGTCTTCAAGAGTTTTGTATTCAGAACACTACAAAAATACACGTTAGTTTAATTTTAAGATATAACATAGAAGTGATCTAATCACCTTTCCTTAAAGAGAATTAAGGAGGGGGCAATGTATTCTACATTTCATTTTAACCACCTCGGAAGATGAATGCAGCTGTGCTATAAAGTATGTCCTATAAAAAAAAACGAAACGAGTATTTTTTTTCGCGTATCAGTTATACCATCATAAAAATACCATAAGCATTCAATTTCTAGCACAATTCTCCTTCAAAATTAACCTATAGAAAATGTATTACTGATTATGATAGTATTACTGATGAGGGAAAATAAATACTCGGTCCGTGTTTTTGTGGGACATTCTGTATATTGCAAGGACCTACTGAATTTAAAACTTAATGCTGTCCTTGCAGAACTCTAGGAATAAAATTTCGCTGAGAGGAAGTTAACCAGATCTTAACAAGGCTACATAAAAAATGCATTAAAACCTTTGCCGATTGAGCAGAAAATCAAAAATTTTACACTGTAAATTTAGGAATGAAACAAGGACTAAGCGCTTATTTTCTAAACATTGTATTCACGCACAAAACATTAGTTTTTTTTGTTTCGCAGTGTTCTTTGTGACTGGAATCATGAGAATGTGAAATTCAATTCTTTATCGAAGTTTCTTGAAGCTAATGTTTCAAAAATAGATACTTTAGACTATCCCTACCAAGGACAATTTTCTATTGAAATCTTACTCTGCTTGCCACCATTACATTCGTTTTTATTAAAATACTAATTACACAACGATAACTTTCACATTATTATCAAGAGTTCCGGTTTTAACATGATGTTTTTTAGTGACAAATAAATTATTCTACTCTATAATTTTCCAGTGTAGAGGATATTTAATCCAATCAAGTTCATTTCATATTATCAAGAACACTGTCTTTTAAATGCCTTTTTAGTAACGCTAGAATGCAGTGAAGGTGGCCAATGTGCGAGCTGGTACCCATTTCCGTCACCTGGGTCGAGTGGTTTTAAGTTCTCCTTTTCCCCAACGGAATGAATCACCGAACTGACACTACCTGAGTTCAAACTGTCAGCCCTTCACGCTAAAGACGCGCGCTCAAACCACTACGGTAAACACTTTGCGTGACATAATTTCTTTAAAGATAGAAACAAAAGAAAAACAGTTTATTTCCCTTTAAGTTGGCACAAAAATTATTATCGGTTTTTGAAATGTCGTATAGTGAACTTTGTTAGTTGGTGAACATGTGGGACAGTGCACATTGTGCTCTAGCAACCTCAAAAGAATTTTATGCTAAATGGAGTGAGTTGGGCGCTTCCAGCCCGTGTTTGCTGCGACGATTATCTGAATACAAGTCCTGGCCGAACAATCACCTGTTGCTCTCAGAGCAGCTGTAACTATTTGGATTACTGATTACCTACAAGCCAAACCCCATCACTTTTTTCACTCTCATATCAGAATGCATTCAGCCCAACGAATTTTAGAATATCACACCATGTTCTCATTATTTGTGAGGTTTCTTCTCAAACTCACTGGCATAGGAAGCTTACATTGACGTTTGTACGAGCATAGGCAGTTTTAGAGCGATAATTTATTGAAATAATAATGCGGTGATAACTTTCTAACATGTTGGGGAATAACTTTAGTCTGAAATTATGAAGTACCATTGCAACCTCATTGAAAAAAATATATTCGATTTAATTGCTGAATTCAGTCTTCGAGCTCTAGACTAAAGTGATCCATGATGTGCACTTTTTTAATTGGCTTAAAGGTCAGAAAATATTCCCTCATTGAAATTGACAATTCATCTTTTTTCTTTGTGCTCGAAGTCCAAATGAATCAATAACTGAGTCATAAATACTGTGGAGTTAATTCAAATCACAGGGACTCAAAACCAATCAAATCATTTCGGTCTTAATTAAATATCATGGTTTATTTAATCTAATATATAACTATACCATTATCCTTAATCCACTTCAATGATAATTAAATTAAATATACGTTTTTCCAAGCTTGGATACCTACAAACACGATCGGCTGGCATGCCAATGCACGAGAGTACAAATACCGTATATACTCAAGAACGTCTCCTGGATTCTTACATTCGACTTTTAGAAACGCGCTCTAGTTGAGTGGTTATTACACAACATTTTAACTCATTTACAGTAAAATTGTTTCACGTTAAATGAAATATTACGTAAATTTTCCTCAAATTATCATTCATGAAACCCAGTACGGTGTGAACTTTTCATCGAAGTATTTAGAATATAAGAACGATGTGAGTGACTTCTTAATGTTTTTTAAAAAGGACGTTTGGCCGAAAATAGGGCCAGCCATGCATGATGCAATGACGAATAAATAATTTGAAAATTAATCATAACGGGATTACTAGAAACGTTTTAATTCTCATCTCTTTAATAAAAGAGCAAGAACACTAGTATGGTGAAGTTTTGGAAAGCAAAGGAAGGTTCGCTTTCGGTTGCAACTGTGAAGCGTAGTTGTGCGTCGCAACCAGCAACGCTAGGGCTAGGAGCACGGTAGCTAGGAGCCTCCAGCTCCAGTCGCAGTTGAGACACCGTAAGAAAGGTGTGTGAGCTACTAGTTCTTCCTCGCCACAAGCCGGTCAAGCATCTTGAACAGAAAATAAACAGTTACTAGTGAAACACTCGAGGTAAGCCGTCCGCGGTTAAGGATAATAATCTATTTCTCTCCTTCCGTTACTTATAAGTTTTACGCGATTGAAGGTTTATTTCATCCATAATTGTTAAATATTTTACGTTAATGGAGCAATAAAAAAAATCCCTATTATTTTTCACTTCTATGATTCAAATATAACTAGGTAATTTTAGTTATCCCCACCCTTGTATGACGTCTTAAAACGATCACCAATGTCTGGCACAAACTGATAGCATTGAGAGAGATCGCATGAAGTCATTGTGTTCCAGAAAATATGATGGCTCACAGAGGCTTGAGCGAAGAAAGTTGGTGGTTCTACTCGCGACGAGGCAACTTCTAGGACAAGACAGTAGTTATCGGAAAAGTAGTTCAGAATTGGACCACTTCACGAGGTGCGCTGAGCTGTAGTGTGTGTTGCACGGTGAGCATAATTGAGCTTCTTCAGTGACTAAAATACGTCACTGAAGAATGTTTATTACTATACTATATGGGATTACTATGCTATACACTATATAGTTCAATTACCATACTACAAGGGAAACTACTATGTTCGTGCACTTGCGTGTATTTACGAGTAAAAGTTTTATTTTAACGTTCATTGCTTGAGTAAGAGATGTGAAATTTACATTTTTTGTAAGATGATAGCGATAGATTGAAAGGCATGTTTCTTAAAAAGTGTGTACGCTTGGAGATGTTCAAAAAAAGTAAAAGATAGTACGCTAAATCACCAATTTCTAGTAAGTATTCTGGTGTCTTGTTGAAATAAATTGTTACATAGTCCTATAAATATTTCAACACGTTTATCCCAATTGATGAGTGTACCATAATTCCTACTCACTATTGAAAACTTTCATCATTAAACTGAAATCCATTTCTAAGAAATACGCTAAAAGCGATCAACCTAAACTGTACTGACAATTTTAACTCCTGCCTTCAAATCTCCACTTGTTCTTGGAGATTCTAGAAGGACTACACAAAATTCTTGTCCATAGTTTCAATAGAAGAAAGTCAAACTTCCTACGTACAGGAAAAGTAAATATAATGAACACATGTAATCATGCATGTTTATTCATTTTATTAAGTTTTTCTGCTTGTTGTGAGTTTCAATGGTAATCAGATAACCTTTGTATTTGCTTGGCAATAATACTCTGCTCCTATGACGATCATAACCGTTTTAGATATTTGGTTTAGAACAAATCACTCCATCCAATAAAGTTTCACCATCCAATGCAGGATGTAGTAACCATCCCATGTGATGTAGTGGTCATCCATAGTTTTGATAAATTGATTTCTTTTGTGGAGTGCCATCAGAACACCAGTTAGCTTCGCTATCCTAGCTTGATCTTCGCAAATAAGCTTACGTCAAGTGACAAAAGCAAGGATCCACACTTTTTTATGACTTAACTTTTTGGCAAACACGTAAATTTAAGCTCAAAAGCAAGGATCCATGTCTTTTATTCCTCAATTTTTTGGTAAACACATAAGTATACGCTCAAAAGCAAAGATCCATGCTTTTCTTATTGCTTAACTTTTTGGTGGACACTTGAATTTTCAATCCCAAATTCCATCCTCGATGGATCAGTGCAGCATGTAAGTTTGAAGACCAGAAGAGTTGGCCGCATTCCGCGCGAGTAACAGCGGACCAACTGGCTCCTCCGGCCGGAGTCTCGGAGATGTGTCAGCTAACGGTACTCTCGAGTTGACCGACATACTCTCGACAGGGCATGTGGCCCTGATAAGATCCCATATGAGTTCTATAAATTTGGAGGAGAGAGTGTGGTCAGTATGTTGAAATGTTTATTTGATGAGATATGGAAGAGTGAAAGAGTACCGGATGACTGGAACAAGTGTAATGTAGTTCTGTTGCATAAGGGTGGACATAAGAGTATGAAAGAACTTAAAAATTACAGACCAATTGCACTGGGTGACACTGTATGTAAGATATTTTGTGGTATTTTGAATGAGAGAATGAAAAATTTAGTTGAGGAATTAGGAGTCCTAGGTGAAGAACAGAATGGTTTTAGGCAGGATAGACGTGGGGAAGATAATCTGTTTGTAGTGAGTGAAATAATTGAGCGAATGAGGAAGGATGATAAGAAGGTGTATTTAGCATTCCTGGATATTGAAAAAGCGTATGACAGAGTGGATCGGGTTAGGCTCCTTGAAGTTCTGAGAAAAGTTGGGTTTAGCAGAAAAATAGTAAAAATTGTACAAAGTCTGTATGAGAACACAAGCGCTATATACAGGTTAGGAAATTTGGAAACGGGGCAAGTGAGGAGTGTTAGAGGAGTGAGACAGGGCTGTACTCTGTCTCCCCTGTTGTTTGGATTGTACACAGAAGAATTAGCAGTTCGACTGAGAAGGAGTGGCTTAGGACTGAAAGTTGGTAATGAGAGACTGAGCTGTTTGTTGTATGCTGATGATGTGGTTGTGGTTAGTGGATGTGGACATGAACTGCAAAGGATGCTTGACATTGTGAACGGATATAGTACAGATTTCAAGATGAACTTCGGTGCCGACAAAAGCAAGGTTATGGTTATAAATAGTGATGAGACTGATAGAGACAGACTGTGGAATATTGGAGAAATCAGAATAGGTAGAACAAAAGAATACAAATATCTAGGTTGTATGATAAGTGAAGATGGATGCACTAGAACTAAGGGTGAGAAAGTGGCAAAAGCTATGCAGTGGAGTGGACGATTAAGTAGCGTGGCCAGATACAGAGCAAACAAGTATGAATGTGTGAGAGGAATGTGGAAGTATGTTGCTGTACCTAGTGTCATGTATGGTATGAGTGCTCTTGCCTGGAATGGAAGTGATCTTGAAAAGCTGGATGTAATACAAAATAAGGTAGGACGGTTAGCATTGGGTGCTCCAAAATGGACAGCTACAGAAGCCATTAGAGGTGACCTTGGGTGGAGCCTATTTTCAGAAAGAATGATGAAGGCGGTGCTGAATTATAAGGTGAGAATTGAAAGAATGCAGAATAGCAGATGGGTAAAGCGAATTTTTGAATGGAATCTGAGTGTAAGCTATTGGGAGAAAGTGTGTTGGGGGCATGCAAGGAAGCTTAGTATGCAAAAGATTATTCATGTTAGAATTGGGAGACCTGTGGATGACTGGAGTTTAATAAATCCTGGAGGTGTAGGGCCTGAGTGGGACTGCAAGAGGTGGAAGAAAGAGATTGAGAGGAAAACAAAAGAGTATGGATTGAATAAGTGGAGGCTTAGCATGGTGCGGAAGCCTACACTTGACTGGTATATGAAAAAAGAAGCACCTAAGTTTGAGATGTTCTATGATGGTAGTTTTGGAAGTCAACTCTTGTTTGCTGTGAGATGTAAGTCATTGAGTGTGAACAGACGTACATGGAGGTGGAATGAGAATAATAACAGATTATGTCGGCAGTGTATTAGTGGAGTGGAGGAAACAATTGAGCATTTTGTGCTGGAATGTAGTAAGTATGAGCAAGAGAGAGAAAGTTTTATGAATGTGGTGCTTGAGCAGTATGGAGAGAATGAGTGGTATGCCAGATGTGCTGAAGATGATTGCGGTATAAGCTGTCTTGCTGGATTGGATCAGGAGTGCAATTTGAGTATCATTGAAGCTATGAAATTGTTTCTTGTGCGTGCCTGGAGTAAGAGACAGTGATTGGAATGAGCCAGTCAGGTAGAATGGTCAGTAATGACCCAATATGCCTGGATATGGTGTTTTGACGCACTGGCTATCCCAGTGACGCCATCCAATGGCAGCTTGTGACAAGGATTGGTAAATCCTGAGTAGTTTAGTGGACAAGTCTGGTACCAGGCGCTGAACTCTTTGTGTGATAACTGTGGAGGGAATTGTAGGCCGTTACAAAGGCCCCGACGCTGTCGGCCCTCAATTTCAAGTTCAAGTTCAAGTTCATACCCAAACTCTTGCTCGGCAATCCAGCCCCGCTTTGTCGTCGTCGTTCATTGGATTGTGGTGCTTGGAACACCGCACTTCGGTGAATAATGATCATTCATGGTTGCGAATTGCTTAGAGTATCTTTTTAAGCGTGGTTGCGAATGGTTTTATGTATTTTTTTTTCAAACGTGATTGCGAATTGTTTTAAGCATTTTTATAAGCGTTGTTGCGAATTGTTTGAAGTATCTTTTTAAGCGTGGTTGCGAATTGTTTCATGTATTTTTTTTGAAACGTGATTGCGAATTGTTTTAAGCATTTTTATAAGAGTTGTTGTGAATTTTTGTTTTAAGTATCTTTTTAAAGCGTGGTTGGGAATTAATTTAAGTATTTTTATAAGCGTTGTTGCAAATTTTTCTACGCATCTTTTTAAGCGCGGTTGCGGATTGTTTAAAGTATTTTTTTAAGCGTGGCTGGCAATTGTTTTAAGTATTTTTTAAAGCACGGTTTCAAATTGTTTTAAGTATTTTTTGTTGATCGTAGAACGACTAAGTTTATTTTCAGAGTTGTTTTGTTTTAGTTTTTTCAATCATTGTTGCACAATGTTATACATTTTGTGTATCCATTGTATTGATGACAACTATTTGTCTCTCTATTATTTCTTTATTTCTGAGACGCAAGCAGTAAATGATTGTGATATTTGTAGCATTTTTCCCAAGTCCAAGTTTTTGGATTAGAACTCTACGTGTCACCTCACGCTCAGACGTGCGCTCCGTTCACGTGTTGTTGAAAGTCACTGAGTTCCAAGAAGCACACCAGATGCTACCGCCACCGCTTTATGCTCATGTTGTTCATGAGTCGAGCGCGAGACAGCTTGTTTTCATCTCTGGAAAGGCTCAAGGAATGATTTCATTGGCGCAGATGAGTGGATGAAATTACATAAAATGCTACTTATGTATGTACTCAGCTAACGTTCTAAGCCTTAGAATGAGTCGTGAATGTTCGGGTGAAGAATTTAATTGTGTATTTTTAATATGTACAGTCTGAATAAAGAAGTAGTTAGTTCATAGTAAATTGTTCATAGATCATTACGTGTGATGCGTTGCAGTCACTACGATGGACTTGCAAGGGGATTTACTCTGAATGTTGGCTCCCCTCTAACTGGCTTTATTTTTGAAAGCATTTGTAGTACCTCTTGTGGGTAATTCCTTATCTTACAGCGTTGCATGATCGGAAAAGTTCTTAGGACTCCTAAACAGCTAACATTATACGAGACATGCGTGTAAGTAGGTCAAACATCCTGCTCTCTAGGCCCCACGTGAAAAGTCTAAAGGATTACATGTACGAAAAAAGTTAAAAGGGCTTCGAATCTAAGCTGTAGATAACGTTTCAGGTCTGCATGTAAGTGTGTCAAACATCCTGGTTTTGGCCTCACGAGAAACCTCCCAACTCAAATGTGTTCTTAGTTTGGCGAAACTTCTTCCGAGATTACTTCCAAGATATTTTGGTGAAACTTCCCTAAGGTTACTTCTTGGATATTTTGGAGAAAGTCATTCCAAGATTACGTCCAAGATATTTTGGCGAAACTTCTTCCAAAATTATGTCCAAGATATCTTGGCGAAACTTCTTCCAAAATTACTTCCAATATATCTTGGCGAAACTTCTTCCAAAATTACTTCCAAGATATTTTGGCGAAACTTCTTCCAAAATCACTTCAAAATATTCTGGCGAAACTTCTTCCAAGATTACTTTCGTCCGCAGCTTCACCGGGCCGATCATGCAGCTGTAACTTTGCTTTAGGGCTCTCAACCCGAGACCCGGAGGCCGCCCATACATTTGAGGACTACCTTGCATGGTATAGCTACCTTGGCCGACATTCTGGCACACATACCCCGGTCGTGCCCCCCCTTTGTCCTACATTGGACCTTGTTGTAGGGTCTCTTCATTTGGGGTCAACGGTCGTATTTGGACACCTTGTATTTAGACCTCGTGAGTTGTGCCCCTCATTATTACTCAATTTGATTAGTGCTTTCGCTATGAAATGTTATATTTTTACTTAAC
This sequence comes from Morinoia aosen, assembly GCA_030386875.1. NCBI lineage: Eukaryota > Metazoa > Arthropoda > Malacostraca > Amphipoda > Talitridae > Morinoia > Morinoia aosen. The sequence goes on along the minus strand of CM059559.1, from coordinate 88,683,796 downwards.
GTGAGAATATTTTACTCAGCTTACGGGCAATTTTTAAGTAAAATTACTTAGCATCATTCTGTGAAATTAGTTTCGATGCTTTCTAATTTTCTGGAAGATTGCTGCTTTCGTGATGTGACAATGTACGTACGAGTATTTTCGTCTCGAGTTCTTTCGGCAGTCTCCCTTCAGAAAGAACTTGGAATCAACTTTTAAATCGCAAAGCTTTTTCAAAAATGACATTGCTTTTGTGGTTCCTAACTTCTGGCATAATTTTTTGAACGAACTGAACTCTCTGCTATATACTGGAACCAGAATACAATTGAAACTGTTCGAAATTTTGTCAGTTTTCTAGGTGTTTCATTTGCTTCCATTTTCTAAAACTCAAAAATGGATATCAGATTCTTCGCAGTAGCTTTCTTCATAAATTTCCTCTACTTCAATCAGTTTTGATTTAACTTGTTTATTGGTGCATGTTAGCCAGTATACTGCACCGATAGATGCTGAACAGTCGATATAATAGAACATACGTATACTGTATGTGCTAACCCAGAGTGAATGCGTTTTCGAATGAATCTTAAGTTTGCGTACATGCTCATACGCAACGTTAGTTCTTTTCATACTTTCTCATCAGATACTTAAACGACCTTGCACGACCTTGAATCCGTAACCGAAGTATTGACTTCCCTCACAAGTTGATGTGATCGAAGCGCGTTCTCAACCACATTCCTGCCACCACCGGCATCCTCTCAAGGTTCTCTCTCCGCACCCCCGGGCGGCTTGCATCCGCCTCACCGCCGCCAGCCGCTTGCTTCCTAGCGTCACTTGACCTATTTTCCAGACGCTCTTCGTCGAGGCTTACACAGCGCCGCCAGAAATTCATTAGGAAGAAAAGAATAACGAATTGCTGTTTATTTGTAATGAAGATGGTGCTAAGGGGATCGTTGGCTTCTGGAATGTCTTAAGAAAAGAATATTTTTTTTGTTTTTAATTATGATGATGCAGAAAATATTGTTGTTTTTTAAAATATCTTAACATAAAGATCCTTGGTGGATATTCACCTATGGTTATCGTAATACCCATGCCAGTAGTCCAAAGAAATGGTTAACGTAAAGATCCTTAGCTGACGAACAGATTTAGATGCGCATTAAGTTTGTCTTTTAGAGAGATTTGGTTTGCGGAGGTTCAGTTAGATGATCGTAACTAAGAACACATGAGTGAAGCTTCAGATGTCTTCGATAATTTATAATTCATTTTAACTTATTAGGTTATGAGAACACTCTAGGAGCGGATGTTCGTTCACTTCGTGCATCGGTTTATTGCCTCAACCCTTTACGCATGAAATCTTTGCGCAGCCAATAGGAGTGCAGCAAACTATACGTCGCGCACACACGAAGTATGTTTAATAACTTAAGCATTGCATGCCAAACTGACGCAACAATAAACTCGTTTTGAAGATGCCATGTACTGAAGTTGTCACATTCATTTTCAATAAGTTCTGCATGTAGTTCATTACATAAGAAGCTTGTATTTTTATGTGATTAATTCGTCACACGAGGGCGTAAAGGTTGAATCAGGTACTAGATTGTAAAAAAAGCTAATCTTTTGTGTTTTACAGTGATCGTGGTGCACACTGCAGAATAAGAGTCTGTAACTCTTTACTATAGCTTTAGGAGTTTTTCGGGGAAATTTGTCCCTCAAAGGCAAAGACAAGTGCTGTGCTGTAATGAGATGTGAAAATACCGCACATTTTGATAATCAAAATTTAAATAAATATCCAAGTACAATACAACTGGAAACAGGGTTCTTTCGTAATTTTAAATAGTAGAAGAATAATATTATTGTACTACGCACACTAGACTGAAATAATGAAAAACTATCTTAACTTAATTTGCCATCTTAGGTAATGATGTAGCGAGAAGTGCATATTCATAGATAAATTTAGGATTAGCTTTATTTCAGACCAATAGACCTATCATAATGAATCATCAAATACAGATGAGACAGCTATTTTTCAACAGCTAGCTTCCTTAGCCTGTGAACTGCAGCGGATTAAACTGAAGCTTGTTATTCAACTCAAATTTGAGTTAATTTTATTAGAGACCAGTTTTGAAAATAACGAACGTTAAATAGATCGTACCTTCATTTAATTTTCATTAAGTACTTATGAAAATTGAGTTTGTGACTGCTGGTTGGTCAGCAGTATCATGAAAACCCTTTCAGTGTCTGCCAGTGGGTCACGTTGCGGTCAAAGTGTTAATACCCTGGTAAAAAAAGACGTCCTTGGACGTCTCATTGTAGCTGCCGGCGAGGTGAGTGAGGGTAGTATTTTCTGTCAAATATTTTTCTTTTAAGTATGTTAAACAGGTGCAAGGGTGCTTTAAAATGGTGCTCCTTATCAGTTTTTCCCGCCGATGCTTGAAGGCTTCGAAGCTATTGAGTACGAAAAGTTTGCTTAGCTCGATGGTGAAGCATTTCTTAAGTAAGAGTGTATCTGTGATGAATGAAATTACATTACTCAAATATTTAGCTGCACTCTTTTTGAAAATGAATAAATTTTACGATTAAATTTTGATGACGAATCGTATTCAGTTTACCGAGTAGTACTTCTTTTTATATTACCTAAAAATTGTATGATTCATACATTGTCCTCGTATCCCCTATTTAAAACTTGGCTTTGAAATACTAAATACGAAGGTATGAGACATTATCTCTCGGGAAACTCGTTTTCATGTAAGGGAAAATGATCAGGCGAACTCGTATAGTGCAGCTCGAAGATCCCTGAAGGTACTTTTTTCCTTCGATTTTCATGGAAAATGCTCATTTTTAACTCACTCGCCTGCTGAAGGAAAAACGCTTTATGATTCCCAGGTTCCTCTTTACGTAGGAAAACTTAGACATCCGATCACGCATTTCCTAAAGAAGGAACCGAATTAGTAAAAGTTGTTTTGTTACCTACTTTTTTCGCGCAGGCGCTTAAAACCTCACACATTCCTCGGGTGTGCGAGTGTCTTTCGTAGAGACATAAATTCAGAAAAGAGGAAAGTTATTTGAGAATTAAGTGCGTTTTAACACACGTGAACGTCATTTTTGTGCCTCAAATGCCCTCTGGTTGCTACGTTTCTTTTCGACCCTCAACCCCCGTTTTCTCTCAGCTTTCACTAGAAGTTCCTAACTTCACTTGTAATTTATATTCTATAAATGTTTCTCCCTGCATTCTCTTCACGTTTTCTCTATATCAAGTGTCTCCAGATTGTGGTGAGATATTCCCGCAGAACACGTACTTTCAGGGAGAGTTTACAAAGAACAAGACACAATACTTCATATCGAGTTATTCACTTGTACTCAGTTCCAAATGCTCTCGATTTTCTTACGCTTTAAATTTTGTGTGTAAAGCCTAATACGGGGCTGAGATTTCAGGGTGTTGTTGCGATCTATGTCTAATAGAAGATTCAAGGATTTATGAATGACTTATAGTAATCCTTTAGTGGACTGTGAGTGTGCACATGATGTAAAATTTCGTAACATACTTCGATCGAACTCAGAGATTCTACTCCTTAAACTGTACGAAGAGCTGGGGAATGAACAGAACACTATTAATGAGACATACTGCGTCATGTTCACCTGAACTTCATTTGCCTGCTTATTAATTATTTAAATACTATTTTAAGATTGCGTCAGATCGTCCGAGAAGACGTGCCAGAGGCACCTGCTCTAATGAAGGGTTATCAGATTGACATTTTTGTGGCCAAATTTTTCATTATTTAAAATTCAGTTAAGCTCTGTGTCTGAAAACCCTACAGAGCTATCTAATACAGAGCTGAGTAGTCTTTGTGTTCAAAATTCATTCGAAGAAAGCCCGAACTTTACATTAATTGTCAGATAGAAGTAATCCAGCAGCCGTGAGGTAGCGTACTGTTTAAATTTCATTCAAAGAAAGCCCAAACTTCACATTAATCGTCAGAAAGAAACAATCTAGCAACTGTGAGGTAACATATCGTTCAAATTTCATTCAAACAAAGCCCGAACTTTACATTAATTTAAACAATTTGTATCAGAATGCAACAATTCAACGGCCGTGAGGTAGCGTACCGTTCAAACTGCATTCCAAAAAAAGCCCAAACTTTACATTAATTCAAACAATTTATAATAGACAGAAACAATCTAGCAACTGTGAGGTAGCGTACCGTTCAAATTCAATTCAAAGAAACCCCAAACTTAACATTAATTCAAACAATTTGTATCAGAAAGAAACAATGTAGCAGGCGTGCGGTAGCGTATACACGCGGCAGCGGCGGTGTGGGACAGGTTGTGTAGCCCAGAGGTATAACGGAGCAAGCAGCACGCCGGGCTTATATTGTTGAGCCTCGGGCCCCGGCCGCCACATGGTCTTCTTCACTCGCTCAATTCCGCTCTTGTTTCTGCCTAGACCGATTCCTTGCTTTACATTCGCTGCAACACCGAGACTCAAATGTGTAAGCTACTGGGTAATTTTAATCACGTGTAGCTACTGAGTTATCTTAATCACGTGAAGCTACTGAGTTATCTTAAGGGCCGTTTACATTAGGGGACATTTCGGCCGTGAGGCGCGACCCGTGTATACGAGGCTCACCACTGAGGCTCATATTTGTGTGTGTTTATATACGAAGTTCCCTATTGCTCTGATCGAATTCGTAATGCGCGACACTCAAGAGCCTCGTAACTACCGTGAGCCTCGTATAAACACATATTCTTTTTGACAAATATTACACGCAAATATGAGACTCAGTGGTGAGCCTCGTATACACGTGTCGCGCCTCACTGCGCAAAATGTCCCCTAGTGTAAACGGCCCTTTAATCACGTGTAGTTACTGAGTAATCTTAACTTTATAGTGCCCGTTTTAAAATGCATGAAAAGATGGTCCGCATGTTTTTAGTTATATTTACTGTGGTTTGAATCAGCAAGAAGCTATTATTCACATAATCTCCAGAATTCATTGCTCGAAACGGCTGAAGAATGGTGTATCATTACTCAGTACCGGCGAACTCTATTTTTCAAGCGCGGTTTTTTAATTTTTCATAATTCTTGAGCTTTCATTCCTGCCGTTTGAAAAGTTTAAATATTTCATTCATTGTGAGCTTTGCTAAATTTTTCGAGAACGAGATTCCGAGTGATCGAACAGCAGATCAAATTCATCGTTTTCGTTTGTATACTTTTTCAATGTGTCTTTTGAAATAAATTTAATTGTGTTTTTCATTCAGCTGATACTGGAATATTTGCGCAGCAAATTCCTCTCTCTTCTAGTTTTGCTTTCTTTTTTCATTGTAAAATCTTAGATTTTTTTTAGTAAATTGTCTTTGCAGTGTTGCTGATGTTCATCGGAAGGAAACCAATTATTATAGCAGCCGGCGTGGCGAGTGAGGGTAGTGTTTTTTGTCAAATATTTTTCCTTAAGTATGTTAAACAGGTGCAATGGCTTCTGGAAGATTACAGTTTGATCAAAATACCTCTTATCTTTCCATCTGATCGTTCAATTTTTCTCTTTTCCTTTCATATTCACGTTTACACCGATGCATTCATCATCTTACGCTCAGCTCACAAATTTGATTCGTGCGAATAATATCATTTGGTGGACACGGACATGAAACAACTCAAAAAGTGTACTCCCAAAGTACTACTACTATAATATTATTAAAAAGAAAAGCATTTCCATGAATATCCTGAATATCCGTTATTCTCGAAAAGAAGTGTACTGTTCTTGATACATAATTTTATTTTTTTTGTTTATTTTCCAGCGCGTTCAATGAGCGCGTTTATTTTCCAGCGCGTTCAATGAGCGCGTTTATTTTCCAGCGCGTTCAATGAGCGCGTTTATTTTCCAGCGCGTTCAATGAGCGCGTTTATTTTCCAGCGCGTTCAATGAGCTTTCAGGTGTACTCTGAGGAACGCAGTGCACAGCGATGTCTCCCATACACTCCAACAAATATTCTACGCAGACCACTTTCGCTGATGCTGCTTTGAAGTTCTCCGCAGTAGCTTAGAGAAAAGAGAATTGATGTGGTTGATAGTAAGTTAAGTTCTATTTCATTTGTTGAGTTCTTAAAAATTTGCAGGATTCGTCCTAGGAATTTCCCTGCCGCTCGTGTTCTTTCTCATGACTGATTTAGGTAGCAGCGCTATGTTATAAAATGCAAATAATACAAGACTCGAGATGGAAACTGCTGTATCCCAGATCATCTTTATTGACAATAAACTGTTTTTCTTTTCTTTTTTTTCTTTCTATCTCTATCGTAACAGGAGTAACTGTTTGTTAAAGGAAAGCAATTGAATACTTTTTCGTACGATTGATGTAGTGATCTGGCTTCCTGTGGTCCCCGTGAGTTAGATTTATCTACCATTATAAGTACATATATTTTTCCAATCTCGAGTAACAATACAAGAAAGTTGAATTCAACAACGGTAACCTTGCCGAATTGCCATATGCTAAGTAATCTTTCTGTGTTCAAATTTTATTTGAATAACCTCAACGTTAGCTTTGTGGTTAGGAAATGACTATACAATCTACTACATGCTGTTCACCGTTCCTCTACAGCTCAGCAAGTGTACCACTTCTCCAGCACGCCTGCATGTAGCTCTACACATCCTTTCAATATTTGTAGGTATGTTTGCTCCTTATTTAGCGGCTTGGCAGTGCGTCGACCAGCGTCCAGGTGTTGTGCAAAAGGCGTGTTTTTATGCTCAACTTATGATACTTATTTTTGTGTGCAACATGTCGTTTTAAGATGAGTTTATTTTGCACTTGACTGAAAACAGTTAAGAAAATACTTAATTTGTTTTCTTCTGCATTTCGTTTTACCGAGCTTCGTTAGTTTGTCTCTAGTCGTTTATGTGAATGATAATTTTATAGTAATGCCTATTCCGATGGAATGCGAGTGAGCATATTGCCCGTTTTTCGGATGTTAAAAAATCATCTCTCGTGTAGTGAGAGTATTTAGATATTAATATCATCAAAAAAGATTGAAATTTTTAGTTACTCTTACAATTGTAGTCGATTATTGAGTTTTAAATCATCGAATGCGGTCCTCAACTTATGCAGATAAAAATAAGTACTAGTTATACGTAACATGAATCAAGCATTACATTAGTTAAATAACCGTAACTAATTTTCACCGATGAGGTTCACGTAACAATAACTGTAAGTAATTTTTACCGACAAGGTTCACGTAACAATAACTGTAATTTTTACCGACGAGGTTCACGTAACAATAACTGTAATTTTTACCGACAAGGTTCACGTAACAATAACTGTAATTTTTACCGACAAGGTTCACGTAACAATAACTGTAATTTTTACCGATGAGGTTCACGTAACAATAACTGTAAGTCATTTTTACCTATGAGGTACACGTAACAATAACTGCAATTTTTACCGACGAGGTTCACGTAACAATAACTGTAATTTTTACCGACGAGGTTCACGTAACAATAACTGTAATTTTTACCGACAAGGTTCACGTAACAATAACTGTAATTTTTACCGACAAGGTTCACGTAACAATAACTGTACGTAATTTTTACCGACGAGGTTCACGTAACAATAACTGTAATTTTTACCGACGAGGTTCACGTAACAATAACTGTAATTTTTACCGACGAGGTTCACGTAACAATAACTGTAAGTAATTTTTACCGATAAGGTTCACGTAACAATAACTGTAATTTTTACCGACGAGGTTGGCGTAACAATAACTGTAAGTCATTTTTACCGATGAGGTTGGCGTAACATCCTATGACATATACTCGAGGATCGATTGTAGCTTAAATTATATTGAGGCCAAGTTTCCTGCTGTTATGGTCTCCGTGGCATAGTGGATAGCGTGTCCGCCTTGCGTGTGGAGAGTTGAGTGTTCGAGCCCCGGTAATGTGAGTCTTGGATAGGGTGAGACCTTCATTTCTTCCACTCCATCCAAGTACAAAAATGGGTACCCACTCGAGCGAAGGTAGTCGTCTTTGCTTGCAGGTCTTAGATATGAAGCATTTGAAAGCGAATGAATTATGGGGCAAGTATCAACTGGGTTTAATCAGAATAAATCTCTTTGGAAAGATGTGGCGTTCGTTTTTTCAAGTATTCTTCTAGCTTTAATTATAGGGAAATCGGGGCTTTATCTAAGAAGAAAATTAGGTGGTTTTAAAACATTGCGATGTAAATGTTTCTGTATCTTTATAAGTTTATTTTTCAGAACTGTCCACTCAAATTAGACCCTTTGAAAGCAACTATCTTTGATCTCATGTATTTTCTAACTTATAGATTACATTTAGACTTCTGTATTTCTCAAATAAAAATACACGATGAACTTCACTACTGTTTTGCCCCTCGAAGTGGCATATTATGAAAATAATGCTCATATTTATTGCATGCTAGAAACTGAGCCTGCAGCTACAATCGGTTTTTGAGTTGTATGTACTCTTATGTCAACTTAACTTGAACGAATAAAAATCAGTGACAGTTTTTCAACTAATCCGACGCTGAATGCAATTCATGAAATACTGGGAATGAGTCTTATCCCCACAAGTTGCGGTTTGCACTCTGTTGTGTCTTATAACTCGAAGGTCGGCTGTAAAATCGTGTACAAAATGAAGCGTCCTCCATAACTGATTTTTAAACTAGGTCAACGGGATGAGATTTGGATCTCTGACTTCCGTTTCTTATCAGACGGAATACGCTGGAATATATCGCATTATTTTTATCCGCTGTGTCCCACGCTACTCTTGCTGGACTTATTATCCAAGTAGGGGCTAATAAGTCATAACGATATGCCAGCGTCACTGTATTTTTCTGCGCCATTTGAAAGGAATCAAGAGTGTACTTCGAAAATTTGTATTTTTTCTGAAAAATTTGCCAAGCAAATTTACTTTGGCATGAACAAGAAGAAATCTTTTTTAGTGGTCTCCTTGCTGCTGTGAAACCATAAGTAAAATAGTCGAGTTCACCCCTCCAAGTAGCAGTAATCGGATCGGGAGAAGTTAGTGTTCATCAAGTGATAACAATTGTTTGGGGTCATACTTAGGGATTAATTTCGGTGATACAGCCCGTGTTTATGAAGCCACAATGTTTGTGAGACGCTTTGTAAATTGCATCAAGTGAGTGCCACGACGATATAAAGATTTACAAACGAAAGCCTACAAAATCGAGCCATCTCGTCCGCCCTACTCATAACATCCAAAAACCCTGATGCGCATCCACTTACGAGGCCATCGAAGTCAAACCACCGGATCATTGCGGTGTGCACTTCCTTTCCACACTCACCTTAGCGATAATATTCTGAATGGAGAGCGCAGCTGCACAAAGCAGTCGCTTGCACGCATGAGACCATAACGCTGGGATATTTCTTGACCCAACTTGGAGTTACAGCGCCTCTCGGCTCCAATGGAAGTCAGCACGTGCATGGATCTCAAGCCACGGGCTTGTTCCCACGATTTGCGCGTTCTCGCGTCCGTGGCATACTTGGTTTCGGGTGCGTGACGAGTATCGAAATGCTCCTCACTTGTTCTTAAAGCTCGCGCCTTGACTTATCGCTTTGTGAATTCGCACCCTGATAGTGGATGCAACGCAAATGGGTCGAGTTTTACAACAATCTGACCCCTAGGTTATCTGCTCTGTGTAGTCCTGATCTGTGAATAATTCCACCAATTTTCATCTGGATCTCAAACCTTTTCAAGTCGCTTTAAGCCGAATCGAACCAAAGCACCGCATAATTTATTAAATTAGGTCAGTTCCTCTTTCCTCTTTACAATATTGTGAACTTACGGTCACCCGTAATTTCTATCCCATCTTTACGATATCGAACTTGCGGTCACCCGTAATTTCCGTTCCACCTTTACCAAGTTGCAAATTTGCAGTCACCCATAATTTCTATCCTATCTTCACAAAGTGGCGAACCTGCGGTCACCCGTAATTTCTATTCCACCTTTACCAAGTTGTAAACTTGCGGTCACCCATAATTTCTATCGCATCTTCACAAAATTGCGAACCGGCGGTCACCCGTAATTTCTATCCCAGAGAGTTAAAGAACGCAATAGTTTGCTCTTCTTTCCCGCACGAGCCTGAGATTGAGGTGGACTACTAAGTGCCGCGCTGGGATCCCTTTGTTGTGGCGCGGCTTCGAGAAAATATTGAGGTCAGCATCAGTGACTGCAGGTCGAGAAAGTCTGCCTTGCATTATCGATACGTTTAGGTCACAGCAATTACCGAATTTAAAGTTTAAACGCGGGTTGAGACTCTCTTCGTTAAAAATGCGTAATAGTTACTCTATCGCTTGGTAAATTTGCTTTTCAGTGACGAGGCTGTCTTGTCTCGTTATTGGGTCATGATTTGGCGACACTGCTGCTTTATTGTGTTAAAACGAGCCTACTAGTGCGTGTGAGTGGGAACTGATCAATGTGAATGTGATTGCTCTTATTCCTTCGTGGGAGTGGAAATGTTTCAATGCAAATGTGATTGATCTTATTTCTCTCGCTCCTCCTACGATGCCTGTACGTGATTAGTGTTTGACGGCACTGAAATTTGAAAGGAATCCAAGAATGAGCCGCTTGTCTCGTTTCTGTTTGTTTAATTCAGTTTACCGCTCAGTTCACAAATTTTTTGAGCTATTCTTGCCGAATTTTTGTGGAGTCGCTTCCTATACTGCTTGAAGTCAACTGTCAATTTTTTTAATTTCAATGTAAGCGTGAAGAATGTTTAATTTTCGCGTAAATTTATAGTATTTGCTCGCAAGTCAATCGTTCGTTTTAAAGGAAAATTTCAATTCTAATAATGTTGATCAAATGATTTTGTTTATACTCGTATACAGTTTCGTTGTCCACTCTCTATAAGCTTAGGAAGGACAATGGACTTAGGTTAGTCAGGTTTGTCTTTCCTATGCTAAGGGGCCTGGCGCCCCAGTAGAGATACTGTTCGATAAACTTCCCAGTCTAACTTTTTCGCTGCCTGCATGGATGGTTTTCGCCGCCCCAGTAATGAAATCGCATGGGCGGCGAAAAACATGCATGCTCCGGCGAAAAAGTTAGACTGGGTCAGCTCTAGATAGGCCTATATAACTGCTATCTTTAGCGCCCACTTGGCTTCTTTTAGTTTTCATGCCATCTTCGCTGTCTATTCTGGGCCTTCCTTTTCCATTATCCAATCTAGATTACGCAACAAAGGGGGTGTATTTCCCAGTGCTTTTCTCTGAATCTTTGATTTCGACCATTAACGAGGGTATTACGACACCCATGTGTGTATTTACATTAAGGATCTTTATGTTTTAGGATATTTTAAAAACAGATATTTTTGTATGAACTTTATTGGAAATGATTTTTTTTATTTTTTTGTTTTTCTTTCTTCAACTTGCTGTTTCTATGTGCAGAGTATCCTCTGTTGGAACATATCTTGTGTGGAGAATCCCTGTTTCTTTAATTCCCTACGTAATGACACCTTCTCATCGCTTTCTTGAGATCATATTGGTTGTGAATAAAGGAGTCTTAAACTAAATAATGTTTCTTTGTTCATATCTTTTGTTCTCTTCGTAATAAGACGAGAATGTCCCGATAACAGGATGTGTGCGGTGCAAGAAGAAAGTCTTGCCTTTGTGTTGCTAAAAAACTGAAGTCCTCTTGAGACTCGTGTGTTCCGGGACTGCTGCTGGCTCTGCCCTTGATATCTAGACGCAACCTGCGGTAGAGAAACTCGGAGAAGCTGTAATTCCATCCTGGTTCTCCATGTCATTTGTTATTCCAAAGTCGGACTCTCTTTCCTGGTGGAGATATTTTCATTGAGGAAAATTCGGATTGAAACTGTGGGGGAAGCTGTAATTCCATCCTGACTTGGCGGTTGGTTCTCCATGTACCTTTCGAAGTTAAACCATTTTTCCTGGATGGGGACATTTTCATTGAGGAAATTCTAATAGAAATTGTTTATCATAAAAAAATAGAGGATTTTCGCAAAACTGGAATGTATGGAATTAATAAGTATTTGCTACAGCTTTCATGATATTTCCGATTTTCCTTACTTTCAAATTGGCTTATTTCACCCCAACCTTCATTTTCATTTCATTCTGAATAAAATGTCGCTCAGGAAGAAACCCACTTTTCACTCCATTCCATTATATTACATAATGTTCCATAATAATCCACTATATTATATAATGGTATAATATAATAATAAAATAATATAATGATATTCACTCACAACATCGGCCAGCCTGTCATAACGGTTGCGTCCAAATCACGAGCGTATAACATCTCTGAGGAGCAACTCATTACGAAAGTTTTAACGTGATCTTTTTTCGGCCTTGGTACGGTTAAGTTGGAACTAAAAGAGTTTGAATTTTACGTATGATAAAATATTTTACAAGCTTGTGCTTCCTTATTCGTTATTTACTTCACCAAAACTGGAATGTTGCGTCTTACAGCATTTGAGAATGACCGTTGAAACTACTTCGGGGGCTGCTGTAGTCATTCTTTGTAATAATAATAATAATGTAAATAATAACCATGCCGATAACTATGTTTTACATTTTTTTTGCGGTCATGAAGATAAACTGGCGTTTACATTTGTGAGAGCTTTGGTGCGATGTAGTCTCAGCTACTGATGCGCTTGCAAACTGATGTTACTTTGACACTTTAAGCTACTGCTACAATTACATGTACAAGCTTATGGTACTACTTAAATTCCTGGTACAATTACGCGTGCAAACTTATGTGACTACTTAAATTCCTGCTTCAATGAAATGTGCAAACTTATGTTACTACCTAAATTCCTGGTACAATTACGCGTGCAAACTTATGTGACTACTTAAATTCCTGCTTCAATGAAATGTGCAAACTTATGTAACTACTTAAATTCCTGCTACAATTACTTGTGCAAACTTATGTAACTACTGAAACTTCTGCTACAATGACATGTGCAAACTTATGTTACTACCTAAATTCCTGGTACAATTACGCGTGCAAACTTATGTAACTACTGAAACTTCTGCTGCAATGACATGTGCAAACTTATGTAACTACTTAAATTCCTGGTACAATGACAGGTACAAACTTATGTTACTACTTAAATTCCTGCTGCAATGACATGTGCAAACTTATGTAACTACTTAATTCCTGCTACAATGACAGGTACAAACTTATGTAACTACTGAAACTTCTGTTGCAATGACATGTGCAAACTTATGTAACTTCTTAAATTCCTGGTACAATGACAGGTACAAACTTATGTTACTACTTAAATTCCTGCTGCAATGACATGTGCAAACTTATGTAACTACTTAATTCCTGCTACAATGACAGGTACAAACTTATGTAACTACTGAAACTTCTGTTGCAATGACATGTGCAAACTTATGTAACTTCTTAAATTCCTGGTACAATGACAGGTACAAACTTATGTTACTACTTAAATTCCTGCTGCAATGACATGTGCAAACTTATGTAACTACTTAATTCCTGCTACAATGACAGGTACAAACTTATGTAACTACTTAAATTCCTGCTGCAATGACATGTGCAAACTTATGTAACTACTTAAATTCCTGCTGCAATGACATGTGCAAACTTATGTAACTACTTAATTCCTGCTACAATGACAGGCACAAACTTATGTAACTACTTAAACTTCTGCTACAATGACATGTGCAAACTTATGTTACTACTTAAATTCCTGCTACAATGACATATGCACAGAGCTCTTGTACTTCACTGGTAGCTTAAATGATGTATCAGTTTTCACTTACTGGAAGTTAAATATAACTCTAAGTGTTTTATGAACACATATCTAATTTTTAATCTTTCAACCCAGCTTGAATGAAAACATTCACTGAAGCTATTTGACATGACAGAGTACCTAATTTTAATACTGTCTTTCTTTCGTTCGTATTTAATTAATAGTTATTTCAATTTTTTCATTCGACATTCCCGCTAGGTTGAATTGACTAAAGCTATCTGATATGACGAAGAACTCAATTTTCTAATGCCTTGCTTCTTTTGGTATTGTAGCATCTACTTTGCAGAGAAAAACATACCTTTTGCAAATTATATATATTTTGAACTTGTTGGAATAACATCCGAGTATTTCGTCACCATTCAGCTGTTTAGTAAATAGTTTTTTTATCTTCTTAGTTGACAGGCGATAAAATGTGGGTGTTCACTCTTAAGAAGATGCTCTAAATGATGCTGGGGAGACTTAAGAAGTCTCATTACGTATTTTCTCCTGTATATCTACGCAACGTCTCTTGTATGGCGTTGCGCAGGTAGCTGTTCCTTTACGATTGCCCGCATTCTGGTATCTCAGTCTCAGCTTGTGCTCTGAATGTGAACAGGACACCAACGACCTCTATATCCTATTGATTTCTTGGTTTTCTTCTTTTCAGGACCCGCCAAAACCGATGATTAGTTTTTATTTTAGTCCAAGATGGGCTTTAAAAACTGATGATGCTTTAAATGCTATCGCTTGCGTGACGTTTGTCCTGAATTAAACTTTCATCTGCGTGTGTGAATGTGCCGAATTGTACAGCTGTTGCAGCTCCAGCAAATGTACAGAAAGAGAAGTACAAGCAAACGTTTGAAGGAACGTCAACTGCAAGCAATCAGTAACTTTATTTTGAATTGGTTCTTGCAAATGCACTTCTGAGCATCAGTGATCGTGTACTCTATAGAGAAGACAAAAATAAAATATAGTCGTGTTATGTTGTGTTGATACGCGACAAAAAGTACGTATAAACTACGCGAGTTATGAAGCTAATATTTCCAAACTTTCTCTTCAAGCGCGCTTCTTCTCCTGGGCTAAGTCCATCAACCTTCTAACTTAAGGGTAAGAACTAAACACACGAAAATGGCAGACTGCAATGTTGTAAAGGCTTTAATTCTCTATCATCCGCCCAGCAAAAATGCCAAGGAGAATTCTCCATGTCGAGCATAAACGAAACATCATGCATGCTAGATTTTTTATGCGCGTAACTTTCGAAAGTTTTTATTGCGGAGGATGGGGCTAGGAAGAATTTGCGAGTTAGCTTCTTTCTGCTTTCTGTGTACAGTAGGTCGATTTTCAGGGAGATACAGAGGTGTACTACCTCATCTCCTTTACTTTCTTTTGAAATATATTTTATCGAAAGGGCTTTTTTAGCTACAGAAAATGATCCTACGAAATTATGACGTACAATTTATTCTTTTTACCGTGTAAACTTGATACCTGTTCCCTGCCTGACTACAGTTATTCCTTATATATACGAGTGTATTAAAATTTTCTTATGTCGATTGACGTTTACACACAGAGATAGAGGCATTGAAAAAAAGACACTATTGACTCTAAATATTGATTTCAAAACAGTTTCACGAATATATTAAAGCTTTGATGTAAATATAACACCGTGGTTTTTACCGTCTGCATGAGTACCTTCAGTCCTACAGCATCCTACACCATTGCATTGCAAGTTTGTTGCAAGCTGTGAATGTATTTCGGTGTCATCGCCTAAGCGTTCTCGTTGCTCAGAAAATCTGTTCAGTGTGAATAAATTCTATCCCGTATTTAATGACACGAGAAGGTGCCGACAGTCAGTTACTGTAATTAGTCTCATTAGTGAAAGCGAACCACTTGCATTCAGCAAGTATCCTGTATGGGCGAGGCTCGCAGCTGCAGTGAGTGTGACTATAAAAGAGATGTTTTACTTACTTACTAGTGTACACGATCTGCTAAAAATAACGGGATTCGATATTTTCTTTAGACAAATTTTCCATTGAAGTTTCTACTCAAGAACGCGTTTAGTAGATGCATGCACCAGCGCTGCGTGGTGGATTCAGTGATGGAATCTCGTGTATAGACTTCAGGCGAGAGGGCCTCTGTATCCATTAGTTAAATCCTTAAATGTTTACTTTAATGTTTATGGTCTAAGTCAATAGAAGTCTACCGAATTAACTACCATGGTACATGAACGCGCGCAATGTGAAAGAAATGCCTAAATGTAAACAGTGCCTCGTTAGACTTGCAAGTGTGTGAACGCTCGTGCCACACTTCCGGAATGAAGCTGTGACATGTGTGTTGAAAATGTGGAAGGAACAAAAATATTAAGAAAGCGAGCAAAATTAGATAAATATACATACGAGTGTGCTTAATTACTATTAGAAGTATCAGCACGTTATGAAACTTCTGTCTTCTCACTGACCCATGGGTTCTTTTAAATCGCAAGTAAGTCATTCGAGAGTAGAAATCTATCTTTCATCATTGGGTTACAACACCAAATGTACGCATAGTATTGAGACTCAAGTACAAAAATACTGGCAGCGCTAAGAGGAAGTCCACGATTCTCTTAAAAGGCACAAGTCATTTTTTATCACGTAAACTCATGTTACATCATTTTAGTGAAGGCATGCAAATCAAATTACAACCCCCACCTACCAGCGCAGCATGCAAAACTTGTTGGTCCACCACCCACGCCGCAGGCGCGAAAAACCCTCGAAAGCTGTTGCTTTTCCTTCGCTTTTCCTGACATTACTAAACGTGGTTGGGAGGAGAGCTTGCGCTGCCTAGTGACTATGACGCTGTAATGCAGGCATGTGCGTTACGCAACTGCTCTCGCTGTGCAACAAACGCGCTAGTAGCAGATTTGGTGACGGCTGCGAGCGTTTCAAATGATGAGTGATCGTCTGTCTTTTGTAGGTGTCGCGCGTCATTTGTTCGCTGACGCGGATTTGTGCTTTATTTTAGGATGGTGCACCAGGCGGGCGGTTCCGGAATGTATTGAAAACGTCGATGCTTTTGGATCAGAATGGAATGGATGAATTTAAGCTTATTGAGGGCTTGGCCGGTTAGTGTTCTTGTTGCTTTGGCTCTGAATAAGTTGGATTTTGCGTAAATTCTGCGACTCAGATGTGTGTTTTTAACGACAAATTTAGCCCTCGTAGTTTTGCGAGGAAGATTTCTTTATTATACTCAGCGTTGTTGTTTTCGATTAATTGTTACAATGACCGATTAGAATATTGTTTATTTTACAATTGCACTTTTCAAATTTATGTTCCTGAAAATCGAAGCATGAGAGGGCAAAGAACTTTTAATTTGTGTGCCTCATTATTCTTGTTTTCATTCACATGTCCATACGTGAAGTCTCGTACTTTAGTGCTTGTGTTATGTAATTAGAAATTGGTAAAATTAGCGCATAATCAAAACGCCAAGCGCGAAAAAGAGTTTTAGGAGACAAAAAATGAGAAGAAATTTTCAAAGAGCTATTTAACGATACTCCTGTACTGTATTAGGTTTGTTCTTATTCATCTACACGCATATTATGCATAAATGCATATATATTCATATGAACCTGCATATATCGAATATCTTGCAGCCCTGCAAGGATATTCAGTGTTCAAATTTGATTTTAAAAAGCGCAAAAATTCACGGATTATGACAACAAAAAATATCACGTCACGCAGCCAAGTCAACAGAAAAAACAGGTACACCCAACTGTCCCGTTACGGACGTTGTTTACAAATCCGGCTCCGGCCTGTGGAATTAATGGACACAACCACGGCGGATATTGGCTCCTGAGAATTTCTCCTCCGTCGCCATCACACCGAAGCAATGCGGATTGCAGCCTGCCGGAACCGGAGCAGCCCGTCCGGGTTTGTAAATGTGATTTTAATGCGGTACAAGGTAATGTGACAATAAATGCGGCACACAAATGCGGCACAAGGTAATGTGACAATAAATGCGGTACACAAACGCGGCACAAGGTAATGTGACAATAAATGCGGTACACAAATGCGGCACAAGGTAATGTGACAATAAATGCGGTACACAAACGCGGCACAAGGTAATGTGACAATAAATGCGGTACACAAATGCGGTACAAGGTAATGTGACAATAAATGCGGCACACAAATGCGGCACAAGGTAATGTGACAATAAATGCGGCACACAAATGCGGCACAAGGTAATGTGACAATAAATGCGGCACACAAATGCGGCACAAGGTAATGTGACAATAAATGCGGTACACAAACGCGGCACAAGGTAATGTGACAATAAATGCGGTACACAAATGCGGCACAAGGTAATGTGACAATAAATGCGGTACACAAACGCGGCACAAGGTAATGTGACAATAAATGCGGCACACAAATGCGGCACAAGGTAATGTGACAATAAATGCGGCACACAAATGCGGCACAAGGTAATGTGACAATAAATGCGGCACACAAATGCGACACAAGGTAATGTGACAATAAATGCGGCACACAAATGCGGCACAAGGTAATGTGACAATAAATGCGGCACACAAATGCGACACAAGGTAATGTGACAATAAATGCGGCACACAAATGCGACACAAGGTAATGTGACAATAAATGCGGCACACAAATGCGGTACAAGGTAATGTGACAATAAATGCGGCACACAAATGCGACACAAGGTAATGTGACAATAAATGCGGCACACAAATGCGGCACAAGGTAATGTGACAATAAATGCGGCACACAAATGCGACACAAGGTAATGTGACAATAAATGCGGTACACAAATGCTGCACAAGGTAATGTGACAATAAATGCGGCACACAAATGCGGTACAAGGTAATGTCACAATAAATGCGGCACACAAATGCGGCACAAGGTAATGTGACAATAAATGCGGCACACAAATGCGGTACAAGGTAATGTCACAATAAATGCGGCACACAAATGCGGCACAAGGTAATGTGACAATAAATGCGGCACACAAATGCGGTACAAGGTAATGTGACAATAAATGCGGCACACAAATGCGGCACAAGGTAATGTGACAATAAATGCGGCACACAAATGCGGTACAAGGTAATGTGACAATAAATGCGGCACACAAATGCGGTACAAGGTAATGTGACAATAAATGCGGCACACAAATGCGGTACAAGGTAATGTGACAATAAATGCGGCACACAAATGCGGTACAAGGTAATGTGACAATAAATGCGGCACACAAATGCGGTACAAGGCAATGTGACAATAAATGCGGTACACAAATGCGGCACAAGGTAATGTGACAATAAATGCGGCACACAAATGCGGTACAAGGTAATGTGACAATAAATGCGGTACACAAATGCGGTACAAGGCAATGTGACAATAAATGCGGCAAATGACTCCTTTCTTTCACAGAACCAATTTCTCTTATCTCGTATCATTATGAGATGCGTATGTGTATCATTATGAGCCGCGGACAACTTTCTACAGGAACTTCTTTTGAGGGATGTGAAACTGAGTCATTTTTCGTAGAAACGGCTGTTTTTACATCAGATGTGAAACTGACTTTTTGTACAATCTTTTTTTTGGTGGATGTGAAACTAAGCTGTACATTATTGACTGTTTTTTAAGATTCTCTATGAGCTTTCTTCTCTTCGAGCGCTTTGAAGTTTCTTTTGCATAATTACCAGTTATAAGGATTTACTCTTGCATGTTTTTACCCTAAGACTCATTCCTTAATGGGAAAGATTCGCGATGAAATCCCTCAATAGGAAATCTTGTCTTAGATTGCAATATTAGAGCCTGCGCCGTTGGCGGAACGATATTTGTTTATCCTTCGGGTTCTTGAACAGTCTTAGATCAAAAATAGTTACCTTGAGTGCCATAGAGGTGAAAAATTCGTTGTTATTTAAGCTTGCTGTTTTGAATCCCTCTTGTCTGATCAAAACCTTTGTACGGAAAATGCATTGGTACAAGTGCGCAATTCTATAGATCATGATATTTTGGAGATAGGCATTTCTTTAGTTACAAACAAGGTCCGTTGAGTCTGAAAATACTCAGTGTATCCCGTGAGCATATCAAGTAACTTGGGTGTTTACCTCTTTATTTTATACTAATTCACGATTATTCTTCTGCAACTCAGCGTTATATTTGTGTACCTTATGAGTCACTGGAGTGCAATGTGGAACTCGAGTCGACAGGTTTCTCTGGTTGCGGAGTTTCCTGCCGCGCTACTTAATTGAGTCCCCTCTTCAGAGAAAGTCTGGAGCGAGGCACTGCGAGAGGCGTCCGGAAAGGAGGAATGACGAAAGTAACTTCTGCCTACTCCGGAAAATGAGGTGTGCCGTGCATAGAACAAAGGCAGACGGCTAAAAATGAATCCAAAGTGAAGGCTTCATCTGAAAAAAGAATGCAGCATTAAGAGTTATTCGTCTCTCTAAGTCAAGCGTCCTCAGACATGTCTAATACGCATCTGTCTGAAGTGATGATTGCCTTGTTGACTCCAATATACCGGGCAATGTTCAAATTAATGAACACAAAAACAACTTATTCCCTGCCATAAGGAATGAATAAATGAGCAGCGCAAAAAAACACTACCATCAAGTTAGAAAAGTAAGAAAGCAGAGTGCTCTCCAAAAAGCAAATCTTGCGGAACGATCGAGAGCTTTAGTTCGAAATGATGGAAAAATGAAAAAGGAAATGAGGGTGCTTAGAAGACAGGCGTCCCACAAGAAGGATGTATGAACCTTCGGGAAGAAACAAGGTTGCCTGGCAAACAGGGATGACTCTGGTGAAAGTTGCGAGTTGTGCGCCACATGCTGTATAGCTCGCTGGAAGGGAATATCGAATGAGATCAAAAAGTTCTGGGTCGGGCTCGAGGCTCTGGCATATGGGGCCTTAGAGCTACATAAAGTGGTGGATCATTGACTGGGAATACGATATGATGTACACAGATAAAGTGGTGGATCATTGACTGGGAATACGATATGATGTACACAGAGCTACATAAAGTGGTGGATCATTGACTGGGAATACGATATGATGTACACAGAGCTACATAAAGTGGTGGATCATTGACTGGGAATACGATATGATGTACACAGAGCTACATAAAGTGGTGGATCATTGACTGGGAATACGATATGATGTACACAGAGCTACATGAAGTGGCAGATCATTAACTGGGGAATATGATATGATGTACACAGAGCTACATGAAGTGGCAGATCATTGACTGGGGAATACGATATGATGTACACAGAGCTACATGAAGTGGCAGATCATTGACTGGGAATACGATATGATGTACACAGAGCTACATGAAGTGGCAGATCATTGACTGGGAATACGATATGATGTACATAGGATTTCATTTTATTCGGTCGACGGTCACGACTGGAGCTATTAAGGCTTCATTTTTCTTCGCTCAACTAGAGCAAGGCGCAGTAAATTCACTAATAACGTGTTAATTCATATTTGTAAATGAAATAAGCCTTAAGAGTTTGTAAAGGTGTTCGTTGTGACAATTACGCCGAAAATTTAACTGATATGACTAAAAAATAGCTTATATAAAGTGTTTCAAAGAGTTAAAATTTTGATGCGAAAACTTCAGAAATTTGATTTAAACAGAAGTGTTTGAAAAAATTAGTTGGAAGTTTATCGTGAAAGCTTAAGGGACACAAGTCAAGTGTAATAGTTCCCATATATGCTTTGTGCTAGTGCGAAAAAAGTTTAGAAATTGAACTCTAGGCACAGAAAAAATTATTCAAACGATAAATGAGCATCGCTTCTTTTCACACGTGCTCAAGCTAGGGACTGCTGGGGTAAATTTCTAGCCTGCAGACGCAATCTTCTTATAAAACACCGCCAGTACTGAAATGAAACCGTCAACGAGAGTCCAAAGTTGTCAACGTCGCTCTTTATTTTTTTATAATTGTGCTCTGGATTTCAAGAAGATCGCGTACATTGCGAACGATAGTTTCCTGCTCGCCAGCATTCCCGAAGAGCGTCTCAAAAGAAAAACTTCAACACATCATTTATCGTTAAATTTCCGTAGGCCAACTGTCACGCAATGCTCGATGAATCTCATTTTCAATTGAAAATAGAGTCCTTTGAACGCTTAGTCATTTTAATAATTTTTTATGACGTCTTTGTATTGTTGCAGCATTGCAGGATCCACGTAAATTTAGGTTTTATGACTTTTATCCTCTGTCATCAATTTCACTAATGGCATTCTTCCTTCTTTTCAGATCGACCGTGACACGTGTGTGTTTTTGCATGGGATAATTCTGAGTACACTGAAAAATACACAAATACTACGTGACTTAAATCACTATCGGCAGAAAGGATCTAAAGTTCAATATACATAACAGAACTGATACAATTTGACGAAGAGTGTAGCAATAAAGCTCAGAGTATAGCTTCTGACAAAATATAATAAAAAGCGAAGAAGTATAGTTTAATTAAAAGGGGCGTTGCTTAAGTTTATTGCCGAGTGGTCAGTGTAGATGGCAGCCTGATGAAGAGGAGCCCTATTATGACGACCTGCCCCCAGCACCTCCTGCTGGCGGTGTTCCTCCTCGCGCTCGCACGTCTTGGTGCCCACGCCAACGAAGACCCCATCACTGCGGGCACCTTCGCCAGTGAGTCTAACTGTGTTTTGTTTTTGTTGACCTGTCAGTGTTGTACATACAGTTGGGGGTGACCAATCAGACCTATACCAGTGTTGTACATACAGTTGGGGGTGACCAATCAGACCTATACCAGTGTTATACACACAGTTGGGGGTGACCAATGAGACCTATACCAGTGTTGTACATACAGTTGGGGGTGACCAATCAGACCTATACCAGTGTTATACATACAGTTGGGGTGACCAATGAGACCTATACCAGTGTTGTACATACAGTTGGGGGTGACCAATCAGACCTATACCAGTGTTGTACATACAGTTGGGGTGACCAATGAGACCTATACCAGTGTTGTACATACAGTTGGGGGTGACCCATCACCATCAGACCTATTAATGTTCTACATACAGTTGCGGGTGACCTATCACTATCAGACCAATTTATGTTGTACATATAGTTGGGTGTTGTTGAGTTTTTAAGGCAGAATTCATGACAAGGAGATTTCTGGTTTTCGGAGACTCAAAGAAATGTGTGTAAAATTTAATTTTTAAGATGTGTTCAATTAACTGGTATCGGTTTGGAATGTTAAGATCACTCTAAGTATTCGAAGAAGGGGAGCAAAACACTTTTATCACAATCAATCCCTCAGAGTTGGGCAAAATTTGTGCTACAACAATGTTTCCTCGGCCAAATGAAAGGACCGTGCAAGCACTGCACCAGTAAGCCCAAATTGTGCTGCATTGTGTTCATTCTAACAAATAACGCTGAGATCGGTTTATTTCTCACCGTAATGTCAATTGGTCTGCGTCTCAAATTTATTACTTGGCGTGAAATAATTGAAGTTATATGCGCCTCAAATATATTATTTGACATGAAATAATCTGAGTCAAATTAATCAGCGTCTCAAATTTATTATTTGACGTGAAATAATTGGAGTCATATTTCTGAGTCAAATTGATCAGCGTCTCAAACTTATTATTTGACGTGAAATAATCCAAGTCAAATTTCTGAGTCAAATATATTAGCATCTTACATTCATGACGTGACGAGAAATATTCACTGGGATGTTTGTGGAAGCACTTCACTACTCTGCAGGTACATATATAATATATTTTAATGTTATTTTCAACTGTATCGTAGACCTTTGGTGTGGCAGCGTAGCTATGAAGCCAGTCCCACCCTTTTGATATCACTTGTACGCACACGTCTTGCTGTGTGGCTCCTTGCTTTGGGGGAGCTTGTAGTTCTGTACATGCAGAGGCCTACGGACGACTATTTTTAAACCATTTTTTTTGGGGGGGAGGGTTATTTTTTTGAGCGATGTCAAGGTTTCTTGTGTTGTACAGTATAGAGGTTTAATTTTAAACTAACTTTTAATTGACAAACATGGTTGTTCTGTGGCTATTAGATGGATGGTAGTATAGAGCTTTGTAGAAGCCATTTAGCTTATATTGGTGCACTGTACATACTATCTGTTACATACTATCTGTTCGATAGTTGTTCGTAAAATTGGTGTTGGCATTGACCTGGGAGCTTTCGGTGTTGTTCAGTGTAGAATGTTATTCCTGAATTTAATGAGCAAATGTTAAATTTTGGCATATCAATGTTGTACATTTTTCAAATTTTTCTACTGTTTTTGGGTCAACGCATATTAGATTGCTTTTCCTCCGAGATATACAAGTTGCCCTGGAAGTGTGTATCAGAGTTTTCAATTCGTGTAATCATGAATGAAATTGAAGGCTTCTTATCGTAGCAGATAAAGTGTGGTGTCTCTTTCATTCAGTGTAGTTCTTGTGATCAACCGCTTATGGAAGCAGCATTAAGTACTTGAGTATTTAACCTTTGAACTCGCTGAAGAACTACTGATAGGATATCATGACTGAAAAAGAGCCTCATTAGAAAGTGAACGATGAAATACAATGTCTAGACAAACGCAACGTCTAAATGTAACGTTTTCATTTTTTTTTTGTTCATTCTTTTCAATAAAAATGACTAATTTTGTTAGCATTTTCTTCGCTTTTAAATTTTTATTGAAATACAATGATTTGGCTGACACTCCACCTCCTGCTGACTCGAAAGGATTCCGACGATTCCGTTTGTTCGCTCCTGCGAAAATTAATCAACTATCAACGATTCTTCCTTAAAGGAAAAATGTCCCTTATGTCGACGAGTAGTGATGTTCCTCTTGCATTTTTCATGCGCCGCACTTCACATATACATAAATCTGAGGGTGCATGAGCCTGTGACGCAGTAGAAGAAACAAGGAAGGGTCAAACTTGTCTTTTTTTTCGTCGACGGTACGGTAATGTTGACGTTATGGCAACGAACCAATAGCAGCGCTCGTATTGCATCTGACAACACTGCTTGCCCCAAATCTGGCACCGCTATTGGCCTTACGACATGTCGCAATGGTGACGTCATGAAGTTTGTTTGAAATAGAGCCGTTCTATATATATATTACCTAGCCGAACAAGGTGAGGTGTATTTTCCATAGTAAAAATGACTCTACCTTGTTTCCTCTACCGTGCCTAACGACATGTCGCAATGGTGACGTCATAAAGTTTGTTTGAAATGAAGCATTTCTATTGGCTAGCCGAACAAGATGAGGTGTATTTTCCCCCATAGAAATGACTCTACATTGTTTCCTCTACCGTGGCCTGTGAACACTATCGAAGTTTTAGGTCACAGATTCAGTTTGCTGACCCGGTGCCTCAGTGCCCGGCCTCCGTTGCAGGCTTAACGTTAACAAACCGGTATCAAGTTTACAGTAAGTCAGTTGCCCAATTCGGCGCTGGGGTAGCACCGTTGTAGAGGCGCCGCCTTAGACATACAAATGCTACTTACTTATACGATGCGACCTTCAGGTTTTTGAAGGTGGCCTCAATATTGAAAATATCTTTAACGTAAGAACAAGAACTTCTTACATAACAAGGACTTCTTTTTAAATAAGTAGATTTAAAAGCAATCAACCGTGTTTACAGGAACTTTTCTTTAAATAGCAAATTTTAAAAGCAATCAACGATGTTTACAAGAATTTCTCTTTAAATAACGAGATTTAAAAGCAATCAACCAGGTTAACAAGAACTTTTCTTTAAATAACAAAACGTTCAAGCAATCAACCAGGTTTGATTGCAGTGTTATAGCATGTATAAAATTGTTTCAGGCTTATCCTGGGAATATTGTACCTTCTCTAAACCTCGAACAAAATTTTCTAAAATTTTTAGTTATGGATATTTTATTATAAAATGATTCAATATACTTTTTTAATGTTGTATAAGCATAATTTTCTACAAGGCATATCACATAAACTGCAAAACATTATAAATTATGGTTTTACAGTGGTAATACCATTACACATCAGTCAATTTGACCATTTCACGTTAAAAAATTTGTTTTATACTGAGGGGGATTCAAATAGTTGAATATCATGAAATTCTTCGTTTGAACATGCCCCCAACAAATCTTAAAGAATCGTCACCTATTCTACAACTACGTACTATATGAGCATAAAATCAAATTGCAACATTAAACAAAAAATCAAATTTTCTCATAAAAATTAAATATTGCATATTCTCATAATTAAATAGGTATGTCAAAGTACTCCATGTTATTTATGTTCATATTGGTATGAGAAAGTACTCATGTACTGCATTTTCTGAATATATTAACTTTTGAAGTTACTTTTTACGCATTCAATATCAGGCTTTTCATGAAGTATTCATTTGAATAATTTTTAACCTGACAATCACTCACTCTACATGTGTAAATATCATATTAAATCTTCCGAACATTAATTATTTTCACACCTCAAAACATGCGGCTCAAATATAATATTTTCTGGAATTGAAGTTTTGAAAAATGGGCTAGCCTGACAACTGTGCCAACACACGTGACTGGCCCAGCTGGTCTCCAGATCTGAACGCAATCGAAAATTTAATTACAGCGTGCGCGGTGCCAAAATTCACACCCTATCGAGAGCCCCAAAAACATCCCTGTGCTTGAAGAAATATATTTATTTGCAAAGAGTAACTATGATACCAAATAGAACCTGCCAAGCGTTGAAGTCATATTTATTTAAGATTTAATATAATCTGAATTTCTAATAAACATGATTTCGCGTTTGGCCCATTCTTCGTTTTTAACTTCCGTATGTTCATATCAACTTTCCTAAATAATGGCTGTGCTAAAAAGTATGAAGTGACGGCAATTGCATTTCTTATTTGGCAAGAATACTTTTTTCTCCCTAAACTCAGGGAAATATGGAGTACTCAATTAGTATCTGAGAAATTTTTTCTATACACATAATATCATTATGCATGTGTTCATTATAACTGCATGGGCAACCTTTTTTACTCGTAAAAAAGCACCTTAAGCAAACGTACAAGTATTTGTTTTCTCTCACAATATTTTATTTTCTCTCCTTGCTTCGAAAGATTTCGAAAGTTTGGAATGACTGCCGCTCACGTTCTCCCTCTTCGATATAACCATTCGATAAACCGGCACCTTCTCACGTCACTCAACCAGTGCCCTTAGCGTCAGTGACCGAACGGTTTGTTCATGTCTTCGGCCGATCGCAGGCCGAGGCTAAATAGGGTGACAGTACATCCTCTCGCTTGATGTTCAGTCAACCATACGGTACCCATGAGCGGGAAACCGACAACGATGAATGAAAAGTTGAAATCTGTATATTCATTTAAAGTAAATGAGAGTTGCCCCCTCGTGTCGTGCTGGTAACGCCGTTGCGTGGAATCGAAAAGGTCTTTAAACTTGATCGTATTCTTGATATTTATTTCTCGGCAGCTATACGCACACATTACGCAAGGATGTGAGGCCTCTCAATATGTAACAATCGAAATTCCTCAAGAGGCATAGGATAGGCAATAGGTTTTAGTTAATTTTTTGTCTATCCATTGCTATGGAGATACTTAGGTTACCTCCAGCTATAGATGAGCATTCAGGACTTCTGCATTTCGTGACCACTTTGCTACTTTTAATTTTCGCTCTGTCTTTGTTGTCTCTTTTATGTCTTTCCTCTCTCTTCCTTCATAAAGTGCTGTTTCTATGCTCAGGGTATCGTGTCTGAGAACAAACCTTGTGCGTAGATTCCACGTTTCCTATAGTCCATATTAAATGGTTCCTCGTTCAACTCTTAAGAGGTTCCCGCTGTTGGGATCAGGGTATCTCAAACCAATAATCTATACTATAATAAGAGCCGTGTCCGTACGTTTCTCTGTCTGTCCGAAGCCAGCCGAAAGTGTGTTATGAGCGTATCTGTGATACAAGCTTCAGTAATATATATTTTGACAGGCCGTGTTCACGCGGGACGTCTTAAATAAACACTTATCTTTAATTTGGTGTCACTCACTTTGAAATAATTTGCTATCGCAAATATCACGTTGTTATATTTATTAAAGAAATATTGTCCATAATCATGTTTCAGAGGCCATTACTAAAATAATGTTCAAGTTCTGGTTAAGCTCAAGTTGCGATGCGCCCATATCACAATGCTTCAAACAACGTTAATTTTTCATTTTTGACCGAAAAGTTGCTATAATTTCCGTATGCACAATATAAACTACATTAAAGCGCCAAGAATTCGATTGAGCGTTGCAGAGTCACGAGTAAAGTTGCAACTGTTACTGAAAAACAAAAATTATATTGCATTCAATTTTTCTCGTAATTACAAATACTTGTAACACGTTACTTAGTGGAAGGCTTAGCTTTACTTCATTTAGATTAACGCAAATGAAAAAAGCACTTTCACAGTATAGTAACCAAACAGAACCGAGCTTTCGGAACGCGTTCGCCGAAAAATAATGGCAGAAAGTCAGGTCTAGTTAACCACACGTACACTTTATTTCTCTGACTTCCTGGCAGTCGTCCGTTACGTTGCGTCCCTGAGCAGACATGTCACTTTCCTAGACATGTGTAAACGAGGTGAGCTTAGACAAGGGCGCTGTTTAAGCACTAATAGTGAAAACATCACTTTCCTAGACAAATGTAAGAGATGTGATGTTTAAGCATTAGTAATTGAGCACAAGTGCGATGTTCAAGCACTAACAGCAGAAACGTCACTTTCCTAGACGTGTGTAAAAGAGGTGAGCCTAATGAAGCGCGATGTTTAAGCACTAACAGCGGGTGTCTTGTTGCTATCTCACTGCAATCACAATCACTGGCCACCCAAAATCAGTAGTGTTTTTCTTGGAATTTTCGATCTCAGAACGTTTTCACTTGGCAAGCAGAAGCGGAACGTAACCACCCACAGTTTGTTCTGCAGCAGCGTAGTAGCGGGGTTGGGTGTCCGGGGTTTTGTGATTGGTCGACCGTGCGTGGGTCTGGCGAGCCATTCAAGAGATTTCAAAACCAAACGCTATAGAAAAACAAAGAATAAGACACTCCTAAAAACAAACAATATCATGAAGGTTGCTACCGGTAATTTTTTTTGCAAAGCTTGAGGTTATACAAATGTCCTGGAACTATGATCATTTTATGATCATGTTATGAACATTGTTTTACCATGATCAAGCTCAAAGAGGGCCTAATGAAATTAATCGTACCAGATCTAATCTATACTACTCTTTGTAATGATTGTCTCTAAAATCACCCCATTTGATAAACGATATGCCGCTTCTATAGGTCAACCCCAACACTCCAGGAGCTTTCACCCAAAAAAAATATTTGCACTTGGCATGACGCAGCAGTTGCTTGCGCCGGCGCGCTGACGCCGACGGCAGCTTGACATCGAAATCGAGTCGACTTCGCGGCTCTCTAATGCACGGTATAGAAAGCACGAGCCTATGCCGGTCTTAGTATTAATTTATGACGCTTCGTTTGGTGCTAAAAGGCGATATTTTTGATAATCAGGGCTGCCATGTTGACTTTGTGTAGCCTGAATTGTCATATTTCATGTGAAAAGAAAATAAAAATTTTGTGTGATACAAATTGTGTGACACAAAAAATCTTCATTCTTAGATGGTAAATTCTAGGGAACATCATAATAGTCTTCTCGTTGATTGGAAAAAGGTCGAAATATGATCATTTAGAACCGAAAAGGGTCAATTTGATCGACTTGGATCATTCGTGACGCCTTACCAATCATAACCATGGTAGAGGACCAATGCAAATCATAACCCAAGGGTCTCGCACCTGGACATTATTATTTGACCGAAATTATGTAAGCCTTGATGCTCATTTGAACTGAAATTTTTACGGTTACGAATAACTGTGATTTAAAACTCATTAATTAATGCGCGGGGTTTTTGAAATTCGTTCAGGTTATAAATCTAAATAAACTTTAATAATGTAAAAGCGAATTCTCTGATGTTACTTTCATGAGGGGGAAACCTGTCCACTTGCTTTTTTTATTAGTTTTATTATTTTCATGATTTCATTATTGTCAGGAAATCTTTTTTTCTAATTTAAATGTTAAGATAAAAATGTTCCTGCTGAATTATATCAAGAGAACATCACCGTCTCAGGAAACGGGATCTTAAATAATAAGCTGCGCAATGAACATTTAATTCATGAATTTTAAACATTTCAGTTTATCTATAAGGTTCATTCGATGACTAGATCATCATATATGACTAATTGAAACACTCAAATACGAAAAAAATGATTACAGTTCACCTTCAAATTCACGGTGAGCCATAAAGGGTCGCGAATTTGTGTATCTCTAATTTCTACTTGGAAAAAATGCATTAACTGATAATTGTATAGTTCAAATTTCTACGAGACTCTTTAAATTAATTTAAATGAAATATTTTACTTAGTTGTGTAGTATGTGAGCAGTAAAAGGCTAAACAACGACACCAAAAACGTATGGATTTGGTGACGAGGAAGCGAAGTGAGAAGCATCAAACGCTCTGATGATGCGCCAGTTTAGCGTCTTCGGTGCCAAAACCTCTTAATTTTGTACGATAAGTCATGTCTCTAATTCTACTTCATTTAATAAGTATGTAAATTCATTAAATGACTTGAAAAAAGTATCAAAAACGAATCGTTATCGAAAGTATCAATCGAATCGTGCAACAATTTCGTAAGGTTGAGAAGTTAGATAATAAATGAAGGGCTTAAGTTGGTTGTCGAGTGAAACATTACCTTATCTCAACTCATACGGATCAAAATTAGCTCCAGTTTTTCATCTGGTGAACCAAGCATCATATTAGTTATATAAGTGGGACCAATTTTAACCCGTCCATTTAGTTGAGTTTTGCAAGAGATGACGCATAACTCGAGAAACGACTCCATTTCAAACTTTCTCCAACACATACAACTTCACAAGTTGCATGGCCCGCACCTGCTTGACACAACGTAAGTAGTCACCATGGTTCTCAAAAAGTGCCTGAACCTGAAGAGCTGTCGAAAGCAAGAGTTTCTTGCCAAGCCTGATAGAAAGTTTTCGCTTAAACAATCCTGGTGAACTTACGAGACTGATCTAAATTGTCGCATCATCGTTAGACTTAGAGAGTCCAGAGAAAAGTGGAGTTTTTATTCATGAGTGAAAATACGCTGGTCGCGTCTTAGTTACCACCTTAGTCATCTCAGTTACATGATTCGCTCCTTTTTGTGCATTGTGAATCTGACTGCTGCTCAGGTGCATCCTTATCTAAATTTTTTTAAATTCAGATTTGATTAGAGCACGGAAATGGATATTTGAATTTAGATTTGAGTTGTTTACTTAAAAGGATAATTCATGGCCATAATTAAGTATCCTCAGAGAAATCCGTTATGGTCACTTCAATCAGGTAACATTGGGCTGGGTAACACAAGACATTTAAAGTACGGGGACCAATACATTAGGCTATAAAGATATTTTAGGGCGCTCCAAATTAGCTCAATATCGAGTTGTTGATAGATCCAGATTATACGCTTTTTATTGAGGAAAGTTCTTTGAGCTTTTGTTCGTGGGAATAGTTCATCAGTATTAATTATTAGTGAATGTGAATATGATTTGCCTCTTGCCATTTTAGTCCGTTTTTAGGTGGAGTTTACCTGTTTATATTGAGGCATCTGTTCTTGGGAGCAAAACGCTGGCTTTGAAAATGACTTAGGCGAGAATCTTTGCTCCCATGCAACGTTAGTTATACATGGAATTACGGGATTTTGTGCAGTTGATCAGGTTTTAAGTTTTTGACCTAATCTAATTCGTTTAGTTACCGTATTTTATACTGTTTTAGTTAGTATTTCATAGTACTTAGTAAGGCACGCCAGATTACCATTACTACTACATGTTTAATAATATACTTATTTTGGATATTATATAACAAGCCCAATAAAAAACCTCGTACGGAAATTAATTTTATATTTAAGTATAGTTTTTTTGACCATGGAAAGACGGTACAATAAAACGATGACAACGTATACGATCATATCCATGCAATGGGTATCATACAATAACATACAAAAACATATCCTGCCTCTGTAGATACTGTATGACCGCTGACCATGACTCGGTACAGATGATATAGGCCCCATCCTCTTCTTTATTTCCTTTTATCTGCAAAGATTTTTCAAGAGATCTTATATTCTTCAAACAGCTATGTAGAAAAGCACCATTATGCTTTACAAATTAGTTGAATTTTGCATTGATTTTATTTACATGGTCGATACTCAACGATACTCAACTTTCTTTGCCAAAATATGATAGTCGTCGCTCTTTATACTGTGTCTTGCGCTATTATAATTTGAATTGGATATAGAAGGGATAAAAATGTGACCGAGCTGTGCACGGTCAATCGCATCAATTTATACCAACTAATGCGCATTATTTGCTGCTCCCGAGAGTCATGTGAACGGAATGAACTTTGCGTTTAATGAAGGAGAAAAGATTACTAGTATTTCGGATAACTGATTTTCTTCAACCGTTTTAACTGCTACGATGCTGGACCCATGCGTTCGTGAGCATAAACAATCAAACATAGAACTATAATTCATTTTATATCTCAAACCATGCGGTTAAGTTTCACATAACCTATGTGGAAAGAAATTAGGGAAGTACGAGTGTGTCTTTAAAAAGTTTATATCTAAAGCATCACTTTGCAAGGTATTATAATATGTTATTTGAATGTCCTTCGGTGAATATTCCCTTATATATATGATAAGGATACTTTCTGGTGACATCATCAAAAAATGAACAGGAAGTTTGAGCTATCGTCGTGGTTCTGCTTTGAATTTCGAAACAACTAATTCAACTAATTTAAAATTCAACTAATTGCAGTACTTGCTGGCACAGTTGCAATTTGAATATGGCACATTTGCAATTCACTGCGCGCTTCCATTTGAAAAGAAACAAGAAAAAATAAAATGTTTTTGTTGTTTACACTGAATTTAGAGACAAGCAAGACTACCTACAACACGAGAGAGTTACTTCGTTGACTGAAACTTGAACAGAAGCCAAAAAATCCGTAGCTATTTTGTTGTTATACCCTGAGTTCGGAAAAAGATGAGACTAGCACACAACAAATTTACTCCATTCACTGAAACCTGCAAAGAAAACAAGCAAAACTTAGCTATTTGTGTCGTTCTACCCTGAGTTTGGAGACAAATGAGACTACCGCACGACAGAGCTACTCCGTTCGCTGACGACGGGCACGTCTCGGGCCCGCTGCCCCGGCCAGTGCTACCCTCAGACGGCTTTCTTAGCGTGCCCCCTGACGGACGTGGTCGTGCGAGGGGAGCTGCAGCTGTGCCCGCTGCCCTCGGAAGTTTGCTGCTACAGGATGAGGCAGAAACGCCTCGGTGGGTGGTTACCCTCTGCATGTGCTGCAAAAACGACCGTTGCTCCGCTGTTGAATCCTATTTTCAAAATAAATCCTATTTTCCCATTGAATCCCATTTTGATTGAATTTTGATTGAATTGATTTCTACAGTAATTAACTGAATTTTATAATAACTGAATTCTATAATTGAATCCTATTTTCAAAATAAATCCTATGTTCCTATCGAATCCTATTTTGATTACATTGAATTCTATAATTG
This sequence comes from Morinoia aosen, assembly GCA_030386875.1. Lineage (NCBI taxonomy): Eukaryota > Metazoa > Arthropoda > Malacostraca > Amphipoda > Talitridae > Morinoia > Morinoia aosen. Next base: position 88,650,487 of record CM059559.1, on the reverse strand, counting down.
AATCCTTTCTTTCAGAATGAGAAAAAGAACCAACGCATGAACCAATAAATGTTCTCTATAACGTTGGTTCTTCTTTTTATTTTGAAAACCAGAGTTCCTAAGAATTTCCCTCTGAATTCTACTATTAAATCCCTCATATATTTTTCCCAAGGCAGCCCTTCTTTGGAAGAAAAAGCTACGCTGTTAATTCTTAGGCGTGATAAACTCATATTTTAATTTTCGCTGGTTTCGTTTGTCAACTGTTTTCTTGTATTTATAATTAATATCTTGAGTCATCCTTTGTATTCTGGAACATTTAACTTTACCACATAATTGATCTTGGATCTTGTGATTTCTGTCTGCGTGAGTTAATACAATCAGTATCTGCCCTTCAAGTCTTTTGAAGGTACTTATCTGATCTCTTCTCGTTGATTATGTTTTTGGCTTTTAAAACTGTTGAATAAAAGTTTGAAGTGACTTTATCAACGCTTTGAAACCTGTTTTCTTGATCCTTGATGCTGCCTGTACATCTATTTATATTATTTAATCATTCTATGCAATGATAATAATCACTGATAAAATAGGCGTCACCATAAAACGTATTTCCTTCATGTGGTGCATCCTAATTCAAATTCATGTTCTTATAAGTGCGCTCTTGAGCGTAAAATAAAATTTTCCAACGCCAGTTTTCCATGACTAACCGTACAAATATCACCGCACACTTTTACATCTAACTAAAAAATCTTTTTCTCACATGGTAACGAAAAAAACTGCTCTACAAGCTGCGTTAAGTACTCGAAGGAAGTTGATAGTATCTCACGCACCTGTAACATCCATTGAACGTCCATTCGCAAGACAAACACAGCGCGTGAACAGAAGCGAGCTCAACTCGATCGCGGACTGTGGACTAACAGGTTCTCTAGACCGTCCGTTAGGACAACCAGACCTCGTAAGTTGTTCACAACAGCTGCGGGCGCCTGCTCTCTCGACCGAGCCACGCATCTGGACGTGGTTAATTAGGTCTGGCACGCGTACTGCCGAGTTTACATTCATCATCCCGCTGAATAACAGGCGTTCGCTTTGCTTCGTGTACGTGAGGCCTTTTATGGAATGTTAGATGAGGATCTTCATAATCATCTTCAGTAAACCGTCTTTCGGAATGGCTGACGGGCTTGTTCGTTGGTAGCCTCTGTAGTCTTGCACTGCTGAGTCCACATTAATCATCCTACAGAGTAACAGGCGTTCTCCTTGAAGCTTGTTTCGTGTAGAAACGTGAGGCATTTTATCTGAGGCATCTTCAGTAAACCTTCTGTCGGAATAGCTGTCGGGCTGCAACCTCTTTAATTAATCTTGCAGCGCTGTTGAAGTAAATGAAAAATTCATTTTGACTTTTTCGCTCTTGACATTGTGAATAACTTTTATGTGTACGACACACACAAGTCAGTAGGTAATTCTGACTAACTTATGTGGCGACTCGACACCATCATGACTAATATGTAAGAAAATAATTACGCTACGAGTACGAAAGCTTCACAAATAAGATTATTTAAAGATCCTTTTTTCGTACAGGCTTTATATTCCTAAGCATCGTACACTAGTGATCCCTTAAAAGTTATACATCACTGTATTCATTTCTCAAGCAATGTCATTTGTAATTGTGAGTAGCAAAATAATATAGTGAAGCATTTCGACAACAAAAATACGTGCACTTTTAACTGAAATTACGGAGAAATTTCCGTCTTTTCCGTAAATCCATAGAGTATTAAATTCATTGGTTTCTCATGTATAGGCAAATAAGACCCCTATGCAAATTTTGGGCTATTGTGCATAGGGTTATAGGCTGATCATGGTAGAATATGAGGGTCGCTTGTGATGAAAACTACAAGGGATACGAGGAATGTTTCAGCCACATATATCTGCGTTTAGCTGATGCATTGCCCAGCGAAACTGCTCGCCGTGATTGCATGCAGTCATCGAAAACTCAGTTTTGTACGAGAACTTATTCGTGGTCAATCCATTTATTTTCGGAATAGGAGCTTTTCCGAGTGAAATAAATTACCTCTATCATGTTATTTGCTTCGGAAAATTTGTCCAACTATCTACGTCTCTTACATTACTCACTCCGGGACAACTGCCCAAATGTGTGTATTGAAGCGAGAATTTCCACCCAACGAAAATACCCGTAATGTGATGTCTTATAGACATAATAACTATTACTTTGGGTACTATAACATTCGATTGCTTTTTCTCAGGATACTTTATTTCTTCCACCGAACTTGCGATCTTGCATGCTTCAAAAATGATTTGCGATTTGCATGCTTCTTCACTTTTTTCTTAATAAATGTTTTTCTTTGCTCGTTAGTCAGTTTCCTCTGGTTGGAAATATTTTCAGCATTAAATGCACGTGAATCTTTAAAAATCATTTACCATAATAACTCTTTGCTAAATAGCACACTTGGCAGTACAGCAGGACGCGTTTGAGGTGCGGGCATGGCATTTACATGGGTGTGAATGTAAATACTTCAACAATAATACATGAATACAAATCGCTACATCATTGCAAAACTGTCGTATCTCAAATTTCGTGATTTTTCGGGAGAAGCATTTTAAAGCATCTAAGTCATATAACTTTAATAGTTTACGCAAATCTAAACTTCCAAAGCCAAAAATGCCCTTAGACTTACGAGTTTACGGCCAAAAGACGCAGAATTAATTCAGCATTCTTATAAACGCTGTAATTCTCTACTTGAAATTTGTGAGTTATGAGAGTCTTGCAATGATGCGGCGAAATGCTTTAAACCATAGTACGTACGTGGCGAAATGCGTGTTTGTGTCATCTTCTCTTATACGTATAGTATCACCTTCTTATCCACATTTATAATTTATTTATAAATTGTATTTATATCTTATACGAGTACATATAATGCGTTTACGTATCGTCTTCTCTTATATATATTTGTTCATTCTTTTATTATTTTTTCTGTGTTATGAGCCTGTGTGTTTGATTAGTTTTATGCTAAAATATAGTTTGAATTTATGACCCATGTTGAAGTCTTTTGAACCTGTTCAGTTGTAAACTCATAGGAACTTATTAAGTAATAGTGAACTCGCAGTTGATTTTGCTTATTGGTTTCTCTGATGAGAGCTGAAATAATATTACACCAATTCACTGAATATTGTACGAGGTGCCATTTTTGTAAGATATTCCCTCAACATCAATTATCAGAATCATGAATATATAATCAAAAATACGAAATATGAAAATACATGTCGACACAGTACCAGAACCTAAACAATATATTTAAAATTTACTATAAAAAGTGCTCACATTTTTCTAATATTACAAACAAATGAAGATCGACATTGGTACTAACAATAGTTTTGATTTAATAATACGGTGCTTACACGTTTTTCGATATTACTGACATAGTAACCATGAAGAATAACATAGTAACCAACAATAGTTTCGATTTAATAATAAAGTACTTAGATTTCTCTAATATGACCAATAAATGAAGAACGACATAGGTACCAACAATAGTTTTGATTGGATAAGGTGCCACAATTTAATAAATAAATAAGGTGCTCACATTGTTTTATTATTACAAAGAAATGAAGAATGACATAGTAACCGTAACCTAATTGAGCAGGCGATGCCGCCACCGCCGCCGAAGAACCTCCACCATCGGACGACGCTCGCACCCCCGTGAGTGTGGTAGACTGGCGCGACTTTCTGTGGTGTTGCCTTCCAGTGTTGCGACAGTCAATCCTGCATTTTAGGCTTCCACGGCCCTCTCAAAAGTGCAGCATTGACTGCCGCGATTCTGCATTTTAGGCTTCTAAAGGCCTCTCAAAAGTGCAGGATTGACTGCCACAATCCTGCATTTTAGGCTTCCACGGCACTCTCAAAAGTGCAGGATTGGCTGCCGCACCCTGTACTTCAACTATGCATCTTTACCCACTTAATACACTTGATTATGTTCTGCAGTGATTTATATGATTTACTATCTGTTTACTTATTAGTAGCGTACATATCAATGAAGTCGAGGCAGCTTATCAACATACAATACCTACTGTATCCTCTTGATGGATAGCGAACCAAATAAGTCAAACGTGCAATTACGCTTTCTTTGAAACTGATCCATGTACTTCAAGATATCAATAATTAAACTTCATTGTTTAGTTCACTCATTAATGCATTTTATGTATGTACTTTTATTCGTGCGTGTTTTTTGTATTCATCACACCGCTCAAAACGATTGAGGACATGAAAACTTGCACACTTAATGTTCGTACTTTTATTCATGTTTTTTTTTGTATTCGTCACATCGCTCAAAACGATCGAGGACATGAAAGCTTTCACCTATGTGATAGGAACATGTAGGGCACAAATGAAATCACAATGCTGATAACTGAAATTATTTTGTATTCAAAAACATGATTATTGAGATCTCTGCGGTGTCTATCGGCGGCATTATTATCATTTATTTCGTGTACTCGTAAATTGCCGCCTGGATTTTAATTCGTTACCTTGGATATTTCACTGTCACACAGCTAGAAAAATACATTTCAATCAGTGCACTCTCTTGACGAACGTATTTTCGCTATTAAGCTAAAAAATAGATTATTATTAGAAACTTATTTTTACGGGGGTGTTAAAATTACGACGTTAGAAGAATAGGTTTAAATTACTAACTTGCTCATCATTAGTGTTGTTCCACAACCACGCTATAATATACATTTACATTCCTATCCTTATTGTCGCATTTGTACGCAATTTCGATGCTAGAAGTAAAAAAGATTACATTAAGCGATTCCTCACTGAATAGATGTTACAGTACATTTACGACCCGGGAACAAAGCATTATTGTTAGTTTACTAGTGCGCTATAAGGCAAGAGTGGTCACCGTGGTCGAGTGGTTATAAAAGTGCGCGCCTCTCATGGGAAGAACCGCAGTTCGAATCCCGGCAGTGCTGCCCGGTGAGTTTCCCCGTTTGGAAAAGGGAGAACTCAGCCACAATTCCCTACCCAACCCAGGTGTCGGAAATGAGTACCATGGATAACCATCATTACGTCCTGGTGTTAGTTATAAGGCATTTTAAAAACCAACGTACAAGATGATATGCATCAGGCTTGATTGGAATGAAAAATTATTTTTTTAAAGAAGAGAGTTCTATGTTACTTGCAGTCGACGGAACCTCCGCTGACGCTGTCGACATGGAACAGCGTGGTGGGCTCTGGAGGCGCAGAGCTGGTAACCCCAGCTACGATCGACAGCAGTCACCCCCACGAGCCAGAGGAACCCAATGTAGGGGTTGGGGATGCTTCCCCTGTCCTTGAGCCTCACGAGGTATGTGTGCATCGATCGCAATAAGCAATCCCTCATGTGTAGATTGCGTCAATTTTCCAAAATTGTCAATTGCGGTCACTGTGATCGGAATTGGTTAACTGAAGTTCAATATTCGACTCAAATTTAAAGTCGATTGGAGTTTTCAATTTTGAAATAGCAAACGTTAACTGGATCATGCCCTCATTTACCTTTAATTAAGTATTTATGAGAATTGAGTTTGGCATTATGAAAATCGCGTCCGTGACCACCGGTGGTGCACGTTGCGGTCAAAGTGTAAAGGCAATCTTGAACAGTTATTTCTGCGAGAAGAATTTATGCGACTGCCATTGAGTGCTACTCTTTTTTGTCTGTTGTTTAGGGTTATTTTCGAGATTAGGTTGGTTTTAATGTGATAAACTTTTGTGCAGCTGCAGTTTTAGTTTAGGATTATATTTTAATTTTCCGTTTTCTGAGGCATCACTTGTTCCTAATGCTGGCAAACCTTACGTGCAATGGGCATTAAAAGGGCGATATGATTTTATTCATTAACATTTTTTCATTTGAAACATTTATTTACCCCGAGCATGACCATTACAAACAATAATACGTATTTATTAAAACATCTTGTGATTTCTGGTCAGCCAGAAGCTTTATGAAAATTCCCTCCTTGTGCACCGGCGGCTCACATTGCAGCCAACGCGTTACAAATTCACTTCGTGAACAGCAGCCAATTCCCCCGCGACCAACGTGATAACTAGCATATGGTGTGCAGGAGATGCACGCTCCGGAGACAGAAGAGGTGTACCCGCAAGATGTGCTAAGCGCGGAAGCCGAGAAGCAGACAACCGCATCTGACGCCGTAGAGTCCAGAGAGTCCGCCGCTCCGGAAACTGGTGAGGGACTGGGCCCCGATGTCAGGAGAGCTGATATCAAGAAGCCAGTAGAGGACGATGATAAAATGCCAGGTAATTTTTGCAGTGAGTTGTCTTTCTGACCTGCACGCTTCCGCACTGCTGTCACCGCACTGTTTTCGCCTGACTGGTTCGTGGAAGATTTCGGCTCATGTGATGGTGCTCCTTCGGTAAATGGGTGACAATGATCTAGTTTCTTATGATTTTGAAGATTTGGGATTCTGTGATGTATTTTGGTTTCTCTGAAGCCTGTCTTTCGCGAATGCTCTAGTCCTTTGTTTCCGTTTCTATTTTTCTATTTTTTGGCTCATTTCTTTATCTATCCTTTCGAAATTTCTTTATGTAGCAAGGTTTCCGTTGTAGTTGATGGTTCCAACTGAACCGCAAGTAGAAGCTGATTTTGACACTCTTATTCGAGCACTCTTATTCTGCATGGAACTTCCGCAGTTTATTTTTTATTTTCAAATTCGTGTTCGCTTCTTATGCTTACTTAGTCATACATTGCACGAGTGACTTCAGTGCTTTAAATTAGCGGCACTTTGTTTTCTTGATTTCTTGTTTTTTTGTGCAAAAAATATTAGTTTTTCATTGCATCTTGAGATATGCTAAGCAGATAAGCAACTGTTGCTCAAATGTTAAGGCCGTGCCTAAAGTATCGCCACATCCAAGTTGTCTCGTTCATTGTATACTCTCATCAGTTACAAAATGACCACTAGTTCAAACTGATCATCTTGATCACCCACGAAGCTATAGGTGTGAGATTGGTGCTTCTATACAGAACATACATCAATCGACTGTTGTATTATGCTTTATAGACAGTATTCGACCCTTATACCATACTTTATACACAATATATGCGCGTGCAAATGCTTTATTATAAGCATGCCCTAGTTTATGGTTTGAAAAGAGCCTTATCAGACTCTTAATAATTATAACACGTACAGCATACTTTTTTGTGGCAGTTCTGTAGTCGTAGATTTCAACTACAAATGGGAACCCTTGTTATATTTTTATGACTTTTCATAATAAAAATAAGAGATCGAAGAGAGTTGCGTTTCAACTGATCACAAAATTTGAAAACTAGAGTCAGGACCGGCAATAAATGAGCCACTAAGATCGTTTTCAAATTATGGACAGAGTTAAAAAATGTATCTTAAGTAAGAGTACACCTATTGAAGGACAAAATATCATACTTCCATCACATTAACGGTGGCTGTGAAAATTTTGCTTTGACGGTACGCCGAAACTTGATCGTTCTACCATTTGCATACCGCCTATTCTGTCGTTCACATGTTTTGGTACCTATCGTTTGCAACTGTTTACAAAACCGTACGTATAGGGTGCCCTGGCATTTGCACACTGTCTATTCTGTCGTGCTTGCAACCAGCCCATTCAGTCGTGTTTGCATACTGCCCGTTCTGTCGTGTTTGCATACTGCTCGTTCTGTCGTGTTTGCATACTGCCCGTTCTGTCGTGTTTGCATACTGCTCGTTCTGTCGTGTTTGCATACTGCCCGTTCTGTCGTGTTTGCATACTGCCCATTCAGTCGTGTTTGCATACTGCCCGTTCTGTCGTGTTTGCATACTGCCCGTTCTGTCGTTTCCATGTTTTGATGAGTCTGTCTTTTGTAATTTTTTCCATATTTTGGTAAGTCTGTCTTCTGTAGCTTGATACAAAACCGCACGCAGGGTGCCCTGGCGTGTGCGTGGCTGAGCGCATCAGCGACCACTGCGAAGCTGCGCTGGACGTGGACGGCCTCTGCAAGCCCTTCCTCCGCTGCTGCGTGCCTCACAACTTGTTCGAGGGCAAAGAGAACGTCCCTTCTGAGTTTATCATCATCAAAGGGCCAAAAACCAACAGACGGGATCCGTCCAATGCCAGTAAAGATGTAAGCAACCAAGCACACGAGGGTTTATAATAATTCGTTGCATTTATGCGTGTAATCTTCATCTTTTCTTTATCTTTTTAGCCACCAACCAACGCTCAAATACAAGCATTGGATGATTTCGTCCCAACTATATTTCCCGAGGGCGACAACGAATGATTATTAAATTATACTAAGAGGAGACTCAGTGATAATTTCTAAATACAATGGCGAGACGGCAGAGTAGCGATTTTAGCAGTGAAAACGAGTATATTATTATAACTCTAATTATGTATCTAAAGTTTAACTAAGTTATGATACCGTCGTCTTATGAGAATCAGATGATGTATCAAACTATGTTATACGTTATTATGCTGTGTCTTTTTTCCACGTTTCAGATTTAGATTTTTTGCGTAATTTCACAGGATTTGGCAGAGGACACAAATGAGGTCACTCGCCAAACTGGCCCTGAGGAATCGGTTCGGCATCCCCCGCCTGCTGAGCTGAACATTCCAGAACACAAGCGCTGTAAAGGGACCTGCGTGGCAGCTTTCTTCTCTTTCTTATGTGACGAAGTGAACCGCGATGCGTTTTGCCCTCGCAACGGCCGATGCTGCCTCACACAACGTCGAAAGAAACCCGACCCTGCCGAGGGCGACGTCAAAGAAACGCCTTCCAGTATCCCGACCTCGCCAGAATCCACCACACCGACGACCTCTACTAGTGTCAAAACTACAACTCCTCCTCCGCCGAGGACTCCACCAAGGACACCACCCCCCACAACAACCACCTCAACCTCGACTACAACCACCACCACAACACCATCCACCACTACAACCACCACCTCTACGACAACTACACCTGCTCCGAAACCCACCACGCAGCCACCTTCACCAACAATATACATTCCTGAATGTCCTGGCACGTGCATTCCAGTTGACAGAATCCAATTGTGCCGAACACCTTCCCATGTGATTACGAGGTCTACGTGCGTAGAGAACACCATTTGCTGCGATGACCGAGAAGCTCAGAAGCAATGGAAGCAGCAAGCAGCTGCCCAAGAAGCTGCTGCGCTCACCGAGGCTCCAGAGAGGACAGAGGCTTCAAGACCGCCGCGACCCACGAGAAGACCACCGCCAAGCTACAACCCAGTGAGTAGCTTTATGCCTCAAGCAATTCAGTCCTTAGCTTCGTTTTTCATGTCGTCTGACGACCGTCCTCCGAGTTCAAGACCGAGGCCTCCCAATCGCCGTCGACCTTTGCCTCTTAACCAACGACATCCATCTGATGGTCACAGACCGTTGACGACTCCGATCACGACCACCACCACTACCACCACTACTACCACTCCCGCACCTACTACAACCACGCCCAAACCTGATTGTCCTGGCACTTGCATTCCGCCTATTCTGTCGTTTACATGCTTTGGTGAGTCTATCTTCTGTAACTTTATTTGTGGGGAATTTGCAATTTTCAGTATAAACTAGAAGAAAGAAAACTGTTTATTTACAGTAAGCTTGAAACATAAATTCCATAACAATTATATTTAAAGTGGCATTGATTTCCTTAGTTAGTGAGCATGTCATCATAGGTACCATAATAGGCATATCAAAAATTGAGCAAAATATTGCTAACAATCCTGAACATACAAATTAAAAACTCGATCACCACCTCTACGGTACCTCTAGAAAAGCTAGAAGGTTATTTTAATTAGAAAACAAGTTAGATTCTGTCAGCACTTTTCGAATTACTTCATAGCTTCGTGCGTTCATGGAAATTAATGTATATTCATACGAAATTTAGAAATTCAGTCTAATGGGTTTCTTGATCGAATAAATGTTGTCCACGTGTTATTTATTGCCTCTCAAAAAGTGTATAAATTGTCATTACAATTGTACGCATAACTTCGGAATACAAGTCGAACTTTGCTCAAATAGTGCAGACTGGTGCTTATATATTGATGAGAAACATGCTTGTAGTGCAGGTTAAGTCATGAGTCTGCATTTTAGCGTGAGTTGGCGGTAAATTGTTTCGTTTGATTGGCTTCATAATTATCTTCGGTGCCTTATGGCATGAGTACATTCACTTTCAAAATCGTTGCTAAATTTATTAACGACGTCCAAAAGGAGACTATAATCTTTGGCTACTACGTTGAAGTTAAGTCTTTTGTACTATTGCCAGGAAGCCTTGCTTTGATAACATTTCTTTAATTTTGTTTGGGAAGGATTGGGTTAAACCCGATTAATTTCTTGACATTTTTTTCATTATAACTCCGTCTTACGCGATCTTCTTTTTGATGGATTTTTTCGCATTAATTTTTATCATTTCTGTACAATTTGAAAAAAAAAATTTAGCCCCACATCTTTGATTGTTGATTTATTATTGCATCTTCCAGGAAACGCTGAGCTTACACAGATATTTGCCTGCGATCGACCGCCGCAAAAATGTTGCGCTCCGAAATCAGACATTCGAGATTTAGAACGCCAAGCGTACCTCTTGAATCCTCCCATAAACGATTCCGCCCCTGAACCCGAGGAAGAATCCTTTGAGATACAGTCGGACGACTCTCAATTTAACCCTGATGCCCAGTACGGCAACCGCCAAGATGGTCCTCATCTTCGCAGACCACCTCACTTCGAAGGCCATCAAAACCCTCATCTGCGTCCTCAGTATTACCAAGAAGAAAACGTTGGTGGTGTTCCATTCCCTGGTTTCCTTCATGAGGGACACCATCAAGCACACTTCGACCAAGAACCAAATTACAACGTTTACAATCCAGAAGTTCAAGGAAGCGTTCAACCCCCTTACGAAAGTGAGCATCATTATCAGCACTACCAAGGCACGGACCGCCATGACCCTTCTCAAGCTCACCCCGAAGAGCATTATCAGCGTTTCCCTCAGCACGTCCCTGCTCATCACCAGCTTTCTCAGGGAATTCCTCCTCATCAACTTCACCAACTGCACCACGTAGAGCACTACCAAGCCGACACCAACTTTGGAAAGCCACCGCACCAGCCTGGTCAAGTGATGGCACCTCCTCCACCTCCTTTGCAACCACAAGAACATGACATCCAACTGCGCCATCATGGCTCTTCGCCTGACCAGCACCGGTTGTCTCATCTCGAGCAGCACCAACCTCTTAGACCATCTCAAGCACCACGACCCCAAAACTCACAACCATCTGAGCCTCGACCAACTCATCACGCTGGACCTCTACCTGCTATACCTCACACTCCCCTACACAGCGGCGAGCACAGGGCTCCTTCTTTGAGAGAACCGCAAGTGTCTCATATCCCGCCGTCGAGAGTTCCATCTTCATCGGAACGCTTGCCGCCTCCATTACCTGTTCCTCAGGAGCCCAAACTACCTCCTGTGAGAGCTCAAACACCTCCACGTAGAGTCCCGGTTCACAGTCAGTCTGAAATTGCCAGACCTGCTCCTCGCCCTGCTCCTGCTGAACCTCCGAGACCTCAGTTTATTCCACCTACTCCTCCTCCGCAACCACCGCAGCCAACCAGTACTGTTAGTGAGTATTTTCAAGGGGTAATATTTGATGACTTTGGAGGAATTGAAGAGAGTCTTTGGCTTAGGAGAAGTCGCTGCTGTTTGTTTACGGATAATCTTCATTTATTGCTAAATTTTTCAATCGCCTATTGTTTACAGATGAAATGTTTTTTCTTTTCCCATGACCTGAAGTGGGTTGAGTGTAGTCTAAGTTCTCTGCATAAAGGATTTTTTCTTTACATTTTATTCTGAATCTTATTCGTGTCTACACCATAAGAGGAGCTGCTAACTCCTGTAAATATGCCCTGCAAATGCAGGATCGAACCTGGGACCTTTTCACCCACAATGTAATGCTTTGTAAATAAGTCATGAAGTTTGTTTTTACCGTAAGCCTTTTTGAAATAAGACTTTTAAATACTGAAGTCTTTTTCTACCGACGAAATTGATTAATATTCAAGTGATGGTTCAAAGGTCCTGTTCTGCTGCCTGATTGTAAACATCGTTTCAGTTTTTCCCCCTACCTGAATACAAGCTATGTGATTTTGGAATAAAAAAGGCAACAGTAATTGGGGGTATTTCGTGTTGGAATAGGTATTTGAGTGCAATTATATTTATTATTTTGTGTTGCTGCATGAGTCCTTTGAGTTATGTTCTTCAAATGTTTTTATAAATTACATTTCGTGTTATATAAACTATAATATAAAGCCCATTGAGTCATAGCCGGAGGTGTAAGGTTAGCAAATAGCAGGTTCCAAACCTTGTTTCCATGATCAAGTTTGGTGAACTTCTGATCAGGAATGGAATTATCAACTTTAAATTAAATTAATTTGCTCTCATGACCAGCCGATTCTCGGGTAGAACATCATCTTATACAAACTAACTTATACGAATGAAATTTATTTACTTACTTTTACGACTACAATGCTTGGTTCAAGTGTCTCATCCTCCCCAGCCGTCGAGAGTTCAATCGATTTCAGAACATTCGCTACCAGTGACTGTTCACAAAATGGGACTAGTGTTTATCCGTATACGTCAAATATCGACTGTACTCGCTATTAACTTAACCAACGTAGTAACAACTTCATCCCCGGATGAAATAACCCATAGAATATTTCTTGTTAGTTTCCCTCAACAGCATATTTAACCCCTGACACAGCGCTAAGGGGGTGTAGGAAAGGAGGCTTGATTGTGCACCTCGTATGGTTTTATTTATCAATTAAGGACCTTTATATTAAAAATTTTTAAAATCCATTGGGTTTTCATACATTTCATGTATCAAATTTTTTTGGGGGGATAGACAATTTATTTCACTTTCTTTCTTTCTTTCTTCTGACGTATTTTTAAAATCCAGTGTGTTGTTGTACATTTCATGAATCAACTTTTTTCAAAAAAACTGTCTCTTTCTGTCTTTCTTTCACCTGCCGTATTTTTGAAACCCCTGTGTGTTGTTGTACATTTCATGTATCAAATTTTTCAGAAATAAACGGTCTCTTTCCTCCCTTCTTTCATGCGGCGTTACAGATTCCCTGCTGAGCATGATGGAAGAGCCAGTGTCCACGAGCAGCAAGTACGTGTGCGGGCTGAAGGGAACAGACAGCCGCCGCTCAGGCAGGGTCGTGGGAGGCGAAGATGCGCTGCCTGGAGAGTGGTGCTGGCAGGTTGCACTCATCAACTCTCAGAACCAATACCTGTGTGGGGGAGCGCTTATTGGCACCCAGTGGGTGCTTACAGCCGCTCACTGCGTCACGAAGTGAGTTGAGAATAAATCACTTGTTCCAGTTCGACACGTGTTTCGACATGTTCTTTGCCGGCTTCTTCGTTTCATTGTATTAAACTGATCAATTTTACTTAATATTCAATGATGAAATAGTAATACCTTAATATTCTTACGTTTGTAACTTGACCAATCCCTCATAGAGGTCTGGTTTCAGCGACATTTATGTATTTTCACCGTTTGCGCAGCATCGTGAGAAGCGGCGATTCGATCTACGTTCGAGTAGGCGACCACGATTTGACAACTAGATTTGGATCTCCCGGGGCACAAACTTTGCGAGTTGCCACAACCTACATCCACCACAACCACAACTCCCAGACCCTGGACAACGACATCGCTCTGCTCAAGCTCTCAGGACACGCAGAGCTCAAAAAAGGAGTGTGTTTGGTGTGTCTTCCTGCCAGAGGTGTTAGTCAGCAGGCGGGCAAACGTTGTACCGTCACTGGCTATGGATACATGGGTGAAAGTGAGTATTATTATAGGTGCCAAGTAGACAAACCATTTTTCACTGTCATTAGTTATGGATACATATGGGTGACAGTGATTATTAGGTGCCAAGTAGCCAAACCCTGTTTCACTGTCGCTGTTTATGGATTTATGATTGAAATGAAGTTTAAGAGTGATGGTAAGCGAGGTACAGCGCAAAATGTAAATTAGTGAGAACTTTTGAGACAAGCTCTTTGCTTCAGTTGATTGGGGGCTAATGTAGCCTAAATTCATGTCTGTGCACCCGTAAAATACTGAGTAGGTTGACCACATTAAAACGTAGTGTTTGAATCACAGAACTCTGTCTTAGGAGACCTATGGTCTCAGACACGTTGCGAAAGAGCCAAGAACCTAAGTTTACTTTTTTTTCGTGTCGTGAAAACCACTCACCTGCGATTTAAGAAAAATAAAGAAAGAAAAAAATATAGATATTTTATTTACAATAGAGATGATACAAGAACCATCATTGATTTTTAAGCAGGTAGAAGTTTAGATTCTACCCGAAGTACATCTAAGTTGATCACGAGTTCATATTTTTTCACATTCCACAGCGGGTCCCATCCCTCTGAGAGTACGAGAAGCCGAAGTTCCGATCGTGTCGGAGAATGAGTGCGTACGCAAGATAAACGCTGTCACCGAGAAGATCTTTATTCTTCCCGCCTCTTCATTCTGCGCTGGAGGCGAGAGCGGTCACGATGCTTGCCAGGTAACATCCCCCACTTAGTTCAGCTTAGAAATAAGAGTCTTAGCCTGAAGAAATATGAGATTTGGAACGATACCGTAACTGTATACACGTTCGAATTTCTAATTTGCCAATTTGAAGCACATGACCTCTCTGGAAAGCATTGAGACGCAATCTGATACGCATTTAAGTATCAGAATGGTCATTATGGTGACGGGTAGTGATTCAATTTTCTTGCATGTGGTGTAGCTTATGATTTCGATGAATCGTAATTTACGCTCCGCTTACCCGTCAAATATATATTTGCATGTGTATTTATTGATCCCCCTGTTTCCTAAAACAATATCTCTTTCTACCAAGTTACACAATTGAACCATTTCACCGTGGCGGTTACACATGTAACTTCATTCGAAAATTCAAAATCTCAGAGCCAACTTAATTTCTAATGACATTTATCCATAGATAATTATTTTCCCATGTAGCCCACCCTAAACAAGTCCATCATTCTCACTGACCTTCGTTAACTCATAATTAGAGTCTCAAAGATCAGTTTTAAGTATCAGTCTCACGGGGATAACTCACTCCTTCTATGGTAAAAAGCATTGCTTCAGTAGTTAGGAATCATCACTTCAATGGTTAAGTCTTAGTCCTTTTATGGTAAAAATCAGTCTTTCAATAATGGTTAACAGTACTTCTGAAGTTAAGAATCAGTCCTTCTGAAATAAAATTCACTCCTTCGATGATTAAAGAATTCAGTCTTTCAATAGTTAAAAGTGTCAACAACCACATGGCAATGAATCGGTTCTTCTATGGTAAAAATGAGCCCTTTAATATTTCAGAATTAGTACTTGAATGGTTTAGAGTCAGCCACGGCAATAAATCAATCCTTCTATGGTAAAAATCAGCCCTTGAATAGCTAAGAATCAGTACTTCAATGTCAGTCGCAGCAATGAATTCGTCCTTCTTTGGCAAAATCAAGCCCTTGATTGGCTGAGAATGGGTTTCATGACCGGATCCTTCGAAGTTTAATCGCGTTTTGACAGAAGCTATAAACAGAAACTATAAACATAATTGTACAGCTTAGAATAGCGTTGGTGGTAGGATGCTTTAGAAGTCACCGAACTTATTCGGGTCCATATGTAGCTATACTCGAATTTGACCATTATACTAGACTTAAGAAACAATCTACTTCTGTACTGCTTTTGGTAAATAAATTGTTTAAATTGTGTTGCAGGGCGACGGCGGCGGGCCGCTGGTGTGTGAGGTGGACGGTTTCTACGAAGTGAGCGGCCTCGTGTCCTGGGGCTTCGGTTGCGGGCGCCACGAAGTCCCCGGCGTGTACGTGAAGGTGTCGTCCTTCATCGGCTGGATCAACCAGATCATCAGCGTCAACAACCACTCCAACTGATGCACCGTGTGGACAAATAAGAAGCATACCAAATATCCATTACTGCAGGTAGTTTTAGTTCTCTGTTGATGTGGGCGGTTTGTTGTGATTGGGTCGTACTGAGGGAATGTCTAGCAGTGCGTTTTGTGTTTGCTAAACAATGAAGGTATAATTAAAAACGTTTTTTTTCTGTAATTCGGTGGTATTGAGAGGATGTCTAGCAGTACGTTTTGTGTCTGCTAAACCATGAAGGTATAAATTCCACACGTTTTGTCTAACTGCCATAGACACTTGGAAAATATTTGAAGTGTCTCACATTGAGCACTAGACTGATAGAAGAAGAGTTCTCACCGGGGAACATGTCGCATACTTTGTATTCGTTGTTGGAGAAACTTGTTTTCATGCTCTTTCGCTCACATTGTGCGACTGAGTCCTTTTTCTCGGAAGTTAATTTTTCCAAAATTCAACATTTTAAAACAGAGGCTATGAATTATGAAACAAAAAAAGAAAACAACGGCATCTACGGATGCTTTATTTCCAATTAAACTCACATTAAATGCTAATCAGAAATTCATTTAAAATACATTAAATGTAAGACATTGAATAATCGATGTTTTCACGAGTTCAAATTTACTCAGATGTATGTATTTATTTTAGGTGTTGAGTAAAGAGAAAAGCTAACGAGGAAAGGATTTGGAATCATTGCGCAATCCCGTACGAATTACCAATGAAGTCTTTTCCGTTGATGGAAGCGAGGAATTAGTGGGATTATTTCTCTAATAAATGATAATGGAAATGAAACTGAGGTCGCACTTGAACTCAACTTCTTGGTGGCCAACATGACTTGCGTAGGAATTGGTTAGGCCATTGAGGAGAAGAAATGAGAAATCAACATACTTGGTATTTTAACCTTCTCTTTCTAAGGGAAGTGAAGAGACTCGCTGACGTTGTTCAGTAAAAAATTACTGTTTATGTTAAATGCTATCGAAACTCACCCCCCGAGTTGCACCACACATTACTTGTTGTAACTCAGAATTTCACATTTACGCTTCATTCAATGCTCAACTTTTTGTACAGGATGCTTCCAGTTCATCAGTATTTTGTGACTTAATCTCTCGTGTATTCTAACACGAGGCGATTGTCATTCCCGGCAATTTTTGACATTTTTGTGATTTTCAACATGGGTAGAAATGACGGGACAAATACAAAAAACAGTTTAATAGATTTAGTAATTAAGAGCAGAGAACGAATGTTCAAAAACGAACTTTTGTGTTGCCAAGATCCAGAAAAATTGACTAGACTTTGTTTCAACAAATATTAACACTTATATAATATGAAGGGGGAATGTGTAAAATGTCGTACCATTAATTTTATGATGATGAAAATTCCACATCTTCTTCGCTGATTATAGCATTAGAGCATAGTACTTCGCACATGTTTTATTTATTGTACTTTACGAGACTTGCTTAAGTGTAATTATTTCTGTATATATAGTTAAGTGCACCGTTCTCGAATGTGTGAGAGGACTTAGACACAGTTCTTTGGATGGTCCTTAGTCCACATATTACGCTACCTGGTAATCGGTGGAGACATTCAAGTGCCTGACACCACTCTGATGTAAGTGAAAAATTCAAAATCAAAATTGCTTTATATTTGTGCTTGAATTTTTCCTTGTTTCTATTTTCGGTGTCGAAGATTCGACCCGTGTGGTATCGAATGCCCAATCGAGCTTCATCTGCGAATGTTTTAATGTTATTTCTTTGACGGAGCTGGTTATGGAAATTCTGATTTCCAGCTATTTAAAAATAAACGGGGCTTGGATATTTCGAATGCTGGATAATAATGCTAGGAACAATTCCTATCGTTACCTGCAAAGTTAAAACTTTAATTGTCACAAGTTGAATTAAAGTGCATATTACTTTACAATTATGAAAAAACGCATCGTCCATAGGTTCCAACTATTTCTTGTTAGGAATACCTTTTCTGTTAAGCAATTTAACTATGAAGGTTATAGCAAAGAAGAACTTTTTATTTCTATTTCTTTTTAGCTTACCAAATTCTAAAATTAGCTTACAAGTTCCAAACAGGATCGAAAATAAGGAAGTTCCCTTGATACGCAAAGTTGAGTCACCACTTATTTCCGCATCCCTGAATTGTATTTATTCACGGACTCACGAAAGCCTGTCCCACAAAAAGCTCTCATCGAAAGTCCGGAATCGGAAAATTGTTCTTATCGGGCATTAATGGATCAGTTTCCAGCGATTTTCAGTTTATTCTGCGCTGAATCAATAAAACAAAATAATTATTTTAATATTAGTTTCAGTATTTGTGTAATGTTAAGTTGGAACGTTTCCGGAAATGGGCCTTCGTATGAAGCAAACATTGGGAAGAAGTGTCGCATTCCAATATTTTGTTACCACACTCTTCGGTTATGGTCACCTACCCACGTTTGGGTTAAGCTGCCAACTCGTACTTTTGCTCAAAAAAGCAAGCCATGTGTTTTTTTCTTTGGTTTTTAGTTTGTTACCATATTTTTCCAATTTGAGTGTTGAAATGAATTTCGTTTAAAAACCCACGCAAAAAAGTTTTGCGACACAGTATTGTTAAAAGAAGGATTTCAACCGAAAATCAAATTTTTAGTTTACACACAAAAATGCAGAAAATTTTTTCGATGAATATTTTAATTGATACTCGCCCATTACAAAATAAATGAATTTAGAATTAAAGCACTCCTTTTTATCCTCAATTATTGATATTGGCGATTCTCTAAGTTCCCTATAGTTTTTTAGGTGGGTCGACCTGTAGATGCACGTTAATTTTATATTTCATCATTTTCAATCAATGCTTTTTTAGTTTTAAAAAAAATTGCATAAATTCTCACAAAAACCGATTAAATTTTACAAGCGATTCTAACGATTAAATATTTAGCTTAGTAACAAATCCCTTAATACTTAGCTAATTTAATTATAGGACTATTTAATCATGACGCTATCAATTACAACTATGTTCTAATTATGATACTTATATATTTAAATATGGCGTTAATTCATACTTGTTAGCCAACACCAATTTCTGCTAGATTTATGTTTCCTTGGGACGGGCACACTTCCTTCACGGAGTCAGTCTTGCTCTCTTTAAACAAAATTAACCCTCGACACAGCTAAGTACGCCTCGTTTAGTTCTCTTTCAATTAAGGTCCTCTGGTGTTCTCCCTCAGGCTGCTTTACACTCCGGGCAGACTTGTGAATATCTAGAGACTTGTGAATATCGATAGACTTGTGAATATCGATAGACTTGTGAATATCGATAGACTTGTGAAATATCTTTGCCCGAGGTGAGTGCCTGAGGTGCAAACGAACCCGGCAAGGTAAGGAAAACACAACTGGAATAAACGCCGTATTATTATGGAGATCGCCGACAATAATGGCACAAGGGAATATTAAAGTCGAGTAATACAGTAACCGATGACGTCTTGGCGGAACGACGGTTGCCGGGGAGACGCTGCGTGGTTGGAGGACGAGAGCAGACCGGTGAGGCTGCTGCTGACAGAATGTCTCTGACCAAGGAGTACCAGAGGCGCTAGCAGAGAACTGGTGCGTCTAGCAAGCAACCAGACGTGGCGGCTGGCAGTCGAGGCGGCGGTGAAGGCGACGGGTGAGGTGCTGGCGGAGCGCCGAGACTTAGTGTGAATATCAGGGACGCTGAGGGTGTACTGAGGCTGAGCTGACTGCGCGGCTGTTTATATAGGCCTCGCTGGAGCCTAACTCTGGGCGTCCAGGTCTCCGATTGGTCAAGACGGGGGTGCCCGATTTTCGCCGTCTAGGCTTGTGCTATACTTACGGAGGTTTCTATCGACGTTGCCTGACTGTTCGAAGCAGGCTGCTTATAAAGCTCGGTCCGGCACCCAAGCTCCAAACTTGAGCTCTGATTATTGATCGTTTAGCACTGGCGCTTTGAGGCTGTGAGGTGGCGTTTTTAAGCTTGTGTGGTGGTGTGTGTTCATACCACCTCAGTCCTTTACATTAAGAAATTTTCAAAAACCAAAACTTCTTTGGAAATAAACGTTTTTTTCTTTTCATGTGTTGAGTAGATTACAGTGACCACACTGGGTCTTAACAGAAACCAATGAGTTAAACAGCGCACCGCGTCTTCCTTCTGCTCAAGTCTCGCCCTGTTTCATCGAATCGACTCTAGCTCGTCAATCAAACCCCTGCGACTGACCTATCGACCCATTGCTCAAGATCACCATATCGTGGTTTCCTCATGATTGACGTATCGTGGATTCAGATATCGTGGTCATTTGGTGGTCAAGTCTCATATTCAAACAAATCCGACTGTAGGGCCACCAGCTTGTTTTCATTACACCCACGCAAGTCTTCAGCACTGTTTTTTATCATCTTCTCTGAAAAATGAGGAATTATCTCAATTTGTTAAATCGGTAGTTTTTCTTTTACGAACACTCACTGGAATATTAAAAGGTTTTTCTATTTTTTCTGTTTCGTTTACCCGATTGAAATACAGAACAGTTTTTAAATATAGTATAGCTCTTCATGATTTTACGTGAAATTGCTACACTTATGCATGGTGATACCAGTATGCTATTAGCCACAATATGATTCCTTTCCTATATGTACTTCTGTAGCACCCCTAATTAGTACAAATTTTATAGAGCTGTAAGTTAGTTTGGACTCTTCTATCTTTCTTTTTCAAATTAATATACCTGAAAGTCTCAACGAGGCTCTGAATAATTTCGTTTTTATACCTAAAAAGCCGCAAGTTATGAATGACAGCAAAGACTGTTTTATTTATTGATGGAGCTCATGGTTGATTTAAGGCTTTTTTTTACACAAACGACCTCCGATGGACAAACGATGAGTGCGAGAATATGGTACCGTGTTAAATTTGTTAAAAGTCGGGCCTGTTTATAAGAATCGTTAGCTGTGGTTTACCTTCTGCAATCAAAAGTTTCGTATAGTGGAAGAATTTTTAGTTTCTGTGAATATTATCATTGTACCACTAACTGACAAGGTTAATTTTTATGATATATCCCAAATACACGTGAGATTTTGTGGGTGAACATCAAAGAAACCTTATTCCACATATGTATTGCATTTTTTAACTTCACGAGTGTTATGGCTACTTGCTAGAAATAATGCTTGTAAACTATTATAGCTAGTTCATCTGGGCTAGCAATATTCTAGGCTAGTGGGCAGAAAATAGCTTAGGGCAGTAGCACAGCCAGGGAGGGAGCACGGGGACCCCCTCGAAATGTTGAGCTGGGGCCAGTTTCAGTCACCGTTTCAAGAAAAAGAATAAAAGATTGCTGATAAGTATTGTTTATCCCCCCCCCCCTTTGAAATTATTTGTCGGGGATCCTGGATCCCCCCGAAATTTTCAACTGGCTTATGGGTGCTCGTCGTAGCCGTGAGACTAGCGAACTTGCCTCCGTCCAGGCAGACCCTGGTTCGAGTCCCGGCGCTGGTGGCGATTTTCTCTGTTGGGTATAGGGGGAAAATTCCAAGCACAATACCCCACTCTACCCAGGTGTCTGAAATGGGTACCGGTCTTGACCGGGGGAAAGCGTAATGGCGTCCGATTCTATTTCCGATCACCACTCTATAGAATGTGAAATTAATATTGCGAAGGAAAGACAAAAATACCGCTTAATGACCTATCGCTCGAAAAGGAACTATTCAGCAGAACTATTTCAAGAAAAACTACTCGATAGGTCGAACGAATTCCAGAAAATGATGCAATCTGACGATGTTGACATACAAGTGTCAATCTTCAACGAGAACTTCACAGCAGCTCTCGACAAATGTGCACCTTACGTCACCAAAAAAACCAAGCCGAAACGGACTGTTTGGATTACTGACGAAGTTAAAGAGATGAGCAGAATAAAGAAAGCTAACTTGCGAGAGTACAAAAACAATAGATCAAACAGTACCTTATACAAGAGATATAAAGAACATGAAAAAATTCTTCGAAAGAAAATCACTGAAGCGAAACAAACTCACTTCCACCAGGCACTGATAACGGCTAAAAATAACCCGAAGCGAACTTGGGAAATCATTAGTGAGGTAGCCCCATATAAAAATTTAGATCGCATAAGTAATTTTGAAAATCCCTTGGCAACAGCCACGGATTTCAACACATTCTTTTCAAAAGTAGGGGCTCAAGTTTTCAGTGAGGTGTGTACCAATCCAGATGAAACGACAATTGAAAATTCATGCCCCACTGCACCCTCAAGGACTGATGTCAAGTGGAGACCACGCCCTGTCGATTTACCGGAGTTACAAAACATCTTATACTCACTAAAAAATACAAAGGCGGTTGGACATGATGGTATCAGTCTTCAATATATCAAAGACAGTTTCCCTGTTACAGCACCATGGATTCGTCTGATAATTAATACATCAATAGTAACCAACACGTTTCCAAACCAATGGAAACACTCCATTATTAGACCGTTGCACAAAAGTGGTGACCTAAATACAGCATCAAACTACAGGCCCATCAGTCTTTTGCCTGTCATGTCCAAACTATTGGAGAAAGTGGTGACAAATCAACTGTCATTTCACCTGGACGAGTCAAATCTACTCCACCAAAATCAATATGCCTAAAGAAGAAATACTAGCACCCAAGACGCTCTGCTCAATATATCTGAAAAAATATACAGTGACATCGATCAAAAGAATGTAACACTCTTGCTGCTACTTGATCTCTCTAAGGCGTTCGATAGCGTCGAACATGAAAGAATTCTACGTAAAATACTGAACTTGGGAATAGACACGCAATGGTTTGAAAGCTACTTGTCAAATCGATCTCATGCAGTCCGCATAGAAAACACATTGTCCCCATTCATTCAAAACAATTTTGGTGTTCCCCAAGGATCCATTCTTGGTCCGCTACTCTTTTCTATTTTCATTAATGATTTCCCTCCAATGCCTTCTAACACACGGATCTCAATGTATGCAGATGATGTTCAAATTGCAATAACAAGTTCAGTATCGGAAATACCACAGACGCAAATTAAAGCCGAAACTTTACTGACTAGCCTGAAATCATGGTACGACCGAAATGGTCTCAAATTAAATGCTAATAAAACACAATGCATTATTTTTGGATCCAAAGATGCAATTAAAAAAACTTCAGATCTTACTCTTGCAGTTGGAAATGATAAAATTAATGCATCAGAAAAAGTTAAAAATCTAGGTATCTGGTTCGATAGAAATATGTCCTTCAAATCTCACGTTGAGACTACTTGCAACAAAATCTACGGAACTTTAATGTTTTTTCATCGTATAAAAAGTATGCTAGACGAAAAATCCAGATTATTAGCTATTCAATCCCTTGTGTTATCGCGCATTGACTACTGCAGCCTAGTATGGGGAGACTTACCTCAATACCTTCAAAGGGACTTACAAAAATGCATGAATTTTGCAGCCAAGGTGGTATGCAACGGTAATTTCAAAAGAAATGATCACGTAACCCCTCTCCTCAATAAACTCGGCTGGATTCCTATCCAAGAAAGGCTCCTCTTGCAGAAGGCCCAATACGTATTCTCCTCGTTATATCTTCCTCAGAGCAATGCGGAGATAGTGCGTTTCCATCCACCCACTGTAACCAATCAAAAACCGAACAGAAACAATAATGTCTTAGTCAACTATCGTTCATCTCACTTAGGGCAGAAGGCTCTGTCCATATCAGGCGCCTTACTGTGGAACAAACTTCCCCTGAATATTAAAGTCCCTCAAAGACCGAGAGAATTTAAAGCCAAAATAACTCGTCATCTTGTGTCTCAATAATAATTTTTAGTTACAGAACATACTGAATGAGTACTGACGAATCTCATTTGCCTGGTATCTCCATTGCTGAACAATCTCCCTCGCTCATTGTTTTATAATTCAAGACATCACACAACAGTTTGGAAGTATGCGTAGGTATTATGATTTGACCGCCTATACGTTGTCATTTGCAAACATGCTTACTTGTATATGTGTGTACGTATATAGGTGTATGTGCACATATGGGTGTGTATATGTGCACGTACACCTGTGTGCACTAGAGTAGATAAACCAGTCGAAGGTTGCATTTTATGTCATTCCTCTCCGTTTCTGTGCAAGCATCAAACTAGACCGTCATGGTACCTATATGTGTGTGTGTGTTTATCAATTGCAGACATTCTGCATCATATTACAAAGATAATGTGTTTTTTTCTAATATGAAATTGTAAAGCATCCATGTAAAAAAAAAATATATATATTCGTTGTGGAATCATCCATTTATACTGCAGTAATATGCTTATTCTGCTTATAATAATGTGATACCTATGTTTGTTTATGAATTGCCGACAATTTGCGCCATATTTCAAAGATAATGTGATTTGTTTTCTAATATGAAACCTTTATAGGACATTAATGTTTTCTTTCTTATTCACGTCCCACAATCGTTTTCATGTTTCTGACTTAAGTAGACTGTCTTGTGCCACTATTTTTAGTATGAAATTTTATGAAATTCATGCTATAATAAAAAATATTTCCTCTGTTTCCCTCGATTGGAATTCTGGTTTATAATGGCTAGTTTATGCTGATATTTGCGCACATGCTTACTTGTATATATGTGTACGTGTGCACGCTACGCGTATGACACTCTGTAGAATGCGTATGTATTGCCTCAAGGCATAGAAATGCATTTGTGTATGCTTACGAGTTTGGTGTAAGTATGTGCGTGGGTATGTTTGTGCATGCGTATGTGTATATATCTACATGTATACGTGCACATATGTGTGTACTAAACTGACAACTAGCATTTTACTAGAGAAAATAGTCTTTTTTCTGTGCACTCTCAACTTGTAACATTACCTAACTTGTCATCTCTTTATTATTGTAAAGCATTCATGTACAAACTATACATTTTTTCTGCGATCATCCATTTATATTTAAATAAAATGCTTATTAACTAATGACCGGTATGTTAAAATTGTTGAATCAGAAATACAAAACTTATAATCTTCTTGGTCCTCATGCTTATGTGTACATATATGTGTGTATATTTACATGTATGTGTGCACATATGTGTGTACTAAACTGACAACTAGCATTTTACTAGAGATAATGGTCATTTTCTGTTCACTCTCAACTTGTA
Source organism: Morinoia aosen (assembly GCA_030386875.1). Taxonomy (NCBI): domain Eukaryota; kingdom Metazoa; phylum Arthropoda; class Malacostraca; order Amphipoda; family Talitridae; genus Morinoia; species Morinoia aosen. Next base: position 88,625,423 of record CM059559.1, on the reverse strand, counting down.
ACATTACCTAACTCGTCATCTCTTTATTATTGTAAAGCATTCATGTACAAACTATACATTTGTTGTACGATCATCCATTTATATTTAAATAAAATGCTTATTAACTAACGACCTGTAGTGATCGCCCTCAGCCGCATTTCAGTCTAAATTTCAGAAATTATTAAAACCATCTTCTAAAAATTAAATAAAGTTAACGTAATCATTCTTAAAATTTTAGATCACTATTTTCATTCAACATTACCCTTAAATCTATTAAAATTTGACCAAAGAAATACTTCGACAAGAAAGAACGGCGTTTTTACCTAGAACCATATCGCAAGTTCATCCGTTTCCGGAAAATTCCGTAAACGCTCGTCCGCTCAAAGCGCATATAAGGCCGGCTCCCCAGGCAGAGTCGTCATTCTCGTATAGATCCTCCTAGCGCTTGGGCCCCAGAGCGGGCAATTGTAAGTATCAAGTGTAATGATAAGTGTGTATTATGTCTTAACTTTCCTGTGTTGTGTCTTAACTTGTTCCGTGTTAGGGAGCTCTCGTTATTGTGTCGTAGAAATATTCACTATGTTGTCTCTGTGCCAGTGTTAGTTAGTCACCAGCCTCAAGCTCACTGCCCCATCTTTGTCATTGTTATCGTGTTTACTATTCTCCGATGATGCCATATTGTGCTGTCAGTGTTAACCGATGTTGGCATTAGCTCCTTAGATATTTTTTAGTGCTGAGCATAGTGTTAAGACACTTTGCTGTCCACAGAGATCATCTTTGGTTTGCTCATCTTTTGTGTGTTCCAGCTTCTAATTAATTGTGTTCTCAACTTTTGTATTTTGATTAAGTCAGGTTTAAATAATTTTGGAATTCCTCTGCAATTTTTAGTCAATGTTTAAATTCATATCTCGAGAAATGAAGCTATGATAGGTTATTTAAACCAATAGAGATTGTATCTTCTGTAGTCACTCACTCAAGTCAAGTCACATAAATAATCATTCTTTCTTGCTCATCTGAATAATAGAGTATAGAGACTTCACCTTTTCTCATACTTATATCTTAGTACATTAATTATCTAATTACCTCAGTGCTTTAGCTATTATTTTGGCTGTAGTTCATTTAAACTCAGTTGTGCTGCTGCTTCTAATGTCAGGATAGAGCTTGTGACCAGTTGGTCTGGAACACTGATTCTGGTGTTAAGATGATTCAGGCTGCGACTCGGGCGCTAGAGTTGCGGACTGATTCTTATCACCGGACTCCTGCCATTGTTTATCCTGTTAATGTTGCAGTTTGCGCAGTCTTGCACATGTGTTATGAATAGACTCGTTTTTTTTGTTTGTTCAAATAATCCAGCACGATGTCCCCTGACAGGATCGACTGGACCACACATCCATGCACTCACAAACACGTATGAAACCAAACCCTAACTTCTTAATTTAAGGAGCTTACCTCCTCCAAGTTCTCACCCTCCAAGTTTTCGCCTTCAAGTCTCCTCCGGGTTCATCCTCCGGGTTTTGCCTCTGAGTTGATTCCCCGAGTTTCCCCTCCTATTTAACTTGTGAAACTGGAAGGCCTGCATCCCTGCAGCTAAGCCGCTTGAACCTTTAGTAGTGACTACCTTTGGGTCGAGAGTCCCTTCCTACCGAGTTTTCCCAACCGGTAGCTATCCCCATACTCATCACTAAATTCACCACTCACTTAGTGTCGGAACCTCCCACACTTACACCATCATCGACTTCACACTCCAGCACACGCTTCCACAAGCCTGAGCTGAACGAATCGTCTGAAGTTATTCAACCTCCTCGGACTCTCCCCAAGATCGTCTCTCGAACAAGAGTCAAGCCTCGCTCTTCGGAGTGCAACCTTCTCCTCAATAAATTCCCATACCGGCGAGTGAAACTATTCTCTCATTTTCCTCCGGTGTTGGCTTGTGGTAATTTTTGTTGTTGATTGTAGACGCTTGAAATATTGCGTCCGAATACCGCCTAACTCCTTCTGAGTCAGTGGCCTAATTTTTATCAATTCGTAATTCAATGTGCTTACCCGAGCACTGGTGACCCAAAAGTAGTAAAAGAACATCTTCCTGGTGTAATCGATAAATTCCTCGATATTCAACCTTTAAAAGTCAAATTCAATTAGTTCCCCCCATTAGGGAGAACTCATAGACCGTTATGTTAAAATTGTTGAATTAGAAATACAAAACTTATAATCTTCTTGGTCCTCATGCTTATGCGTACATATATATATATATATATCTGTATGTGTGTGTGTATGTATGTATATATATATATGTACGTATATATATGCATATGGATTTGTATTTATATTTTTTATTCATGCTTCCTTAAAATGACACTTTTGAACATTTGCCGAAACAAGCGATTCATATATTATTTCCTGGCATCAATAATTGCGAAGTTTTATGTCATGTACATGTAAACTGTCAAAAGTGTTTTCACCCCACAATGAAAATGCATCGTTCATGAATTTGCGTTATCTCTTATAATTATCATTACATGTATTGTCAAATGTAGATTAAGCAAGATTAGGAGTACATTGCCCTCAATCATTTATTTTCGACTACTCGTGTGTGTGTATCATCTAAGTGTATTAATTTTAAGATATTTAAAAACCAATGATTGTAATATTGTACAATCTCTATTGGAAATAAAGTTTTTTCTTTCTTTCTTTCTTTCTTTCCTGGCGTTAGTTATAAGGCATTTGAAAATCCAATGTATTAGGTGATATGTATCATGCTTGAAATTGGAAATAAAGCATCCGTAGATGCCTCCATTATTATTATTATTCATTATTATGTTAGCCTAACAAGTGGTTAATATCAAATATCAAAACCTAATAATTTCCCAAGGGTAAAATTTGAACACATCTGTAAAACTATCAAACGTTAAATATAACTCACTAATTGAAGTACCTGGAAGATCTTAATTAAAATGTGTCAGCTTACCAAGCAGGAAAATATCAAATGGCGATTTTGTAGCTTATGCGGCGGCTTGTCCAATCGGCTACTTGGCATCATTCGTAGTTTGTTTTTCGGCAAATTAGTATCGGCTTCCGTAGACTATATGTAGTTGTGTGTACCGTGGTGCGTAATTAATTAATTTTTAATTAATTTTTAAGATAAACTTTGCTGGCTCTTGGGAAACGCTGATTCAGCCTATAAGATAGATGAAACATTTGCAATTGTAGAGATTGATGAGCGGACCTCAGCGCTACACTAATGAATTCAGTTATGTAAATTTACTTTAAAAGGAAGGCATTGAGTCCGTTTTGTCTTCGACAAAACTTGAAGATTTGAATATAGTGATGTGAGTACAAAATTTTTGTATTTAAGCCTGAACAAACTTCTTAAAAATAGAAATGATGCTAGCTAGAGAAAATTTGAGTATTTGAATTCAATAATTAACATTTTAAAACTTGGTTGTGTGAGCAGGTAAATTTCTTCAGAAAATTCATTTCTACACTAACAGATACTGTTTAAAATAGTTAATTAAGGAGCAGAACAATTCTCAAACTCTGCAATATAGGTAATGCACATTTTTTGAGCCAAATTTCCCGCAACTGCCCAAGCTCAACTAACTTGATTTTTGTCCATTTTGTACATTCAAGTCGTTGTTCCAATATTCCTAAATATTCCCGTTATTCCCAAAACCAAAAAGATTTGCAATTACGCAACCAACTATAAGATTGTTTGGAAATTTTTCTAACATCTTAAAGTAGAAGAAAAATGCAAGATTTGTAATGTATGGCAATTCACATGCTAAATGAAAGTAAAAGGTAAATCTGAAGGATATGACAGTTATCAATTTTCCACTTTTCAGTGCCTCGACCTAATGAATTGAATCAAAATGAACAAGTTTTCTTCTATGCACTTTCCGTCTGAAATGATTGTATTACGAGTTATAGCGGTAGGTGTAGTTTCATCTCTCATGACAAATGGGCTCGAAAGAATAGCTACTCATTGATTTTTGAATTTTTGTTTCTTGAATCATGGTAATAACATCAAAATAAACAACTTTTGATCTATACAGTTTTTCCGTCAAATGAGTATTTAACGAGGTATAGCGGTAGGTTTGGTTGCGTCTTTGATTACGATCACGCTGGAAGCGGTTGTTGCTTTCAGCCTTGAATTACTTGCTGCTTCAAACAATGGAGTTGCGGTAAGTCATTTACCGTAACTAATAAAACACTCATTTCAGACGGAAAGTGCATAGAAGAAACCGGTAAATCTGAAGGATATGTCAGTTATTGATGTTGTAAATTTCAATGCCTTAGCATAGTTAATTAGATTGAAATAAATAAGTTTCTTCTATGCACTTTCCGTGTCAAATGAGTTTTATTAGTTAAAGCGGTAAATGACTTACCGCAACTCCAGTGTTTGAAGCGGCAAGTAATTCAAGGAGCATGTCGGACAGCAACACTGCAATGCGCACTCGCTTCCAGCGCGATCGTCATCAAAGACAAAACCAAACCTACCGCTATACATTGTTAAATACTCATTTGACGAAAAAAGTGTATAGAAGAAAAGTTGTTCATTTCAATGTTCATTTCAAGCAACAAAAACTTGAAAATCGATAAGTAGTTGTTTATTCGAGCGCATCCGTCATCAAAGACAAAACTAAACTTACTGCTATAAATCGTAAAATACTCATTTGAGACGGAAAGTGCATAAAAGAAAACTTGTTTATTTTGATTCAATTAATTAGGTTGAGGCACCGGCACCAAAAAGTGGAAAATCGATAACTGCCATATCCTTCAGATTTACCAAGAAAACTTGTATATTTTGATCTAATTAACTATGCTTAGACATCGAAATTTACAAAATCAATAACTGTCATATCCTTCACATTTACCAAATAAAATTTTCAGCTATTTCTGTAATAAATTTTCAAAAACTTTAAAATGCGCTTATACTTTTATTTGGTACAATTTTTGTTAGCCTGTCACATACGGTAAAGACAGCGTCCCCCATTAGGATCAAGGGTTTTGATGCCATTTGAGAAATAGAAGTTTTTGCTACAAGGAATTTTGGTCAATGTGAAGTTTAATGCAATCACGGAAATTAATAATTATATTCCAAACAATCACTAAAGGGACCCATTTAAGAACGTTTTACAAGAACGAAATTCTGCTCGCTGATGCTTTATTTTTGAATTATTGAACTTTGAAGTTGGCCTTCCCGCGCCAAAGGAAGCGAGCGTAATTTAATTAAAAACGGAAGCTAACCCCCTATTACAAACGTAAAGAGGTTGGGTCGTGAGGGGTATTCACAGTTCTTCTAGCGAAAATTATAAATAAAGCTTCTAACCCACCCATTAACGTGACGACCGCAATCTTGTTTACATCGGCTCTAAGATGGCGACCACCATGGGCGCCGCCATCTTAGAGCCGATGTCAACAAGATTGCGGTCGTCACCCTAATGGGTGGGTTAGAAGCTTTATTTATAATTTTCACTAGAAGAACTGTGCCTCCTCCTCACAACCCAACCTCTTTACGTTTGTAATAGCTTCCGTTACTAATTAAATTCCGTTTCACGCGCTCGCTTCCTTTGGCGCAAAGGCCAACTTCAAAGTTCAATTATTCAAAAATAACGCATCTGCGAGCAGATTGTCATTCATGTAAAACGTTCTTAAATGGGTTCCTTTAGTGATTCCTGGGATCGCAATTATTATTTTCTGTGATTCCATTAAACTTCACATTGACCGGAATTTTTAAAGTGTAGGAAATCAGATACATCCTGCAAAAAAATGAGACTCATATGTTTACTTGTTTGCCCACTACGGGGGTTTGAAGAATGGGGGTAGAAAAGGGGGAAGTGGTATTTTATCTTGTTACCCCTCCCCCTTGGCTTTTCTTCATGGCGTGACATTGCTATTTCATCTCCTTTGTCTCTGTATTACTCTATAATGATTTCAGGGGTCTAATTGAACCAAAAATTGTAAAAAAATTTTAATTAAAATTGTGTACATTTCTTTGTTTTGCCTATAATGAAAACCTTGGACTTAGGGTTTTCAAAATGCTTCTTGTCTGAAAGTATTTAAGCTACAGCAATGATTTTAGTATCATTGGATGCGAAAAAGCGTGGAATGAAGAAGGCATGAAATAAATTTTGAAAATTTGTTGCAAACAAAAGTAGTGACATGAAAAATGAAAATTTTCACCTCCAAGAAAATGGAACCTTGAAAGTTTTTTAAATTTTTTTGTTATGACTTAAGAGATTTTCAGTTATGCCTCCCGTTATGTCCACAATATTCTGCATCTAATGACATCAAAATCATCACTGAAGCTTAAAAACTGTAGGAGATGCATTTTGAAACCCCCGTAAACTCCGTTTTCTTCAAATATATTGTTTTCTTTGAAGGCAATTGCATATTTTCATAGAATACGAACAATTCCAAATTGCATTTCCTATCAGTATACCAAATTTCATTGCTCTAGGTTCAATAATAAAGTGAAGTCCTTTTGGGGGGTGCTGTCATTAAAAAATGGAAATTTGGTCAAACTATGTAAGTTTTAGTTGTAAAAGTATAATAATTTTGTCGCTACGATGTTTTTACTGTGTTTAACTGTTCATGCTACATAGCTTTCACTCACTGACCGTACGTGACTCATCGGGAATTAAAAGTAGTAAATTCAGTTTGCGGGACTGATTAAACGCTGTACTTCAACAGTTAGCTAACTAATTTACTTGGTATGAAGTGGCTCTTTATATGATAACTAGTGTGCATGGCCCTCCGAAAATGACGGGATTTAATACTTTTCTTGAACAAATTTCCCAGACGTGGATGACTGACAAATATATTTATCATAACAGTATCTGCGATAAAAAATATTATTGTACTTGTGCACTGGTGAAACTCGTTTCACAGATACGGTCATTATGGCTACATTTATGAGCGTGACAGAGAAATGGAAGAAGCGGACTCCAAACAAATAAACCAAGGGTATTTTTAGGGAGCAACAGGACCCGTGGAAATTCTATGGACAATGTCATCGTTTAGCTAGGTAGACCTGTGAAAAAATTCCGTCAACATTACTCGACCTTTCCTGTCCTAACCTATCCTAACCAAAGCTATCCTGATAAAACATCAAACATATCAATGCATGTAAGGGCCATCTTTCAATGTTACACTGAGATGTTTGGTATCCATGATACCGCACACTAAGACATCCTATGTTTCTGAAGAAGCGGACACCAAACAAATACATAAACAAATTAACCTGTCGCCACGTCCTGGACTCTTAGAAGGTCGGCAAAGCTAGCACATGTTTCACATCAGCAAACCTAGGGTTGCCATATATGGTCTTAAGCGTCTCGTTGAGCGCTATTCATTGGTGTAAGGTAAAATTAGGTGGGAGAAACAGGGAAGGAGAGGTATCAAGCTCAAATCTGTATGAATTCTTCTGCTCAGTCTGGAGTGTAGCTACCGGCGCTGCACAACCTCTTAGAAGGCCAGCAGTGTAGCTGAGGCATACCAGCACACACTCTGCTTCTAAGAAGGTCGCCATCATTTTTATTTTCGTATGTTTTTTGTTCCAAAAATGGGAGTCCAAATCCGCAGATTTACTCCTACTCAAAAAATAATACCACCATTGTATTCGGGAGGAAAAGCTCTATGCATATCAAACTCTTTACAAACAATGAAACTGCTTGATAACAGCCTGTACATAAAATGAACTAAAAAATAAAAACTGTGTTATACATATAGTGCACATAACTCCGGAACTATTGGACCTGAAAAAAAAATTCACATACCACAAGATTCAGTAACTCTGAATCTATGAAAATGCATCATTAAAAAACATAAAAGTGCAATAAATAAAAAATGGCCAGTGATTTTCTGATTTCTGTTTTTTGTATTTTACCGAAATAAAAACTTGAATTTCGTAGATTTTCATTGGGGTAGGAGTATTTTTTTCCCCACTGACAGAAAGATCAACTCTCTCTCTTTACAATGAACCCCCAATGAAACTTCTAACATGATTAATGAATGTACAGTAAGTTGCACAGTTGACCCATTTTCTTCAAACCTCTTGGTAGGTCGACCATGTGGAGACGGGTTAAAAAAATAAACACACAAAGGGTATTATTAGGTTAGATACTTTTACTTTCACGATTTATGACCTTCATTTTCATGGTAAAATGCGTATTATTGGAAAGGATCAGTAAAGTATCGGCCAAATTTTGCTGATACCGATACATCGGTACATCACTAGTGATGATTGCTTGCAACACTTTCATGTAAGGATTTCTAACAGAAGATTTGGCAATGGTGCTCATAACATTGTACATACTCTTGATTTTCATTAACTGAGTAATCTGCAATAATTATACACTGAGGAGTTAAGAATATTTTCTACCTGCTACAGTCATTGTACTTTAAAAGTGCATCATCAGAAGTTCCCAAATCTCCCTGCTTGAAGTATATTCAAATTGAGGATATATGTCTAGATATATTAGTTTTTGATGGGCGTACACAAGATTTAGCTAGGCATTCTGTATCCTAGATACAATTATCACTTGAACGTTATTATTATTCTAGCAGTAGTATTATTTGGTACTATATTCACACCAATTAAAATTTATCTGTGCTCAAACTATTTGAATATTATTTTTGATGGGCTGTGTATGCTAATTACTCTGAATACTTTTTTAATTTTTAATTACTCTGAATAGCAGTGTGAAGGTTATCTCTTCAGTAAAAATACGGAACATCATAGTCTTGCAGCAATTAAAATACATATATGTCTTTGATATCTCTGATATTATTCCATAAAATGATGCAAAAGTTGAGTAGAAATTATTACAGTAGAGTCCATGACACCCAAACTCACACATCTCCGGATGTCAAGTTATTCTGGTTGTCAAATCATCCGTATGAAAATAAAAGATATATTGAGGTATAAATTACTTTATTACAGATAAAGTTTGCAGGAACGTTACAAACATAGAAATATTTGCAAGAATTGCATGTTCACATTCAAAAACAAAACTTCATGTTTGTGGTTAGAATAAACCAAGGAATAAAACATGTTAAATTAACGTTTCTACGGTTGTATTAAGTATGAGCTTTATTGTACTGTTAGTAATGTAATATTAATTGTTATTATTCATCTGTATTACTGTTCATTGCTTCCTTGAAAACATGGTAAACAATGCTAATAATATTCATTGCATGTCCGGTTGTCATGTGAGTCTGGTTGTCACGTGTCTGGTATTCATTTTAGTATGGTTTTCAGGAGTTCTACTGTAATTCAAAATTTTCATTATGTACTTTAAGTAATTTTTTGTAATTTTGGTGTGCCAACTTTTGTATGACTTACTGTTGCCATCTCCTAAACAGATGAGGATTCATATTGGTGCTAGTAAGCACCTCATGGTGCAGAGGCACTTCAAGCTGTGGAATGACAGGTTCCCATGGAAGAGATTGCTACACAGCTCAGTGATGAGTAGACCATCAGCCTTGCATAACTGTGGCTTCAGTAGACTTCCTCTGCATGGCACTAAATTTGCTGTCAGAAGAGGGTTCAGGACTGGCATCTTTTCAAGCTCCTCACAGTCACAGGTATGAGCTTCATTCACTGGTGGGTGCATTATCATTTTTCCTGTCATTAACAGTATATGATATACTTCAAATATGTGATAACATTTGAAGCAAGTCAAATGTGTTGAAACCTCAGTCTTTTGATCTTATGCATTTACTGTCCTATTCATGATTGATTAATTATTTCCCCCGAGATGATTAAGTCCTGTAGAATTAATCTATTAAAGAAAGTGTGCATCAATGCTAACTTGACGAAAGTAATGAGTACTTGCAGCATGCTGTGTATGTGTTAAAGAAATTTATCTATGCTAATTGCTTATCTTGGAAGTGAGTAAGCCACAAAATACCAAACAAATAATTAAATGGTGATAACTCAATTATTATGTTAATTATTTTGTTCAGCTTCTGTTAATGAGAGAAGTGTATTGATTGCTTTTAATAGGAAAATTTTGAGTTCTGTGACCCAGAGTATGTTAAAGTATATTTGCTTTACAGTAGCAGCACACTTACAGTTGTTGGAAGTCTGGATTGAGTAGCTGCCATTTCATGATCATTACTTTCTTATATCACTGCAATGGTTTACTGCCAGACCACCATTTTTTTCAAGGCTTCATGGATCTTTTGTCCTAATATACCAGACTTGTGATTTGTTTTGGTCAAATAAAAGGGTGTTTTCATATAATTTATTGCCATAAGTTCTCTCTGTATTAAATTTTGATTGGATTTTATTATGTGTATTGCAATTTTGATTTTGATGAATTTAATATCATTTTGTAAAAAAGTTATACATTTTAATCAAAAATATAGAAGTACTTATGGCTCAATGTAAAGGAAAGTTAATATAAAAATTTATACACTTGATAAATTACAACATTTGTGTTGGATATAAATCAATACAAGGGCAATCTGACCTTGAGCAAAGCCAGATGAATATTCTGAAGTATAATCTCCTGACCTATTTTCAGAGCTGGTGTAGGGTGGTTCGCCTCGTTGGTAAGACGGCTGCCAAGTACATCTGGAGGCAGAGTGCTGGTGTTCTGCTGGGAGCTGTTTGTCTTGTTCAGAAGTTTGATTTTGAGAACAATGGCATAACTGATGCTGATGTGGAGAGGTAAGAGCTAGTTATTATCTATATGCATTAGGAGATTAGGTTTTAAAAAAATTCTGTTTAAATTTTGAGACATTGATGATTTTGTTTGAGAGTTTGGTAGGTTGTGATCTACACCATTACTGTTGTGAAATTATGTCATCATACATTATGAAGCAGGTTAAATTATCAGCCAAAAACCAAATGGTTGATGTTTTTCACAATTTTAACACAAAGCGATAATAATTATAATAACTCTTGGCAATTTGAGCTTTCCATAAAAAAGTTTACTGGTGTGCATGTACACTGACAGACCCAGAGAGTGTAAAGGCTTCCATTTAACTTTGACACTCACATCTTTTAGAAAAGTTTCATGCAGTTCAACTGCTGAGCCTTTCCTTGTAGCAACTGGTGAGTCTATACATGCACTCAGATGCCAATGTCTGATTGACATCTGCTGCTCTGAGTTTATTATAATTATACACGAGTTTTCATTCTATTGCATGCCATGCTAGTCCTAGTGAGAGAGCTTCAGTTGAAGTTGCATTGGCTGCAACCTACTCTTGAGGGTAAATTCCTTTGCTGAACAAGCTGATGATTTCATTATGAAATGTGATCCTGAAGGATTTTGTCAAGGTGGTAAACTTAAAAATTTATCTGTAAAAATATTATCCTTGTAAGCTAATAAGTTTCATGGTTTAGCTACTCATTTGAATAAACTCAGGCAAGATTTTATCGCTTTCAGTTTTATTTTTTGTCAGTGTTCTTTCTTACTTTGAATTAATCTATTAGTGCTGTACCCATATATATAGATTACCTAATTTTAAAAATCAGGATTTTGTGAGGCGTAGGTCTAATACATTGTCTCATGCAATTTTGTAGATTGGTTTGGCTCAAAAGTTAGGAACAAGACATATTTTTTAAAAGCTTTTTAGATTCATGGTATTTTTCTTTGAATAATTTTCAAATTTCTATGATGCATCTAAAAAACCGAATTTCAAAAAGACCACATTATGCTAATTTTACCACAAAACTTGAAAAATATGTATCATTTGGCATGGAGTGCTCTAAATTTTTATTTTTGTTCATGACCATAAATATATTTGGGTTACTCAGTATTTCAAGTTGGTCATTACCAAAGCCATATCATTTTAAAATGACTATGTTAAGCTCTCAGTTTTGCTTATGAGTAGGGGATTTTCATCAGTAGTCTGTTGTGCAGGTGCCGGGAGGCTAATGAGATTGCTGGCATCAAGGCCTTGATCGAGGCAACTGTAACTTGCCCTGTGTGTGGGAAGAGACAAGTCTTACAGGAGGAGGTGGGCTATGGTACTTTCACCGTTGTGAGATAGCTATATATTTGGTAACAGGAACTCTAAATAACTATATTGTCATGTAGAAAATTATAGCCAAAATCTTCTTATTTTAAAATTGTAGTGTTTCATTTTTGGTGCTTCAATACTCGTTTGATTTTCTGTGCTTGGATTGCAATTAGGAGCCTTGAATATTGAATTGCCTGTTTCCTCAAACACAAGTTGCAAAGTTATTTCTGTTCAGGTTGTCATTTCATGCCATAGGATCAGTAATGATTGATTGATTATATTATGATTTGACTTTGGTGTGCGAGTTGAATTGTAGTATCTTATTTCCTTTTTATTCTACATATGAGATTTCCTGAGTGACCTATTTAACAGTTCTAGAAGTGAAAGATTCAGTAGTTTTAGTATAGGCCCCCTCAGGTGGATACAACTATTGTATCTAAGGGAATTAGCCCTCCCAGGGGGACTATGTGAGGGCTCGAGGTAAAGGTTAGGTAGGGTTTCTTTTTGTTGAAATAGAATAGGTTTTTATTTTGTTACGCCCCATCTTTTTTCGGTTCACTGCTGTCCTGTTTTTCAGCACCTACTAGTTTCTTCTTCAACTTTTAGCTTGTTTCATGAACTTCTTTCTTAGCTTCTTGTTTCTATGCACCTTATGCATAGATTCTGTGTTCCCTCAACTGCATACTAAATGGTGCCTTCATCCTTCCTCTCTTGGGACATCTTTGTCCTGGTTAAGGGAGCTAAAACTTTCTTATATAATAATATAATAATTCTAGACTAGGCAATTTTTGTTTCAGGATTGAGTAGGTCATAGTTTACATTATCCATAACCATCATTGGGGAGCATCAGCAGATTTTCCCTTGAGTTAGGATTTAGTTAAGCGTCTCTTCTGTTGCCGGGCTATACAACATTTAAAAATATCATGTGCAGCAAGGAAAGAAAGCCACTCTAACACCAGGCTATCATATAATACCTTCATTCAATTGATGAGCAGAGTACAGTGCAGTGAGGAATAACTATTCTTACTGTACTTTTTGTGTTTTGCACCAATTATAAACAAAGTAAATGACTGAGTAAATAGTCTCCAATATTGCACTCTCTACAGGGTAATATTCTATAGGAAAATATCCTCCTTTGCAGAGGTACATTTATTTTATCTATGATAATTAACGCATTCAGGAGGTGGACGTGAGGTCCCGAGCTGAGGTTTAGGTAGGTCTTCTTTTTCTTGGAATAATAGTTTTTGTTTGGATTTTGAACTGCATTTTCTCTGTTCACTGTTATCTATTTTTCAAGTGCCTATATTCTTCTTTTAAATTTTATGAAGGTGCATAAACTTCTTTCAATCTTACATATGCAGGGTGTGGAGAGACACCTTGTGCATAGATTCCATACTAAATGGTGTCTTCCTCCTTCTTCACTTAGGAACACCATTTAGGGAATGGCGTTTTCCTCCTTGTTTTGTTAGGGATGCCTGAACTCTTGTTATCTAATCTGTGAGAAAATAAGTTTGTTTATTCTGTTTCAGCTCATATTAGTCAAAGTAAGAAATGTATTGGCTTTAGTTATTTCTAGACAAGGAATGACAAGATCTGTCTCTACAGTATCATTGCTTTGTGGTTAATTAAAATCTGTACGGTGCCTCTTATCAAATGCATTATATTATATTGTTCAATACCATTTAAATTTTTTTGTTTTGTTGATCAATTTTTCTAGTCTTTGAGATTCTCGTTGCTAAAGTGTATACAAGTCCCTTCTGAAACATGTGTAATCTTGTGATGCTGAATTCAGTATACTATATGGATTTAGATTTCGTCTCAGAGACAGCCCTGGATCAATCAAGCTACCATTAAACTAGCAGCTGAAAAACGAAAAGAATGAGCGACGACATTTGTTGAAAAGAAACAGAAGATGATGCATTAGTGGCAATGCTATCATATTTGAAATCAAAGTCAAGGGTGTTTCGGTGTTTCAGATACTGAAGTTTTTATCACTGTACTAAAATAACACTTCTCCATAGTATTATTCAATTTTGAGCATTAAAATACCGCACTAAATTAACACTTCTCTTCAGTCTTGTGTTTAATTTTAAATACAAAAATGGCACTAATTCCTGATGCGCAGGTGCCCGGTGTGGAGTACTGCGTCTGCAAAGACGGCGGTGGCGTGGAGTGGGAGCGTTCCTATGACGGCTGGCGGCCTTTCCTGGAGCGCCAGAATATCTTGGTGTGGCGTCGCCCTCACCAGGCCTGGCCTCATCTTTTTGCTTATAAAGGTGCTTCTCGCTCGTGTCTACCCTCACATCAATTGTATAAACCTGGGGAGCAGTTTTGAATGCGCGTCAAATGCCTAATTTTGGTGGTCAGATCAAATTTTAAATCGTGGGGAGCAGTTGTGAATGTCCATGTGCGTCAAATGCGTAATTTTGATGATGTCAAATTTAAAAACGTGGGGATCAGTTATGAATGTGCGTCAAATGCGTAAATTTGTTGGTGTGTGTCGTACAAACATTTTAAGGTCTTTGAATTTTCAAGGGTTAAAAAAGGTTTTCATGCCCATTAATTGTAATTATTGAGGTGTTATATCTCAAGCGGGAATTTTTGAAGCAGGTCTGTGCTACAAAATTTCTCAAACTGCTGAAAATTCTGTGTTTCGAACATCTTTATTCGAGGTTCATTCGGCAGTTTTAAAGCAGTGGTCTTCATGAGCAAAAAATTAAAAAGCCAACAGTATCATTATAATAAGTGAAGTCTCTTGGTGAATTTACATACCAAAGTAGCTTACAACTTTTAGTGGCATGATCTCATTATCATCACTGAATATCTTCCTCAGAGAGTCATTTTTCTGAAATTACTATGTATTCTTATTTCCACGCAGCTTGAAATTCAAGTTAGAATTTCTAATAGCAGAGTGATGAAACCGAGTTAAACCTTCAACAATCGCATACAACATCGGTGAATTGTAATTCTGGGCTGAGGAGTATATGGAGATGCAAAATAGGATTACCTCTGTCTTTTATCTCCTAAATTACTTTAGAGGCTGACTCCCCCTCATGGGATACAACTATTGTGCCTATGGGAATTAGCGTTCCGAGGGGGGAAATATGAGGGCTCGAGCTGAGAGTTAGGTGGGCCTTCTTTTTGTTGAAATAAAATGTTTTTTGTTATGTTAAGGACCACCTTTTTTCGGTTCACTGCTGTCCTGTTTTTCAGGACCTACTACTTTCTTCTTCAACTTTAGTCTTATTTCATCAACTTCTTTCTTAACTTGCGGTTTCTATGCCCCTTCTGCATAGATTCCTCATTCTCTTATCTCCATACTAAATGGTGCCTTCCTCCTCTTCGATACGTTTTTTTTTGTAGCGGTTAGGGAGGCTCAAACTAACTTATAATCTTGATCTCAATCTTTTAGAGGCTGACTTTCTTCATTAGTGAATTACTCTAGCAGAAATGAAGTACAGAAAACGAAAAGAAATGTTTAAAAAAAAACAAAAAATTCAGTTGTAATTACTTCATGAAAATTTAGCATCATAGTTCCACCACTTCCATGTTGTGCTGAGCTTCTTTAGCACTTATAAATTCATTTAAATCCTGATTTTGCTGATCATTTGCTCATTATGATGAATCTCTCTCCTCTTAAAGCTCATAATTTTTTGATTTGCAAAAGAATTACACGGGGACTGAACATCATTCCATCAAAAAAGATGCACTCACTTAAGACACCTATCATTTTAGGTGTCATTAGACATTAGAACGTGGAAAACTAAGTGCTTGGAGTGAGCTACTGCGTGTTAGTATAATAATTGCAATGCGTTTTTCTATGTATAATCGAAAATCTTAAATAAAAATGCCTTAGACACTGGAAAATAGTCGCCTGCTCTGTCCTTGGTTGTTGCTAATCTGTTATGTTTGTTAGGTTTAATTCATATTTATTTTTTGTGGTATACTAATCCTGTTTTTCAATTATGTTATTGAGCGTTAGGCAACATTGTTTTTTTCTCTTATGATTTTTGTCTATTTTTAGTTGCCCTTTAATTTGAGGTGCCTCTAGGCCTAACCAGAGATGAATCTAGTATATTCACATGAACAATTTCTGGTTTAATTTGATGATAGATGTTTGAATGCTGCCAAATTTATATGTTCCTCAACAGGAAAAAGTATTGTGTAGGGCAAGACGTAGCAGTGAATACTGAAGTCAGTTGAGTCATGGTGTATACACAATATTTTTAGGAGGTTAGTGGCCTACGCTATGGGGGAAGTTTAATAACTTATATACTAAGTGGTTGTTTGTCATTTGCTGTTATACGAGAGTATAATTGCGATCTGTCAAAACACAGTTTCAGGCCATACAAAATTACCACTACTTCTTTATTTTAATAGGTTAGACGAGTTTCTGCTAGCCATAGTTGAAAAGTAATCCTAACTGTGTGGTACAAACATAAGCAGTTTCGAGTAATGAGTGCTAAATTCTTACCCTGTTTTTAAAGGTTAAACGAGTTTCAGCTAACCATAGTAGAGAAGTAATTTCAGCTCTCATACAAACATAAGCAGTTTTGAGTATTGAGCGCTAATTTCCTCTGCTTCTTTGTTGGTGTTCAGTGTACGGTCGATACGACGACGTGAGCTTGTGCGCGTTCGTGGAGACGCAGCTGAGCACAACCTACAGAACCGAGTGGGATCCGTCTGCCCTCGATCTGCGCATCCTCCACAGCGACGCGATGCAGCACCAGACCTTGGATGGGGCTGCAGATAAAAAAAAAGCATATTCTGCTCAGGATTTGCTCTATTGGCTAGTCAAGTTCCCAGTGAGTGCTTTCTTAAAATTTTCTATGCATAGTGATTTACTAGCTGGCTAGTCAAGGTTCTATTGAGTTGTTCTGTTAATTTTCTGTTTTTCAAAGTCCATATCGCTTTTTATTCGTTCCAGATCTATTAGTTGCAGTTTTGCTTCGTGAGCAATGAGGCTTTCATTATTATTTGTATTATTTAGACACATTTAATTGTGGCAAATAAAATGACACATGGGAGAAAATGTACGTCCAATGTCAAAAGAAAAAACATGATTACTTGGTGACTACGAAGTACCTCTGCAGGCTTTCATTTCCAATTTTTCGCCTGTATACGTCTATTGTCTCGTTGTGTCTTACAGCCATAAATATTGAAAAAAAACTAAGATTATTTAAAATCATTCACCTCTCAGAGGGATACCATTATCTTATTATTGGGAAATAGCACTCCTAGGTGAAAAATGTGGGGTCCCAATCTGAGAGATGAGTAGGCTTTTTTTTTTTTGTTGAAATACGATATGATTTTTGTTTTATTAAGGATCATCTTTTATCGGTTCACTGCTGTTCAGTTTTCAGAACCTCTGACTTTCTTCTTCAACTTTTATCTTGTTTCCTAACCTTCCTTCTCAATTTACTGCTTCTATGCCCAGGGGATCCTGTGTGGGAACACACTTCGTGCATGGATTCTGAGTTCACTTAACTCCATACTAAATGGCGCCTTCATCCTTTCCCTCATAGGAAATTTTCGATATGGTAAGGGAGGCTGAAACAAAATAGCTTTAAAAATAATTCACTTGTTCTCAACTTGTCACGTCATACAATATTCAGACCTTCAACACTCAATGTCACCTAATATTCAAGCCGTTGATGGCTGCTTGGTTTGCAGAGCTTTTTCGCGAATCGCGACTACGTGTTCAAGCGCCGCTACCGCGCTGACGTGGCTCGGCACGAGGTGGTGATCGTGAGCGAGGCGGCGCCTTCTCGCTGCGGTGTGGACGAGGTGGCGGGCGTGCATCGCGTCCACGACTACTGGAGCGTCATGGTTGTGCGCGCTAGTAACTCTGACTTCACCCAGGTGGGTGTGCGCGTGTTGAGTGATTACTCTTGTGTTTTATCCTAAAAGTAAGATTTCCTAGATGAGCTGTATACTCATTTTCATTGCTGGGGTTGTGTTCTCGTGTTTATTGATGGGCTTTGTGTACTCGTGTTCATTCCTGGAGAAACATTCATAAATGAAATTAAAATAACTTGGTGTATGGTATAAGGATGGATAACAGTCTTTTGTGGAACCTCTGAAAGTTTAGGAAATATTGATGGCTTGTTTAATTCAAAATGGATTTTCAAACTGTAGATACATCTCGTATTTCTCATGCTAAAATTTTTCCAGTGAACTTCGTCTTATTCTAGGTGATCAATTTTTGATTAAGGGAAAATTGTTTTTTATTATGGAAATTCGGTCTGCCGTCTATTGCATTTGTCTTCTAAATTTGTGATCCCTGTTGCTAAAACTGTCATTCAGTACTTCGAGCTATGAAGAAAAAATGAAATGATATGAAAACGTTTTGTTGCCATAGTAGAGTTGGCATTATAGAAGTGTATTACATTACGAAATTTATTCACTTTTTTATTCAATGTCCCTGCAGGGGGATACAACTGTTGTATCTATGGGAATTGGCGCTCCCAGGGGGACTATGTGAGGGCCCGAGCTAAAGGTTAGGTAGGCTTTCTTGTTGTTAAAATAGAATAGGTTTTTGTTTTGTTACGGAGCACCTTTTCTCGGTTCACTGCTGTCCTGTTTTTCAGCACCTACTACTTTCTTCTTCAACTTAGATATTGTTTCATAATCTTCTTTCCCAACTTACTGTTTCTATGCCCTTTCTACGTAGATTCCTTGTTTCCTTAACTCCATACTAAATGGTGCCTTCCTCCTTCCTCTCTTTGGAACGCATTTGTTGCTGCGGGTAGGGAGGCAAAAACTAACGACTAATCTAATCTTTTATTCAACGTTTTAAAAAGCAATCCAACTTATTGAAAACTTCAATACTCGGTTGTAAATCAGAAAAAACTAATTATTTGAATTAAGATTTTTATAAATAATAAAATTCTTGATGAAATTCTGTCAGAAAAAGGTCTCAACCCGCAAGTTGAATTACGGGTTTTTCCTAGGGCGAATCTAACTAAGAATGATTATAAAACCACATTTTCCAATTCTCAAGTCATTTCTGGTGAGAAATCGGAGAATTTCCAACATTTTTGTTACGGAAATATTTTATAAATAACGTAAGGAGTAATGGTACGTATATTACTACTTTTGGAATACCGTTTTTATGGTAATGGAGGTCTAAACCAACTTATTTAATATCATGTTCAATAAATCAGAATGAGAATTAGAAGGGAGGCCCCACACTTGAGAAACTTCTTCCAACGTGTATTGGACCTCAGAGATCGATATGCTCCCCATCGAGACCAGGTTCTTCTAGAACAAATTTCTCCACTTCCACCGTGGCGGTTACCTGCTATTAGCATATGTCACGAACTTTACAAATATTCCAAGTCCACGACCGCTCCATCCCAACTTCGAGCACTTTACCTTGATCATGTCCGAACCCATCAATTTCTTTCCCGTATTTATACGGATGGAGCCAAAGCACCAGAAGGAGCAGCATACGCCTATATTCAAGGCTCTACGAAGTATCAGCGGCATATTCAACCGCATGCAACCTCATACAGCAGAACTATATGCTATATACGATGCACTTAATCACGCTGAAACTCTTCCTCACCTGGAGACTACGATAATAACCGACTCGCGGAGTGCTATTCTAGCGCTCTCGAGATACAACTCGCCTCACCCCATTGTTCAACTCATACAGTGTCGCCTCATTTCGAGCAGTAAACAATTTACTTTCTGCTGGGTTCCCAGCCACGTTGGAGTGCCGGGAAACGAAGCAGCCGACCGAGCAGCTCGAGAGGCTCTCCACTTGCAAATAAATCCGGTCCGCCTCCCTCGAACAGACCACAAGTGGTATTACAAAAAGAGCATCCGAGAACGCTGGCAGGCTGAGTGGTCGGCGCTTGCCAACAACAAGCTAAAGGCAATAAAGCCAGATGTCCGTCCTCTCCCATTCTCCCAGCAGAGGGATCGACTGTGGGAAGTAGTCCTCGCTAGGCTCCGTATAGGCCATACACGCCTTACGCATCAGCACTTGCTGGAGGGCCAACCGCAACCGTACTGCGAAAATTGTATTGTGCCGTTAACGGTCCGCCACATTCTTCTCGAATGTCCCGACTACACACAAGAGCGGCAAGCTCGCCTCGGCGAGGAGCCGAACCTCCCTGAACTACTGACCGGCCTCGCCATCTGCGGGCCACGCTCTCCTCTGAACCTTTTCTTACTTGAAATTCGCCTACTCCATGAAATTTGACTCACCAACTGAAAATAAGTAACCTCTAGAAAGAAAATCTTTTCCGCCTCATATGGGGCCCAAACCAACGCCAGCGCGGATGCCCGCGATTAGAAACACCGTCGCTCCTCCGTCAGACCAAGCTGACACACCACGGCACTGAAACGGGGCTGAGATGACTCTCACCCTCCGAAACTGCCCATTATAAGACCCAAATGCAACAACGCTACCAAATTGCGCTGTGATTTCGTCAGAGTATCGAAAGCGGCGGGAAAACCCGATAATAATAATAATAAATCAGAATGAGTTTCTCAGTCTTCTCGGTTCCGAAATCTGTAGATAAGACCTCAACGCATATTCTGCCAAGCAGGTCTTTTTTCAAGTGCCTGTCTTCACCACTTTCAGTTCTTAGTATGTACACGATTGCTGAAGACTCTTCTATGTGAGTGACTTTTAATTTTTGTGCCAGTCATTTTATTTTTTAACATGTTCAATGCACTGTAGTTCAGAACGTACAGTATCCATTCTTCTGCTGTGTGAACGATTGGTTGTGAAAGGCAGTTTTTTTTGGAGTTTTTCTTTTTTGGCAAGTTTGTTTTTTACACTATTTTCTTGTTTCAGCCTGGCATTGAGTACGTCCTATCGTATTTCGATAATCCCGGCACCAGTTTACCTACTAGCATCACTAACTTCATTGCTTCAACTAGTGAGTAAAGTGGTATTGGGATGATGGTGGCTATTTTGTTTGTGTGAGATAGTGGCTGTTGAATGCTGCAATTGTTAATTGATAGAAGTCCTTCATAGTCACTAAGTATCATGGTTTTTTCCTTTGATATTGAACGTATATTTTCTCCCATGTATCATTTTATTTACTGCTATTAAATGTATCTAAATAATACACCCGGGTAACTGTCACAACATTTCTCATTTACTTGCTCTGACAAAATTTTTGAAAAACGGTTTTAAAACTCATCAGAGTTTTTCTTCCTCTTTCACGTTAACCATTTTCTAATAATGAATTTGCATATTAATTTTCTGAATTTTTGTGCGTTCAGCGTTCCCAAACTTTTTGAAGCGCCTCCACACCGCGTCTTTGGCAATACAACACCAGCACGAGGCGGGTCGTCCCGTGTACATGTCTTTGCCAAGCGTCCTGCTGGAGGCTGGTCGTGCGGCAGCACTGCAACCTGAGCAGATTAAGCAAGCCTCTGGTTACGAAGACGTTGAAGAGCAGCTGAGAAAGCGGGGATCTACTCTCGATGACTCGACGATTCAGTACCTGATGGAAGCTCTTGGAGAGATTGTTCCTTCTCCTGCTGAACTTGGCCCTTTGATTCTCAGACTTGATGCAATGATTTCTGATGCTCTGGACAAACTTGATGAGAAAAATCCTTTGGTTGCTAAGATCAAAGTTTTAAAGAATAAACTGGATAATTTTCGATCTAAGACTAAGATTAAGAAAGAGGAATCTCTTGGGGAGATGAATAATATGATCATACGACACGGTAGGTATGAAGACAGTCGGTTACAACCAACTCCGCCTGTGCTGGTGAGACACCTCTTTGAGAACATGAAAGCTGTGCTCAAAGCTGATCACGACATGAAAACAGGACGAGGGCTTTTAACTTCAGATGATGATGATGACAAAACTACTTCGAATCAATTGCGCACAGCCGATTCACTCGTTGCTAAAGCGCGTACACAGCAAACCACTTTACCTAATCGATCACAAAAATCCGATTCACCTGCTGAATCTAATGCGCAGCAAGCCACTGTTGTTTGTTGTGAAGTTTCTCAATGTCACTCTGTAGAAACCAGCCCTGTGAAAAATGCTATTCAAGAAGCACCGAGAAACAATATCAGCGAGAATGATGGTTGTGAAAAAGAGAGTGAATCCTCGTCTAGTGATTGGAAAACTTGGTTATACTCTACTTTAGTTGAAGCTCCTTTTAATGTCTTTAGTAGGAATCGGGGTTCTGACAAAAGCCAAACGGAAGAAGAGACGGACTCTCCTACAAACTCCAACGAAGAAAAATCTAAGTGTGAATCCGAAGAAAGTGTGACAGAAAATGAGCCTGTTTTTGAAGAACAGAGTAGTTCATTTTGGTACTACGTATACGGCTGGATATTTTGGCCTGTCGTAGTTAGAGGGCAGTCTAGCTGCGAGGAAGCTCGTGCACCTGATGAGGAGACTGATGAGCTTGTCAATGAAGATGATTCCTCCAAAGATAGCGACTGTACTACGGAGCCCCGATCATCGTGGTACTGGACTCCAGTTAGAGGCATCTCCTGGATTTTCTCGTACTTGACCAATAGCAAGCTTTAGTAAAATGGTTATGTTTTTGTTTGTATATAGAAAACTTTCTCAGTATTGTGTTGTACATAGATTGGTGAGAGAGTTGCGATGCTGTTATGTCCCGAAAATATCATGTTGGAGAAGACAGCTATTTTCTCCTGTCTACTTTCCAACTCGTGAGAAATAATTTTTTGAAATAATTTCTCATGAAACATAGAGTGGAATATTGTATGAGAATTTGATGAGTTTGGCGCATTTTATGTATTTATTTAAATTTGGCTTTGTACCTAAAAAAGTACTAGTGTCAAAACATCGGAATAGTCTAAACAGAAGCATCATGTATTTCATTTTAGGATTTTCGTGATCTCGAAAGTACATTCTTATTTTCAGAAGTATGCGGTACTAAAAATAACAGTTAAGTTTGATACAGCAGAATGAATTTGAGCTTGACAATCTTGTCATTTTATTTGGTGAAATTCGTTCTTTGTTGTTATACGTAGCTATGAAGCTATCAGTTTTGATTGAAATAAGCATTAAAAGTGAAAATGTGCCCGTAGCTTACAGTGAGTGTTCTATGCTATCATTTCTGATGTAAAATTTTAATGATTATTCTAGTCAAGAGGTACACAGTAGAAAGGCATTCTCGGTTTACGCATTTGGGAATTCATGGTTTCATTTTATTATAGGTACGTTATCTTAAACTATCATTGTTGGGTACTGGTCGTAATAATTTGCTCACAAACTTTTTGTATAAAGGATATCAGCTCTCGAGCAATTAAAATTAAGGAAAATTTTGTTAAAAGCTGTTTTTCGATACTTTAACGTTTCTTTAAAGGTCTTTTTTGGGTATTTCAAGGCATTACTCTTTTCGTTACTTGAGTGGTTTTCGCAAATCTCTCCAGAACTGCGCGTGATGAGAACATCCACTCGTATGCGCCAATATCGTTTAGGGAGAATTTTAGAGATCTGGTTCGCATACTTACAGTTTACTTCAGTACTTCGAGGATTAGCTTTCTTCATTAGTATTTCCATCCACCTACTGCCTATTTCGAATGCTTGTTACCAAACGCTCTAATCGTTTAATCTTTCGTTTAGTAAGTCTCAGTTTATGTTCATTCAGTTTCTCGTAGAGCATACAAACACAAAATGTGACCCACCTCCTGCTCGAATGCCAGTATATAAATCAATTTTATTTTGTCAATTCACACTTGAATTTTTAGTGTCAATCCCCTCAGGGGGATACAACTATTGTATCTATGGGAATTAGCGCTCCCAGGGCAACCATGTGAGGGCCCGAGCTAAAGGTTAGGTAGGCTTCCTTTTTGTTGTAATTAAATAGGTTTTTGTTTTGTTACGGACCATCTTTTTTCGGTTCACTGCTGTCCTGTTTTTCAGCACCTACTACTTTCATCTTCAATTTTTTCTTGTTTCATGAACTTCTTTCCTAGCTTACTGTTTCTGTGCACCTTGTGCAAAGATTCCACGTTCCCTCAACTCCATACTAAATGGTGCCTTCCTTTTTCCTCTCTTGGAACATCTTTGTCGTGGTTAAGGGAGGCTAAACTTTCTTATATAATAATAATAATAATAATAATTTTAGTGTCAATCATATAGCAACTGCTGATTTTGAAATGCGATTAATTAGTGAGCAAGTGTGGTGGTTGATGAAATTCTCGGGGAGCATACCACGGTTGTTTTTTTTGGAATAAGTGCTTCCGGAAAAAAAATGTAAGGCCCTCTTTTTTGTGAAACCCTTGTTTTTGTTGAAACAAAACTTTTTTTATTTTGATGAAGACCGTTTGTTTGGTTCATTGCTGTCCTGTTTTTTCAGCACCTTTGATATCTTTCATCTTGTATTATAGCCTTCGTTCTTAACCTGTTTATATGCGCAGGTGATTTTGTGTGGGAACACACCTTGTGTATAGATTCCGCGTTTTAATTCATACTGAATGGTACTTTCATCCTTCCTCTCTTTGGGAAGCCTTCGTTGTGGTTAGGTAGGCTTTAAGCTAACTTATCAAATGTAAAGGTGGTTGATGAATGTAATAATTCATCATGAGGTTTTATTTTATGCATCAACTTCACGACTTGGTGTGTTCAAGCTTACTAATATTAAGTTAACGCTCTTGTGTGTTTACGCTTTCCCGAAATGTTGGGTAGTTTTGCTCCGAGCCGAGGCTGTGTTCTAATTGTGGCTATTTAGCTAAATTTATTATATCATATCTGGCCGGGATGTGTTTTGTTAGTAATGTTAATATCATCTCTCTGCATTTCTTCTGGTAGGAAAAATTGAAAATAAAAGCCTGAAGAGAATCTTTGCTCTCACAGGACTCCAACTTATAGATCTGAAATGGAGGAAAAACAATCTGAACTTTCAGTGATTGAAAATTTACAAAAGAATCAATATTAAATTAAAGATATTAAAGAAGATAAAAATTTTCAACATGTCAATCATACTTGAGTCCATATCGTCTTCTCTGATTTTATTTACAGAGGTGAAGGTTCTCATGCATGTTATTTTCCTATGTATCTTTAATTTTCAGAGTATTAAGTTGTGTGGAAGTTTTCCGAGTATTAAATAGTGTAAAAGTTTTAACGTATCTTGTAACAGCGAGCCTCATGTGTTCCAAATGTATGTTTTGTTGATTGCTGCTAGTATGGTATTGAACTAGCAGCTCCTTTATTACTGCCGCTGCTACTACTACTACTACTACTACTGTCACCAATGAAATCAAGTGTTGTTCAGATCACGCTCGTGGCTGTCGCGTCTTTGTTTGTTTAATAGTTGCTGTGACTTGCGGTGCGATGTTCGTGGCAGTAAGACCTCGAAATTTGAGAAGTGGAGACAACCTGAATTGCGAGACCTTCGGCGCGACATAGTGCAGGCACTGAAGCGCTAGCAAATTGATGTTATTACTACTACTATGTTTTGTTGTTGGGCAATTCTAGTCACCTGGAAGTGACCGGAATATTTAAAGAAAAAGGATTTACTTCCACTTGTTCAAGCTTTATTTCCATTCGAGACCATTTGGAATGACACCCCTCAGGGGGATACAACTGTTGTATCTATGTGAATTAGCGCTCCCAGGGGGACAATGTGAGGGCCCGAGCCAAAGGTTAGGTAGGCTTTCTTTTTGTTGTAATAGAATAGGCTTTTGTTGTGTTACGGACCATCTTTTTTCGGTTCACTGCTGTCCTGTTTTTCAGCACCTACTACTTTCTTCTTCGACTTTGATCTTGTTTCATGAACTTCTTTCTCATCTTACTGTTTCTATGCCCCTTCTGCATAGATTCCCCATTCTCTTATTTCCATACTAAATGGTGCCTTCATCCTTCCTCTCTTCGATACGCTCTTATTTTGTAGCGGTTAGGGAGGCTTAAACTAACTTATAATCTTATTTGGAATGACAATATAGTTTTTTGCTAGTTGATCATTTCCGTGTTACTGCAATATACTTCTTCTGCCAAAAAATGTATTTCTTATGCTACTATCGCATGGTCTCGCCTCTTCTGTTACGTTGATGTAATTGTATGACATGTTATGAATTAATAGTGATGCTCAAAGTATGTCACTGATGCAGTGTGCACATTCTATTTTTGATTCATTAGTTGAAGAAGATCTTCAGGGTATTTTTATAGTTTGTTAGATTTTCTGACTTCCCAAACTTCATGGGCTTCCATTACTGTCTGCTCAAGTTTTTCTTAGTAGTCGGGCTGACTAGTTGCAGGAAACTAAGATACTAAATGCACTAAAGATTTTACGTATTCTTTGACTATATTTGATTCAAGGACATTTGTTGTTTACTGTTTTTTCTGCGCTGATTTTTTGTGGTGCGTTTGAGCACAATTTTGCGTAGTTATTTAAAAGATGCATTAGACATATTATGGATATTTTCCTGGCGAACTAATCATTTGAACACATTTTTAACTTTGGTCGTTATTTTTTCACAAATTTTACTGACAAGGGAAACGCGGGCTGATAGTTTCTCAAAAATTGTAGTGACGCTTTTTTAGGTTTCCACTATTTAAATGTTATAGTATTTTAGATTTAAAATTTCCTGTCTAATCGGACGCATTTGTTAGATGCAGAGTGTACGGAACATGCTTATATTAGCTGGCATGCAGTCTACAATGGGTGTTGGAACGCAAAATTAGGGCATTTGAAAAATTTGAGTGCAAGTTATTTTTAGCAAACTTGACGAAAATCTCCCAGGGGGAAGTGTTAGGTAACTTATCTCCTAACTGAAAGTTAGGAAATCTGCTTTTCTTTGAAATACAATAGATTTTTGCTTTGCTGAGAATCCTCTTTTTTTGTTCACTGCTGTCTATTTTTCATCACCCCTAACAGTCATGTTTCATGGGCTGTCTTATTAACTTACTGATTCTGTGCGCTAAGGATCTTGTGAAGGAGCACACCTTGTGCATAGATGTGGAGTTTCCTTTAACGCCATCCTGAATGGTGTCTTCATTATTTCCTCTGGAACGCCATTGTTGCGGTTAGGAAGGCTTAAAATAACATCTAATCTGACCATTTATTTTTGTTTATATTCGTGTTATATTCAACAGTTGGAATGAGTATTTCACTTTCATCTGGCAATGTGTGTGCTTGAACTGAGATGCATTTGCTGGGCGCAATAACAGTACTTTTCATTTAAAAATTTACGTGCATGCCCTTCTCTGTCTGCAAAGCCTTTGAATTTTACAGAGTTCATTCCTTATGCTGAATTCCACGTTGACATTTTCACGTAAATCTTGATTTTCACCATTCTGTGGAAGCAGTTAACAACATCCACTTGATCAATCCAATCTTGAACGAATGATCGAAAGCACAAATGCGAGTACCTTTGTAGCAATTAGAGGAGAAACAACTGGGTTTTATTTAAATGGGATTAAGCAAGAAGATACGTCCAAATGATGTCTAGAATCTAGTCACGTGGTTGGTCCGTGTTCATTGTCGAAGTAGATCGTAAGCGTATGAGAGTTCTGAAATATTCGCTTGATCTGTTGCTGCGTAAATTTTCTGCCTACCGCAGACAACCACAGTTATTTGATCAGAGTATGTTAACAACTGGCGGCCATATCACTCAACTGGCCATTAAAATAAATTTTGCCATAATTGGAAGTACGAGTAAAACCTCATTTAGAAAGGGGAATGAATTTTTTTGCTGTGTATGTACATGTTTTTACGACCAGTGAATTTAATATTTTCTTAGGTTCTTATTTACTGCTCCTCCTAGATCAAAATCGTGAATGTTAGTCCACTAATCAGTTGGCGTTCAATCATTATTAACTATTATATTATTATGGCACAGTGGTGCGAAATAAGGCACAAGTTCACGTGACTAGGTTCGAATCCTGGTGGTGTCTCTATTTTATTACCATGAATGTTTTTCTCAACACTTGTCTTCCACAAAGCCGGCCACTCAATCAACAACCAATTTTAACCTTCTCTAGTTTTCGGGTTCCTTTTTTTTTTAATAAAAAAGTTCCCTCTAGTTTTCGACTTACAAATAAATCATGTTGGGACTTTTTCCTCAATGAAGCTAAGGCTATAAGATAGTCTGCGTTACGAGTGCCGATTTTACGATATTGCTACCGAGGGCCATCCTATTCCTTAGGAACTCGATATTTTCAAACCCATCGCTAATTGGTTCTTGAATGTAATGTTGAATAGTCAGAGAAATAATAGGATAGTAGTTCTTGGCATGTTATCAATCGAAATTTGCGAATTTCGGATTAATTTTTAGTTACTTTTCTCCATTTAATGGATTGCTGTGTACCATGACCCTCTTTGACGAGCTTACTAATCTGTCGTTATGCTTTCATTTGACTTCGGAGCTATTGATAAATTTTGATACGTAGTTATTCCGTTTGCTTGCTTTGATCTATTATACTCCTAATATGAGGGCAAGTTATTGTTTAAGATTTATATAAAAAGCTCAAGTCAGCGCAAGAGATGTAGCATACAGCATTAATATATTTCAAAATATTTCATGATGCTGCTCACAAATTTATCATTTGTTAATATTCTCATTTGTGTGACGTTACTAGCGCCGTGGTATAAACAAGTAGATTATGATTTCATTTCATCATGCTAATGGAATGGCTGATATTAGGAATTCTTAAAATGATTTTTTCTTCCCTCTGGGGGATATAACTATTGTATTTATGGGACTTAGCACTCCTAGAGGGAAAATGTGAGGCTCTGAGCTGAGAGCAAAGCATGCCTTCTTTTTGTTGAAATATTTTTTTATGTTAGAGATCATATTTTTCGGTTCACTGCTGTCTTATTTTTCAGCATCTCGTACTTTCTTCTTTAACTTTCATCTCGTTTCATGAATTTCTTATCAACTTCCTGTTCCTATACACCTTGTGCACAGATTCCGCGCTTCTGAAGTCCGTACTAAATGGTGCCTTCATCCTTCTTTTTGGAACGCGCTTATTGCGGTTGGGGAAGCTTTAATTAACATCTAATCTTTATTTTTTTCATTGTTTATATAATGGTATACATTAAATGAGTTGATTTTAGCTTCAATAACTACTACAAAGATGTTCCCGGCAAAGGAAAAGGATGGCACCGTTTAAAACGGAGTAAAGGGAACGGAGAATCTGTGCACACTCTAGGTATAGAAACAGTAAGATTGAATAAAGTCTATAAAACCATATGAAAATTTACTCAAAAAAATAACTAACAGATGCTGAAAAAACAGACCGCAGGAAATCGATACAAAATTTTTCGTCATATAACGCCTTTTTCTATTTCAATATAACAAAGGACAGCTAACCAGTAATACGGGACCTCACATTTTTCTCCTGGGGGCGCAAATTCAATGAATGGCAATTGCGTGCATCTTCATGAAATGGTCATATTGGGATTTTTCACTGCAAAAACTTCAAGATGTTTTGAGTGCTCCTTTAAACTTACTTATATTAGTGCATGAAAGCATGTGTTATCTACAATAACAGTAGTTCGATTAGATTATTAATTATCCATCATCTTCGAGTCAAGAGCCACAATCGGTTATCAAGTCTTACAGAGCAACAAGACATTTTTGATACATTAGCTACAAGTATGTTCACTTTTTTGATGCATATGTTAATATATTTGCGTTTATCACAGTATGTGTAGAAACCTTGCCCATGCCACAGTGACCTTCCAAATAGCTATGTTGTTTCTACTGAATTAGTCGTACTAGCACCTCGTTATATTCAATTTGGTTGTATACAAAACAAATGGCTAGTTTTTTTGAAGAAAACTCTAGAAAAATTAAAATAAGGGTAATCATATGCTTGTTATGTGATCTGTTTTGTGTTATCCTCAAAGAATTTCTTAAATAGAAATGTACATATTGAAAGTTTTCCCAAGCTTCATTTCCCTCAAAAATGTTTGCGAAGAGAGCTTCACAA
Organism: Morinoia aosen; assembly: GCA_030386875.1. Classification (NCBI taxonomy): domain Eukaryota; kingdom Metazoa; phylum Arthropoda; class Malacostraca; order Amphipoda; family Talitridae; genus Morinoia; species Morinoia aosen. The sequence goes on along the minus strand of CM059559.1, from coordinate 88,595,577 downwards.
ATAAGTAAATTTTTTTATATTTCACCACCACTACTGACATTATTAACAAGTAAAATAGAATCGTATGAATCATATTGTCGCTCTTTATCACCATTTCATGAAGAAACACAAATGAGAAACCATGGACTCCCTAATGCATAAAAAATCCCTAACAATGGACAATCTCTACCGTACATTACAATTGTAAATATATTTGAACATCACCTACTGAGTGTGAAAGACCAATTACAATTTGAGAAATGCTAACACACTCAATAAAGAAGATTTGCATAGTATACAGTGAAGAATAACTACAGATCAGTAACCACTCCACTAGAATCGACGAGTTGTTGAACTCATACCTTACAGGCCTGAACCACGGCACCAGGGTATTATGGTCGTTATTTTCATTGTTTCATTAATATTTTATACAAGTAGGAAGGTCAACAGTTGCTAATCAATGAGAGCAGCATCATCAAAGGCTTTGAAATATATTACTGTTGTGAGCTAAATTTTGAATTGAAGTCAATACTTTATTTTCCGGAAAATTATATCTGCAGAATTTTTTTTGCAGTAAAATTGACTGATGGCACAGCGAAATGATTCATTGTGGCACCCGAGTAAGAATTAAGCAAAATAAAATCAGTTTGTATGAAAACTGAACAAAACAAAAAAAATTATGGATCCGCCAAAATAAAACGGAAGCTAACTGAAATAGACTGGTAGCACGTTAAAAAGAGGTCGTAGCATCAGATAACAGAAAATGAAATAGTAAACAGTACACATACAAATGGCTAAGGTATGAAAGCAAACTAAGAACTACTACGATTTTTAAATATTTTCCACTTTTGGATACTATCCTGTGTAACATTCTGGAAGTAATGAACAGTGGTTTTTACAAAACTGAGATCAAAATCATAAGAAAAGGGACGACCTCCGGTAGCATGTCAAGAAATGAGCTCTACATGTACAATCCCTTCTAGCGTTTGTTGCTCCGGACAATTGTCTAGACTCTGAAGGCAACAGAAATTGGGGGGAGTAATATCAGAAGATATTACAGTCTCCTGCTAACTTCAATATAGCGTTGACTTAAATCAGTCGCAAAACAGCGATCAAGAAATACTATTCATTACATGCACCATAATTGACTGCCAGGATTCGGTTCCAGACTAGGAAACACTACCTTGTCTGCTTCTCGTTTCCCTCAAAATTTTTTCCACGAGAGCTTCACAAATAAGTAAATATAATTATATTTGACCACTACTACTAACCACTAACCACATTATATTTGACCACCCCTACTTCTACTGTCAGAAAAACCACTGCATTCGAAAGATGATGTTAGAAATAGGCCAAAACTCATATTTGATTGTAAACAAAATGAAAAAGAGGTTAAAATCCAATTCAGGTAGTTCCTCAAAATTATAAAAAAGTACACATGATAATGAATTTTCCCTACTTGCCTGCTTGATAGCTCAAACCTCTAGAACTTAAAAAAAAACGAAAACTTGAATTAGCATCTGACCCAATACCCAACAGATTCTTTGCACACAATGTAATTTGGTCCACTTCACGTATGCATACCATACACATTCACGTACGAATAAAAATTGTCATTTTGATCTTTGCAATCGTTACAGTTGAGGCCATTATGTTCGTCATTAAATCTTCAATTAATACTGTCAATCCTATTAATCAATTCTGCTGCCAATTATTCACCCATTGACAAAACTTATGCAGAGGGAGCTCTGACATAGTAAACGTTACTGAAAGTTTCACAGAGGTTGTCTAACGGTGTCCATACTGTTTGCAACGTAACAACGGTAATGGCGATATGCAGGATGAATATCGATAAGTAGCTCTAAAGCCCTAAACAAACAAACGCGCATAAATACAATGGAAAATTTGTAGCACTCATTATAGAACCAGTAACTAAATCCACCCAAACGGAACTCCTAGTCGAATTCGCCGAAACACTTCAACGTCAGTCGTAACAACGAAGAGGTCCTCCTGGACTCGAATTAAGGAGAATAGACAGCCAATCGAGTGAGAAAAATAATGTTTTTACTTTACTTATTTACTCGCAAGCGGTGTTTGAAAGTATACCTAGAAATCTTTGTACAACACTTTGGCCAGAGGCTTCTCTCTACGCAAGGATAGAATCCCGAATACAAGAGGCTAGAAGCTAGGCTACTCAAGACACTGACAAGCATATTCTTGTTAACATGAACAAATGAAAATCGATATTAATTAATCAATCACGGCATGGGCAACGAACTTAAATTCAAATTCATGCTTAAACCGTCATACATACTAAGGTGTAATGTCTGTATTGAAGTTATTCATATCGAAAGCAAGTCACATGTACTCCGATAAGTTCACGATCAATTACTAGTAACAAAAGAATTCAGGAGATACTCCAAGATTGCATGCCAAAAAATAGAATGTATACAATGAAATGTGACCATGATGACATTTTTATTGATTATACAGGCATAATACGAAAGATATTTCAACCAACAAGTATTTAAAGAGTTCAATTAATGTTCCACAAGTTCACAAGATCAAATGATAGATCTCGTACAATGAGGAACAACCAAGGATTTACAAATGTTTACACTTAGGATTTATGATATTCAAGATGAAAAATTAGAAACCTGAGCTATATTTCATCATATTTTCATTTTCCTCTTCATTCAATGGCAGAAGAGGGATGCATCACTCAAGTAAATCTACACAACAGCAAGAACAGAAACGACGAGTTACTTAAAGCATTGGAACATTCACACTTACGAAAAATAGATCTAGCGTACAGATTGTAACTGCAAGAATACTAACTCTAAAACAACAGTAAATTTAATATGAAACAGCAAATAAAGTATAAAGTTTTGAAGAGGCACACAACGAGAAAGAATGGAACTTACGATACAAATGAAATTATTGAGGACTCTTAAGTAATAAAGACATCCCGAGCACACAGCAAAATAATAAATATAAACAACGCTAATGTTAAGTTCAGATTAAAATACTCACAATGTACGACCGATCAGTAATGTTTTCTTCGGCACCAGTGATACTTTCCGTTCAGCATGAATGATGTTAATTGGGTAGCAACGACTGAAAACTTTCTCAAACACCTTACGATCTGCAGAAATAGCTTCAATTAACGAAAGGCACGAGCCATTGTAAATTTAGTGAATAGAAGAAAATCCATAGGAATGTTCACGATCATTATGAAAATGTCTTACGCCAAACCACTAGTGCAGGACGAAAAAAGTTTCTGGATTACATTTTGTCACCTAAGAGAGCTTAACTCAGAAGTTAGCTTACAATATAAAGGTGAGCGGGCAACACTAACTCAAACTATGAGTATATAGCACTGATATTACTGAGTATAATTAGCACACCTTCGCTCTGAAAGAAGCCTACAATCCTCCCTGGCCTACCATGTGAAAAATTGAGTAATAAATTAAATCGAGCCTACATAACCATATGAGAAGCATGCAGGCTAAACCTCCAGAAAGCGCTACAGCTACTTGTCTTCGGAGGAGCCGTATAGCACGATTTTTTTGAAGTGCTCTAACTAGTGATGCAAAAAAAACGGTTTTATTTGATTGCGTTTTTTTTGCAAAAAAAACGTGTTTTTTATGTGTGTTTTTTTTTTGTTTTTTTTGCACACTTAAATTTTGTTAAGTATATGTCTGGGTTTTTTTTTGGACACCTAAAATATATTAATATCCATGTCTTTTAGTCATTTTATTGTTATAAAAACATCAAAAAGAAACCATACAGTAAAAGTGGTGGGTTATCTGCCACCACTTTTACTGTATGGTTTATTTTTTTGTTTTCATTACAAAAAAATGACTAAAAAACATGGATATTAATATATTTTAGGTCACCAAAAAAATATGCTGTTTTTTTACAACATATTATTACAAAAAATTCTGACTTATAAAAATGAATAGTAATATATTTTATGGTACCAAATATAACCATGCTTTTTTTTACATTATTATTATATTATTATATTAGAAAGTTTTAGCCTCCCTTAACCACGACAAAGATGTTCCAAGAGAGGAAAGAGGAAGGCACCATTTAGTATGGGGTTGAGGGAACGCGGAATCTATGCACAAGGGGCACAGAAACAATAAGCAAGGAAAGAAGTTCATGAAACAAGAAAAAAGTTGAAGAAGAAAGTAGTAGGTGCTGAAAAAACAGGATAGCAGTGAACCGAAAAAGATGGTCCGTAACAAAACAAAAACCTATTTTATTACAACAAAATGGAAGCCTACCTAACCTTTAGCTCGGGCCCTCACATGGTCCCCCTGGGAGCGCTAATTCCCATAGGTACAATAGTTGTATCCCCCTGAGGGGTGTTTTTTTACAAAGAATCATGACTAAAAAAAAAACAATATATTTTATGTGACCTAAAAAGCTCCATGCAGTTTTTTTTTAATAAACATGTTTTTTTACTAAAAAATCATGACTAAAAAAACATGAATATATATATATATATATATATATATATGAGACCTAAAAAACCCCATGCTGTTTTTTTAAAAAATATGTTTTTTTTACAAACAATGATGTATAAGAAAACCTGGATATGAATATATTTTATGCAACCAAAAAAACCATGCTGTTTTATTTTATGTAATTTTCATAAAAAATTGTGTCTTAAAATCATGGATATTAACATATTTTATGGTACCAAAAAATCATCGTTTTTTTTAAACATGTTTTTTTATTAAAAAGTTATTATTATTCATTTTTTGGTCACGACTTCTTTGTAAAAAAAACACCCTCAGGGGGATAGAATTATTGTATCTATGGGAACTAGCGCTCCCAGGGGGACAATGTGAGGGCCCAAACTGAGAGTTAGGTAGGCCTCCTTTTTGTTGAAATAAAATGTTTTTGTTATGTTGAGGACCACCTTTTTTCGGTTCACTGCTGTCCTGTTTTTCAGCACCTACTACTGTCTTCTTCAACTTTGATCTTGTTTCATAATAATAATCTTAACTAAAGAATAATCTAATCTGTAAAAAAAACATGGATGTTAATTTATTTTATGTGACCAAAAAACCATGCTTTTTGAAAAAAAATATTTTTTACAAAAAACATGAGTGTTATTAAATTTTATCTAACCAAGAAACATGACCTTTTAAAAACCATGTTTTTTTCACAAAAATTCATTAATATCCATGTTTTTTAGTCATGATTTTTTGGTAAAGAAACCATGATTTAAAAAAACAGCATGTTTTTTTTGGCACATAAAATATATTAATATCCATATTTTTTAGTCATGATTTTTTTTGTAAAAAAGATGTTTTAAAAAAAAAAGCATGGTTGTTTATGGTAAAATAAAGTATATTAATATCCGTGTTTTTTAGTCATGACTTTTTTGTAACAAAAACATTCAAAAAACAGCATGGATTTTTTGGTCACATAAGATATATTAATATCCATTAGAACCGCACCAGGTCTTAGAATAAAATATCCACAAAGAATCTATTCACTCTATAAAACTTTCCGGAGACTAGCTCCATCCTCAGTAAGTCATTCAGTCAAATGTTTTTCAAAGGAACAGTGAAAATTCATTGTCTATTTCACCAAATTTTACTGAATGACTGAGGATGGAGCTGGTCTCCGAAAGGTTTTATGGAGTGAATAGATTCTGTGTAGATATTTTATTCTAAGACCTAGTACAGTTCTAACAAACATGATTTCAATATTAACAGCATTCTTTGTTTATAAGTTTCTAAAGACTATTTGATTAAAGAAAAATAACTTTTCTGATATTTATATCTGTGTTTTTCTAGTCATGATTTTTTTTAAAATGTTTTTTTAAAAAAAAAAAAAAAATTTTTTGGTCCCATAAAATATAATAGCCATGTTTTTTTAGTAAAGATTTTTCTGTTGAAAAACAATGTTTTAAAAAAACGGTATTGGATTTTTAAGGTCACATAAATATATTAATATCCATGGTTTTTATTCATAATTTTGTATAAATAACATGTTTTTTTTTAAAAATAGCATGGTTTTTTAGTCACATCTCTATCAATGACCATAAGTAAAGATATGTTATTATAACACCATTTTGGAAGTTGAAGGTCATTCACATGTATTGTAAAATAAATGAAATATCAAAGCATGAAACTGCAGAAAATAAAAAATTTCATAAAACCATGGAAAACCACCAATTAAGAAGTATGCTGTTTTATTTTGTAATTTGACATGAAAACAAATAATGTAATGTGGTTCTTTTTCTGGCTGAGTTATTTTCAGACAAAATATTTAAAAAAAAAACAAAATATCCACGTTTTTTTTAAGCCACGGTTTTTTTGTAAAAAAACGTGTTTTTTTTAAAAAAAACGGCATGGTTTTTTTTGAGTCACATCTCTAGCTCTAACCCACAATTGATTCATGGAAAAATTGTCAGGAATAACTAAGGTACATCAAAAATATTACCATTAATGTTGTGAGTTACAAGTATCAAAACAAAACCTTCACATTTCCCAAGGTTTAATAATTTTTCCGATGAAAAAAGCCTGTGAACGTAGCTCGTCTCAGATAATCTTATATTGTTTACGAGTGTAAAGTACAAGCCCGAGGTGTTAATGTTCGTTTACGTGAGTGAGGCGTATGCCTTTAGGTTGAACAGTGATAGTAACTGTGCTGTCATCTTGAAACTGCAAGGGCCCTTTGTTCCTTGACTTAACTGGGAGTTACTTTTGTACTACTCGGTAGTAGACGAGTAAATATTACGTCACCTAGAATGATCAACAAAAACCGATACTGTAGTACATCAATACATTCAAGAGTTTTCCGGTAATTGTTTGTACCTGCTCTACAACACTGGGCGCTTGTCAGATTCAAATAATACTCAATAACCGACAGCAACGCAAATGAGGTTTTGGGCAGGAACTTTAGTGAGTATGATAGCCTGATCTACTTTTCCCTCGAATTATAGCTACTCATATACGGCTCAACAAACTATCAAATAACTCTACCGCATAAAAGAATGGAAACACATGATTGCAAATTGGAGAGTGCCATAGCAACATTCTAGACAGGACACAATTTTCTAGAGAAACATTCTGTTCATGGGATAAAACGATAAAGATGCAACTTTTCCATTTTACTCACCTGACGAATTGACAACGAGCGAATAACCGGTCATATTCGTTGTAAAATACGCAAAGCTAACCCTGAAAACAATACCGTAAACGTCAATATCAGTTTGTTCGAAAGTGGTTGATTCAAACTGGTTCGAACCTTTTTTAATACAATAACACCCTGATAAAAAATTAATTAACACCCTGATAACAAATTAACTGACGAAAAACAGCCATAACATAAGGTTTACTTCAACAAACTTAAAATACTACAGAACTCGAAAGTACTAACAAACGCGTAACACAAATTTCAACTTTGGAATCAAAGAAGTTCAAAGCTATATGGAAGGCAAAGGCAAAGTAATCAGCCATTCGAATGTGTTCAAAAGTGATTCGAGTGCAGAGCGAGCTTTACCTCACCCCACGCTCATTTACCTGAACAGCTTCCAGCAGAACAGCTTCCAGAGTTCTTTTTTCCCTCTTTGCTGCGGCTCATTTACGACCGATAGATCACTTCTCAAGATTTTGGGAGAGTTGTCGCCCATTAAAAATGTAGAAAGCAGGAACATCTTAAAAAGCTCTGCATCGGTTCCTGTGTAAACCCGATACTAATCTGCCTAGGATCATTTTGCTTAGTAAATCGATCGCCACTTCTTACACGGTAAATATCATCCCTGTACAACACCTGATGCAGAAGAATAGCCGTCAGAAACGCTTCAACCTCATACAAGATTCAATTACTCCCTTTGAACGTTGCTAGTTTGGCACGTTCAGTGCACGCGACACTACTAATACATTTCAGTCAGGAAATAAATCAATGCAACATTAATTTATCGAAAAAACATTGCAGCATTGACAATTACGCGAACGCTAACCACCGCAATCTGTGATACATACAGCAAATTATACGTTAGCATTGCTCAGTGCTAAACTACAGGAAAGTTCCAGAGCTTTCTATGTAATTCCATTACTATACATACAAATTCATCACTATTTATTTACAGGCTCACACTCAAATGATAGAATTCTAGACAGGCTGTGAGGTTCATCCGGTCTCGTGCGAAGCAGTTAAGGTCACAGCGGCAGAATCATCAGGTGGTTGGGAGGCAGCAACCTGTAAAGAGGCAGCAGCCGCGTCGGAGGTTGCGGCAGCGTCCGTCACCGGTCTCTCGGGCTGTTGAGGCGTGGTTTTGAAGAAGCCGTCCTTAGTTTTGCACTCCCTGATGGTAACCGTGATCAGGTTGGCGGTCACGTCAGTGATGAAAATTTCGTCGGCCAGTGGGTTTCGTTGGTACCAGTAAGATGGGTCGGGTGCCACCAAAACCTGCGACAAGTAAATGATTAATACCCTATCAGCTGAAGGGTATTCGAGTTTCGGAGCAGCAATGGAACACACATGACATAAAATGCATAGTTGAAATTGCACTGTTCCACCGCGTTTTTTACTTGAACTAAACATGGAGATTACCATAGTTCGTTATAGCTGAGATGTAGTGCTCGAGATTAATAGTCAGTCACTAGGTGTGCAACTAAATATGAAGGTAGTTGCACTCCACCAGTTTGAGTCTGCGCTAACGCGTGAGACTCACAAGGCAAAGATAATAGACACTCAGTTCCTCATACAATAGTCTTGAAACGATTAGTCGTTATTGTTATACATCATAATTATATTTGTTAGTTTGTGTCTCCCTGGCCACAGAAAAGGCAATCTCAAGAGAGCAAAGAGTAGCCATCATTTAGGATAGACTGCAAAAAACGAGGAATCTATGCACAAGATGTGTTCCCACACACACAATACCCTGCGCATAAAAACAGTAAGCTAGGGAAGAAGAGGAAGAAAAACATAATATAACTGTAGAAAATAAACTGCATATATAACTACACACCATAAACACAATTCAAACTCCTCTCATATTTCACAAATCACACACACCTAAACTGTAGTAGAACGTGCATAAAATCTGATTAAAAAGCTCGCAATTTCAAGAACTGTTGCCTATTGCCTAACCCGCGACTAAATCTATTAAATTTAAGTAATACAAATTGGGCATTCTATCACATATACCCCACAGCTTTTACAAATTCCACATATATTCTTCAAACACTAACATTTCTTAACTATTAACTGTCAATACCGTTCAATTTTTATAAATTTTCTTCCCCATCTTTTAAAATTTAGGGACCTATCGCCGCATTCTTCTGAATTTGCTACAAGTTAAATATCATAAGCGAGAAGAACAGAAACAATGACGTTCACCAAAATCAGAGAACTGAACACAAATACCAAACTTCTCATGGATCAAGTTGGATACCAACATCGAACTGAACACAAATACCAAACTTCTCATGGATCAAGTTGGATACCAACACCGAACTGAACACAAATACCAAACTTCTCATGAATCAAGTGGGATACCAACACCGAACTGAACACAAATACCAAACTTCTCATGGATCAAGTAGGATACCAACACCGAACTGAACACAAATACCAAACTTCTCTTGGATCAAGTTGGACACTAGCACTGAACCAAACACAAATACCGAACTCCTCGACCAAGATGGGCGTCATGAACGGACTAAAAATGAATATAAAACGCTTCTTCGACCAAGTTTGGCCGTCATCAACGAACAAACCACAAATACTGACCTCCTCCTCGACTTCCTCTTCAACGTCGTCTTCATAGACGCCCTCCTCATGGTGCTCTTTAGGACAGGCCTCTTTACCTTCCTTTACATCCTGGGCAGGAGTAGATGGAATCTGGTGTGGGGAAGACGGAGTGCGGGGGGAAGCCAGTGGTACACTGGGAGGTCTGGGAGATGCAGGGGGATCCCCAGGAGAAAACGTAGGAGTGAGGGGAGTCTTAGGCAGCTTAGGAGAAGAGAGAGGTGAGGACGCGTGATGGGAAGCAGGGGACGTACTTTTGTTGGGTGAAATGTAGGGAAGTTTTACGGGGGAGTGAGCAGGGGATTTATTAACGGGTGACTGGGAGGGGGATTTGGAGTGCACCGAGCCTTTGGACGGTGAGTGGGATTGTGAAGAAAAGCTCCCGGTAGGGGATTGGGGAATTTTCGAGGAGTCTCTCAAGGGGGAGGCGATACTATTCTTGCTGGGGCTCACATCGCTCCCGCTGCCGTCGCTGGGGAAGAACTCTGGACGGTTGACTTTGGGGGATTTGAGGCCCTCGTATTTGGGGCTTTTGAGGGGACTTTTGACGGGGGAAGACGACAGCCGAGGGACTTTGTATAGCGGAGGAGATAAGGCGTCTCCCGTCTCCGCGTCGCTGTCAACCTCCTGACGCTCCTGCTTGATCTGGTGGTTTTGAACAAAAACACAATCAGCAACAACGGTGAACTCAATTCAAACACCAAAAAAAATTACAGTACGTCCATAGCATTGCTCAGACAAAAATTTCAGAGGAATTCAAGGAAAAACGTTCGTAAAAAATTGATTAATCTGGAAGTAAATCACTAGTTAAATAAACTTATTATTAGAGAGAAATATCACACGAAGAGAATTATTAATCAAACAAAAACAATACTTAATAGTATCATCTGTATAAAGGTCAAAAGACTGGAGGAATAAGAACAACTATTAAACGCGAATACAAGTCCTGGATTTAGATCCCTGATAAAATCCAAGAAAAATATCAAACAAAGCTTTATAAACGGATCTTGGACTTCCATTTTCTTGAAGTGTTAATGACATGAGGTAATCAAATAAAACTTTTCTGATATATGACTTAATTTAATAGGGTAATATCCTATATAATGAAAGGGATCTTGAATTTTTTTAGGAATGCCATGTTTTCATTTGGCTCATTTTGACAACTGTTGTAAACTTAACCACAGAAATCTGTGCGGGCTCCATAATGGATCAGTCTAGCATGTGACTAGGTCAAGTGTAATGGGTTTAAGATAATTTTACACACCATAATAGCGTACATGATAGGCTGCCGTAGAAGTCACTGAACATTTCGGCATGCAAGAAACTAAACTGAAGTTAGTTTATTAGTTAGTTTAAGCCTCGCTATCCTCAACAATGAGATGTAAAGAGAGGAAGGAAGAAGGCACCATTTAGTATGGAGTTAAGGGAACGTGGAATCTATGCAGAAAGGGTACAGAAACAGAAAGCTAAGAAAGAAGTTCATGAAACAAGAAAAAGTTGAAGAAGAAAGTGGTAGGCGTTGAAAAACAGGACAGCAGTGAACCGAAAAAAAGATGGTCCGTAACACAACAAAACCTATTCTATTTTAACAAAAGAAAGCCTACCTAACCTTTAGCTCGGGCCCTCACATTGTCCCCCTGGGAGCGCTAGTTCCCATAGATACAATAATTGTATCCCCCTGAGGGGAAACTAAACTGAAACGTGTCCATTATAAAAGCCTTAAGAAACAACGCCCTTGATGTATCCGCTTGATGTGAAGGAATTGTTAAATTTGTTTGAGCTTCACGCACAATATAATGATAAATAAATGACAATGCGTGAACTAAAACCTGCAATAAATTAGCAGAGCCTAGTCAGCCTACGCTAAATCTCTCGTAAAAATTTTCAAGATGAGTCACATACACACAATCATGTCATGCACCATAGACTGGCGTGACATTACTAGCGCGTTACTACGAACAAAAATATATTTTCTACGGTTAGACACATAAATCAGGATGATTAAGAGGTGGGCTAATAAATAAGTTTATATTCATCGGGAGATTTGAATTAGAAGAGTCAATTTAAGCCTTCCAAACTACACCAAAAGTGTTTCCATAAGAGGAAGAAGAGTCTCATTTAGAATGGAATTAAGGCAACGGGAAATTTATGCATACGGTGTGTCGCCTTACCCTGGACATAGGAAAAGCAAGATTGAATCAAGTTTATTTAACAAGATAAAAGTTGAAGGAGAAAGTTACAGCAACTGAAAAAAGGAGTGCACAGAACCAAAATAGATGGTCCGTAACAAAACGAAAACCTATTATATTCCAACAAAAGGAAGGACTATTTAACTAGCTCGGGACTAGACATATTTTGATCTGTAGCGCTAATTCTCAGACACAACAGTTGTCCCCTCCAGGAGTCTCATCGGATGAATGAAGGTTTAAAAAAAATACACAGAGCAAATACAGTACGCAGGTGTTATTGATAACTACATAGTGTGCACCGCCCGACAAAAATGGCGGGATTCAATACCTTTCTTGAACCAACTTCCAGACGTGGATAACTAACAAATATATCCATCCTAACAGTACTCGTGATAAAAAATATTGTTGTATTTGCGCACTGGTGAAACTCGTATCACAGGTACGGTCATTATGGCTATCTTTATGAGCATGACAGAGATATTGAAGAAGCGGACTCCAAACAAATGAACCATGGGTGTTGTTAGGTGGTAGCAGGATCCGTAGAAATTCCTCGGACGATGTCATCGTTGAGCTACGTGGACCCGTGGAAAAATTCTGTCAATATTATCTAACTTATGCTAACCTATCCTAATCGAACCAAACCTATCTTGGTAAAATTTCAAACATATCAATGCATGTGAAGGCCATCTCTTGATGTTATACTGAGGAATTCGGTATCCATGATACCGCAAACTCAGACATCCTACATGCATGTTTCTTAAGAAGCGGACACCAAACAAATATAAAAATAAACACACAACGGGTATTACTAGGTTAGATTTTACCCGCTAACGAAAGAAATGCGTAATTAACCGCGTGGATGAATGTTAAGTTACACCGTCTCACAGTATAAGATATATTTTTCAATTCAAAGAATTCAGGCGCATTGACCTGAATGTTAAAGCGAAACGGATCAAGGTCCAATGAATCAAGTGTTGAGACAAAGGAAAGGTGAAAAGATGCTCCACAGAAAATTTAATTTAACCGTCATCGTAACCCGGGCACTTGTTTTCTTTTCGATATTTGGTCCCAATTGCACAAACATTATTAAGCATTATTAAGTATCGACAACAGCATAGTGGATTTTTCTTTTTTGGCGAGCAAAATCAAATTTCCGGAGATAATAAGGTGACCACAGATTTTTCCACCAACAATCACATCAATCGTTAAGTCTTCCGAGCAAATCAACCGGTTTAGTTTTTTTTAGCAAAACCAAATTCTCCGAAATAAATACGGCGACCGCTGATTTTCCATCACCATGTACATGAATCGTTAGGTAAGTGTTCCTAGCAAATAAGCCAATTCAGAGTAGCAACCCCAGGCGTGCACGCACCTGTTTATGGATTGTGACCCCGAGCTTGCCATCTCTGAGAGGCTCGGCTTTCCTCTTGCTGGGAGCAGCAGAAGCAGAGGCAACAGTCGCACCGTAGTCAGGGTCGGCAGGGTCGTCATCCTCTTCTTCCTCCTCTGTGTCTGCAGCTAGACGCTCCAACTCGCGCTCGCTCGCCTTCGCCTCCTGCGCACATTCAAACCAAATTTAAATAAAACATGTTTAATACCCAAAATTGAATACGTTCGGCCCTTTTCCTTATATGAGCATATTTTTTAAAGAAAAAATAACCTATATAGAAAAAGAATTGACGTCAACTTTGGAAATAAAGTGTTTTCCTTTTTTCTTTCTTTCTTTCTTAACAAGTTGAGTGCAACTTGAAAGATTGTACTTAGTGAAATTTAAGCTTGATGTAAAACCATCATTTGAGAGTAGTCAACTTAATTGAGCTATTCATTACAAATTGTGCGTTCCTTGATTCGCAGAGGCGTTCTGCGTTTTGAGAAGGAATGAGATTGTCGAAATAAATTTTAAATGCTCGGATAGAAAAGGTAACACGCATGTTTTTAAATACTTACAAAGAAAGGTCTCAGATAAAGAAAAATACTAGTTGCATCTGAATGTGCTGATTATGCAAGGAATCTGTTCTTTTAAAGAACATGCACAAATATGCCATTTGAGAGGAAGGAGATAATTTCAAGTCGCTACCTCTGCAGTGCATCAGATCAATAAATGTTCTTCAAAAATAAAACTCACATGATAATAAATGCGTAGTCGACCTTAAAAATGTATTTAACAAAGCTTTTATAGAAATCTTGTCGAAACATCAAAGTGCACCATTATTACGGCCCTAAAATTGAAGCATTAATTTCCGTTGTCCACGCTCAAAAAAAAAAAAAAAATAACACCAATAATATTCACCTCACACAAAATGCTTCAAAGAAGATGCCATGGCGCTGATAGTATTTAGTTTTAGTGTGAATCTAGTGAACGCGTTTTTCTTCACACAGGATGTTTGTTTTTAATTGAAGTACTGTATGTAGCGATGGTGATGCATTTGACGGACAAATTCGCGTGTAAGGTTTGAACGACACTCACAAACTCTACAACAATTCAATTCAGTCATAAGCCATTAAAGCAGCAATGCGAACTCAGCCACCAGACACAATTGGAACAAATAGTTGCACAATAGAGGCGCCAGACTAATCAAGACACGAAATGTGGACACATTCTCAGCAGTTGGCAACATGGAGTACACAATGTTTCGTATTAAAATAAACAAACGGAAATTCAACTTTCATTGAATCCTATTTTTTCTAGTGTAAATAAAAAAACACGAAAATAAAACCTGAAAAACCCCGCTAAAAAGGTATTCTTCCACCAGGTTTACTCGATAGCTTTATGTAATTAATCATGAAATGTGACGCCAGCAGAAGAGAGAAAATATTCGAGTTCAATACAAAGACTCTTCAGTAGTTTTTGCAGCAAAACTCATCTTCAGTGGACATCAGAGCAGCTTCATGTTTTGGATACCAATTGCAACCTCGTTCATACCACTTACACCTGAACACTGACGGTGACAACAAAGAATAAATGATAGTGAATGAACTCCGTCAGAGAAACGCTATGATTTTGCAAGACTGGAACGACGCAAGGGCGACAAGCAAGAAGGAAACGTGTAAGCTTTTTGCGACGCGATGCGGGTTGATGACACTGCACCGCTACGGAAGACGGAGTCAAAGACACCGACACACGCAGAGCAGGAGCAGGCCCTAACCGGCGATCGTTTCATGATACCGACGGTTGGATACAGTAGCATGCAATCTATGACAAACGCTCACAGGCGGCAAGTGGGGGGTGAAAATAGCTACATGAAGTTACTTCCAATAAAAATGCGCCTCTCTTTCTTTCTGGTATCACTTGAGACAAATCAAATGGTTCAGAAATGTCCACAGCGATTCAAGGCGAATATCTAAAGAAGATATCTGAAAAAGATCTCTAGAAATTTTAGATAAATTATTTGGAATTGTACTGGTAATAGAAAAACCAGCAGTGGAAACACGTAAACAGAAATATCACGCATGGACAAACTAAGCACCACTTCCTGAACGTCGTGATGAACAACGTGGAAAGAAAAAGATATATTTACACTGTTTTCTCCTAGGAACACATAGAAAGAATGAACTGCCACTTGATACGTGGTGAAATATTTCGTTCATTGGAAGGCAATACTTAGTACGAAATGATTTACAATAAAAATTAGTAAAAGAAGACTTTATGATACATTTTCAGCAGAAAAATGACAACTCAGGCAAACTAAGAGCAACAGCTTTTAGAACATCACAAAAAGGGGAATAATACCGGCAGCGACATTTATATAAAAACGTCATCAACCAAAAAACGATAAGCAAATATACCAACAATCAAAGTAAACACACTACAGACTCGCTTAAAACGTTAACTACCGCGGGTAAAACTCGAGTTCAATAATCAACTCAAATTAGCGTTAATTTTAGCGATTAGTTTTCAAAAACGAATATTTAATAGATCGTGCATTCCGAAAAAAATTACCCATCATTGAATACAAAGGAATAAATGACGCGCATGTGCGTCAGCTGCACACAGCACGAGACCATGTGCGTCGAATGGCAACGAGCGTGCTAACTTGCCTTCCTAGGATCTGTGGTTAGATGACTGACAATATAAGCACAAAATTTCCCTTCCTCACTTACGAGGCCTGTCGAAAAAGTATCCGACCTTAATTTTTCCCGCGCAAAGTAGTGATTCTAAGGCGGCGCCACTGTGCAAGGTGGAAGGAGGAATCTTAATGCGCATGCTTGAATTTTTTCACCGCATTCACTTGGGCCAGTCACTGGCTGGTGGTCGCCAAGTAAGGTGCTGTTTTAAGTGTTTGTCGGATTTAGTTTTCTTGCAAGATGACTGAACGAATTGAGCAAAGACACTGCATCAAATTTTGTCAAAAGCTTGGTGATTCTCAAATTGAAACAATTCGTAAGATTCAGCAGGTGTTTGGGGAAGATGCTATGGGTGTCTCCGGCGACTTCGTGATGCAGTTCGGCGCAAAAGACCAGACATGTGGACTGCGAACAACTGGCACTTGCATCACGACAACGCGCCCGCACATTCATCCCATTTGATCCGCAATTTCTTGGCCAAACATGGAATTACGACCGTTTGCCAACCTCCCTACTCTCCAGACCTGGCTCCTTGCGACTTCTGGTTGTTTCCAAAATTGAAGACACCACTGAAAGGATCCCGTTTTGAGAGTAGAGAAGAGATAATGCAAAACGCGACGACAGAGCTGAACACCATTCCAAAAGAAGACTTCCAGAGGTGTTTCCGGCAGTGGAAGGATCGGTGGGCTAAGTGTGTGGAAGCACAAGGAGCCTACTTTGAAGGGGATTAGGGTCCCAACCCCGTCAGGTTGTTGAAGTATTTTTTCTGGCCAAAGGTCGGATACTTTTTCGACAGGCCTCGTAGGGAAGGTTTCTCTGAATCTCGAGGTAAGCATAATTTTAGGCTCAGCCAGGAAACGCTCATTTCGTGCTCCTATCTATGAGATGTTGCCTATTTGTGACCATCTTTCCCGCGTGCGCTAGCGAACAGAAGTCACGAATGAGACTACAAGGGATGGACTGAAATGCTCTCGCACGTAAGATTATTAGCAATACGGTAAATGTATGTTTTGTTTCCCATTCAGTTTCACAAGCCTGTAATTGCTTGACGTATACTATTATGCATGAAAATGAAATTGTAACATTCCACGCGTGCACCAAGTTCACAAGATACATGCATTTTATGATCCCAAAATTTGGAAGAACTACTCCCAGAACACATGATGCGTCCCACAGTAGCAATAAGTTCAGGAACCCATACACAAGTGATGACCAGGTCTGGCAACATCAGTGCACAGAGATGGCGACAGAGGCATCGATTGTGGATAGGTCAATCAATTGCCACACATCAACCCCCATTCAGGAACTCAACTGAAATAGCTAAAGCATTTGTAACAGATAAAGTAAATCTTTCCAGACACATCACAGTGTTGCAATTAGATTAGCATAACGTTAACCGCTGAGAATGAATTTAGTAGTACAAAACTTGAATCCATAAAATACCAGAAACTGTCATTACAGCAAGTATATTAAAAGCACGTACTTCATAAAATAATTATTAAAAAATCCCTTTTCTAAGCCCCTGCATGAAGGGACTGGCTGCATTAAGAAGTGCAGCACAATAATTTTCAAAATAGCGGGCGAGGGACGTCGTAAAATGTGACCGTAAACTCGCCCACGATGGAAACACGGACATAACACGCTCCTATCATCTGCCCTAAATCCAGCAACGCCATAAACTCTCAAAAAAATAGCATTGGACGAGAAAGAGACCACGTTAATCTTTTTATCGTGTAATATCATGAAGAGGTAAGGTTCGATGCAAGCATCAATCGTCACCGCCAGTAGCTGCTAAATTGTTATTAACATGGTCAGCAGCTTGTCAAACACGCGATGGAAGTGAAGACATCTTTGTACTATTCGGACATGCTCAACACGACTGTTGGCGACCTGCCAGCCGGGTGAGGGTAGGGAGGAAGGTTGTGGCAGCAGAGAATCGCAAGAGTCATCCCAACCCAAACATCATTTCAGTAGACACACTGCAAGGAACTTGGGCACAGACTCAAACTCTGGTGAAGTTGTTCTCATCGTGAGCCCCGCATTTTGAAAAACAGGCTAAAAAAAGTACACGCTGAAATTATATCATTTGTGTTTTGACATTAATGATAATGTCAGAATAATGTCATAAATGATTTGCCCTGGGCTGAGCTGTGAAGGGTGAAACGTTTTTAACCCATTATTATCACATCGCTTATTGTTAAAACGTATAGTACCAAGAAAAATATTTATTTTCAAATGAGGATCTGATCCCACATTTTACGTAGCCAGTTAATTTCGATAAAGGATGGTCAGCATGGGCCACAAGCGAATTATTTACGTAAAAACTTCCGTAAAAGCTGAAATAAAACCAATCCGTGAAAAACAGTAATTAGACAAAATAACTATAAAAACGTGAAAGAAACGTTTGACGTTTTAGGAAGTGTAAGGCACGTTAAAGTGTATGAAGAAAAGATGAACAAACATGGGACTGGGAATACAAAGACAGGTAATAATATAGTTAAGCAGTAGCGATCAACTTTATACCCAACTCCACTGGACAATAACAAATATCCAGTTAGCGAAACTAATAAAAAAGAAGAACGCGCGTCTAAATTTTAATCGATGGCTTCTATTACACTGCAGACTTGAAATAAGGACATTAACCCTGTATGCCAGTTGTTTCCCAACCATTTGTTGCCTCCCTACTGCTTGCTGCCTCCCTACTGCTTGCTGCCTCCCTACTGCTTGCTGCCTCCCTACTGCTTGCTGCCTCCCTACTGCTTGCTGCCTCCCTACTGCTTGCTGCCTCCCTGCTGCTTGTTGCCTCCCTACTGCTGCCTGCCTCCCTGCTGCTTGTTGCCTCCCTACTGCTTGCTGCCTCCCTACTGCTTGCTGCCTCCCTACTGCTTGCTGCCTCCCTACTGCTTGCTGCCTCCCTACTGCTTGCTGCCTCCCTACTGCTTGCTGCCTCCCTACTGCTTGCTGCCTCCCTACTGCTTGATGTCTCCCTACTGCTTGCTGCCTCCCTGCTGCTGCCTGCCTCCCTGCTGCTTGTTGCCTCCCTACTGCTTGCTGCCTCCCTACTGCTTGCTGCCTCCCTACTGCTTGATGTCTCCCTACTGCTTGCTGCCTCCCTGCTGCTGCCTGCCTCCCTGCTGCTTGTTGCCTCCCTGCTGCTTGTTGCCTCCCTGTTGCTTGCTGCCTCCCTACTGCTTGCTGCCTCCCTACTGCTTGCTGCCTCCCTACTGCTTGCTGCCTCCCTACTGCTTGCTGCCTCCCTACTGCTTGCTGCCTCCCTACTGCTTGCTGCCTCCCTACTGCTTGCTGCCTCCCTACTGCTTGCTGCCTCCCTACTGCTTGCTGCCTCCCTACTGCTTGCTGCCTCCCTACTGCTTGCTGCCTCCCTACTGCTTGCTGCCTCCCTACTGCTTGCTGCCTCCCTACTGCTTGCTGCCTCTCTACTGCTTGCTGCCTCTCTACTGCTTGCTGCCTCCCTACTGTTTGCTGCCTCCCTACTGCTTGCTGCCTCCCTACTGCTTGCTGCCTCCCTACTGCTTGCTGCCTCCCTACTGCTTGCTGCCTCCCTACTGCTTGCTGCCTCCCTACTGCTTGCTGCCTCCCTACTGCTGCCTGCCTCCCTGCTGCTTGTTGCCTCCCTACTGCTTCCTGCCTCCCTGTTGCTTGCTGCCTCCCTACTGCTTGCTGCCTCCCTACTGCTTGCTGCCTCCCTACTGCTTGCTGCCTCCCTACTGCTTGCTGCCTCCCTACTGCTTGCTGCCTCCCTACTGCTTGCTGCCTCCCTACTGCTTGCTGCCTCCCTACTGCTTGCTGCCTCCCTACTGCTTGCTGCCTCCCTACTGTTTGCTGCCTCCCTACTGTTTGCTGCCTCCCTACTGCTTGCTGCCTCCCTACTGCTTGCTGCCTCCCTACTGTTTGCTGCCTCCCTACTGCTTGCTGCCTCCCTACTGCTTGCTGCCTCCCTACTGCTTGCTGCCTCCCTACTGCTTGCTGCCTCCCTACTGTTTGCTGCCTCACGACCCCATTGTTAACTCGCAAGTATAAAACGTCTATTCATACAAATTAAAAAATTAACTCACCGCCATCTGAGTTACTCGCAAGTTTACCCGAACCAATGAACAGTGAGGAAGTCTTGATGAAACAAGCATTTGGCTCAATTTTACTGTGTATGACAATTTTCCTTCCGCTGACTCTACGCGAGTCAAACTAGCCGCAATTGTCACAGCTCTCTAAATTATCTCCTCCGCACGGCACTGGTGATACTTATTTAAAGATTCGTGTACACGGCCCATAAAAAATGACGGGATTCAGTATTTTCCTTTAACCAATTTTCCAGACGTGAATAACAAACAAATGTGTCCATCTAATAGCACCCGTGATTAAAATATTCTTGTACAAATGCACCGATGAAACTCGTACCACAGATACGATCATTAAGCATCTTTATGAGCGCCACAGAGAGACGGAAGAAGCGGATACCAAATAAATAAACACAGTAAGGTATTATTAGATAAGAAGACACAAGTATTTCAATCTCGTCAGTACGACATAGCACAAGACGACCTTAACACACAAACCTCACTTATACGATCCTGAACGAGAGTATAGCAAGACTCAATCACGTCATAGGAAGGTGTTCACTCTCACGGAAGACAGAGCCGCGGAGGGGAAGTCTTCCGTCGAAATGGCCAGGAATTAATTTCCGTACATTTCCCATCCCTCCATGAAGCGTGAATGCGCGTATGGGAGCGGGCGCGTTTTTCTGGCATTCCAGAGTATTGTAACATCGAAAAGTGGTTAGTACCGTTCTTACCTTTCCGGGTTTTTTGTCGGCAGCATCGTTACCTGCGGAGCAGGCATTCCGGGCAGTCAGCAGTGAGAGCACAGCTATGCGGACTGCTTGACACCCATTCAAAGCACCGACATTCATGACTGCTAGCCAAGCATTCCGTGCATCACAAGCGGTAGCGTCACAACGAGAAAGGCACGGGAATGCTTAAATTGAACGTATATTTTATATCGTGTAAGACAATTTCCCTGCACAGACTGGTGTAACAATCTACTGCCGTGTGTTTGAATGATTGATTGATTATAAGTTAGTTTCAGCCTCCCTTCCCTCAATAAAGATCTTAAAGAGAGAGGAAGGATGAAAGCGCCATTTAGTATGGAGTTAAAGGAACCCAGAATCTATGCATAAGGTGTGTTCCCGCCCAGGATCCCCTGCGCATAGAAACAGTAAGTTGAGAAAGAAGGGTAGGAAACAAGATGAGAGTTGAAGAAAAAAGTCAGAGGTGCTAAATAACAGGACAGCAGTGAACCGAAACAAGATGGTACTTAAAAAGACAAAAAAAAATATTGTCTTTAAACAACAAGAAAGCCTATCTAACTCTCAGCTCGGGACTTCACATTTTCCCCTCAAAGAGTGCCATTTCCAATAGATGTAATATTTGTCTCTCCTCTGAGGGGGGCGAATGTGACACAGCACTGAATTTGCGTGATTACTTTGAATTTCGAGTTTGTTAAAGTCTCTCGACTAAAAAAGTGCTACCAAGAGCAAAACGAGAAAGGCCCTATTTAATACGGAGTAAAGGAAACATAGAGAGGAATCTACGCACAATGTGTGCAACAATTCGTAACGAAATTCGTTTCATCAAAAAACTGAAACTAGTGTTTTAGTCTATCTCCATATTATGCCAATCAGAGACCCGTAAATTACACTAGAGATACCAACATATACTTACTCGAGTACGTGTTTCCATTATCTAAACGTACGCACGTTGCCACGAACAGCTCAAGTTTCAACGAGGCTCAAACAACTTGCTCATGACAGGTACTAAGTCAAGGCTGGGTGAAGATATTTGTACCTAAGTTAGGGGCCAGATGGTACGCTTTATTTGGACACACTCCATCTTAATTATTCAAGTGTACAAGGGCATCACCATGGAGAATTTATGAGAACGAGCAGCTCTCTTTTCTCCCTTCCCTTGCATTGTTTTACCATGAGCCCAGAACAAACAGAGAACACTTTAAGCGTTTATATTCCTATCATTAATAGCCGCATAAGTTACCACCAACGCATAACAATGGGTCAGACGGAAGTAAACTCTGAGACGTCATAACTGTTTATCACTCTAATACGTGCTGAATGTCAACAATCGGATGAGGATAAAAATTTGGGAGCTCGTAAATGGGGGGGACACGAACTAAAAAGTATAGCATACGTGAGACAACGAAGCATGGTAACCAACTTTAGTGCAAAATGCTGAAGAACGTTTCTTCAACATTCTTTCGTGGGAAAAATTGAACGAAAATCAAAATTTACACACTGAATTATACTATCAGAAGGACAACTTTATTTTATTAAAACTTCATTATTATGAAGCATACCATTGTAGCGTTACCAGTAACAAAAGCACTCTACGACAAAAATAGTGAGCGTACCTACCACACGACCAAATGCGCACACATGCACGGAGATCACGCAAAACTGCTTTTTGGCAGTTACTTTCTTGTCCTGCAGCTCTAGATGCTCCCTTGATCAGGCACCGGAGTAGAAACCATTTTGGACTTTCACTATCCGCATGGCAGCCGCGAGAGATCCTCCTTTGTTACCCCAATGCATCTCGTGCGCGACTGGAAGTGCTTCGGCTCGCGCTTACGAAATTACGAACGCTTTACTACACAAAAAGTTAAGCACATAAAATAGAATTTGGCAACAGTAACGCCCTCGGTGACCCATTCTCGGCTAGCTATCCAGGATCCGTGCTGTCAGACGTATAGAGGAGTGGAATAGAGATAAGAATCAAATTCACAACCGTACCAGCATAATGCAGCTTGTTTCGCAACACAGAACCGGCTTTATCAAGGCTGCCAGGGGTAGATGGATACTTCGATGACATGATTCTTACACTTATGAGTATTTGAAGTTAGGATATTAATTCTTGGGAGGAAATTTTTACAAACGAACTTGTTAAGAAAATCAAAAATAAATAATTTAAGAGAAAATAGACGAGTGAAATTTAGCTTTTCATAAGTATAATTCAGTTAATTATACAGTTATGTTCAAGCCTCCCGAGCCACAACGAACGTGCTCCAAAAAGAGAAAGAATGAATGCATCATTTAATGTGAAATAAAGGGAACGGGGAATTAATGCACTAGAGGTATTCCTACACAAGACTCTCGTGTATGGAAACAGTAAGTTATGAAGGAAGGTTATGAAACAAGATAAAAGAAGAAAGTAATAAGTGCTAAAAAACAGGACTGGAGCGAACAAAAAAAATTGTGCGTAATACAAAAATCTGTTCCGTTTCAACGAAAAAAAGACCTACCCAACCTTCAGCTCCATACCTCATATTTTCCCCCATGAGCATCAATTGCCACCGGTATAATAGGCGTATCCCCCGATAGGAGAGTAATTTAGTCGCAAAGATCACACGCATACTTAGAATAGAATAAAGTAACAGGAACAAGCCGCATAGCCATTTTTAGGTCGCTACCCAAAGTTCCATGTCGTCAGATACTTGTTTACAGTCACCGGAAAAGAAAAACAATCATATTCACAGTCATCTGTATTCACGTACAAGCGCCTGTGCATTGCTATTAACATCTGAAAGCTCTTCACATTCTACAGATATATATATATATATATATATATATATATATATATATATATATATATATATATATGTGTGTCTTCTTGCGCACTGTCGTCATTGCACGTTCTTTCCAAACGCATTAAGTTATCAAGTGTTTCGTAAATACATAGATTCTGTAAATTTACTGATAATTTTCCCTGACAATGCTTACATATCATGGGGAAATTCCGGTCAACACGCAATTAACACATTTCCTACGAAGTGACCGACTGGTGGCCACTTTGGTGATTTTCATAGTGCTGTTGACCCACCTGCAGTCACTAACTCATTTCTTATTGATACTTAATAAAAGCTAAATAAAAGACCGATTCAGGTAATGTTAGCTATTTTCAAGATTACCGCAATTGACTTTAAATTTGAATTGAATATTGAACTTCAGTTTAACCCATCGCAGTCAACGTGTTAAAAATCCCTGCTGGTGCATATGGCCAGAAACATCGATATATATGTAGAGATCGACCTCGTAGTCTTCTTTGTTGTTTTAAGCTGAATCATCTCAATATATCTATTGCCGCAGGATTGGAGACCGGGGTTGCGCTGTGTATACCAAATGCGGTCAGACAAGTGCCTTTTACAGAGGTCGCGTTGTTATTTATGTCCTTCGACATGTCAAGCTTGATGTCTTCAGTGATAGTGACACCAAGAACTCTAAGCTGCTCTACTACTTCAAAGGGAGTATCGTTCACTGAGCGCAGGAAGTGTCGATTATTAGTTCCTAAGTGCAGTACCGAGCACTTGTCGATGTTGAAGCTTATTTGTCAGGTTCCAGTCTATTGAAGGAGTCAGTTGATCAGTTACAAAGTTATTTCTGTCTCGTTCGATAAACGTTTAAGTGGGAGAGATCGACTACTTGCTTCAGCGGTTTTCAGTTGAAAACTACTGGGACAATATCCAGGTTAAGATTACATCCAGTTAAATATAATTGGCTAATTATATTCAACTGGATGTACTTGTCTCAAAAAATGTACTCACACTTTAACTGTCGCTAACTTGCTGCTTTTACGAATTGCAAGTGTATTTAATTCATCACAGAATGGCAGGAAACCAACTTAGCTTGGAAGAGAGGAAGTTTGTCCTGAAACGTTATGGTTATGGGAAGACCGAAAACGCCATTGTAGTGCGAAGACGATTCAGAACTGAATTAGTAAAACCGCTACCAACGCGCCGGACCATTGCTCGCATCAGCGACAAATTTGAAGCAGATGGAACCTCATGCCCATGGACGTCTTTTTGAGGGGATACCTCCAAGACAAAGTTTATCGCACAAAATCAAGAAAAATTGATGCATTGAAATTAAAAGACAATGTCGCGATATTCCTTATGATCTATTTTGTGAATCCCTTGGTGCGCGTTATCAGCGTTGTCTGGACAAGAATGGTCATAAATTTGAACATTTGCGAACATGATTCGTCAATTACATTTGTCTTGTGTTTCGAAGCCATCCCACTTCACTCTATGCACATAATTAATGTTTTTCTCTTTATTCAAAGTGTGAGTACATTTTTTTGAGACACTCTGTAGACATAAAAACATAAGGTTACATGCGCTATGGAATTAATGACTTGTTCACACTGTACTGTAACATCAATTCCGAGGTGCATAAGCAATGGAGGCGTTCACCTCTAAGACACCACCATCATAGGAAAGCATTTGACAGCATTCACCAACGAAACACACGCAGAACATTACAGACTCGTTAAAAAGAAGAAAGAAAACTACAGAGAGATAAGTGAAATAAGCAACAGATCTGAGCGGACACGAGCAACAACTGTTGCTGCCCCAGTCAGCGGTCGTGTGTTGCAGGACGGAGACATAAAATATCCAAGTGCCCATGAGCACCGAGTTAAAACTGCCGCCTGAGTTCCTCTGTTCGGAGAAGCGGCAATAAAACTTACAAAAATAAAGTACTATAAGTCGTATCACCAAACATTGTGTTTAGTGTGATGTTCTTGATGTAAATTTCATGATTAAATTCCTTTTAAGTTTAAATTAAATGCTAATATTCACGAATATGTTGATGCATTGAAATGGATATCGACATCATGTCATCCACTTATATCTCAAAAGCAATGAAATAAATTAAACAAAGTTGTACGCCCGCTCACACACACAGGTATAAGTTTCAACAAAATCAAACATTGGAACAGAGTCAATTTGGGTCGTAGCCTTTCAGCCACGGCCAATTAAACTCATATCAAGACACGAGTACAGAACAAATTTTCTACCATTATCAATAAACTAGAATAAATAAAATTATTCTTACCTACCTAAAGAGATGCAAAGTTATAATTTAACACCTGGAAGAAATAAAAGCAGCGAAGTCTCGAAACGTCGTCTCACGTGCGGCAGAGAGGGAAAAAGTTCGCTGCTCAACTAGTCAAGTAAATCACGCAAGGTTTCGTTCATACTAAGCTGAAGTGTCTACCCGAAATTGACACGCGTCGAGTGGTGTGCTTCCCTCATGCGAGCGATTGATGGCTGTACCCAACTCTAGTTTTCTGCACACGTGTGAGAGCATTCGAGCGCAATCTTTTTCTCAGAAAGCGACTCGCGAAATACAAATTCAAACGTGGATTTTCAAGACGGAAGATGACTTCAAAAATTTCTAAAAAGCGTGTCTATAACGTACGCTATAGGAGAAAAACGAGCAACACGCACGTTAATCACGGATCGAAACGTACGAAAAATTCGGATAATGGCACCGTATCTGAGTTCCAGGAGTACTATAGAGCCCAAAACTCAGCGAGTACCAAGGGGAATGGTACATTAGATGTTAATTCAAGCCTCCTTAACCACAACAAAAGCGTTCCCAAGAGACACTATCTGGTATGGAGTCCAGGGAACACGAAATCTACGCACAAAGTGCAATGAAATAGTAAGTTGGGAAAGAAGTTCCCGAAAGGAGATAAAAGTTGAAGAAAATAGTAGGTTCTGAAAAACAGGACAGTAGCAAACCTCCCTAAAAAAAAGTCCTTAACAAACCAAGAAACATTTTGTTTCAACGTAAAGAAGGCCTACTTAACTCCCAGATAGAGACTTCACATTTTACCCGCTGGGAGGGCTAATTCCCTTAGACACAATAGTTGCATCCCTCTGAGGATACCAAGAGGGATACAAACAAGCCTTTAAGTAGTTAAACAATCAAACGATATCACCATACAAAGTTGTTCAACATTGATAACAGACAGACAAGACAACAAGTGAACGCTGTAGCATGCGGAAACAATTGTATCTCCCACCTCTCCAGTCTTGCTCATAAAATCGCGACATCACACGAAAGGTCAGAGATTATTATTTTCAATTGGTAAGTTCAAAACACCCTTGTCACAACAAAGATGATCTTGAGAGAGCGAAGAAAAGGGTCCATTAAGTGCGACAAAGAAAATGGGGAATCTATACAAAAGGTATGTTCGTTCACAAGAAACCCTGTTCATAGGAAAATCACGTTGTGAATGAAGAAGAAAAAAGACAAGGAAGAGATAAAGAACTAAGTATGAGAACTGAACGAAGTAAAGTGGGTTCGAAAGATAGAAATCCCGAAGGGAACCCTATAGCTGAAATAACCCAACAGTAAATAACTAGGGCGCCAGTGCCCATAGCATTAAATAGACAAGCCTAGCAAACCTAAACCTAGTGCCGGCTAAATGTCTCCTCACGGGCAGTGGTCAAAGATTTCACGTTAATTGTTGAGAATCAAAAAGGCGAAACTCGTTTAGTTTTAATAATTCGTACATTTTTTACGGAAACAAGCAACCAAGGGTTCAAAAAATTGAAGGAGTTATGCAGTGATACCTTTTCTGCTAGAGTATAAAAAGTCCAATTGTTATTTCAGATATGACAAAACGGAAATGTAGTCAAGCTAATCTTAGTTAAACGTTACCCCGCACCATTAGATTGGACAATTTAAACCAAGGAAATAATGCATTCGTGCATTTTCTCGCAATATCAGCAGGGTTCACATTTTGTCACTAGAGTTACAAAATATGGGAATTTTTCAAATAATTTTCATCATGAAACAAATTTCTTAAACATGAATTCATTTTTCCAACACGAGGCCGTCGAGAATTGGCAGCTTCAGCAAAAACTTGGAACAGTTCAAGACACGAACAGAAAAACGCAGAAAATTGAAGACTATCACTCTGAAATGTGGGAGAAACAACCACGTTCTTCCGATCACAGCACAATTTTAACACTAAATTGGCCACAGGTAAAATATCAGGACAAAATCTTCTGTTCTTTATTTAAACAACATGTGGTAAATATATTATTCAAATATTTTAGACTCCACATTAGGACAGCGATTCCCTCATTTGATACGTATAAAAACTAAAAAATATTCAAAATATAAGCCCATTTTAGGACACCCCAAATCTTAAACAATATTACCAATTTCACACAGCACACACGCTGATTACAGGATTTCTGCCCGAAATTATACGAAGGAAAGCATTTACGTATTGAATTCTTTCAACACATGCGCCACTGTAATAACTAGTTGTGTAGTATCATTGTTATTATGACAAATCTAGGAGAATGCCGGGCGATGCAGGAGGCATTGCAACTATCTGCAACTTACAAATTACCGACGAAAATACGAAATAAATTAAACTTTTCCGCTTTTTTTTAGTGATCGACGGTTATACTCGTGTAGAACTTGACCGTTGAACTTATTCGGGCCCACAAGTAACTATACTCTCGAATGTGTCCATCGTACTAGACTTAAGAAACAATCTACTGCTGTATCGCTCGAGGTAAATAAATTGCCCAAATTGTTCAAAATCTTTAAAAACTACACTCGTCAACTCAAAGTTTCATTTACGGGAAGGTCTCCCTATAAAACTAATTTATGATTTTAGAGTGAAAAGCAAGCCACAAACAAGGTGAGAATCTAGAATACATGTTGTTCATACACAACATTAATATTCAAATGCTGCATAAAACTAAAATAAAGAAATTCGCCAGTAACAGAAACAATTCTCCCTAATAATTCGTCAGGGACGACGTTAAAATAACAGGGAAACCAGACCAGAGAGATGAGACCCCAAATGTACGTGAAAGCACACCAAGTAAAGAACCGAAATCAAAGCTCAAAGCGCCGCTTGTACCTGCCCATAAGGGCCGCAAGGAGCAACAATAACCAGTCGCACGACGCCGCTTGCAGCGCTAATAAGGTTAAAGAAAGCCCGGCCTTCACAACTCTCTCTCTCTCTTCTCAGCTGGTGCTGCTGCACCATCTTGTTTCTTCATCACAGGTTCCAAATCTGCGGATTTGGAGGATGTTCCATCTTCTTAAAGACTACCACGCGCATATCACAATGAAGATATCACAATGAAGATAATTAAAGAATAAGAATTGCATGATGAGATGAATGTTGCAAGCCGAGAAAGCTTCATGTGCCCTAAGGCAAGCGATAGAAACCGTCCGGGTAAGTTTATGAGCCCCCAAAAAATTACGCCACTTGAATTTGATGTTCATTATCGCTATTCAGTTGTTCTATGCTAAGGGCTAATACATACGGAATCCCAACAAAAAATAAACTAAACTTGAAGCCCTCATAATCGAATTACTATAGTTATTTAACCCGTGGTGACTTTTCATCGTTTCTGTGTGTAAGTGAGAAAATGCTTCCAAGACTTGTTCATTAGATTGCTGGATGGCACGGTTCTGAGTGAAGACTTAACAAGACGGTTGCGAATAAGAACGTGAATCGAAAGAATTGCAAGCTTACTCAAGAGTTTGGTTAATAAAAATACGTATTATAAAACTTTCATCCACAGCAGATTATGACAGTCCTTTCAATCACGTCGAAATTTAATAGTTCACACTCCAAACTCATTTCTCAGATATCCCCACCGCTCTCTAGGCGACGGTGAGGTTTGTATCTTATTGATAGTTTAATTGGTGCTGTAACTTCGGTCAACTTAATTCACAAGTAAATTCGTCGTCAAAAATGCAATTTTATTAGTCACCAATGAAATTTAACAAACGTCATAAAAATCTCAGTATGTCATTAAAAAATCTTACATATCCATCATGAACTTGGGTCTCTCACAAACGAAATCTAGTTTTACAAAAATGAAATAAATGTGATTAGTCGCAAATAAAATCTAGATTTTTATAAAATAAATCTTGTTTCCAATTAAACAAATGTGATTTGTCGAGAACAAAATTAGTTTTTAGAAAAATCTAGTTTTTGTTTATGGTATTAACAAATGTAATTTAAGGCAAATGGAATTTTACTCGTCATTAATCAACCATTGGAAGAGTCACGGCGGACATGTGTAGAACACACAAGCTTTTACATTTCAAAATGAGAAATATATTTTTAATTTGCTAGCTTCGAACAATCGGCACCGAGCGTTATTCGGTCTCTAACTGTGAACGAAACATTAAATTGCGCTGTGATTAAAGGAGTCTCATGATTCAGAAAATTAGTTTACAAATGGCGTTTTTCATCAACCAACATCACTACACAGTAAGCCTAAATTTCCATTAATTTACGTTTCTACAATTATTATTAACTTTGTATTCAGAACCCTTAATGCCGTCCATGCAGGGGTTGTCTTGGAAATTCCGAAAGCTATATTATTTTTATCTCATTTGCAATTTGATTTGTCGCGAACGAAGATTAGATTAGATTATTAGTTCGTTTAAGCCTCTCCATCCGCAAGAAAGGCGATTCAAAGAGAGGAAGGAGGAAGGCACCATTTAGAATGGAGTTAAGGGAACGCGGAATCTATGCAGAAAAAACAAAGAAACAGTAAATTGAGAAAGAAGATTAAGAAACAAGATCAAAATCGGAGAAGAAAGTAGTAGGTGCTGGAAGACAGGACAGCAGAGAACCGAAAAAAGAGGTCCTTAACATAACAAAACATTTTTTTCAACAAAAAGAAGGCCTACCTAACTCTCAGCTCAGCTCGGGCCCTCACACATTTCCCCCTGGGAGAGCTAATTCCTATAGATACAATAGTTGTATCCCCCTTGAGAGGCCTACGGCATCTACAGTAGATTCCAGAGCAATTTTGAATGCGCAAATATAACGCTCACGTTCTGATATAATCAACACACTGAGACACGAAGATTTTCTTTCGCACCTTACTTGTTCCGCTAATTCAACAGCTTTTACAGCCATCAGTGAAGATGATGGACGCAAGCTTTTCTAGCGCCTTTGCTTTTCACAACAGTCAGTTTGGTTACGATGATTTTGAAAAGCTAAATTGAGAGGCAGTAAATTATGCTTCGAAGTCTCCTGTTATCTCTATAACCGCAAAAACAGTGACTCGGACTACTTCCATGACACTCTGGGGACAACGTCACTACAAAAGAGTCGGACGAAAATAAATTTGGCCTCCGATACGCAAGAATGGCCATCAACAAATTGGGCTCATGAAAACGGTAATTACACTACAATAAATGCGGGAAGTTAATTAAGGTAAATTACATTGAAACATTGCGTAATTCACGCAGGCCAAAATGAACAAAAAATATTTATTTATTTATTTATTTATTTGTCTTAGTTTACGTTCCCAATGCCACCGTATACGATTTGAAAAAAAAGAAAAGAGGCTATTAAAATAGAACTGAAGAGTGGAATTTATGCACGAAGTATCTTCTCAACAGAATAACCTGCGCATAGACACAGCAAATTACGAAAAAATGACGAAGTAAAAAACAGATTTTTTCTTGTAAGAAAAAAATTCGAAGAAGGAAAAAATAAGCATGAAAAAAATCTAAATGGGCACGAAAAGCCAGAAATAGAGAGAGAAAAAAATTTCCTTATGAAAAAGAAATCCAAAATCACAGGAAAGAAAGCATGGAAGCCTGAAGAATCAACGGAGACACGAAAGACAGAAATGGCGAAGGCCTATCCATAGTGACGAAGGCCTATCCATAGAGGCGAAGGCCTATCCATAGTGGCGAAGGCCTACCCACAGCTGAGGTAAGCTAACAGAAATCCCCTCTGAGGCAGAGCCCCCGTATATGGGTTACGAGCCACAGCTCGATCTCGCCGCTGCTGGCGCGCTTGTTGCAGACGGACGCATCAAGAGGCACGTCACAGGCTCACAGCAGGCAGCTAGCGCTGCGCTGGCCAGGCGGGCGCCGCCGTCAACTTGCACCATCTTACACGGTCGCCAGGGAATCAATAACAGGATGCCCCCCTCCTCCTCTCACTTGTCCGCCCCAGAACAGAAAAGAAACGAACCGTGAGATCTTTATCTGTACTGATAAGCTCAAGATGCCCTTATGAGTGTACTTGGTTGTGAAAAATTTGAATCGGAGGTTTGATAAAATAGGCCAGCGAAAGTAGCAGATGAGTCGAAATAGTGTAAACTTTGCATGCTCACGTTCGGAAATTTCAAGTGTGCACAACATGGATTTTATTTTTTTACTGTAGGAACGAGAAGTGAATATATTTGCGCAACATGTATAATCAGTTCGAAGCCACAATGACAATTTGTAATACCAATGAAATAGAAAGTGAACAAAGCTAACAAAATCTGTCAAAGACTATCGGTGTGAATTTATCATGCAAGTTGTCAACGAAGCGGATTCTATTATCAATGCGACAATGATCGTACATCCCCTGCTTCCATTTCAACTCTGAACAAGCTCCGTAAGCACGCAAATGCCAGAACACAAGAACTAGCCTTGTAGTGCCAGACGTTAGTCTGTACCTTGATGGACTTATCCCTCGCAAGAAAATTCTTTATTTTATTGCAGAAAGAGAGAGACTCAACCCTTCTGCGAATTGGGGGGGACGCCTAGCCAAGCCATGCCCGGTGAGTCATACTTCGGAGACCGTGATGTCACTCGCCATTGAGTCACGCATCCAGCCCCATTATCATGAATTCAGGGGCTTTTTTGCGATGAATGCACAGACATAGTCTTCGTTAATCACCACCTTGAAATGCAGGGTAACAACGACAATATTGCTAATAATTTAAGAACTACTTATACGTGAAGTTTGAAATCAGAGTTTTTCTTTTCAATCGTGGGCTTGTTTGCAAATAATAATGTTCAACATTTCATGACTTCAAGAATTTCGGAGGCTATTATTTCCAATATTTGAAAACGTACAAATAGTAAACACGAGTAAACCAGGTAACCTCAGACTCCCATTTCACAAGAAGATCAAAAAAGCATCTTTTGTGCGCCAACAACGAGTGCTTCAAATGCTTCTCTGGTCTCAACAGTCAGCGAATACATTAGTGAAAACACAAATGAGCTCCTAATAAAAATTAGTCAAGCGTAATGTTCAAGTAAAAAATTTAGTTCAAAAAAGCTGTTCGGACTCGACGGCCGACGCTTATTACTGCTTTGCTGCCAAAGGCGAAAGAGAAGAATGTGAAAATGCAGCTTTCAAAATCCTAACTAGATGTAAACTGTATCAATAGAAATGTCAAATCTAAATGAACAGCTGTATATATTTGTGTTGTAACGATAGTTACAAAGAACGCCTTTTAAAAGCTAAGAGAGGCAATTATTTTTCTCTCCAATTCAAGTTTAGCAAAACTTTCATAGCACAAGTAATAATGGAAGTGGATCTGCATGCATAAAATAGCACCTTCACACTCTCGAGAGATCGCCTAAATGAGCCGCTTGACTGAGGCACATACTGTGATGGACGTGAGCAGAAGCTTCACATCTCAAGCACCATCTTCCCTTGAAGCACGCTCGCATTCCTAGGCGCGTGATAGAACGCAAATACATTTCAGTGAATCCGTGAAGCAGGCCATCGAGTGAGTGTGATCTGATTGAAATCTATGAGTGGTTTGCTTGAAATTTATGTTCAATTATAGTCATCGCTGCTTTAATTCAAGAATGCTGCAGGTTTATTGTGAACTCGACGGATTCTCGATTAGTATTAACAATCTTGGTTCGATAAAACCTGTGTGTGCAATTTGAATCGTGAAATTTAAGTCCACATAATTTAGAAATTATAATAACTTATCAACTACGCACATAACATTTACAAAAATGTAACAGAAATTCCGCTGGGTAGTAACTCGCTTATTACGAGCTTCCAAAAACCCAGACAACGTTAGGACGAAATTCAACGAAAAAACATCAGCGCTTTCACAAGTACACGAGGTAACCAGCTTTATGTAGGTTATTTTGTCCTTCAGCTCAAACCATTTTCAACGATCCAAAGATTTCAGTAGTGAAAATGTGCATAAGCTAATGTGACATCATACCAATAATAGAAAATGTTCCGAACGTCATGTCTTCATCGCCCATTTCTGCACAACGCAAGGCTTCTGAGGAGGCCGAGTAACTAACTGCCTGAGGCTGATCAGTAAAAACATTGCGTTTGAAATGCCACATCAATTTCAGGAAGATCCAGAGCAGTGGTCTTCTTGATGCATGAATGCCCCTCGTTTCAAGAGGGCAGAAATGATTTGTTACCGTTCCAAAACTTAGACTGCATAATCTGCTAAGGTACTCCACACCATATTTAAACCTCCAACTCCAACGATACGTGAAAACTGAAAAGCAGAACCAAGTAAAAAATAAGACCACGCACAATTTCGCATTCAAATCGCCCACAAACTCATCAGTCTTCAAACCACGCAGAGCAAACGCATACGATGTTTGTGAAATGTCAAGATCGAACTTCGGATTCAGGTGGCTTAAAATCGAAAGCTTTCAACACGCAACTTGGTATTAGGAGACCTTGGCTTCATCGACGGCAGACACACACACACACACACACACACACACACACAATCGAGCTCGAGTAGATGAGGGGCACAAAGCTGTCATTAGAGCAGCGCTGTACATATGCCAGGCGGCGGCAGGACGGATCTTGAGCGGCTGTTCCAGAAGCCCTCGTGATGGATCATCTGCACGGATCACGTTTCGACCAGGTCGAGACGAGGTGGGATCGATTGCCACACATGCATCGAGACACGCCGGCCCTCCGCTCTGCACATG
This sequence comes from Morinoia aosen, assembly GCA_030386875.1. Taxonomy (NCBI): domain Eukaryota; kingdom Metazoa; phylum Arthropoda; class Malacostraca; order Amphipoda; family Talitridae; genus Morinoia; species Morinoia aosen. Next base: position 88,560,972 of record CM059559.1, on the reverse strand, counting down.
TTCAGCGCAGATCTCACGATGGAGAGCAAGAGGAGCTATACTGCGCAACTCTGCTCGCGCTTCAGTTTTTGAGAGTCGTTCCGTGTGAAGATTGGATTTCCAGTGACCACAAATTTCTAATTTTCTCACTTATGGTAAATATGAAATGTAGTTCAACTTCAATAGACTGATTTGATTTTAATACACATATGCCGTTATAGTTTCGACAGAGATGATGAAAAACATCTTTTGAAGCGGCTTTAATCAACACATGCTTTGGAATTAGACTTCACAACCCAAAATTCGCAAACGAACATTTTGGGTAAATGAAGTAATTAGTCTTCGAACGCAGTCCATGAAGCTAAACATAATAAAGGGTAAAGTACTGTAAAAACAGGCTAATGCATTGACGACGCATTCTTAAAACATCCTGAATTGACGTAAAAAATGGAAACAAAAGCACACTGCACTGCACTTGTGTTCATGCGAAGAACGTAATGTCATTAAGCGCGATAAATAAGACGTCTGCTGGGGATGCCAGCATTTTTCACACTCAAGATGCCCACCAAGTGGCAAAAAGCGAGAACTGGAAGGGTTTTCACGGTTCTTCAGAAAAAGGAACGATACATGAACGTTAAGAAGGAACTGCAGCAGCATCCACAGGAGGCGAGCTATAAATAAAGGCAGACGCGACTAGGGCGAGTTCTGCCGGGGCAAAAAACAAGAGAACACCCACTTGCTGTATGAAACGACAGATATTTTGCCGGAGTGGGTTGTAACAAGGAGCTTCTAAGTTGCGCCAAGCTACTTAGGTTAATGAACGTCACCTCACATTGACACATTGAGCAGGAATATAAGCAAATGTTCACTTACGCAGGAAGAAAACGCTAAAAAAAATGACCTTCCCCACCGAGAAATACTCGAAAGAAAAATTGAAAATTTCGAAATAACAAAACCTTGCTGTTAATACGCTAAAGATGCTGAATCGATAACTTGTTAGGGCTGAGCACCAACAAGCTGCGCTGTCTCGCAAGCATACGATAGTTAGAATGAACATTATAAGTGTCAATTTGAGGAATCATTTTATTTTGAAGATAATTTTATGGCCCGTAGCATACTGCAAAGCTTCGTTATCTCTTTGTATACAGTAACACGGCGTATTGAAATGTTAGTTCTCCTCTTCAAACACGCTTATTTTGACAGGTGCGAGCACAGCAACCGAATATTCAAATCAGACACGTAGAAGTGGTTTGCATCACAAGGGACAAGGCACGGAGCTATGGACAGTAGCTTCATCAACAACGCCGTAATTTGACGAACGTGAATTAATTTTTCTACACGAGTGAAGGTTTCAAAATGCAAAATACCTTCCTTTTCCTTACAAACCGCAAGAGCATTACACTATGGACGAGAAGCTCCCGGGTCTAGTTCCCTACAGCTGCAGGGCAAGTGAAGAAAAACTGAGAAGATAGTTGTAAGATTGTTGTATCACAAATGTGATACCCTCCTATTACGTAAGCTTGCACTTCTTTCCCTCTGTTGGTAGATAGCCGTCGATAAATTATTAGAATTGTAAACAAACTGCAATTGTGGAATAGAGCGATCGATAACGTTTCCTAGTTTAGACGACAGAACATGCTAAGTTACGGAGGCCCTCGAGTGATATATTCATCTAGTCACTATAAATCACCCACTTTGTGTTTAACAGCCAGTAAAAAAGCCATAAGATGGTGCTTCTAGCAGCGCTCACACCATTGGGTAGCTCGGTCATCACATACTCTTCGTTGAGATAAAGTTCCGGGCTGTGCGGAGCAACACGTGTTCAAACAACTTGAGCGAACAGGTACGCTATATAATAGTTATGAACAGATGAAGCCAAGCATATTGATACTTTCAGAGAATCCAAATCATAAAAACAGGTGCCCAGAGAAAAACACGCCTTGCATCAAATAGAACGAGCGAAATAAAACCTACAAAACGTATTTACACTCCAGGGTTAGTTCAGCTAGTTTCTTAAAAGCGATTGGGGCTAGCCATTAACAGTTAACCCAGTCTACACTTTGTGCAAGTCAATATCAACCCCGATCTACGGAACTTGAACACTTGAATGGAAATTAGGTCGTAAATGTAAATTCTAACCCAGTAAAACGAGCAGACAATTGCGCTCATGATAGAACACGTGCAACGATTGGGTTCCTTCACCAATTCACATTTTACTTTCAGTTCGATTCGAAACACCTCTTGAACCAGCGATGTAAAAGCCCCAAACAAAATGCAGGATACATCACGCAGTAAGTAAGGCAACCAGATGTGCCGAATAACGGCTACCAACCAAGCGTAGCCAGTTGTCAGTCAGTCAAGCACTCGGCACGCGCCTCATAACCAAACCAGTTCTGGCGATAACAATTCGTGGTCCAGTTTCGCGAGAAGAATGGCACGCCAGCACAAGTGCCTTGAGCATCGAATTACCCCGATTAACCACGCTACTCAAAGTTAATTTAATCTAACAGGTTTGAGATGTTCAAAGTGAAGAACTAACAGCGCACGCGCTACGTGCGCGTGTCATAGGGACAGATGTTCAGGATGAGGTCGCAAGAGAGAGAAAGAGCGAGAGAGGAAACAAACAGCGGGAGGTTGGAGTGAGAACGGCTAGGCTTAGAATGGGACAGCTGTGCCGCCACACAAAATCCACTGCAGCTGCTGCCGCCGCCAGCCATTGTCACTGCGCCCACCGCCACAGGATACGCCACACACACTCGCATACCCAAAATACGGGATTGGTTCCGCGTGCACGAGCGGGCTCACATCAGCAGCGCCTCACATCACCGACGTGTTCTGGCCGAGATTCAGAAACAGTTTAGAATCGCGGAGTCGACAGCGGGATCAGTTTTGAGTGTCCAAAGTCGAAAGCGGGATCAGTTTTGGGCCTCGTATTCGAAAGCAGGAGCTGTTTGGGATCTCGTATTCGAAACTGGAAGCTGTTTTTCAAGACGGGTACGATGTCATAATCAAATAACTGTAATTCTCCACAGCCCAAGTCAGAAAACATGGGGTATTTTCCAATAACTTAAGACAGAGGAATTGTAAAACGAAAATCAATTAGCTGCTTGATGGTCCACTTTCACTATTCTCCAACTTTATTGGTTCGTACATTAAATTATTATCAGTGAAGATAATTATCACGGACGAGAATCTCTATAGAGTATAAATTTTATTAGCAGTGCATGGAACTAAAAATACAGTCTCTCGGTTGGCACAAATCGCAACGCCGGCAGTAGGCGGAAGTATCTGGATGAAACAAAATGGGTGAAATGAGAAGAATAGAAGACGAAAACGCACATGTTGGAGGTCGGATGCAAGGTATGCCATCCACCCCCATGTGAAAGGATGAATGAAAATAGATAATGCCTACTGAACTAATAATTTCAACACACAACACTCAGCGGCAACAAGTATTGGTGGTGAGTAGCTATTGGTCATTGAAGAGCACAAGTTCTTCAAAATACGTACACTTCTAAGGACACCGCATCCAGGATACCTCCCTAAGCCTCAGAATCCCACATATCTAAGGAGCGTCCAGTCCTCAAAATGAGCTAGAGACCAATTCTCCGAAACGTCCACACGCGTGATCGCAAATAGCATGGATTTGCTTCGCTAAATAGTGTACGAAACAAAACAAGCAATCTACTTTTCCACTCATCTCTATTTCTGTATTTTAATCTATATCTCTGTGTTTTGCTCTAAGGAAACAAGGCAGAGTAAAAGACGAAGCCACCAAAGGGGTTTTCGATGCGCGCCCAAGAAAGGAACAATAACCGCTCTGTCTAACTTGGGTGGTCGGTTGGTTATATTTCGCTTGCTTCTTTTCAGTAGCCATGGTAGGATGGAATTCAGAGATGTGTTTTGGATTAATATGGGAGAATATACACCACGGGCTGAGTCTGCCGCAAGGACATCTCCGCACCAACGCGCGAGAGAACTTTAAAGCCAACAGATTACATTGGATTGTTAGTTTAAGCCTCTCCAACCGCAACAAAGTCGTCCCAAAGAAAGGAAGGAGGAAGATACCATTTAATACGGAGTTATAGGAACGCAGAATCAATGCACAAGAAGTATAAAGACAGTAAGCTGAGAATGAAGTTCATGAAATAGGATAAATGTCGAAGAAAAAAGTAGCAGGTGCTGAAAAACAGGGCAGCAGTGAACCAAAAAAACGATGATCCGCAACAAAACAAAAAACTTATTTTATTTCAAGAAAAAGAAGGCCTGCCTGACCTCTAGCTTGGGACCTCACATATTCCCCCAGGGAGCGCTAGTTCCCATACATACGAAAGTTGTATCACCGTGAAGGGACTCTAAAGCCAAGAACAGAATAACAGCTATTTAATACAAGGAAAGATGAGCGTGGAATCCTAACCTTCAGTGATGTGAATAAATGGTATCACTATCACAAACAGAATACCACCATCAGTATCTACGAGAGGGCCAAACTATTGTTCAACATATAAAAATTCAATGGAACTTTTTCGCTCAGGCCCACTCATACCTCCCACTATGAAAAAACTCTTGGTCTAGTTGAGCCTCAAAAAACGTTGTTGGGCTGCAAATACGTTAACTTTTGATCATCCCTTAGCGATTCGAGGAAAACTCCCCGACGAATAAGAAATGGAAAATTGCACTTCAATACCATTTGACGATGTAAGGCAGCAAAATGAGGAATCCCGACTACGGCCATACGGCAGTTATTAAGAGCCAGTTCTGATCAGATGGAACATGACTGGACAAAAAACTCGGAAAATCTGCGTCCGTCAACAGTGACTCGTCTGTATACAACGAGTCTATTAGTGCAGTTAACCTAGGTACGATGGAGAAGACAATTCATTTAACCGGATTCCTATTTATTTTAATAACGACGCACACAAATTTGGCTCATCCAATTGAAGGCTAGCAACAAACCATTAATGCTCAAGTCAAGCGGGTGATCAATGAAGCGTAATTTTGGAGTGATAATGAAGAGTAATGTCATTTTTTGGTCCAGCGAGAATATAAGAGAACATCACGTCATGCAATCAAGATATAAGACGAGAAACGCTAAACAGTCGTGTCTGAGCTTGAACGCAATCAAGAAAACAAAAATAATCTCTATGAATATTAATAATCCCGAGGTAGAGCAACATCGAGTAAAACCCTATCGACTTACACTCAATAAATAAAGGTTTTGTATATTGATAACAGTGCGTCACAGTGAAATTTCTAACTATTTCGCAACGCGAAACACTGATGACACGGGGATTTATTTTATGACCAATTCTCAGGGCAAGGTCGAGGTGAAAAAACTTCACTTTTCGATTTATACGTTAGATTAGGTAAAATTTAAAATAAAATAGTCGACAATGAAGAGTAACTTTTTATACTTTATATTCGTTTTCTATGAGGGAAACACGAGACCAGGACACCGCGAACCAAGGTTTTATTCGCTGCACGATAGACATGCACGATATATACCGGGTGTCCCACAAAAATGTCCCCGACTTTTTCATTATATCTCCGCTTTAAGTTAACATATTTGAATTGTCTTTTTTTTCACAATGTAGTAAATTTTGTTTCTTTTCGAATAACTCAAGTTTTTAAAAATCGTTCAATAACTACTTTACAGTGATCGATTTACTGAAAGAGGTAGAAAAGCTAATTGTTCAAAGGAAAAGTTTTTAAACAACACTGGTGTTCTTCATTTCTCAATACCTAGTGTTAAGAATAATTTCCCAACGTTGTATCCTACATACCACCAAGTATTTAAACTCTCTGAGAAGTTATTTACTTCCGTATTTCATCATTTGAAGACACCTAAAATGCAGCTCACTAACGATCTAAGAATTTTCACCGTAGTGGAAATTGAAGCAACAAAAAACTGTGAAAAAGTTAGAAGAGCATTTAATGAAAAATTCCCGGAATGGAACTCGCCCGATAAGAAGACTGTGTATCGCACAGTTAGAAAATTAAAAAGAAGATTAAATGCTCTTCGAACTTTTTCGTAGTTTTTCGTTGCTTCATATTCCAATCCGATAAAAATTCTTTGTAAGCTGCATTTTAGGTGTCTCCAAATAATGAAATAAGGATGTGAATAACTTCTCAGAAAGTTTAAATACTTGGTGGTATGTAGGATACATCATTGGGAAATTATTCTTAACACTAGGTATTGAGAAATGAAGAACACCAGTGTTGTTTCTAAAACTTTTCCTTTGAACAATTAGTTTTTCTACCTCTTTCAGTAAATCGATCACTCTAAAGTGGTTATTAAATGATTTTTAAAAACTTTAATTATTCAAAAAGGAAACAAAATTTACAACATTGCGAAAAAAGACAATTCAAATATGTTAGTTTAGAGTGGAGATATGATGGTTAATTAAATAGCCCGGGATATTTTTGTGGGACACCCGGTAGAGTGAACCATAGCAAATAAGGGCACACCTGCTAGAACTATCCGGACTTATTACCGCATAGCTTTGACCTATAAAATTAGGGCCCTGTTTCAGTATCAGAAACGTGATGCGGCAGTGGCTGTGCAATGTGCATCGATGAAAATGACACGCCGCGGCAGTGTTATTGCTCCGTGGCCCCGCACGCCACTGCTGCAATTTCGAACGTGAACTCCACTGAGCGGCACCAAACTGATAGTGACCAAGTTTTCTAACAGAGACAATGTGGATTAATGCGCGAGTGGTTTTTACTACATTGCACTGCTAAGGCTCCAATGAATTATTTGCAGCCAAAACACAACTCAACTACACTTTACACGTTTCACTGTCGAAAATCTTTCAAAACGCTTCACCGATTTTTAACTTGTTCGAAATTAATTTCATTCAGACCAAACTTTTTCCTAAAGACAAATAGACTTGCAGCACAGTGGAAGATTAGATTAGATTATTAGTTAGTTTAAGCCTCCCTATCCGCAACAAAGGCGATCCAAAGAGACCAAAGAAGAAGGCACCATTTAGTATGGAGTTAAGGGAACGCGGAATCTATGCAGAAAGGGCATAGAAACAGTAAGATAAGAAAGAAGTTCATGAAACAAGATCAAAGTTGAAAAAGAAGGTAGTAGGTGCTGAAAAAATAGGACAGCAGTGAACCGAAAAAAGATGAGTCTTAACATAACAAAAGCATTTTTTTCAACGAAGAGAAGGCCTACCTAACTGTCAGCTCGGGCCCTCGCATTATCCTCCTGGGAGTGCTAATTCCCATAGATACAATATTTGTATCCCCCTGAGGGGTGCAGCAGAGTGGAAAAAACACGGCTAAGTATATGACTTCTGTTCCCCCTGTATTAAATAGTATTTTTCACTTCATTTTATTGTATACTTGTATACGAAAGGTAATTGTTCATTTCGGATTCAAGTATTAACAACTTCAATGAACGAAAGAAAAATTTTCCCCCCTAAGAATTACCACGCTAAAACTCAACTCATAACCCATAAATGATCAAAGACCTTGTCGGGCAAACGCGCCAAGGAACTAAATTAATGCACACCATTTGTCGCGTCCCCAAATTATATGAAACAAATAAAATTTGGCCTGGTTCGATGGGAAGCGCCTGAACGACAACATTGATTGGAGCATAGAGCGTATTCAAGATATCCAGACCCAAGTAAAAAATTTGATTATAATATTATATAGTTGAGCAATTCATACAAGCTCACACACTAAAAATTCTCTCTCAGATGAACAAATGGTTCTCATTAATGAAACATTAGGCTCAATTTAGAATTAACGGTTATAAGACTCTGAGCATATAAATAGGTTTTGCGCGATCTAACAACAAAACTTGCAGGTATTAAATACACTAGTTCAACACACCCCTAAAGTTTTCTTTGACCCTATGCTTAGGTGCTTCGCAAGCACACGAGAGCAAACGCGTTCATTTTCACGTGACCATAGAAGTAATAACTTCACAAAAGCAAGCTTTCAGACCTCCGCAAGACAAGTAGCACAACAACAACACGTGAACGATGACGAATGTGCCACAGAAAACGAGGATCATAGCGGATATGGCGGGGCTCACGGTTGTCGTATGCTAAATTAAACTCTCACAAGTGAGAATATAATAAGCGTCCACAGACTGGACCGACGATTTACTTAGGCTGCGTTGTGGAAACCTAATTGAGAACTCGTCCTCAGGGATGTTACTCACATTCATCCTAAGTCAACATATGAATAGTAAGTTCTTTAACTGTAAAGACAAGTTATACGTTTACAGCAATCTGGTCGCATTAAGTGTCCAATTTTACACCTAAACAGACACACTCTCAACACATGTGTTAATTCCTGTCATTAGAAATTCTGTTGAGAGTTTAAGCTTGACACCCCAAGTTTTCGTGAACCCCCTCGAGGATTATGTCACTCGGTGGACAAGACCAAAATGACGTAGGGGTTCCCTAATTTAACGTATTTGACATACGAAATTGAAGTCAGGAAAAATAAATAAATAAATTCAAATCTATTGCGTGACTTAAAAATTTTATAAATTCGACAAGTGAAGTCCATTTCGTCTCTAGTTAGACCGATACGTTGAAACAATCGACAATATCTTTGTTCGAACTCCTTAAGTAATAATTCAAAAGGATAGTTAGTTTACTACGACGCTGCAACATTTTATCGACATGAAAAATTCATTCCGCACTCTGCGTAATGCTTCAAACCATCATTCCGAAATACCAACTCGGCGGTTCAAAAAACATTCGCATAATGTCTGAAAAGTCCGACGTCGTATGTAAACTGCAAGCGCAAATAACTGCGGGGGCAGAACACATAGAAATTGGTTAATCACTTCAATTTGAAGTCTGTCGATAGTTTTATTGGCATTCAAGATTTCATTCTCGCTCACCTGAAACGGTCATCCGTGCTTCATGAATAGTTAACATTAACGTCGACTCCTACCGCTTTGATGACTGAAAACATTGACGTTAATTTTTAGAAGAAATTTTAAACTTATATAATACGAGTTTGATTCACCAAGAGAAGAAATTCTCAACCAATAAAGTATGATGCCAAAGCTCCCACGGTGCACGAGTACCACACCTCCTCGAGTTGTAACGGATAGGCCTTTCCGGTGCTGGCTCGCTTCCGAAACAAATGCACGCCCCGCACCAAGCTTGCCCACAAGGCTTTGTTCTTCCTGGTGGCCGATTATTGCCATGGTTTAGCGCGCAGTTTTAGGACGTGATCTACCCCTGGTGCGATCCCCATGTTCATGCGAGACGCTTGTACCTATCTGCATTTCGCTTACGGCTTTGCTCTCAAATTACACAGTTTTATGTAAAAAAAAAGTACAGGAAGGATACACCTTTAGCAATAATCTCCTCACCTAAAAAGTATAAAAAAACAGGTAAGGAAAGAACAAAAAAAATACATGTACGACCAAGGGTTCAATATTATTCTTGCACGATCGTCCAACGTTACCTTTTAAGAATGCTGCATGCAATACGCTATCAGGTAAGTGTAAATAATGAATATTTTACTAGACACGATTCCCTCGCACAATTACCAGCCAATTAACCCCACGAACAAATGTGAAGATTGGCTATTAATCTTGACTCAGCTGCCTGAAGGAAAAAGTTAAACGGTGATAAATCACCACTGTGTAACACTTGTTGGCATGGCTTGTAAACTTTCAAATGCAACTGTGAACATCGGGAAACCGACGAAACACTGCTTCAATGTGTTATTTTTAGATTTGAAAATTACGCTACGACCATGTTTCAAATTTTTCTATGTGCTTATTGATACCTACAATTAAACCGACCAATGGACATGTACAAAAAAACGCAAAAAAAATGCATCTGATTACGGGTCAAAATGCTGGACCCAAGTAACCTCAACTCAAAGTTAAAACATAATGAGTCCCAATTTCAGAGCCATGTTTTAGCGTTCTCAGCGCGAACACCACGCTTGATTAATTAAGCAAATTAGTTATTTACCCATACCCACATCGCTAAGTGTCGGTTTAACGCGATGGCCGGAAGATGCAGAGGGATCGCTCGAAAGCTCAAGCTCCGGTTACCTCAACAGTCACATGCAGCACCAGCAAAAACAGAGGCGTTCCCAGCAGCGGCAGCATTAAACAGAGAAGGTTGCCAATATGAAAGGTCACCGTCAACGCTGCACCTTCACCGGCTGCAGCGCAGCTCGTGAACTCACGACTTCGTCCCTCCGGTGTATGCATGAGGCTCACTGAAGACAGACTTCCCTGGGGTCTTTTACTTATATCCATTATGGGATTGATATACATCAGCGCTGCGTCAGCACATCAAAACACAATTTAACACTTTGACTGCGGCAAGTAAAACTGAAATTTAATATTCAACACATATTTAAAAGTCAGTTAATTTAAAGCAAATATCAACTGGATCGTGCGAATATTTAGATTTGATTAAGTATTTATGAAAACTGAGCTTGTAACTACTAGACGGTCAGCAGCATTATGAAAATTCTCTCCGTGTACTACCGGTGGTTCACGGCGCAGTCAAATTTTGAAAAACTGTAGATTCGTTTCTAACTTGCGAAATTTTAACCAATAAAGTAGACATAGCCCACGCAAGTGCTATGCAACTTGAACATGAATAACACAAAAGTCAACCTAGGTTACGACAACAGGGAGTATTTCCAAGCATCCTCAGTACAAACTAATACTTGAAACCAAAATACTAAACATTGATACATGTTAAAAACATATAATCAAAAACCACCACACCGAACAATAACAGGAGAATCTGAAACTCACTAAATTCTATAACAATCCATGAACAACATAGCAAGTTGCAGACTTACAACACTTCCGAAAACGGAACTGTACACAACTCGGTGATGGGAACAGCGCCAGGTGACGGGTACTTCAGGGAACATTACGATACGTAGCGATGCGTGTTGGAGTAAAGGGCCGTTTATACTATGGGACATTTCGACCGTGAGGCGCGACACGTGTATACGAGGCTCACCACTGAGTCTCACAGGAGGCAAGGGATGGACTGGTGGTACCCGCTGCTGATATTCAGGTTTCTCGCGATGGTGACGTCGGTAATGGGGAATGACACCGCAAACGGTGGAAGTTGCGATCGCGGTGATGACTGTGAGGCTAGAGCTAGTGATGATGTTCCTCACGAGGCTGGTATAACAATGGATGACGTTGCGGAAGGTGGAAGTGACGATCGCAACTGCGTCGCTGGAGCACGTTGCAAAGATGACGCAGAGGCACGTGATGTGTGACTCTTTGACTGCGATCGATTAAACTGAAGTTCAAGATTCAACTCAAAATTAAAGTCAAAAGTTGTCAAAAAATTTATAAATACCAAATATTAACTGGATACACAGAATACCATTAATTTAAAAATATTGTTACATTCCCTAACGACCCATTCACGGGTCGTTTCGCAGCTCGGAAAACTTAACCCTAGAATGGTAACCCTTGTGGGTGAATTGCATCATCCCCGAATTCACTAGGGAGAAAATACCCCCAGGTTAACGTTCTAGGGTTAAGCACGACCCACGGATGTGTCGCATAGCAAGCAACGTGGTAAGGTACAAGCAGTAGAGGAGGCAGAGGGAGGTGGTGGACGATGGACGATGAGGTGGACGATGAGGGAGGCAGAGCCACTAGGGAGGTGGTGGTGCCGGTAATTGAATGATGATATAAGATTATTTGCTAGCCCAGCGCCACTCACATGTACAGCGATGTCAAGTTTGGCGTTGCACAATAGAGTATCAGATTTCAATAAATTATTTTGAACATTATTAAAGCGCTAATGTTTCCCTTCGTTCAGGTTTAGATTAGATGGTAAGTTTGTCCGCGCCTCCCTAACCCCAACAAAGCTAGGTGTTCCAAAGAGAGGATGGATGAAAGCAATATTTAGTTTAGAGTAGAAAAGGAATCGCAGATCTATGCATAAGGTGTGTTCCCACATAAGACTTCCTGCGCATAGAGGCAGTTAGTTGAGAAGGAAGTTAAGAAACACGATTCAAGTCGAAAAAGAAAGTAGCAGGAGCTTAAAAACAAGACATCAGTGAACCGATAAAAAGATGGTCCGAAATGAAGCAGAAACTTTTCTTTTCATCAAAAAGAAGATCTACTCTTTAAATCTCAGTTCAGGTCTTCATATCTCACACCAGGGAGCGCAAATTTCCACTAACACAACAGTTGTATCCCCTTGAGGGGACAGGACAAAGAAAGCTCTAACTTCAGTTAAGGAAAGAAACTTACTACTAACTACGTAGGAAGGAGCGGCCCCAGTAGAGTAAGAAAACCACAAAATTGCCATTCAATCGATAACTATAAATCTGGGATTCCAATACGTTCAGTTCTTGGCTTATACACGGCCATCTGAGCTCAGTCAGGTCTCGCTTCAATGAGTCAGCATCGAGCAGATCCCGAGGAAAAACTTTCTTTACGAGACAGAAGTGGTCAAAGAAAATTACATGAAGTGCTTCATAACCGTGGATGCGACTTCAAGCGATAACTGCTGCCCCAACAGTGGCTATCGAGACGATCAGATACCCTTCTTCATCTCGAGAGGAGTCGACACGAAGTGTCATCACAGAAACCAGTTTTTGCAAGGTTATTTTGATGCGTTCTCGAACTCAAAGTACAGTCGCAGATTCCAATTCTGGGCAAAGGTTGGGGAAAATTTAAACAACATCGTCACCTACGCAATATGAATTTAAGTTGGAAAAGTTGCACTTGTGTTTGCATCTCCTCACCGAACAATGCTCAACTGCAACTTCCCACGGCGCGAAAAGCAACAAATAGAAATTCCACAGGCTTAATCACACCTTTCCACGACGTTATTGGCTACAGCACTGAAATTTTACACGATGAATCGCAACTTTCCAAGACGGGAAGAGCTATGTCTTAGGAATTTAACAGGAAAAATAAGTGGGATGGCGGTTATAAGGTTTCTCTCTCAATTTGTAAACGAAACGTTTTTCCACGAGTCATACTTATAATTATCTTTACTTCGTTTGCAGTCAAGATAATCCTTGAGTTGAGTGACGTTCCTCATGAACCGCAACTGATATAGAGGAAAATAAGCACTTATTATTCACGACTCGAGTCAAACGTAGTGGTTTAATAACTACGAATAATCTTCACCGGCATAAGATGACGCTCATAAAAAAGATGCCGTATGGCCCAAAGCTCAATAGTAATTTAGACAAGTGTTCATTGCTACATCATTATTTGAGGGACCTTGAATTAGAAACGTGCGAATAAGAAACCTGAAACACAGCAACGACACCGCGAAGCAAAAACCGCAACTCAGAATGATTAAATCCCGCACGTAAATAATTTCATAGTTTTAAACTTTAAATTTATTGTAATTGTTTAAATGAAACATCTTAAATACTTTCTTGAATCGCATGCGTTATTGAGTGCTTCAGTGTGCCCAGAAATGTTGAGCATGAAGACGCAGGTGCACAGGGCTGGATGACAACATTATAGCTCGAGCACAGTATACAGTTCACAACCTACATCGCGCCAGAACCTATATATAAGTTACACGCAACCGAGCCTGAACACAAATATGCGACGCTTATAAATGGTCGTTCGTTTAAGTTACATTGAATTAACTGCTAATGAATGTGAAATAAGACATTGAGATTATTTATTGGCGGAAGAGCAGATTGGATTATAAGTTCCTTCAAGCCTCCCGAAACACAAAGAAGGTGTACCCAACAGAAGACGATGGAAGGCACCTTTTAATACATATAAGCTTAAGGGAATAGAAAATCAGTGCATGAGATATGTCTCCATCCTCTGCGTATGGAAACAAAGATTGAGAGAAGCTTAAAAATTAAATAACAGCTGAAGAAAAAAGTAATAAATTCGTTGATAATAAGAACAGCAGTGAACAAAAAATGATGGTCCGTTACAGATCAGATTCCAAGTTAGTTGGAGCCTCCATCCATAACTTGAACAAAGGTGTTCCAAAGAGAGGAGGGATGAAGAAACCATGAAGTAGGAAGATGAGGGAACGCAGAATCTATACACAATGTGTGTTTCCCACACAAGATCCCATGCGCACAGACAGTAATTATAAAAAGAAGACAGCGAAACAGGATAAAAGTTGAACAAGAAAGTTTTGGGCGTTGAAAAACAGAACTGACGAACAAAAAACGATGAACCTTGACAAAACAAAGAACCTGTTCCATTTCAACAAAAACGTCTATTTGCCTCTCAGTTCTAAACCTCACATTTTCCCCTTGCGAGTGCTAATTTTCATAGATACAATACTTGCATGCCCCTAGGAGGACAGGACACGACAGTTGCATCAGATCTACATTTCATAACTAAATATGCTTGAGCGTTTAATTCACTTCGTCGAAATTTCAAACTGATCGAAAGACCCAGGTACATTGAGTAAGAAGTTCACTCGAATGAATACGACTCCTTCATTTTCGACAAGATTTCGCTTGGGCATTTTTGTAATTGTATCCTGAAAGTCAAATTAACAGTAAAATGAATTAAGTAGGCTAGGTAGGCCCCCCTCACTTAATCAAGTCCGTTCTGGATTCTGTTTTATGTCTTTGTTTTTCTCACAAAAAAAATCATCTTCATTTTGGTAGTCCGAAGACTTTGTCCGATAATTGTAATGAAATTGGAACGCGCAACTGCGATTCAAAAATCGAAGTTTTCTTCGCACTAGCTATTTGAAAACACAAAAAAGGATACAACCAAGACTATCAGAAAAAGACCGCTCACTTAACGCAGGCAAGTAAGCAAAAGAAAGAAAGATATCGAGTACGATCAACGAAAATAGAGCGAGAAGCCGTGAAGCTAAGAGAAGTGTCTCAATATCGAGCCGTCCAAGAGATGAACCATAGCAAATTATTACTGAGGGCGCTATAATCACCAATACCAAGGCGAAAGACAATCCATTAGAACAATGCAATCATTAGCTGGAACGAATTGGGCTACAGCAGGCACAAAGCAGCAAGGCGTCGGGCATGGAGGCAGAAGAAAAGAACAATTACAGCCATGTAACGACACGGAGCAATTGCGAAGCACCGCTATCGATTGAGGCGACCAGGTCTTGCACCAGTACCCACTGGAGATTTTTATTTCATCGAAATGACACCATAATCATCATTGTAATTAGCACAGCCAGCTTTGAAAACTACACATGTGAAAAATAAGTATAGAAAACGAACTCATAACCACATCTATCGCCACAGGATGAAGCAAATAATGAATAAAGCAACTGCTAAGACGAGTTTACCTGGCACGGCAATAAATCCCAATCATTTCGAGACAAACCTAAAATTCAGGACTATCAATCGAAGTAATCCACAGACGTTCGATATCCCAACTCATCAATCGAAGTAACCCTTAAGATGCTTAACATCCCAACCTATCAATCGAAATAACCCACAGACGTCCAACATCCCAACTCATCAATCGAAGTAACCCACAGACGCTCAACATCCCAACTCATCAATCGAAGTAACCCTTGGACGCTTAACATCCCTTACTTATCAATCGCAGTAATCTACAGACGTTCAACATCCCAACTTATCAAACTAAGTAACCTTTAGACAATTAACATCCCAACTTAACAATCGCGGTAACCCACAGACGCTCAACAGTGCATGAACAAGCCAGCAAATGCCAGGGCTGCGGAGTCGGGGGCAAATTGACCACCAACGTGGCCGCTCCGACTCAACTGACCTCAGTGACCGTCTCGTGCCACTAGCAGGTCTATTCCAGTTCAACGCTTCACTTCCAATGGCAGCTTCTCTTACTGTACTGCTTTTTTATATATTTCTTTGTTTTTCGTTTCTCGTCATGCTCGTATAATTCAGCAGTATCATTCGGTAGCTAAATTATGTGAACATATTCACTCTCTTAGAGTAAGGTGCCCTTTGGAACTCAGCACTTTTTTTGAAGTTTTTTTCAAGCGTTTTGTTTCTTATCGTATTGTTTGGCAGTATCATTCGGTAGCTAAACCATGGGCATATATTCATTCGATATAACGAATTCCAGGCCTCTACTCAATCAAAAAGAACTCGTGTTCTCGTGCAATACAACCAAACAATTGCAATATTATTTTTCCCACTCTAAAAGCCAAACATATCCTAGCACGTTGACTGCGGCTTGACCCACCGGTGGTCACTGAAGGGATTTTCATTATGGAGCATGACCCATCGATGGTTACCAACCCAATTTTCATATAAGCTTAATCATGGCCAAATGAAAGGGCGACCCATTTAGTGTTTGTTATTCAGGATTGCAGAATAAAATTTACTTTAATTTTAATCGAACTCGAACGCCAGGTTAACCCGCAGCAGTCAACGTGTTAAGCCATCCTCACCTAAAATATCCTATTATCTGACATAACCTTGACCACTAAAAACTGCACCAATCCTGAAATTCTACAATAACCAAACCTACCATAACTTATCCGAACGTAACCTTACCTCTCTCAACCTGCCCAAAGCTAACCTCACACTTAAGTGCGGCGTGACCCACCGGTGGTCATTTAGGTGATTTTCATAATGCCCCTGGCAGACCAGCAGTCACTGACTCAATTTTTATAAATACTAAATGAGAGTTAAATATAGGCATGATCCCGTCAATGTTTGCTATTTTAAAATTTTCTTACTACAATTGACTCTAAATTTGAGCTGGATATTGAACTTTAGTTCAACCCGCCGCACTTAACGTGTTAAATCTTGAAAAACCTAATCCCTTTACAGCCCATCATCACCACAACGTATCCTATCCTATAACTTGGCATATACTAACCTATCCTAGCTTGCCAAAACTTATCGTAGCCTAAACCATCTTTATGCATCCCATGCTAACCTAAATTATCCTCACGCATCCTAACCTAATAATAAACCTATCTAGCTAACGACAATAAACCGTAAGCACTATGCCGCTTGAAGCTTCAAGTTTAACGTACGGACTGAAGGACACAAACACAAGCTGAGCCATGGAACAGAGTTCAACAGACGATTGTATCCCAGAAAACGACGAGTTCGGAAAGTTTCAGTATGATACTCGCCACGGTGATAACCTACACAAGGTTTCGAAAGTTCGTCATATTAAAAATTCCGTGTGCTAGTAGAGGTTTATATTTTGATGTGAAATACATCTCCCCGTATGCTGGTCTGTCCGTTCGGCCACATCCTGTAAATGAGATACCAAGGGACAGATTTACTGAACACTTTATGTTCACTTATCAAACTCCTGGCACCGTTACTCAGCTTGGTGATGATACGTGCGATCCGCAAAACGTTTTGGACAGCGATCTTACCTAATTTGTCGAACGTAATTCAAGACCTCTAGAGCCTTCAAGAGTCTTCACTTGGGATACGCCAATTAAATCGTATTGAAAACATGCATTGATTGTGTAGAAATGTAGAAAAGGGTAGGAAAATCATCACAAAATGAAACTAGCGCGATTTTTCTCGCCTAAATTTATAAAAATTATACTGAATTATTTTCTTTCTTTCGACAGTGGCGTGACTCCAGTTTTTTATAGAAATGTGACTCAGCTTCCAAATCATGAATAGTTAGCTATATCTCGGAACTCTCGTCAGGTACAACTGCGAGCTACCACTTGTGTCCAAATCACTCTCATTCTAATGTTGAGACTTTAATTTGAATTCACTGAAATATTTTTCTTTCTCACTGAAGGCAGTAATTATTGCTAATCAACTTTTATCTCTATCTCCACGAAACTGGTCTCGGAGCCTTCTAAGTTTGTCAGCAAATTGTCACTCATGGATTGGCTGCTGTGTGTAGATGATACGAATGCTTTCTTATCGCCCGTTGGTTGTTTTGTTCTGCAAGTAACGAAAAAGAATTCAGCGTACAGGAACTGTAACTTACCGAAGAGATAACGCAAATAGAACGATTCTGGTAAATCTGTCCCCAGAGCAGGGCATAATGACGGTACGTTACACTTTATTTATAGTGGAAATTTACTTCGTGTCCCCATAAAAAGAATTGATTAAAAGAAAACTAGAGAAGCAGTTGAGCTTATATCAGTTTCGCTCTTCACCAACTTTAGTTACAATTCCCTAGGAGTTATCAATGTAATTACACATTTGTTGAACTGAACGATTAGCGTCCGATTTAGTGAAGTGAAGCAGCTTTAGTTATCGTTTTCTACGATGCATGTATACGAATAAGTAAATATACAGACGTCCGTCGATCAAATCAAAAAATACTTCAATTATCACCTTAGAGGACAGTCCTGCTACAACAGTGAGTCTCCACCTACCCCAGGACATCGATTTACATTTGAGCAGCGATTTTAACGATTCCAAGTTCTATCATTAAGCTGCACAGTCGCGAGAGTGAACTTTTCGCGCTATACCGTTGCGTTGCTCCAATAATCAAACTGCTCCAATAACACAAATCGATTCAGAAAGGAAGCTACCAACCGCGTAGCTCAGACCACCGCCTCGCGAGAGGACCATAAATTCATAGGGGAAGCCGTCAGTGGGCGACCGAATCACTCGAGACTCCAACAAAGCAAAAAATGAGAACTTCAAGGTATCAGGTATACCGATCAGCCTGTGGTAAAGTGGTCTCGCACGATCATAGTGACGGTGATGTCGAAAAACCGGACCAAAACACGAGTCTAGAAGTACAGATGCTGGAAAATTATCAAATGATCTCCTACACGCCATGATATTCAGTAACAACTCACACAGCTACCATCAATTTCGGTCTTCTAGGAAAAAAGCTTTAAAGTATAATGACGCCAAGCTGCTGATTCAAAATGCATTTAGAAAAACCATCGTTCTCAGAATGATAAATTGCAGAGGTCATTACAATAGCAATACACACACATCAAAGCTGGACCAGGTACGAGCACGTAAACGAGAACGTGTTCCGAGCCTCGCCAGGAAGACGACCGTGGTTATCTGAGGGGCCACGGTCGAAGATTGACATCTGACCTAAGGAAGACTGACCCCATGCACACATCATCTCGCCAGCCCTACCTACAGCACGTATACACACCCGAAAACATGTTCTTCATGGATACAGGTGAAGAAAAACACACATGAGACTGACGCATTCGCGAAGACAGAATGATGGCCATGAGGAGATGGCCAGCTCGACGGCGATAGAAATGTATGTTATGTAAATAAGTACTTTGGTTTAGAGATGTTCACCTGACATTACTACGAATTTTACTATTACGCGATAAGTACAGCTAGCGTGAGAGTTTTCAAATAGGATAGCAAATACACAAGCACGTTTTTGTGCCTCAACCTTAGGTTTTCAATTGCCGCCGCAGCTAAAAAGATTTGATGAGTTAGTTTGAGCCTCCCTAAGCCACAACAAACGCGTTCCAGAGTCAGGACCCAATTATTATGGACTTAACGAAACGCGGAATCTATGCACAAGGTGCATAGAAAAAGACGCTAAGAAGCGTGAAATCGCTAAAATCAACGATGAAAAAATTGACTTTAATGAGGACAAAACTACTCGATGAAAAGTTACCATTCAGGCTTCTTATGTAAGTAAACGAGCTAGGGGAATAACACCATGGTCTATGGGTATCATTTAGTGTACTTCAATTACGACTATGGACATATGATACTTTTTCATTTCCAATTAGATTAGATGTTGGTTTAAGCCTCCCTAACCGCAACAAAGGCGTTCCAAAGAAAGGAAGGAGGAAAGCACCATGGAGTACGGACTTGAAGGAACACGGAATCTATGCACAAGGTACATGAAATCAGTAAGTAAACAAAAATTTTCATGAAACAAGATAAAAGTTGAAGAAGAAAGTAGTAATTGCTGAAAAACAGGACAGCAGAGAACCGGAAAAAGATGCTCCGTAACAAAACAAAACTTTTCTATTTCAATAAAAGAAAGGCCTACGTAAGCTTTAGCTCGAGACTTCACATATTCCTTCTGTGAGTGCCAATTCCTATAGATACAATAGTTGTATACCTCTGAGAGGAATATTTTCAGCGTTCCCTTCAAATAATATGCTTATAACAGAAGGATGAATATAGAAAAGTACAAATACAGAAGAATCAATTTTAGATAATATGAGTTAGTTCAAGCCTACATAACCACAACAAAGGTGTTCCAAAGAGAAGAGAATTGTGGAGAAAGGATTCCGTCTGAAGTTAAAAAAACGCGGAGTCTGTGCACAAGGTGTGTTCGCGACCCCCTGCATATAGAAAAGAGGCGAATCAAGATCGAAAACACTTAACCAGAAGAAAGTCGACAGCACGAACTGTCGGCCAAAAGAAAAAGCGAAGTAGAGCAACGAGAGATAAGCTAGCACACTACCTTTGTGAAATTCAGAGTACATCTACGCTGGAAATAATGAAATGCTATTGTCCATGCATCAATATTCCTCTACATGCCTGGCAAAGAATATTTTTCTTCAGCCTGACTGGCATACAGCCGTATCTAGTTTTGCTAACGCCAAAAAATTAATATTAAGAATAAACGGAGGCTTGAAACGTTCCAATTTGCTACTTTTAAATATTTCATCTCAACCAATACAACTCATGATTTACTTCATAAAAAAATTTTCCCACATTGCTCACTAAACTCGTGTCCTTTCCATCACAATTGCCAATATCACAATGATTGAATATGACGAACTCACAAACACGACATGTCATGCTTCACGCTTTCGAAAATTCGACCGGCGGCATTACCAGGTAATAGACAAAAGAAGAGAATGATGTGGCAGAGTAGCAATAGCAAACAGCGCTACGCCTCGACGAGTAAAGAGGTTAATTCGAGAGGGGAACAAAAAACCGAAGTGCACTGAGAGGCTGCAGCGGCAGCCGCCGCACGATTCCTCTGACCCGACGCAAGGGATCTTGGAAGGCGAGTACAGCTACTCGCGATCTGCTGCTGGTTGGTATCCCACGGTGGAATACCGTAAACGCCGCCCCAACTAGTTAAAAAACGCGTAGTATGAAAAAGAATGACGTACAATGGACAAAAAAAATCATACTCTCTCGGGAAGCACTGAATTAAGGCATCGTAGAGTGAAATACAATGAAAAGAATGAGATATACAATGCGCAAAAAAGCGTACCTCTCGAGAAGCTCTAAATGCATCGTAGTGAAAAAGAATGATATACGATGCGCCAAAACGCACACCCTCGGGAAGCTCTAAAGGCATCGCGAAATGGAAAAAAATGCGCGTTCAGTTGTCAAGTTAACGGCAACTGATGGTTATGAAAGCCTTCTTTTCGCAAGACGAATAGCAGGCTGTGACGAAGAACTTCGTCGCAGTGCGTTGGTGCATAAGCGTCACTATATGATTTTCCGTAAGTAATTCCAGAGTAATAGACCGAGTGGCATGCCACTATATAGTGGATAGGGCAATATCTGTTATGATACCAAACATAACAAATACACAATGTTGAAGCACTCAAAGTAACTTGACAACGAACACCGAGTCTCTGAACTAAGGGTTCACAGTGAGCCAAGTATTTGGTTTAAAAATAGCGTTTCTCAGTAAAGTATCGATCTAAATAAGAGTTTATGGGCACGTGGAGAAGAACGCGATGGTAAACTTTAGTGCCGATATTGGCCAGACCTTCGAGCGCTGAGAATTCTATAATGACTCTCTTACGTCTGACACGTGACTTTGCAATGCAAAATTTGAACACTTTGTCACTCGTGCGTCTTGCATGAAAATATTGCACCAAAAACTTCTCCAGACATCATTAGATTACACAAATTTGATTATAAATTAGTTTTAGCCCTAATAACAACGAAGGTGTTTTAAAGAGAGAAAGGACGAAGGCATTATTTAGTAGTAAAGAGTACGCAGAATCTATGCACAAAGAGTGTTCCAACATAAGATTTTCACTTATAGAAACAGTAAGTTGAGAAGGAAGGTTAGGAAACAAGGTAAAAGTTGAAGAAGGAAGTCAGAGGTGGTGAAAAACAGGACAGCACTGAACCTAAAAATGGTCCTCAACAGAACAAAAATCATTTTCTATTTCAACAATAAGAAGGCTTGCCTAATGCTCAGCTCTGGAGCTTACATTTTCTACCTTCGAGTGTTATTTCCCTAAAATACAATAGTTGTATTCCTCTCAGGGGCCTTCAGATAAAACTGAAACATACACACACTTTAAAGAACACGATGTGCACTCACATTGAGAACGACCTCCAGCACAATCTGCACAATATCAATCGACGCTCACATACGCAACGGATCCGTCTTTTAGCAGGCATTTCATAAAACACACGAATATCTTCTCCGTACACACGAAGTTTCGAGAGTGATCTACATGCGGACTTCCAAGTCAAACGAGTTCGAACACATTGTCCTGTCAGAAGTAGTAACGCGATTAGTCACTCAACGGTAATTCAAGGTAGGAATGGGAGCACGTGACAGATATCTATTATAAATATCTTATCTCCGAGATGCTCGCTCTCATAGCAGGGAGTAAATGGCCCTCCAGAGAGCAGTGTATAACACAGGTACAGGGTTTGTTTTGAATCCCTTGCTTTGCATTCAAGTTGACTGAATATCAGAAAGAGAAGAGAAAAAAAACATCGGTATCTAAGGATGCTTTATTTCTAATTCAAGCCTGATACAAATCACCTTGTACATTGGTTTTTCAAATGCCTTATAACTAACGCCAGGACGATTTTCCCCGGTCAAGACTGGTGTCTCTGATTGCAAAAAGGTTGCATGAAGGTGATCAGCGAAGTTAACTGACAACGACGAACACGAACAGTTTTGTGAACAGAAATTTAACACGACAGATCCCAACGCGAGCTTCGGCAAATATGAGCCACAAAAAATTTGCTCCTGACACATAGAGCAAGCGCTTTTATGTACGGATATATTAGATCTGACGACCACACGGGCAACTCAAGTTTACACCTAAAGTTTACTTACTACGTGACAGGTTGAAACGCAATAGTGTACTCAATATTAGGAAACATGGGATTGCATTTGCTTGGAAGGCGGGAGTGAAATTCGCTTTGTATCTCTACTTCAGCGGAAAGGAAGGAAAAGATGAATAAAAATCCTGAATTTTAAATGACTCCAAAGACAGAGTGACAGAGACACACAGGGTCTCGCAGCAGTAATATCGTCAATACAAATCACCAAGCACGGAAATAAGATGAATAAAATCAAACACAGAAAAAGACGGGGCAGGATGAGCAGTTTATCAGAAACAACACCACTTCCTTTTCCGAATAAAAAGAAAATTAAATACCATTCTTACTTAACATCTAAGAACCACTCAACTGATACCGGTGGTACACGGAGGTAATTTTCTTAATGCTGCTGACCGACCAGTAGTCGCAAACTCAATTTTCATAAATACTTAATCAAAGCTAAATAAAGACAAGATCCAGTTCATGTTTGGTGTTTTCAGAATAGTTTGCTACAATTAACTTTAAATTTGAGTTTAGTGTTGAACTTGATATTTAGTTGCCGTAATCAAAGGTATATGTATGGTTCAAGGCGCAGTCCATTACGGAGTTGCATGCGCTAGAAATGGAAAGCTATTCTTGAGGGTAGCTCAGAGTTCCTTTCTTTCTCATAACGAATTAAGCCCAAAACGTTCACAAAAAAATTGTAGTTTATTGAGTTTTAAACCCCCTGTAAAACTTACAAAACCGCGACAGGATGCGCTGTTCACGAAAAGAATTGCGGCCAAAAGTTTACCATAGAAACACGGACGTCAAATTTACTGTGTGTTTGAGTTACCTTTTGTTAATCAAAGACTCCTATTCCAGCAACAAAACGAGTACCATTACTCTAGTAATATCTTAAAAAAATACGAGAGTACAATGTTTCCCTAGCTCCTAAACATTTGAGCTAGGATAAAAGTTAGCTTGACTCATTTTATACGATAGATGTATTTCTACACCGACGTTCATACGTGAACTGAGCTAAACAAAATAGTTTCGCACTTATTTCTAACGTACTCCACACCAACGCTGTAGAATCTGGTCACAATATTGAACAGGCAAACTGATGCTCGATTCCTTCCGCATGCCCACGGAACGCGAAATATATAAAGGGTAGCCGTAAAAATTTTGCCCACAATAGAGCGTTTCCTCGCGCCAGGTGCGGACATGCATAGCAATGAAGCTGTTATCGTTACTTTGAATTCCAATGGGTTTAGCTTCAGTTCCATTTCCTACTTCGAACAATCGCCCTTCATCAGCAATTTTACGCAAACGTTTGGCATAAATATTCAAATTAACGACACATCCTAAAACACTCACCTTTATCAACAATTTAACGCAAACGTTCGATATGAGTATTGGAATGAATGGCACATAAAATAGATTGTCAATACAGCAATGGCACCAGATTATACAAACGCGCTAGTTGTCACTTTCATAGAAACTCAGGCCACTTCACGCTCGAACAGCAACAGCACTTGCTGCTTTCTCGCGTGCAATTCCAAAATGTTGACACGAATGGCATGGCATTCTGCCGCGCATACGACATCTGCATCAGATATAAGGCATAACTAGGACACTGCGTAAAAGAAAACTGACGGTTCAATTCTCTTACTTATATTGAAGAATGTAAAAAGGGTAAAAACTTTTCGGTCCTGCAAGGGCGCGAAACTGCGGATGCGCTTCACGAGCACTTCAAAAACTGCGGATGCGCTTCACGAGCACTTCAAAAACTGCGGATGCGCTTCACGAGCACTTCAAAAACTGCGGATGCGCTTCACGAGCACTTCAAAAACTGCGGATGCGCTTCACGAGCACTTCAAAAACTGCGGATGCGCTTCACGAGCACTTCAAAAACTGCGGATGCGCTTCACGAGCACTTCAAAAACTGCGGATGCGCTTCACGAGCACTTCAAAAACTGCGGATGCGCTTCACGAGCACTTCAAAAACTGCGGATGCGCTTCACGAGCACTTCAAAAACTGCGGATGCGCTTCACGAGCACTTCAAAAACTGCGGATGCGCTTCACGAGCACTTCAAAAACTGCGGATGCGCTTCACGAGCACTTCAAAAACTGCGGATGCGCTTCACGAGCACTTCAAAAACTGCGGATGCGCTTCACGAGCACTTCAAAAACTGCGGATGCGCTTCACGAGCACTTCAAAAACTGCGGATGCGCTTCACGAGCACTTCAAAAACTGCGGATGCGCTTCACGAGCACTTCAAAAACTGCGGATGCGCTTCACGAGCACTTCAAAAACTGCGGATGCGCTTCACGAGCACTTCAAAAACTGCGGATGCGCTTCACGAGCACTTCAAAAACTGCGGATGCGCTTCACGAGCACTTCAAAAACTGCGGATGCGCTTCACGAGCACTTCAAAAACTGCGGATGCGCTTCACGAGCACTTCAAAAACTGCGGATGCGCTTCACGAGCACTTCAAAAACTGCGGATGCGCTTCACGAGCACTTCAAAAACTGCGGATGCGCTTCACGAGCACTTCAAAAACTGCGGATGCGCTTCACGAGCACTTCAAAAACTGCGGATGCGCTTCACGAGCACTTCAAAAACTGCGGATGCGCTTCACGAGCACTTCAAAAACTGCGGATGCGCTTCACGAGCACTTCAAAAACTGCGGATGCGCTTCACGAGCACTTCAAAAACTGCGGATGCGTTTCACGAGCACTTCAAAAACTGCGGATGCGCTTCACGAGCACTTCAAAAACTGCGGATGCGTTTCACGAGCACTTCAAAAACTGCGGATGCGCTTCACGAGCACTTCAAAAACTGCGGATGCGCTTCACGAGCACTTCAAAAACTGCGGATGCGCTTCACGAGCACTTCAAAAACTGCGGATGCGCTTCACGAGCACTTCAAAAACTGCGGATGCGCTTCACGAGCACTTCAAAAACTGCGGATGCGCTTCACGAGCACTTCAAAAACTGCGGATGCGCTTCACGAGCACTTCAAAAACTGCGGATGCGTTTCACGAGCACTTCAAAAACTGCGGATGCGTTTCACGAGCACTTCAAAAACTGCGGATGCGCTTCACGAGCACTTCAAAAACTGCGGATGCGCTTCACGAGCACTTCAAAAACTGCGGATGCGCTTCACGAGCACTTCAAAAACTGCGGATGCGCTTCACGAGCACTTCAAAAACTGCGGATGCGCTTCACGAGCACTTCAAAAACTGCGGATGCGCTTCACGAGCACTTCAAAAACTGCGGATGCGCTTCACGAGCACTTCAAAAACTGCGGATGCGTTTCACGAGCACTTCAAAAACTGCGGATGCGTTTCACGAGCACTTCAAAAACTGCGGATGCGCTTCACGAGCACTTCAAAAACTGCGGATGCGTTTCACGAGCACTTCAAAAACTGCGGATGCGCTTCACGAGCACTTCAAAAACTGCGGATGCGCTTCACGAGCACTTCAAAAACTGCGGATGCGCTTCACGAGCACTTCAAAAACTGCGGATGCGCTTCACGAGCACTCCAAAAACTGCGGATGCGCTTCACGAGCACTTCAAAAACTGCGGATGCGCTTCACGAGCACTTCAAAAACTGCGGATGCGCTTCACGAGCACTTCAAAAACTGCGGATGCGTTTCACGAGCACTTCAAAAACTGCGGATGCGCTTCACGAGCGCTTCAAAAACTGCGGATACGCTTTACAAACTGCGGCTGCGCTTCACAAACTGCGGCTGCGCTTCACAAACTGCGGATGCGCTTCATGATTGAAAGCATTTACTTTGCTATTGACGCATGGTACGCGGGACATGAGGTGCAGCAATCACGTGCAGCACGACAAAATTACCATGGGTTTGCTGGAATTATGACGGCTTTTCCAACTTCAATGGTTAGTTAGTGGCGGCGAGTTCAAGCGATCTCTGTTCATATTCAACACTAAGATAGAACAATGAGTGTGACTCGCACATTTCAATAGTTGCCAAAGTGCAAACTATCTTCGACGGGTTGTTCATAGAACTCGTACTTCTCACTGAAAATGTCTGGAGCTCATACTCAATTCCCCGCATTATATACAGGAAAGTAACTTAAAACCTGGACATTATTATTATTATTATTATTATTATTATTATTATTATTATTATTATTATTATATAAGAAAGTTTTAGCCTCCCTTAACCACGACAAAGATGTTCCAAGAGAGGAAAAAGGAAGGCACCATTTAGTATGGAGTTGAGGGAACGTGGAATCTATGCACAAGGTGCACAGAAACAGTAAGCTAGGAAAGAAGTTCATGAAACAAGAAAAAAGTTGAAGAAGAAAGTAGTAGGTGCTGAAAAACAGGACAGCAGTGAACCGAAAAAAGATGGTCCGTAACAAAACAAAAACCTATTTTATAACAACGAAAAGGAAGCCTACCTAACCTTTAGCTCGGGCCCACACATGGTTCCCCTGGGAGCGCTAATTCCCATAGATACAATAGTTGTATCCCCCTGAGGGGTAAAACCTGGACACGAAAGCGAGTTGAATTAAGAGCGGCGAAGCCATTAACGTCGATACGTATAGGTGGGACTTGTCAAACCAATTTATACATAATTATCAATGGGTGATTCATGTCACACTCGGCGTGCCCCAACTTTACGACTAGGAACGTAACTGCACGGTAAGGACAAGCTAACTTGTCTCCGTCTAATGTATCTCTTCGAGATTGTGACAAAAAAACTCGTCCAAAACATCACGTATCAGTCAACAGTAGCCATAAACAAGTTTTAAAGTCGATCCAGAGCCCTTTTCAGCTGTTAACGAGATGAGTATTGAAAATACCATAAAATGTAACAAAAAACAATCGTCTAAAATGAAGGTTTCTCCAAAAACGTCGCCGGGGAAGATGTTTCAGAAATACTTATTTAATTTCCAAAGGAAGGCCTCACTCTTTCCTTGGCTTGTGAAACGTGGCGTTGCGATTATCTACTCAGAACTGTATCCAAACTGTAGCCTGGGGCACTATTTAACAGTCTTTCTTGTCTTATAATGGAAAAAAAATCAATATCCAATAGCAATTCTCTGTCTGGAGGTATCTACTTCAGCACACACATTTAACTAAGAATTCGGTACACGTAACTCAACATGAAAGCTCAAAATATCACAACACACACGAAATGGAAAACTCGATTAATTTGAAAAATTTCCCATCCGAATTGTTGTGATGACACTCATCGATGGTCACGTGTTCAGCACTGGCTAGCAAAAGGCCAAGTTAAAAAATCCTCATCCCTCTTAGGATTGTGCAATAAATTGCTCATGCTAAAGTGAGCCATTATTTACGTTTTTAGTAGAAAAGTGTCGCGCAGTATTCAACGGTGGTTCAGACGGATCGCTAATGAGTGAAGAATATAATAGTACAAGACAAAAAGGACGACCCAAGCGGCACATTCTTGGATTGGTACCTAAATCCATGTCGTCAGATACCAATCACTATAATAATATAAGCAAAGAAATAAAGTCACCTTCACAGTCATTGGCATTTGTGCACAAGAACCATTACATTCGCACCATCATCGGAAAGCTGCCGTCTCATAGGCACGTGGCCCCTGGCGCGTTGTCGCCGATACATGTTTACATTTTTGTGGAACGTACATGCTATTTTCGGTTGAGGCATTACCAAGTACGCAAATCTTAAATATATGGATTTTGTTATTCCATTGAAATTATATGAGAATTCATGCATTAACTTTTACATCATTCCAAAAATTCGGATTAACAATCGATCTTACACTTCAGAATATTGAGGGACTTTTCATCCAATACTGATC
Source organism: Morinoia aosen (assembly GCA_030386875.1). Taxonomy (NCBI): domain Eukaryota; kingdom Metazoa; phylum Arthropoda; class Malacostraca; order Amphipoda; family Talitridae; genus Morinoia; species Morinoia aosen. The sequence continues at coordinate 88,532,290 of CM059559.1, read as the reverse complement.
AAGACAATTTTATGTTATCGTTGTTGCAGCAGAAACGATATTTTCTGGTAGCTGGTTCCAGACATTGACAATTTCAGCATTTCAACATCGGTTCTGGAAATGTTTTCTTATTAATTTTTGACAGTTAGTAACCTCGTTCAAGTCAAAAGGCCACTGTGGGCTCACATCGTTTGAGCCACTAAGTTATTTGTAGGTCCCGATTTGAAGGAACCTCGCACCGTCTTCTTTGTTTCCGGGAAATGAGTTAAAGTCGTTGAAGACATCTATCATACCCGAGGTTGCGAAGTTTTGGAGAAAGATCAAGATGTTATAGAAAATATCCGGACACTTTTATGGTATATTTTATAGTAAACGTTTTCACTTGCCCATTTAGTACCAAATATCCCACAGGAAAAAACGAACCAGTAAATTAAACCGCACTCGCGTGGAATAATTTCCGGTTCATCTCTAAATTTTAATGTAACAAATAAATCGAAACGTGAGTAAAAAAACAAGAGAGGAAGTATAGTTTACAAGTAGAAAGTTAGCACAAACCAAAAATACGCGCACTACGACAACAAAACTATTGTGTGCTAAGGTACGGGTATAAGAAAAGGGAGTTTCCACAGACTTCAACAGATACAAATCGAACAGACAAAGATAATTTGGATCCCTCTCACAGATAGTAATCTTAACTTCAAACGGATAGCATATCTAGGATAGATTAGAATCGATCCCTCAATACACGGCGACCTAAGATCAACATATAATCGACTCATGACAAACAGCCATAGAAACGACCGCCTTTGAAACCACTCAAGAATGGTCATATATCAAAAAGGAGATTCCGTTGTCACCACAGTAAACGTCAGCAAAAGAGATCGATCTGAATTAACCTGTGATCTGAATATTATTATTTCTAGCTCATGTTAACGTTCGACATGATTTGCGGAAATGGTTTTGTGAAGGCGGGTGGAAGGCTATTGAATTCTGAAGTATTTCGAGATTCTCTCCTTCCTCAAAAGCCCAAGCTTTCACTCCGGCGACCACCTTATTTGCACGATGCTATGCCCTAACTAGGTGCTTGTATAGCGGGCAAACACGTTGTTTAAGCTCCGGTTAATAATGATTTCATTTGCGCGGTACAAGGAAACGCTAGTCTCAGGCTTCATCGTTTTAGAGCTCGAATGTCGGTGCTGATTGAGATTCTTCTTAATAAACGGCTTAGTTTAATTTTTAAAATGAATTTTGCGTTCCTTATTTTAAATAGAACGAAAGATAAAACAGTAGACCAACACGTTTCGAATACACTAGAAGCGCTTAGCATTCTAGCAGATGACATCGAGGAACGTTGTGTCCCCTTCGTCACTGAGAATGAAGCTTTGCGCCACAATAATGCAGTGGCCAGACTTCCAATTTTTTCACGCATTCGAAACATTACAAGCAGCGCAGGTCTACAAGAAGAACTTAGACTGCCACCTGTGCCGATACGACGACCTAAATTGCTTGAATATCCGGCTCTAGACTGGTAGATGCAGCGCCCCGAACTCGTGCCTAAACTGGTCCTATTAGCCAGCACTTCAATTATCCACAACACAGAATACAACTGCAACCGAAGCCAAGAACACAGCTGTTTCTATGTTAGCACTTTGACCGCAATCGGATAAACTGAAGTTCAATATTCAACTCAAATTTAAAGTAAAAGGTAAGCAAGTTTGAAAATAGCAAACATTAACTGAATCATCCCTTCATTAAGCTTTAATTAAGTATCTATGAAAATTGAATTTGTCATAACTAGTCGGTTAGCAGCATAATAAAAATCCCCTCCGTGGCCACTGGTGGCGCACGTCGCAGTCAAAGTGATACGTGGCTGCTTGAAAGAACGACGCGACTATGTGAGGCATGATTATTTAGCACAGTGTGGTTCAGCAGGAACTATCCGACACGTCGAACAGATCTGAGAATGCCAACTCATAACACAGTCGGGACGGTGAACATACGGAGCAGCTTAGTAGACTAAAAGATACAACAGGGAACTGGAGCGCTTTAGTGAGCTTGTCCATGTATGAACACATCTAAATACATTGTTTAATTGATCAATTACTCACCTTTCAGAGCAAAACATCACAGGAAAAAAACCATTAGATGTAAACAAATTGTGATGAAGAGTGCATGGCAAAAGGGGCTGTAGATAAGGTAACAAATCCGGCAAAAGTGACCAGTGTTAATCCTTTAACGTCAGTCATTTTGTACTCACACTTAGTGATGTACCGATGTATCGGTATCGGTATCGGCAGTATCGGCCATTTTTAGTGGTATCGGTATCGGTATCGGCAAAATCCGGCCGATACTTTACCGATACTTTCCAATAATTCGTATTTTATCATTAAAATGAAGGTCATAAATCATGAAAGTAAAAGTATGTAACCTAATAATACCCGTTGTGTGTTTATTTATATATTTATTTGGTGTCCGCTTCTTAAGAAACATAGGCTGTGCGAGTTTGCGGTATCATGGATACCTAATTCCTCCGTGTAACAATAAAAGATGGCGTTTCCGTGCATTTAAATATTTGACATTTTATCAGGATAGGTTTCGTTAAGATAGGATAGGTTAGCTTAGATAAGGATAGGCTAGGTTAGCACAGGTTAGGTAATACTGACGGAATTTTTTCTCGGGTCCACCTAGCTTAACGATGACATTGTCCATGGAATTTCCACGGGTCCTGCTACTATCTAATAATACCCTTGGTTTATTTGGAGTCCGCTTCTTCCATTTTTTTTGTCATGCTCATAAGGAGAGTTATAGTGACTGTATCTGTGATACGAGTTTCACCAGTGCGCAAGTACAAGAATATTTTTCATCACGGGTGCTATTAGGATGGATACATTCGTCGGGCACCACATCTGGAAAATTTGTTCAAGAAAGTTAGTGAATCACGTCATTTTTGACGGGTTGTGCGTACTTGTAATCAAATAAAGAGCCTATTCATACCTAGTAAATTAGTTAGCTAACTGTTGAATTATAGCATTTAATCAGGCCCGCTAACTGAATTCACTACTTTGAATTCCCGATGAGTCACGGTCATAACTGAAAGCTATGCAGCAAGAATAGCTAAACCCTGTAGCGACATAAAATTAATATACTTTTGCGACTAAAACCTATATAGTTTGACCTAATATCCATTTCTTAAAGTATGTGACAGGCTAACAAAAACCAAACCAATTTAATAAAGTTGAAGGTGCATTGGAAAGTTTTTGCGAATTTAATATAGAAGTAGCTGAAAATTCTATTTTAATTTAGCTTGTAAATCGTCAAATATATCGAAGTTAAGAATTTATTTTAATTTAGCAAGTATATCGCCGTTCATAGCGAATCTTGTATTTTTCTTCTATGTTAAGATGTTCGAAAAATTCACGAACAATCTTATTGTTGAATACATCTGAACGGATCAGTTGATTGTTTTAATCGCAACTTGATGAGGAATTTAAAAACGAGGAAAATTCCAAGGAACTTAATCATATTTACTAGGAATACGTTTCGGAGTCCAGCTTCATCATCAGTTCGTAAAAGTAAAATTCATTATGACTACAATAAAATAAAAAATAAAATGATGGATACAGTCATTAAAGAAAATCACGAAAACAAAAAAAAATCAAAACATGTCCGTCCCAGAGAAAATAAAATCGACAAGATCAACTTACAATTTGCAATGGGTAGGAACTGTCAGAATTGTTGAGGGCCAGTTTTCGTTTAAAAATATGTAGCGACTCTAAAATTCCGAGGTCACATGAATGTTGTTGAAGCCGAATCTAAGATTTTGAAGTCCGCAGAGGATATCGGTACGTTGCATTTTACTGCGTGATTACGTACGAATTGTGAGAATTGGTTCCCCGTGCGGAAGCTTCAACCCCGATGTTTGGCCATTATGATTTAAATATTTTGTGCCGTCATGCCGACACACGATGATGTGCACTGCACACAACTGTACAACTGTAAGAATAAATCAGAGAGGCTCGCTTCTCCATCAAAAGCGTATCCTTGCACCGGAATTGTATAATTTTATGGTTGCTTCTGTTTTCCGGTACAAGGATACGCTTCCGATGGAGAAGCAAGCCTCTGATTTATTCTTAACAGTTATACAGTTGTGTGCAGTGCACATCATCGTACGTCGGCATGACGTCACGAAATTTTTATAACAGAATGGCCGAACAACGAGGTCGAAGCTTCCGCGCGGGGAACTAATGAGCTTACCCCTCTCACTCCGCAGTACGTAATCACGCAGTAAAATGAAACGAACCAACATCCTCTGCTGACTTCAAAATCTTAGATTCGGGTTCAACTGCATGTGACCTCAGAATTTTAGAATCGTTAATATTTTTAAACGAAAACCGGCCCTCAACAATTCTGATAGTTCCTACCCATTACAAATTGTAACTTAATAATAATCTTGTTGATTTTAGTTTTTCTGGGACATGTTTTAATTTTTATTTTCTTGATTTCCTTTAATGACTGCATCCAACATTTTGTTTTTTCTTCTATTGCAGACATAATGATTTGTACTTTTACGAACTGTTGATGGATCTGGACTCCGAAACGTATTCCTAATAAATATGATCAAGCTCCTTGAAATTTTCGTTTTTAAATTCCTCATCTTATAGATGGTTGCGTGTTTGCCGATATTTTCGGTTTCGGGGCTTATCGAATTTTACTGTTTTCTTTTCGCCAAAGTATATATTCGTATTTGGTGTGAATGCCACGAAAATGACAACCCTTTTTTGGAGAAATTATTGTTTTGGTCCACTTTTGGAGCCAGTTGCTGTTATAGCTAGTCTACATTACGTTGCAATACGATTAGAAACAAATATCTATTGAATGGATTTCATTTTGTTATTTTTCTCAACAACATAGTTAACATAGCTAGAGCATTTTATTGTTCATAATCGGAAACTTTATTGTCAATATTTTTATATTATTAGATATATTAGCACATAATTTTATTATAACCCCCATGTAGGGCTTATAATGGTTTTATTTTAATACTAGTGTGCACGGCCCGCCAAAAATGGAATTCAATTAGATTAGATTATAAGTTAGTTTAAGCCTCCCTAACCGCTGCAAAAATAGAGCGTATCGAAGCGAGGAAAGAGGAAGGCACCATTTAGTATGGAGATAAGAAAATGAGGAATCTATACAGAAAGGGCATAGAAACAGTAAGATGGATGGGAAAGAAGTTCATGAAATAAGATAAAAGTTGAAGAAGAAAGTCAGAGGTGCTGAAAAACAGGATAGCAGTGAACCAAAAAAAGGTGGTCCTTAACATAACAAAAAACATTTTATTTCAACAAAAAGAAGGCCTACCTAACTCTCAGCTCGGGCCCTCACATTTTTCCCCTGGGAGCGCTAATTCCCATAGATACAATAGTTGTATCCCCCTGAGGGGAAAATGGGATTCAATACCTTTCATGAACGAATTTTCAAGATGTAGATGACAATTAAATACAGTATTTTCATCCTAACAGTACCCGTGATGAAAAATATTCTTGTACTTGCGCACTGGTGAAACTCGTATCACAGATACGGTCATTATAACTATCCTTATGAGCGTGACAGAGAAATGGAAGAAACATACACCAAACAAATAAACCAAGGGCAAGGGTATTATTAGGAAGCAGTATGACCCATGGAAATGCCGAGGACAATGTCAGCGTTAAAGCTAGATAGACCAATGGAAAAATTCCGTCAACATTATCTAACCTATGCTATCCTAATTCTATGTCGTGACTCGCACCGCCACAAAGCACGTTCACGACGCGAAGGCCTAGCGATCGTCATAACATGGTAGCAACTGCGGTTCTTGTCGGCCTTCCACCACTAATGCGTTGTCCACTGTTGCCAATACGTGGAACGGAAAGTCGGGTAGGTTTAAAATGTTTATGCCGAGCACATATGCACAAGAACACACAAAGCTCTCTTAACTCGGAGTCTCTCCGGTGACAAATCACCATTACTCAAAAACGATGACTTCGGTCACAGCTATTCTCAAAATTACTATGTTTAATTTAATGTCTTTTAATTATTCAATACGGCCTGAAAGCTGCACAAAAGCGACATGGTTAGGAAAAATGTGCAAATTACGGCGATCACAACAACCTATCCAATACTCCTAACCTATCCTGATAAAATTTCAAACATATCAATGCATGTAAAGACGATCTTTCAATGTTACACTGAGGAATTCGGTATCCGTGATACCGCAAACTCAGACATCCTACGTTTCTTAAGAAGCGGACACCGAACAAATACATAAAAAACATACAACGGGTATTATTAGGTTAGATGATTGTAAAAGTATCGGTATCGGTCAAAGTATCGGTATTTTCAAGTATCGGAGTATCGGTATCGGTATCGGCCCAAAAATGGGTATCGGTATCGGTATCGGCCAAAAAAATGGTATCGGTACATCACTACAGTCACACTACCGCTATCACAACCACCATCATCAAACTCATACCAGCATCATGTAGTCACCAACATCACAACGAGGAAATGACTGTCACACAACGAACTTCGGAGAACACAAATTTCACAAGGAATAAAATATACTAGCAGGACCCGTGAAAATTCCACGGACAATGTCATCGTTAAGCTAAGTGAACCCGTGAAAAAATTTCGTCAACATTACCTAACCCATCCTAACCAAACCTTATCCATGTAAAATTTCAAACATATCAATGCATGTAAAGGCCACCTTTTACTGTTGTAAAGAGGAATTCGGTATCCATGATACTACAAACTCGGATGAAAGCATAACGGACGGACTAAATAAGTAGCTAAGGAAGGAACAAGCAATAGATCTGAGATGTTTATGTGAGTGGATTTTGAAATCCACATGGACGGTAAAGGATTAAGAGTTCCGCACGCATGAGCCGGACACCAAACCATGACACAAGAGAGCAGAGGTACTCACCCGAGGATGGCTGCGGTGCTTGGGTTTGGGGCCCCTCTTGTTGCCGCCGCTGCTGCTGCTGCCGCTGCCTGCGCCAGGCGCTCCGTCGCGCTGACTGCCCACACATTGAGGACGGTTTGTTAAAGAACGTCTCGTTTTGTGAGAACTTTTCTTTTAAGAAACGTCTCGTTTTATGAAAAAATTTCTTTTAAGAAACGATTCGATTTGTGGAACTAAACATTTCTTATAAGAAACAACTCATTTTGTAAAAACATTCTTTCTAAGTAGCATCGTTTGGCGAAAACTTTTCTTTCAAGAAACATCATTTTCTAAGAACATTTCTTTTAATAAAAGTTATTCAAGAAAAACATTCCTTTTGAAAACATTGTTTTGTAAGAACATACCTTTTACGAAACATTGTTATGTGAGGAAATTCTTTTACGAAACATTTTGTAAGAACACTTTTATCTAGAGACATCATTTTGTAGAACCATTAATTTTAAGAAACATAATTTGGTAAGGACCTTCCTTGTAAGAAACATCGTTTGATAGAAAATATTTAAACTAAGAAATGTTTCTTCAGTTTTTGGAAGAAGCTTTTCTCTAAGAAACATTTTTTCCGAAATGTTTTCCGGTAAGTGAATACTGTAACTTCTAAAAACAAATCTCATTCAAGAGAAGCATAATTTTCAAAAAAGTTTTGAATGAAACACATTCCCTAGGAGAACACATTTAAAATACATCATCTCAAAGAAATTTCCTTCTAAAGCACTCTTTGAAAGAAATATTCATTGAGGAACATCTTTCTAAACCAAGATCTTTCGAAAGAAACATGTTTTTAAAGCAAAATCTTTTAAAGAAACGTCTTTGAATTGCAAGTTTAGTAGCCATTACAATGGTTTTCCAGCTTCTAAACAGCCGAAGCAGGAGGAAGTGGAATGCAAGCTCAATAAGTAAGAGCAGGGCTTCTCAACCGAGGGCACGTGTACCACCCCTAAGGGTACATTTAACATGCATCATACGTTAAAATGAACAACATATATTCACATACAACCGTGTAAGTATATCTAATTATTAATCATTAAGTGTATTTTTAGTGTTTCTTAAACCTTCAACTGTGCTAGGGTACATGATGATACACAAGACAGCTAAGGGGTACACGACAATAGAAAGGTTGAGAAGCCCTGAGTAAGAAGGTGTCTCGTCTCTCCACGTTTCCCCGTTTTATACATTACTCTAACAGCTTGTTTGCTTTGGCAAAGTTCCCTCAGGTGAGGCAGTTAAGGTCACAATTAACAATAATGTATCACACTACTCGTAGTCGCGGATTATTATCATTATTATATAAGAAAGTTTTAGCCTCCCTTAACCACGACAAAGATGTTCCAAGAGAGGAAAGAGGAAGGCACCATTTAGTATGGAGTTGAGGGAACGCGGAATATATGCACAAGGTGCACAGAAACAGTAAGCTAGGAAAGAAGTTCATGAAACAAGAAAAAAGTTGAAGAAGAAAGTAGTAGGTGCTGAAAAACAGGACAGCAGTGAACCGACAAAAGATGGTCCGCAACAAAACAAAAACCTATTTTATTACAACAAAAAAGAAGCCTACCTATTTAACCTTTAGCTCGGGCCCTCACATGGTTCCCCTGGGACTCGTAGTCATGTTAACCTTGGAGACTTGCTCAACGTGACATGCTTTATAAAACCCTTCAAAATTGGTTTGAGCTTTGATCGAACTCATCTATGTAAGACTAGTAGCAGTGTGTTCCTGCAAAGAACGTGAAATTAGAGTACTATTAGCGATAAAATTTACGCAAAAAACTAGGACAGGGCAGCGGCCCATTTTCGAGCCATAGCGAAATACCGAGCAGTCACAAATCACACACAGGCACCTGAGTAGGAGTCGAGATCATTCCAATAACGACTAAATTTCGAGGCTCTTGAACCAAATATTGCGGTAATTTATCTTAAATTATAATACATGAAAGCCAGTAAATGTGAACTTTTCATCGAAACATTTAGAATGATCTAAGTAGTATGTGAGTGATTCTCCCATAAATGTATAAACTTAGGATTTTTTCTTCGCAAATCAATCATTTAAGTTCTGTTCAAAGTTCTTTTCCATCATTCTATATTGAAGCTACACTCGAATGAAGATACAAGATGACGATGCTCACTGAGCTAACAAATGAATGATTAAAACTAACCTCATGAAGTTCAGACGAGTAGACACCATGAGTTCAGTCTCTAAAATTTAGCGGCAATGAACCATAAATATCGCAGCAGACTAAACATTTGTAATTCAACTACATAGACCACAATATCAAGCAACACGAGTGGCACAAGCTCGATGATTATGTTCTCCGCGCAGTTCTTGGGTGCTCCTACGCACTAGAGATGCTAATCAATACGTATATCCATAGGAAGCTATTTCCCGGAACTCAACAAGTAACTAATAAGGTGTAACATCTGCATTTTTGCAGCCCATCATAGATGAACGCTATTCAATTATGAGAACAGCATCGTAAGCGACGACTAGATTACTGCAAACTGAGGACTGTTACTACAGACTTACTAAAAAAAATAAGCTTCCACGCAAAAAAAGGGCAAATTCCAGCAATAACACCCATCCCTTTACCCGAGTTAAACCAACAATACATCAGAATTTGAGAAATCAGCCACAGCTTTCGGTAGAAGTCAATGGATAGCTATATTACTGTAGGAGCTATCTATCTGAAATTACCAGACAGGGAAGAAGAGTGCCACTGCCCCCTCATAACGGGTGTTATGAAGCATGCCCAGACGGAAATCATCACTCACCTTTCTTCGAAGGCCTCAAGCAGCCTCACGTCCAGTATGTTCTCGCTGGGCTCCCATGTGTTGTGTCTGTAAAGGCACGTCAGAAACGAGTTAGTGCTTCCGTCGTTGAGATATCGCCACCTTGACTGATCGTAGAAATACCTTAGAGATGTTACAGCGGGTTGTTTGTTTCAGAGAGTTATACATTTAAAATAGACTGCCGTTTATGCATGATAGTGTGGAAGGGATGGACTGCTTTTTGGAATGAATTATCTGAAACAAACAGATTGCTATCCAGATTGCTACCTGAAATGAATGGATTTCTGTCTGAAATGAATGGATTTCTATCTTAAATGAATGTATTACTATCTGAAATGAATGGATTGCTATCTGAAATGAATGTATTGCTCTCTGAAATGAATGGATTGCTATCTGAAATGAATGAATTGCTCTCTGAAATGAATGTATTGCTCTCTGAAATGAATGTATTGCTCTCTGAAATGAATGGATTGCTCTCTGAAATGAATGTATTGCTCTCTGAAATGAATGGATTGCTCTCTGAAATGAATGGATTGCTCTCTGAAATGAATGGATTGCTCTCTGAAATGAATGTATTGCTCTCTGAAATGAATGGATTGCTCTCTGAAATGAATGGATTGTTATCTGAAATGAATGTATTGCTCTCTGAAATGAATGTATTGCTCTCTGAAATGAATGTATTGCTCTCTGAAATGAATGTATTGCTATCTGAAATGAATGTATTACTATCTGAAATGAATGGATTGCTATCTGAAATGAATGGATTGCTATCTGAAATGAATGGATTGCTATCTGAAATGAATGGATTGCTATCTGAAATGAATGGATTGCTATCTGAAATGAATGTATTACAATCTGAAATAAATGTATTACTATCTGAAATGAATGTATTACTTTCTGAAGTGAATGTATTGCTCTCTGAAATGAATGAATTGCTCTCTGAAATGAATGGATTGCTCTCTGAAATGAATGGATTGCTATCTGAAATGAATGTATTGCTCTCTGAAATGAATGTATTGCTCTCTGAAATGAATGGATTGCTCTCTGAAATGAATGGATTGCTCTCTGAAATGAATGGATTGCTATCTGAAATGAATGTATTGCTCTCTGAAATGAATGTATTGCTCTCTGAAATGAATGTATTGCTCTCTGAAATGAATGGATTGCTCTCTGAAATGAATGGATTGCTATCTGAAATGAATGTATTGCTCTCTGAAATGAATGTATTGCTCTCTGAAATGAATGTATTGCTCTCTGAAATGAATGGATTGCTCTCTGAAATGAATGGATTGCTATCTGAAATGAATGTATTGCTCTCTGAAATGAATGTATTGCTCTCTGAAATGAATGGATTGCTCTCTGAAATGAATGGATTGCTATCTGAAATGAATGGACTGCTCTCTGAAATGAATGGATTGCTATCTGAAATGAATGTATTGCTCTCTGAAATGAATGGATTGTTATCTGAAATGAATGTATTGCTCTCTGAAATGAATGGATTGCTATCTGAAATGAATGGATTGCTCTCTGAAATGAATGGATTGTTATCTGAAATGAATGTATTGCTCTCTGAAATGAATGTATTGCTCTCTGAAATGAATGTATTGCTCTCTGAAATGAATGGATTGCTATCTGAAATGAATGTATTGCTCTCTGAAATGAATGGATTGCTATCTGAAATGAATGGATTGCTCTCTGAAATGAATGGATTGCTATCTGAAATGAATGTATTGCTCTCTGAAATGAATGTATTGCTCTCTGAAATGAATGTATTGCTCTCTGAAATGAATGGATTGCTCTCTGAAATGAATGGATTGCTCTCTGAAATGAATGGATTGCTATCTGAAATGAATGTATTGCTCTCTGAAATGAATGGATTGCTATCTGAAATGAATGGATTGCTCTCTGAAATGAATGGATTGCTCTCTGAAATGAATGGATTGCTCTCTGAAATGAATGGATTGCTATCTGAAATGAATGTATTGCTCTCTGAAATGAATGTATTGCTCTCTGAAATGAATGTATTGCTCTCTGAAATGAATGGATTGCTCTCTGAAATGAATGGATTGCTATCTGAAATGAATGTATTGCTCTCTGAAATGAATGGATTGCTATCTGAAATGAATGTATTGCTCTCTGATATGAATGTATTGCTATCTGAAATGAATGTATTGCTATCTGAAATGAATGGATTGCTATCTGAAATGAATGGATTGCTATCTGAAATCAATGCACTGTTATAAATAGATCATTATTTGAAAGTTCTTGATAGCAATCTATTCCTAGTTGACAATAAGTTTATTTTGTACAGTAGTCTTTTGAATTAAGATATCAAGCAGCTTATTTTTCATCATAATACTTCCATTTTAAAAAGCACCATATATATGTATTTCAAATATCAATTGACTCTGTCCACATAGAAATTTACAAATAGTGCTTATTTTCTGAGTATCATCAATGCAATATGGTACATTATTTACATATAAATGTTTTCATTATGAAGTAAAAGGTTTGCTCAGTTATGCGCAGAATCTCACTGATACAAGCATCCAACTAAACATCCTGTCCCACCTATAAGAGAGAAGCAGATGTTAGGCATTTTTTTGACCTATGGTTCAATAGCTTGGGCACCCTTGGAAACATACATATGGTGGTACAAAATCTGAATTACTATTACCCATAAAATTTGTGTTTACAACTTGAAAATCTTGCACCTTAATGAAATTCTTAATGAAAACCACCTTCAACACAAAAAAGTTCTGAGCAGATTTTACTGTACTTGAAAGAGTTGCCAGAATTTTTTTGCACTGAGCAAGAAGTGAAAATTTTCCTTTTTTGCAACAAATTTCTACTATGTGTGCTAACCACAATCACTATTAGTATTCTACTCATCCTCCATAATGGTGGATAAATAATAGCTATTAGTATATCAATTAGTCTCTGACTCTCTTCCCACAACAAAGGTGATCTCAATAGGACAAAGAAGAAGATGAAAAGGAGCAATAAAAGAATAAGAAGAGACACAACTAAGACAACAAAAACTGGAAAAAGCAAAGTGGGTACAAAAGACAGAGCTCCAGGATGTTTCTCTACAGCTAAAGTAACCGAACAATATCTTATCTCTCCTGAGGATTCCAGTTCCCACAGCCTAGACAAACCTAAACTTATCCTCTGCCATCTGAGAGGGTGGAGTATTATGATGAAACCATTTAGATATGGTTGATTGGTTATAAAATTATCCTGAAACCATTTAGATATGGTCAATTGGATATAAAATTATCCTGAAACCATTTAGATATGGTCAATTGGATATAAAATTATCCTGAAACCATTTAGATATGGTCAATTGGATATAAAATTATCCTGAAACCATTTAGATATGGTCAATTGGATATAAAATTATCCTGAAACCATTTAGATATGGTCAATTGGATATAAAATTATCCTGAAACCATTTAGATATGGTCAATTGGATATAAAATTATCCTGAAACCATTTAGATATGGTCAATTGGATATAAAATTATCCTGAAACCATTTAGATATTGTCAATTGGATATAAAATTATCCTGAAACCATTTAGATATGGTCAATTGGATATAAAATTATCATGAAACCTTTTAGATATGGTCAATTGGATATAAACTTATCCTGAAACCATTTAGATATGGTCTACTGGATATAAAATTATCCTGAAACCATTTAGATATGGTCAATTGGATATAAAATTATCATGAAACCTTTTAGATATGGTCAATTGGATATAAACTTATCCTGAAACCATTTAGATATGGTCTACTGGATATAAAATTATCCTGAAACCCTTCAAATTTGGTCTATTGGTTATAAAATTATCCTGAAACCATTTAGATATGAATGATTGGATAAAAAAATTATCATGAAACATTTAAGGGCCAATGTATTTGAACTTTGAGGTTTCCATTATTCTCTTAGTGATGCTTAGCACCTAATCATTGTCTTACAAATTAAGTACTACATTCCTTGTTCACAAAGTCCCCATGTTACATCAAAAACAATTTCAAATGAACAAAGAGAAAAAGACCATTAAGATTAGACTATGGAAATTTGTGCACATATTACAAGGTGTGTTCCCACACAGAATACTCTGCACATAAGAATTGCAAGTAAAGAAGAAAGAGAAAAAAAGACAGAAAAATAGCAAAGACAGCGTGAAAACTGAAACTGAAAGAGGCAAAATGGACACAAAACATACAAAAGATGAAGGCCCAAACATAGCTGAGGCAAACTAAAAGTCTACACTATGAGAGGTAGGTAAAAAAGCCTAAAAAGTCATGATTATAGTAGGAGCAACTTTCGAAGCAGTAGTACAAGCAAGAAAAATGTCTTTTAGAGAACAGAACTGGTCAATCATACAGACTGAACCAATGAGACGTGCATTTACTGAAATAGCTTTCAACATCATCTGAACTTTCCCAGCACGTGAATAGAAGCATAATATAATTTTTAATATTTGTTCCACTCGCACAGCTAAACTATGCAAATACTCAAGGAATTTATGTTTGAGAAGATTAATACTAGTGTTAAGCATTTACCCAATTTGAGACTGATTTAAGCCCTATAGATTGGAATAATAAAATCCTTACCGATGAAGAGATGAAATGTAATTTAACCTGCTGTGAGTAAAAAACTTAATATCTAATACTTGCAAGAAGGAGCTCTATACAAATGGAATCCTACTTCCAGCAAGTGAAACCATGCTTCTCCGAAGAGGAGTCGTGCTCCTTGAATGTGGCGTCATGCTGCTCTTAAACGAATCTGTGCTTTTTGCAAATAAAACCGTAGCGGTGGCTGATACTTGTCATTGAAAGCTCCTACTTTTTTCACCAATTGGCTCAAGAGACTTTTTGCTGATTGTACTAAATACAGATATCTATAGAATTTTATCGACTATCAACGATCATATATATTGTGTTAACTTTCTCACATTTACCATCAATGGACCTATGTATTTTTGGTAAAATTAGTCAACTTTGATCACCCTTATAAGTGAAAGTTTAAGTTTGAGCATAATAGGCCACAGAAACAACAGTAGATATGTCAATATGAACCAGCAACGTAGTTAAGTCATCAATTACAGCCTGATTTTTATTATGATTGAACCTAAATAATAATCTCGGTCATCCAAATGAATTACATTAGTGAAAAATTGTCCACAAAGAATCCTAACTTTGGGCAACATTTCAAGAGTCTAGTCACAGTCAGCCAACCTACATTACTGCATAGGTTTGTCTATGCCTAGATACTCTTCTATGACTTATTATAGGTTATACTCAAGTAACAAAATAAATCATTCCAGCCATTCAAAATGATAAAACTACTGCACTACTGCATATCACTCTGTCAATTAACATCAGAGCTCATCTCATGCTTTCATATGTGTTCTGCAGAAATTTTCCCATGAAGATCATAGTAAATTACTGTTTTAATGAGTTGAAGGTGGCAAGCCATACTGTTCTCTAGCAACCACCTATGCAATGATAAGTTTTTCAATTATATAGACAATCCCAGCGTGACAATTCCAGCACCCTCAACACTTCATGGAGCTCCAGCGCAATAAGGTGAACTGGGTCTTTACCCAGAATACAGAATGGTAGCATGTAACCAGAGAAAATTATGGGATGCTTTACTAGGCCCACACCTGCTGAAAATTTGAAATATAACTGTCTCGTACAGTATTTCTGAATATTAATAAATTCGAATTATTTTCAGGGCTGAAAGATATATTTGGACATCTATTTCATGACTTTGATCTACCTAATATAGAACCACATTCTGAATGATGCAACTCAAGCATTTCCTACAAAAAGATCTCCACATTCCAATGTTTTCAACAGGGTAAGCAATGTTCAGATGTTATGGTTTCCAACATTATTTCACATTTGGGTTCAAGTTTCTTAGAAGCAATCACATGACAAGGATCTCATAACTTGACTTACTTCTATTGCACAAAAAGAAAATCTTAGGATGAATGTTGAATGTTTGCCAGTAATCGATTTTCCAGTTTTCGGTGCCTAAACATAGTTAATTAGATCGAAATAAACAAGTTTTCTTCTATGCACTTTCCGTCAGAAATGACTATTTTACGAGTTATAGCAGTATGTGAATTTTTGTCAATGATGAATGCGATTGAATAAACAGCCACAAATTGATTTTCCAGTTTTCAGTGCCTTTACATAGGCAATTAGATGGAAATAAACTACGTTTCTTCTATACACTTTTTTGCGGCAAATGAGTATTTTACGAGTTTGAGCGGTAGGTTTATTTTTTGCGCGATTGAACTGTAAGAGTAGGTTTGAATACTTTGTAATTTATTATTAGCTCACCCCGCAGAGCCTGAACCCACTTCTAGGATCTTTTAGTTAATAACACAATATAAATTATCACCCGAAAATAACGAGTTATAGCGGTATGTTAACCTTCGTCTTAGATGGCGGGAATGCGCTCGATCATTCGAGCGCGTCAGAAGGGAGAGTCCATTATAGTGTTGCCATATGATGCACTCTATGAATTTCTTTCTGCTTCAAACACTTGAGTTGCGGCAAGTCATTTAACGCTAAAACTGGTAAAATACTCATTTCCGACGGAAAGTGCACAGAAGAAAACTTGTTTATTTCAATATAATTAACTATGTTTAGACACCGAAAACTCAAAAATTGATTACTAGCAAACATTTAACATTTACCAATCTTAGTTTCAATGATTTATATCAACAAAGCATAATTGATTGCAGAACAAGAAAGATGCTACTTGACAGCATAGGTTAGGTTCATCTACAAAAATCTGGTATGGAATGAACATTCAGCATTACAGCCTCTCTCGCCTGATCCAGAATGGTCCGTGTTATATCAAGTTTCTGAGCTTAATCTATCTAATTGTTGCGCATGCCTCTTGAGTGAAGAACAGCCCCACAGTGGACATATGATAGAATAACATTATGTTCCATCAGAAACTTCTTGACCAAACAAACAGACTTGACCAAAACAAAGAATTAAATACTTGCCTACAGATCTAAAGCAATACAGCAAATAGACAGCACATTTTTATATCAATTTTTTATAGCTTGAAACAGAATGCATCAGCCAAATAATGATTGCAATGGCAAAATAAAAATTATTACAAAATTTAAAATGCTAACTTTCTGTCTGTAATGAAATTGCCTAAACCCTTTGAATTGAAATTCAGAATGCAGTTTAAATTGAAAAAACTAGTCTTTCCTTTCTTTCAAGTAAAGATCTTGTTTGCTATAGTATATTATTACATAGTTTCTATAGAAAATGATCTGTTAGCCTAACTGATACTTTTATTTATTCTTCTACCTGAACAAACATTGACGATATGTAAAAAAAATATTTTTCAGCATTAAAATTGTAACCATGCTTTTCAGGGTACTTCTGGGTCACTTAAAAATTACAAAGCAGTCTTAAATTTAAAAATTTCAGGCTAGGCCTAGGTTTATTTGATAATTCTATAAAATTACCTAACACTCAATAACAGTTTATATTTACTACTACATAAACAAAATACAAAATGAATCATAGACTTTAACATATAATTAATAACTTTCAAAGCATCAATGCAAAGTAAAGCTGTCGTATACTCTTCCATGATAAGAACAGAAGGACAATATTTATTTTTTGTCAGGCAAGGAAATTAATAATTTGGGGGCAAATAATCAATAAAGGAACACATTTAATAATCTTTTACAAGAATGACATTCTGCTCGCTGATGCGTTATTTTTGAATAATTTTACTTTGAAGTTGGCGCCGGCGCGCGCGCGCCGGAGCCGTTATTTAGTTAATAAGGGTAGTTAACCCCCTATTAAAAACGTAAAGAGGTTGGGTCGTGAGGGTTAGCCACAGTTCTTATGGCGAAAATTATAAATAAAGCTTCTAACCCACCCATTAGGGTGACGACCGCAATCTTGTTTACATCGGATCCAAGATGGCGGCGCCCATAATGGTCGCCTGCCTGACCTAAAGTAAATATTGACCGAACAGAATACTTTTAACACGTTAAGTGCGGCGTGACTTACCGGTGGTCATTTAGGTGATTTTCATAATGCTGCTGACCGACCAACAGTCACTGTCTTAATTTTTAAAAATACTAAATGAAAGTTAAATGAAGGCATGATCCAGTCAATGTTTGCTATTTTCAAATTTTCTTACTACAATTGACTCTAAATTTGAGCTGGAGATTGAACTTCACTTTAACCTGCCGCACTTTACCTGTTAAATGACTTATAATATTCTATGTGAATCCTATAGGTAATAAATTTTTTCATGTTTTTGTAAGCTCCAAGATCCCTAACTCTTGGCTTACCTAGTAACTACTTTTGATTACTCTAATAGCACTTGTAAGAGTGCATAAATTTAAATACCAACAATAAAAAAAAGTAACTCCTTATTAAAATGTGACCTCAGCCATCATTAAAATCTATCCTATCCCTTTCAAATCAAACAGTTTTATTAACCCTTTACTGCCCAACTGGACTATTTTGTCCTCTTTCAAAAATAACAATAAGATATTGTATTTCTTATTCAATTTGTTCACTAATGTGTCCTTAGAACTGCACTGCCGAGTGGCAGTTCCTTCCCCATCTTGATAACAGTGATTACCTGATGCCAGTGTCGGTTTAGTAATAGTGGTTGTCATAAGGATAATATGAGTGTAAAAATGTGGGCATTAAAGGGTTAATTTACCATAACATTGGTCAATGTGAAGTTTAACTGTTAATGCAATCACGGAAATTAATAATTATATTCCAAACAATCACTAAAGGAACCCATTTAAGAACATTTTACATGAACGACATTCTGCTCGCTGATGCTTTATTTTCGAATTATTGAACTTTGAAGTTGGCCTTCCCGCGCCAAAGGAAATGAGCATAATTTAAATAAAAACTGAAGCTAACCCCCTATTACAAACGTAAAGAGGTTGGGTCGTGAGGGAGAGGCACAGTTCTTCTAGTGAAAATTATAAATAAAGCTTCTAACCTACCCATTAGGGTGATGACCGCAATCTTGTTTACATCGGGTCTAAGATGGCGGCGCCCATGGTGGTCGCCATCTTAGACCCGATGTAAACAAGATTGCGGTAATAGCTTCCGTTATTAATTAAAGGTCAATATTGAATTAAATGTTGTCAACGAATTTCATGATTTCGTAGGTATAGATAGGTAATATAGTCGATTTGAAGACGTTTTACCAGAATGACAATGTGCCCGGAAATGCTTAGTTTTGGATATATAGGATAAATAATGCCAGGTAAGAATAGCATTAACGGCAGTTTCGATATGGCTCTTCCTGCGTTTTGCGGACGCGGACCACGCCAAGTTTTTTGGCGGGAGTCATCGGCCTCGGTATGGTTGAGTTAAATTAAGATATTTTAAGCTTACCTAGGTTAGGATACTTAACTAAATTAACTTTACCAAACCTAACCTTACCTATCATTACGTCAGAACCGGATTTCTGCTAATTTACTTCTCCGTTCATTCAATTTTATAAACGACGTTCATATAACTTCAAAGTTAAATATCTCCAAAACTAAGCATTTCCGGGCACATTGTCATTCATGTAAAACGTCTTAAAATCAACTATATTACCTATCTATTTCTACGAAAGTATGAAATTTGTTGACAACATTAAATTCAATATTGACCTAATTAAATTCCGTTTCGCGCAAAGGCCAACTTCAAAGTTCAATTATTCGAAAATAACGTATCAGCGAGCAGAATGTCATTCTTGTAAAACGTTCTTAAATGGGTTCCTTTAGTGATCCCTAAGATAGGAATTCTTATTTTCTGTGATTGCAGTAAACTTCACATTGACCATAACATTTCCTAAACTTGAATCACATTCATCATATTCTGAAAATTTAAAAATTTTTACATAAACTTTCCAGTTTACATACTTAAACACTCAGATTTTCAAGTCATCCTGCAGCTAATGTAATAATAAAAAGTTGAGTAAAACAAAAATACTTACTTGCTGGACCATCCTTTCCATTTGACAAGGTATTCCAATCGACCCTGAAAGATATAAACAAACTCGGTAATCGGCTAGCAACAATAATTTTGAACCCTACATTTGAAAATATTTTCAACCGTTACTTAGCCTAACGTAACTCGCACACTTTGACAGAATTCATAACACTTTATACAAAGAGATACATTTCTATACGTAAACACACACCCTTCTTTGCCGCTTTTTCAATATACACTCCGCCGCGTATACGCGTTCACCGAACGAAGAGAGTTCCATCATCGATACACGACACACAACACCATTCACTTCCACAGCAAGTTCAGCACTAAACGACTCGGAGTCCGAGAGTCGGAGTCGGAGGCTCCGTCCCCCTACGAGTCCGACTTCGCTTCACCAGAATATTAGTCAAGTGCAAATTTGAAAAACTTGAAAGCTGGCTTCCTGTGGAGATCGGAATTTTCAGAAGAAACCTTAAGCGTTCACGGCAATCATAGAAAGAAGCTAAAACAACTATTCACAATTCATCGTATATGTATATAGAGGAGTATGTATTTTTCATTCTAAAGATTAACAGGTCTGAATTTAAAATGAAACAAAAATAAACTTGCACGGCAGTGACCAATTTTGTATCAAAATTTTGAGATTGAATCGAACACAGGATTGACAATGTTCTCCTTCAATAATTTACTCACTGATAGACTCTGAATTCACCGATTTATAGGACATATTTTATCGGGTCAGAGAGTAATTCGTAGTAAAACATCTGACCAAGTAGGCTAAGTGAAAAATAAATTATATTTCTTCAACTCATACAATCACCTAATTTTAATTATCAGAGAGAAGGAAGGCTATGAAACAAGAAAAGGAAGGCTATGAAACGAGAAAAGGAAGGCTATGAAAAGAGAAAAGGAAGGCTATGAAAGAAGAGAAGGAAGGATATGGAGCAAAAGAAGGAAGGCTATGAAGTAGTAGTAGTAGTAACATAGGTTTGCTAGCGCTTCAGTTATTTAGACTATATCGCACCGAAGGTCACATAATTTAATCGGTATCAGGCTTTTCCGATTTACCACGCAAGGTGAACATCAACATTATATGAACATCAAAAATTACATGGTCATGATTTAATTACAACTCTAGATTATAATTGTCTCCCCATTGAAATTTTGTACATCATAATATAGTACATCCAAACCACTGGGCAGCCAAACCCCTTAGGGGGTTTCAGCTGCCCACCCATTATGGCCGGACGCCTTACCCACGCTGAAACCCCCCAAGGTACCAACGTAGCGCGTCCGGCCATATTGCAGTTTCTTCATCTACAACCTTCCAAAAGACTTCAAACATAAAAAACTTTTCGTAGTTCTCAGCGTACAGAGGCACTAGAATTTGTTCATGAGAGACGAGTCAGAGAGATAACTAATAAGCCGCCAATGATTAAAACGCCCACGAGTCGGTTCTCCCAACATCTTACACAAAACAAAATCAGAGTCAGCGCCCTGTAGGCCAGGGTAATAACGGGAACGTACATCGGAAAAGTGATTATTATTATTATTATTGTAATTGTTTAACCACCGTTACCACTAACAAGTGATCCGCACAGTGAGTCGCAGTAACATATTACATTTCAAGCACAATTCAAACTAAAATTATAAATGGCATCACTATCAATTTGCCTGTCTTTATAATTTAGAACTCATGGGAAATGAGATTACATAGAATAAGTCAGCTTCTTGGAGAAACCCATAGAGGCCTCCCCCCAATTCAACCGGGCCCGAGTCTCCCAGCAACTCGCTCATCACCACCTCGCTCTGACCGAAGTAACGGCGTCTTAGTGCAGCATATCGTTGGCACTCGGTGAGAATGTGTTTTACACTCACAGTAACTTGACACTGGAGACATTGCGGCGGCGCAGTCCCGTTCATCAAATACTCATGCGTTAGAAGTGTATGTCCAATACGGAGGCGACACAGCTTTATCTCCCTCTCCCGGTTGGTCCAGCAGCTTGTTCGGAGGGGTTGCGTCGTGTCCTTAATTTCTCGGAGTTTGTTCTCAGTCACTTCACGCCAGTCATGATTCCAATTTTGATGGACGAGTCTTTTAAAGGCACATGCGAAGTGTCCGCGAGGCATTCCTTTGCGTATCTGGCGCTCTCGTTGGGTGGCAGACTGTGCAGCCTCGTCAGCTCTCTCGTTCCCCGCCACACCCACATGGCTAGGCACCCAGCACAATGTATAATGTTTTCCGATCTCAGTCATCAGCGTTAGGATCTGCGTTATTATAGGATGGGTGTTGCAGGGTTTTATCATACTTTGTAGGGCGCTACGACAGTCTGAGACGATTGTGATCATACTCGTATCCACCGCTCGAGATGCGCGCACCGCGGACAGTATTGCACACAACTCAGCTGTGAACACAGAAGCCACTGAAGGGAGTTTGACCGCTAGTATGTTTAACCCATGGACGGCTGCATATGCCGTGCCATGTTCAGTTCTAGATCCATCGGTAAAGAAGACAGCTGTTTCAGAGTGACGTACGAAGTGATCGAGGAATAGGGCTCTGGATGGGGCTGCACCAAGCAGTCGTTTATGCAGGTCAGCCAGTTCACTGCACACAGCTATCGGGGGAGAGACCCACGGCGCAATGGGGGAGATGCTTTCCGGAGCCACGCACTCCAGTGAGATGTCATAGTTTCTTAGTATCGTTTGCAGGCGAAGATAAAATGGTTTGGGGCTTCTTTCGTTTGCATGCAGGCGTCCCGAAGCACAGCGAATTTTTGAGAGAATTTGTTGAGCAGGATCAGAGAGCAGTCTAAGGTAATAGTTTACGATCTTTATTTCCAGGTAATACGCTAAAGGTTTTATTCCGGTTTCTGCATGGAGAGATAAGATAGGTGAACTTTTGAACGCACCAGTAGCTACCCGAAGGGCAGAATTCTGCACAGTGTGCAATGATTTCATTAGGGTAGCACATGCAGAGCTATAAGCTTCTGAGCCATAGTCCAATTTTGGCTTTAGTAGACCCATATAAAGACGGAGCAAGGTTTGCCGATCTGCTCCATACTGGGTATGGGATATGACTTTCATTAAGTTTATGTGTTGTGAACATGATCGTTTGAGGGATTGGATGTGAGGCCGCCAGGTAAGGCTCGAGTCGAAGATTAATCCCAGATACTTGAATTGTTCAACATGTGGTAGCACTGCATTGTTTAGATGAAGTTCGGGGGAGGCTTTCAGACAGCCACGAGTACGGCAGAAATGCATAGTCACTGTTTTGGATGGGGAGAATTGAAATCCAGTGGTTGCTGTCCATTGCGTGAGGTGGTTAATAGCGATCTGCAATTGTCGTTTTAGGAACTCCGGTTTTTTGCCCGACACATAGATGACGAAGTCATCTACGTATAGAAGCCGATGGACACTCTGCGGAATTTCATCAGCGATATCATTTATGGCAACAAGGAAACACACGCAGCTGAGGATACTTCCCTGAGGGACTCCTCCTCGGAGGCTCTTGGTTGACGAGTGGACATTCTGGAGACGGACTCTAATTTTTCTATTATTCATGAAATTGTGTAGGAAAGCAAGAAGGTGCCCATGTATACCATATTTCTGAAGTTTCAGTAGGATTCCGTATGTCCATGCGGTGTCATATGCTTTCTGTAGGTCAAAGAAGACGGCAACAAGGTGATTCTTTGAAGTAATACTCGAAGCGATGTGTGATGACAGCGTCACCAAATGGTCGGTGGTACTTCGGTTCTTCCGGAAGCCAGATTGGATATTTACTATTTTCCTAGTCGATTCCAAAAACCAG
This sequence comes from Morinoia aosen, assembly GCA_030386875.1. Classification (NCBI taxonomy): domain Eukaryota; kingdom Metazoa; phylum Arthropoda; class Malacostraca; order Amphipoda; family Talitridae; genus Morinoia; species Morinoia aosen. The sequence goes on along the minus strand of CM059559.1, from coordinate 88,508,692 downwards.
ACTAGTCTCCTGTTAACAATTTTTTCAAGCAGTTTGCTTAAGTATGAGGTGAGAGCAATTGGACGGTAACTATTTGGAGATGTCGGATCTTTACCAGCTTTTAAAATTGCTATTATTATTGTTAGTGACCAAGTTGCTGGGAATTCCTGCTGGGACCATATTTTGTTGAAGAGAGAGAGTACTGCAGGGAGGAAGGTTTCGTGGGCTTTTTTAATCATGCTGTACGAGATGTCATCATGGCCGGGAGCGCTATCGCTGGCTGTGCGTAAGGCAGTTTTAAGTTCTGACATGGTTAAGGGGCTATTGTATGCTTCATTGTCTCCCCCCAACCGCAGAGGTCTTCCTTCCCACCTTTCCTTATATCGCGTGAAGGACGCGTCGACGGTTGCGTTATCACTCACTGATGAGAAGTGTTCCGCCAGCATCTCCGCAGCTTCCAGCAACGTTTCAGTCAGGTTGTTCGTACGGGGATCTCTCAACTTTGGGGTAGGAGTCAATTTAAATTTTCCGGACAGCTTTTGGACTTTTTTCCATACTAAGTTTAAGCTGGTTTTGATATTTATACTACTGATGAAAGCTTTCCAGGATGATTGTTTACTTGTCAGGAAGGTCTTCCGGCAGATTGCCTTTGCTCTATTGTATCGGATCCTGTTATACGCATTGTTACATCTTTCCAAGGCTCTTTCAGCTCGCGTACGCTCGCGCTTTGCCATTTCGCACTCAGAGTTCCACCACGGTACCGGAGGTCGCGGTAGAGAGCCGCTCTTGCGAGGTATGGATGTATCAGCAGCTTGCTGTAAGATGTTGGTCAAAGTAGCTGTGTGATCCTCAACATTCTTTCCATTCAGCTGGTCGATATCCTCACTTGACAACTGGGTCAGTCTGCTAAACAGAGTCCAATTTCCTTTGTTTAGGTCATACCGTTCATATCTGGCTTGCATATTTTGAGGATGGACAGGATCGAGATGGATAGGGTAGTGATCGCTGTCATAAAGGTTTGCATTAACATGGTATTTAAAATCCATATAGCAGTCAGGAGAGCATAGTGTTAAATCGATGACAGAGAGGGATCCCGTCTGCCTGTGAAAATGTGTAGGTTGTCCGTCGTTCATGATACAGATGTTATTTTCTCTTACTATTCTTTCCATGAGTTGTCCTTTATCATTTACCACGTTGTCATTCCATAGTTGGTTTCGAGCATTGAAGTCCCCCATTATAATATACGGGGTAGGCAGCTGGGAAATCAAATTTTCAACTTCTTGGTGTTGTATATTGATGTGCGGCAAGTAGACCGAGCATATGGTGTATGTCCGGTGCAGATTAATACGTAGTGCTACTGCTTGCAACGTGGTACGCAAGTCAATCCGGTGATGCGGTATTGTCCTGTGGATCAATATTGCAGCGCCCCGCTCGTGATCATCAGCGCGGGTCACACCAGAGGTATAGAGAGAGTACTGAGTGGGTGGTGTCACCGTTCTGTCCCGGAGCATGGTCTCTTGAAGGCAGACACATGCAGGGTGGTATAGATTGAGGAGTTGTTTAAGTTCACAGAATTTGGTTCGGTACGATTCTAAATTCCATTGAATAAATGAATCAAAATTCATTTACAAATAGAGGTACTGGTTTGTTTTCCTTCAGGTTCCGATCACTTGAATTTTTTGGCTTTCTGCTGATCTCGATGCTCGGTCTCGGCTTCTTGATGGTGGCGATGTCGTCCGCTGTTTCTTGGTTGGTGCAGTAGGCTTCGGTTTGTAGGTCATTGAGTTTCTACTGGAGTTGCCATCGTCATCGTCGCTTCCATGGCCTTGGAGGTTTGCAAGGCTGGAAGTTGTCTCCCTCCGCTTGAAAGAGTATTTGGTGAGAGAAGCCGGCGTAGGTTTTTGGCCTTTCACTGTTTTAGGGGGTTCTCCGTTTGGCTCCAGTTGTTTACGTTGTCGGTTGTAGACTGTAGGCACCTTGGGCTTAGAGAGTGTGGCGTTATTTATTTCTTTTTGCGTCGTCCTTTTCGGTGAAATGATGGGTTGGGAGACGGCAACTGTTGGAGTTCCTGAGCTTGTACTAATTGAATCGGTGGTCTTCGATTTTACATCAGCTGTAGCTGGAGCGGATTTAGCGTTGCGAGGAGTAGAATCAGTGCACGCAGTGATTTGGTTAGGAGGTTGTTCATTGTTGTTTTTTGCCTGAACTGGCCTTATTTCTGGTTTTGCAGGTTCTTGTTCAGTGTGAGTCGGCTGTTGTGGCATATATTCCTGAGGAGCAGCAGAGTTGGGTTCTTCCGCAGGGGTACTTGTATCTCCCCTAACTACCGCGCTATACATCCGCTCATGCTCCGGATGTTTCTCCAAAACCAGGTCAATGGCTTCTGAGCGCGAGGTCTTCAATCTCTGTTGAGTGGCTAAAATTTCACTTTCAATTTGATATTTTGGGCATTGTTTATCATTTGAGTAATGAGGCTGCCCGCAATGGTAGCATCGGACGGCATTAGGACAGGAGCTTTTTTGGTGCCCTTCCTGCCCACATCGGGAGCACGTGTCTGCTTCTCTGCGGCAGTATTTTGCAACGTGGCTATAGCGTTGGCATTTAAAGCATTGTTGCGGTCTTTCTTTATATTCTTCTACAAGCTCACTGTGCCAAGATGACAATTTCACAGCTCTTGGCACCGTGTGCTTTTGGAATGTCAGGATGTATGTGTCGGTAACAACTTTCTCGCCATCTCTCCTCAGCTCTTTTCGCCGCAGGTCAATCACTCCCTGGTCAGCTAGGTGGTCCTTCAGTTCTTCCATAGAACACTGTCCGAAAGTCTTGCTTCGGACTACACCACGAACAGTGTTGAGTGATCGGTGGGGCTCTATTACTACTCCCTTTCCGCCAATGCGGTCCAGTTTCATCAGCTTATCTGATTGGGTTGTACTATTTGTCTCAATGAGGAGACTGTTATACCCAGATTTTACGATTTTCTTTGGAGTACCAATTGTCTTAGTAATGTCGCGTTCTGCCAGCAACACGTTCAAATCTCTGGAGATATTGACCCCAGGGAATCGTACAGTATAATATTTGATATAGTATGGCATGGAGTCCTCGAACATTCCTTCCAGTCTCAGCATCTGACGCGCTCGCCGGTCATCTCGTCGTCTCCTCTTCACCTGTCGTCGGTTCATTGTTTTCCAGATGCTCTGTTCATCTCCGGTCGCAGCTTCCTCATCATTGTTAGGCTCTCGGGTTGTCTCAGCTTCCACTGTTTTGGCCCTCGAAGCGTCTTCGCTACA